>JASDDO010000014.1:371967865-374411131 GCA_030015575.1 Agapanthus africanus | reverse complement strand
ATGCGATTGGATTAGGGTATTCGTACGGCGTAGTTTGGCCTTCGTCAAGGGTCGTGCAGGTGGGTTTAATTCAATCAAGAAATGAACGGGTTGAACTTGACTAGCGGTCTATGGATAGTTTGGCCTCCGTCAAGGTCATAGGACGCTAGGGGTAAAATATTATTGGGAATTTCAAGAGTTGAAATTTGCAATGAGATTGCATACCTTCTATGAGATAGTAGGATCCCGATACCGGCTGCGAGTAAGAGTTACTCCTGGTAGAGTTTTACACATTACAATTAGCCGATCAAGTAGGTGTCTAGAAAGATGTTAACGGGATTACGCCCCTGGGAAAACGAGGTTTATTTTAATTAGGTCCGTACGAAAGCACGGGGAACCTCCCTCAAAGTACCGGCACTGGCCTGGCTGAAACATTGGCGAACTTGTAGGGTGTAATTAATCCCGGCTAGTCTTTCCTTTTAGGATTTGAAGGAAGATTTGACTAAAACAGAGGGAGACATCCTGATTAGATTTATTGATAACCAATCTAATTTTGTAAAAGCGCACGCTGAGTGTTTTCTTCTCTCTCTCTCCTGGTTGCGACTATGTCACGCTTTAATCAACATAATGATATCAATGTATTGAACGAACCCGCTTGTTATACTGCGCTAAGGAACGTTGGTCCCGCTCCAACTTATAATTGTTATAAGACAGAGCAGGAAATAGGGGATTACCAGAATTCCCGTGCCGCCCAAATGAAGAAAATGCATGCTGATGCATCTTCTTCGGGTGTGTTTCATTACAAAAACTGTTTCTCAATATCCTTTACGTCCTGGGTAAGTGATACCGGATCAGGATCCCGCATATGTAATCTGTTACATGGGCTACAGATAGGTAGAGGACTGAGAACGGGTGATAAATTTCAAGAGTTGGAAATGATGCAAGTGTTGCATCCAAGTCTGTTGGCAGTTATCGCCCTGTATTACAAGAATACATTGATTCTGTGTTATTAGATACCGAACCTGATATGCAACATCATATCAGTCTCTTTATTAGTAAAGAAGGATATAATTTTGTAATGTTGGATAATGTTTTGAACATTTCCTATCTCAAGAGTTGATCGGTTCAAGCACGTTATCTAAAAGCATAGACGTTCTAAATCAAACTACAGTTCTTAATGTACAGAACACACATAAGAGGAAGAGTTCAGAAATGAACGAATCCTTCTTGAGGTATTGTAGACTAGGTCATATCAATGTGACCCGACTAGCTGAAGTTACATTTAGATGCATATTTAAATTAGTTTGAATTTACATCTTGTGAAACTTGCCGGTCATGTCATAATGATAAGATAACCATAGCTCTGTTTATTGGAAACAGAGAAAGAGCTAGTGAACTCTTGGGATTGATACATGATGGTGTATGTAAGTTCCCTGTCTACACATGCCAGGAACGGTTCTTTATACTTCATTACATTCACTGATGATTTCTCAAGATTCAGACATATGTTCCTGATGAAACACAGGTCCGAAGCTTTTGAGATATTCACAGAATATAATTTAGAAGTAGAGAACCAAAAACGGGTATAAGTATTATGTCCTGTGATGAGATCAAGGAGGAGAATACTTGAGCACGGAATTCCTGGACTTTTCTAAAAGAGAATGAGATTCTCTCTCAGCATTACTCCTCCGTATACACCACAGCACGTCGGTGTATCGGGGCGGAGCAAATACACCTTATTTGATATGGTGTGCTCTGTGATGATTACTACTGAGTTTCCTATTTCCTTTTAGGAGTTATGCACTTGAGAAGCTGCATACCTATGGAATAGGGTTCAAATCAAATCAGTTGCCTACCACTTCATATGTGATATGGAAAGGGAAGAGCCCATATCTTAAGTTTGTTAAGATTTGGGTTGTCCGGCCTATGTCTAAAAAGCAAAATCCGGACAAGCTCGAGGCAAAGTCAGATCTGCGGAAGTTTGTTGGATATCCCAAGCATACGCACGGGAATATCTTCTACCTAACCGAGGGATAAAAGATGTTTTGTTTCTCAACATGCCACCTTTGTGAAAGGGAATTTCTTATGGAAAATTAGTGGTCATGAGGTAGAACTGGAAGGAGTTCCAGCTATACAAACTGCAGCAGATGATTTGGTAGAACCAAAAGATTCAATAGATTCCAACGAACCTCAGCCTCTCCGCTGATCTAGTAGGGTTCCTCAACCACCTGAAAGATACTTCGGTTTCTCTATGACAGTAGGAGCAAGGATTGCATCATGAGATGATGACCCAACTAGATTCGAGCTGGCCATCAGGAGTGGGACTCTGTAAGGATGGCTGGATGCTTAGCGATCTAAGATGGAATCCTTATACACCAACAAAGTATGGACTTTGGTTGCTTTATATGAAGGGTTAAATCATAATCAGGAGCAAGTATATCTTGAGAAGATTACTTGGTGTACATGAAAAAGTTGAGACTTTCAAAGCTATACTTAAGTCCATCCAGATCCTACTTGCCACTGCTACATACCATGACTACGATATCTGGTGGTTGGGTGTCAGGACAGCTTTTCTAAATGATATTTTGGAAGAAAGCGTCTATAAGTACACAGCCAGAGAGCTTCGTAGATAGTGGGAGCAGCGGAAATGTGTGCAAGATGTTTTATGGGATAAAGTAGGCATTGCGGAGTTGGAACGTCTGTTTTGATATGGTAGTCAAAGAGTTTGACTTCATCAAAATGGTAGATGAAACTTGTAGATACAAAAAGGTAGTAGAGAGTATGGTAGTGATCCTCGTAGAGTACGTGGATGACATACTCTTGATAGGGAAGGAGTTTCCTATGCTACGCTCGGTCAATCTCCGCTTATCACAAGAATTCTCCATATAGGATCAAAGTGATACCTCCTAAATCCTAGGTTTTGATCTATGAGATAGATATAATTTGATGTTAAGATTCTCACTGGTTGTAGTGAGATGGTATCAATCGATCATGGAGAGAATCACTGGAAAGGTTCCAGGGTGATAAGGACGACTGAATGTCAGTCGCAGGCATTGTCTTTACCCTCAGTGGAGGGACAGTATGTTGGAAGAGTTCCAAGCTATATACCGTGACTTACTAGACGATTAAAGGCAAGATACATCGTTACCAAGGGTGGATATTATAACGCTTTGAAAATCGTTTCGGTGAAATTTCGAAAAAATCGGTAAAATAAGGGGGTTTTCTGTAAAAAGTCAAAATACAAATATCTTATTATAAAAATTAAATATACATATTCTAGCAATGTAATTGCTATTATTTGGTGTTTATTGAGCCGCTGGTGAAATTTTAAATTTTCTGAAAAAAATATTATTTTATTATTATTTTAAGCCGTTACTAATACTTTTAATTAGGGAAAATTACAAATTGGAATGAGTTGAAACAAATTTTGTGCATCATAAAACATTAAATAAAATTTTATCATGTGGTTTTTGGAACGAAATCATTTGCCAAAACGGTTTAGAAATTATTAAAGAAAAAAGGCTTTTTTTTAGCGTAAATGGATGTTTGGGGTATTGTATTTATCATTTTTCATCACCCCACACCCGTACCCACACCCACACACCCCCACTTACTCCCCCTATGGCTGAATTCAGCAGCCCCCCTCTCTTGTCCCCACTTGGTTTTCAAAGTAAAAGAAATAAAAGAAAAGAATAGAAAATGGATAAAGTAGTTAGACTTTTGACTTTGCATGACCTTGACTTTGTCCCCCCCCCCATTTTCTCTACCTCCCTCTCTCTCCTCACACCATTTCTGGCCGAAATTCCCTGCATCCCACAGCAGCAGCAGCCCCTCCAATTTCCCCTCTCTTTTCTCTTCAAAACTTCATGAAAAATTGCTTCTAAATCCATCAAAAAAATCCCAAAACCCAAATCCGACTCCTACCCATTTTAGCTTAGCCCGTATAGCATGGATCCTTGTGAAAAGAGAGCATTTTGGGAGGCCATGGATGCTTGTGGACCTTCATATATTTTTGGGTATAATTCTAAAACTTTTTGCTTAAATTGTTACTTGTTTCTTAAAGCTAATTTAAATTAAGTGTTAACTTGGATATGTGAGTTTAATTGCAAGTTTTGGATTTCAAGTTAGGGTTTGTTGTGGAAATGAGTTGTGTTTGATTGTGCATGGTTTAGTGAAGTGGTTTAACATAATTAGTTTTGTAGAAAACTAATCTAGTTGTTAATTACAAGTTGTTACTTGAAAAATTGTGTTAATTTGCTAATTGCTTACTAGGTTTTTGAAATTTGTTAAATTCTTGGGATTAAAAATGTGTTTAGGGTTTTCTTGGCTTCATTAACTTTATTAAGTGTGGTTTAATGCTTTGGATCATGCAAATCTAAGCTAGATTGTAGTTTGTGCATTTTTGCTTTGAAATTGTAAAAAAAAGGGTGTTTTTGTAAACTAGAATATTAGGATTTTTGGAATTTAATGAGATTAAATTCCGGAAATTGTTTATACAACTTATTTAAGATATTTAATAAGTATATTGGCCGCTACTTTCATTTAAACATCATGTTTTGTACAAAAACGGCGAATTGTGCTTGCTAGATTTTCGGAAAAATGACTTTTTAAGTGAAAATGGGGTTTTTGTGAGTTTTAACCTAGTTTATATTAAAATTAGTGTTCGTGAATGTGCAAATGAGTGTGATTGGATTTTTCTCGATGGTTTGACGTTTGTACATCGACATCGAGGGTTGGTTTTACTATTCTTGCATGCGTAGGCGATAGGTTTGGACCTATGCGTGATACGCGTGCCGATTTGATTTTCGTATGCCGTTTCGATCTCGAATTTAGTTTTAATGTGATATGGTGCGTTATGATATGTAGGTACCCCCACGTGGACTTCGAGACGACAAGCAAGCGCGTGGCGACGTCGGCACCGGCGAGCGAGGACCAGGTGAGTAGATTTATATCTACGGGGAGAAGTCGGGTGGATGGCGTATAGCACCCCCGCAGTTCGTGGTGATGTATACGAATACGTATACACACATATATATATTTTGACTATAATTTGTTTGATATTATCGATGATATAGATATTTGGTGTTCTTGGATGATTTAGTGTCGCGAAACCCTAGAGTAGTGGTCGCACCACACATGCACACACACACCCATACTTGCATACTTTCTTCTTTCATTTGCGCTTATACGGGATTATATAGTTATGTGTTCACATGGGTATGGGACTATGTGTTCACATACGGATTGAGGATGATAGTACTTGGGATTTATAATGAGTCGATGAGATTTGATTTGAGGCCGTGAGATCGGTGATATAGCAGGGTTCGTATCTTAGATACGACATGACATTGTAGCGGGTCCTTGACGTAGTGTTTCACACACGTCCATGTATACGTAGGCGGTATCAGTATGGTACTAGACGTAGATCAGTACCCCGATCATGATATTTGATAAAGAGGATACCAGGTGAATAGTATGATGAATGTGATATTGACCCGTACCCAGATTGGGATGCCGTACGACGGATTTACGTACGAGCTATATTGATGATTGATCCGCGCTCTTGACTTGGGATGCCTGATTATAGATATGGTATCGGATATGATATTATTGAGGCGAGATCACCGACTATACTTATACAGGTATGTATATGTATCGACGCAGATGATAGGCGGTTTCCTTACCTGTAGTTCAGCTTGTAGTTCAGCCGTATAGTTTAGTGTAGTTGTTAGATTAGATTAGACTTCTTACCTATTTCAAAAACTAACGAATCGTGGGCATTTTAAAGACAGCTCAAGGGAATCTACGGATATTTCAAAAACGACGTATCTTTTCATAAAAAAAAAACACCGTAGCTCCTATTTTCAAAACCCCATGATTCGTGTTATTTCAAAAGGCACCATTTGTAGGACTTATATTAGATTATTGCAGATTAGTTATCGTTGTGTCTAGTATTCAGCTCCCGTACATTATTGTTGTTCGCTCTGCCTCGCATAATTATTTTGCTGCATATTCCATTATTGATATCATGCTGTTAGGACACCAGCACCATTACCGATGATGCGTATGTACCACGTACACCTACTTGCCGGCTCACATACATCTTCATCGGTAATTACCATGTCACGTACACTTTAGAGAATATAATTGCTTGACTTAGATTGTTAGCTAGTAGTGTTGACATGATATTAGGGTACTTCCCTTATATGCCATATTAGACATTGTAGTTATTACCTACCACTTCATGCATACTGTTATTCAGTTGTTCATGCCTAGTTCATTATCATTGATATATGCACTTGTGATGATTTCTTGAGATTTATGATATTTCTGGATTTCGGGGAAAGCCGCAAAATTTACAACTTATGATCTTTTAAAATATAAAATGTTGCGGTTTTCTAGTGATGTAAAGTGTCGTCCACCATGAGTTTGCTGTGGTTTTGGAGATCCGTGTCGAGGAGTGGAGGAACCGTCACGGGTACATGGTGGGCCCGGTATGGTACCCCGGGGCAAGAGGAATGTGGTGTTGACGTTGAGCCTGGCTGGGGAGCACTACCTACCGGTGATATTACCCGATGCGTCGGATATCCGGAGGATACCGTCGTAGTCTTGAGATGGATGGTAGGGGCCGGTCTGGACTGACGGCGCCCTAGATATTGAGATTGAGACATTGATATTTCGAGACAGTGAGATTTATGTTTTGTGTCGATGCTAGACACTGTTGATACTGATTTTAATTATGATACCCCAGTTTAAAATATGAAGGAAATCTCACTAATTTATGAAAACAGTTTCTTCATTTACATGTATTCTGTTTTCATGCATTCATACCTCATTCATATGATATATTGCTACCTGAGGCACTGACACGGGCACATGAGTTTACACTCGGGTTAGATATTTACCCTAGCCATTGTTATAGGCTGCATGTTATATATATTTGAGGATATATTATGATCATTGACCTAGGATTGCGTTATTTATGCGATTTCTGTGCGTAGATGTTTTTCTATTCACGAGTTGGCAACTCACCCCCGTTGTGCCCCAGTTTCTTGCAGGTTGCCGTACAGGTTCATTACGGCTTTGCGGCATAGTTTCATTCGGGTGATTTGCTAGTAGGTGGGTTTACTTATATCATACCCCCATTATTTATCTTGTATATCTTTATTCTGTTGTATCTAGAATTCCATCAACCAAACATGTATTTATTGAGATAGAGACCAGTGTTGGTTATTCTTTCGACCTTAGAGTCGCTCGTTATTTTTCTGGTGGTTTTGAGTTTCCTTTTGAGTTTTGATCCTCGCCGTTGGCGTTGTATATTATATTGTTTGTGTGGTTGTGACCGTCGATTGACGAAGAGCTAGCTCCCGCTTGGGGATGCCCTTTTCTTGATTTCGTATACTATTCATGTTGTATCCCGTTTGGGGGCCAGTATTTACAAAGGAGACTCTGCCGAAATTTTCAGTAAATTTTTGATGTTTTAAAAACCGCATAATTCGGCTTATGCTATTGAAATTACTTGCTTTAAGTTGTTTTTCCTGCACTCTACTATTTTCTTGGTTTGGATTTCTGGGTTTTCGGTTTACTTAGATTACGTACGCCTCGAGACGTTCGTAGTTTAAGTGCCGGTCATGTTCCGTACTTTCGGGTCGTGACAAAGTTGGTATCAGAGCGTTAGGTTTTCACCTTCGGACCGTAGGATGACCCTTGGTTGATGGAATAGGTGACTAAAGTAGAGTGACGTACCGTTGGTATGTTCCGCGGTATATTTACGACACGCCACTCCACTTATGAAGCCATAGGATGTACATTTCCTTGTTCAGTATTATATTCCTTCCTGATCTAGCCTCATCGGTACCATTTTGGTTTTGCTGCTACGGTTACGGGCAGGGAGAGCTACGGCTAGAGTTGCGGTCAGCACGAGCTCGTCACGAACGGGGACTGACCAGGGCATGATTCCGGCGACACCCGATTGTAGAGAGGTGTCTTTTGACTGTGTTTCCGCGCCACGAGCGTTTGACGGATCGCCTTTATGAGGTTACTCGGATGTGCTGATCGACACTAGAGGATTGAGCCAATGATAGAGGCCAGCCAGATCTTGATGACCGTTGGTGTGTTGCTTACTCCTGATGATTGAGGCACGGTTCAGCATGCAGACGAGTGAGCCAGTTATTGCTGCGAACGACGAGATATCGCCCCAGATGTTGGAGCTATTGCAGTATAAGTTGTACTAAGAGATGATATAAGGTCGCTAGTCATCGAGGATGAATGACTAGGACATGTGGATCGTTCGCCTACCCCGATGCGAGGTCATCAGATAGATTGATTCCAGCTAGAGACGACTTCACGCGGAGACGTTGGGAGTCGACAGAGACGATCGAATGTCAGAAACCTATTATTCCAAGTTTAAAGTAGTCGGAAAGACATGCAGGCAATTCTATGGTCCCTCTAGAAGAATGAAACCCTAACTCGACTTAATGACCGTGTGAAAGCCTTTGAACCTTCGGGTTTGCGGCAGTTCTGCGGCGCCATTAGTGAGGCTTGGGTTTGCCCTTCTACGGCTGGACCACCGATGCTGTGGTATATACTATTAAACTGTGCACAGGATGTTCAGCTCTTGGGGGATTATGAGGTTTTGACGACTCGATCGGATGGCTCGACTTAATTCAGATGCTAGGTGGTGAGATGGATTTCTTGGGAGACTCCAGATATGAGGATAGCCGTTGGAGCTTAGTCCATGCAGCCGCGACGAGACGAGTCCAAAGCAGACGGCATTAGAGAAAAGTGAAGTAAGAGGTTCGCACCAGATCTAGTTGAGATGATATTCCACTCCGCCGACATCAGAGAGGCGATGCGCATGCCGAGGCATGGTACTTGGACTTACCTTCCAGAAGGAGTCGCGATGAGTATGCAGTCGTTCCAGAGCAAGATGCAGATATAGGAAAGGACAATGACTTCCGGACAGTTGGCAGAGACGAGAGACCGTGAGCAGGATTCCTTCCAGGACACTGCTGCAATGATACTTGCACTCAGGATCAGATGTGTCACGTACATTCAGAGAGCCAGAGGCCGACGCCAGTGATATGCTGTCTTACGAGTGGTCGCGATGATTGACCAAGAGATGACCAGAGAAGTGCCAGAACGGAATCGTCCCCGTTAGCACACCTGACAGGGCCGATGAGCCGATGGACCGAAAGATTGGTAATTCACAGTGAAGACCTTGACCCAGGAGTGGTCATGGTTACGCACACCAGCAGGACAGAGTTCATGATCATCGACGAGACGTCCCACTAGTGACCACGACAGTTGGCCGAGATTCTTAGAGGATGCACTTGAGCGGTACTATTCCGCCATTATTGATTACGATGTTTTGGGTGATTTATTCGTATGATTTGATTTTGATGATTGAGGATTTACGACCTTTGCACAGTGTTGCACTTGATATCGTTTTCGTGCTTTAGTTTCACATGTTTGTGATATTACGGTTTTAAACAGTTGAGTTGGTTTTGTGCGTATGCATACACACGATTTCGTTCCTGCACTCGGTATAGTTTATATATGCTTGCAGTGCAGTGATACGCCTTATGTGCACTTAGATGCACTGGACTTCGATTTCGATTATGATACTCGATATTAGTTTTGTGCACCTTGTGCACCCGATTGATTTTGCGCACGTTCGGCGCTTGATATTGGATTTCATGATTTCGTGCGCGATGGATGCACCTGATTTGGATTTTCGCGCATGTTGAGCGCATGTCTTGAGATGCGATTTTGGTGCACACCAGATGCACTAAATTGAGATTTTTCGTGCATGTCAGATGCACCTGATTTTGCTTTCAGGCACACATGTTGCCTACGACAGATATTTCGTGCACACCCGATGCACTTAGATGTTGTTTCTGTGCGCATGTTTGGCACATTCATGGATTTTGATTTCCGTGCGCACCAGACGCACGTAGCATTTATGTGCATATTTTGGGGATTGATTTCGTATAGAGCAGTACGTTTTTTTATGATATTGTTATGTGTTTTCGTACTGAGCAGGACTAGTCAGAGGATAGTACCTGAATATATTTTGCATGCATTGATAATTATTGAAGGGATTTCCAAAAAAAAGGCGAGCTATAGCCTCAGTATTTACCTACGTGTCTGATATGACACGAAATGTTTAAAACAGGGAGACCCTTCTAAATTGTTTCCAAAACGGCGGAACGTACATTTCAAACAAAGGTATATATGTATATAGTTATTTCCTTATGTTAGACGTCCGCCACTGTGCAGTGTTATACGCGTGCACAGCGACATAAAGAGATTTGGCATGCATTTCCTTCAGATACTTACATATATAGATTCGATATTTACATGTATAGTTTCGAGTTATGTCATATTGGTTTTGATTTGGATTTGGCATTGATGTCTTCTCCATGACTCCGATGATTGCGGGATGCTTGACGGAGTTTTGATTTGAGTTATATGCTCATTTTTCAAGCGCATGCGCTGCGCTATGATTTGTTTTATGTATTTACTATTTCGAAGCCCCGACGACTTGATGGGTTTTCTTAGATGTTTTAGTATTTGGGGGAGTTTGAATTTAAATTTGGGGGCCGAATTTCTTTAAGGGGGGAAGATTGTAATGCTTTGAAAATCGTTTCGGTGAAATTTCGAAAAAATCGGTAAAATAAGGGGGTTTTCTGTAGAAAGTCAAAATACAAATATCTTATTATAAAAATTAAATATACATATTCTAGCTATGTAATTGCTATTATTTGGTGTTTATTGAGCCGCTGGTGAAATTTCAAATTTTCTGAAAAAAATATTATTTTATTATTATTTTAAGCCGTTACTAATACTTTTAATTAGGGAAAATTACAAATTGGAATGAGTTGAAACAAATTTTGTGCATCATAAAACATTAAATAAAATTTTATCATGTGGTTTTTGGAACGAAATCATTTGCCAAAACGGTTTAGAAATTATTGAAGAAAAAAGGCTTTTTTTAGCGTAAATGGATGTTTGGGGTATTGTATTTATCATTTTTCATCACCCCACACCCGTACCCACACCCACACACCCCCAATTACTCCCCCCATGGCTGAATTCAGCAGCCCCCCTCTCTTGTCCCCACTTGGTTTTCAAAGTAAAAGAAATAAAAGAAAAGAATAGAAAATGGATAAAGTAGTTAGACTTTTGACTTTGCATGACCTTGACTTTGTCCCCCCCCACATTTTCTCTACCTCCCTCTCTCTCCTCGCACCATTTCTGGCCGAAATTCCCTGCATCCCACAGCAGCAGCCCCCCCTCCAATTTCCCCTCTCTTTTCTCTTCAAAACTTCATGAAAAATTGCTTCTAAATCCATCAAAAAAATCCCAAAACCCAAATCCGACTCCTACCCATTTTAGCTTAGCCCGTATAGCATGGATCCTTGTGAAAAGAGAGCATTTTGGGAGGCCATGGATGCTTGTGGACCTTCATATATTTTTGGGTATAATTCTAAAACTTTTTGCTTAAATTGTTACTTGTTTCTTAAAGCTAATTTAAATTAAGTGTTAACTTGGATATGTGAGTTTAATTGCAAGTTTTGGATTTCAAGTTAGGGTTTGTTGTGGAAATGAGTTGTGTTTGATTGTGCATGGTTTAGTGAAGTGGTTTAACATAATTAGTTTTGTAGAAAACTAATCTAGTTGTTAATTACAAGTTGTTACTTGAAAAATTGTGTTAATTTGCTAATTGCTTACTAGGTTTTTGAAATTTGTTAAATTCTTGGGATTAAAAATGTGATTAGGGTTTTCTTGGCTTCATTAACTTTATTAAGTGTGGTTTAATGCTTTGGATCATGGAAATCTAAGATAGATTGTAGTTTGTGCATTTTTGCTTTGAAATTGTAAAAAAAGGGTGTTTTTGTAAACTAGAATATTAGGATTTTTGGAATTTAATGAGATTAAATTCCGGAAATTGTTTATACGACTTATTTAAGATATTTAATAAGTATATTGGCCGCTACTTTCATTTAAACATCATGTTTTGTATAAAAACGGCGAATTGTGCTTGCTAGATTTTCGGAAAAATGACTTTTTAAGTGAAAATGGGGTTTTTGTGAGTTTTAACCTAGTTTATATTAAAATTAGTGTTCGTGAATGTGCAAATGAGTGTGATTGGATTTTTCTCGATGGTTTGACGTTTGTACATCGACATCGAGGGTTGGTTTTACTATTCTTGCATGCGTAGGCGATAGGTTTGGACCTATGCGTGATACGCGTGCCGATTTGATTTTCGTATGCCGTTTCGATCTCGAATTTAGTTTTAATGCGATATGGTGCATTATGATATGTAGGTACGCCCACGTGGACTTCGAGACGACAAGCAAGCGCGTGGCGACGTCGGCACCAGCGAGCGAGGACCAGGTGAGTAGATTTATATCTACAGGGAGAAATCGGGTGGATGGCGTATAGCACCCCCGCAGTTCGTGGTGATGTATACGAATACGTATAAACACATATATATATTTTGACTATAATTTGTTTGATATTATCGATGATATAGATATTTAGTGTTCTTGGATGATTTAGTGTCGCGAAACCATAGAGTAGTGGTCGCACCACACATGCACACACACACCCATACTTGCATACTTTCTTCATTCATTTGCGCTTATACGGGATTATATAGTTATGTGTTCACATGGGTATGGGACTATGTGTTCACATACGGATTGAGGATGATAGTACTTGGGATTTATAATGAGTCGATGAGATTTGATTTGAGGCCGTGAGATCGGTGATATAGCAGGGTTCGTATCTTAGATACGACATGACGTTGTAGCGGGTCCTTGACGTAGTGTTTCACACACGTCCATGCATACGTAGGCGGTATCAGTATGGTACTAGACGTAGATCAGTACCCCGATCATGATATTTGATAAAGAGGATACCAGGTGAATAGTATGATGAATGTGATATTGACCCGTACCCAGATTGGGATGCCGTACGACGGATTTACGTACGAGCTATATTGATGATTGATCCGCACTCTTGACTTGGGATGCCTGATTATAGATATGGTATCGGATATGATATTATTGAGGCGAGATCACCGACTATACTTATACAGGTATGTATATGTATCGACTCAGATGATAGGCGGTTTCCTTACCTGTAGTTCAGCTTGTAGTTCAGCCGTATAGTTTAGTGTAGTTGTTAGATTAGATTAGACTTCTTACCTATTTCAAAAACTAACGAATCGTGGGCATTTTAAAGACAGCTCAAGGGAATCTACGGATATTTCAAAAACGACGTATCTTTTCATAAAAAAAAAACACCGTAGCCCCTATTTTCAAAACCCATGATTCGTGTTATTTCAAAAGGCACCATTTGTAGGACTTATATTAGATTATTGCAGATTAGTTATCGTTGTGTCTAGTATTCAGCTCCCGCACATTATTGTTGTTCGCTCTGCCTCGCATATTTATTTTGCTGCATATTCCATTATTGATATCATGCTGTTAGGACACCAGCACCATTACCGATGATGCGTATGTACCACGTACACCTACTTGCCGGCTCACACACATCTTCATCGGTAATTACCATGTCACGTACACTTTAGAGAATATAATTGCTTGACTTAGATTGTTAGCTAGTAGTGTTGACATGATATTAGGGTACTTCCCTTATATGCCATATTAGACATTGTAGTTATTACCTACCACTTCATGCATACTGTTATTCAGTTGTTCATGCCTAGTTCATTATCATTGATATATGCACTTGTGATGATTTCTTGAGATTTATGATATTTCTGGATTTCGGGGAAAGCCGCAAAATTTACAACTTATGATCTTTTAAAATATAAAATGTTGCGGTTTTCTAGTGATGTAAAGTGTCGTCCACCATGAGTTTGCTGTGGTTTTGGAGATCCGTGTCGAGGAGTGGAGGAACCGTCACGGGTACATGGTGGGCCCGGTATGGTACCCCGGGGCAAGAGGAATGTGGTGTTGACGTTGAGCCTGGCTGGGGAGCACTACCTACCGGTGATATTACCCGACGCGTCGGATATCCGGAGGATACCGTCGTGGTCTTGAGATGGATGGTAGGGGCCGGTCTGGACTGACGGCGCCCTAGATATTGAGATTGAGACATTGATATTTAGAGACAGTGAGATTTATGTTTTGTGTCGATGCTAGACACTGTTGATACTGATTTTAATTATGATACCCCAGTTTAAAATATGAAGGAAATCTCACTAATTTATGAAAACAGTTTCTTCATTTACATGTATTCTGTTTTCATGCATTCATACCTCATTCATATGATATATTGCTACCTGAGGCACTGACACGGGCACATGAGTTTACACTCGGGTTAGATATTTACCCTAGCCATTGTTATAGGCTGCATGTTATATATATTTGAGGATATATTATGATCATTGACCTAGGATTGCGTTATTTATGCGATTTCTGTGCGTAGATGTTTTTCTATTCACGAGTTGGCAACTCACCCCCGTTGTGCCCCAGTTTCTTGCAGGTTGCCGTACAGGTTCATTACGGCTTTGCGGCATAGTTTCATTCGGGTGATTTGCTAGTAGGCGGGTTTACTTATATCATACCCCCATTATTTATCTTGTATATCTTTATTCTGTTGTATCTAGAATTCCATCAACCAAACATGTATTTATTGAGATAGAGACCAGTGTTGGTTATTCTTTCGACCTTAGAGTCGCTCGTTATTTTTCTGGTGGTTTTGAGTTTCCTTTTGAGTTTTGATCCTCGCCGTTGGCGTTGTATATTATATTATTTGTGTGGTTGTGACCGTCGATTGACGAAGAGCTAGCTCCCGCTTGGGGATGCCCTTTTCTTGATTTCGTATACTATTCATGTTGTATCCCGTTTGGGGGCCAGTATTTACAAAGGAGACTCTGCCGAAATTTTCAGTAAATTTTTGATGTTTTAAAAACCGCATAATTCGGCTTATGCTATTGAAATTACTTGCTTTAAGTTGTTTTTCCTGCACTCTACTATTTTCTTGGTTTGGATTTCTGGGTTTTCGGTTTACTTAGATTACGTACGCCTCGAGACGTTCGTAGTTTAAGTGCCGGTCATGTTCCGTACTTTCGGGTCGTGACAGATATATATAAATTCATGAGATGAACTCTGTTCCTACCATTGTGTGACAAGGGAGTTGTGGCTTATGCCAAGGAACCCCCGTCCCATTAGAAATCCAGATATAATTCTTAGGCAGTATCACCTGATCATGGAGATGGTTGATCTCCAAGGAGATCGAGGTTAGGAGAGTAGACATAGAGGACAACAACGCAGATCCACTCACAAAGGCCTTTTTCCCACTAGAGACTTTTATGGGATGGTTGAGTATGAGATACTTCAACAACAACTAATTGTTGGGTATGTGATACCACAACAGATGTCTCTAGTGCAAGTGGGAGATTGTTAGTTATATGTATGCCCTAGAGGCCATTACTATACATACGTTGTATATTGTAGTCGATGCATGGATATATATAGGGAGGACTTTCTTGCTCGACATGATAGTATGCTATCTATTTACACTTTATCTTAACATGTACTCTGATTGTCTCTATGTTACATGTTGATAAAGCCCTTAGGATATGTACTCGACTACTGGGACTATGATGATATCATACTTGTGGGGCCATGGTAGTCGACGAGTACATCATATAACTATTCCTAGTCGAGGGTGTATCGAGACAGGGCATTGATACACCAGAGTAGACTAGCGTATACGCATCTTGACCCATATGATGGGCGATGGATGATCCCATATACATCTGTATTTGACATCAAGGATGGTGTACGGGTGCTCAGTGGAGACTGGGTACACTGGACGGACTCGCCGAGAACTCCCAGATGGTATTATACCTCACGTCAGATGGCAGTTCTTTATTGACACTGGTACAGGTTAGTCTGTAGACCCGAGATCGTCATAGAGTCTTGTGTGATTCCCACTGTGCTTTGATTTCCATCATACCACGTCTAAGAGGGCGTGCAAAAAGGTGGCTTTTGGGTACAGTCCCGAATCACATGGAGGCAATGAGCGATAGGAGGGGATTCGTCTCTCCCGGTATAGGGAGTTGATGTTGCGTTGCGTTCGATTGGCTATAACTGGAAATCCCTGGCCAGGGTTGTTGAGATTTACTCGTAAGTGTTATCCATAGTTTCTCGAATTGTTATAGACCTCATATCGACATGACTTATCAAGCTACTGGGGTCTGACGTTTTCCACCCCTAGGCGAGATATGCGACATATCAGACAAAGAGACCGGACTATACGAGAGTGTTACTGATTGGATTCGCAGGAGAATGTACAGGCTTGCTTGTTAATCTTTTGATCGCTCAATACCTGGGTGGCTGTTACGTTTAGCTGACCGCTTGCAGCTTGTGGGTGTTTGATATGATCATCACCTACTATCGGCGTATTGACGATTCTTTAGAGTCCTACACAGAGGTTTCTTAGCCCAGGCAAAACGGAATAGGAGCACATATATGATATATGCGGGACCGAGAACAATACGTGTATGTGATACTGTATTAGATTCTCGCGATATGAGATATCGGCCGGGTATATGTGATATAGCCGGGTCATCAGATCAAGTGTTGATTCGATGAACTGATACAGATTATATTAGTCGGTTATTTGTGAAATAGCCGGATTATCGGATCAAGTGTTGTTTCGATAATTTAATGTATAATTATATATTTGATATTTTAAATTACATTAACTAATATTAGCTCACTAAAAGATTCTTTTTCTCACTCGGGTAATACATTGATATATATGCGATATATGTTAATTGTATTATTTTATTTTGTTACAATAAATATTATATATGTGATATATAATATTGTAACATGTTAGGGTAATTAATGCAACATGTTTAGTGGAGATTAAATATGGTTAGGGTTTGATTTGGGTTAATTCTTTCTAGTAGCTTCTAAAAGCTTTGCTTTTGTTTTAAGCAAAGATATTTGTTATGATATTTTGGATGATATTTATTTAACCCAACCCAACCCTTTAACCATGGTTCAATCTCTACAAGGGTTAAGTTTACTTACTTAACCCATGATTGCATTTCTAACCTCACTAGACTTTTTCATTATTCATCACAAAAGGTTTTGGATATTCTTCTTCTTCTTCCTTGAAGAAAAGCTTTCTAGCTTTTTCTTTGGTGATGAAAATGAGTGTGATTAAGATAATAAAAGAGAGCTAAATTCCTACTTCATCATCCGAATCTATCCTAGCCATTTAGATTAGGGTGTTCACTTCATTAGTGAGTGAGAGCTTGTGTTAATGAAACTTCAAGGTAGATCATCTTTGTTATCGATGATCGGAAGCAAGCTTGTATCTTTCTCTTCGTGGATCCTCTCTCGAGCCCGGGTACTCGATGATCGCAGTGAAGGGACCTCAACACGGAGCTTTAGAAGTGAAGGACCGGACTACAAAGGTTGTAATCCTTTTCTCTTAGATGTTAATGTGTTTAACATGCTTTGTTTCACCTAATATCTAGTTTAAAGATCTTGGTTAGGGTTTTTCGGCACGTATAAATTTTAAATCGGGCATGTTTGATACCTTGTAGACCCTTGTGAGAGTGCCTAGTAACCCTACAGAAAGACCTGCGGCTCTGCCCCTCTCCAAGGACTCACACCACTTCTAGGCCAGACCCTCCAGACGAAAGCTCGCGAACTCTACCCATCTCGCATCGGAGCATCGGAGAGAACGATATATCCTGGCCATCCAGTCGATAAACGATTGTGGATCCTCAGCTGCATCGGTGCCAGTGAAAGCCGGAGGCCTCAGTCTCATGAACTCTGACAGTGACACGGCGATAACCTCCGTAGCTGTAGCTGCGACTGCCGGAACATTAGGTACCACCGCGGTCCCCACAACAGGTGGAACGACCTCCTGCCTCTGTGCTCGAATAGCCTCAACTAAAGACCCCATCATCTGGCGCAAGTCCTGCATATCGGCCCCTAGCATAGCAATCTGCTCCGGTACAACAGGCATACCGCCCTGGTCAGTCCTCATCTCAGACGAGTCAACTCTCACCTCGGCCCTCGCGGTCGCTCTCTGTGCCCTCGTAGTCTTCGGCGGCATAAAGCCTAGAAATTGAAACCAGATTCGTTAAGGACACGGAAATCGAATCACAAGGATGTATATAATCACGGAAGGAATTTCAATCAATAAGTCCTGAGGTCACTTAGGCGGAGTACCGTGTCGTAAGTATGCCGTGGAACATACACACGCTACGTCAATCTGCTTATGCTACCTACTCCATCATACAAAGGTCATCCTACACTCCGAAAGGTAAAACCTAGCGCTCTGATACCAACTTTGTCACGACCCAAATTTTGGCACGTGACCGGCACTTAAACCACGTAACGTCAACAGGCGTATGTAATTTAAGTAAGCTGAAACCCAGAAATCTAAACCACCCAAAAATGGATAAGTGGAGAAAAAACATAGTTTAAAACATTCGGAAAATCTCAAGTAAAATCTTTTAACTTTAGTTTTCTTTCTTTAAAATTTTGGCAGCACCTCCTTTGTAAAAACTAGCCCTGAAAATGGGTACAACATAGAATATAAATAAAGTATCCCGAACGGGAGAAAATCATGCCCAACGGCGGAGACAACCACCACAAGCATATATACGACGCCGAAGCGAAGAAATATAAATGAAAACAGCATAAGGATGTAAAACTTTACAACAAGACCGACTTCCACGAGCACGGCACCCAAAAGTCACCAAAATATATACAACACCGAATCCTCACAACTCGTCTCTAAGTCAAATACATGAAGTGGTAGATGGAGAGTACTAGATCCAAAAAAAATATATACAACGAACAAAATGGATAACCGTGAACCCACCTACAAGCAAACGCCTCATAGCCAACCGTAGCGGTATCCGCAAAAGTAGAGATAAAAAGGCGCCCTGCCGCGACTCCTCTGAGGGTAAGTCCTGCAAAACGCTGTGGCACAACGGGGGTGAGTTGCCAACTTGTGAATAGTAAATAACATCATACTGTAATCGCTAGTATACACTAACAGCAATAATCAATCACATGTAAGCTGGTAGTATAAGTATGACAATATGAATATGCAACTATCATGATCAAGGTACACCACCAGGGTACTATATCTAAATGAATCAAATGCATATCATCTAAATACTGAGTGTGGGAAAATTAATAATCTCATGCACGAATCATCAGCATGGAAAAACCCGGTGTAAATCAACAACACCCCAAATCCCAAAATCCTCAGATCGACCCTCAGATCGGCCCTCATATCGGCCCACAGAGCGGCCCTGTAAATCTCATGGAACCAGAGTGTCAAACATCGACACCCGAAAATATCATGAAAACTAGTGCCCAGCATCGACACATAAAATACTCGTATCCATACGTTCCTCGAATCCTAAGTGCCCAATATCGACACTAATGATCCACGTATCGGTTCTCTGATATCCATACGTTCCTCGAAACCCAAGTTCCCAATCTCGACACTTGTATTCCACGTATTGGTTTCCAATATCCATATATCCCTCGGAATATAAGTGTCTAACATCGACACTTGAAATCCCCCAAATCGCAAGAAAACATATCTCAAATGCGGAAATCCAAGTAATATAACATATGCACCTAGAACAACAGTATGAGCATATCATAGGAAAAGTACGCTATTTAAATGCATCAAGTCATTTAATATATCATGCGGTTCCTAAGTATCCAAATCCCATATACATATATAAAAGCGTGCCATACCACCGATATATATCATATAAAGCTGAACATATAACTATAGCAAGGTATATATGTGAGCATGTAGGTATAGCAAGGCATATGTGTAAGCATGTAGGTATAGAGGTATGCTATTTCATATGCGCCATCGCACAAGAATAAATGCCTCTATGTCGCTAACTAAAAGAAAGGTATATCATATGAATATATGTGTTGTGCGTATCATGGAAATTACCGACAGTGTGGGTGTAGCATAATATTGGTGCTCGTGCAACATGGACTGTCAATAATAGCGCAGTGTACAATGGACACAGGTTCAGGCACAACAAGTAACTATATGCAATGAAATTCATGCACCATCTCAATATGTGCATATAAACATGCGGCTAATATCATATCATATCATATATAGCCCTGACGCTTAACGCCATATGGGCGATTTCCCTCGTAGATGTTAAATCTACTCACCAATGATCTCGAGCTACGAAAATCCGACCACCTGCTTCCCTTTCTTCGCAGCGTCCGAAGTCCCCGCTTGCGATCCTAAAATTTCACAAACATATCACATAAGGCTAAATATCCTACGCCGATACAAAGATAATGAAACATAAGGATAACGCCCAGAAAAAAATACACCGTGCACCTAGTGCACAAAACGCACACGACATCGGCAAAACCCTAGCTAGGATCGCTAAACTACGCAACCACCAAGCCTAGACCCCGATCGTACCGATCGCGCATTCACAACACAATATATCGCGAGGAAGATAATATGCATAAAATCGCAACGCCCATTAGAACCTACGTCCAACTTTTACCGAAACCTTGTAAGCAACTTTATAGCAATTTAGCAGAAGTCTAAAGCTAACACAATTCTAGCGATCACAAACATCGCAAAGTAGATTAACTAAGTTATCCAAACCATTAGCCAAATTTTAATCTCACCCAAATATGTTTTGTTAAAACTTAGTTTGCTAAAAAGCTCAATTAGACAAATTTGGAACTTAACAACAACTTTCATCCGCTAGGTTAAGTGTTCCAAATCTATACTTATCAATTAACCATATCATCAACCTAAAACCCTGACTTAATCTTCACAAAAATTATAAAGAATCATCTAAACATGAAATTAAAGCTATATTAAACATTTAGATTGCTAGCTTAATGATTTTAACACAACACATAAAGATTAGGGTTAAAATTTATACCTCCTCAAGAACACAAATTAGCAACTAAACTCATCATTTTAGCCTCCAAAATGATGTCTTTCTTGAAGATCTATGCTAGTTTAGTGATGAAGAATGATGGGTAGTGATTTGTTTATGAGTTTGTGGGATTATTTAATGATTTGTGAAGAATTATTTAAGCTTGGAGAAGATGAAAATAGGGCATGAACCAAGAGAGGGCAGCAAAGGAAAAGGCTCGGCCAAGGCAAGGAGGGGGGTTTGTGGAAATTGTGTAGAAATTTCTAGCTAAAAATGCAATAAATGCTCGGAAATGCAATAAATATCTAAAACAACCTCATTCTTTTATTTAAAACAAATTTTCCTTTAACACAAATATCTAGATATTATGCAAGGATGGATTAAGCCTAATCTAGTGATTAGATTAGCAAAGATTCATATTAGAAATAATTAACCCAAACCAAAATATAATTACCACTAATTAAGTGCATAATTAACAACTTAAAATAATATTTTAATTAGGGAAAAATCTATGTGAACCAAAATTTTCAATTGACCCCCAAAGTCCGCAAACTAGCACTATTCTAGCTAAACTAGGAGCAGTCAAGTCTGTACTGAAATTTGATCACTACCGGGTTATTACGAGAAACAACGACTATTTTACCCTAAAACGGAAAAATTTGCATAACGATTTCTAAAACGTTACAGCTCAAGAGCCGAGACAACTCATGGTGGACATATCTCAAATCATATCATAAGAAAACCGCAATTTTATCTTTAAAATGATTTTCTGTTTATAAAATTCTAGCGGTTTCTCCAAATCCATAAATCTCATGGAAATCCGAAATCCCAAAATAAAGGGTCAATAACAATAAATACTGGGCTCCAGCAATCCAGACTTGCCCATAATATCATGGCAAATGAATATATAAATATACATGAAAAATCACAGTAATAAATGCAACATCTAAACTAGCACAATAATGATATATCGGAACTATCAACTAGCAAGCGATAACAATGAAATAATATTCTCTAAAGTGTACGTGACATGGAAATTACCGATGATGATGTGTGTGAGCCGGCAAGCAGGTGTACGTGTGGCATACGCATCATCGGTAATGGTGCTGGTGTCCTGACAGCATGGTTTCATAATAGCAATAAAAGCACAAGTATAAGCATGCAATACGATATGAACAACAAGAATATATGGTAAATGAATTTTAAATGCAACAATAAAGAATTTACATTATAAATATGAGTCATAAAGTTTGGCAATGAAATAGCACGAATCGTAGTGTTTAGAAAGTAGGGACTACGGTGTTTTTTAGAAAAGGTACGTCCTTTGAAATATCCGTAGTATACCTTGGCCGGTCTTTAAAATACTCACGATACGTTAGTTTTGGAAATAAGTATGACTCGAATCCAGTCTAACATCTACTAAGTAAGCTATAGGACTAAACTAACAGGCTAATCGAAAGGGTAAGGAAAACCACCTAAGTATGAGTCAATATATATATACATCTAGTAGTCGGTGATCCCGCCTCAATAGTATCGCGTATGATACAATATATATAATATGACATTCTCGAGTCAATAGTGCGGATCTATCATCATAATCATATCACGTACGGTAAATCCATCGTACGGCATCCTAAATCTGGGTACGGGTCAAACATCACATCATCTCATTATTCATCTAAATCCGAAATCCCAATCTCAAGGGTAAATAAACAATAAAATACCGGCATAAAGTTCTATAATATTGCATGATAATAAAAAAATAAATGCATCGGATATCAAGAAAGGAATGCAGTCATTAAACTAACAAATGAAAGCAATAACATATTGGAACACTACCAGCTAACAAGCTATGCCGATGAAATAATATTCTCTAAGGTGTACGTGACATGGCAATTACCGATGATGATGTGTGTGAGCCAGAAAGTAAGTGTTCGTAGACATACGCATCATCGGTAATGGTGCTGGTGTCCTGATAATATGGGTTCATATAACAATAAAACACATTTAAACATGCAATGTGATGCGAATAGCAAGATTATGCGGAAAATGAATAATAAACGCAATAATAAAGAATCTACATTAATATATATGAGCCATACAGTTTTGCCATTTGCAATAACACGAATTGTGGTGTTTAGAAAATAAGGGCTACGGTGTTTTTCAGAAAAGGTACGTCCTTTGAAATGTCTGTAGAATCCTTTAGCATGTCGTTAAAACACTCACGATTCGTTAGTTTGAAATAGGTATGACTCGAGTCTAGTATAACATCTCCAAGTAAACTAATATCGGATTTGTGTTGGAATTGTGATGGTATTTTGACATCTGCTATGACCCAGGGCACCTAAAAATTTTATAGCGATCACAGTGAGTCATGCAGGCAACCTAGAAACTAACCTAGAGACCCGAGCCCCTCCCCATTTTTTTATCCTTTTCTTTTTCTTTTCTTATCTTTTCTTTTCTTTTCATTTAAAATCCATGCATGAAAAAAAAAATAAGGAAAAGCCATGGTAGGAAAAATGTAGCAAATGTGAAAAATGACTTGGTGCATGTCACATGCACAAAACAAGCTTAATGCAGATTAGTGATATTTAATCGCGATTAGCATTAAAAGGAATATAATTAATCATAAAGGATTTATAATTTGCTTAAATCAAATAAAACACCCTCATTTCCGTAATTCCTATAATATTCCAAATATTTCCCAATTTATCGGTATTTAATTATACCGTATCATTAAAATATTCATAATATTTATTATTAAATTATAAAAATTCCCAAAAATAATATTTTATTTTTCTGAAATGTTATAGTAAAAGTTCATGTCACTCACGGACACGTAGGAAATAGTGAGACTATAACTCCTTTTTGAAAATGTCTTGGTAAATTCTTTATGCATGCAAAAGTACTCAGGTACTGTCCTCAGATCAGTCCTGCTCGGATACAATATAATATAGTACCCAACATCAAAATATGATGCTCAAGAGTAAAAATCAGCCTCAAAAGGCGTATCCAATATCACGTGCATCTGGTGCGCACGGAAAGCCAAGTCCAATACAAGTGCTACAAAATGTGGACAAAAGCAAAACTAAGTGCAACGGGTGTGCACGGAAGCATCTGTCAAGTGCAACAGGTGTGCACGACAACAACATCAAGTGCATCTAAAGTGCACGAAAATCTCAACCCAGTGCAACTAACATGCACGATTAAAATTTCAATCAAGTGCATCCGGTGTGCATAAAATCTCGTACCATGCGGCCAATATGCGCGAAAATCAAGATCAAGTGCGTCAGGTCCGCACAAAACATCTAGTGCAGTAAAGCGCAAAAAAACAAACTTCAAGTGCAACGGTGCACGAAAACAGAGATCTATTGCAACAAATGCACAAAAACATAATCTTAGGTGCACTAGGTGCCCGAAAACTCATTAATATCTCAAATACGCACAAAAACAACACCGAGCGTGCCAAGTTATATAAAATCATAAACGTGTGCAACTGCGTGCACAAAATCCATTTCAATGCACTGCGAGCACACGTATGCTATACCGAGTGCATAAATCAAATCGAGTGCGTACATCATGCACAAAATCTCATCGACAGTATCGAAATCCACGGAAGCATAAATATGTGCAGACAAAGCAGAAAATCGATATCAAGTGCAATAGATATGCACAAATCATAAACCAATGTTACGGTGTATAAAACTTAAATCAAGTGCAATAACTGTGCACAAATGCAAATATCTAATAGGTGCAGCCATGGTGCACGAAAACAAATATCACGAAACCCAATCATCAAAACTCAAAGTCCAAGCGATAAAAGTGTGATACTCGGATCACAAAACGCAATCGCAATAAATGACGTTTAGGTACACCTCCTTCAATGTCGAAAAGAATTGCCAGTGCGCCCAAAATTGGCAGAGCAACAACATCCACTTGCCTCCTGCTCACGGCCAGGCATCTTCGGTCTCTGGGTCCTTATTTTCTCTATGGATTACCAATCCCACAATCTTTCTGCTCATTGGCCCGGTTGGGTATTGTTGGGATTCCTTAGCACTATGCCACAATAAAAATTTTGGGGAGGTGCTAAGTAATCTAACCATGAATCGGACTAGAATTTTAGGGTAACAACATGTAAGTCCATGCTACCTCTCCCGGTACTTTCGGGCATGTGGAATTTGGTGAAAAACAATTTTCTAGAGGCGGTAACATGGACTCAAAACCGGATCTTTGTTAAACTATCTACCTAACAACCTAACTAGGAGTTGTTAACTACTCGGTTAGGGGGTTATACCTTTCTTTCTTGAACTCCTTCGTCTTTGACTCTCGAAGGTGTACGGATTGGCTTCACTCCGTCGTCTCCTCGCGCCGAAGATCGATCCACCGGAAAGCTTCTATCTTTGGCTTCTTCTTCGAGCTTTGAAGAAACTAGTTCACTCGGTTTGCTAAACCTTGTGAACTTGATTGAGTAGAGAAGAGTGTGTTGGGATTATACTCTATGGTTCTTGCTTCTCAACACATGAGACAAGTGAACCATAGACTAAAGAGAGGGAGAGCAAGAGGAAGAGGATGAGAGCTCAAGAACAAGAGAGAGAATGAAAATGATAGAATGAGCAAGACTTTTCTCTTTTGGCTCTCATAATCCAAAACCATCATAACAAAACATAGCAATCAAGTATTATGTGATGGTTTAAGCTACAATAGCCATATCATTTCATGCACTCATTTTCACAAGAGAACAAGCAAGCAAAAAGTCTTTGCCATGAAATGATAGCCATTGTCATCATGATGGTCGACTAGTCAAACCTAGTCAACCGGTCAACAAAGTCAACAAGTCAACAAAGTCAACCCCTCAACAACCATGTCACCATAATACTTAATTAATATTTTTGTTAATCATATATCATATTCTCATTAGGGTTGAGCAAAAAGTCAATAGTCAACAGTCAATAGTCAACAGTCAACAGTCAACAGTCAACAACCCTAACGAGAATCCTCTGCCTCTGTCTCTCCGTCAACTGTGCATACACACCCGCATCCGCGTTCCGAGGAACACGAATACATACTGGATAAAACCAATCCCAAAACGTACACTAGGATCTGGCTTAAACCAAAGCCCGCTAGTGTTAACTGTCCGGACACTGTACGTGCACAAGTGCACGGATGTGACCGAACCCTGTCGCAAAACAATGCGACCTGTCGCAAAACCATGCGACCTCTACTCTTTTGCCTAAGGGTGAATAGCTTTCTGTGTGGGACTCTAAAGACTCGACACTACACTGGCAGTGGGTTTAACCACAGACCGCTAGCGGCACTAGCTGTGCGTAACGGTTCCCAGGTAGATGCCGACAAGAAGACTGACGAGGTGAAACCCATTTGAACTCCTACTGAGTCTGACTGTGACAGTCTACGTACAGTCCGGTCTGTTCGTCTGATACATCGCATGGCGGGCCTAGGGGGCGGTAAACGTCAGTCCCCTAATAGCGGTACAAGTCGTGTCGGAGTGAAGCCCAAAACACACTGAGATAACACTGGAAGCCTACCAGTATATCTCGCTTGCCCTGGCCAGGGACTACTCGTGTAATGGCTCTCCTAGACACAGCGTGATGTCAACCCCCAATACCAGGAGAGACGAATCATGTCTAACCGTCACTGCCTCCAAGTGCTTCGGGACTGCACCCAACTACTACCTGTTTGCATGACTCCTTTGAGCCGTGGTAGGGTAGTAATCAAAGTACAGTGGGAACACACTCGAGGCGAAGTGACAGTGTCAAGTCAGCGGACTAAGCTGTACTCATATCACCTGGGAACTGATAACTGACGATAGGTATAGTACCAACCAACAGTTCCCGACGAGTCTTGTCCAGTGTACTCGTAACCCAACGAGCACCCGCATACTATCTCCAGTACGACGTACTGATGGCTGTGGGACAGACCATCTCCTACACTGGGATGAGAAGCGCATACGCTAGTCTACTCCGGAGTATCGATGCCCTGTCTCGATAGTCCTGCGACTAGGGACCTGCATAAGGATGTGCTTATAGATTACCCAGCCCCTACTAGTGTGATTGCCATCACAACGCTGGTAATCAAGCAAAGATCCTAAGGGCTCCACTAATGTGTATAGGTGATATACTAAAATAAACACATGTACACATTGAAGTAGAAACAAACCAAGTAGCATACTACTATTTTGAGCAAGATTGTATATACAACTGTGAATATCCCAAGCTTCCATTAAGTAATATACAAACTAGTATGATACAGTAATGGCCTCTAGGGCGTATACACTAACTATCTCCCACTTGCACTAAGGCCATGTACTGGCGTATCGATGACCTATCATCTTGATCAGCCGCTCGAACTGAGTCTGGGGCAAGGCCTTGGTGAATGGATCTGCAGTGTTATCTTCTGAAGCAACCCTCCGGACCTCGATCTCCTGGCGATCCACGATCTCCCTGATCAGGTGATACCGCCTCAAGATGTGTCTGGATCTCTGATGGGACCTGGGTTCCTTCGCTAAAGCTATAGCCCCGTTGTTGTCGCAATATAGAGGTATTGGATCAACAATGGACGGAACCACCTGAAGTTCTTTCAAGAACTTCCTCATCCAGACAGCCTCTTTTGTGGCATTAGATGCAGCAATGTATTCCGCTTCCATCGTCGAGTCTGCAACGGTTTCCTGTTTGGTACTCTTCCAACACACCGCCCCTCCATTGAGGGTAAAGACAAAACCCGACATGGACTTGGAATCATCCTTGTCACTCTGGAAGCTGGAGTCAGCAAAAGCCTCGATCTGGAGGTTTTTTCCGCCATACACCAAGAACATCTCCTTAGTCCTTCTCAGGTACTTGAGAATGTTCTTTACCACTATCCAGTGTTTCTCCCCAGGGTTTGACTGATACCGGCTTACCACACTCAGTGCATAAGCTACATCCGGTCTGGTACACAACATCGCATACATTATAGAGCCTACCGCAGAAGCGTAGGGTATAATAGACATGCGATCCCTCTCCAAATCAGTCTTGGGAGACATCTCTTTGGAGAGGGTGATCCCGTGACAAACCGGTAGATTACCGCGCTTGGAATCTTCCATACTGAATCTTTTCAGTATGGTGTCGATGTACCTGGACTGTAAAAGTCCTAATATCCTCTTGGATCTATCACGATGGATCCGGATCCCCAAGATGTACGAGCCATCACCCAGGTCTTTCATGGAGAACCTGTGTGACAAGAACCCCTTGACAGATTGTAGCATAAGAATCTCATTTCCTATTAAGAGAATGTCATCCACGTATAAAACGAGGAATACTACATTTCTCACTACAAATCTACTATAGATGCATAGTTCATCTGGATTTTTGATAAAGCCAAATTCCTTGACCGTCTAATCAAAACAGATGTTCCAACTCCGCGATGCCTGCTTTAGTCCGTAAATGGACTTAAGCAACTTGCACACCTTTCCGCTGCTCCCACTCTGAATGAAACCCTCTGGCTGGTCCATATAGACACAATCCTCTAAATTTCCATTTAGAAAAGCGGTCTTTACGTCCATCTGCCAAATCTCATAATCGTGGAAGCCAGCAATGGCAAGAAGGATCCGAATGGATTTCAGCATAGCTACTGGAGAAAAGGTCTCGTCATTGTCCAAACTAGGTCTTTGACGAAAACCCTTTGCAACCAGTCTAGCTTTATAGGTCTCAACCTGTCCATCTACACCAATCTTCCTTTTGAAGATCCACTTGCATCCTACGGGTTTTACCCCGTCTGGAGCAATGTCCAACGTCCATACTTTGTTGGTGTACATGGACTCCATTTCGGTCCGCATTGCATCCAGCAATTTTACCGAGTCGACGCTCTGAACGGCTTGCTGGAAGCTAGTAGGCTCATCATAATCTATGATGCAATCCTCTCTATCCCCGTCTATGAGAAAACCGTAGTATCTCTCGGGAGGATGAGACTGCCTACTACTCCTGCGGAGCGGCGTAGGAATGTCCTATTCTTTTGAACCCTCTGGTTCTATTAAGCTTTCAGTAATAGTCTGTGGTTCTGGAATCTCTTCCAGTTCTATTTCGCTCCCACTTGTTTCCTTTTCTAAGAACCGGTGTTCCAGAAAATGGGCATTACGAGAAACAATGATCTTTTGTTCCTCTGCGTAATAGAAGAGATACCCCCTGGAGTTCTTTGGGTATCCCACAAACTTGCACAGTACTGAGCGTGCCTCGTGTTTGTCCGCATGCTGCTTTTTGACAAAAGCCGGACATCCCCAGATCTTCAGATATTGAAGATGTGGTTTCTTCCCACTCCATATTTCATATGGTGTGGTAGGCACAGTCTTAGTCGGAACTCGGTTCAAAAGGTATGCAGCTGATTCTAGCGCATACCCCCAGAAAGATCACGGTAACTCAGTGTTACTCATCATGGACCGTACCATATCCAATAGGGTTCGGTTCCGTCTCTCCGATACACGGTTATGTTGCGGAGTGTATGGAGGAGTAAGCTGAGAGAGAATTCCGTTCTCTTTTAAATAGTCCAGGAACTCGGCACTCAAGTATTCACCACCTCGATTCGATCTTAGAAACTTGATACTTTTGTCGGTTTGTTTTTCTACTTCATTCATATATTCCTGGAATTTTCCAAAGGCTTCGGATTTATGTTTCATTAAGAAGACATAACCGTACCTTGAAAAGTCATCCGTAAAAGTAATGAAGTAAGAATAACCGCTTCGCGTATGTGTAGACATTGGGCCGCACACGTCGCTGTGTACGAGTCCCAAGAGCTCGCTCGCTCTTACTCCGTGTCCAGTGAACGGAGTCTTTGTCATCTTTCCTTTGAGACAGGATTGACAAGTGGCATACGATTGATATTCGAATGGATTCAAATATTCTTCTGTATGTAACTTCGTCAACCTTCTCTCATTGATGTGACCCAGTCTACAATGCCATAAGAAAGTCTGATTTATTTCCGGAGACTTTCTTTTGTGTGTATTCTGGACATTGAAAATCTGTCGTTGGTTTAATACGTATATACCATTGCTTAATGTACCTGACCCAATCAGAACTTGATTAAGCTGAATGTTCACAACATTACTTACAAATGCAAATTCATAACCTTCTTTAGATAATAAAGATACAGAAATGATATTACAAGTTGCATTGGGTACAAAATAGAAATTACGCAAAACCAAAACATGTCCATCTGACAAGCCCAGGTGATAGTCCCCCACGGACTCAGCATCCATGCCAGCTCCGTTTGCAACTCTGAGGGTTATATCACCTGCCTTCAAAACCCTACGCTTTCTCAGTGCCAGCAAAGAATTACAGATATGAGATCCTGATCCGGTATCCAATACCCAGGAAGTAGAGTTTATTGAAAGACAGTTTTCAATAACATACACACCTGAAGCTGAAGCCGCAACTTGCTTCTGTTCCTGTGTCCTGGCTTTCCAAGCCCTGCAATCATTCTTCCAGTGTCCCTTCTTATGACAATAGAAGCATTCTTCTTTATCCACAAGCTGCCCCGCTTTCTTTGTTGCCTTCACCTTTCCCTTCGTATCTACCTTACTAACACCGCCCCTTGGTTTGGCGGGGGCTTTCTTCTTCTTTCCCTTGGCTTTCGCCTTGGACCTAGAAGAGGAAGATCCTCCTACAAACAAAGTGGATGTTTCCCTACCTTTCTGTAGGGTGCCCTCTGCGCTCCTCAGCATGTTGAGGAGTTCTGAAAGTTCAACTTCCTTTTCTTGTAAGTTGAAGTTCAGGATAAACTGGGCATAAGTGGAAGGAAGGGACTGGAGAATCAAGTCCGTATAGAGCTCATTCTCCAACGTGGTCCCAAGGTCCGCGAGCTCTTCTATGTAGCCAATCATCTTAAGCACGTGTTCTGCTACCGATAATCCGACGGCTAACCTTACCGAAATTAACTTCTTCGACACTTCGTATCTTGCGATACGAGACTCCTCTCCATACAGTTCTTTTGTATGGAGAAATATGGATTCGAGGTCCATATTCTCGTGCCTCCTCTGATGTTCGTTGTCCATAGAGGCAAGCACGAGGCATCTGGCCTTCGCGCAATCAATCTCCCAAGTCTTACGGATTTCCTTATCTGCGACGCTGGCGGTGGGACCTGGGACGGGGGGAGCTTTGGTGGTAAGAAGATACCCCAGCTTGTCGTAAGTGATTGCCATTTTGACATTCCTGAGCCAATCTTTGTAGTTTGGCCCTGTCAGTATGTTTTTATCTAGAAGTAACTTAAGTCCAGTCATGTCGATTGGTCGCTGCAATTAGGAGAGAGAAGAAACACTCAGCATGACGCTCTTGCAAGTTTAGAGTGGTTTTTAGTTTGTCTAAACAGGATGGCTCCCATTGTTTCTCGAATCCCTCCTCAAACCAAAAGGAAGAATTAGTCAGGATCAATCTCACCGTACAATACTTGCTTAACCGTTCGGCCAGGCTGGGGTCGGTACTTCGAGGGAGGTTTTCCAACGCTTTCGCGAAGTTCCTTAATTTAAGAACCTCTTTTCCCTGGGGGCGTAGCCCCGCTAACACCTTTCTAGACACCTACTTGGTTTATAGCATTGATCGTTAAGTGAGAAATTTCCCGAGGAGTAGCATATACTCACAGTAGGATCGGGATCCAAATATCATCGCGTGACAAAACTGAAGGAATCCTACCAGAATCATCACACTCCAAATGGTATGCAGTGCTAGCAAGTTTCAGTTCTTTTGAAACTCCCGATGTAGATTTTTGCCCCATGCTCTTATGACATTGGCGTGAGGTCAAAATGTCATAAGTCACATGTCAAGTTCTTCCCATCATTATCCAGGTTAATTTGAACCCACCCGTACCTACCCTTGACGTAGGCCAAAATGGCAGTACGACTGTCTCAAACCAACGCATTCTACCTATGCAACAGATAAATATCTGGCAGCTACCAATCACTATGCCTTGGCGTGAGGTCAAAATACATAGCTTGAATACTACCGAATATTTAACTGAAATGATGGAGGGCTACGAATGGTTTTGGCAAAATCGTGAACGTAGTGAACTTGATATAATCGATGGAACGAGATAGCTTTTAAAAGGGGTGGCTCAAGCTCCGCCTTTAAAAGTTAGTTTTGAAAAGAACCGAGTGGTTTTTCGAAAGTGTTCCAACGACTTTTACTTGGTTTATTTTCTTGCATTAGTTCTTTTAATGCGTGTTATTCTTGCATTAGTTCTTTTAATGCGTCCCATCATTTAATCCTACCATTGCAGAAAACAACCAAAATATGACGTACGCTTATGCCATTCGCATTCGCCACGGGGCCCCGTCATTACCCGTTAGGTTACTTAACTAACGACAGAGCGGGGGCTGGGCTAGCGCGGCTGTAAAACATAAGCAACACCTAAATAATATCATATATAGATATACATTGCAATGATAGCCATTTCAGATCACAGATGAACACATTGGATATATTAGGAACCCACAATTCGCACGAGCCTGTAATGAAAAGCAGATTACACGGTCGCGGTGAATAGCCAATACCCCACCCAAGACCCCTACGGGTGCGGCAAACTACCCGCCAAGTACCCGAAGCGAAGCAACCTCCCTCAACTCCGTGAGTAGGCCGCTCGGCACTTCGGGATACCCGGTAGTTTGTGCACCCCCTCTATGGGTCTATCTTAGTAGCAAAAACAGTAAAATGAAATTATACAATGACGGCTACAACCCCGACCCGGTTGTGCGGCCATACAAATAATTATTACATCAATTTACAAATTTACATGAATTGAAAGAAAAGAAAACTCACGTCTCACAAACCCCAGCTATTCACCCGCGACAATCCAGTGAATTCATATACACATTCCAGCAACATTACAGATCACAGATTTGTATAACTCCCACTAATCGACATATAGCGATTAGCAGACGTTCAATACAAATATCACATCACAGATAAATACCCGTCAGCTTAAGTCTTTAAAAACTCGATCAAAATACGGTTTTTAAAGCCCCAAATACAAAATTTTCTTTCTGGAAAATCTGGGCTGAAAAAACATATACCAAAATTCCCAAAATACCCCACTGAACAAACTGCAACCAAAATTTCCCACGGCTGAGTCAACTCGGCCGCGGAACCGCGGCGGGAGCACGCTCCCGCCTTGTTTCCGCGGCGCTTTGATCGGATCAGTGGATGAAATTTTTGCAGTTTGCTATAAAAACCCTGAGCCGAATTTTAAAGTATGATTTATCATTTTTTGAACAGAGGAAAAATTCGAGAGCAAGCATGATATCCGGGTTTATTTCGGGACTTTTTCTCCGATCGAATTTCTAGTTACTATGCAAACATGTTAGGTAGTGTTTAACTAGTCTCTGATACCACTGTAAGTCCATGCTACCTCTCCCGGTACTTTCGGGCATGCGGAATTTGGTGAAAAACAATTTTTTTGAGGCGGTAACATGGACTCAAAATCGGATCTTTGTTAAACTATCTACCTAACAACCTAACTAGGAGTTGTTAACTACTCGGTTAAGGGGTTATACCTTTCTTTCTTGAACTCCTTCGTCTTTGACTCTCGATGGTGTACAGATTGGCTTCACTCCGTCGTCTCCTTGCGCCGAAGATCGATCCACCCGAAAGCTTCTACCTATGGCTTCTTCTTCGAGCTTTGAAGAAACTAGTTCACTCGGTTTGCTAAACCTTGTGAACTAGAGTGAGTAGAGAAGAGTGTGTTGGGAATATACTCTATGGTTCTTGCTTCTCAACACATGAGACAAGTGAACCATAGACTAAAGAGAGGGAGAGCAAGAGTAAGAGGATGAGAGCTCAAGAACAAGAGAGAGAATGAAAATGATAGAATGAGCAAGACTTTTCTCTCTTGGCTCTCATAATCCAAAACCATCATAACAAAACATAGAAATCAAGTATTATGTGATGGTTTAAGCTACAATAGCCATATCATTTCATGCACTCATTTTTCATAAGAGAACAAGCAAGCAAAAAGTCTTTGCCATGAAATGATAGCCATAGTCATCATGATGGTCAACTAGTCAAACCTAGTCAACCGGTCAACAAAGTCAACAAGTCAACAAAGTCAACCCCTCAACAACCATGTCACCATAATACTTAATTAATATTATTATTAATCATATATCATATTCTCATTAGGGTTGAGCAAAAAGTCAACAGTCAACAGTCAACAGTCTACAACCCTAATGAGAATCCTCTGCCTCTGTCTCTCCGTCAACTGTGCATACACACCCGCATCCGCGTTCCGAGGAACACGAATACATACTGGATAAAACCAATCCCAAAACGTACACTAGGATCTGGCTTAAACCAAAGCCCGCTAGTGTTAACTGTCCGGACACTATACGTGCACAAGTGCACGGATGTGACCGAACCATGTCGCAAAACCATGCGACCTGTCGCAAAACCATGCGACCTCTACTCTTTTGCCTAAGGGCGAATAGCTTTCTGTGTGGGACTCTAAAGACTCGACACTACGCTGGCTGTGGGTTTAACCACAGACCGCTAGCGGCACTAGCTGTGCGTAACGGTCCCCAGGTAGATGCCGACAAGAAGACTGACGAGGTGAAACCTATCTGAACTCCTACTGAGTCTGACTGTGACTGTCTACGTACAGTCCGGTCTGTTCGTCTGATACATCGCTTGGCGGGCCTAGGGGGGCGGTAAACGTCATTCCCCTAATAGCGGTACAAGTCGTGTCGGAGTGAAGCCCAAAACACCCTGAGATAACACTGGAAGCCTACCAGTATATCTCGCTTGCCCTGGCCAGGGTCTATTCGTGTAATGGCTCTCCTAGACACAGCGTGATGTCAACCCCTAATACCGGGAGAGACGAATCCTGTCTAACCGTCACTGCCTCCAAGTGCTTCGGGACTGCACCCAACTACTACCTGTTTGCACGACTCCTTTGAGTCGTGGTAGGGTAGTAATCAAAGTACAGTGGGAACACACTCGAGGCGAAGTGACAGTGTCAAGTCAGCGGACTAAGCTGGACTCATGTCACCTGGGAACTGATAACCGACGATAGGTATAGTACCAACCAACAGTTCCCGACGAGTCCTGTCCAGTGTACTCGTAACCTAACGAGCACCCGCATACTATCTCAAGTACGACGTACTGACGGCTGTGGGACAGACCGTCTCCCACACTGGGATGAGAAGCGCATACGCTAGTCTACTCCAGAGTATCGATGCCATGTCTCGATAGTCCTGCGACTAGGGACCTGCATAAGGATGTGCTTATAGATTACCCAGCCCCCACTAGTGTGACTGCCATCACAACGCTGGTAATCAAGCAAAGATCCTAAGGGCTCCACTAATGTGTATAGGTGATATACTAAAATAAACACATGTACACATTGAAGTAGATACAAACCAAGTAGCATACTACTATTTTGAGCAAGATTGTATATACAACTGTGAATATCCCAAGCTTCTATTAAGTAATATACAAACTAGTATGATCCAGTAATGGCCTCTAGGGCATATACACTAACACAACAAAATAGTATCACATACTAGATGTTAACTAACACTAAGAGATAAGTAATACAACCTTTGTAGACTTGCCTCCTTGACTCCTCGGACCTTTAAGAGTTTGAATCGGCTCGCTAGAAACCTTCCTAGTCCACGATGATCCACCCGAAGTCCTTTGCTCAAAGCTCCTTGCTTCACTTGATCAAGGATGAAGATGAAGCAAACACTTTACACTAATGGGCTAGAGTAGTGTAGAATGGTGATGTGGTTTGTTTTCTCACTTCAAATCCCTTTCATTTTATCTCACTCACTCACTAGAAATCTAAAGAGAGCTTGAGAGAAGAGGAAGAAGAAGATGGCAAACTTGAGCTCAAGAGTTGTGATGATAAACAAAAATAAATGAGAATAGAAAATTGTCACAATCCGAAGTTCGACCCGTGACCGGCACATAACCACGTGACGTCTACAGGCGTAACACGACTAAGTAAGCCGAAACCCAGAAATGAAAACCATTAAAAGTAGTGAGTGTTGAAAACATTTGTTTTAAAACTTTTGGAAAACCATAAGTAGTTTAGTAACATTCTTTAAAGTTCAAGTTATTATCTTAAAAATTTTGGCAGCATTTCCTTTGTAAAAACTAACCCCGAAATCGGGTAAAAAACATCATATGAGTAAAATGATAAACAATATAATAAAGCATCCCCAAACGGGAGCAATCACGCAAACGGCGGAAACAATCACCACAAGAGTAATATACGACGTCGAAGCGAAGAAAAGAGCAATAAGTGAAAAACATAACAAATAATAAAAACTGCATAAGTAAAGTCGGCTCGCACGAGCTTGACACCAGAGTACAAATAATATACATTATCATTCTCACACTGGTCTCTAAGTCAATACATGAAAAGTAGATGGAGAGTACTAGATACAAAAGTGTGTACAAATGGAAAATAACCGGATACCACAACCCACCTAGCAGCAAAACAGCTCACGCACCAACTGAAGTGGTATCCGTAGCCAAAAAAATACAAGAAAGCAGCCTGCCGCGACTACTCTGAGGGGCAACCTACAAGTACTGTGGCACAACGGGGGTGAGTTGCCAACTCGTGAATAGAAGATAACATATAAAGGTAATCACGAGTATGCACGTACTGCGCTATTCTAACATATGCCAGTAGATAATATCTATATGCGATGAGCAGGATGTGCAATAATCATACATAAGTACTCTATCTGTTGGATATATGTATGCCCTAGAGGCTATTATGTGATAGTGGATATATTTATACATGTATATATATATATATATATATATATATATATATTCAGTGTACATTCTTGCTCGACATAATAGTATGCTATCTGGTTCTTCTTTATCTGACATGTTGATTTGATCATGCTTTTTACTCATTCATACATGTTGATAAAGCCCTGAGGATATTGGCTTGACTACAGTGATTATGATAGAGATCATACTAGTGGGACCTCTATAGTTTATAAGCATATCCTGAAATGTCCCTAGTCGTGGGAGTATCGAGACGAGGCATCGATATACCAGAGTAGACTGGCGTATATGATACTAGACCTATATGATAGGCGATGGATGTTCCCACATTCATCGATGTTTGACAAGAAGATCATATACGGGTGCTCAGTGGTGACTGGGTACACTGGACGGACTCACCGAGAACTCCTATATGGAATTATATCTATCGTCGGATAGCAGTTCTCAGGTGACACTGGTACAGGTTAGTCTGTAGACCCGAGATCGTCATAGAGTCTTGTGTGCTCTCCCACTGTACTTTGATTACCACCCTACCACGGCTCTACTAAGTCGTGCAAACAGGTGGCCGTTGGGTACAGTCCCGAGACACACGAAGGCGATGAGCGATAGGAGGGGTTTCGTCTCTCCCGGTATTGGATGTTGATGCTGTGCTGTGCTCGACTGGTTATATCAGTAAGTCCCTGGCCAGGGCTACTGAGATTTACTGATAAGTGTTATCAGTAGTTTCTCGATCTGTTATAGACCATTCACCGGCACGACTTATAGAGTTATTGGGGTCGACGTTACCATCCCTAGACTTGATATGCAGCATATCTGACGAAGAGACCGGACTGTGCGGTAGTGTTGCCGGTTGGCTCGACGGGAGTTGTAGCAGGTTCGCTTGTTTTCTTCTGATCGCTCAATACCCGGGTGGCCGTTACGTTTAGCTGACCGCTTGCGGCTTGGGAGTTCTTGATATGATCATCACCCACTACCGGCGTATTGACGAGTCTTAGAATCCCACAAAGGAGTTACCTAGTCCAGGCGAAACGTTGTGGTGCGCGTAAGCGATATGCGCATGGACCCGGTTAAAATGCGCGTATGAGATACCGTATATTAATCGGGCGGCTTGCTTTTGGTTGGGTCGTATGTGATATGGCTGGATTGATAAATCAAGTGTTGATTTATCATTTAACCATTAGTTTCTCACTTGAAATCCTTACTTGTATTTTTTATGTATGCATGCATGTATGCATTCTTTCTTGATCATGCACATATGGATGTGCATGCACACATACATACATACATCATCCTTCATGGTTGTTTATACATTGAAAATGGTGGCAATATAAGACTCACACCATGCTTTATATTATGGATTATTATTTCTATTTATGTTAAAACAAAAGAAAAGAGAAAAGATTATTTTATGGATTAGTTTCTACACTCTTCTTTTGACCTAACCATGTTCACCTACTTATTAACTATGATTTAATCTTTCTCTTGTGTTTTAACTAAAGTAAAATAAATATCCATAATAGATAACCATGGTTTGAGATGAAGAAGGAAAATATATATAGATATATTTTCCATTTTCTACACAAGGGTTAATCTTTTACTTTTGTTCAAAAAAAACCATCATCTTCTTCCTCCTTCTTCTTTTGCTCTCTAGATTTCTATAGTGAGCAAAACACTCATCAAGATAGGATTTTGAAGTGAGAAAGAGAACCACAACACCATTCTACACAAGTCTTGCCTACTTGTTTAGAGTGTTAGCTTCATTTCATTCTCTTGATAAAGTGAAGCTGCAAGCTTGGACAAAGGAGCATCGGGTGGATCGCCGTGGACGCTAGAAGACCTCAAGCTAACCGTTTTCCAACTCTCAAGTGGCCAAGGAGTCAAGAATAGGGAGCTACAAAGGTTGTACTCTAAACACCCTAGCCTTTGTTACTTGTAAAGTTATGAAACCCTAATATTTCTAGGATAGATCCTTTGTATGCTTACTTAGCACCATAAAAATCTAATCTTTGGTACATGTGATGCTTCCAAACCTTTCATAGGGTGCTAGGTAAACCCAACATTGGTATCAGAGCCGACCTAGAACATTAGGCGATACTTTAGCGAAGTAAAAACTCCGATCGAACCGAAATACGGTATTTTGGGACACTCTTTGGACATTTTTTAAAATCTGTTATTTTTCAGAATTAAAAATATGCAAAAAATTCAGCAGGTAAATCTAAGGACAACTGTAAAAAACGATACCATGAACAGTATATTCCACCGCGGAACCGCGGCAATAGCCTGCTTGGGCCGCGGTTCCGCGGCCGTACTGAAGCATCATAGTGTCGTATTTGTACAGTAACTTTGTTATCTTCTTGTATATTTTTGGAGTATTTTTAATCTGAATTTAGTGCTGTTAGTTCTGGAGATTGTTTTGAGTTCATTTATTCGATCGGAATTTTAACTTCATCTTTTTCCGGATAATTGAAAGTATTGAATTGTTCGAATGAGTGTTGTTTGCTCACTTTTCATGGGGTTTAAATCTTTAGGAGATACGTGCAAGTTCTGTGGTGGACCCTCTAGAAGACAACAAACCTTAACTCGATTATGTGACCATCTTGAACTGCCCTTTGAACCTTAGGGTTTGGGGCAGTACGGCGTGCCACATGTGAGGCGTTGGCTTGACCCTTCTACGGCTGGACCGCTACTACTGTGTCACACTCCGGGTTTTTGAACTCCGCTCAAGTGTTGAGCTTTAGGGAATTTTGGGTATTTGATCATTCGTTCGAAAACTTTATTACTGTCTATTTATCTGGAATGTGATACAATATGTGGAATTCATATAGTTTAGGCATGAAATACTAAGTATGTGATATTTCGCATTTATGATGTCTAAAGAGAATGTGGATTCCAAATATTGTAGTTTTACACTTTCTTTTCTCTGACCGTAAGTGTAGTATGTTCGATATCGCCGGTTTCGTTGCTACACATCAACGACAATCGGGGTACGCATACTTACTTACGTTGATGATATATGATATTATGTGTTGCTGAGATATGATGTGCAGGATTGTCGTGATCGAATAGCCGGGTTTTTTTTATATGAGATGAGAGTTTTATATTTTCATTCATGTAAATTCAAATGTAATGTAATATTCTTTTATTTGGGCACTTCCGGGTTGAGGTTGATGTCACCAGTGTTGTATATTATTTACTTTTCCGCATTAGGATAGACCCAAGGAGGGGAGCACAAGTGACCGAGTTCTTGGGTTCAGTGGGAGGCCATCTCGAGGAGTCAAGACCGGGTCTCCTAAACTGCAAGATTGGTAGGGCCGCATGCCGCTCTCGTAAGGGTCTAGGGATGTGGGCTTGGCTATTCATTGCGACTGAGGAATCCGTATTTTCTATTATTGGCTAAATACTAAATACGGACGTCCTAGTATATCCCACATTATATATATGTTTCTGCTGCCTGTGTTCTGTGATATCTGAGACGAATGATATATTATATATGAGATATATATTAGACGTTGCTTATGTTTTACACTCGCGCTAGTCCCGTCCCGGTATGCCGTTAGTTAAGTAACCTAACGGTGCATAACGGAACATTGCGGCGAATGCGGATGGCATAAGCGTACGTGTTATTTTCGTTTCTTTTTCTGTGATTGGCTTAAGGACTTAAATGATGGGATTACATTAATATGATTAATGTAAAGAAAATAAACCTAAAAAGATGTTGTAGAATCAGATTTGAAAACCACTCGGCTCTTTATGAAAAAGCTATATTTCAAAACTGCGGAGCACAAGCCACTCCTTTTGAAAACCATTTGATTCTACGACGATATCAAGTTCAAAACGTTAAAGATTTTCTTAAAAATAATTCGCAACCCTCCGTCATTTTAGGAAGTAGAGTACTTAGTATTCGTGCTACGTTTGTTGACCTTAGCCAAGGCGTAGTGTACGGTAGCTAAGTGATGTCTTCCTACAATGCATATGATGCAGATTAATTAGGACGGGTATACGACTTTGTTGACCTTAGCCAAGGGTCATGTAAACGGGTCTGATTAATCAAGAAATGACGGGCTGAACTTGACTAGTACTTGTGATTTGTTGACCATAGCCATGGTCATAGGTACTAGTGGTAAAATCATATCGGGAATTTCAAGTGTTGAGATTTTCAATGAGGTTGCATACCTTCCATATGATGGTTGGATCCCGATCCCACTGTGGGCAATAGTTGCTCCTAGGAGAGTTTTGCAGTTTACAATTAGCTAACTCATTAGGTGTCTAGAAAGGTGTTAACGGGGCTACGCCTCTGGGAAAATGAGGTTTACTTTAATTAGGTATGTGCGAATGCACGGGGAACCTCCCTCAAGTACCGACACTGGCCTGGATGAACAATTAGCAAAGTTGTAGACTGTAATTAATCCTGGCTAGTTTTCTTTTTAAGGTTTGAAAGGAAAACTTGATTAAAGCAGCGGGAGACATCGATTAGACAAGATAATAACCAATCTGATCTATGCAAGAGCTTTCGCTGAGTGTATTCTTTTCTCTCTCTTAATGGAAGATACCAATGACTGGACTCAAGCTTCTACTAGATAAAAACAAATTGAATGGGACCAATTATAAAGACTGGCTGAGGAATCTGAAAATAGCCTTGACTAATGATAAAGTATCATATGTCCTCACGGCTCCAGCCCCGCCCGTCCCAGGCCCAAAATCCTCAGTTGCGGATATTGAAGTCCGCAAGACATGGGATGCTGACTGTGCCACGGCCAAATGCCTCGCTCTTGCATCGATGGATAATACACATCAAAAGCAGCACGAGAATATGGACATTCAAACCATATTCCTCCATATAAAGGAGTTGTATGGAGAGCAATCCCGCGTATTACGATACGAAGTATCAAAGAAATTGTTTCAGATGCGAATGGCCCCTGGCACACCGGTAGGAGACCATGTTCTGAAGATGATAGCTCTTATAGAAGAGCTTGAGGACCTTGGATGGACAATGGACAATGAACAATATATGGATATTATTCTACAGTCCCTCCCCTCCACCTTTGCTCAATTCATAGTTAACTTCAACATGCACAACATGGAGAAGGAGTTACCTGAACTCCTTAATATGTTAAGGAGTGCAGAGAGCACTATGAAATCAGTGAAAACTCCCGTTATGACTATTGGACAATCTTCCTCTTCTCGCCCAAAGGCTAATGCCAAGGGAAAGAAAAAGAAGAAGCCCACCAATCCTAAGGGTGGAGTTAAAAAGGTGAAGGGAAAGGAAAAGTCCAAAGCTGGAGACTCGGGGAAAGGTGAATGTTTTCATTGCCATAAGATAGGACATTGGAAGCGCAACTGTACGGAGTACTTGAACCTTAAGAAGAAGCATGGGGATCCTTCCGCTTCAGGTGTGTTTGTGACAGAAAACTGTTTTTCAATAAACTCTGCTTCCTGGGTATTAGATAACGGTTCAGGTTCTCACATTTGCAATTCTATGCAGGGGCTGAGAAATAGCAAAGTTTTGAAGACAGGTGACCATACTCTCCGCGTTTGAAATGGTTCCAATGTACATACAGTCGTAGTGGAAGAGTATCACTTGGGGTTGCCATCTGGGTGTATATTGGTTTTGAACCCATGTTATTTTGAACCAAGTATGCTATGTAATATAATATCTGTTTCTTTGTTAGACAATGAAGGATATAATTTTGTATTGCAGAACAATGTTATGAACATTCACCTAAATCAAATGTTGGTTGGGTATGGTACACTTAATAACGGGATATACGTCCTAAATCAACACACAGTTTTCAGTATACAACACACTAAGAAAAGAAAACTTTCAGAAATAAATGAAGCTTTTCTTTGGCACTGTAGACTTGGTCATATTAACGAAACAAGACTAAACAAGTTACACAAAGATGGATATTTAAACCCTTTTGAATATAAATCTTATGCGACATGCCAGTCTTGTATCAAGGGTAAAATGACCAAAACTCCGTTTACCGGACACGGAGAAAGAGCTACCGAGCTCCTAGGACTCATACATGGTGATGTATGTGGTCCAATGTCTATACAGGCTAGAGGCGGTTTTTCACACTTCATTACGTTCACTGACGATTTCTCAAGATTCGGTCATGTATTTTTATTAAAGCACAAGTCCGAAACTTTCGAGAAATTCATTGAATATAAACAAGAAGTAGAAAAACAAACCGGCTTGAGTATCAAAATGCTTCGATCAGATCGAGGTGGGGAATACCTTAGTACAGAATTTGCAACTTCCTAAAAGAGAATGGGATTCTCTCTCATCTCACTCCTCCTTACACACCACAGCACAACGGTGTGTCTGAACGACGGAATAGGACCCTAATAGATATGGTCTGATCCATGATGAGTGATGTTGAGTTACCCGTCTCATTTTGGGGGCATGCATTGGAGACTGCAGCGTTTCTACTGAACAGGGTTCCAACCAAAACCGTGTCTACCACGCCATATGAGATATGGCATGGGAAGAGACCATCTCTTAAGAGAATTAAGATTTGGGGTTGCCCGGCCTATGTTAAAAAGCAGAATCCGGACAAAATCGAGACACGGTCGGTCATGTGTAACTTTGTGGGATATCCAAAGAACTCATATGGATATCTATTCTACCACAAGGAGGAACAAAAGGTGTTTGTTTCTCAGCATGCCACATTCTTGGAAAAAGAGATTTTCGCAGATAAAGATGATGGCAATGTGGTGGATCTAGAAGAGGTTCTAGAGACACAAACTACAAATGACGACTTGGTTGAACCGGCTGTTGCAATAGAAACTGAAGAACCTCAGCCACTCCGTAGGTCTGGTAGGACTTCTCGCCCACCAGAGAGGTACTACGGTTTCCACATTGATGGTGACGGAGAAGACTGCATCATGGATGATGATGATCCTACCAGTTTTCAGCAAGCTATCACGAGTAGTGACTCTGTGAAGTGGCCGGATGCCATGAGATCCGAAATGGAGTCTATGTACACTAACAAAGTATGGACTTTGGACATTATACCCCCTGGGGTAAAACCTGTGGGATGCAAATGGATCTTTAAAAGAAAGATTGGTATAGATGGGTAGGTAGAGACCTATAAGGCAAGACTTGTGGTGAAGGGTTTTCGTCAATGACCAGGTTTGGACTATGACGAAACTTTTTCGCCCGTAACCATGCTTAAATCCATTCGGATCCTACTTGCTATTGCTGCTCACTACGACTATGAAATCTGGAAGATGGACGTTAAAACAACATTTCTAAATGGAGATTTAGAAGAATGCGTTTATATGGACCAGCCAGAGGGCTTCATTGACAGTGGGAGCAGTGGGAAAGCATGTAGATAGCTTAAATCCATATATGGGTTAAATCAGGCATCACGGAGTTGGAACATCTATTTCGATGATGTTATCAAAAAGTTTGATTTCATCAAAAATCCAGATGAACCTTGTGTTTATAAGAAGGCTGTAGGAAGAGCTGTCACATTCCTCGTACTGTACGTGGATGACATTCTTCTGATAGGAAATGATATCCCTATGCTACAGTCGGTCAAATCTTTCTTATCACTAAGGTTCTCCATGAATGACCTGGGTGATGCCACATACATCCTGGGCATAAGGATCTATAGGGATGGATCAAAAAAGTTATTGGGATTGTCCCAAACCAGGTACATCAACACCATCCGAAAAAGGTTTAGTATAGAAGACACTAAGCGGGGTACCTTACCCGCTTGCCATGGAGTCACTCTCTCTAAGGATTCTTGTCCAAAGACCGATGAAGAGAGAGCTCGCATGAGCATTATACCCTATGCTTCGGCAGTAGGATCTATAATGTATGCGATGTTATGTACACGCCCAGATGTAGCTTATGCACTTAGTGTTGTAAGCAGGTATCAATCCAACCCAGGGGAGAATCACTGGACAGCTGTGAAGAATATTCTTAAGTACTTACAAAGGACTAAAGAATTGTTCTTGGTGTATGTTAATGGAGATCTCCAAATGGAGGCATTTACCGATTCGAGCTTCCAGAGCGATAAGGACGACAGCAAATCTATCTCAGGGTTTGTATTTACCCTCAATGGAGGGGCGGTAAGTTGGAAGAATTCCAAACAGGATACCGTTGCAGACTCTACGATGAAGGCTGAGTACATTGCTGCAAATAATGCCGCCAAGGAAGCCGTCTGGATGAAGAAGTTCGTCTCGGAGCTAGGAGTAGTTCCAACCATTACTGATCCAATACCATTGTATTGTGATAATAATGGGGCTATGGCGTTAGCCAAGGAGCTCAGGTCCCATCAGCGGTCCAGACACATCCTGAGGCACTTTCATTTGATCCGAGAGATTGTAGATCGCCGCGAGATCGAGATTAAGAGAGTAGACACAAAGAATAACGCCGCGGATCCACTCACCAAGGCCCTCCCTCAGCCGCAGCATGAGCGAATTTTTGAGATGTTGGGTATGAGATACGCCAATAACTGGCCTTAGAGCAAGTGGGAGATTGTTGGATATATGTATGCCCTAGAGGCCATTATGTAATAGTGGATGTATTTATACATGTATATATATATATTCAGTGTACATTCTTGCTCGACATGATAGTATGCTATCTGGTTCTTCTTTATCTGACATGTTAATTTGATCATCCTTTTTACTCATTCATACATGTTGATAAAGCCCTAAGGATATTGGCTTGACTACAGTGATTATGATAGAGATTATACTAGTAGGACATCTGTAGTTTAAAAGCATATCCTGAAATGTCCCTAGTCGTGGGTGTATCGAGACGGGGCATCGATATACCAGAGTAGACTAGCGTATATGATACTAGACCCATATGATAGGCGATGGATGTTCCCACATTCATCGATGTTTGACATCAAGATCATATACGGGTGCTCAGTGGTGACTGGGTATACTGGACGGAATCACCGAGAACTCCTATATGGAATTATATCTATCGTTAGATAGCAGTTCTCAGGTGATACTGGTACAGGTTAGTCTGTAGACCCGAGATCGTCAAAGAGTCTTGTGTGCTTTCCCACTGTACCTTGATTACCACCCTACCACGGCTCTAACGAGTCATGCAAACAGGTGGCCGTTGGGTACAGTCCCGAGACAAACGAAGCGATGAGCGATCGGTGGGGTTTCGTCTCTCCCGGTATTGGGAGTTGATGCTGTGCTGTGCTCGACTGGTTATATCAGTAAGTCCTTGGCCAGGGCTGTTGTGATTTACTGATAAGTGTTATCAGTCGTTTCTCGATCTGTTATAGACCATTCACCGGCACGACTTATTGACTTATTGGGGTCGACGTTACCATCCCTAGACTCGATATGTAGCATATCTGATGAAGAGACCGGACTGTACGGTAGTGTTGCCGGTTGGCTCGACGGGAGTTGTAGCAGGTTCGCTTGTTTTCTTCTTATCGCTCAATACCCGGGTGGTCGTTACGTTTAGCTGACCGTTTGCGGCTTGGGGGTGCTTGATATGATCATCACCCACTGCCGGCGTATTGACGAGTCTTACAGTCCCACAAAGGAGTTACCTAGTCCAGGCGAAACGTTGTGGTGCGCGTATGCGATATGCGCATGGACCCGGTTGAAATGCGCGTATGAGATACCGTATATTAATCGGGCGGCTAGCTTTTAGTTCGGTCGTATGTGATATAGCCTGATTGATAAATCAAGTGTTGATTTATCATTTAACCATTATTTTCTCACTAGAAATCCTTTCTTGTATTTTTGATGTATGCATGGATGTATGCATTCTTTCATGATTCATGCACATATGGTTGTGCATGCACACATACATACATACATCATCTTTCATGGTTGTATATACATTGAAAATGGTGGCAATATAAGACTCACGCCATGGTTTTATATATGGATTATTATTACATTTGTATTTTTTTTTTAAAACAAAAGAAAAGATAAAGATTAACACATGGTTTCTACACTCTTCTTCACCTAACCATGTTCACCTACTTATTAACCATGGGTTAATCTTTCTTTTGTGTTTTAAACTCAAATACAATAATATCTTTATCATTTAACCGTGGTTTGAGATGAAGGGTGAAAAATATATATACATATATTTTCCATTTTCTTCATAAGAGTTATTCTTTCACTCTTGTTCTAAAAGGCCATCATCTTCTTCCTCCTTCTTCTTTTGCTCTCTAGACTTTTGTAGTGAGAAAAATACTCATCAAGTTAGGTTTTTGAAGTGAGAAAAGCCACAACAACATCATTCTACACAAGTCTTGCCCACTTGTTTATAGTGTTATCTTCATTTCATTCTCTTGATAAAGTGAAGTTGCAAGCTTGGACAAAGGAGCTTCGGGTGGATCGTCGTGGACGCTAGAAGACCTCAAGCTAACCATTTTCCAACTCTCAAGTGGCCAAGGAGTCAAGAATAGGGAGCTACAAAGGTTGTACTCTCAAAACCCTAGCCTTTGTTACTTGTAATGTTATGATACCCTAATTTTTCTAGGATAGATCCTTTGTATGCTTACTTAGCACCATAAAAAAATCTAATCTTTGGTACATGTGATGCTTCCAAACCTTTCATAGGGTGCTAGGTAAACCTAACATGCATACCATTTGGAGTTTGATGAATGTTGGTAGGATTCCTTCAACATTATCATACGATGATATTTGGATCCCGATCCTACTGTGAGTATATGCTATTTATCAGGAAATTCGTCACTTAACGATTAATGCTATAAACCAAGTTGGTGTCAAGAAAGGTGTCAGCGGGGCTATGCCCCCAGAGAAAAGAGGTTATTTAATTAAGGAACTTCGCGAAAGCGTTGGAAAACCTCCTGATTGAATAGAAATTCGGATGTGTAGTATGAATCAATTCAAAAGGTCCTAAAACGGTACCATTTGATTGAAACTGTTTCTTGTGTCGGTATTCAGAAAATTTATAAAGAACTTCACAACCAAAAAATATTTTGACCGCAATCAAACTACGGTGTCTGATGTAGTTTGTAGTGAGTGCGGATCGTCCACAGGGATTGCACGATTCGTTTTTATGATATGCTTGAATTGAAAACTTAATTGACAAGAAAAGAAAACATGATTCAAGAATTTATCAATTGATTCAGGTGTCACGATGTTTAATCAAGAATCAAGAACTGATAAACAATCAAGAATTGGGTTTCGATAATATTTCCAATCAACAGTCAAGAATCTAAGAGAGGCTCGTAGGAATCGATCGGATCGATAGACGTGATGTAATCTAAAGATATCGTGTTCTTGTCCTTCGAAGGATTGATACTAGATTGATGATAATCGACGAGAGTTGGGGCTTTCTCGTGAAACTAGGGTTTCATCCTATAACCCTTGTTCTTTCGTCGATATCATTCCTTTTCTAGCCTCTACCAAATTCAAGAAACAATCGTAACTCCCCAATTTCGAACGATGTCAATCAAGAAAGCATCGAAATAAAATGGGTCGTCGTTTCTTGAACTTGCTAGGGTTTACAAAACTCGTAGGACTCAAGAATCGATTAAAGCTATGTTACATCATCATTCTATTGACCGTCTCGACTCCTCGACGAGCGGAGTTTTATTCACACATCACCACACAGAAAATATTCATGAATTGTAAAGATGTCATGATGAAGAAATTAAAGAAAACAAGATAAAAGAATATCACCTTTATTTATCTCAACAATTTTGATAACATTTGCTTCAAGAACTACAAGAAGAAGAATCTAGATTGTTGATAGGGCGTCGCTCGGCTTCGTGAGTCGTGGATCAGCTCGGATCGCTTGCTCCATTGAAGATCGGCTTCGCTCGTAAAGGTTGTAGGGCTTCTTGGTTAATGGGTACTCGGGATTCTTGATTTCAATTGGAATTAGGGTTAGGGTTTCCTACAAGCCCTCTCACTAGACTTGAGGAGGAAGGAGATGAAGAAGAAGATTGGCTAAAATGAATCACACCCTCTCTTGGATGTAAGATTGTAAGATTTTCTAAGATGATTCACCCTAGGTCTAGGCTTCTATTTATAGACTTCCCAAATCCTAGGTTTAGGTTTGAAATGGTAGTTCCCTCCTAAAGTTTGTTGAGAGAGTTTGTTAGGAGCTAGCTTAGGGTTTAAGCTAGGGTTTAGGAGGAAAGTTCTTGAATGATAGGCTAGTTTAGTGTAGATCAAAGTGTTTGCTGATCTGGTAGAAGTCCCTGGAGTCTTCTAGAAAATGTCATGCTTTTCTGAACTGTAGCCACTGAGAGAAGCAACTTGGGCCAAATTTGAGGTGATGATGTCATCAAGTAGCCGCGGATCAGCGGCATTAGCAAGCCTCTGCCGCGGATCTGCGGCCATGTTGGAGGCTTGGGCCTTGATTCTTTTGGTGCTGCTTTGTACTGTATTTTAGGGCTTCTTCTGATATGTTGATTTGCAATTTCTCTTTTGTAATGATACCAGATCTGAAATTAGTGAGTTGACGTATCTTTTGAGCGGTGTACTGTTCGAGCAAGATTTCCTTTTCCTGCACAGACTTCGAAACACGGGTTGCGACATATAGAAATATTGCGATGCCATGCAATGCAGTCAATTTCCCTAGAAATGCCGGTTTTAAGGTCTAGTACATGTAATCTGATAATCTGTGATAGATTTGCTAATATGTGAAATACGGATACCGAACACTTCTATATGTATGCAAATGATGAGGAAATTGCCGGCTAAAATATGCAATATTTTCGACTGATCAAATACCCCCAAACTTATTTTCGATCGTCTCGAGCGAATGTTTTATTAAAAAGAGAAGGAGAAAATAAAGAAAGAGAAAAACTAACTAGCACACTTTCGTAGGCAACACGATTGCACTGAGCATGTGCAACAAGCCTTTAAACCTCTAGGTGTCCCTAGTAGGAGGAGTGTTGTCTCCTAAGGGTTTTCAGCGGATTGCACCCACAAAATCCCATAATAAAAGGAAGATCATGAATATTACATTTAAAGAAAAGAATTGTAAAAGAAAAGCCTTGAAAATTAGGGTTTCCAACTAAGCTAGCTTTTCGGTTGTCATGAGCCCTATCTTAATGGTCATGAAAAGATGTTAGAAATCACGTCCTCCCTCAATAAAACATCGTCTTATTCTTCATTCCTATCTTTCTACCAAACATCGATCATATCACCCTGCGTGTGTGTAAAGACATCCTTACACCCGGAGAATTCAATTCAAGCTATCATACTCTTGCCAATCGGCCTCAGTACTTTTTAATTAATGAATATTTAGATAAGATTGCTCACACACTTTCATACGACCGTTAATACTTCTTGAGGTACTAACCGACCGATTACTTCTGTGCTTGCTTACTTGGTGTATTTTCCTCGTCTTGCACCACCTAAGGCTTAGCAGTGACTCCCAGACCAATTGGCCTTAGGGCACTAGGTGAAGAGGCACCCTCGCTATATATTTTTTTTATTGCCCTTGGTGATAACAAAACCAGTGTCCATTTTTCTCACCACTTTATATTTTCTTTATTCACTTTTTTATTTCCTTCATACTTTTGGCTTTAAGACAAGAGCATTTCAAGGTATCCTCTACTATCCCAGGCTTTAAGACGTGTGTAAGTGCGAATAGCAGGGTATCAACGTTCAAAATGTTTGGCTTCCAGAATAGAAACTATTTTTCAGACTTATTTTTATTCTCAGATTAGTGACGTCTTTCATCTTACTAACCCTTGGGACAACGGCTCATAACTACTTATTACTAGTTCGTATAAGAAAACTTCTAATCTTCTTGGTTTTCTTAAATTTTCCTAATCTCATGGATGTAATTTTTCAGTATCTAAACTTTCATTTTCTTATTTATATACAAAAAAGTGTAAATATTAAAATTATTTTTATATTTGAAAATTTTTAAATTTTTATGGGTTTTGAAAATTTTTCAATTTTATAGATTTTTAAAAGAAATGTTTTGTGCTTATGCAGATGATATGCAAATGATGCAAAAATAAGCACAAACCTCCCCCAAACTTGTTTTCAACAGTGTTCTCACTGTTGCCGACAGTTATATCTACAAAAACCTGTAAATCTGGGAGGAATTATTAGTGGGGGCAAAATATATAAGTGAAGAACTTCCCCCAAACTTATCTTTCACTCACCTTCATTCAAAAGATGATGCAATGATATACAGGATATGAAGGTGAGACGGAGGAATTTTAATCCAAATAAACAGGCTCTTGTAAGAACAAGAGCTCCTCCGTGGGGTCAGTGGAAAAATACGGCTTTAATCTATGTCCATTTACTTTGAAAACAGTGCTGTTTTTAACATTTTCAACTTCTACTGCCCCGTGTGGGTATACAGACCGCACAACAAAAGGTCCATTCCAACGAGATCGGAGCTTACCCGTGTGAAGGTGTAATCGTGAATCATAAAGAAGGACTTGTTGACCAGGTGAAAATGTTTTCCTTAAAATGTTTTTATCGTGAAAAACCTTAGTCCTATTCTTTGTGATTACAGCGTTATCATAAGCTTCATCGTGGAGTTCGCTTAGCTCGTTAAGTTGCAGCTTCCGAAAGTTGCAAGCAAGGTTTAAATCAAAATTTATTTCTTTAATAGCCCATAATGCTTTATGTTCTATCTCGACGGGTAAATGACATGCTTTTCCAAACACTATCCTATATGGAGACATCCCTAGGTCGGTTTTATATGCAGTTCTGAATGCCCAAAGAGCATCCGTCAGTTTGGTCGACCAGTCTTTTCTATTCTTAGCAACAGTTTTCTCCAGGATAAGTTTGATTTGTCTGTTTGAGATTTCAGCATGCCCGCTTGTTTGGGGGTGATAGGGTGTAGAAAGTCGGTGTTGATTGAGTATTTCCGCATCAGAGTCTCGAAAGACCTGTTGCAGAAGTGTGTCCCATTATCGCTAATAATAGCGCGTGGGTGTCCAAATCGCGAGAAGATATTCTCTTTCAAAAACTTAATGACAACTTTCTTGTCATTAGTGCGACATGGAATGGCTTCTACCCATTTGGAGACATAATCAACCGCCAGCAATATGTACAGATTCCCAAAGGAGTTGGGAAAAGGATCCATAAAATCAATGCCCCAAACATCAAACATTTCAACAACCAAGATGGGTTGCTGAGGCATTTCATTCCTCTGGGATATTCTACCCGTATACTGACATTGTGTACAGGTTTTGCAATGCTCAAATGCGTCCTTGAATAAGGTCGGCCAATAAAATCCACATTGCAAAACCTTTTCCGCTGTCTTTCTAGGACCAAAGTGACCCCCACAGGCCTGATCATGACAAAAAGAAAGAACACTCTTGAACTCTTCATTTGGGACGCACCGGCGAATGATCTGATCAGGACAATATTTAAACAAATAGGGCTCGTCCCAGTAATAGTGTTTTACTTGGGAAAGAAAACGGTATTTGTCCTGTTTCGACCAATCGCTGGGTATCAGTCCCGTGGCATGATAGTTCGCAATATCCCCGAACCATGGTTCATCGGATACGCTCAAGAGTTGCTCGTCAGGAAACGAGTCATTGATCGGCAGGGTCACAGGGGAAGAAATGATGCGTGAAAGGTGGTCAGCTACTACGTTTTCACATCCTTTCTTATCTTTGATAACAAGATCAAATTCTTGTAACAGTAGGATCCAACGTATTAGTCGACCTTTTGCATCTTTCTTCGCCAGAAGATGTTTTAAAGCGGAATGGTCAGAATACACAACTATAGGTGAGCCGATTAATTAAGGCCTGAATTTTTCTAATGCAAATACAACCGCTAAAAGTTCTTTTTCTGTGGTTGTATAATTGATTTGCACATCATTCAGGGTCTTACTAGCATAGTTAATCATGTGTGGCATCTTTTCGATGTGCTGTCCTAAGACTGCACCTACTACAAAATCAGATGCGTCACACATCAGCTCAAAAGGGTAGTCCCAGTTTGGTGATGATAAAACGGGGGCTGAAGTGAGTGAGTGTTTAAGTGAGTCGAAAGCTGTCTCGCAATCCGAGTCAAAATGGAAGGTCGTATCCTTGGCCAGGAGAAGAGTTAAAGGTCTAGCAATTTTGCTAAAGTCCTTAATGAATCTCCTATAAAAGCCCGCATGGCCAAGGAAAGAGCGAATATCTTTGACGCTTTTGGGATGAGGGAGGTTTTGAATGACATCTACTTTAGCTCTGTCAACCTCAATGCCTTTCTGTGAAATGACATGTCCAAGGACAATTCCTTCTTGGACCATAAAATGGCATTTTTCCAAGTTTAAAGTCAAGTTCTTCTCTTTGCAACGAGTAAGAACAGCGTCAAGATTCGCTAGGCAATCGGAAAAAGAGTCTCCAAAAATCGAGAAGTCTTCCATAAAGATCTCCAGGAAATTCTCTACCATATCAGAGAATATCCCCATCATACACCGCTGAAAGGTAGAGGGAGCATTGCATAGCCCAAAGGGCATGCGACTGTAAGCAAAGGTACCAAAAGGACAAGTAAAAGTGGTTTTATCTTGATCCTTTTTGGCGATGGGGACCTGATTGTAGCCTGAGTATCCGTCCATAAAACAATAATACTCTCGTCCTGCTAAGCGTTCCAGCATTTGATCAATGAATGGTAGAGGAAAATGGTCTTTCCTCGTGGCAGCGTTGAGTTTTCTATAATCGATACATACACGCCACCCAGTTTGGGTGCGTGTCTGAATCAACTCATTCGACTCATTGGTTATAACTGTGATGTCGGATTTCTTAGGAACGACATGTATAGGACTCACCCATTGGCTATCGGAGATGGGGTATATAATACCATTATCTAAGCATTTGACGATCTCTTTCATGACCGCCTCCTTCATGACGGGATTCAACCGTCTCTGTGGTTCTCGGGTTGGTCTGGCATCATCCATCACATGTATATGATGTTCAACTATCAAGGGACTAATCCCTTTGATGTCCGCCATACTCCAACCAAACGCCTCTTTGTTAGATCTCAATACCGATAAAAGTGCATTCTCTTGCTCTAATGCTAGAGAAGCGGAAATTATAACCGGTAAAGACTCCTTCTCACCTAGATAAGCATATTTAAGATGAGACGGTAAAATTTTGAGATCTAATTCAGGCGGAGAAATGATAGAAGGAGGTATCACTGAATGATTTTTGGATTTACAAAGAAGCTCGGAGCCTGTGAAAGATACAGACTCGGGTGGAGAAAAGTCAGAAGTGCAGGACTCAAGTGTATGTAAAGTGTCCTCACTAAGATCTTGTGTAAAGTCAAACAGAGATGTGGTAATGTCATCGAGATCAGTAAAGCAAAGTTCCTCAACTCCACAACTATCGGGAGCGATCTCATGGACAGAGCACACATCTAAAATATGAGCACTAGGTTCTGATGGCTGACTTCCAACTTTGTAGATATTTAGTTCAATGGTCATATTTCCAAATGATAAGTTCATTGAACCGTTTCTACAGTTTATAACAACATTGGAAGTGGCAAGAAAAGGACGACCTAAAATCACCGGAATTTGGCCCGGGGGGTTTGCTACAGGATGTGTGTCGAGCACAATGAAGTCTACAGGGAAAACAAATTCCCCGACCTTTATCAACACATCCTCTAATTCACCCCTTGGTTTGGTGATAGATCGGTCCGCCATCTGGAGAGTGCAGTGAGCAGGTTTCAGCTCTCCAATCCTTAATTGCTCATAGACAGAATAAGGGAGCAGGTTAACACTCGCGCCAAGGTCTAAAAGGGCACGATTTATGTTTTTACCCCCAATAGAAATCGATATTGTAGGACATCCTGGGTCCTTTCGTTTCTTTGGTAGCTGGGGAATAAAAGCAGTGCTAATATTATTAGACATAAAGACCTTCTTCGGCACTTGAGTCTTACTCTTCCTAGTGCACAAGTCCTTAAGAATTTTCGCATAAGCGGGGACTTGTTGAATCGCATCTAGGAGAGGGATATTGATGTTAACCTGTATGAACATTTCTATAATTTTCTCCATATGAGGACTCGTTCTGTTAGCCCTTAGCCGATTCGGGTAAGGTGCTTTCGCAATAAGCGCTGGGTCCATGATAGGAGAAGGAAAGGGGGGTAGATGAGATCCCAAAAGAGGTGTGGGGACCGTCTGTGGAGAACTATAAGGGTTGGGTGAAGGTGTTGAGCCTAAAGGGAACTGGAGAATAGGCTCGTGAGAAGGTGGTATGGTAGAACAAGAAGGATCAGAAGGAGAAGTGTGTGTGTGTGGAAAGGTCTCAGCCGGGGTGTTGATATGATTTTCAGTATTATCAATATCTTCCCCGACATTATTATTCAGCACTCTTCCTGATCTCAACGTTGTGATGGCATTTACATTGTAATGCCCAGGATTCTGTAGGGGTTGAGAGGGAAGTTTCCCTTTTTCTCTCGCACTCATTTCGGCTTTGAGGCGTGCGATTTCAGCTTCCATCGTTCTGATACTCTCAGCTTGGGACGCTGAGTTTTTCTTTGTCTCATTGACGGAAGATCTAACCTCAGTCGAAACCTCCATGAAATTTGATAAAAGTGATTTCATGGTTTGAGTGAATTGAGAGAAATCGTCAGCACAGGACAACTGCATAGGATTAGACTGTGCAGGATTGTTGCCCTGGTTTTGGAAATTTTGTGACTGGTAGGGGTGCTGAGTGAGTTGGAGGGGTTGCTGTTGTGGTGGAGGAAGAGCCCTTTGAAAATTATTCGTGTTTGGAACCGTGTTTTGAGATTGGTTTTGGTTCCAAGCGAAATTCGGGTGATTCCTCCAACCCTGATTGTACGTGGAAGAATATGGATCGTTTCGAGGTCTTTGAAATGCGGCATTAGAATGCTCGTGACCTTGAAACGCAGAGTTTAATGGACATTCTTCTGTTAAATGTGACGGATCAGAACAACACCCACAAACAGTTTTGGGGAGCGACATTGGGTTTAGGGAGGCTGCTGCAAATTTGTGTTCTATAGCGTCGAGCTTCTTTTGCATTGCTGTCATTTCTGCTCGAACACCTATGGACACATCTATTTGGTGTACGCCACCCCTATTCAATGGTTGGGTTCCACTCTCCCACTGTAGTGATTTTTCAGCGAACTCTTCTAAGTATCGCCAAGCTTCCCCATCATCCTTAGTCATAAAAGTACCTTGACACATGTTTTCAAGACTCTGTTTAGTGTTAGGGTTACTGCCCTCATATATGATTCGGCAAAGCTCCCATCTCGGGATGCCGTGATGAGGACACTGAACCAATAGATCCTTGAAACATTCAAAGTATTTTGAAAATGGTTCGGTAGGGAGCTGGGCAAATTGATTCAGTTCGCTACGGATTCGAGCTGTCTTTTGGATTGGGTAAAATTTCTTAAGGAATGCAGCGACGAATTCTTCCCAATTCGTAATAGAATGTGCGGTAGTGTTATATAGCCACTTCTCGGCTATATCTCACAATGTAAATGGAAGAAGTCGTAGACGCATCGCATCCACTGAAAGTTGTGACGTACCCATCATTGCGCATACGTTTTCAAATTTGGTAATGAAAACGTAAGCGTCCTCAGTCTTGAGTCCGTGGTATTTGGGTAAAAGATTGATATACTGGGGCTTAATTTCAAAGTTATCCCCATTGGCTGGTGGTGTGGATAAGCAGGTCGAAAGAGGACCTCTATGTGGATAGCAACTTTCCTGGAGAGAAATGTGGGGAGGATTCTGCGCACCAACGGACGGCGACAGATTAGGGTTAAAGAAATTTGATGGATTGGGGTCCATCGGTGTGGGTGTGGTAGTAGGTAAAGGAAAGGTAAACGGAGAATTATCGACTTCGGAGTCGATAAAGGGTACGCGGACCAAACGGGCACTAGAATCCCGTGTCCAGCCTATCTTGTACTAAAAAGGGTTAGTACAAGTGGCAGCGTTGGCTTATAAATAGGGGTAAATGAATGCGGTGTTTGCTTTTGAAAAAGGGACGGATTTTTGAAAAATATGATGCAACAAAACAAATGCAGCACACAAACCCTAGAATCTAGTGGTCACCTAGGTCCGGCTCTAGACCGCTCCTAACTGCCAAAAGACAAGTCGCGGGATAGAATCCTCCACTGCCTCTTTGTTCCCCTGTGGCCGGATAAGTGCCAGGTAAGTGGGAAGGTACTCCACTACGTAAGTAGTGGGCCTAATTAATAACCACTAGCCTTAGACACACTCGCCTTAGGCACCACAAGAAAACGCGGATAAGCAATGAATTACCCACGGCCTTCTCCTATCCTAATTGAGCGCGACAGTCCTTAGAGTCATCTCTAGATTTCTTTTAGTTAATGTGGGTCAATGCGGATGCAAGTTTGGTGGTTTTCGGGGCCTAGGAAGGGTAATGAAATCCCCACCTAATTTGGATTTGGCTGTGCCCCTTAATTTCCGTATTTAGAATGCAAACAACCAAGAAACAAAATCACGCACAAATTTAATTTGCAATTTGCAAGCTGTTGTTCTTTGCGAAGAATCCTGCAGCAAAGTATTAATTGGAGCTAAAAAGGGGAGATAGGAGAGAGCAAGAAGTCACCTGCAGAAAGTTGGTACAGAGAACCCTCTGTGCGACCGCGGTTCCGCCGCAATTAGCTACTTAGGCCGCGCTTCCGCGCTTCAACTGTGGGAACACTGGACCAAACTTCTTCAGGGAGCTTCTGTGAACTCCTTCAGCTCTCTGGTATTTTCCAAATATTTTTATCAAGTTCCAGCAAGCTCCAGATCTCCTTGCAGTGAAACACGACAAATTGTTTAGGGTTTGCACGAATTTTGATCTCAAAAATAACAATGGAATAATTCTTTCAATTCAAACTATAAAATGTAAACGAATTAGCGCGCGATCCCCGGCAACGGCGCCATTTTGATTGAATAGAAATTCGGATGTGTAGTATGAATCAATTCAAAAGGTCCTAAAACGGTACCATTTGATTGAAACTGTTTCTTGTGTCGGTATTCAGAAAATTTATAAAGAACTTCACAACCAAAAAATATTTTGACCGCAATCAAACTACGGTGTCTGATGTAGTTTGTAGTGAGTGCGGATCGTCCACAGGGATTGCACGATTCGTTTTTATGATATGCTTGAATTGAAAACTTAATTGACAAGAAAAGAAAACATGATTCAAGAATTTATCAATTGATTCAGGTGTCACGATGTTTAATCAAGAATCAAGAACTGATAAACAATCAAGAATTGGGTTTCGATAATATTTCCAATCAACAGTCAAGAATCTAAGAGAGGCTCGTAGGAATCGATCGGAATCGATAGACGTGATGTAATCTAAAGATATCGTGTTCTTGTCCTTCGAAGGATTGATACTAGATTGATGATAATCGACGAGAGTTGGGGCTTTCTCGTGAAACTAGGGTTTCATCCTATAACCCTTGTTCTTTCGTCGATATCATTCCTTTTCTAGCCTCTACCAAATTCAAGAAACAATCGTAACTCCCCAATTTCGAACGATGTCAATCAAGAAAGCATCGAAACAAAATGGGTCGTCGTTTCTTGAACTTGCTAGGGTTTACAAAACTCGTAGGACTCAAGAATCGATTAAAGCTATGTTACATCATCATTCTATTGACCGTCTCGACTCCTCGACGAGCGGAGTTTTATTCACACATCACCACACAGAAAATATTCACGAATTGTAAAGATGTCATGATGCAGAAATTAAAGAAAACAAGATAAAAGAATATCACCTTTATTTATCTCAACAATTTTGATTAAATTTGCTTCAAGAACTACAAGATGAAGAATCTAGATTGTTGATAGGGCGTCGCTCGGCTTCGTGAGTCGTGGATCGGCTCGGATCGCTTGCTCCGTTGATGATCGGCTTCGCTCGTAAAGGTTGTAGGGCTTCTTGCTTAATGGGTACTCGGGATTCTTGATTTCAATTGGAATTAGGGTTAGGGTTTCCTACAAGCCCTCTCACTAGACTTGAGGAGGAAGGAGATGAAGAAGAACATTGGCTAAAATGAACTAAAATGAATCACACCCTCTCTTGGATGTAAGCTTGTAAGATTTTCTAAGATGATTCACCCTAGGTCTAGGCTTCTATTTATAGACTTCCCAAACCCTAGGTTTAGGTTTGAAATGGTAGTTCCCTCCTAAAGTTTGTTGAGAGAGTTTGTTAGGAGCTAGCTTAGGGTTTAAGCTAGGGTTTAGGAGGAAAGTTCTAGAATGATAGGCTAGTTTAGTGTAGATCAAAGTGTTTGCTGATCTGGTAGAAGTCCCTGGAGTCTTCTAGAAAATGTCATGCTTTTCTGAACTGTAGCCACTGAGAGAAGCAACTTGGGCCAAATTTGAGGTGATGATGTCATCAAGTAGCCGCGGATCAGCGGCATTAGCAAGCCCCTGCCGCGGATCCGCGGCCATGTTGGAGGCTTGGGCCTTGATTCTTTTGGTGCTGCTTTGTACTGTATTTTAGGGCTTCTTCTGATATGTTGATTTGCAATTTCTCTTTTGTAATGATACCAAATCTGAAATTAGTGAGTTGACGTATCTTTTGAGCGGTGTAATGTTCGAGCAAGCTTTCCTTTTCCTGCACAGACTTCGAAACACGGGTTGCGACATATAGAAATATTGCGATGCCATGCAATGCAGTCAATTTCCCTAGAAATGCCGGTTTTAAGGTCTAGTACATGTAATCCGATAATCTGTGATAGATTTGCTAATATGTGAAATACGGATACCGAACACTTCTATATGTATGCAAATGATGAGGAAATTGCCGGCTAAAATATGCAATATTTTCGACTGATCACCTCCCTCGAAGTATCGACACTAGCCTGGCTGAACGGTTAAGTAAAAATTGTACAGTGAGAATAGTCCTGGCTAATTCTTCTTTTATGGTTTGAGGAAGGATTCGAGAAACAGTGGGGGCCATCCAGTTTAGATAAATTAAAAATCAATCTAAACTTGCAAGAGCATCATGCTAAAGTGTTTTCTTCTCTCTCTCTCATTGCAGCGACCTTGTGACCATGACTAGGTTACATCTAGATAACAAGTTGACTGAATCTAACTTATATGACTGGCAAAGGTCTGTCCACATGTCCATTGCCTATGACAAGATGGACCACCCTATTACTACTCAAGATCCCGCCGTCCCAGGTCCAGTTTCCACCGTCGCGGATAAGGATATCCGTCAGACAAGGTAAAATGATAAAGCGAAAGCTGAGTGCCTCATGTTGGCTTCAGTTGATGGTGTATACCAGAAGCAACACGAGAAGATGGACTTATTTTCCATCTTTCTGCATAACAAAGATTTATATGGAGAGCAAACTCATATCGCAAGATATGAGACCTCGAACGATTTAATTCAAGCGATGTTGGCTGTTGGGTCATCTGTAGGGGACAACGTCCTTACAATGACTAGCTCTGTTGATGAGCTCAAGGACCTGGAGACCACGTTGGGAAACAGGTCATACGCTGACTTATTTCCACAGTTCCTACCCTCTACTTGCTCCCTGAAAGAAACCAGGGAGACACAAGCTCTGCTTAATGGGGGACCTTCTTCTTCTACATCCAGGGCGAAAGCAAAGGGTGAAAAGAAGAAGACCTCTACAAAGCCGATATACGGTGTAAATAAAGTAGGAGGAAAGGGAAAAGCAAAAGTTTCGGGACTTGGTGTAGGTAAGGAGGGATGTTCCTATTGTTATGGGAACGAGCATTGGCAAAAGGATTGCAGGGCTTTGGAAGCGTGTAGCCAGGATACGAAGCATGTTGTGGCTTCAGCCTCTAGTGTGTTTGTAATTGAGAACTGTTTGTCAATTAACTCTACTTCCTGGGTACTAGATACCGGAGCAGGATCTCATATCTATAATTCATTACATGCTTTGAGAAAACGTAGAGTTATAAGGGTAGGTGATATGTCTCTCAGAGTTGCAAACGGAATGAGCGTTGACGCTGAATCCGTGGGAGAATATCGTCTAGGTTTGACAAGTGGGCAGATATTGATTCTACGTAACTGTTTGTATGTACCTAGTTTGACTTGTAATATCATATCAGTGTCCTTACTTTCAAAAGAGGGATATGATTTTACGTTTGTAAGCCATGTAGTTCACATCCACCTAAATTAAGTTTTGATTGGGTCCGGTACATTAGATGACGGTATATACGTATTGAGTCAAGCTCTGGTTTTCAATGTCCAGAACACACTTAAAAGAAAGTCTCCAGAAATGAATCAGGCTTTCTTATGGCATTGTAGACTAGGTCATATCAATGAAACACGATTAACGAAGTTACATAGAGAAGGATATTTGAATCCGTTCGAATATCAATCTTATGCCACTTGTGAATCTTGTCTCATGGGAAAGATGACAAAGACTCCGTTTACTGGACACGGAGTAAGAGCGAGCGAGCTCTAAGGACTCGTACACAGTGACGTGTGCGGTCCAATGTCTACACATGCACGAGGTGGTTATTCCTACTTCATTACTTTTACGGATGATTTCTCTAGGTATGGACATATCTTCTTGATGAAGCATAAATCCGAGGCCTTTGAGAAATTCCAGGAATACAAGAATGAAGTGGAAAACCAAACAGGAAAAAGTATTAAGACACTGAGATCTGATCGAGGTGGTGAATACTTAAGTGCCGAGTTCCTGGGTTACTTAAAAGAGAATGGAATTCTCTCTCAACTTACTCCTCCATACACACCACAACACAACGGTGTATCGGAGAGGAGGAATCGAACCCTATTGGATATGGTTCGTTCCATGATGAGTAAGGCTGAGTTACCGTGATCATTCTGGGGTTATGCGCTAGAATTAGCGGCATATCTTTTGAACAAGGTTCCAACCAAAATAGTGCCTACCACACCATATCAGATGTGGAGTGGGAAGAAACCCTATCTTCAGTACCTGAAGACATGGGGGTGTCCAGCTTTTGTAAAAAAGCAGTATCCGGACAAGCTCGAGGCACGCTCAGTAAAGTGTAAGTTTGTGGGATATCCAAATAACTCCATGGGATATTGCTTCTATTACGCAGAGGAACAAAAGATTTTTGTTTCTCGTCATGCCCTCTTCTTAGAAACTGAGTTTTTAGAAAATCAAAAGAGTGGGAGCGCAGTAGAACTGGAGGAAATTCCAGAACCACAAGCTGTTACTGAAAGTTTGGTAGAACAAGAGGTTTCAGAAGAAAGGGACATACCAGCGCCTATCCGCAGAAGTAGTAGGCAGTCTCATTCGTCCGAGAGATACTACGGTTTTCTCATAGACGGGGATCGAGAAGATTGCGTCATTGATAATGACGACCCTACTAGCTTCCAGCAAGCCATTCAGAGCGGCGACTCGGTAAAATGGATGGATGCAATGCGGACCGAAATGGAGTCCATGTACACTAACAAAGTATGGACTTTGGACACTGTTCCAGATGGGGTAAAACCCGTAGGATGCAAGTGGATCTTCAGAAAGAAGATTGGTGTAGATGGACAGGTTGAAACCTATAAGGCTAGACTTGTTGCAATTGGTTTCCGTCAAAGACCTGGTTTGGACTATGACGAAACCTTTTCTCCAGCGGAGTCACTCTCTCCAAGGATTCTTGTCTAAAGACCGATGAAGAGAGAGCTCGCATGAGCATTATACCGTATGCTTCGGCAGTGGGATCTATAATGTATGCGATGTTATGTACACGCCCAGATGTAACTTATGCACTTAGTGTTGTAACCAGGTATCAATCCAACCCAGGGGAGAATCACTGGACAGCTGTGAAGAACATTCTTAAGTACTTAGGAAGGACCAAAGAATTGTTCTTGGTGTATGGTAATGGAGATCTCCAAATGGAGGCCTTTACCGATTCGAGCTTCCAGAGCGATAAGGACGAAATCAAATCTATCTCAGGGTTTGTATTTACCCTCAATGGAGGGGCGGTAAGTTGGAAGATTTCCAAACAGGATACCGTTGCAGACTTTACGATAGAGGCTGAATACATTGCTGCAAATGATGCCGCCAAGGAAGCCGTCTGGATGAAGATGTTCGTCTCAGAGCTAGGAGTAGTTCCAACCATTATTGATCCAATACCATTGTATTGTGATAATAATGGGGCTATGGCGTTAGCCAAGGAGCCGAGGTCCCATCAGCGGTCCAGACACATCCTGAGGCGCTTTCATTTGATCCGGGAGATTGTAGATCGCCGCGAGATCGAGATTAAGAGAGTAGACACAAAGAATAACGCCGCGGATCAACCCACCAAGGCCCTCCCTCAGCCGCAGCATGAGCGACTTTTTGAGATGTTGGGTATGAGATACGCCAATAACTGGCCTTAGTGCAAGTGGGAGATTGTTGGATATATGTATGCCCTAGAGGCATTATGTGATAGTGGATGTATTTATACATGTATATATATATATATATTCAGTGTACATTCTTGCTCGACATGATAGTATGCTATCTGGTTCTTCTTTATCTGACATGTTGATTTGATCATCCTTTTTACTCATTCATACATGTTGATAAAGCCCTGAGGATATTGGCTTGACTACAGTGATTATGATAGAGATCATACTGGTGGGACATCTGTAGTTTAAAAGCATATCCTGAAATGTCCCTAGTCGTGGGTGTATCGAGACGGGGCATCGATATACCAGAGTAGACTAGCGTATATGATACTAGACCCATATGATGGGCGATGGATGTTCCCACATTCATCGATGTTTGACATCAAGATCATATACGGGTGCTCAGTGGTGACTGGGTACACTGGACGGACTCACCGAGAACTCCTATATGGAATTATATCTATCGTCGGATAGCAGTTCTCAGGTAACACTGGTACAGGTTAGTCTGTAGACCCGAGATCGTCATAGAGTCTTGTGTGCTCTCCTACTGTACTTTGATTACCACCCTACTACGGCTCTACCGAGTCGTGCAAGCTGGTGGCCGTTGGGTACAGTTCCGAGACACACGAAGGCGATGAGCGATAGGAGGGGTTTCGTCTCTCCCAGTATTGGGAGTTGATGTTGTGCTGTACTTGACTGGTTATATCCGTAAGTCACTGGCCAGGGCTGCTGAGATTTACTGATAAGTGTTATCAGTAGTTTTTCGATCTGTTATAGACCATTCACGGGCATGGCTTATTGAGTTATTGGGGTCGACGTTACCATCCCTAGACTTGATATGCAGCATATCTGACGAAGAGACCGGACTGTACGGTAGTGTTGCCAGTTAGCTCGACGGGAGTTGTAGCAGGTTCGCTTGTTTTCTTCTTATCGCTCAATACTAGGGTGACCGTTACGTTTAGCTGACCGCTTGTGGATTGGGGGGTGCTTGATATGATCATCACCCACTGCCGGCGTATTGACGTGTCTTAGAGTTCCACAAAGGTGTTACCTAGTCCAGGCGAAACGTTGTGGTGCGCGTATGCGATATGCGCATAGACCCGGTTGAAATGCACGGATGAGATATCGTATATTAATCGGGTGGCTAGCTTTTGGTTGGGTCGTATGTGATATGGCCGGATTGATAAATCAAGTGTTGATTTATCATTTAACCATTAGTTTCTCACTTGAAAGCCTTTCTTGTATTTTTGATGTATGCATGCATGTATGCATTCTTTCTTGATCATGCACATATGGATGTGCATGCACACATACATACATACATCATCCTTCATGGTTGTTTATACATTGAAAATGGTGGCAATATAAGACTCACACCATGGTTTATATTATGGATTATTATTTCTATTTATGTTAAAACAAAAGAAAAGATAAAAGATTATTTCATGGATTAGTTTCTACACTCTTCTTTTGACCTAACCATGTTCACCTACTTATTAACCATGATTTAATCTTTCTCTTGTGTTTTAACAAAAGTAAAATAAATATCCATAATAGATAACCATGGTTTGAGATGAAGAGGGAAAATATATATAGATATATTTTCCATTTTCTACACAAGGGTTAATCTTTTACTCTTGTTCCAAAAAACCCATCATCTTCTTCCTCCTTCTTCTTTTGCTCTTTAGATTTCTATAGTGAGCAAAACACTCATCAAGAATGGATTTTGAAGTGAGAAGGAGAACCACAATACCATTCTACACAAGTCTTGCCCACTTGTTTAGAGTGTTAGCTTCATTTCATTCTCTTGATAAAGTGAAGTTGTAAGCTTGGACAAAAGAGCTTCGGGTGGATCGCCGTGGACGCTAGAAGACCTCAAGCTAACCGTTTTCCAACTCTCAAGTGGCCAAGGAGTCAAGAATAGGGAGCTACAAAGGTTGTACTCTAAAAACCCTAGCCTTTGTTACTTGTAAAGTTATGAAACCCTAATTTTTCTAGGATAGATCCTTTGTATGCTTACTTAGCACCATAAAAATCTAATCTTTGGTACATGTGATGCTTCTAAACCTTTCATAGGGTGCTAGGTAAACCCAACACTATCAGGTAATACGATTACAGGAGGTGCTGCATAATAATGAATGCTGAGCATGGGATTAAATAACATCTGCACGGAATGTCAACGTGAAAAAAATAACCGGTGTCCATCAATGCACCCATATCCCAATAAAACTCGGGCGTCGTCACCCTCATCGGCCCTCAAATCCTGTAAAACCCTGAGAATCGTGAGTGCCCAACATCGGCACTTGAAAATATCATGAAATAATCATGTCCAGTATCGACACGCAAATCCTCATATATCGGTCTCCGTCTACGGAATCGGCCCTCGGCCCCGGCAGTACGGGACATCCCTATCCATCTATAGACTCTGGTTAGTATCCTCCAGATAACCGCCAGGTCCAACCAATCACCGGTAGGTACTAAGCACCCTGCCCGGCTCATCGTCTGCTCCACGAAAACATTTCTCGCCGCGGGGAACCATACCAGGTCCACCACGAACCAGCAAACGGATCATCCAACTCCTCGAATCGGGTTTCAAGCACACGTCTCGGAACTGAAAAAACACGTGGTCGACGCACCAAAATATCATATCAAGTGGAACCGGTTTTTTTAAAACAATGCATGCTTTCTTGAAAATTACCACGGTTCTCAAATCCAGAATTCACATGAAATCCAAAGCCAATGCGTAAATCCATGCGATGTGATATATTCATCATAAGTCGTACTATGAGTGAAAGGGAGAAACCGCTCTTTAAAATAGATTCAGTTTTTCAACAGATATCTTGCGGTCCCCAGTTTTTAACAAAAATCAACTTATCTATGTAGGTACAATTGTATATGCATGAGTATGGATATGCAAATGAGTATGTGCACAAGTAACATAATAATGTAAAATCATATATGAGGTGAGCTATAATATATTGTTCATGGCAATTCTATAGTGTGAGTTTCATGGCAATAACTAACGGTGTGTGTAACATGCAGATTAGTGCTCGTGCAACATGAACCGTTAGTAATAGTGCGGTGTTTGATTTATTCTAAATTCATATACATATATATATAGCAGGAAATACAGTATGCAACCAAGGTATATGAATGCAATTATGCAGCTACTATAGCCTATCAAACCCTGACGCATAACGCCATACGGGCGATTTCCCCGTAGATGTTAAATCTACTCACTGTGGTCTCGTGCTATGTGTAGCAGATGACTTGTTTCCCCTTCTTCGCGGCGTCCGTCGTACTCGCCTGCGAACCAAGAATTTCACAAAATAATACACATAAGCTAAAATCTACAAAATGTGACATTAAAGCCAAGCGAGAAACCCGCGTCGCGAACCAAACGCGTATGTGTCCGATACGCTAAAACGTGTGATTACGCGCCTGAAGCTACCCCGACACGTCGCGATAGGCAGAAAATCACCAAACCCACACACGTATCACACGTGTCGCGAAAGTTTAAAGTATAGGAAATAGGGTAAATGGTTCCAGATTTTCCTACAGAGAGAATTTTACAAAGTTGCATATACCATAAGTCTTAAAATTGTAGCAAACACCCACACAACAAACCCCAACACCTAGGTCCCTTATCTGTCCGCAAATTGCGGCCATAATGATTATTCCGGCGGCCAACCCAGGGAGTTGTGCTTCCGTGCTTTGTGTGTGTTCTCTAAACCTAGTGTACATGCTCCAGTAAATACAATTTTTTCCTGAAGAAAACGGGTTACAAGCAGATCACAACAGAGCCCAATACATAGTTAAAAAGCTATATTAACACTAAACTAAAACATTATGGTGTTTTAGTGAAACCTGAAACAAAACCTAAGTTAAAACAACACTAATCACACTTAAATAAATTAAACAAGCCATAAAAATACTAACTTAACATAAACTTCACTAATTCCCCTTCATTAGCACTAAAAAGCACAAAAATACGATTTTTAGCAAACAAAACTACAAGTTATGAAATAAGGCGATATGGGTGAGTTTAATACCTCCAAAAGATCATAGGGAACCCTAACATCCAGCCCTTGCCTTCAAAGCCACTGATTTGCCCCCAAAATCCACAAAGGAGCCATTTTTCCAAGGTTTTGGATGAAGAAAAGGTGAGCTTTTGTATAGGGTTTGTGTATGGATCAAAGAGAAGCAAAAGAAGAAGAGAATGATGATGATGTTGCTGCTGTTGCTGCTTTCTCTGCTGGAGAGAAGAAATGAGAGGGAGAGAGGGAAAAATGAGTGAGGAAAAGGTCAAAGGTCAAGCCCCAATTTCACCTAACCCACCATACATCCCATTCCTTGAATTTTATTTTTAAAAAAAGGTTCAAATTGATTTATTTGAGGATATAAAACATGCAAGAAGAAATGAAAATGGTTACACTTAACCTATGTTTCAAAAAGTGATAAGTGTGCATGTTGTTACACTAAACCTAGCTTAGGAAAGTAATTAAGGTGAACACAAGCTAAATTATAATTAATAAACCCCATTTATATATAAAAACAATTCTCATCACAATTAGAGTTAGTATCATTCAAGTCAAAAAGGAAATTAAGATTTTCTTTTTCTTTTTTTTGAAAAACACGCATCATTACTAACTAACGCGAAATTAACCTAAACGAATTTCAAAGCGTTACAATCTACCCCCCTTAAAGAAATTCGGTCCCCGAATTTAAAAATCTAGCTACGCGTACCTTCAAAGAGATGGGGATATTTCTTCCTCATCTCACCCTCGGTCTCCCAAGTGACCTCCTCGCTGCTCGGGCCACGCCAAAGGACCTTGACCGACGGTATAACCTTCGATCTCAATTTCTTCACCTGTCGATCCAAGAAGACCACCGGCTGCTCTGCAAAAGAAAGGTCGCACTCCAGCTGGGTCGTCGGGTGCTGATTCGCATGCGAAGGTTCATGAAGATACATGCGGAGCATCGAAACGTGAAATACTGGGTGAACATCTGGGAAACAGGGCGGAAGGGCTAACCGATACGCAACTGCACTGTCACGACCCGCAGGGTACGGAATGTGACTGGCACTTAAGTTACGAAACGTCTCAAGGCGTCCGTAAAATAAGTAAGACAAAGCCCAGAAATCAAAACTAAATAAGCAGAAGAGTGAAGGAAAACCAATCAATTGAAAGCGAGTTTATCAAATAAGTCATATCAAACCTTTTTTAAAAACAATATCAATTTTTCCGAAAATTTCGGTAGAGTCTCCATTGTAAATACTAGCCCCCAAAATGGGTACAACAAGAATCTACATAAATACAACAAAAAGGCATCCCCAAGCGGGAGCTAGCTCTTCGCCACAAGGCGGTCACAAATCCCATGCAATGTAAATTAGCAATGTGAATAAATAAACATAAGAAGCACAAGTAAAACATCAAGTCGACTCAAGTGAGCTCGACCCAAAAATACAGCATAAAAAGCCCACAAATCTCACAGTCTCGTCTCTAGGTCAATATACAACAATACTGGTAGATACAGTAGATGGAGTACTCTAGATACAAAGAATATATAAGGTGGTACAAAAAATAATACAACCCACCTACGAGCAAAATCCTCGTGTCCAGGCAAAAGAGGTAAAAGAAGCTAGTGTGCCTGCCGCTACTGTGCTGACGGAGCGGACCTGCAAAAGACTGTGGCACAACGGGGGTGATTTGCCAACTCGTGAGTAATAAATAACATCTATAGAGGCTATCGCAAGAATGCACACAAGCATCCTAGCATCTATAATACAGGTATGGCAGGATATACTAGCAGGTATGTATGCAACATGAATGTACTAGCAGGTATGTATGCGACATGAATCAACTTGTGATCTGAATATGTACATATAAGAATCATTCTTTCCTTTTGGAAACTCTTTTTAAATATCAGCATAATATCAATAGAATCAACAAGAATCCGTGTCCAGTATCGACACCTCAAAGCTGTCTCAATCTCATGTATCCATATCATAGTATCTCTGGCCTCAGCCGTCCGGCTAACCCATCTTAAATGTCAATATCTCATCATCTCGTGGCCACGGTCGGTATCCTCTGGATATCCTCCGTGCCAAAAAAGTCACCGGTAGGTAGTCTATCCCCTGCCAGGCTCAACGTCAGCAACACGACCTTCTTGTCCCGGGGTACCTTACTGGGCCCACTATGTACCCGAGACGGTTCATCCAACTCCTCGAAACGGGTCTCGAAAACCACAGCAAACTTATGGTGGACGACACTTACATCACTATAAAACCACAATTTACATATTTTAAAAAAAGTAATAAGTTTAGAAATTTTGCGGCTTTCCCCCGAAATCCAGAAATATCATAAAATCTTAAGAAATCATCATGAGTGCAAACGTCCATGATAATGAATGCATATGGTATCAATGTTCAAGTTACAATGTATGATTAATAGACTATGCATGAACAAATGATATAATGATATACATGCACATGAATAGCAATTCTACACTTTTATTTTAAGGATTTATTGCAATAGTACAGGTCTAAGTATCAAATATGGTGACAATATTCTAGATTATAAGTTATCTAGTGTCATGGCATGGCAATTACCAGAGCGTGTGTGTACGCATGAATAATGCTCGTGCTGCATACAAAAACCCTGGCAATGGTGCAGGTGTCCTATAGAATGGGTTCGCATATGTATGCCAAAATAAGCATGGATGTAGTTACTAATATCACTAGAAATCCTTAACTACTTAAACTATCGGGCGACTCGCACCATCCAAACGATAGTCCCCCGTAGATGTTACATCTACTCACCGGAATCCCCAGCTAGCTATGCCCATTCACCGCTTTCCCTTTTCGTGTCGCGTCCAAAGTCTCCGCGACCGATCCTGGAATTTGCACCAATACAAAACATAAGGTTACATATCATGAAACGATGAAAATCCTAAATGAAAATATCATCGTTCACAAGCTAGGTACAACGTGCACAAGGTGCGCGGAACACATACGAAAATCGCAAAAACTAACTAGAATCGTCGTTTAGGGGCGCCCGGCAAAACTAAAACCCGAACACACAAAACTCCGCACTCACACCTCCTAAATGTCATAGGATATGCTAAAAATATCATCAAGATATCACAAATACATCACCACAATATTTTAATAAAAGCCTAGTAAGCACAAAAGACTTCCAAATTCGTGCAAACTTCGCGGAATTGCGATAAAGTGCACACAACATCGCGCAAACACCCAACTTAAGCATAGATAGACAGTACACTAATTTCCAACACATTAGCAATGCTTTAAAACCTAATTTCCATAAGCAAACCCTTTCTTGATTTTTATAAATAGCAATTGCAATCAAAATTTCACACTAGATTAACTTAGATTAGCATAATTTGAAGCCACTTAAGCAAAGTAACCCCATTGATTAGGTTAGTAAAAAACACTAGGTAGAAAAATAACTTAATTAACCTATTAATGGTTTCTAAAACCCTAGTTTAAATTCAAGCCATGAACTTTAAAACCTAGACTAGAAATTAACACTAATATTTACACTAAAACAACTCAATTTAAGAAATCTAACCATAAGAATTTTAAATGGCCAGAAATACATAAGTAACTCATTAGCTACTAAAAACTAGCAATTACCTATCCAAATTAGGTATAATTAGGCCTAAACTGGAAAATAACAAAAAAGACGATTTACGGAGAAATACCAAATTTTCACCGATTTTCGGGAAAACACCAAAACGACTTTTCAAAGCGCCACAATCTTCCCCCCTTAAAGAAATTTGGTGCCCGAATTTAAAAATATAGCTACGCGTACCTTCAATGAGATGGGGATATTTCTTCCTCATCTCGTCCTCGGTCTCCCTGGTGACCTCCTCGCTGCTCGGGCCACGCCAAAGGACCTTGACGGCCAAAACGACTTTTCAAAGCGCCACAATCTTCCCCCCTTAAAGAAATTTGGTGCCCGAATTTAAAAATATAGCTACGCGTACCTTCAAAGAGATGGGGATATTTCTTCCTCATCTCGTCCTCGGTCTCCCTGGTGACCTCCTCGCTGCTCGGGCCACGCCAAAGGACCTTGACGGTCGGTATAACTTTCGATCTCAATTTCTTCACCTGTCAATCCAGGATGACCACCGGCTACTCTGGAAAAGAAAGGTCGCGCTCTAGCTGGACTGTCGGGTGCTGAATCGCATGCGAAGGGTCGTGAAGGTACTTGCGGAGCATCGAAACATGGAAGACGGGGTGAACATCTGGAAAGCTGGGTGGAAGAGCCAAATAATACGCAACTGCGCCGACACGCTCGAAGATCTTGAAGCGACCCACAAATCTGGGACTAAGCTTTCCTTTTCGCCCAAATCGCATCACGCCCTTCATCGGAGAGACCCTCAGAAAAACATGAACGCCAACTGCGAACTCTAGTCTGCGACGGCGTCTTTCTGCATACGATTTCTGCCTGCTCTGAGCCGCTCTCATCCGATCTCGAATCAACTATATCTTCGCGGTCGTCTCCTCAACAAGCTGTTGCCCCAAAATTCTGCTCTCGCTGAGCTCTGTCCAACAGACGGGCGATCTGCATCTCCTCCCATACAATGCCTCGATAGGTGCCATCTGAATAGTATCCTGGAAGCTGTTGTTGTAGGAGAACTCCACTAAGGGTAATTGATGATCCCAACTACCTCCGAGTCTAAAACGAACGATCGGAGCATGTCTTCAAGAGTCTGAATAGTCCGCTCTGACTGGCCGTCGGTCTGCGGATGAAATGTTGTGCTGAAACTCAAACGGGTGCCTAATGCCTCCTGAAGTTTCAGCTATAGTCGGCTGGTAAACTGGGTGCCTCTGTCGGACACGATACACGTCGGGACTCCATGCAGTCGTACAATCTCCTCAATGTATATCTGGGCATACTGAGCAAAACCGAAAGTCGTCTTCACTGGAAGGAAGTGAGCCGCTTTCGTCAAGAGATCCACGATCACCCAAATGGAGTCGTACCCTCGACTGGTCCTGGGAAGACCCACAATGAAGTCCATAGAAATCTTCTTTCATTTCCATTCCGGAATGGGCAAAGGCTGCAACTCTCCCGCGGGCCTCTGGTGCTCGGCCTTGACTTGCTGACAAGTCAGGCATCTTGACACGAAATCTGTGACGTCCCTCTTCATCCCGTCCCACCAAAAGACATCTCTCAAATTGCGGTACATCTTGGTGGAACCCGGATGAACGCTGTATGTCGATCTATGTGCCTCCTCAAGAATCTCATGTCGTAGTCCCTCAGAATCTGGTATGCACAGTCGAGTCCCAAATCCCAGTACTCCCTGATCATCAATCATGAACTCGGAAACTCTGCCCTGCCGCACCTGCTCTATGATCTCTGAAAGACGGTCATCGCTGGGCTGTGCCTCTCGAATACGGTCAAGTAACTGCGGACGTGCACGAACATGCGCAAGTTGTCCCCCTGTCGGAGTGAACTCGAACTCAACTCGGCTGTCGCATAAAATCTGCCAATCTGCCGACGACTGCCTCTGTACTGCGCGCAAACAAGATAGACAACCCTCGGGCCTCCTGCTCAAAGCATCCGCTACAACATTAGCCTTGCTCGGGTAATACAAAATCTCGCAATCGTAGTCCTTTACTTGTTCCATCCAACGGCGATGTCTGAGATTCAGGTCTCGCTGCTGAAATATATACTTTAAGCTCTTATGATCAGCGAATATCTGACACGACTCGCCGTATAGGTAATGTCGCCAGATCTTAAGTGCAAAGACCACTGCAGCCATATCCAAATCGTGAGTGGGGTAGTTATGTTCATGTTTCTTTAACTGCCGTGAAGCATACGCGATCACCCTGTCTTGCTGCATCAATACGCACCCTAGCCCCACTCGTAAAGCGTCACAAAAAACCACGAATCCGCCTGATCCTGAAGGCAAAGATAACACCGGCGCCGTAGTCAAACAAGTCCGTAGCTGCTGGAAACTGTGCTCGCACTCCTCCGTCCAATCGAAAGGAACTCCCTTCCGGGTCAATCCGGTCAAAGGTGCAGCAATATGGGAGAAATCCTGAATGAATCTCCTGTTGTAGCCAGCCAGGCCTAGGAAACTGGGGATCTCCGTAACTGATGTCGGTCTGGGCCACTGCTGAACGGCCTCGATCTTCTTCGGGTCCACACATATGCCATCTCTCGTAATCACGTGACCCAAGAAACCAACGCTGTCCAGCCAGAATGCACACTTTGAAAATTTTGCGAAAAGCCGGTGCTCCCTCAAAGTCTGCAACATGATATGCAAGTGCTGCTCATGCTCCTCTCGGCTCCGGGAATACACCAAAATATCATCAATGAACACTATGATGAACAAGTCGAGATACGGCCGGAATATACAGTTCATCAAATCCATGAATGCTGTTGGGGCATTAGTGAGTCCGAACGACATCACCAAAAACTCATAGTTGTCGTAGCGCGTGCGGAAAGCTGTCCTCGGTATATCCTCCAGTCGAACTCGTAGCTGATGGTATCCTGATCGCAAATCGATCCTCGAGAAATATCCTGCCCCCTGAAGCTGGTTGAACAAATCGTCGATACGTGGTAAAGGATACTTGTTCCATACGGTAACTTTGTTCTGGCGGTAGTCGACACACAAACGCAAACTGCCGTCTTTCTTCTTGACGAACGGGACCGGAGCACCCCACGGAGAAATGCTAGGTCGAATAAGCCCTTTACCTGACAAATCCTTCAACTGATCCTTCAGCTCTCTAAGCTCCGCCGGGGCTATCCGATAAGGCGGTATGGAAATAGGCCACGAGCCGGGAATCAAGTCAATGAAGAACTCAACGTCGCGCTCAGGCGGTAGCCCGAGTAGCTCAGCAGGGAAAACATCAGGGTACTCACAAATAATCGGGACCCGGTCCAACGGAACCCCTGCAGCTCGAGTATCACAAATATACGCTAAGAATCCCTGACATCCCTTCCGCAAGAGCTGACCAGCGCGAAGAGACGAAATCAAGCTAGGAAGGGTGACGCTGCGGTCTCCCAGAATAACAAGGGCTGGCTCTCCCGGAAAGCTAAATCTGACTGCCTTCTCACGGCAGTCAACAGATGCATAATAAGTGGCCAGCCAGTCCATGCCCAGAAGCACATCAAAGTCCAACATATCGAAGAGAATCAAATCAACCGACGAATCCCTCTCCCCGATATGAATGGAACACAATCGAAATACAAAACGAGTGACAAACATCTCGCCTACCGGAGTAATAACAACAAGCGGCTGATCTAACGACGACGACTCACGGCCCAACATCGGTGCAAAGTGTGTAGATACGTACGAATGTGTGGAACCTAGGTCGAATAATACTCGCGCGTCGAAAGAACATACTGGCAAGGTACCTGTCACAACGGCATTGGATGCTTGCGCATCCTGCGGTGTCAAAGCAAACACTCGGGCCTATCCTCCACCAATAGCTGTCTGACCTCGGCCTTGGCCTCCCTCTGAACAGGGCCGCCGCTTCCACGGCCTCTAGGTGCATCGAACTGTTGGGGAGCATCGCCTGGGATAGGAAGTAGAGCTCTCTGAGGAGGAAGTGGTGAAGGTGGTAAGGTCACATGTGGAACTGTTGCCGCTCCCTGTCGTCTCACCGGACAGTCTCTTATACGGTGGTGCGGACTCCCGCACCCAAAACTTCCTGGCGACGGCTGCTATCCCTGTGGATATGAACCATATAACTGACCCCGTCCAATTCCTCTGCCAGGCCCATCTCTCGGAAAGAATCTGGCGCGCTGCCTCTGCGACGGCACATCGGTGCGAATCCTCTTCGGCCCAGAAACGACCGAAGTATGTGATATGCGTGCCTCCATCCGTAATGTCGTATCCATAGCAGCTGAATAAGTGTCGAAGTGCTGGGCGCCAATAGCATGAAATAGCTGGGTGTCAAGTCCCTGCACGAACCTCTTCACTCTCTTTTCTTCAGTATCCACCAAATACGGAGCATATATGGACAACTGCGTAAACTGGACATCGTACTCAGACACCGTCATCCCTGGAGTCTTGATCAAGGCCTCAAAACTATGAGCTCTGGTATCACGAACGCTTTCTGGGAGGAAACGAGCTAGAAATGCTGCTGTAAACTCGGCCCAAGTCATAGGCGGTAGACCTGCAGCTCGACCGCTCAAGACTGACTCCCACCATGTCTGCGCGAGGCTCTCTAGACGAAAACTCGCAAGCTCCACCCATCGATCGTCAGAACATCTGAGCGAATGGCAGATCCTGGCTAAACTGTCAAGAAATGTCTGCGGATCCTCTGCTGCATCGGTGCCCGTGAAGACTGGAGGTCTTATCCTCATGAAATCCTGTAGCGATACTGGGATAGCCACGGTGGTAGTAGTAGGAGCAACTGTCTGGGCAGCAGGTACCATGGTAGTCTGTGATGTGGTAGGTACGTCCTCCGATATCGGTGCACGACTGGCCGCTACTAAGGATCCAACCATCTGTCGTAACTCCTGCATACCTCCCATCATCTATCGTAGCTCCTCCATACCAGACTCTAGCATATCCATGCGGCCTAGGGAATGCGGATCAGTATGTCCCTGAGGTGTAGGTATACCACCCTGCTCGGTCCTCGTCTCAGACGAGCCTGCTCGGATATTATCTCGGGCGGCAGCCCTCTGCAGTCTCGTAGCCTTCGGCGCCATAATGGCTGGTACAGGAAACAGGATAATAAGAACAGTGCAATAGAATCATAGGATACACGGAATTGAAGAAGGAATTTCAAGCAAGTATATCCTAAAGTCACCTAGGCGGAGTACCGTATCACAAGTATGCCGCGGACATACGCACGCTACGTTACCCTGCTTAAGTCACTTACTACATCTACCAAGGGTCATCCTACACTTAGAAAGGTAAAACTTATCTCTTTGATACTAACATTGTCACGACCCGCAGGATACGGAACGTGACTGGCACTTAAGTTACAAAACATCTCAAGGCGTCCGTAAAATAAGTAAGCCAAAGCCCAAAAATCAAAACCAAATAAGCAGAAGAGTGAAGGAAAACCAATCAATTGAAAGCGAGTTTATCAAATAAGTCATATCAAGCCTTTTTTAAAATCAATATCAATTTTTCCGAAAATTTCGGCAGAGTCTCCTTTGTAAATACTGGCCCCCAAAATGGGTACAACAAGAATATATATAAATACAATAAAAAGGCATCCTCAAGCGGGAGCTAGCTCTTCGCCACAAGGCGGTCACAAATCCCACGCAATGTAAATCAGCAATGTGCACAAATAAACATAAGAAGCACAAGTAAAACATCATGTCGACTCAAGCGAGCTCGACCCCAAAATACAGCATAAAAAGCTCACAAATCTCACAGTCTCTCCTCTAGGTAAATATACAACAATACTGGTAGATACAGTAGATGAAGTACTCTAGATACAAAGAATATACAAGGTGGTACAAAATAATAATATAACCCACCTACGAGCAAAAGCCTCGAGTCCAGGAAAAAGAGGCAAAAGAAGCAAGTGCGCCCGCCGCTACTGTGCTGACGGAGCAGACCTACAAAAGATTGTGGCACAACGGGGGTGAGTTTCCAACTCGAGAGTAATAAATAACATCTATAGAGGCTATCGCAAGAATGCGCACAAGCATCCTAGCATCTATAATACAGGTATGGCAGGATATACTAGCAGGTATGTATGCAACATGAATGTACTAGCAGGTATGTATGCGACATGAATCAACTTGTGATCTGAATATGTACATATAAGAATCATTCTTTACTTTTTGGAAACTCTTTTTAAATATCAGCATAATATCAATAGAATCAACAAGAATCCGTGTCCAGCATCGACACCTCAAAACTGTCTCAATCTCATGTATCCATATCATAGTATCTCTGGCCTCAGCCGTCCGGCTGACCGATCTTAAATGTCAATATCTCATCATCTCGAGGCCACGGTCGGTATCCTCTGGATATCCGCCGTGCCAAAAAATTCACCGGTAGGTAGTCTATCGCCTGCCAGGCTCAACGTCAGCAACACGACCTTCTTACCCCGGGATACCTTACCGGGCCCACCATGTACCCGGGACGGTTCATCCAACTCCTCGAAACGGGTCTCTAAAATCACAGCAAACTCATGGTGGACGACACTTACATCACTAGAAAACCGCAATTTACATATTTTAAAATAAGTAATAAGTTTGAAATTTTGTGGCTTTCCCCCGAAATCCAGAAATATCATAATATCTCAAGAAATCATCATGAGTGCATACGTCCATGATAATGAATGAATATGGTATCAATGTTCAAGTTACAATGTATGATTAATAGACTATGCATGAACAAATGATATAATGATATACATGCACATGAATAGCAATTCTACACTTTTATTTTAAGGATTTATTGCAATAGTATAGGTTTAAGTATCAAATATGGTGACACTATTCTAGATTATAAGTTATCTAGTGTCGTGGCATGGCAATTACCAGGGCGTGTGTGTACGCATGAATAGTGCTCGTGCTGCATATAAAAACCCTGGCAATGGTGCAGGTGTCCTATAGAATGGGTTCGCATATGTATGTCAAAATAAGCATGGATGTAGTTATTAATATCACTAGAAATCCTTAACTACTTAAACTATCGGGCGACTCGCGCCATCCAAACGATAGTCCACCATAGATGTTACAACTACTCACCGGAATCCCCAGCTAGCTATGCCCAATCACCGCTTTCCCTTTTCGTGTCGCGTCCGAAGTCTCCGCGACCGATCCTGGAATTTCCACCAATACAAAACATAAGGTTACATATCATGAAACGACGCAAATCCCAAACGAAAATATCATCGTTCACAAGCTAGGTACAACGTGCACAAGGTGCGCGGAACACACACGAAAATCGCAAAAACTAACTAGAATCGTCGTGTAGGGGCACCCGGCAAAACTAAAACCCGAACACACAAAACACTGCACTCACACCTCCTAAATGTCATAGGATATGCTAAAAATATCATCAAGATATCACAAATACATCACCGCAATATTTTAATAAAAGCCTAGTAAGCATAAAAGACTTCCAAATTCGTGCAAACTTCACGGATTTGCGATAAAGTGCACAAAATATCGCGCAAACACCTAAGTTAACCATAGATAGCCACTACACTAATTTCTAACACATTAGCATTGCTTCAAAACCTAATTTCCATAAGCAAACCCTTTCTTGTTTTTTATAAGTAGCAATTGCAATCAAAATTTCACACTAGATTAACTTAGATTAGCATAATTTGAAGCCACTTAAGCAAACTAACCCCATTGATTAGGTTAGTAAAAAACACTAGATAGAAAAATAACTTTATTAACCTATTAATGGTTTCTAAAACCCAAGTTTAAATTCAAGCCATGAACTTTAAAACCTAGACTAGAAATTAACACTAATATTTACACTAAAACAACTCAATTAAAGAAATCTAACCATAAGAATTTAAATGGCCAGAAATTTATAAGTAACTCATTAGCTACCAAAAACTAGAAATTACCTATCCAAATTAGGTATAATTAGGCCTAAACTGCAAAATAACAAAAAAGACGATTTACGGAAAAATACCAAATTTTCACCGATTTTCGGGAAATCACCAAAACGACTTTTCAAGGCGCTACATGCACCAACACGCTCGAGGATCTCGAAGAGGCCCACGTACCTGGGACTTGTTGGTTGTATGTATGCCCTAGAGGCCAGTATTGTACAGATGATATATATTATATTGGATACTTAGACATATATAGAGATGACTTTCTTGCTCGATATGATAGTATGCTATCTGGTTGCTCTTTATCTTAACATGTATACTTGTCTCTTTATACTGTCTTAGAGTTACATGTTGGTAAAGCCCTTAGGATGTGTACTTGACTACCTGGACTATGATGCAGATCATATACTAGTGGGGACATGGTAGTCCATAAGTACAACCTTCAAGGTCCCTAGTCGTAGGTGTATCGAGACGGGGCATCGATATACCAGTGTAGACTAGCGTATACGCTTCTCGACCCATGAGATGGGCGATGGATGATCCCATATCCATTAGTGTTTGACATCAGAGATGGTATACGGGTGCTCAGTGGAGACTGGGTACACTGGACGGACTCGCCGAGAACTCCCAGATGGTATTATACCTCACGTCAGATGGCAGTTCTCAGGTGACACTTGTGCAGGTTAGTCTGTAGACCCGAGATCGTCATAGAGTCTTGTGTGATTCCCACTGTGCTTTGATTTCCACCTTACCACGTCCATGAGGGCGTGCAAAACGGTGGTTTTTGGGTACAGTCCCGAGTCACATGGAGGCAATGAGCGATAAGAGGGGTTTCGTCTCTCCCGGTATTGGGGGTTGATGTTGCGCTGTACTCGATTGGCCGTAACAGGGAAGTCCCTGGCTATGGCTGATTCAGAGATTTACTAGTAAGTGTTGCCAGTAGTTTCTCGACCCGTTATGAGCCTCACATCGGCACGACTTATCGGTTATTGGGGTCTGACGTATACCACCCTTAGACTTGATATGCGACATATCAGACGAGGAGACCGGACTGCACGGGAAGTGTTGCCGGTTGGCTCGACGGGAGTTGTAGCAGATTCGCTTGTTCTCTTCTGATCGCTCAATACCCGGGTGGCCGTTACGTTTAGCTGACCGCTTGCGGCTTGGGGGTGCTTGATATGATCATCACCCACTACCGGCGTATTGACGAGTCTTAGAGTCCCACAATGGAGTTACCTAGTCCAGGCGAAACGTTGTGGTGCGCGTATGCGATATGCGCATGGACCCGATTAAAATGCGCGTATGGGATACCGTATATTGATCGGGCGGCTTGATTTTGGTTAGGGTCGTATGTGATATGGCCGGATTGATAAATCAAGTGTTGATTTATCATTTAACCATTAGATTCTCACTAGAAATCTTTTCTTGTATCTATGGATGTATGGATGCATGTTTGCATTCCTTATTGATTCATGCACATATGGATGTGCATGCACACATACATACATACATCATCTATCATGGTTGTTTATACATAGAAAATGGTGGATATATAAGACTCACACCATGGGTTATTTTATGGATATTTATTTCTACTTTTGCTAAAACAAAAGAAATGAGATAAGATTAAATCATGGTCAAAAGTTTCTACACTCTTCTTTTGACCTAACCATTTGCACCTAACTTTTGACCATGGTTTAATCTTTCCCTTGTGTTTAACTTTGGTAAAATTAAATATCCATAAAGAGATAAACATGGTTTGGTATGAAGAGAGAAAAATATATATTCTTATGTTTTTCTTTTTCTCTTAAGAGTTATTCTTCTCTTCTTGAAAAATATCCATCATCTTCTTCAACCTTGAGCTCTTGCTCTCTTGAATTTTCAAGTGAGCAAAATATTCATCAATATAGGATTTTGAAGCGAGAAAAACCACCACAACACCATTCTACACAAGTCTAGCCCACTTGTTTAGAGTGTTAGCTTCGATTTTCATTCTTGATCTTGCGAAGTTGCTAGCTTGGACAAAGCGGACTCCGGGTGGATCATCGGTGACCTAGAGGAGTTCAAGCGGAGCTTTTTCAAACCCCAAGTAGCCGAGGAGTCTAGCGTAGGGAGCTACAAAGGTTGTACTCTCTAAACCCTAGCTTTTCTTTCATATGTTGATATGCAAGTTTTAGAAACCCTAATTTTCTAGAAACGATCCGATGTTTGTTAACTTAGCACCCTAAGGACTCCACCTTTGGTACATGTGATGCTTCCAAACCCTTCATGAGGTGCTAGGCTAACCTTTCAGGACTAAGCTTCCCTTTCTTCCCAAATCACATCATACCTTTCATTGGGGAGACCCTCAAGAAAACATGATCGCTAACAGAAAACTCAAGTCTGTGCCGACGACGGTCCACATAAGATCTCTACCTACTCTGGGCTGCTCTCATCGTATCGTGAATCTACTGGATCTTTGCGGTCCTCTCCTCAACAATCTGCGGCCCTAAAATACTGCTATCGCTGAGCTCCGTCCAACAGGCAGGCGATCTGCATCTCCTCCCATAAAGAGCCTCGAATGGTGCCATCTGAATGGTCTCTTGGAAGCTGTTGTTGTAGGGAACTCTACTAAGGGTAAATGATGATCCCAGCTACCACCGAAGTCTAAGACGCACACTCGGAGCATGTCCTCGAGAGTCTGAATAGTCTACTTTGACTGGCCGTCGATCTGCGGATGAAATGCTGTGCTGAAACTTAAGCGAGTGACCATAGCCTCCTGAAGCCTCTGCTATAGTCGGCTGGTAAACTGGGTGTCTCGATCGGACACGATACATGTCGGGACTCCATGCAGTCGTACGATCTCATCGATGTATATCTGGGCATACTGAGCAAATCCGTAAGTCGTCTTCACCGGCAGGAAGTGAGCCGCTTTCGTCAATCGGTCCACGATCATCCAAATGGAGTCATACCCTCGCCTAGTCCTGGGTAGACCCATGATGAAGTCCATAGAAATCTGTTCCCATTTCTACTCCGGAATGGGTAACGGCTGTAGCTCTCCCGCTGGCCTCTCGTGCCCGGCCTTGACTTGCTGACATGTCAGGCATCTCGACACGAAGTCTGCGATGTCCCTCTTCATTTCGTCCCACCAGTAAACATCTCTCATATCATGGTACATCTTGGTGGAACCCGGATGAACACTGTACACCGATCGATGTGCCACCTCAAGAATCTCACGCTGCAGTTCCTCAGCATCTGGTACGCACAGTCTAGTCCCAAATAGCAGTATCCCCTGATCATCGATCACGAACTCAGAAAATCTGCCCTGTCCAATCTGTGCCATGATCTCTGAACAACGGTCATCACTGTACTGTGCCACATGTATACGGTCAAGCAACTGTGGGCGTGCACGAACATGCACAAGCTGTCCCCCGATCAACGTGAACTCGAACTTCACTCGGCTGTCGCATAAAATCTGCCAATCTTCCGACGACTGCCTCTGCACTGCGCTCAAACATGATAGACTACCCCTAGGCCTCCTGCTCAAAGCTTCCACTACTACATTCGCCTTGCCCAGGTGATACAAAATCTCACAATCGTAGTCCATTACTAATTCCATCCAACGGCGCTGTCTAAGATTAAGGTCCCGCTGCTGAAATATATACTTTAAGCTCTTATGATCAGTGAATATCTGGCACGACTCGCCGTATAGGTAATTTTTCCAGATCTTGAGTGCAAAGACCACTGCAACCATCTCCAAATCGTGAATGGGGTAGTTCTGTTCATGTTTCTACAACTGCCGTGAAGCATACGCGATCACACTGTCATGATGCATCAATATGTAGGGTTTTCGGGAACTCTAGTGAGGTCTCTAAAGGCATCTACCATGCCAATTTCAAATATTCGGTCCCGAGAAACCCTAATGTACGGATCGTTTGCTAGATGTCTAGGCGAAATTGAAACTAGTTAACACTTGACTAAAAGTTTAACGGAAATACAACCTTTGTAGATCCGGTGCTCCACCTCCATAGCTCCGCAACGAAGTCCTCTCCGCTGTCCAATAAGAATCCGGGCTCTAGCGTCGACTTCATCGGAGAATAAGCGAGATAGGTCGTCGATGTCCATGCCGAAGATGATCTACGTCGAGGCATCGCTAAATCAAGCTCCGACTTCATCAAGTCAAGAAACTTGTGAAGTAAACACACTCTACTACTTGGCAAGAGGTAGAGGATGAAGAAATAGGAAGTGGGTAGACTTTAGTTTTGGATTTCTCACTCATTTGCTCAATTCACCATTGATGAAGAAAGCTTTTTCTTCTTGAGTTCAAGGAAGAAGACGAAAATGATATGATAAGTTATGATAAAAAGAATAATACATTTATTCTTATCATAATATTAACCCAAGTTAATTGTAGAGATTTGACCAAGGTTAAAGAATGGTTAGGGTTAAGGAGATGAGACAAAAATGGTCACTTCATGAATGCTTCATGAAGCTTCATGTTGCAAACAAAATAAGCCACCATTTTTCTCTCATTTCATATCCTTTTTTTCCAAAAATAAAAGGATAAATAAATGAATAAGTAAAACCCTAATTATCCACTTAACCATGGTTTAAATCTTTACACTTAACCAAAAAGATATGTATCATCAAACATGATACAATCAAGTGCACAAAATCATATCGCATATGTAATGCGCACATCCGAACGAGAAAATCCATTTAAAGTGAACCGATACCAGTTAATGCAAAGTAATATATCAAATATATAATTATGCATCAAATCATTAAATCAACACTTGATTTAACGATCCGGTCATATCGTATATAACCGACTAGTATGCAATGCATCGGTTTATCGAATCAACCCTTGATTCGATAACTAGGGTATATCGCATATAACATAATCGATACATTGATCGCGAGAATGAAATACGGTATCACATACACGCATTATTCTCGGTCCCGCACATATCTCATATGCGCTCCTATTTCATTTCTCTTGAGCCAGGAAACCTCTGTGTAGGACTCTAAAGACTCGTCAATACGCCGGCAGCAGGTGATGATCATATCAAACACGCACAAGCCGCAAGCGGTCTGCTAAACGTAATGGCCACCCGGGTCTTGAGCGATCTGAAGATCGACGAGCAAGACCGCTCACACTCCAGTGAATCCGACCAGTAATACTACCGTACAGTCCGGTCTGATCGTCTGATATGTCGCATATCTTGCCTAGGGGTGGTAAACGTCAGACCCCAATAGCTCGATAAGTCGTGTCGATATGAGGTCTATAACTGTTCGAGAAACTACTGGTAACACTTACCAGTAAATCTCAGCAACCCTGGCCAGGGATTTCCTGTTATAGCCAATCGAACACAGCGCAACATCAACTCCCTATACCGGGAGAGGCGAATCCTCTCCTATCGCTCATTGCCTCCATGTGACTCGGGACTGTACCCAAAAACCACCATTTTGCACGCCCTCTTGGACGTGGTAAGATGGAAATCAAAGCACAGTGGGAACCAAACAAGACTCTATGACGATCTCGGGTCAACAGACTACTCTGTACCAGTGTCACCAGAGAACTGCCATCTGACGTGAGGTATAATACCATCTAGGAGTTCTCGGCGAGTCCGTCCAGTGTACCCAGTCTCTACTGAGCACCCGTATATCATCTCCGATGTCAAACACCAATGGATATGGGATCATCCATCGCCCATCTGTATGGGTCGAGAAGGTACACGCTAGTCTACTCTGGTATATCGATGCCCCATCTCGATACACCCACGACTAGGGACTTTCAAGGATGTACCTATGGACTACCATGTCCCCACTAGTATGATCCGCATCATAGTCCAGGTAGTCAAGTACACATCCTAAGGGCTTTACCAACATGTAACAGAGAGACAATCAATGTACACGTTAAGGTAAAGAGTAACCAGATAGCATACTATGATGTCGAGCAAGAAAGTCCTCCCTATATATGTCCCAGCATCCACTACAATATACATCATATGTACAGTAATGGCCTCTAGGGCATACATATAACTAACAATCTCCCACTTGCACTAGAGCCATCTGTAGCAGTGGTCAAAGTATCTCATACTCAACCATCCTATGAAAGTCTCTCTCTGGGAATAGGCCTTCGTGAGTGGATCCGCTGCGTTATCCTCTAAGTCTGCTCTCCTTGCCTCGATCACCCTGGAGATCAACCATCTCCATGATCTGGTGATACTGCCTTAGAATAAGTCTGGATCACTGATGCGACCGGCGTTCCTTGGCATAAGCCACAACTCCATTGTCTCACAATGGTAGGAATGTAGTTCATCTCATGAACTAATATACACCCAAACATCCTCTTTGGTAGCATCTTAAGTAGCGATGTATCCTGCCTTCATCGTCTAGTATGTCACGGTATCTAGCTTGGAACTCTTCCAACATACCGTCCCTTTACTGAGGGTAAAGACATTGCCTGCGACTGACATTCGGTCGTCTTTATCACCGTGGAACCCTTCCAGCGATTCTCCCTAGGATCTATTGATACCATCTCACTACAACTAGTGAGTATCCTAATAACCAATTAAATCTATATCATAGATCCATGACTCAGGATTTAGGAGGTATCACTTTGATCCTATGTGGAGAATCATTGTGATAAGCGGAGATTGATCGAGCGTAGCATAAGAAACTCATTTCTTATCAAGAGTATGTCATCCACGTACTCTACGAGGATCACCACCATACTCCCTACTACCTTTTTGTATATACAAGGTTCATCTACCATTTTGATAATGTCAAACTCTTTGACTAATCTATCAAAACAGATGTTCCAACTCCGCGATGCCTGCTTTATCACATAAAACATCTTGCACACGTTTCCGCTGCTCCCACTGTCTACGAGGACCTCTGGCTGTGTACTTATAGACGCACTCTTCTAAAACATCATTTAGAAAAGCAGTCATGGCACCCAACCGCCAGATATCGTAGTCATGGTATGTAGCCGTGGCAAGTAGGATCTGGATGGACTTAAGCATAGATCCTTAGAAAAGGTTTCAACATAATCCATACCTGGTCAATGATGCAAACCTTTAACAAGTCTAGCTTTGAAAGTCTCAACTTTTCCATGTACACCAAGTAATCTTCTCAAGATATACTTGCTCCTGATGGGGATTTAACCCTTCAGATATAGCAACCAAAGTCCATACTTTGTTGGTGTATATGGATTCCATCTCAGATCGCTAAACATCCAGCCATTCTTACAGAGTCCCTACTCTTGATGGCCAGCTCGAAACTAGTTGGGTCATCATCTCATGATGCAATCCTCGCTCCCACTGTCATAGAGAAACCGAAGTATCTATCAGGTGGGTGAGGAACCCTACTAGATCGGCGGAGAGGCTGAGGTTCGTTGGAATCTACTGAATCCTTTGGTTCTGTCAAATCATCAGCTGCAGTTTGTATAGATGGAACATTTTCATTTCTACATAACAGACCTTGCCTCGAGCTTGTCCGGATTTTGCTTTTACACATTAGCCGGACAACCCCAAATCTTAACTAACTTAAGACATGGGCTCTTCCCATTCCATATCACATATGAAGTGGTAGGCAACGGATTTGATTGCAACCCTATTCAATAGGTATGCAACTTCTCAAGTGCATAACCCGTTAAAAGGAAATAGGTAACTCAGTAGTACTCATCATAGAGCACACCATATCAAATAGGGTGTATCTGCTCCGCCCCGACATGCCATCGTGCAATGGTGTATACGGAGGAGTAATGCTGAGAGAGAATCTCATTCTCCTTTAGAATAGTCTATGAATTCCATGCACAAGTATTCTCCTCCCTGATCTCATCATAGGACATAATACTTATACCCGTATTTTGGTTCTCTACTTCTAACTTATATTCTGTGAATATCTCAAAAGGTTCGGATTTGTGTTTCAACAGGAACATATGTCTGAATCTAAAGAGATCATCAGAGAACGTAATGAAGTATAAAGAATCAGTCCTGGCATGTGTAGACAGGGGACTTACATACATCAACATGTATCATCCCAAGAGTTCACTAACACTTTCTCTGTTTCCAATAAACAGAGCTATGGTCATCTTATCTTTGTGACATGACTGGCAAGTTTCATAAGATGTAAATTCAAACTAATTTAAATATACATCTTTATGTAACTCTAGCTAGTCGGGTCACATTGATCTGACCTAGTCTACAATACCTCAAGAAGGATCCGTTCATTTCTGAACTCTTCCTCTTGTGTGTGTTCCATATACTAAGAACTGTAGTTTGATTTAGAACATCAATGCTTTTAGATAACGTGCCTGAACCGATCAACTTTTGATAAAGGAAATGTTCAAAACATTATCCAACAATACAAAATTTTATCGTTTCTTTACTAATAAAGAGACAGATATGATTTTGTATATCAGGTTCGGTATCTAATAACATTCGTTCTGAATGAATGTATCGGTAATACAGGGTGACAGTGACCGACAGACTTGGCTGCGACTCTTGCCCCGTTTTCTGCCTCATGAAACTTATCACCCGTTCTCAGTTTTTTACCTTTCTGTAGCCCTATGTAACAGATTACATATCTAGGATCCTGATCCGGTATCATATACCCAGGACGTAAAGGACATTGAGAAACAGTTCTGTGTAACGAACACACCCGAAGATGATGCATCATCATGCATTCTCTTCGTTTGGGCGGCACGGGAAATCTGGTATTCCCCAATTTCCTGCTCTGTCTTATAACAATTATAAGTTGGAGCGGGACCAACGTTCCCCAGCTCAGTATAACAAGCGGGTTCGGTCAATAATCCGTATTATTATCTTGATTAAGGCGTGATATGGTCGCTACCTGGAGAGAGAGAGAAGAAAACACTTAGCGTGCGCTCTTGCAAGAATAGATTGGTTTTTATTTTATCTAATCAGGATGGCTCCCACTGCTTTTAATCAAATCTTCCTTCAAACCCTAAAAGGAAAGACTAGCCGGGATTAATTACACACTACAAGTTCGCCAATCTTTCAGCCAGGCCAGTGTCTGTACTTTGAGGGAGGTCCCCCGTGCTTTCGCACGAACCTAATTAATGTAAACCTCGTTTTCCCAGAGGCGTAACCTCGTTAACACCTTTCTAGACACCTACTTGATCGGCTAATTGTAATGTGTAAAACTCTCCCAGGAGTAACTCTTACTCACAGCGGGTATCGGGATCCAACTATCTCATAGAAGGTATGCAATCTCATTGCAAATTTCAACACTTGAAATTCCCGATAATATTTTGCCCCAGGCGATCTATGACCTTGACTGAGTCAACAAACCATAGACCGCAAGTAAAGTTCAACCCGTCATTTCCTGATTGAATTAAACCCACCCGCACGACCCTTGACTGAGTCAACAAGGCCGCACGACTACCCTAATCCAATCTGCATCATATGCATAAGCAGATAAATAGTAATCAGCTACCGCACACTACGCCTTGACTGAGTCAACAAACGCAGCACGAATACTAACTATTAGTTATCTGAAATGACGGAGGGCTACGTCAGGTTTTTAAGAAAACCCTTTGCGTAATGAACTTTATATCGTTGTAGGATCGAATGAATTTTGAAATGGAGTGTCTTTGAGGCTTTTCTAGTTTTGCTAAAGGAGTCACTCCCGGTGAAGGGATCGTCGGTCCTTTCCTCGTCGAATGAGGTGCGGGATATATCATATATATCGCTGTGCAAAGCAAAAACACTTAAAAGCAATCAAAAGACAAACCGAGTGTGTAGCATCTGCCAGTTATTGCTAAAGGAGTCACTCCCGGTGAAGGGATCTCGGTCCTTTCCTTATCGAATAAGGTGCAGGATATATCATATATACCTCTGTGCAAAGCAAGAACTGTAGCTACCTGTTTTATTTTGAAATTCGATTCTACAACATCTTAGGTTTCTTTTATTTCATTAATCACATTAATGAAGTCCCATCATTTTAAGTACCTAAACATCACAGATAAATACGACGTACACTTATGCCATCCGCATTCGCCTCGATGTCCCCTCGTGCACCGTTAGGTTAGGTAACTAACGGCAGAGCGGGGCAGGGCTAGCGCGGGTGTAAAACATAAGTAACGTCTATATAATATATCATATATACTATATACTGTATCTATCATAGAACATCACATGATCACATCACAGATATCGCAGCAGAAGAATCATATGAAATATTGGATATACTAGGACGTCCGTATTTTTAATACGAGCCAGTATAAAACACGGATTCCACGGTCGTGATGAATAGCCAAACCCACACCCCTAGACCCCTACGAGAGCGGCAAGCAACCCTACCAATTCTAGAGTTAGGAGACCCGGACTCGACTCCTCGAGTTGGTCTCCCACTGGACTCCAGAACCCGGTTACTTGTGCTCCCCTCCTTGGGTCTATCCTAGTGCGGAAAAGTAAATAATATACAAACGGTGACTACTTCCACTACCTGGAAGTGCCCCAATAAAAGAATATTACATACAAGTTTTTACATGAATGAAAATGAAAAACACTCATCTCACATAAAAACCCCCAGCTATTCAAACACGACGATCCAATATAACATATCCAGCAACACATAACATCACATGTCATCAACGTAAGTAAATATGCGCATCCCAATTGTCGTTGACATATAGCAACGAAACCGGCGATATCACATATTACACTTACGGTCACAGAAAAGAAAGTGTAAAACTACAACAGTTGGAATCCGCAACCTCCTCAGACATCGCATGCCTGACCTAATGAATTACTTAGACATCGCATGCCTAATAATTATAAACGCCCCATTTTAGTCTCTTATCGAAAACACTTTTCAATATCAAGTCGGGGAATTCAACAGGATTCCCGACATCCTGATCGAATGCTCGTCGCAAACTTTAGTAGGCGGCTGCACCCCCGATACCGTCGACGAAGTGCACCAAGGCGGAACACCGCTGCCGGGAGCACCCGAACGGATGCTTTCGGCGACGGGGTTCTCCTACAGTCACTTGGTCGGGGCTATGGAGTGAGGCTGTCTATTAAGTTTACCCGGCGAGTATCCGCGTACGCTACGTGATTGCGACGGACTTTTGATCACATCAAAATTCCGTGGTAACCGATCAAGTGAGACTAAACTGCTATGTTTATAACATTCATTCAGTTATCACATAACTTATTGTGAATTCCAATTATTGTATCCCATTCCGGATAAATAGAAAATGTCAAACTTTCCGATTCGAACAATCGAACACCCAAGTTTTCCCGATACTGATCAACACATGAAACAAGTCTAAAAACATTCAGTTCGTGCCTCAGTACCAACGGTCCAGCCGTAGAAGGGTCAAGCCAACGCCTCACATGTGGCACACCGTACTGCCCCAAACCCGAAGGTTCAAAGGGCAGTTCAAGACGGTCGCATAATCGAGTTAAGGTTTGTTGTCTTCTAGAGGGTCCATTGAATTACTTGCACTACTTAGAACGTCGTTAAACTACGGAAAAATCCAAAACTTGGAAATTTCCCGACAGGGGAAAAATTGGGTATTTATATCCGGTCGAACTTTTTAACATATTCTAAAATTTATCCGGAAAGCTACACAAACAAAATTTGATACCCCGATCGAAACACCGAATCCCCAAAATAACCCCAGAAAATTCAACTCTTGAATAAATATTTAAAATTCCCAGAAAATCCAGCACTATCTATTAGGAGTTACTGTGTAAGATTCGCTGAACAATGATTCCGTACGGCCGCGGAACCGCCGCACGAGCCTTGCACGTGCCGCGGAACCGCGGCGGTTTGATGGAGTTACGAGCACGAATTTCACAGTACCTCTTCAATTCACCTGCTGAGTTTTCTGAATATTTTTAATGTTGAAAAACTCACTGTTTTCAAAAATGTACAGAGAGCATGGAAATTTTGGACTTTCGGGTTCGATCGGACTTCAAAATCCGTCGGGACATCGCCTAAGGCTCTAGCTTAGCTCTGATACCACTGTAGGGTTTCCGGGCACTCTAGTGAGGTCTCTAAAGGCATCTACCATGCCAATTTCAAAAATTCGGTGCCGAGAAACCCTAATGTACGGATCGTTTGCTAGATGTCTAGGCGAAATTGAAACTAGTTAACACTTAACTAAAAGTTTAACGGAAATACAACCTTTGTAGATCCGGTGCTCCACCTCCATAGCTCCGCAACGAAGTCCTCTCCGCTGTCCAATAAGAATCCGGGCTCTAGCGTCGACTTCATCGGAGAATAAGCGAGCTAGGTCGTCGATGTCCATGCCGAAGATGATCTACGTCGAGGCATCGCTAAATCAAGCTCCGACTTCATCAAGTCAAGAAACTTGTGAAGTAAACACTCTACTACTTGGCAAGAGGTAGAGGATGAAAAATAGGAAGTGGGTAGACTTTAGTTTTGGATTTCTCACTCATTTGCTCAATTCACCATTGATGAAGAAAGCTTTTTCTTCTTGAGTTCAAGGAAGAAGAAGAAGAAAATGATATGATAAGTTATGATAAAAAGAATAATACATTTATTCTTATCATAATATTAACCCAAGTTAAGTGTAGAGATTTGACCAAGGTTAAAGAATGGTTAGGGTTAAGGAGATGAGACAAAAATGGTCACTTCATGAATGCTTCATGAAGCTTCATGTTGCAAACAAAATAAGCCACCATTTTTCTCTCATTTCATATCCTTTTTTTCCAAAAATAAAAGGATAAATAAATGAATAAGTAAAACCCTAATTATCCACTTAACCATGGTTTAAATCTTTACACTTAACCAAAAAGATATGTATCATCAAACATGATACAATCAAGTGCACAAAATCATATCGCATATGTAATGCGCACATCCGAACGAGAAAATCCATTTAAAGTGAACCGATACCAGTTAATGCAAAGTAATATATCAAATATATAATTATGCATCAAATCATTAAATCAACACTTGATTTAACGATCCGGTCATATCGTATATAACCGACTAGTATGCAATGCATCGGTTTATCGAATCAACCCTTGATTCGATAACTAGGGTATATCGCATATAACATAATCGATACATTGATCGCGAGAATGAAATACGGTATCACATACACGCATTATTCTCGGTCCCGCACATATCTCATATGCGCTCCTATTTCGTTTCGCTTGAGCCAGGAAACCTCTGTGTAGGACTCTAAAGACTCGTCAATACGCCGGCAACAGGTGATGATCATATCAAACACCCACAAGCCGCAAGCGGTCTGCTAAACGTAACGGCCACCCGGGTATTGAGCGACCTGAAGATCGACGAGCAAGCCCGCTCACACTCCAGTGAATCCGACCAGTAACACTACCGTACAGTCCGGTCTGATCGTCTGATATGTCGCATATCTTGCCTAGGGGTGGTAAACGTCAGACCCCAATAGCTCGATAAGTCGTGTCGATATGAGGTTTATAACTGTTCGAGAAACTACTGGTAACACTTACCAGTAAATCTCAGCAACCCTGGCCAGGGATTTCCTGTTATAGCCAATCGAACACAGCGCAATATCAACTCCCTATACCGGGAGAGACGAATCCCCTCCTATCGCTCATTGCCTCCATGTGACTTGGGACTGTACCCAAAAATCACCGTTTTGCACGCCCTCTTGGACGTGGTAAGATGGAAATCAAAGCACAGTGGGAACCACACAAGACTCTATGACGATCTCGGGTCAACAGACTACTCTGTACCAGTGTCACCAGAGAACTGCCATTTGACGTGAGGTATAATACCATCTGGGAGTTCTCGGCAAGTCCGTCCAGTGTACCCAGTCTCTACTGATCATCCGTATATCATCTCCGATGTCAAGCACCAATGGATATGGGATCATCCATCGCCCATCTGTATGGGTCGAGAAGGTACACGCTAGTCTACTCTGGTATATCGATGCCCCATCTCGATACACCCACGACTAGGGACTTTCAAGGATGTACCTATGGACTACCATGTCCCCACTAGTATGATCTGCATCATAGTCCAGGTAGTCAAGTACACATCCTAAGGGCTTTACCAACATGTAACAGAGAGACAATCAATGTACACGTTAAGGTAAAGAGTAACCAGATAGCATACTATCATGTCGAGCAAGAAAGTCCTCCCTATATATGTCCCAGCATCCACTACAATATACATCATATGTACAGTAATGGCCTCTAGGGCATACATATAACTAACACAATACACACCCTAACCCCACTCGAGAAGCATCACAAAATATCACAAATCCGCCCGATCCTGAAGGCAATGATAACACCGGCGCTGTAGTCAATCAAGTCCGTAGCTGCTGGAAACTGTGCTCGCACTCCTCCGTCCAATCGAACGGAACTCCCTTCCGGGTCAACCCGGTCAAAGGTGCAACAATACGGGAGAAGTCCTACACAAATCGCCTGTAGTAACCAGCCAGTCGTAGAAAGTTGCGGATCTCCGTAACTCATGTTGGTCTGGGCCAACGCTGAATGGCCTCGTTCTTCTTCGGGTCCACACATATACCATCTCGTGTAATCACGTGACCCAAGAAGTCTATGCTATCAAGCCAGAATGCGCACTTGGAGAATTTTGCGAAAAGCTGGTGCTCCCTCAAGGTCTGCAGTGTGATCCGCAGGTGCTGCTCATGCTCCTCTCGGCTCCGGGAATACACCAAAATATCTTCAATGAATATGTTGATGAACAGATCAAGATACGGCCTGAATATACGGTCCATCAAGTCCATGAATGCTGCTGGGGCATTGGTGAGTCCGAACGACATCACCAAAAACTCATAATGGCCGTAGCCCGTGCGGAAAGCTGTCCTCGGAATGACCTCCTGTCGAACCCGCAACTGATGGTATCCTAATCGCAAATCGATCTTCGAAAAGTATCCTGCCCCCTGAAGCTGGTCAAACAAGTCGTCGTTGCGTGGCAAAGGATATCTGTTCCGTACAGTAACCCTAGTCAGCTGGCGGTAGTCGATACACAAACGTAAACTGCCATCCTTCTTCTTGACAAACAGGACCGGAGCATCCCAAGGAGACACGCTGGGTCGAATAAGTCCCTTATCCAGCAAATCTTGCAACTGTCCCTTCAACTCTCTAAGTTCCGTCGGGGCCATCCGATAAGGCGGTATAGAAATAGGCCTCGTGCCGGGAATCAAATCAATACAGAAAGCAATATCGCGCTCAGGCGGTAGCCTAGGAAGCTCATCAGGGAATACATCAGGGAACTCGCTAACAATCTGAACCTGATCCAATAGAACCTCTATAGCTTTAGTATCGCAAACATAGGCGAGAAATCCCTGACATCCCTTCCTCAAAAGTTTTCCATCGCCAAAAGAAGAAATCAATCTGTGAGGGGAGGCATCACGGTCCCCCTGCACAACAAAAGCCGACTCGCCGGGAAAAAAAAACCTAACTGTCTTCTCGCGGTAGTCCACAGATGCATAGCACGTGGCTAACCAATCTATGCCCAAAATAACGTCGAAGTCTAACATACAAGAAGGATCAAGTCGACAGGCAACTCTCTCTCGCCAATATGGACTATACAGGATCGGAACACGTGTCTAGAAACAAACGACTCTCCCACAGGAGTGGTCACAACAAGCGGCTGATCAAGAAAACTGGACTCTCTACCCAAACTCGGCACGAAGTATGTGGAAATATACGAGTGCGTGGATCCGGGATCAAACAACACATGTGCGTCAACAGAACATACGGAAAGGATACCTGAGACCACTGCATTGGACGCCTGCGCGTCCTGATGCGTCAAAGCAAAAACCCGTGCCTGTCCTCCACCTGCGACTGACTGTCCTCTGCCTCGGTCACCCCGTCCTCTCTGAACGAACCCTCCGCGGCCACGACCTCTCTGTGTGTGAGTCTGACGCGGAGCAACAGTAGGTACAATAGGCAACGCCCTCTGAGGTGGTGATGGTGGTAAGGTGACATGCGGTACTGCTGTCTCCCTCCCATGTATCTCAGGACAATCTCTAACAAGGTGAAGTAGACTGACGCACCTAAAGCACCCCTGCGACGACTGCTGACCCTCCCGTGGATACGAGCTAAACATCTGGCCTCGTCCCGAATCTCTTCTACTCCGCGTGCCTGAACGAACCCTGTCTTGGCATCTAAATGTCTATCTACGTGCTGATATACCAGTATGAACTCTCTTCGGCTCTGTGACTACCGAAGTCTCCGCAAGACGCTCCTCGACTAATAAGGCTGCATCTACAGCTGCTGCATAGGTCTCACAATGCTGTGCGCTGATCGCAAGAAATAACGGGGTAAGCAAGCCTCGAACAAACCTCTTGACTCGCATCTCCTTAGTAGCCACTAAATATGAGGCATAGACTAATAACTCGGTGAACAGCACGTCGTACTCTGCCACTGTCATCTACGGAGTCGGACGTAAGGACTCGAACCTGCGTGCTATAGAATCTCTGACACTCTGTGGAAGGAAACGGGCAAGGAACACCGTCACGAACTCTGTCCAGGTCATAGGAGGAAGACCTGCTGCTCTGCCCTTCTCGACCGATTCACACCATTTCTGAGCAAGACCTTCCAGGTGAAAGCTCGTGAACTCTACCCATCTCGCATTTGAGCATCTGAGTGAACGATATATCCGAGCCATCCTATCAATGAAAGACTGTGGGTCCTCGGCTGCATCGGTGCCTGTGAAGACCGGAGGCTTCAGCCTCATAAACTCTGATAGCGATACTGTAATAACCTCTGTAGCTGCAGGGGCAACTGCCTGTACTGTGGGTACCATCACGGTCCCTGGAACGGGTGGAACTACCTCTGGTCGCTGCGCTCGAAGTGTCTCAACTAGCGATCCCATCATCTGGCGCATCTCCTGCATACCGGATCCCATCATCTGGCGCATCTACATACCGGCCCCTAGCATAGCGATCTGGTCTGTCGAAGGAGGAACAGTCTGCTCTGGTGTAATGGGTGTACTACCCAGGTCTTTCCTCGTCTGTGACGAATCAACTCTAATCTTGGCTCTCGCGGCCGCTCTCTGCGCCATCGTAGTCTTTGGCGGCATAATGGCTGAAAAGGAAATAGGATTCGATAAGGATATGGAAATCGAATCGCAAGAATGCATATAATCATGAAGGAATTTCAATCAGTAAATCCTAAGGTCACTTAGGCGAAGTACCGTGTCGTGAGTATGCCACGGAACATACACACGCTACGCCACTCTACTTCAGCTACCTACTCCATCATATCAGGGTCATCCTACACTCCGAAAGGTAAAACCTACGCTCTGATACCAACTTTGTCATGACCCGAAGTTTGACCCGTGACCGACACTTAACCACGTGACGTCTGTTCACACCATAATATTGCATTATTATATTCCCCATTCTTATTCTTTTTACAAATAAACAGGTGCTTTTGACGCATGTCTGCTACATGTTACAGGTTACAGGTTCTTGGACAGGAAACAGTGAAAACGATGTAAAGACGATGAAAATATGGACTTTTGACCAACAAATGAGAGGATCTTAGTCAATCCTACATCGAAAGACAGTTCACAATTCACAAAGCATGATTCAAAACATCGACTCAAAGCGAACGGTTAAAAATCCATTGCAAATTGTTCACTGAAGATCTGGAACCAACCTAGAAGCCTAAATGGAAAAAGATATATAGAAATAAGAAGCCCAAGCCAACAAGAAGCAGCCCACAAAACCTTACATTTTGATCACTCTAAAGGGCCGCGGAACCGCGGCCCAAGACTACCATTGCCGCGGTTCCGCGGTCGTCTGGTGCCCGTGCTTCGAGAAATTTTACCAAAATTCGCTTGCGGCTCTGAAAAGATTTCCTAAGGGCTATTTTTGTAATTTCAGACATGCGAAACAAAGGTAACCCAAAGGTTTCCTATTCTTTATAAATAGGAACTCTAATCGTTGTAATTCTTTATGCCTCCCTTCATTAATAAATTTTAGAATTCTTTTGGAGAGCATCGGTGTCTCTTTTCAATTCATGAATTCAGATCTGACAACCCTGTGTTGATGTTTGGAGAGAGCCATCTGTAAGTAGTTTTATTTAATTGCTCCAGTTTAGATTTTAATTAATTGCCTTAGATGTTAGCTTTGGGGAAGACTTTTGAGAGATGAGATCTCTCATCCCTTTCTTTCCCATTATATATTTTCAATAGGACTCCATGCAAACATGCACACACCGCGCCCTACGGCACCCTATCCCTCGAGGTAGCAGTGATACCGTAGTATAAAGGCCCGGTTGCGCGCGTTTTCCATGGAGGTTAGGGTAAGGATCTCTAAAGGAAGGACAAGAACCTAGAGGACGGAACACCTTCCCGAATGGATCTAATCCCTTTTATTGATAATTACCATAACTCCTCATAGATCTTCATTTGGGTATAGAAAGCGTTGAGATTTATTTACATTTCCAAACCATTCCTAAACCTAACCCTAGCAAGATTTAGATCTAGATTAATTTAGTTTTTAGATAGATTTAGTTTTAGATTTAATAATCAATCCGAACACCCTTCGGAATTAACTCGTTAGCGCGAATAGGAGATTCACAACATCCATGTGGACCTACCCGTACTCACCGGCTAGCTACATGCGACGCCGTTGTTGATTGCGGTAAAATATTTTTGATCTTAAAATCCCTACAAATCAACGTCTACAGGCGTAACGCGACTAAGTAAGCCAAAACCCAGAAATCAAAACCATTAAAAGTAGTGAGTGTTGAAAACATTTTTTTTAAAACTTTTGGAAAACCTTAAGTAGTTTTGCAACTTTCTTTAAACTTCAAGTTATTATCTTAAAAATTTTGGCAGCATTTCCTTTGTAAAAACTAACCCCGAAATCGGGTACAAGACATGATATGAGTAAAATGATAAACAATATAATAAAGCATCCACAAACGGGAGCAATCACGCCAAACGGCGGAAACAATCACCGAAAGAGTAATATACGACGCCGAAGCGAAGAAATGAGCAATAAGTGAAAAACATCACAAATAATAAAAACTGCATAAGTAAAGTCGGCTCACACGAGCTCGACACCAGAGTACAAATAATATACATTATCGTCCTCACACTGGTCTCTATGTCAATACATGAAAAGTAGATGGAGAGTATTAGATACAAAAGTGTGTACAAATGGAAAATAACCGGATACCACAACCACCTAGCAGCACAATAGCTCACGCACCAACTGAAGTGGTATCCGTAGCCAAAAAGATACAAGAAAGCAGCCTGTCGCGACTACTCTGAGGGGAAACCTGCAAGTACTGTGGCACAACGGGGGTGAGTAGCCAACTCGTGAATAGAAGATAACATATAAAGGTAATCACGAGTATGCACGTACTGCGCTATTCTAACATATGCCAGCAGATAATATCTATATGTGATGAGCAGGATGTGCAATAATCATACATAAGTACTTTATCAGGTAATACGACTACAGGAGGGAATGCATAATAATGAATGCTCAGAATGGGATGAAATAACATCTACACGGAATGTCAACATGAAAAAAATAACTGGTGTCCATCAATGCACCCAAATCCTAATAAAACTCGGGCGCCGTCACCCTCATCGGCCCTCAAATCCTATAAATTCCTGAGAATCGTGAGTGCCCAACATCGGCACTCGAAAATATCATGAAATAATCGTGTCCAACATCGACACGCAAATCCTCATATATCGGGCTCCGTCTGCGGAATCGGCCCTCGGCCCGGTCATCCCGTATCCATCTATCGACTCTGGTCAGTATCCTCCGGATAACCGCCAGGTCCAACCAATCACCGGTAGGTACTGGCCACCCTGCCAGGCTCATCGTCTGCTCTATGAAAACATTTCTCGCCCCGGGGAACCATACCGGGTCCACCACGAACCCGCAAACGGATCATCCAACTCCTCGAATCGGGTTTCAAGCACACGTCTCAGAACCGAGAAAACGCGTGGTGGACGCACCAAAATATCATATTAAGAGGAACCGGTTTTTTTTAAAACAATGCATGTTTTCTTGAAAATTACCACGGTTCTCAAATCCAGAATTCACATGAAATCCAAATCCAATGCGTAAATCTATGCGATGTGATATATGCATCATAAGTCATACTATGAGTGAAAGGGAGAAACCGCTCTGTAAAATAGATTCAGTTTTTCAACAGATATCATGCGGTCCCTAGTTTTCAACAAAAATCAACTTATCTAGGTAGGTACAATTGTATATGCATGAGTATGGATATGCAAATGAGTATGTGCACAAGTAACATAATCATGTCAAATCATATATGAGGTGAGCTACAATATATTGTTCATGGCAATTCTATAGTGTGAGTGTCATGGTAATTACTAACGGTGTGTGCGTAACATGCAGATCAGTGCTCGTACAACATGAACCGTTAGTAACAGTATGGTGTTTTATTAATTCTATGTTCATACACATATATATATAGCAGGAAATACAGTATGCAACCAAGGTATATGAATGCAATTATGCAGCTACTATAGCCTATCAAACCCTGACGCATAACGCCATACAAGCGATTTCCCCGTAGATGTTAAATATACTCACTGTGGTCTCGTGCTATGTGTAGCCGACGACTTGTTTCCCCTTCTTCACGGCGTCCGTCGTACTCTCCTGCGAACCTAGAATTTCACAAAATAATACACATAAGCTAAAATCTACAAAAACGCGACATTAAAGCCAAACGAAAAACCCGCGTCGCGAACCAAACGCGTGTGGGTCCGATACGGTAAAACGTGTGATTACCCGCCTGAAGCTATCCCGACACGTCGTGATACGTAGTAAATCACTAAACCCACACATGTATCACACGTGTCGTGAAAGTTTAAATTATAGGATATAGGGTAAATGGTTCCAGATTTTCCTACAGAGAGAATCTTACAAAGTTGCATATACCATAAGTCTTAAAATTTTGGCAGACACCCACACAACAAACCCCAAAACCCAGGTCCCCCATCTGGCCGCAAATTGCGGCAAGAATGATTATTCTGGTGGCCAACCCAGAGAGTTGTGCTCCCGTGCTTTGTATGTGTTCTCTAAACCTAGTGTACATGCTCCAGTAAATACAATTTTTTCCTGAAGGAAACGGGTTACAAGCAGATCACAACAGAGCCCAATACTTATTTAAAAAGATATATTAACACTAAACTAAAACATTATGGTGTTTTAGTGAAACCTGAAACAAAACCTAAGTTAAAACAACACTAACCACACTTAAATAAGTTAAACAAGCCATAAAAATGCTAACTTAACTAATTCCCCTTCATTAGCACTAAAAAGCACAAAAATACGATTTTTAGCAAACAAAACTACAAGTTATGAACTAAGCCGATATGGGTGAGTTTAATACCTCCAAAAGATCCTAGGGAACCCTAACTTCCAGCCCTTGCCTTCAAAGGCACTGATTTGCCACTAAAATCCACAAAGGAGCTATTTTTCCAAGGTTTTTGATGAAGAAAAGGTGATCTTTTGTATAGGGTTTGTGTATGGATCAAAGAGAAGCAAAAGAAGAAGAGAATGATGATGATGTTGTTGCTGCTGCTTTCTCTGCTGGAGTGCATAAATGAAAGGGAGAGAGGGAAAAAAGACTGAGGAAAAGGTGAAAGGTCAAGCCCCAATTTCACCTAACCCACCATACCTCCCATTCCTTCAATTTTATTTTTTAAAAAAGATTTAAATTGATTTATTTGGGGATATAAACCATGTAAGAAGAAATGAAAATGGTTACACTTAACCTATATTTCAAAAAGTGATAAGTGTGCATGTTGTTACACTAAACCTAGCTTAGGAAAGTAATTAAGGTGAACACAAACTAAATTATAATTAATAAACCCCATTTATATATAGAAACAATTCTCATCACAATTAGAATTAGTTTCATTCAAGTTGAAAAGGAAATTAAGAATTTTTTTTGAAAAACACGCATCATTACTAACTAACGCGAAATTAACCTAAACGAATTTCAAAGCGTTACAAAAATATATATCAAAGTCTCACTCTCATTTAACCATGGGTTAATAAATATCTAGATATTTATTTTAGAGTTAAAACAACAAATGAAATTGAACTCATGGTTAATGTCATGGTTAGTGAAGGAAGTGTGTGGAATCATTGACCATGAGATAATTTCCATTTCTTTATCTTTAACTCAAAAACAAATATAAATACATATTTATTTCCAGGTGAGTCTTTCATTGCCATCTTATATGTATCAACAACCATGACATGATGTTTGTAAGTATGTGTGCATTCACATCATCATGTGCATGAACAAAAATATATGCATACATGCATGCATACAACCAAGTAGAAAAGGGTTTAATAAAAGTGAGCAATAAAGTCAATGTCAAATCAACACTTGATTTAACAAACCGGTCATATCACATACGACCCGACCAATAGAAAAATGCCCGATTAATATACGGTATCATATACACGCATTTAATCGGGTCCCCACGCATATCTCATATGCACACCACATCGTTTCGCCTGAGCTAAGAAACTCCTCTGTGGGACTCTGAGAATCGTCAATACGCCGACAGTAGGTGATGATCACATCAAACACCCACAAACCGCAAGCGGTCAGCCAAACGTAACGGCCACCCGGGTATTGAGCGATCAGAAGAAAAACAAGCGAAGCTGTCAAAAACTCCCGTCGAGGCAACTGTCAACACTTACCGTACAGTCCGGTCTCTTCGTCAGATATATTGCATATCGAGTCTAGGGATGGTGTCGTCGACTCAAATAACTCAATATGTCATGCCGGTGTATGGCTCATAACAGATCGAGAAACTACTGATAACACTTATCAGTAAATCGCAGCAGCCCTTGCCAGGGACTTCCTATTATAGCCAATCGAGCACAGCGCAACATCAACCCCCAATACCGGGAGAGAGGAAACCCCTCCTATCGCTCATTGCCTCCATGTGCCTCGGGACTGTACCCAAAATCCACCTGTTTGCACGACTCAGTAGAGCCGTGGTAGGGAGGAGATCAAAGTACAGTAGGAGGAAACACAATACTCTATGACGATCTCGAGTCTACAGACGAACCTGTACCAGTGTCACCTGAGAACTGCTATCCGACGATAGATATAATACCATATAGGAGTTCTTTGCGAGTCCATTCAGTGTAACCAGTCTACACTGAGCACTCGTATACAATCTTTGGTGTCACCACACTAGATGGATATGGGATCATCCATCGCCTATCATATAGGACGAGAATGGTATACGCTAGTCTACTCTGGAATATCGATGCCCCGTCTCGATACACCCACGAATAGGAACAGTTTAAGGATATGCTCATAAACTACACGTGTCCCACTAGTATGATCCGCATCATAGTCCCAGTAGTCAAGCAAATATCCTAAGGGTTTTATCAACATGTACAAATGAGTAAGATGCATGATCAAATGAACATGTCAAGATAAAGTAAACCAGATAGCATACTATCATGTCGAGCAAGAAAGTCATATGTATATATATATATATGTGTGTGTGTGTGTGTGTGTGTGTGTGTGTGTGTGTGTCCAAGCATCCACTATACATATAATGGCCTCTAGGGCATACATATATCCAACAATCTTCCACTTGCACTAAGGCCAATTATTGGCGTATCTCATACCCAGCATCTCAAAAAGTCGCTCATGTTACGGCTGTGGAAGGGCCTTGGTGAGTGGATCCACGGTGTTATACTTTGTATCTACTCTCCGAATCTCGATCTCGTGGCGATCTACTATCTCCCGGATCAAATGATATCGCCTCAGGATGTGTCTGGACTTTTGATGGGTCCTGGGTTCTTTGGCCAACGCCATAACCCCATTATTATCACAATACAATGGTATTGGATCAACAATGGTTGGAAGTACTCCTAGTTCCGCGACGAACTTCTTCATCCAGACGGCTTCCTTGGCAGCATCATTTGCAGCAATATACTCATCTTTCATGGAGTCTGCAATGGTATCCTGTTTGGAACTTTTCCAACTAATCGCCCCTCCATTGAGGGTAAATACAAACCCTGAGATAGATTTTTTGTCATCCTTATCACTTTGGAAGCTGGAATCGGTAAAGGCCTCCATTTGGAGATCCTCATTACCATACACCAAGAACAATTATTTAGTCCTTCGCATGTACTTAAGAATGTTCTTCACTGCTATCCAATGTTTCTCCCCTGGGTTGCATTGATACCTGCTTACTATAGCTAGTGCATAAGCTACATCAGGGCGAGTACATAACATCACAAACATTATAGATCTTACGGCTGAATCGTAGGGTATAATGCTCATGCGAGTTCTCTCTTCATCAGTCTTCGGACAGAAGTCCTTGGAGAGAGTGATTCCATGACAAGCGGGCAAGGCACCACGCTTGGAATCTTTCATACTAGACCTTTTTAGGATGGTGTCAATGTACTTTGATTGGTACAATCCCAATAACCTCTTGGATCTTTCTCTATAGATCCTAATGCCCAAAATGCAAGAGGCATCACCTAGTTCCTTCATGGAGAACCTTTGTGATAAGAATAGTTTGACCGATTGTAGCATAAGAATATCATTTCCAATCAAGAGAATGTCATCCACGTACAATGCGAGGAATGAGATAGTACTCCCCACAATCTTCTTATAAATGCATGGTTCATCTATATTTTTGACAAAATCAAACTCTTTGATTGTATCATCAAAGCAGATGTTCCAGCACCGTGATGCCTTCCTTAATCCATAAATAGATTTAAGCAACCTACATGCCTTTTCCCTGCTCCTACTGTCAATGAAGCCCTCTGGCTGATCCATAAAAACGCATTCTTCTAAATCACCATTTAGAAATGCAGTTTTTACATCCATCTGGCAGATTTCATAATCGTAGTAAGCAGAAATAGCAAGAAGGATCCGAATGGATTTAAGCATTGCTACTGGAGAGAAAGTTTCATCATAGTCCAATCCTGGTCTTTAACGAAAACCTTTCGCTACAAGCCTTGCTTTAAAGGTCTCCACTTGTCCATCTACACCAATCTTTCTCTTAAAGATCCATTTGCATCCTACGGGTTTTATCCCAGGAGGTGCAACGTCCAAAGTCTATACATTGTTGGTGTACATGGACTCCATTTCTGATCTTATGGAATCCATCCACTTCACTGAGTCACCACTCGTGATAGCTTGCTGAAAACTAGTAGGGTCATCATCATCCATGATGCAATCTTCTCTATCACCATCAATGAGAAACCCATAGTATCTCTCTGGTGGGCGAGAAGTTCTACTAGATCTCCGGAGCTGCTAAGGTTCTTGAAGTTCTACTGCAACATCAGTTTCAACCAATTCGTCATTAGTAATTTGTGTCTCTAGAACCTCTTCTAGTTCTACCGCATTGCCATCAGTAATATTTCTAAAAATTTCATTTTCTAAAAATGTGGCATGTTGAGAAACAAACACCTTTTGTTCCTTCTTGTGTTAGAATATATATCCATAAGAATGTTTTGGATATCCCACAAATTTACACATTACCGATTGTGTCTTGGGTTTTTCTGGATTCTTTTTTTTGACAAAAGCCGGACAACCCCATATCCTAACTCTTTTAAGAGATGGTCTTTTTCCACACCATATCTCATATAGAGTGGTAGACACGGTCTTGGTTGGAACCCAGTTCAACAGATACATCGCTGTCTCCAATGCAAGTACCCAAAAGGAAAGCGGTAACTCAGCATCACTCATCATCGACCGTACTATATCTAATAGGGTACGATTCCTCCGTTCTGATACACTGTTGTGCTGTGGTGTGTAAGGGGGAGTGAGCTGAGAGAGAATCCCATTCTCTTTTAAGAAGTCTGAAAACTCTGTACTCAAATAACGTTAGTTATATGTATGCCCTAGAGGCCATTAATGTACATACGTTGTATATTTTAGTGGATGCTTGGACATATATACGGAAGACTTTCTTACTCGACATGATAGTATGCTATCTGGTTACTCTTTATCTTAACATGTACTATGATTGTCTCTATGTCACATGTTGATAAAGCCCTTAGGATGAGTACTTGACTTCCAGGACTATGATGCAGATCATACTAGTGAGAACAGTGTAGTCGCCAAGTACATCCTTCAAATGTTCCTAGTCGTGGGAGTACCGAGACAGGGCATCGATACTCCAGAGTAGACTAGCGTATGGGCTTCTTGACCCATATGATGGGCGATGGATGATCTCATATCCATTGGTGTTTGACATCAGAGAAGGTATACGGGTGCTCAGTGGAGACTGGGTACACTGGACGGACTCGCCGAGAACTCCCAGATGGTATTGTACCTCACGTCAGATGGCAGTTCTCTGGTGACACTGGTATAGGTTAGTCTGTAGACCAGAGATCGTCAAAGAGTCTTGTGTGATTCCCACTGTGCTTTAATTTCCGTCATACCACGTCCAGGAGGGCGTGCAAAACGGTGGCTTTTGGGTACAGTCCCGAATCACATGGAGGCAATGAGCGATAGGAGGGGTTTCGTCTCTCCCGTTATAGGGAGTTGATGTTGCGCTGTGTTCGATTGGCTATAACTGGAAATCCTTGTCCAGGGTTGCTGAGATTTACTGGTAAGTGTTATCAGTAGTATCTCAAACTGTTATGGACCTCATATCGACACGACTTATCAAGCTACTGGGGTCTGACGTTTACCACCCCTAGGCGAGATATGCGACATATCAGGCGAAGAGACCGGACTGTATGGGAGTGTTATTGATTGGATTCGCAGGAGAATGTACAGGCTTGCTTGTTGATCTTCTGATTGCTCAATACCTAGGTGGCTGTTACGTTTAGCTGACCGCTTGCAGCTTGTGGGTGTTTGATATGATCATCACCTACTGTCGGCGAATTGACGATTCTTTAGAGTCCTATACAGAGGTTTCCTCGCTCAGGCAAAACGGAGTAGGAGCACATATATGATATGTGCGGGACCGAGAACAATACGTGTATGTGATACCGTATTAGATTCTCGCGATATGAGATATCGACCGGGTATATGTGATATAGCCGAGTCATCGGATCAAGTGTTGATTCGATGAACTGATACAGATTATATTAGTCGGTTATTTGTGAAATAGCCGGATTATCGGATCAAGTGTTGATTCGATAATTTAATGTATAATTATATATTTGATATATTAAATTAAATTAACTAATACAAGCTCACTTGATGATTCTTTTTCTCACTCGGGTAATACATTGATATATATGTGATATATGTTAATTGTATTATTTTATTTTGTTACAATAAATATTGTATATGTGATATATAATATTGTAACAAGTCATGATTACTAATGCAACATGATTTGTGGAGATTAAACATGATTAGGTTTGATTTGGGTTAGCACTTTCATGAAGCTTCTAGAAGATTTATGTTTTGTTTTAAGCAAAGATATTTTGTTATGATATTTTGAAGATATTTTCTTAACCCAACCCAAACCTTTTACCATGGTTTATTCTCTACAATGGTTAAGTCTTTTGTTTCTTCACCAAGGGTTGATTTGTAACCATAACAAATGATTTCATTATTCATCACAAAGTAATTTCTTCTTCTTCTTGCTTTGAGAAAAGTTTTCTAGCTTTATCTAATGTGATGAAAATGAGTGAGAAATTGAAAACAAATGATAGATAAATTCCTACTTCATCATCCTCATCTATTCTAGCCGCCTAGAATAGGGTGTTTGCTTTGTTAATACTTGATTAGCAAAGCAAGAGCTTGGGTTTGAGTTTCTTCAAGGTAGATCATCTTCGTTATCGAAGATCGGAAGCAAGATTGCATCTTTCTCTTCATGGAGCCTCTCTAGAGTCCGGGTACATGATGATCGCAGCGAAGGGACCTCAACACTGAGCATGGGAAGTAAAGGAACGAACTACAAAGGTTGTAATCCCTAACTCTTAGATGTAAAGTTGTTTACATGCTTTGTTTCGCCTAATCTCTAGTCCATGATCTTGGTTAGGGTCGTTCGGCACTTGTAAAATTTGAATTCGGCATGGTTGATGCCTTATAGACCCTTGTGACAGTGCCTAGTAACCCTACAGTGGTATCAGAGCCAAGCTAGAGCTTTAGGCGAAGTCTAGACGAAGTTTAAAGTCCGATCGAACCCCGAACATCGCAATACACCCCCTCTCTGGAAATTTTTTAAAATGTTGTTTTTTCTGTATTAAAAATACTCAGAAAATTAAGCAGGGAATTCTAAGGATAACTGTAAAATACGACCACCTAATTCCATTAAAGCGCTGCTGAACCGCGGAAATACCATGCATTGCACGGCGGTTCCACGGACGTATGTGGATATTAGGGACTCATTTTTCTACAGTAACATCCGTAGGTGTCTCTACAAGATTCTGGGAATTTTTTAATATTACTCAAGTGTTGAGTTTTCTGGAGATCTTCTGTATTCGTTGATTCGATCGGAAAGTTTAACTTCTTTTAAGCTTTTCCGGGTAATTTAGAACGTGTTAAACGTATATCAATAACTCACTTTTTCCCCTGCCGGAAAATTTCCAAGTGATGAATTTTTCCTTAATTAAAGAACATTCATAGTCATGCAAGTAACGCGGTGGACCCTCTAGAAGAACACAAACCTTAACTCGATTTTGTGACCGTCTGAACCGCCTTTAAACTATAGGGTTTAGGGCAGTACGGCGTTGCCACATGTGAGGCGTTGGTTTGACCCTTCTACGGCTAGACCATTGGTACTGTGCCATGTGATGTATACTTTTTGAACTCTGCTAAAGTGTTGAGCTATTTGGGAAATCTTGGGTGTTTGTTTATTCGATCAGAAAGTTTAACATTATCTATTTATCTGGAATGTGATAAAATATTTGGAATCCACAAGTAGTTATGAGATAACTAATTTGAATGTTATAAATCTAGCAGTTTAGTCTCATTTGATCAAAAGTCCGTCGCAATCACATAGCGTACGCGGATACTCGCTGGGTAAATTTACTAGATAGCCACGCACCATAGCCCCGACCAAGTGACTGTAGGAGAACCCCGTCGCCAAAAGCATCCGTTCGGGTGCTCGCGGCAACGGTGTTGCTCCTTAGTGCACTTCATCGACGGCATCCGGGGATGCGGCCGTCTACTAAAGTTTTCGACGAGCATTCGATCACGATGTCGGGAATCTTATTGAATTGCCCGACTAGATATTGAAAAGTGTTTTCGAGATCGAGACTAAAATGCGGGGTTTATAATTGGTAGGTATGAGATGTTTAAGGAATTTATTTGGTTAGGCATGCGATGTCTAAGGAGGTTGTGGATTCCAACTGTTGTAGTTTTACACTTTCTTTTCTGTGACCGTAAGTGTAATATAGGGTGTATCGCCGGTTTCGTTGCTATACATCAATGACAATTGGGATACGCATATTTACTTACGTTGATGATATGTGATATTATGTGTTGCTGTGATATGTTATATTGGATCGTCGTGTTCTGAATAGCCGGGAGTTTTATGTGAGATGAGAGTTTTTCTTTTTCATTCATGTAAAATTCATTGTATGCAATATTCTTTTATTGGGGCACTTCCAGGCTGAGGATGATGTCACCATTGTATATTATTTAATTTTCCACATTAGGTAGACCCAAGGCGGGGAGCACAAGTAACCGGGTTCCAGGGTCCAGAGGGAGGCCATCTCGAGGAGTCGAGACCAGGTCTCATAACCTTAGAATTGGCAGGGTTAATTGCCGCTCTCGTAGGGGTCTAGGGATGTGGGTTTGGCTATTCATCACGACCGTGGAATCCGTGTTTAATACAGGCTCGTATTAAAACACGGACCTCCTAGTATATCCAATACTTCATATATGTTCTTCTGCTGCAATGTTCTGTGATGAGATCATATTACTGCTTGAGACGAATGTTTATATTATATATATGAGATATATGTTATATTGCAGATTTCGTTTCAAATGCGATGCTTGTGAAGCATAAAAAAATGGGACTTCATTAATGAGATTAATGAAATAAAAGAAACCTCAAGATGTTGTAGAAACTTGTCTCAAAAACTTGTAGCTCTAGTTCTTGCTTTGCATAGCGGTGTTTCTTGTAGAACATCCAGCACCTTATTCGATAAGGAAAGAGCCGAGATCCCTTCACCGGGAGTGGCCTCTTTAGCGAAACTAGAAGATGCTACAAACTCGGTTTGTCTTTTGATTGTTTCTGTAGTTTTTGCTTTGCATAATGGTATTTATGAAATATCCTGCACCTTATTCGATAAGGAAAGTGCCGAGATCCCTTCACAGGGAGTGTCCTCTTTAGCAAAACTAGAAAAGCCTCAAAAACACTCCTTTTAAAATCACTCTATTCTACAACGATATCAAGTTCATTACGCAAAGGGTTTTCTTACAAACCTGTCGTAGCCCTCCGTCATTTCAGATAAAGTACTTCATAGTATTCGTACTACGTTTGTTGGCTTTCATCAAGGCGTAGTGTGCGGTAGCTATTTATTCTTATCTGTATAAGCATATGATGCGATTGAGTTAGGGTAGTCGTACGACTTTATTGGCTTTCGTCATGGGTCGTGCGGGTGGGTTTAATTCAATCGGGAAATAACGGGTTGAACTTGACTAGTAGCCTATGGGTTGTTGGCTTTCGTCAAGGTCATAGGATGCTAGGGGTAAAATATTATTGGGAATTTCAAGTGTTGAAATTTGCAATGAGATTGCATACCTTCTATGAGATAGTTGGATCCCGATACCCGCTACGAGTAATAGTTACTCCTGGGAGAGTTTTACACATTACAATTAGCCGATCAAGTAGGTTTCTAGAAAGGTGTCAACGGGGTTATGCCTCTGGGAAAACGAGGTTTACATTAATTAGGTCCGTGCGAAAGCACAGGGACCCTCCCTCAAAGTACCGGCACTGGCCTGGCTAAAAGATTGGCGAACTTGTAGGTGTAATTAATCCCGGCTAGTCTTTCCTTTTAGGGTTTGAAGGATGATTTGACTAATACAGTGGGAGACATCCTGATTAGATATATTAATAACCAATCTAATTTTGCAACAGCATACGCTGAGTGTTTTCTTCTCTCTCTCGCCTCGTTGCGACTATGTCACGCCTTAATCAAGATAATAATACGGATGTATTGACCGAACCCACTTGTTATACTGCGCTAGGGAACGTTGGTCCCGCTCCAACTTATAATTGTTATAAGACGGAGCAGGAAATAGGGGATTACCAGAATCCAGTACCGCCCAAACGAAGAAAGTGCATGCTGATGCATCATCTTCGGGTGTGTTCATTACCGAGAACTGTTTCTCAGTATCCTTTACGTCCTGGGTATGAGATAACGGATCAGGATCCCGCAAATGTAATTTGTTACATGGGCTATAGAAAGGTAGAGAACTGAGAACTGGTGATAAGTTTCAAGAGTTGGAAATGATGCAAGTGTTGCAGCCAAGTCTGTTGGCAGTTATCACCCTGTATTACCAGAATACATTGATTCTGAACGAATGTTATTAGATACCGAACCTGATATACAACATCATATCAGTATCTTAATTAGTAAAGAAGGATATAATTTTGTAATGTTGGATAATGTTTTGAACATTTTCTATATCAAGAGTTGATCGGTTCAGGCACGTTATCTAAAAGCATAGACATTCTAAATCAAACCACAGCTCTTAACGTACAGAACACACACAAGAGGAAGAATTCAGAAATGAACGAATCCTTCTTGAGGCATTGTAGACTAGGTCATACCAATGCGACCCGACTAGCTGAAGTTACTTAAAGATGCATATTTAAATTAGTTTGGATTTGCATCTTGTAAAACTTGCCAGTCATGTCACAAAGATAAGATGGCCACAGCTCCGTTTATTGGAAACAGAGAAAGAGTTAGTGAACTCTTGGGATTGATACATGATGATGTTTGATAGTCCCATGTCTACATATATCAGAACAGGTTCTTTGTACTTCATTACATTCACTGATGATCTCTCATGATTCAGACATATGTTCCTGTTTAAACACAAGTCCGAAACTTTTGAGATAATCACAGAATATAAGTTAGAAGTAAATAACCAAAAACGGGTATAAGTATTATGTCCTTTGATGAGATCAAGGAGGAGAATACTTGAGCACGGAATTCCAGGACTATTCTAAAGGAGAATGAGATTCTCTCTCAGCATTACTCCTCCGGATTCACCACAGCACGTCGGTGTATCGGGGCGGAGCAATCGCACCATATGTGATATGGGGTGCTCTATGATGAGTACTACTGAGTAGCCCATTTTATATTGGGAATATGCACTTGAGAAGTTGCATACCTATTGAATAGGGTTCCAACCAAATCAGATGCCTACCACTCCATATGTGATATGGTATGGGAAGAGCCTATCTCTTAAAGATGTTAAGATTTGGGATTGTCCGGCCTATGTCAAAAGAAAAATCCGGACAAGCTCGAGGCAAGGACAGTTCTGTGGAAGTTTGTTGGATATCCCAAGCATTCGCAAGGGAATATCTTCTACCACACCGAGGAACGAAAGATGTTTAATTTCTCGGCATACCATTTTTGAAAAAAAAGGGAATTTCTTATGAAAAAATTAGTGGTTATGAGGTAGAACTGGAAGGAGTTCCAGCTATACAAACTGCAGCTGATGATTTGGTAAACCCGGAGGATTCAATAGTTTCCAACGAATCTCAGCCTCTCCACTGATCTGGTAGGGTTCCTCATCCACCTGATAGATACTTCGGTTTCTCTATGACAGTGGGAGCGAGGATTGCATCATGAGATGATGACCCAACTAGTTTCGAGTAGGCCATCAGGAGTCTGAACTCTGTAAGAATGGCTGGATGCTTAGCTATCTGAGATGGAATCCTTATACACCAACAGAGTATGGACTTTAGTTGCTTTATCTGAAGGGTTAAATCCCTATCAGGAGCAAGTATATCTTGAGAAGATTACTTGGTGTACATGGAAACGTTAAGACTTTCAAAGCTATGCTTAAGTCCATCAAGATCCTGCTTGCCACGACTACATACCATGACTACGATATCTGGCGGTTGGGTGTCATGACTGCTTTTCTAAATATTGATTTAGAAGAGAGCATCTATAAGTACACAGCCAGAAGGCTTCGTAGATAGTGGGAGCAGCGGAAACGTGTGCAAGATGTTTTATGTCATAAATCAGGCATCGCGGAGTTGGAACTTCTGTTTTGATGTGCTAGTCAATGAGTTTGACTTCATCAAAATGGTGGATGAACCAAGTATATACAAAAAGGTAGTAGGGAGTATGGTGGTGATCCTCGTATAGTACGTGGATGACATACTCTTGATAGGGAAGTAGTTTCCTATGCTACGCTCGGCCAATCTCCTCTTATCACAAAGATTCTCTATAGGACCAAGGTGATACCTCCTAAATCCTGGGTTATGGATTTATGAGATAGAACTAATTGGATGTTAAGATTCTCATTAGTTTTAGTGAGATGGTATCAATCGATCCTGGGGTGAATCACTGGAAAGGTTCCAGGGTGATAAGGATGGAATGTCAGTCGCAGGCATTGTCTTTACCCTCAGTGAAGGGACGGTATGTTAGAAGAGTTCCAAGCTAGATACCGTGACTTACTAGACGATAAAGGCTGGATAAATCACTACCAAGGATGCTACCAAAGAGGCAGTCTGGATATATATATAATAGTTCATGAGATGAACTTAGTTCCTACCATTGTGTGACAATGGAGTTGTGGCTTATGCGTAGGAACCCCCGTCCCAACAGAGATCCAGACATATTCTTAGGCAGTATCGCCTGATCATGGAGACGGTTGATCACCAGGTAGATCGAGGTTAGGTGAGTAGACACAGAGGACAACAACGTGGATCCACTCACAAAGGCCTATTTACCAGTAGAGACTTTTATGGGATGGTTGAGTATGAGATACTTCAACCACAGCTGATTGTTGGGTATGCGATACCACAACAGATGGCCTTAGTGCAAGTGGGATATTGTTAGTTATATGTATACCCTAGAGGCCATTACTGTACATACTTTGTATATTGCAGCGGATGCTTGGACATATATAGGGAGGACATTCTCGCTCGACATGATAGTTTGCTATCTGGTTACTCTTTATCTTAACATGTACTCTGATTGTCTCTATGTCACATGTTGAAAAAGCCCTTAGGATGAGTACTTGACTACCAGGACTATGATGCAGATCATACTAGTGAGGATAGTGTAGTCGCCAAGTACATCCTTCAAATGTTCCTAGTCGTGGGAGTACCGAGACAGGGCATCGATACTCCAGAGTAGACTACCGTATGCGCTTCTTGACCCATATGATGGGCGATGGATGATCTCATATCCATTGGTGTTTGAAATCAGAGAAGGTATACATGTGCTCAGTAGAGACTGGGTACACTTGACGGACTCGCCGAGAACTCCCAGATGGTATTATACCACACGTCAGATGGCACTTCTCTGGTGACACTGGTACAGGTTAGTCTGTAGACCAGAGATCGTCATAGTGTCTTGTGTGATTCCCACTGGGCTTTGATTTCCATCATACCACGTCTAAGAGGGCTTGCAAAACGGTGGCTTTTCGGTACAGTCCCGAATCACTTGGAGGCAATGAGCGATAGGAGGGGTTTCATTTCTCCTGGTATAGGGAGTTGATGTTGCGCTGTGTTCGATTGGCTATAACTGGAAATCCCTGGCCAGGGTTGCTGAGATTTACTGGTAAGTGTTATCAATAGTTTCTCGAACTGTTATGGACCTCATATCGACACGACTTATCAAGCTACTGGGGTCTGACATTTACCACCCCTAGGCGAGATATGCGACATATCAGGCGAAGACACCGGACTGTACGGGAGTGTTACTGATTGGATTCGCAGGAGAAAGTACAGGATTGCTTGTTGATCTTCTGATCGCTCAATACCTGGGCGGCTGTTACGTTTAGCTGACCGCTTGCAGCTTGTGGGTGTTTGATATGATCATCACCTACTGCCGGCGTATTGACGATTCTTTAGAGTCCTACACAGAGGTTTCCTGGCTCAGGAAAAATGGAGTAGGAGCACATATATGATATGTACGGGACCGAGAACAATACGTGCATGTGGTACCGTATTAGATACTCGCGATATGAGATATCAGCCGGGTATATGTGATATAGCTGGGTCATCGGATCAAGTGTTGATTCGATGAACTGATACAGATTATATTAGTCGGTTATTTATGAAATAGCCGGATTATCGGATCAAGTGTTGATTCGCTAATTTAATGTATAATTATATATTTGATATATTAAATTACATTAACTAATATAAGCTCAATTAAAGATTCTTTTTCTCACTCGGGTAATACATTGATATATATGTGATATATGTTAATTGTATTATTTTATTTTGTTACAATAAATATTGTATATGTGATATATAATATTGTAACAAGTTATTATTACTAATGCAACATGATTTGTGGAGATTAAACATGATTAGGGTTTGATTTGGGTTAGCACTTTCATGAAGCTTCTAGAAGCTTTATGTTTTGTTTTAAGCAAAGATATTTTCTTAACCCAACCCAAACCCTTTACCATGGTTTATTCTCTACAATGGTTAAGTCTTTTGTTTCTTAACCAAGGGTTGATTTGTAACCATAACAAATTATTTCATTATTCATCACAAAGTAATTTCTTCTTCTTCTTGCTTTGAGAAAAACTTTCTAGCTTTTTCTAATGTGATGAAAATGAGTTAGAAATTGAAAACAAATGAGAGCTAAATTCCTACTTCATCATCCTCATCTATTCTAACCGCCTAGATTAGGGTGTTTACTTTGTTAATACTTGATTACCAAAGCAAGAGCTTGGGTTTGAGTTTCTTCAAGGTAGATCATCTTCGTTATCGAAGATCGGAAGCAAGCTTGCATCTTTCTCTTCATGGAGCCTCTCTAGAGTCCGTGTACATGATGATCGCAGCGATGTGATCTCAATACGGAGCTTTAGAAGTGAAGGACCGGACTACAAAGGTTCTAATCCCTAACTCTTAGATGTAAAGTTGTTTACATGCTTTGTTTCGCCTAATCTCTAGTCTAAGATCTTGGATAGGGTCGTTCGGCACTTGTAAAATTTGAATTCGGCATGGTTGATTCCTTGTAGACCCTTGTGACAGTGCCTAGTAACCCTACAAATATTCTCCACCTCGATCCGATCGAAGTTTCTTAATGCTCAAGCCTGTTTGTTTTTCTACTTCAAGTTTGTACTCCTTGAATTTCTCGAAAGCTTAGGATTTATGCTTTAATAAAAACACGTGTCCGAATCTTGAGAAATCATTAGTAAAGTGATGAAGTATGAAAAACCGCCTCTAGCATGTGTAGACATTGGTCCTCATACATCACTATGTATGAGGCCTAAGAGTTCTATAGCTCTTTCTCCGTGTCCAGTAAACAGAGTTTTGGTCATTTTACCTTTGATACAGGACTGACAAGTCGCATAAAATTTATATTCTAAAGGATTCAAATATTCATCATTAAGTAGCTTGTTTAGTATCGTTTCATTAATATGACCAAGTCTATAATGCCAAAGAAAAGCTTCATTTATATCTGAAAATTTTCTTTTATTAGTATGTTGTATGTTGAAAACTGTGTGTTGGTTTAGTACGTAAATACCGTTATTTAGTGTACCATACCCAATCAACTGTTGATTCAAGTTATTGTTCATAACATTATTTTGCAACACAAAATGATATCCTTCATTGTCTAACAAAGAAACGGATATTATATTACATAGCATACTAGGTACATAATAACAAAGGTTCAAAACCAAAATACATCCCGAAGGCAACCCCAGATGATACTCTCATACAGATTCAGCATGTACATTGGAACCATTTCCAACCCGAAGAGTATAGTCACCGGTCTTCAAAACTCTACCGTTTCTCAATCCCTGCATACAATTCCAGATGTAAGAACCAGAACCGGTATCTAATACCCAAGATGCAGAGTTTATAGAAAAACTGTTTTCAGCTATAAACAACATAAAGCAGAAGCATCAGTATACTTCTTCTTCTTAAGATCAGCAAGATACAAAGCACAATTGCGTTTCCAGTGTCCCGACTTGTGGCAGAAAAAACATTCTCCTTTTCCACTTCCTCCGGCCCCGGATTTGTCTTTCTCCTTCGCCTTTACAACTCCACCTCTCGGTTTGGTGGGTTTCTTCTTCTTCTTTCCCTTGGTCTTGGCCTTTGGGATGGAATAGGATGATTTCCTAGCAAGCAGAGCGGGAGTTTTCGCTGTCTTAAGCGTGCTCTCTTCACTTCTCAACATATTGAGAAGTTCAGGCAGTGATTTCTCCAAATCATTCATATTAAAATTTACTATGAATGGAGCAAAGGCAAGGGGGATGATTGTAGAACAATATCAGTATATTGCTCGTTATCCATGGTCCATCCTAGGTCCTCCAGTTCTTCTATAAGACCAATCGTCATCAAGACATGTTCACCTACTGATGTGCCAGGAGCCATCCGCATCTGAAACAACTTTCGAGATGCATCGTATCATAAATTCCGAAATTGCTCTGCATACAACTCCTTTGTATGAAAAAAGATGGATTGTACATCCATCTTCTTATGCTGCTTCTGATGTATATTGTCCAGAGAAGCTAGCACGAGGCACTTGGCCGTGTCACAATCAATATAACATGTTTTTTCGGATCTCCTAATCCAAAACAGATGTTTCAGGACCCGGGATGGGTGGGGCTTTGGCAGTGAGGACATATGATACTTTATCATATGTGAGTGCAATGTTCAGGTTCCTCAGCCATTCTTTAGAATTCGGTCCTGACAGCTTGTTTTCTCTAAAAGAAGCTTAAGTCCCGTCATTTGGTATCTGCCATTAGGAGAGAGAAAAGAAAACACTCGGCGAAATGCTCTTGCAAAGATTTAGATTGGTTATTATCTTATCTAATCGATGTCTTCCACTGCTTTTATCAAAATTTTCTTTCAAAACCTAGAAAAGAAAACTAGCCAGGATTAATTACATTCTACAGTTTCGCTAACCGGTCAGCCAGGCCAGTGTCGGTACTTTGAGGGAGGTTCCCCGTGCTTTCTTTCGGACCTAATTAAAATAAACCTTGTTTTCCAAGAGGTCTAACCCCGTTGACACCTTTCTAGACACCTACTGGATTAGCTAATTGTAAAGTGAAAAACTCTCCTGGGAGTAACTCTTACTCACAGTGGGATCGGGATCCAACTATCATACAGAAGGTATGCAATCTCATTGCAAATTTCAACTCTTGAAACTCTCGATGTGGTTTTTACCCCTAGCTGCTTATGACCTTGGCTATGGCCAATATATCATAAGCACTAGTCAAGTTCTACTCGTCATTTCGTGATTAACTAGACCCACCCATATGACCATTGACTATGATCAACATAATCACATGAATGTCCTAACTGATCGCATCATATGTTTTGTAGGAAGATATCACTTAGCTACCGTACAATACGCCTTGACTATAATCAACATACGTAGCACGGATACTAAGTACTCTGCTTCCTAAAATGACGGAGGGTTGCAGATGGTTTTTATGAAAACCTTTAACGCTTTGAACTTGATCTCGTTGTAGAATCAAAAATAGTTTAGAAAAAGAGTGGCTTAAGCTCCGCATCTTTTGAAACATGCTTTTCATAAAAAAGGCCGAGTAGGTTTCAAATCTGATTCTACAACATCTTTAGGTTTCTTTTTCTTTATATTAATCTGATTAATGTAGTCCCATCTTTTAAGTTCTTAAGCCATCATAGAAAAGAAACGAAAATAGAACGTACACTTATGCCATCAGCATTGGCCACAGTGTCCCGTTATTCACCGTTAGGTTACTTAACTAATGGCATAGCGGGGCGGGACTAGCGCGGATGTAAAACTGTAACATTTCAGAAATATAAAATATTATTTTTGGAAATTTAATATTAAAATAATATATTCCGCGAAAACTATTCGATTTACGAATAGGGTCTTTTCGTAAAATGGTATAAGTATATACCAATATTTTGAAATTTATCGGAGATTAAAATTATTTATTTATTTTAATGATATTTATCGGATTTTTGGTAAAATCCGTGTTTTTACATTTTTTTCGTGACTTGTGCACCGTGTCATGTGCATGTTGGTTTTTGAGTTTTGTGACTTGTGGGTTTGGAGAGTTAGAGAAATAAAGAGAAAGGAAAAGAAAATCAAAGAAAAGAAATGAAAGAGTGTAGTGTGAATTGAATTAAAATAGATGCCATGGACAAAAGAAGATATTTTGTGAGAGAGTGAGTGTAGGGGAGATATTTGTGAGAGAGAGTGAGCCTAAGAATGAATGTGGCTGCCCCTTTTCCCTTCTTCTCCATTGCTTTTCTCCATTCCCCTCATCTTCTTCATTCCTCACCACATCCATGCATCATCTTCATTTCCTTGCCAAAGCCCTATGCAACCTTCACATAAAACATGCACAACGCCATTCTACACCCTTAGAACCTTTCAAGTTTGGATTTTGGAGACTTAGGCAACTAAAGAAAGTTCTTTGGTTGCAATAAGGTAATCCTTTAACTTTAGTTTAGAGATGTGCGTAATATCGTAATTTTTTAGTTAGAAATTGAGTTAAATAGGTTTGTGATATTAGGAAATTACAAGTTAGTGTTATGTGGTCAATTGAGGTGTAGTGAGTAGTTACAAGACCTTAGAGATTGATTTAGAGACCTGGAAATGAGTTTAGAACCCGATACACGAAGTTAGAATTGTTCCGTATCGGTTTTTTGAAACCATAAGCCCTACAGGGAATCTGGGATGACCTGGAAAGTTTCTGAGAAAAACTCGCAACTCCAGAGACCTATTTAAGACACAAAGAGACCACCCTGAGAAGACGGATCCAAATGGAGCACCCTGGGCCAAGCTCGCCGGATTTATGGGCAATGTGGTCGGCCTCATTGAGGGCAATTGGGTCTAGGTTTGGTCTGTAGCTCACATACTCCATATATAACACCCTATACTTGTTTGTTTTGTTCCTATTGACCTGAACCAAAATCCGAAGCTATTGTGAGTAGTTTTGGTTATGTTTTCCATATTTTGGAATTCTTGGTTTTAGTATTTGATATTGTATTGGGTCGTTGGATGTTTGTACGTCAACGACGAGGGTTGTTTGGTAGGTTTTGCAAGCGTAGGCTATAAGTTCTAACCTATGAGCGCACCGCGTGCCGTATTGGATTTCGGAACATGATGTTAATAGCTTTGCAATTTCGTATTGATTGTAGGTTCCTTCGAGTGGATTCTGAGACGATGAAGCGCATCGGCTATGGCTAAGCAAGGAGTTTAGCAGGTGAGTAGATTATATTTACGAGGGAAGTCGGGTGGATGGCGTATAGCACCCCCGCAAACATTGATATGGAAGATCGTTTGATAATTATATTTTGATAAATGATATGCGACGGACATGATTATAGGATTTAGTAACGATAATATGATTGAATTTGACACTAATGAACATATTGACATATGAGAAAATGAAATGAGAAGTGAATCACCATAAGTACGAACTGAAAGAGAACAAGTATGAGTTGATAATGTTATGAGGTGTGTTCGAGATCGATAAACACGACACGAGATTGAAGTAGAGGTGTTGTGGAATTAATAAGATATGACGTTTATACAATGTGATGTGAGATATTAATGTGATGAACGAGTATACGATGTGATATGATGACTTAGTGTGATATGTCGTTATATGGATGCGAGTCGATATGAGATAGTTGATTACCTTTGTTAGTCCCATAAGATGAGATTGATACGGATGTGACTTGGGATACAGGTATATAGATATATATATATATATATATATATATAATGTTGTGAATCTTGAATGATATGTCGTACGATGGATTATACCGTACGTGATGTTGTGAGGCAGGATGCCGATTGATAGATTCACCGACTCGGATATATTGTGGACACGTATACCTTGTAGCGTTTCGCTTATGATGTACTCTATGCTACGCTCATGATATTCGCATTGCATTGCATATACCTGTGCTAGTACACATACACCATTATCGATGATGCGTATGTTACACCTACACAGATTGGCCGGCTCACACACCTTCATCATCGATAGTTGCTATGTCACTACATAGTAGAATTGCTATATCATGCCATAATTAACTTGCTATGTTCACATCACTGTTCCATGTTGCATGATATACGGATATGCTTACATTTTGTTATATGTCGCATACATCATGCTTTATGATTATACGCATCGAGATATGTTGTTTTCATGAGATTTTGGATTTAGGAACCGTGGTTATGTTTCAAAAGGAAGTATGTATTGTTTTAAAAACCCGGTTTCTCTTGATATGTTATTTCAGTGCGTCCACAATGCGTTTTCTCGGTTTTGAGACGTGTGATGTGTGAAACCCGATTCGAGGAGTTGGATGAGGCCGTTTGCGGGTTCATGGTGGACCCGGTATAGTATCTCGGGGCAAGAAAGTTATGTCGATGATGTAAGTGCACGGCAGCGCCCCGGCCGTCAATCCGACGCCGGAATGCGGAAACGAAACTTTTACAAAACTTTAAAACCGGCATTACCGTGCAATATAAAACCCGGATCGGGCCATTAACCTAATGGTAGCTAACTAGAGAATGGGGTAGAGAGCTATACCGAGCGATCAGTGTCCTTCGGTGTTCGGCCTCCACTCCTATCTCCTCGCGGAATCTTCGGTCTTCATCTGCTCGTCAGAATGGGCACCACATCGCCGGGTTCTTTACGGGATCCCACCTCTGGACCGAGGCAACTCGGGCACGAAGTTGGCGAGCCGACGTACCCAAGGATGCGGTAGATGAAGTGTAGGATCACTTGTCTCAAGCGGGTAGTGAAGTTGCCTTTGAAGGAGGAGAAGTATGATCTTTGGAGAGAGGTGAGAGATTTTTGTAGCAAGCCAAAAATGAAAAATAAGTTGAACAATTTCCTCCAAATGAATTCACCTCTCTCCCCAAGTGTGTGGCCGGCCATTCTTGAATGGCTGATGGATTTAGAAAAAGGAATCAAAAGGAAGAGGATAAAATGTGTGATCATGAAAAAATGTCACACCAACATCAACCCACATCCTTTCAAAACCCTTTCATAATAAATGCAAAAGAAATGACCAATAAAGAATCTAATAATGCTAGAACCATCATGATGCCTCCATTTACAAATAACCCCCTCCAACTTACTAATTTTCTCATTTGCAAATTAGCCCCTCCAACAGAAAAATCCAGCCGTGAAGGAACAAAGGAAAACTGGCCGGAACAGAATACAAACTGGCAACTTTAAAAAAACTGATCCCGTAATAAATTACAGGAAAACCCCGCGACTGTATATACATACCCGCATTTGTATTCCCACTGAATACAAATGCAATAAGACAAAATCTACACTGTACAATACTAGGATCCGGCTTAAACCAAAGCCCTCTAGTATTATCCGTCCGATCATGATCCGTGCAATACCGCTCATATCTCATCAAACCCTGCCATATCTCCATACGGCCTCTACAGCGTTTCGCCCGAAACTTGAGAAAACGGTCTGTGGGAGACTCTAAAGACTCGTCAATACTTTGGCTGTGGATTCAACCACTAGCACGTCAGAGGTATTAGCCATACGTGACGGGCTACCAGGTATTGACCAAAAGGGACGTCGATGAGCGAACTCATCCTGACACCCTACTGAGCCTGTCAGTGACAATATCCGTACAGTCCATGTAAGTCTACGGTAGCGCCCCGGCCGTCTACAGACGCCAAATGCGGAACAAAAACTTTTTAACTGGCGCTATCGTATACTTTAACCCGGATCTGCCATTATTGCTAAACTAACAAACTGTAAAGAGTGCAGAAAGGTTATACCGAACGATCCGAGTCCTTCGTTCTTTAACCATCATCCCACGCTCCGTTGCGGCTGCTCCGATCTCGTCGATCTCCGACCTCCTCGTCCAGGTGGCACCACGTCACTGATTCTTTAAACGGGCTCCCGCCTCTGACTTGAGGCAACTCGGTCGTCAAGTTTGCTAAAAGAGACGACCAAGAAAGATGTAGAGAATGAGTAGATGACTTTGTCTCACTTCGTCCAAGTCCGTGGACGATCGGTTAATGAAGTTGCCACTCGGATTGGGTGATGGAATGAAAAAGGCAATGAAATTTCCATGCACCCCAAATACTATCATAATCTTTTCTACAAATGAAACATCAAGTGAATGAGAGAGAGGAGGGGGCCGGCCATATATAGATGGAGGGAGGTGAGTGTAGGAGAGGGGAGAGGTAACCATAAGATGAAAGCTTCTTACAAAATATCCTAAGGTTAACAAAACCCATTAAAGCTAAAGAATGAGTCATAAAGAAACATTGAATCAAAAAACCTAGTCACCAAAAACATTAATGACACCATTAATGCACTAATGACTCACCATGTCAAGTCACTCTCTCTAGAATCTTCTAGAAGAATCCACACTCATCTCAAGAAAAGATAAACCCGTCTTTAACCGAATGTTAAAAGACGGCTGATAGAAAACTGGAAACTGGCAACTTCCAAAAGTGATCTTGAAACGACTTTCAGGATAACCCCGAAACAGTATAAATATACCCGCATTTGTATTACGACCGAATACAAATGCAACCGAGACAAAGATATTATACCCACTCAATATAATACTCGGATCCGGCTTAAACCAAAGCCGACCAGTATCATCTGCCCGAAAAATAACACGTGCGTAAACGCACGTGCATTTTCCGAACCCTGCCATAAAACCATATGGCCTCTACAACGTTTCGCCCGAACTTGGGAAACTGTCTGTGGGGAACTCTAATGACTCGTCAGTACCCTGGCAGTGGGTTTAACCACAAACCGTCAGCGACACTAGCAATGCGTAACGGCTGCCCATGGACTGACCTCAAGGGAGGCTGATGAGCGAACTCATCCGGAAACGCTACTGAGCCTAACAGTGACAATGTATATACAGTCCGGTCCGTTCGTCTATGAGTATCGCATATCTGCCTAGGGGGCTAGTAACGTCAGACCCCCAATAGCAGTATAAGTCGTGTCGGAGTGTAGCCCAATAACACCCTGAGATACTACTGGAGTACCTACCAGTAAATCTCCTGCCACGGCCGTAGGCTATGTGTAATGGCTCTCCTAGACACAGCACGATCTCGCCCCCAATACCGTGAGAGACGAATCCCCTGCCGATCCGCTCACGTGCCTCCATATGGCTCGGGACTGTACCCAAAAACTACCTGTTTGCACGACTCCTTTGAGCCGTGGTAGGGTAGAAATCAAAGCACAGTGGGAACTCATACGAGACAAATGACGACCTCAGGTCGATGAACTAACCTGTACACATGTCACCAGGGAACTGCTATCTGACGATAGATATAGTACTAACTAGCAGATTCCCGGCGAGTCCTGTCCGGTGTACTCATAACCCAATGAGCACCTGTATACATCTTAGGTGATCCAACTGACACCAGTGGCTTGTGAGACCGGCCACCGCCCCTCGTCGGGGTCTCGACTGTATACACTAGTCTACTCCGGAGTATCGATGCCCTGTCTCGAAACTCCCACGACTAGGGACCACAATTAAGGATATGCGTATAAACCACCCAACTCTCACGTATATGATCGCCATCATACTGTTGGTGGTAAAGCAAGATCCTAAGGGCTCTATCAAAGTGTAACATGTAATCAGTCACCTGAACATGTACACGACTGATAAAGTCAAACCAGATAGCATACTATCATCTTGAGTAAGACTGTCCTACCGGTATAGGTCGTCCGCAATCATTGTAATCACGTACCTACGATCCAATAATTGACTATGAGGGCACTATCTCCAACAGTCCAGTCCGTTCGTCTATGAGCATCGCATGGCGGGCCTAGGGGGCTGGTAAAAGTCAGACTCCCAAAAGCGGTACAAGTCGTGTCGGAGTGTAGCCCAGAACACCCTGAGATACTATTGGAATACCTACCAGTAAGTCTCCTGCTTTGGCCAAGGACTTCGTGTAATGGCTCTACTAGACACAGCGCGACCTCCCCCAATACCGGGAGAGACGACCCCGTGCAGATCCGCTCACTGCCTCCATGTGGCTCGGGACTATACCCAACTAAAACCTGTTTGCATAACTCCTTTGAGCGTGGTAGGGTAGTAATCAAAGTACAGTGGGAACTCACACGAGACAAATGATGATCTCAGGTCGATGAACTAACCTATACACATGTCACCAGGGAACTGCTATCTGACGTCAGGTATAAGACCAACTAGCATGTTCCCGGTGAGTCCTGTCCGGTGTACTCATAACCCAATAAGCACCTGTATACATCTTAGGTGAACCAGCTGACACCAGTGGCTTGTGAGACCGGCCACCTCCCCTCGTCTGGGTCTCGACTCTATACACTAGTCTACTCTGGAGTATCGATGCCCTGTCTCGAAACTCCCACGACTAGGGACCTTTTAAGGATGTGCTTATAGACCCCAGCTTCCACGTATATGATCGCCCTCGTACTGCTGGAAGTCAAGCAAGAATTCTAGGGGCTCTATCAACGTCCAATGGTGACCTTTAAGGTTACCTAAAGCGGTACACGATGCTAAAGATAAACCAGATAGCATACTATCATCTTGAGTAAGATTGTCCTACTGGTATAGGTCCTCCCTCAATCATTGCAATCACGTACCTGTGATCCAATAATTGACTCTGAGGGCACTATCTCCAACAATCTCCCACATGCACTCAAGGCTAATTATTGCGATGTCGCATACTCACAGCCCGTGTGATACCGAACACCCAACTCCACTACTAGTCAGTCTCACAAAGCTCGTTTGTGAAACTATTGCGTTCGAGGAATAGCCTCAGTGAGTGGATCCGCTGTGATGTTTCTTTCTATGTCTCTCTTTATCTCAAGTTCGAGGAGAAACCCATCTCCCGAAATGAGCAATACCTGTCTTAGAATGTCACTGGATATCTGATGGGATCTAGTTCATAAATGAACTCCAAATCCAAACTTCTTAGACAGTATCGTCGACTAAACTTAATCAGTGTCCTGCGCCATGAATCCCTCAGTATCCGCCTGGACCACCTGTACAAAATACTGCCTCTCGTCAGAGGGAAAACTATAAATCTGACAGCCACTCTGTCATCCAGGTCACCTTGGAAGCCTGGAATGATAACTGTCTCCCGAAGGATGATGCCGTTATCATATCCCTAGAACATCCACTTATGTTCTAAAACTGCTTCCGATCGTTTCTCCAGGATTGGATTAATATCAATTTATTGCATCCACTGCAAAAACAACATCTGGTATGGTACTTGACATCCCACGATCAACTCAATTGCCTAAGCAAGTGATCTGCCGATCATGCACATCCCTCTCCCCTTTTATCAGTAAGACACCTTTAGAAAGCGTGACCCCATCACCTGCAGGTATACTACCTTGCCAGGAGTCGTCCATTCTAAAAACTCTTAGAATGCTGTTTAAGTACCCTGATTGGAACACTTCCCAAATCTAGATCTAAAACCATAGATCTAGTAACCAGAATGTCTGGTATAATACCCAATTCCTATGTAGAGAAACCACTGTGTGACAACCAAAATATAACCGATCGTAGTATAGGAATATCACTTCCTACTCTGTGTATGTCATTCAAATACCAGGACATCACATCCTACCACCTTCTTAACAGATCAATCCCTCATTCTGTTGAAGTCAAACCTGTAAGTGCACGGCGGCGCTGTTAGTGTATATGCCCTAGAGGCCATTACTGTATCATACTAGTTTATATATTACTTGATGGAAGCTTGGGATATTCACCTTGTATAAACAATCTTGCTCAATATAGTAGTATGCTACTTGGTTTTTTTCTACTTCAATGTGTACTTGTGTTTATTTCAGTATATCACTTATACGCATTAGTGGAGCCCTTAGGATCTTTGCTTGATTACCAGCATTGTGATGGCAGTCACACTAGTGGGGGCTGGGTAATCTATAAGCACATCCTTATACAGGTCCCTAGTCGCAGGACTATCGAGACAGGGCATCGATACTCCGGAGTAGACTAGCGTATGCGCTTCTCATCCCAGTGTGGGAGATGGTCTGTCCCACAGCCATCGGTACGTCGTACTGGAGATAGTATACGGGTGCTCGTTGGGTTACGAGTACACTGGACAGGACTCGTCGGGAACTGACAGGTTGGTATTATACCTATCGTCAGTTATCAGTTCCCAGGTGACATGAGTACAGCTTAGTCCGCTGACTTGACACTGGCACTTCGCCTCGAGTGTGTTCCCACTGCACTTTGATCACTACCCTACCACGGCTCAAAGGAGTCGTGCAAACAGGTGGTGGTTGGGTGCAGTCCCGAAGCACTTGGAGGCAGTGACGGTTAGACAGGATTCATCTCTCCCGGTATTGGGGGTTGACATCGCGCTGTGTCTAGGAGAGCCATTACACGAGTAGTCCCTGGCCAGGGCAAGCGAGATATACTGGTAGGCTTCCAGTGTTATCTCAGGGTGTTTTGGGCTTCACTCCGACACGACTTGTACCGCTATTAGGGGACTGACGTTTTACCGCCCCCTAGGCCCGACATGCGATGTATCAGACGAACAGACCGGACAGTACGGAGACTGTCACATTCAGACTTAGTAGGAGTTCAGATGGGGTTTCACCTCGTCAGCCTTCTTGTCGGCATCTACCTGGGGACCGTTACGCACAGCTAGTGCCGCTTGCGGTCTGTGGTTAAACCCACTGCCAGCGTAGTGTCGAGTCTTTAGAGTCCCACACAGAGGGTATTCGCCTCTGGGCTAAACTGAGTAGAGGTCGCATGGTTTTGCGACAGGGTTCGTTCTCATTCGCGCACTTGTGCACGTTTGGAGTCCGGACGGATTTTACTGGCTGGCTCTGGTTTGAGTCAGATACCGGTATATGTTTTGGGGTTGCTTTTATCTCTCAGTATTCATGTTCCTCGGAACAAGAATGCAGGTGTGTATGCACAGTTATTTGAGGAGGAGGAAGAGGACTTTCATTAGGGTTTCGGAACGGGTGCGTATGCACAGTTGACAGTCGTCTTTTTCCAAACCCTAATGGGTTTATGTTATATCAATTAATAATATATAATAAAATGAAATTGTGTCATGGTTGGTTTTTTTGTTGACTTGTTGACCATGGTTGAAGTTTTGACCATCATCATTACAAAAGAAAGATGCTCTCTGATTCTAGCAAATTCATTTAATGTTTGAAATGATAATGGTCATTCCTGAACCTTCCATCAACCTTTTTCATTTTCATTATTATTATTAATTTGATAATTCTTTTGCTTTTTGTTATGGTTGCAAAAAGAAAAGAGCTCATTCTATCATTTAGCTTCTCTCTCCTCACTTCATCTTCTTCTTCCTCTAGCAAAAGGAGAACCCTTCTCATGTGTTGAGAATCCCTCTCCTTAAAAGAAAAGCACCCTTTAGACACTCTCTACTCATTCTAGGATCAAAGGTTTAGCAAGCCGGAGATTCTAGTTCTCTCCAAGTTCGAGAAAGAGCCCGAAGGTTGAACCCTCAGGTGGATCCATCTTCGACGGAAGAAGGCGACGAGAAGAGAACCATCAACCTCTACTAGGTTTCAAGAAGAAGGAGTTCAAGTTAGGTATAACCACTTTGCCGAGTAGTTAACTCTCCTTTGCATGTTTGCTAGTTTAGTTTAGTAAAGATCCCGACTTTGTTAGTCCATGTTGCCCCATGCGCTAAAAATTTGATTTTTATACCGTTTCCGCCTCCCCGTAAGAACCGGGGGTCGCAACGTGGACTTACAGGCGCCCCGGCCGTCGATCCGACGCCGGAAACGCGGAAACGAAAAACTTTGCAAACTAGCAAACCGGCACCACCGCGCACTTTTAACCCGGATCGTGCCATTAACCTAGCTCCTATCAAACTAAAAGATGGGTAGAGAGTTATACCAAGCGATCCATGTCCTTCGGTCTTCGTCTCCACTCCGATCTCCCGCGGAATCTCCATCCGTCACCTCCTCGTCGGAAAGGGCACCACGTAGCCTAATTCTTTTACGGGCTCCCACCTCTGGACCGAGGCAACTCGGGCGCAAAGTTGGCTAGCCGACGCGTCCAAGATTTGCTGTAGATGTAGTGTAGTAGGTTGTCTCTTTGGGGTTTATGTTGCCATGATATTATGGAGGAAAGAACAAGGGAAATGAACTTTGGAGAGATGGGAAATACAATTTTTTGGCAAGGCAAAAATGAGAACCATACATCATGAAATTTCCTCTCCACTCTTCCTCAAGAAATGTGGCCGGCCCCTTTTTCCATGGAGGTGGAAAAAGAATCTCTCTCCAAGAGAAGAAAAAGGAATGAATAATAAGAAAAAAAGGTCACACCAATTTCGAGTCAAAACCTTTCACTCACCATCACATAAATGCAATGAAATAGACTAGAAAAGAATCTCATGATGAATAAACTATCATGGAGCCACACATATGCAAGAAACCCATCCACAATAAGTTATTTGCACTCTTGCAAATAACCCCCTCCATCGGAAAGTCCGGCCGTGAAGGAACAAAGGAAAACCGGCCGGAACGGAATGTAAACTGGCAACTTCAGAAAACTGATCCCGTAATAAATTACAGGAAAACCCCGCTACTGCATATACATGCCCGCATTTGTATTCCCACTGAACATAAATGCAAAGAGACAAAACTACACTGTCTAATACTTGGATCCGGCTTAAACCAAAGCCAACAAGTAAAATCCGTCCGATCACGATCCGTGCAATACCGTACGTCTCTGATCGAACCATGCCATATCTCCATACGGCCTCTACAGCGTTTCGCCCGAAACCTGAGTAGCTGTGTGTGGTGGACTCTAAAGACTCGTCAATACTATGGCTGTGGATTTAACCACTAGCACGTCCGAGGTATTAGCCATACGTGACGGGCTACCAGCTATTGACCAAAAGGGACGTCGATGAACGAACTCATCCTGACACCCTACTAAGCCTGTCAGTGACAATATCCGTACAGTCCGGTCCGTTCGTCTATGAGCATCGCATGGCGGGCCTAGGGGGCTGGTAAAAGTCAGACCCCCAAAAGCGGTACAAGTCGTGTCGGAGTGCAGCCCAGAACACCCTGAGATACTACTGGAATACCTACCAGTAAATCTCCTGCCTTGGCCAAGGACTTTTCATGTACTGGCTCTCCTAGCCACAGCGCGACCTCACCCCCAATACCGGGAGAGACGAACCCCTGCAGATCCGCTCACTGCCTCCATGAGGCTCGGGACTGTACCGAACTAAAACCTGTTTGCACGACTCCTTTGAGCCGTGGTAGGGTAGTAATCAAAGCACAGTGGGAACTCACACGAGACAAATGACGATCTCAGGTCGATGAACTAACCTGTACACATGTCACCAGGGGACTGCTATCTGACGTCTGGTATAATCCAAACTAGCAGGTTCCCGGCGAGTCCTGTCCGGTGTACTCATAACCCAATGAGCACCTGTATACATCTTAGGTGAACCAACTGACACCAGTGGCTTGTGAGACCGGCCACCGCCCCTCGTCCGGGTCTCGACTGTATACACTAGTCTACTCTGGAGTATTGATGCCCTGTCTCGAAACTCCCACGACTAGGGACCTTTTAAGGATGTGCTTATAGACCCCAGCTCCCACGTATATGATCGCCCGCATACTGCTGGTAGTCAACCAACAATCCTAGGGGCTCTATCAACGTGCAATAGCGACTCGTAAGGTCACCTAAAGCAGTACACGATGATAAAGATAAACCAGATAGCATACTATCATCTTGAGTAAGACTGTCCTACCGGGATAGGTCCTCCCTCAATCATTTCAATCACATGCCGGTGATCCAATAATTGACTCTGAGGGCACTATCTCCAACAATCTCCCACTTGCACTCAAGGCTAATTATTGCGATGTTGCATACTCACAGCCCGTGTGATACCGAACACCCAACTCCTCTACTAGTCAGTCTCACAAAGCTTGTTTGCGAAACTATTGCGTTCGAGGAATAGCCTCAGTGAGTGGATCCGCTGTGATGTTTCTTTCTATGTCTCTCTATATCTCAAGTTCGCGGAGAAAGCCATCTCCCGAAATGAGCAATACCTGTCTTAGAATGTGTCTGGATGTCTAATGGGACCTAGCTCATAAGTGAACTCTAAATCCAAACTTCTTAGACGGTATCGTCAACTTAACTTAATCAGTATCCTGCGCCATGCCTTCCCTCAGTATCCACCTGGACCACCTGTCCAAAATACTACCCCTCGTCAGAAGGAAAAACTATAACTCTGACAGCCACTCTGCCATCCAGGTCACCTTGGAAGCCTAGAATGATAACCGTCTCCTAAAGGAGGCTGCCGTTATCAAATCCCTAGAACATCCATTTATGTTCTAAAACTGCTTCCGAATGGTTCCCCAGGATTGGATCAATATCAACTTATTACATCTACTGCAAGAACAACATCTGGTGTGGTACTTGACATCTCATGATTGACTCAATCGCCTCAGCAAGTGATCTGCCAATCATGCACATCCCTCACCCCTTTAGTCTGTAAGACACCTTTAAAGAGGGTGACTCCATCACCTGCAGGTATACTACCGTGCCAGGAGTCGTCCATTCAAAATACTCTTAGAATGCTGTCTAAGTACCCTGATTGGGAAACTACCCAAATCTAGATCTAAAACCATAGATCTAGTAACCAAAATGTCTGATATAATATCCAAGTCCTGTGTGGAGAAACCACCGTGTGACAACCAAAGTATAACCGATCGTAGTATAGGAATATCACTTCCTACTCTGTGTATGTCATCAAATACCAGGACATCACACCCTACTACCTTCTTAACAGATCCATCCCCTATTCTGATGAAATCAAACCTATGACTGTCACATCAGAAATAGATGATATATCTCCGCTATATCTGCTTTAGTCTATAAATAGACATAAGCCACTTGTCCACCATGCTTCCGCTGCTCCCACTGACTACGACAACCCTCCGGCAGAGTCATGTAAACGTACACTTCTAAAGCTAGTTTAGAACGACGCTATTCTCATCCTCCTGCCGGGTCTCACAGTTTGGAACAACAGCAATGGTATGTCTGGGAAAACAAGAACCTCCCTGCCACCATCCTTGAGCATACCGAAGTATCTCTCGGGTGCCTGAGGTTACCCACCATATCTGCGGAGTAGCCAATGGAATGTCAAACCAGATTGAATCTTTAGGATCTTATCAAAATCTTCAGTAATCGTTTGCGGTTCTGGAATCACTTCCAGTTCTACCATACTCCCACTACTGTTTTCTGAAAAAATCCATTTTTATTAAAACTGTGGCGAGTCTAGAACAATATCACTATTGATCTTCCAGATGGTAGAAAATCAACCCTCATCATAGCCCGGGTCAACCCACAAACAACCATTACAGAAACGTGCCTTGAGTTATCCAGAGTCTGGTTTTAAGCATAAGCCAGACAACTCCCCATACCTTAACAATGTAGGGTTCCTAGGCACGCTAATGAGGTCTCACAAGGCATCAACCATGCCAATTTCAAATTTTACAAGTGCCGAGAAACCCTAATACGGATCGTTAACTAGAATTTTAGGCGAAACAAGAACTAGTAAACTACTTTACTAAGAGAATGGAAATACAACCTTTGTAGATCCGGTCCTCCACCTCCATAGCTCTATGATGAAGTCCTCTCCGCTGTCCAAATCGAATCCATGACTCTAGCATCGGCTTCATCGGAGAAATGGGCGGGCTAGGTCGTCGACGTCGATGCCGAAGATGATCTACGTCGAGGCATCACTAGATCAAGCTCCAACTTCACCAAGTCATGAAACTTGTGAAGAAAACACCCTATACTACTTGGCAAGAGGTAGAGGATGAAGAAATAGGAAGCGGGTTCACTATAGAATTGGATTTCTCACTCTTTTTCATCAAATCACCATTGATGAAAGCTAGGTTTTCTTCTTGAAGAAGAACAAGAAGAAGAAGATGAATATTATGATAAGTTAATTAAATCCAAAAGAAAATGAATACTTATTATAATATGAACCATGGTTATGTGTAGAGAGTTGACTAAGGTTAGATGAATGGTTAGGGTTAAGGATGAAGACAAAGTGGTCACTTTGGTCAAAGCTTCATGAAGCTTCAACAAGCTTCAAGAATGAAATCAACCATTTTGTTTTCTTATCCCATTTCTTTTTTAATCCAATTAAAAAGATAAATGAATGAATAACTAAATAAAAACCCTAATCATTTACTTAACCAAGGTTTAATTCCTTACACAAACCCTAGCAAACATGTATCATCAAACATGATACATCCAAGTGCACAAAAGTATATCACATATACAACTTGTGAACTTCAAGTGAGAAAATCCATTTAAAGTGAACTAATACTAGTTAATGCAAAATAATATATCAAATATATAATTATGCATTAAATCATTAAATCAACACTTGATTTAACGATCCGGTCATATGCATATAACCGACTAATATCAATAGTAACAACTTATCGAATCAACACTTGATTCGATAACCCGGCTATATCACATATAACCGATCAATGTTACAAATCGCGAGAATCAAATACAGTATCACATACTGGTATTATTCTCGGTCCCGCACATATCACATATGCGCTCCTATTTCGTTTCGCTTGAGCCAGGAAACCTCTGTGTAGGACTCTAAAGACTCGTCAATACGCCGGCAGCAGGTGATGATCAGATCAAACACCCACATGCCGCAAGCGGTCTGCTAAACGTAACGGCCACCCGGGTATTGAGCGATCAGAAGATCGACGAGCAAGCCCGCTCACACTCCTGTGAATCCAACCAGTAACACTTACCGTACAGTCCGGTCTGATCGTCTGATATGTCGCATATCTCGCCTAGGGGTGGTAAACGTCAGACCCCAATAGCTCGATAAGTCGTGTCGATATGAGGTCTATAACAGTTCGAGATACTACATGTAACACTTACCAGTAAATCTCAGCAACTCTGGCCAGGGATTTCCTGTTATAGCCAATCGAACACAGCGCAACATCAACTCCCTATACCGGGAGAGACGAATCCCCTCCTATCGCTCATTGCCTCCATGTGATTCGGGACTGTACCCAAAAGCCACCGTTTTGCACGCCCTCTTGGACGTGGTAAGGTGGAAATCAAAGCACAGTGGGAATCACACAAGACTCTATGACGATCTCGGGTCTACAGACTACTCTGTACCAGTGTCACCAGAGAACTGCCATCTGACGTAAGGTATAATACCATCTGGGAGTTCTCGGCGAGTCCGTCCAGTGTACCCAGTCTCCACTGAGCACCCGTATATCATCTCCGATGTCAAACACCAATGGATATGGGATCATCCATCGCCCATCTGTATGGGTCGAGAAAGTATACGCTAGTCTACTCTGGTATATCGATGCCCCATCTCGATACACCCACGACTAGGGACCTTGAAGGATGTACTTATAGACTACCATGTCAGCACTAGTATGATCCGCATCATAGTCCAGGTAGTCAAGTACACATCCTAAGGGCTTTACCAACATGAAACAGAGAGACAATCAGTATACACGTTAAGGTAAAGAGTAACCAGATAGCATACTATCATGTCGAGCAAGAAAGTCCTCCCTATATATGTCCCAGCATCCACTACAATATACATCATATGTACAGTAATGGCCTCTAGGGCATACATATAACTAACAATCTCCCACTTGCACTAGGGCCATTTGTAGCAGTGGTTGCAGTATCTCATACTCAACCATCCCATAAAAGTCTCTCTCTGGGAATAAGCCTTTGTGAGTGGATCCGCCGTGTTATCCCCTAAGTCTGCTCTCCTAACCTCGATCACCCTGGAGATCTACTATCTCCATGATCAGGTGATACTGCCCTAGAATATGTCTGGATCACTGATGGGACGGACGTTCCTTGGCATAAGCCACAACTCCATTGTCACACAATGGGAGGAACTAAGTTCATCTCATGAACAAATATACATCCAGACTGCCTCTTTGGTAGCATCTTAAGTAGCGATGTATACAGCCTTTATCGTCTAGTATGCCACGGTATCTTGCTTGGAACACTTCCAACATACCGTCCCTCTACTGAGGGTAAAGACAATGCCTGCGACTGACATTCAGTCGTCCTTATCACCCTGGAACACTTCCAGTGATTCTCCCCAGGACCAATTGATACCATCTCACTACAGCTAGTGAGTATTCTAACATCCAATTAGATCTATCTTATAGATCCAAAACCCAGGATTTAGGAGGTATCACTTTGATCCTACATGGAGAATCCATGAGATAAGCGGAGATTGACCGAGCGTAGCATAGGAAACTTCTTTCTTATTAAGAGTATGTCATCCACGTACTCTACGAGGATCACTACCATACTCCCTACTACCTTTTTGTATATACAAGTTTCATCTACCATTTTGATGATGTCAAACTGTTTGACTACTTCATCAAAACAGACGTTCCAACTCCGCGATGCCTGTTTTATGATATAAAACATCTTGCACACGTTTCCACTATTCCCACTGTCTACGAGGCCCTCTGGCTGTGTACTTATAGACGCACTCTTCTAAAACATCATTTAGAAAAGTAGTCATGGCACCCAACCGCCAGATATCGTAGTCATGGTATGTAGCCGTGGCAAGTAGGATCTGGATAGACTTAAGCATAGCCACTGGAAAAGGGTTTCATCATTATCCACGCCTGGTCGATGACGAAAACCTTTAACAAGTCTAGCTTTGAAAGTCTCAACTTTTCCATCTACACCAAGTAATCTTCTATACTTGCTCCTGATGGGGATTTAACCCATCAGATATAGCAACTAAAGTCCATACTTTGTTGGTGTATAAGGATTCCATTTCAGATCGATAAACATCCAGCCATTCTTATAGAGTCTCACTCCAGATGGCCTGCTCGAAACTAGTCGGGTCATCATCTCATGATGCAATCCTCGCTCCCACTGTCATAGAGAAACCGAAGTATCTCTCAGGTGGGTGAGGAACCCTACTAGATCGGCGGAGAGGCTGAGGTTCGTTGGTAACTATTGAATCCTTTGGTTCTGTCAAATCATCAGCTGCAGTTTGTATAGATAGAACATTTCCAGTTCTACATAACAGACCTTGCCTCGAGCTTGTCCGGATTTTGCTTTTAGACATAGGCCGGACAACCCCAAATCTTAACTAACTTAAGATATGGGCTCTTCCTTTTCCATATCACATATGAAGTGGTAGGCATCTGATTTGATCGGGACCCTATTCAATAGGTATGCATCTTCTTAAGTGCATAACTTCCAAAAGGAAATAGGTAACTCAGTAGTACTCATCATAGAGCATACCTTATCACATAGGGTGTGATTGCTCCGCCCCGATATACCATCTGGCTATGGTGTATTCGGAGGAGTAATGCTGAGAGAGAATCTCATTCTCCATTAGAATAGTCCAGGAATTCCATGCACAAGTATTCTTCTCCTCGGTCACATCAAAGGACATAATACTTATACCCGTATTTTGGTTCTCTACTTCTAACTTATATTCTGTGAATATCTCAAAAGGTTCGGACTTGTGTTTCAACAGGAACATAGGTCTGAATCTCGAAAGATCATCAGAGAATGTAATGAAGTATAAAGAACCAGTCTTGGCATGTGTAGACAGGGGACCTAACATACATCAACATGTATCATCCCAAGAGTTCACTAACTCTTTCTCTGTTTCCAACAAACAGAGCTGTGGTCACCTTATCTTTGTGACATGACTGGCAAGTTTCATAAGATGTAAATTCAAACTGATTTAAATATGCATCTAAATGTAACTTAGCTAGTCGGGTCGCATTGATATGACCTAGTCTACAATGCCTCAAGAAGAATTCGTTCATTTCTGAACTCTTCCTCTTGTGTGTGTTCTATATACTAAGAACTGTAGTTTGATTTAGAACATCAATGCTTTTAGATAACGTGCCTGAACCGATCAACTTTTGATATAGGAAATGTTCAAAACATTATCCAACAATACAAAATTTCATCATTTCTTTACTAATAAAGAGACTGATATGATTTTGTATATCAGGTTTGGTATCTAATAACATTCATTCAGAATCAATGTATTGGTAATACAGGGTGACAGTGACCGACAGACTTGGCTGCAACTCTTTCCCCGTTTTCTGCCTCATGAAACTTATCACCCGTTCTCAGTTCTTTACCTATCTGCAGCCCATGTAACATATTACATATACGGGATCCTGATCCGGTATCATATACCCAGGACGTAAAAGATACAGAGAAACAGTTCTGTATAATGAACACACCCGAAGATGATGCATCAGCATGCACTCTCTTCGTTTGGGCGGCATGGGAATCTTGGTATTCCCCTATTTCCTGCTCTGTCTTATAACTATTATAAGTTGGAGCGGGACCAACGTTCCCCAGCTCAGTAAAACAAGCGGGTTCGGTCAATATTCCGTATAATTATCTTGATTAAGGCGTGACATGTTCGCTACCTGGAGAGAGAGAGAAGAAAACACTCAGCGTGCGCTCTTGCAAGAATAGATTGGTTATTATTTTATCTAATCAGGATGGCTCCAACTGTTTTTATCAAATCTTCCTTCAAACCCTAAAAGGAAAGACTAGCCGGGATTAATTACACGCTACAAGTTTGCCAATCTTTCAGCCAGGCCAGTGTCGGTACTTTGAGGGAGGTCCCCCGTGCTTTCGCACGAACCTAATTAATGTAAACCTCGTTTTCCTAGAGGCGTAACCCCGTTAACACCTTTCTAGACACCTACTTGATCGGCTAATTGTAATGTGTAAAACTCTCCCAGGAGTAACTCTTACTCGCAGTGGGTATCGGGATCCAACTATCTCATAGAAGGTATGCAATCTCATTGCAAATTTCAACACTTGAAATTCCCGATAGTTTTTCCCCTAGCACCCTATGACCATGACGGAGGTCAACAAACCATAGGCTACTAGTCAAGTTCTACCCGTCATTTCTTGATCGAATTAAACCCACCCGCACGACCCCTGACGGAGGTCAACAAGGTCGCACGACTACCCTAATCCAATCTGCATTATATGCATAAACAGATAAATACTAGTTAGCTACCGCACACTACGCCTTGACGGAGGTCAACAAACGTAGCACGAATACTAAATATTGTTAGTGTATATGCCCTAGAGGCCATTACTGTATCATACTAGTTTGTATATTACTTAATGGATGCTTGGGATATTCACCTTGTATATACAATCTTGCTCAAAATAGTAGTATGCTACTTGGTTTGTCTCTACTTCAATGTGTACTTGTGTTTATTTTACTATATCGCTTATACGCATTAGTGGAGCCCTTAGGATCTTTGCTTGATTACCAGCGTTGTGATGGCAGTCACACTAGTGGGGGCTGGGTAATCTATAAGCACATCATTATACAGGTCCCTAGTCGCAGGACTATCGAGACAGGGCATCGATACTCCGGAGTAGACTAGCGTATGCGCTTCTCATCCCGGTGTGGGAGATGGTCTGTCCCACAGCCATCAGTACGTCGTACTGGAGATAGTATACGGGTGCTCGTTGGGTTACGAGTACACTGGACAGGACTCGTCGGGAACTGACAGGTTGGTATTATACCTATCGTCAGTCATCAGTTCCCAGGTGACATGAGTACAGCTTAGTCCGCTGACTTGACACTGGCACTTCGCCTCGAGTGTGTTCCCACTGCACTTTGATCACTACCCTACCACGGCTCAAAGGAGTCGTGCAAACAGGTGGTGGTTGGGTGCAGTCCCGAAGCACTTGGAGGCAGTGATCGTTAGACAGGATTCGTCTCTCCCGGTATTGGGGGTTGACATCGCGCTGTGTCTAGGAGAGCCATTACACGAGTAGTCCCTGGCCAGGGCAAACGAGATATACTGGTAGGTTTCCAGTGTTATCTCAGGGTGTTTTGGGCTTCGCTCCGGCACGACTTGTACCGCTATTGGGGGACTGACGTTTACCGCCCCCTAGGCCCGCCATGCGATGTATCAGACGAACAGACCGGACTGTACGGAGACTGTCACATTCAGACTCAGTAGGAGTACAGATGGGGTTTCACCTCGTCAGCCTTCTTGTCGACATCTACCTGGGGACCGCTACGCACAGCTAGTGCCGCTTGCGGTCTGTGGTTAAACCCACTGCCAGCGTAGTGTCGAGTCTTTAGAGTCCCACACAGAGGGTATTCGCCTCTGGGCAAAACAGAGTAGAGGTCGCATGGTTTTGCGACAGGGTTCGTTCTCATCCGCGCACTTGTGCACGTTTGGAGTCCGGACAGATTTTACCAGCGGGCTCTGGTTTGAGCCGGATACTGGTATAGTATTTGGGGTTGCTTTTATCTCTCAGTATTCATGTTCCTCGGAACAAGGATTCAGGTGTGTATGCACAGTTATTTGAGGAAGAGGAAGATGACTTTCATTAGGGTTTCGGAACGGGTGCGTATGCACAGTTGACAGTCGTCTTTTTCCAAACCCTAATGGATTTGTATTATATCATTTAATAATATATAATAAAATGAAATTGTGTCATGGTTAGTTTTTGTTGACTTGTTGACCATGGTTGACTTGTTGACCATGGTTGAACTTTTGACCATTATCATTACAAATAAAAGATGCTCTTGATTCTTGCATTTTCATTTAATGTTGGTAATGATAGTGGTCATTCTAAAACTTTCCATCAACCTTTTCATTTTGATTATTATTATTTGATAATTCATTTTCTTTGTGCATTATGGTTGCAAGAAAGGAAATGAGAGCTCATTCTATCATATTCACTCTCTCTCTTCATTCTCATCTTCTTCTTCCTCTAGCCAAGAGAAACCTTCTCATGTGTTGAGAATCCTTCTCTTGAAAAACAAAAGCAACCCCTAGACACTCTCTACTCACTCTAGGATCAAGGGTCTGGCAAGCCGGCGATTCTAGTTCACTCCAAGTACGAGAAAGAGCCCAAAGGTCGAGCCTTCGAGGTGGATCCATCTTCGACGGGAGAAGGCGACAAAGGAGAACCATCAACCTCTACAACAAAGTTTGAAGAAGAAGGAGTTCAAGTTTAGGTATAATCATCTTTATCCGAGTAGCTAAATATCTTTAGCTAGTTTGCTAGTTTTAGTTTAGACAACGATCCCGACCTAGTTTAGTCCATGTTGCCTCTTGCACTAAAAATTTGATTTTATACCGTTTCCGCCTCCCCGTAAGAACCGGGGGTCACAACGTGGACTTACAGTGGTATCAGAGCCTAACTAAACTTAAACTAGCTTGGTAGTGAAGTGTAACGAAGTTCGGAGCCGTAAAAAAACCCAAAAACCATATTTTTCAAAACCTGAGTTTCTGTTGAAATTTTTTTGGCTCAAAATGAAAAACTTTATACTTGTAAAATCATCTCAGGGTTTTCTAAGAACACCCATGAAAAACGATCCACTGTTGAGCTCAAAGCGCCGCCCTTCCGCCGCGCGAGGTAGGCTCGTGCCGCGCAACCGCCGCGCTTTGTCGTCTTCTCTGCATCGTTTTTCGTGCAGTGTGTTTGTGTGTTGGTTTTGGGATTTTTGAAATATATTATATGTGCCCAGATTTTCCAGAAAAGAAATTTCCTTTTGGGGTCCTATAATTCCGTATTTTTTCCGAACTTCACTGCACTTTGACTATGATGGTTATATCTGTGATGCTTGCATGTATTGAACGTCGGCTAATCTCTATAAGACGATTAGTCGGGGTTATACATGATCTGTAATGTGCTGGAATGTGTATATGAATGTGTTGGACTGTCGCGGGTGAATAGCCGGGGTGGATGTGAGATGAGCTTTTGTTTTTCTTTCATTCATTGTAAATGTAAATTGATGTAATAATATTATTTGTTTGGCCGCACAACCGGGTCGGGGTTGTAGCCGTCATTGTATAATTCTTTTTACTGTTTTTGCTCCTAGGATAGACCCATGGAGGGGTGCACAAACTACCGGGTATGCCGAAGTGTCAAGTGGCCTACTCATGGAGATGAGGGAGGTTGCTACGCTTCGGGTACTTGGTGGGTAGTTTGCCGCACCCGTAGGGGTCTTGGGTGGGGTATTTGGCTATTCACCGCGACCGTGTTATCCGCTTTTCGTTTCAGGCTCGAAAGGATTGCGGATTGCTGGTATATCCAATGCATTCATCTGTGATCTGTAATGTCTACTATTGCTATATCTATAACTATTTAGGCGTTGCTTATGTTTTACAGACACGCTAGCCCAGCCCCCGCTCTGTCGTTAGTTAAGTAACCTAACGGGTAATGACGGGGCCCAGTGGCGAATGCGAATGGCATAAGCGTACGTCATATTTTGGTTGTTTTCTGCTATGGTAGGATTAAATGATGGGACGCATTAAAAGTACTAATGCAAGAATATCACGCATTAAAAGAACTAATGCAAGATAATAAACCAAGTTAAAGTCGTTGGAACACTTTCGAAAAACCACTCGGTTCTTTTCAAAACCAACTTTTAAAATACGGAGTTTGAGCCACTCCATTTAAAAGCTATCTCGTTCCATCGACCAAATCAAGTTCACTACGTTCACGGTTTTGCCAAAACCATCCGTAGCCCTCCATCATTTCAGTTAAATATTCGGTAGTATTCAAGCTATGTATTTTGACCTCACGCCAAGGCATAGTGATTGGTAGCTGCCGGATATTTATCTGTTGCATAGATAGAATGCGTTAGTTTGAAACAGTCGTACTGCCATTTTGGCCTACGTCAAGGGTATGTACGGGTGGATTCAAATTAACCTGGATAATGATGGGACGAACTTGACATGTGACTTATGACATTTTGACCTCACGCCAAGGTCATAAGAGCATGGGGCAAAAATCCACATCGGGAGTTTCATAAGTACTGAAACTTGCTAGATTTTGCATACCATTTGGAGTGTGGTGATTCTGGTAGGATTCCTTCAGTTTCATCACACGATGATATTTGGATCCCGATCCTACTGTGAGTATATGCTACTCCTCGGGAAATTTCTCACTTAACGATCAATGCTATAAACCTAGTAGGTGCCTAGAAAGGTGTTAGCGGGGCTACGCCCCCAGGGAAAAGAGGTTCTTTAATTAAGGAACTTCGCGAAAGCGTTGGAAAACCTCCCTCGAAGTACCGACACCGGCCTGGCTGAACGGTTAAGCAAGTATTGTACGGTGGGATTGATCCTGGCTAATTCTTCCTTTATGGTTTGAGGAGGGATTCGAGAAACAGTGGGAGCCATCCTGTTTAGACAAACTAAAAACCACTCTAAACTTGCAAGAGCATCATGCTGAGTGTTTCTTCTTCTCTCTCCTAATTGCAGCGACCAATCAACATGACTGGACTTAAGTTACTCCTAGATAAAAACAAGTTGATAGGGCCAAACTACAAAGATTGGCTCAGGAATGTCAAGATAGCAATCACTTATGACAAGCTGGGGTATCTTCTTACCACCAAAGCTCCCCCTGTCCCTGGTCCAACTTCCAGCGTCGCGGATAAGGAAATCCGCAAGACTTGGGAGATTGATAGCGCGAAGGCCAAGTGCCTCCTGCTTGCCTCGATGGACAACGAACATCAGAGGAGGCATGAGAATATGGACATGGAGTCCATATTGCTTCATACAAAAGAACTGTATGGAGAGCAATCACGTATCGCAAGATACGAAGCGTCGAAAAAGTTGTTTTCGACAAGAATGGCCGTCGGATCATCAGTAGCCGAGCACGTGCTAAAGATGATCGGCTACATTGAGGAGCTCGCTGACCTGGGGATCACATTGGAGAGTGAGCTATATACGGATATAGTTCTCCGGTCCCTTTCTTCCACTTACGCCCAGTTTATAATGAACTTCAACCTACAAGAAAAGGAGGTTGAACTTTCAGAGCTCCTCAACCTGCTGAGGAGCGCAGAGGGCACCCTACAGAAAGGTAGGGAAACATCCACTTTGTTTGTAGGAGGATCATCTTCTTCTAGGTCCAAGGCGAAAGCCAAGGGAAAGAAGAAGAAAGCCCCCGCCAAACCAAGGGGCGGTGTTAGTAAAGTGGATACGAAGGGAAAAGGAAAAGCAACAAAGATAGCTGGGAAGCTTGTGGATAAGGAAGAATGCTTCTTTTGTCATAAGAAAGGATACTGGAAGAATGATTGCAGGGCCTGGAAGGCCAGAACACAGGAATTGAAGCAGGTTGCAGCTTCAGCTTCAGGTGTGTATGTTATTGAAAACTGTCTTTCTATAAACTCTACTTCCTGGGTATTGGATACCGGATCAGGATCTCATATCTGTAATTCTTTGCAGGCGTTGAGAAACCGTAGTGTTTTGAAAGCAGGTGACATGACCCTCAGAGTTGCAAACGGAGCTAGCATGGATGCTAAAGCCGTGGGGGACTATCACCTGGGAATGTCAGATGGACATGTTTTGGTTTTGCGTAATTGCTTTTTTGTACCCAACGCAACTTGTAATATCATTTCTGTATCTTTAGTTTCTAAAGAAGGTTATGAATTTGCGTTTGTAAGTAATGTTGTAAACATTCGCCTTAATCAAGTTTTGATTGGGTCAGGTGCTTTGAGTAATGGTATATACGTATTGAACCAACCACAGATTTTTAATGTCCAGAATACACACAAAAGAAAGTCTCCAGAAATAAACCAGACTTTCTTATGGCATTGTAGATTGGGTCACATCAATGAGAGAAGGTTGACGAAGTTACATACAGAAGGGTATTTGAATGCGTTCGAATATCAGTCGTATGCCACTTGTCAATCCTGTCTCAAAGGAAAGATGACAAAGACTCCGTTTACTGGACATGGAGAAAGAGCGAGCGAGCTCTTGGGACTCGTACACAGTGACGTGTGCGGTCCAATGTCTACACATGCCCGAAGCGGCCACTCTTACTTCATTACATTTACGGATGACTTCTCAAGGTACGGTCATATCTTCTTAATGAAGCATAAGTCCGAAGCCTTTGGAAAATTCCAGGAGTATAAGAATGAAGTAGAGAAACAGACCGGCAAAAGTATTAAGATTCTAAGATCGGATCGAGGTGGAGAATACTTAAGTGCCGAGTTCCTGGACTATTTAAAAGAGAACGGAATTCTCTCTCAGCTTACTCCTCCATACACCCCGCAACATAACGGTGTATCGGAGAGACGGAACCGCACCCTATTGGATATGGTGCGGTCCATGATGAGTAACGCTGAGTTACCGCGATCATTCTGGGGGTATGCGCTAGAATCAGCTGCATACCTTTTGAACCGAGTTCCGACTAAGACTGTGCCTACCACCCCATATGAAATGTGGAGTGGGAAGAAACCATATCTTCAATATCTGAAGATCTGGGGATGTCCAGCTTTTGTCAAAAAGCAGCATGCGGACAAACTCGAGGCACGCTCAGTGCTGTGCAAGTTTGTGGGATACCCAAAGAACACCAGGGGGTATCTTTTCTACTACGCAGAGGAACAAAAAGTCCTTGTTTCTCGCAATGCCCACTTTCTAGAACACCAGTTCTTGGAAAAGGAAATTAGTGGGAGCGCAGTAGAACTGGAAGAAGTTCCAGAACCACAGACTGTTACTGAAAGCTTAGTGGAACCAGAGGGTTCAACAGAACATGACATTCCTACGCCGCTCCGCAGGAGTAGTAGGCAGTCTCATCCGCCCGAGAGATACTGCGGTTTTCTCATAGACGGGGATAGAGAGGATTGCATCATAGATTATGATGAACCTACTAGCTTCCAGCAGGCCGTTCAGAGCGTTGACTCAGTGAAATGGCTGGATGCAATGCGGACCGAAATGGAGTCTATGTACACCAACAAGGTATGGACGTTGGACATTGCTCCAGACGGGGTAAAACCCGTAGGATGCAAGTGGATCTTCAAAAGGAAGATTGGTGTAGATGGACAGGTTGAGACCTATAAAGCTAGGCTGGTAGCAAAGGGTTTCCGTCAAAGACCTGGCTTGGACTATGACGAAACCTTTTCTCCAGTAGCCATGCTGAAATCCATTCGGATCCTTCTTGCCATCGCTGCCTTCCACGATTATGAGATCTGGCAAATGGACGTAAAGACAGCTTTTCTAAATGGAAATTTAGAGGAGTGTGTCTATATGGACCAGCCAGAGGGCTTCATTCAGAGTGGGAGCAGCGGAAAGGTGTGCAAGTTGCTTAAGTCCATCTATGGACTGAAGCAGGCATCGCGGAGTTGGAACATCTGTTTTGATGAGACGGTCAAGGAATTTGGCTTTATCAAAAATCCAGATGAACCATGCATCTACAGTAGATTTGTAGCGAGAACTGTAGTATTCCTCGTTTTATACGTGGATGACATTCTCTTAATAGGAAATGACATTCCTATGCTACAATCTGTCAAGGGGTTCTTGTCACACAGGTTCTCCATGAAAGACCTGGGTGATGCCTCATACATCCTGGGGATCCGGATCCATCGTGATAGATCCAAGAGGATATTAGGACTTTCACAGTCCAGGTACATCGACACCAAAGTGAAGAGATTCTGTATGGAAGATTCCAAGCGCGGTAACCTACCGGCTTGTCACGGGATCACCCTCTCTAAAGAGATGTCTCCCAAGACTGATTTGGAGAGGGATCGCATGTCTATTATACCCTACGCTTCTGCGGTAGGCTCTATAATGTATGCGATGTTGTGTACCAGACCAGATGTAGCTTATGCACTGAGTGTGGTAAGCCGGTATCAGTCAAACCCTGGGGAGAAACACTGGATAGCGGTAAAGAACATTCTCAAGTACCTGAGAAGGACTAAGGAGATGTTCTTGGTGTATGGCGGAAAAGACCTCCAGATCGAGGCCTTTGCTGACTCCAGCTTCCAGAGTGACAAGGATGATTCCAAGTCCATGTCGGGCTTTGTCTTTACCCTCAATGGAGGGGCGGTGTGTTGGAAGAGTTCCAAACAGGAAACCGTTGCAGACTCGACGATGGAAGCGGAATACATCGCTGCATCTGATGCCGCAAAAGAAGCTGTCTGGATGAGGAAGTTCTTGAAAGAACTTCAGATGGTTTCGTCCATTGTTGATCCAATACCTCTGTATTGCGACAACAATGGGGCTATAGCTTTAGCGAAGGAACCCAGGTCCCATCAGAGATCCAGGCACATCTTGAGGCGGTATCACCTGATCAGGGAGATCGTGGATCGCAAGGAGATCGAGGTTCGGAGAGTTGCTTCAGAAGACAACACTGTAGATCCATTCACCAAGGCCCTGCCCCAGACTCAGTTCGAGCGGCTGATCGAGATGATAGGTCTTCGATACGCCAGTACATGGCCTTAGTGCAAGTGGGAGATTGTTAGTGTATATGCCCTAGAGGCCATTACTGTATCATACTAGTTTGTATATTACTTAATGGATGCTTGGGATATTCACCTTGTATATACAATCTTGCTCAAAATAGTAGTATGCTACTTGGTTTGTCTCTACTTCAATGTGTACTTGTGTTTATTTTACTATATCGCTTATACGCATTAGTGGAGCCCTTAGGATCTTTGCTTGATTACCAGCGTTGTGATGGCAGTCACACTAGTGGGGGCTGGGTAATCTATAAGCACATCCTTATACAGGTCCCTAGTCGCAGGACTATCGAGACAGGGCATCGATACTCCGGAGTAGACTAGCGTATGCGCTTCTCATCCCTGTGTGGGAGATGGTCTGTCCCACAGCCATCAGTACGTCGTACTGGAGATAGTATACGGGTGCTCGTTGGGTTACGAGTACACTGGACAGGACTCGTCGGGAACTGACAGGTTGGTATTATACCTATCGTCAGTCATCAGTTCCCAGGTGACATGAGTACAGCTTAGTCCGCTGACTTGACACTGGCACTTCGCCTCGAGTGTGTTCCCACTGCAGTTTGATCACTACCCTACCACGGCTCAAAGGAGTCGTGCAAACAGGTGGTGGTTGGGTGCAGTCCCGAAGCACTTGGAGGCAGTGACGGTTAGACAGGATTCGTCTCTCCCGGTATTGGGGGTTGACATCGCGCTGTGTCTAGGAGAGCCATTACACGAGTAGTCCCTGGCCAGGGCAAACGAGATATACTGGTAGGTTTCCAGTGTTATCTCAGGGTGTTTTGGGCTTCGCTCCGGCACGACTTGTACCGCTATTGGGGGACTGACGTTTACCGCCCCCTAGGCCCGCCATGCGATGTATCAGACGAACAGACCGGACTGTACGGAGACTGTCACATTCAGACTCAGTAGGAGTACAGATGGGATTTCACCTCGTCAGCCTTCTTGTCGACATCTACCTGGGGACCGCTACGCACAGCTAGTGCCGCTTGCGGTCTGTGGTTAAACCCACTGCCAGCGTAGTGTCGAGTCTTTAGAGTCCCACACAGAGGGTATTCGCCTCTGGGCAAAACAGAGTAGAGGTCGCATGGTTTTGCGACAGGGTTCGTTCTCATCCGCGCACTTGTGCACGTTTGGAGTCCGGACAGATTTTACCAGCGGGCTCTGGTTTGAGCCGGATACTGGTATAGTATTTGGGGTTGCTTTTATCTCTCAGTATTCATGTTCCTCGGAACAAGGATGCAGGTGTGTATGCACAGTTATTTGAGGAAGAGGAAGATGACTTTCATTAGGGTTTCGAAACGGGTGCGTATGCACAGTTGACAGTCGTCTTTTTCCAAACCCTAATAGATTTGTATTATATCATTTAATAATATATAATAAAATGAAATTGTGTCATGGTTAGTTTTTGTTGACTTGTTGACCATGGTTGACTTGTTGACCATGGTTGAACTTTTGACCATTATCATTACAAATGAAAGATGCTCTTGATTCTTGCATTTTCATTTAATGTTGGTAATGATAGTGGTCATTCTAAAACTTTCCATCAACCTTTTCATTTTGATTATTATTATTTGATAATTCATTTTCTTTGTGCATTATGGTTGCAAGAAAGGAAATGAGAGCTCATTCTATCATATTCACTCTCTCTCTTCATTCTCATCTTCTTCTTCATCTAGCCAAGAGAAACCTTCTCATGTGTTGAGAATCCTTCTCTTGAAAAACAAAAGCAACCCCTAGACACTCTCTACTCACTCTAGGATCAAGGGTCTGGCAAGCCGGCGATTCTAGTTCACTCCAAGTACGAGAAAGAGCCCAAAGGTCGAGCCTTCGAGGTGGATCCATCTTCGACGGGAGAAGGCGACAAAGGAGAACCATCAACCTCTATAACAAAGTTTGAAGAAGAAGGAGTTCAAGTTTAGGTATAATCATCTTTATCCGAGTAGCTAAATATCTTTAGCTAGTTTGCTAGTTTTAGTTTAGACAACGATCCCGACCTAGTTTAGTCCATGTTGCCTCTTGCACTAAAAATTTGATTTTATACCGTTTCCGCCTCCCCGTAAGAACCGGGGGTCGCAACGTGGACTTACAAATAGGACTTATCTGAAATGACGGAGGGCTATGACAGGTTTTTCTGAAAACCTATTGCGTAATGAACTTGATATCGTTGTAGAATCAAATGATTTTAAAATGGAGTGTTTTTGAGGCTTTTCTAGTTTTGCTAAAGGAGTCACTCCCGGTGAAGGGATCGTCGGTCCTTTCCTCGTCGAATGAGGTGCGGGATATATCATATATATCACTGTAAAAAGCAGAACTCTTAAAAGCAATCAAAAGACAAACCGAGTGTGTAGCATCTGCCAGTTATTGCTAAAGGAGTCACTCCCGGTGAAGGGATCTCGGTCCTTTCCTTATCGAATAAGGTGCAGGATATATCATATATACCGCTGTGCAAAGCAAGAACTGTAGCTACCTGTTTTATTTTGAAATTCGATTCTACAACATCTTTAGATTTCTTTTCTTTCATTAATCACATTAATGAAGTCCCATCATTTAAATTACCTAAATACGACGTACACTTATGCCATCCGCATTCTCCTCCATGTCCCCTCGTGCACCGTTAGGTTAGGTAACTAACGACAGAGCGGGGCAGGGCTAGCGCGGGTGTAAAACATAAGTAACATCTATATAATATATCATATATACTATATACAGTATCTATCACAGAACATCACATGATCACATCACAGATATCGCAGCAGAAGAATCATATAAAATATTGGATATACTAGGACGTCCGTGTTTTCAATACGAGCCAGTATAAAACACGGATTCCACGGTCGTGATGAATAGCCAAACCCACACCCCTAAACCCCTACGAGAGCGGCAAGCAACCCTACCAATTCTGGAATTAGGAGACCCGGACTCGGCTCCTCGAGTTGGTCTCCCACTGGACTCCAGAACCCGGTTACTTGTGCCCTCCTCCTTGGGTCTATCCTAGTATGGAAAAGTAAATAATATACATCAACGGTGACAACTTCCGCAACCTGGAAGTGCCCCAATAAAAGAATATTACATACAAGTTTTTACATGAATGAAAATGAAAAACACTCATCTCACATAAAAACCCTCGGGCTATTCAAACACGACGTTCCAATATAACATATCCAGCAACACATAACATCACATGTCATCAACGTAAGTAAATATGCGCATCCCAATTGTCGTTGACATATAGCAACGAAACCGGCGATATCACATATTACACTTACGGTCACAGAAAAGAAAGTGTAAAACTACAACAGTTGGAATCCGCAATCTCCATAGACATCGCATGCCTAATCAAATGAATTACTTAGACATCACATGCCAAACAATTATAAACCCCGCATTTTAGTCTCATTATCGAAAACACTTTTCAATATCAAGTCGGGCAATTCAACAAGATTCCCGAAAATCTGATCGAATGCTCTTCGCAAACTTTAGTAGGCAGCCGCACCCCCGATACCGTCGACGAAGTGCACCAAGGCGGAACACCGCTGCCGCGAGCACTCGAACGGATGCTTTAGGCGACGGGGTTCTCCTACAGTCACTTGGTCGGGGCTATGGGGTGTAGCTGTCTATTAAATTTATCCGGCGAGTATCCGCGTACGCTACGTGATTGCGACGGACTTTTGATCGCATCAAAATTCCGTGGCAACCGATCAAGTGAGACTAAAGTGTTGTGTTTATAACATTCATTCAGTTATCACATAACTACTTGTGAATTCCAATTATTGTATCCCATTCCAGATAAACAGAAAATGTTAAACTTTCCGATCGAACAGTCAAACACCCAAGTTTTCCCGATACAGCTCAACACATGAAATAAGTCTAAAAACATTCAGTTCATGCCTCAGTACCAACGGTCCAGCCGTAGAAGGGTCAAGCCAACGCCTCATATGTGGCACGCCGTACTGCCCCAAACCCGAAGGTTCAATGGGCCGTTCAAGACGGTCACATAATCGAGTTAAGGTTTGTTTTCTTCTAGAGGGACCATCGCGTTACTTGCACTACTTAGAACGTCGTTAAACAACGGAAAGATCCAACACTTGGAAATTTCCCGACAGGGGAAAAATTGGGTATTTATATCCGATCGAACTTTTTAACATATTCAAAAATTATCCGGAAAGCCACATAGACAAAATCTGATAATCCGATCGAATGATCTAAGCTCCAAAACACCCTGGAATATTCAACTCTTGAATAAATATTAAAAAATCCCATAAAATCCAGAAGCAAAATATAGGAGTTACTGTGCAAAAATTGAAGAGTGATCACATATATTGACCGCGGAACCGCCGCAGAAGCCAAGCTTCTGCCGCGGTTCCGCCGCGCTTTAGAAGCAACTTTAGGAAATTTTTGCACCGTAATTCATATAATTCCATGCTGAATTTTTTAAGAATTTTTAATCTGGAAAAAACCCATTTTTTGAAAAAAGTCCAGAGAGCATGGAAAAATTGGGGTTTCGGGTTCGTTCGGATTTCAAACGTCGTCTAGACTTCGCCTGAGGCTCTAGCTAGGCTCTGATACTACTGTAGGGTTCCTAGGAACGCTAATGAGGTCTCACAAGGCATCAACCATGCCAATTTCAAATTTTACAAATGCCGAGAAACCCTAATACGGATCATTAACTAGAATTTTAGGCGAAACAAGAACTAGTAAACTACTTTACTAAGAGAACGGAAATACAACCTTTGTAGATCCGGTCCTCCACCTCCATAGCTCCGTGATGAAGTCCTCTCCGCTGTCCAAATCGAATCCATGACTCTAGCATCGGCTTCATCGGAGATATGGGCGGGCTAGGTCGTCGACGTCGATGCCGAAGATGATCTACGTCGAGGCATCACTAGATCAAGCTCCAACTTCACCAAGTCTTGAAACTTGTGAAGAAAACACTCTATACTACTTGGCAAGAGGTAGAGGATGAAGAAATAGGAAGTGGGTTCACTTTAGAATTGGATTTCTCACTCTTTTTCATCAAATCACCATTGATGAAAGCTAGGTTTTCTTCTTGAAGAAGAACAAGAAGAAGAAGAAGAATATTATGATAAGTTAATTAAATCCAAAAGAAAATGAATACTTATCATAATATGAACCATGGTTATGTGTAGAGAGTTGACTAAGATTAGATGAATGGTTAGGATTAAGGATGAAGACAAAGTGGTCACTTTGGTCAAAGCTTCATGAAGCTTCAACAAGCTTCAAGAATGAAAGAAACCATTTTGTTTTCTTATCCCATTTCTTTTTTAATCCAATTAAAAAGATAAATGAATGAATAACTAAATAAAAACCCTAACCATTTACTTAACCAAGGTTTAATTCCTTACACAACCCCTAGCAAACATGTATCATCAAACATGATACATCCAAGTGCACAAAAGTATATCACATATACAACTTGTGAACATCAAGTGAGAAAATCCATTTAAAGTGAACTAATACTAGTTAATGCAAAGTAATATATCAAATATATAATTATGCATTAAATCATTAAATCAACACTTGATTTAACGATCCGGTCATATGCATATAACCGACTAATATCAATAGTAACAACTTATCGAATCAACACTTGATTCGATAACCCAGCTATATGATTGTTAGGGATTCTGCGTGTTCAAGTTTTAGTTTAAATACCGCAATCAAGACGGTTTCGCTTGTAGCTAGCCGGTTGAGTACGGGTCGTCCGTAGGGAGATGGGAGTCTTTTTCTATGTGTTTTAACGAGTTAAGTCCGAGAGTTCAGATTTGTTTGTGATTATCTAAGTGTTAAATGGATAATTAAAGAGAGCTTGTTAGGGTTAGGATTTTGTTAGTTTGAGTTAGGAGTCTCCACATCTTTCGTTGCCCCTCTTAATATCGGTGTTACGGTAATCGGCAACAACGGGGATTAGCACGACTAGGAAGGACTTTGCGAGTATAAGCTAGGCTTTCCAACGCATAAGGTCTTCCTTTTGGTGCTTGTCCGTCCGTTCTTGGCTCTTAGCCATAACCTCCGGTTAATTCAACCACAACCGGTCTCACTACGGAATCACCGCTATCATGTAGGATAGAGTGCCGTAAAGAGCGGATTGTGGTTCAATTAACGGGAGTCGAATTAAGCTGTTGGGCAAGAAAAGAGTGAGAGAGATTTCCTTCTCTCAAACTTCCCTTATCCTACCCTAACAAGTATGAACTACTCACACATCATGATACGGGAAAATAAAACAAAACAAAAGAGGAAGATAGAAAGAAAGAGATTAGAAGAATACGACTAGCTATTTGCGACCTCACCTTGGCGAGGATCGAGCGTAAGCATCATGGTCGTTTTAAGGATAAAGAAAAAGAGAGAAGAAAGAAACACAAGAAATAACAACAACTAGTTAACAAATTAAAATTACAACAATTATAGAAAAAGCAAGACAAGCATGATAATAAAATGATCTTCTTTATTCACCATTCTTCACTCACAAGCTCACTACAAGTTTAATGGAGAAGAGATGAGGAGAAGAAGAACATGTATTCTAAAACCTAGAAAAAGAATACAAGATTATGGACTCCTTCCTTCTCAAAGTTCTGGGCTATTTATAGGCTGGAGAATGGAAATTTAGGGCAACCACCAGAACACATATACAAAGACAAAAATACCTCTAAAAAATGGTCAACTGCCGCCACCATATGGCCGCGGATCCGCGGCCTAGACCCCCTATTGGCCGCGGATCCGCGGCCCTTTGGAGGAGTTGGGCTCTCGTATTTTTTGGGCTTTCCTGGTTTGATGTCCCCTTTATTCTGGTATATGTATTTTCTGGAAATACTTCCACATTTCTTCCAGAATTTCTGTTGAGGGAAAGGTGGACTTTTGTCAAGATTTTCTTGAGCTCCGCGTAGATTTCTTGGAACTTGTTGTTGCCATTGAGCCTTGTGCATGAAGGTGACAATCGATTTGCCATTTTGTCTCCAAAACTGGTGTGTGGCAACAGACGGATAAAGAGCGGAGACCCGTGTTTTATCAGTGGTTGGCAGGAACCCGGATTTTGTCGTGTTTTTCCATGGACTTCACCGCTTAGAGCCGAGAACCTGTATCCTGCAATTGACTAGCAAACACGGCTCAAGAGTATCTACCGATATGCAATATGATAAAAATTGGGCGGTATGAAAATGCAAAAATCTGATATGAACAAATACCCCCAAACTTATCATTTGCTCGTCCCGAGCAAAGCCAATTTATTCACAAAAAATTTCCTAACCTCACTTTCGCAGGGAACGCGATTGCACTGAGCATGTGCAACAAGCCGTTAAACCTCTAGGTGTCCTTAGTAGGAGGAGTGTTGTCTCCTGAGGGTTTTCAGCGGATACTACCCATAAAATCTGGTCATGTTGGTTTTGTAAAATAACTAAGATTCAAACCCTAAAGTTTTGTTTCAGAAAATAACAATTCTATAATCCTAAGTCTAGACTATGGAACCTTTATTTTTCACACCTCGCTTCTTATTTAGCTACAGATTTTATATGTCTTTACGTGTAGTGCAAATAATGTCGTTAATTTCCAGAAGGATCGATTAAAGTCATCATGTCACACCTATAAAGCCCAGATAACAATTTTAAAAGGATCACATAAGTTTTATAAAGAGTTAAGTATTTTTCAAGTTTCGTTTTCCAGTAAGGTTTCAACTTCAGAATTTCTATCTTCCTTTACAGGAAACTAAGTCGTATTTTTAACTCCACCTTTTTCTTGTTTTCATTTCATACACACCTCTGTGAACGTGCAATAGTCTTTATCATAGAAGAAAACCTTCATATCTTCGTTAAATTTTTTTATAAAAGCCTGTCTTTTATCAAGATTATTCTCACACACAGAACCGTTAGGAATTTTAACTCGGAGAGAACACTTGATTGATTTTGTTTTAATCTGGACTTTCTAGGCTTCTTAGCGAGCTTTGGGCTAATGCACCCAAACCAGTTGATTTTAGGGCATTAGGTGTAGAAACACCCCAGCGGACTTAATTACTCAAGTTACCTAGGTCCAAAAACAAAAGACAGTTTGGCGTGAAAATCAGATGATTTAATGCGAACGGAGATATAACCGGCAGTTCAATTATTTTTTTTGGATAAAAGACGTGTTTAGTGGGTTCGGTGTGTAATCATTCCAATCAAGTTTCAGATGGGTTATTTTTCAGACTTAGTTCCAATTAAGACATCAATAATATTCCTTCATATTCGCTTTACTTCATAAACTATTCTTGACATAACTTATTTCAGAACAAACCTATTTGATCCTTAGAAAATCATTTATCTGTTTAAAAGTTTTTAAACATAAAAGACTTGTCATCTAATTCCCAAAAATTCACGACACGTGTAGTGTGATGTAAAGACGTATATCAGCTATAGTTAACTTCAAAGGAGAGTTATCTTTCAGGTTTTCAAAATCTAAACATAAGATTTAGTTATTCCTATTTTTCAAACAAAAACCGTCGAGATGTTGAATCAGAGTTTTTTCACTAGCTAACTTGACAGAAAAGTTTTTATATTTTTAGAAAATTTTCAGATTTTTATGGATTTTATGGATTTTAATATGCAGATGCAAAATATACACATGAATGCGAAGGTAAGAAATGCGTACCGAGCATACCCCCAAACTTAAACTGGACAGTGTCCTCACTGTCATTGCATGAAGAGATCATTTGAAGGGTCAAAATTGTCGGTTAGCGATACACAAATTTTTATTTGCTTTTGTTTTTAAAGAAAAAAGAATATACACAAATATATACAAAATGGTTTGTACATACCCCCAAACTTATTTGGAACAGTGTCCACTGTTCTTGGCTGGATAACCGAAGTTTGGAGGTAGGCAGAGGAAGATCATTCAGGGTAAACCGGCTCCTGTAGGAATAGGAGCTCCTCTGTTGGTTCACCGCTAAGGTACGGTTTGCATCGGTGTCCGTTTACTTTGAAAAGTGAACCATCCTTTGGATTTTCCAAATCCACGGCGCCCTGCGGATACACATTCCGCACAAAATACGGTCCTTTCCAGCGAGATCTGAACTTTCCTGGATGGAAATGAAGTCGGGTGTCGTAAAGCAGTACCCGCTGACCAGGTACGAAGGTTTTGCGCAAAAGGTGTTTATCGTGAAACACCTTCGTTCGATTCTTAACGACAACCGCGTTATCGTAAGCCTCATCCCTAAGCTCGCTTAGTTCGTTCAACTGCAGCTTCCGATGGCTGCCCGCATCCTCGAGAGTCAGATTCAGCTCCTTTATCGCCCAAAATGCGCGATGCTCTATTTCGACAGGTAGGTGGCTGGCTTTTCCGTACACAAGCCGATAGGGAGACATGCCAAGTTCGGTCTTATAAGCGGTTCGAAAAGCCCAAAGGGCATCAGTGAGTTTCAGCGACCAATCCTTACGGTTCTTGGAAACCGTTTTCTCCAGTATCTGCTTGATTTGCCGATTTGAAACTTCGGCCTGCCCGCAGGTTTGGGGGTGGTAGGGCGTAGAGAGCTTATGATTAATGGAGTATTTCCGCATCAAGGCTTCGAAAGTTTTATTGCAGAAATGACTTCCATTGTCGCTAATGATCGCACGGGGGTGCCCAAACCGGGAGAAAATGTTTTCTTTAAGGAACCTAACGACAACCTTGTTGTCGTTAGTTCGGCTGGGCACAGCCTCGACCCATTTAGAGACGTAATCAACAGCGAGAAGGATGTACAAGTTCCCAAAAGAGCTGGGAAACGGCCCCATGAAATCTATCCCCCAAACATCGAAAATCTCCACAACCAAGATCGGTTGGAGCGGCATCTCGTTCCTCCGGGATATCCGGCCCATGTGTTGGCACCGGGAGCAAGTCTTGCAATAGTCATGAGCGTCTTTGAAAAGTTGTGGCCAGTAGAAACCACATTGCAAGATCTTCTCAGCTGTCTTTCTGGGCCCAAAATGCCCGCCACACGCTTGATCGTGGCAAAATGACAGCACACTCTTGAATTCCTCGTCAGGGACACACTGACGAATAATCTGGTCGGGACAGTACTTGAACAAGTAGGGTTCGTCCCAGTAAAAGTGTTTTACTTGGGATAAGAAGTGAAGTCTGTCCTGACTTGACCATTCATTCGGTAGTAATCCCGTGGCCAAATAGTTCACAATATCTGCGAACCAGGGTTCGCACGATACTGTCAAGAGCTGTTCATCCGGGAAAACGTCGTTGATCGGAATTGGAAACGAAGGCGAAGAAGGAAGTCGTGAGAGATGGTCGGCAACTACGTTTTCACATCCTCGTTTATCCTTAATGATAAGGTCAAACTCTTGAAGCAAGAGGATCCAACGTATTAACCGAGATTTTGCATCTTTCTTCGTAAAAAGATGGCGCAGAGCAGAATGATCAGTGTAGACAATGACTGGAGAGCCGATGAGGTAGGGCCTGAACTTTTCTAAAGCAAATACAACAGCTAAGAATTCCTTCTCAGTTGTTGTATAATTGAGTTGTGCGTCGTTGAGGGTTCGGCTCGCATAATAGATTACGTGCGGCATCTTGTTGATGTGTTGTCCAAGGACAGCACCAATGGCAGAGTCGGATGCATCGCACATAATCTCAAATGGGCGCGTCCAGTCAGGTGAAGAAAGAACGGGAGCAGAAGTGAATGAGCGTTTTAGTGACTCGAATGCAGTCACACAGCTCGAGTTGAAGTCGAATGGCGTATCCTTGGCCAGCAAAAGAGTCAAGGGCCTAGCAATCTTGCTAAAGTCCTTGATAAACCGTCTATAGAAACCGGCATGGCAAAGGAAGGCTCGGATATCTCTGACGCATCGGGGAGGAGGCAGATTGGAAATGACCTCAATCTTTGCTTTGTCAACCTCTATGCCATTTTGCGAGATGATATGTCGTAAGACAATACCTTCGCGCACCATGAAGTGGCATTTCTCCCAGTTCAAAGTGAGATTCTTGTCCTTACATCGGGTAAGGACAGCGTCAAGATGTAGCAAACACTCGTTGAAGGAATCGCCGAAGATGGAGAAATCATCCATGAAAATCTCCAGAAATTTTTCCACCATGTCTGAGAAAATTCCCATCATACACCACTGGAAGGTAGCGGGCGCATTGCATAACCCAAAGGGCATGCGTCGATATGCAAACGTGCCGAAAGGACAAGTGAAAGTGGTCTTGTCCTGGTCTTTTTCGGCGATGGGAATTTGATTATAGCCAGAGTATCCATCAAGAAAGCAGTAGTACTCGTGTCCGGCCAATCGTTCAAGCATTTGGTCAATGAAAGGTAGCGGAAAGTGGTCTTTCCGCGTTGCGGCGTTGAGTTTTCTGTAATCGATGCATACTCGCCACCCAGTTTGGGTGCGAGTAGGGATTAACTCGTTCGCCTCGTTGGTTATGACCGTGATGCTCGACTTCTTGGGGACAACGTGAATGGGGCTAACCCACTGGCTATCAGAGAGGGTAAATGATACCACTATCTAGACATTTTACGATCTCCTTCTTCACAGCCTCTTTCATGACTGGATTGAGACGTCTTTGTGGATCCCGGACTGGTTTGGCATCATCCATCAGATGAATGTGATGCTCAACGATCAGGGGACTAATCCCCTTGATGTCCGCCATGGACCAGCCAAAAGCTTGCCTGTTGCTGTGCAAGACCGCGAGAAGGGCTTTCTCTTGCTCGGGAGCTAGAGAAGCCGAAATGATGACAGGGAGGGTCTCGTTCTCACCTAAGTAAGCGTACTTAAGGTGAGACGGCAAAGGCTTGAGTTCGAGCGTTGGAGGTGAAACGATGGAAGGCAAGATTGGTGCAAAGGTCTCGAAATCAAAGGACTCCAGCAAAGGTTCAAAGCGAGTGTAGGCAACCGAGTTGGATGGTTCAGGTAACTCATCCAGAAAGTCAAAGAATTCAAACTCGGGTTGTGCGCAGCCATGATCGTTTGAAAACGTGAAACACTCGTAGTCGTTGTCGGGCGCAGAAACAGCAGCAGGTTCGAAGAGAAACGCAGTAGTGGCGTCAAGATTATCGTGATCAAACAGAAACTCCTCGAATTCACACTCTTCTGGGGTGATCTCCTGGATCAAGCAGACGTCCAGTATATGAGCATTAGGTTCGGCGGGCTGATTCCCCAACCTAAAAATGTTGAGTTCAATCGTCATGTTTCCAAAAGAGAGGTTCATCGAACCATTGCGACAATTGATCACAGCATTTGAGGTTGCAAGAAATGGACGACCGAGTATCACCGGAATTTGATTCCGGGGGTTAGCTACAGGCTGTGTGTCTAATAGAATGAAGTCAACAGGGAATATGAAGTCCCCGACTCTTATCAACACATCCTCTAGCTCACCCCTAGGATGGGTGATCGATCGGTCGGCCATTTGGAGAGTGCAGTGCGTGGGTTTCAGCTCTCCGACGCCTAATTGCTCGTATACTGAATACGGAAGCAGGTTAACACTGGCACCAAGATTTAATAGTGCGCGGTTGATGTTCTTATCCCCAATGGTAATTGAAATCGTAGGACAGCCAGGGTCCTTCCGTTTTTGTGGTAAAGATTGGGTAAGGGCATCACTCACAGCACTAGCCAAGAAAACTTTCTTGGGTACCTGAGACTTCCTCTTTTTCGTGCACAAGTCCTTTAAGATTTTCGCGTAAGACGGGACTTGTTGGAAAACATCTAAAAGAGGAATGTTAATGTTAACCTGCTTAAATAACTCCAGAATCTTCTCCATTTGTGGATTTTGTTTGTTAGACCTCAACCGGTTTGGAAATGGAACATTTTGAAAATTGGTTGAGTTTAATGCTGGAGGAGGAGATTGTGGAGTTGGAACGGATCCCAAAATAGGTGTTTTCGTGGAGTGAGAAGTGGGTCCGTTCAGAGCAGAAGAAGAGGAAGGAGTGCCTTGTGAAGAACGGAGAATAGGCTCAGAAGACGAAGAAGAAGAAGAAGCGGCGGCCGGGGTGTCATCGTTGATTCGTTTGCCAATGTTGTTTTGCAGCATCCTTCCCGATCTCAGTGTGGTCACGGCACTCACATTATGGTTCTGTTGTTCAAGAGCAACATGTTCATTATGTGGGTGGCCGGGATTTGGGAGTTGCTGGGATAGGAGCTTCCCCTTCTCTCGCTCGCTTAAGGCCGCGTTCAGCTGTGCAATTTGGGCCTCGATGGTCTTGATGCTTTGCCCGTGTGCGGCAGTGTGTTGCACTAAGGATTGAATGGAAGACTGGATGTTGGTGATTGTTATATTTTCTGTGATTGTAATAAATCGAATCAAATAGTCCCCGGCAACGGCGCCATTTGATTGAAAAGAATTCTCGATGTGTAGTATGAAATTGTAAAGAAATCACAACCAAAAATTATTTGACCGCAATCAACTACGGTGTCGGATGTAGTTAGTATGTGAGTGCGGATCGTCCACAGGGAAAGTGTAATCGTTCGTCTTTTGAATTAGATGAGTTGAATCTTTAAAGAAAGAAAACAAAACAATTCAAGATTTATAGTTGAAGTTCAAGAATGAGAAAAAACTAGATCTAAGAAAGCATTAAAAGATAGAATCAAGAATTGATCGTTTGTTGATTTTTCCAAACCAAATCTCAAGAATCGAAATGAGGCTCGTAGGAATCGATCGGATCTATAGATGTGATGTAATCTTACAATTACGTATTCTTATCCTTCGATGAATTGATACTAGATCGATGATGATCGATCGAGAATTAGGGATTTCTTGTGAAACTAGGGTTTCATCTTATCCCTTGTTCTTTCGTCGATATCATTCACATTCTAGCCTCTAGTAAATTCAAGAAACGATCGTAGATCCCTAATTTCGAGCGATCACAATCAAGAAAGCATCGCAACGAAGCTAGGTCATCGATTCTTGAACTTGCTAGGGTTTACAAACTCGTAGGACTTAAAAATAGTATTAAGATTTGTTACATCATCATTCTACAATCGTCTCGACTCCTTAACGAGCGGAGTTTTATTCACACATCACAACAAGAGCAACAATTACAAATTGAGATCTAATCATGATGCAAGAATTAAAAGAAAGCAAGATTAAAGAAATTCACCTTTTATTTATATCAACAATTTAGTTACATTCGCTCAAGAACTACAAGAGGAAGAACTTGATCGTCGACTTGGCTTTGCTCGTCTCCGTGGATCGCGGATCGGCTCGGATCACTTGCCCGATTGAAGATCGGCTCGGCTCCTAAAAGGTTGAAGGCTTCTTGCTTGATTTGGTACTCAAGATCTTGGATTTAGAGTGGAATTAGGGTTAGGGTTTCGCACAAGCCTTGTCACGAGACTTGTGGAAGAAAATGGTGTAGAATGAACCAATGATTATTGATTAGCCTTTAACCCTAGGTCTAGGTTTCTATTTATAGATAACTAACCCTAGATCTAGGATTTCAAATTCTAAGTTTCCCTCCTAAAGTTTGTTGAGGAAATTCAAATTTCCCTCCAAAAGTTAGTTAGGGGAGAAGCTTCTAGATGTAATTAGTTAGGATGAGCTTCTAGAAGAGGATTAGTTAGGAGCTTAATTAGGATTAGCCTTCTTAATCTTCTTTGCTGATCTGGCAGTAGCTTCTGGAGAATTATGGAATTTGACGTATCACAATTGACTGTGGGCCCAGTGAAAGGAATTATGCACTGAATTTGAAGCGATGACGTGGCAGAGTAGGCGCGGAACCGCGGCGCAAGCCATCTCCTGCCGCGGTTCCGCGGCTGACTTGGAGGCTTATGGCTTGGTACTTCAGGGTTGAACTTGGGCTGTTGTATTGGGCTTTATGTGATATATAGAATTTAATATCTCCTTTTGTATTGCTACCAGATCTCAGGGCTTTGAGTTGGCGTAATTTTGATCAGCTCTTTTGCTTTTTCTTCCGTATTTCCTGCACAGACTCAAGACAAGTGTTGCGCAAATACAGAAATGATGCGATGCCATGAAATGCGGTTAATTTCCTTTAAAGTGTCGGTTTAAAAGTCTAACACATGCAATCTCATATTTTGTGACAGATTTGCTAATATGTAGAATATGAATGCCGAACACTTCTAAATGTATGCAAATGTTACGGAAATTGCCGGCTAAAATATACAATATTTTCGACTGATCAAATACCCCCAAACTTAATTTCGATCGTTTTGAGCGAATGTTTTATTAAAAAGAGAAGGCGAAAATAAAGAAAGAGAAAAACTAACTAGCACACTTTCGTAGGCAACACGATTGCACTGAGCACGTGCAACAAGCCTTTAAACCTCTAGGTGTCCCTAGTAGGAGGAGTGTTGTCTCCTGAGGGTTTTCAGCGGATTGCACCCACAAAATCCAATAATAAAAGGAAGATCATGAATATTACATTTAAAGAAAAGAATTGTAAAAGAAAAGCCTTGAAAAATTAGGGTTTCCAACTAAGCTAGCTTTTCGGTTGTCATGAGCCCTATCTTAATGGTCATGAAAAGATGTCAAAAATCACGTCCTCCCTCAATAAAACATCGTCTTATTCTTCATTCCTATCTGTCTTCCAAATATCGATCATATCACCCTGCGTGTGTGTAAAGGACATCCCTACACCCGGAGAATTCAATTCAAGCTATCATACTCTTGCCCATCAGCCTCAGTACTTTTTAATAAACGAGATTGCTCACACACTTTCATGCGACCGTTAATACTTCTTGAGGTACTAACCGACCGATTAAATGTGCTTGCGTGCTTGGTGTATTTTCCTAGTCTTGCACCACCTCAGGCATAGCAGTGACTCCTAGACCAGTTAGCCTTAGGGCACTAGGTGAAGAAGCACCCTTTGCTATATATTTTTTTATTACCCTTGGTGATAACAAAACCAGTGTCTATTTTTCTCACCATTTTTAAAACATTTTTTTTCTCATACTTTTGGCTTTAAGACAAGAGCATTTCAAGGTATCCTCTACTATCCCAGGCTTCAAGATGTGTGTAAGTGCGAATAGCAGGGTAGCAACGTTCAAAATATTTGGCTTCCAGAATAGAAACTATTTTTCAGACTTATTTTTATCCTCAGATTAGTGACGTCCTTCATCTTACTAACCCTTGGGACAACGGCTCATAACTACTTATTACTAGTTCGTATAAGAAAACTTCTAATTTTCTTAGTTTTCTTAAATTTTTCTAATCTCATGGATGTAATTTCTCACTATCTAAACTTTCATTATCTTATTTATGTACAAAGATATTTTTATAGTTTTGAAAATTTTTAAATTTTTATGGTTTTTCAAAAAAAAAGTTTTGTGCTTATGCAGATGATATGCAAATGATGCGAAAATAAGCACAAATCTCACCCAAACTTGTTTTCAATAGTGTCCTCACTGTTGCCTTCTGCTAAATCTCGAAAAACCTGTAAGCTTGGGAGGAATTTATTAGTGGGGGCAAAATATTTAAGTGAAGAACCTCCCCTAAACTTATTTTTGGCTCACAATTTTGTAAAAATTTTCTTTTTAGGAGCCAGAAAAAAATTATACCCCCCCAAACTTGAGTTATGCAATGTTAAACTTTGAAAATCACAAGTGGGGGTCAAAAATCATTGGTCGATGCCAAGCTTTGCAAAGACCGAATGTCAACACCAACCATTCAAAAATTTTATCAATGCAGTGCTCTGGTTGGTGGAAGAAGAAGTGGGGAAAAGGTAAGTGGTGGAAGAGAGTGTGTGTGCATCTCATATTGGAGAGACGATGCAGTGATTGTGATGGATAACTCGCATTCTTTTTACATTTCAGAAGAAGGGGTGGAGGTTCAATTTCATTGATTGGGAGATGATTCATCTCAACACCCGTGTCATTCAAAAATGCGAGTTCATCAGCGAATATCTCCTCAAAAGTTCTATGTATACCCCGGTGAATAATGTCATCTCAAAGTGCGGGGTGATCTTCAGACTCTAAATGCAGTTCATAATTGGTGTTAGTTGTTGACCCGGACATCTCGGTGGAAGAGTCCGTATGTGTATGATACATAGTGGGGTCAAACAATAACATATGAAAAGAGTCTAGATCGATATCAGGAGGATCATCAAATTCGCTGCTGTCGACATCCATTAAGTCGACAGAACATGCCTGAGCAATAGGTTCGGAGGGTACACTTCCCAACTTGTAAATGTTCAGCTCTATTGACCTATTCCCGAAAGATAGGGTCATAGAACCATTACGACAGTTGATTATTGCATTGGAAGTGGCCAAAAAGGGGCGACCTAAAATCACCGGAATTTGATTCTGTGGGTTCGCTACAGGTTGTGTATCAATTACAATAAAATCTACCGGGAATATAAATTCTCCGATTTTTATTAACACATCCTCCAGTTCACCCCTAGGTTTGGTGATTGATCGGTCAGCCATCTGGAGAGTGCAATTGGTTGGCTTCAACTCTCCGATTCCTAATTGCTCATAGACTGAGTAAGGAAGCAAGTTAACACTAGCGCCAAGGTCTAATAGAGCACGGTTGATGTGTTTTTCCCCAATAGAAACGGAAATAGTAGGATATCCTGGATCCTTACGTTTCCTCGGTAATTGTTGGGGGAAAGCCGTGTCTATTGGTTTTTCCATGAATATCTTCTTGGGCACATGAGTCTTCCTCTTCCTAGTGCTTTCTTAAGAGTTTTAGCATAAGACGGAACTTGTTGGATGGCATCTAGGAGAGGGATGTTGGTGTTTACTTGCTTAAAAATGTTCATAATCTTCTCCATATGTGGACTCGGTGTGTTAGCCCTTAACCGATTCTGATAAGGTGCTTTAGCAATAAGTGATGGGTCCATCATAGGAGAAGGAAGTGTGTGTGGAACCGATCCCAGAATAGAAGTGGGGATCGTCCGTGGAGGGGTAAAAGAGGTGGGCTGTAATGGCGAGCCTTTTGGGAAATGGAGAATAGGCTCGGAAGAAAATGGTAGGGTAGAAGAACTGGGGTTAGAAGTGTATATGTGAGGAAAGGTCTCAGCCGGGGTGTTATTGATTGATTTATCAGTATCATCAAACTCTTCCCCAAGGTGAGTGTCAAGCACTCTTCCAGATCTCAACGTGATTGCATCCACATCATGTGAATAGCTAGAATTGGGTAAAGGTTGAGCTGGAAGTTTCCCTTTCTCTCGTGCACTCATTTCGGCTTTTAGTTGTGCAATTTGTTCTTCCATCGATTTGATGTTCTCATTTTGAGATATAATGATCTTCATTACATTCTCGACGGAAGATTGCAAACTTGCCGTCCCTTGGATGGATTGTTTCATGAAAGTATCCAAGGTTTGTGCTAGTGCAGAGGTATTATCTGTACCGGTCAATTGCAAAGGACTAGACGGTGCAAAAGTGTTGGCCGGATTTTGGAAGTTTTGTGATTGAAAGGGGTGCTGACTTAAAAGAAGTTGTGGGTGCTGTTGTGGTGGAGGGGCCCCTTGGAAATTGTGTTGTGTTGGAACCGTGTTTTGAAATTGTGATTGGTTCCAAGCAAAGTTAGGGTGATTCCTCCAACCCTGATCATATGTGGAGGAAGATGGATCGTTTCTAGGTCTTTGAAATGATGCATTTGTATGCTCAGGACCTTGAAACAGACATTCTTCCGTCAAGTGAGACGATCAGAACAACATCCACATACAGTTTTGGAGAGTGATATTTGACTTAGGGCAGCTAAGAATTTTTCCATATTCTCGAGTTTCTTTTGTATAGCTGAAATGTTAGCTCTAACTCCTATAGAAATGTCATTGCCATCCCTAGACGATTGACTCACACCCTCCCACTGTAAAGATTTTTCAGCGAAATCTTCTAAAAATTTCCAGGCTTCCCAGTCATCTTTGGTCATAAAGTTGCCTTGACACATGGATTCAAGGGACTGTCTTGTGTAAGGAGTAATGCCCTCATAAATGATTCGGCACAATTCCCATCTCGGGATGCCGTGATGTGGACATTGGATTAACAGATCCTTGAAGCGGTCAAGACATTTTGAAAATGTTTCATTTGGAAGCTGGGTGAATTGATAGATTTCGCTACGGACTCGAGCTGTCTTTTGATGTGGGTAGAATTTCTTAAGGAATGCGTTGACGAATTCGTCCCAATTTGAAATGGAATGTGCGGTAGTGTTATATAGCCACTTCTCGGCTAAATCGCACAAGGTAAATGGGAGAAGACGAAGACGTAAAGCATCTACAGACAACTGTGAAGTACCCATCATTGCGCATACATTTTCAAATTTCGTGATAAACACGTATACGTCTTCAGACTCGAGACCGTGAAATTTTGGTAGAAGGTTGATGTATTGGGGTTTTATTTGAAAATTTTCCCCGTTGGCTGGTGGTATGGAAAGACAGGTGGAAAGTAGGCCTCGTGTAGGATAACATCTCTCTTGGAGAGAGATGCAAGGTGGATTCTGCGCACCAACGGACGGCGGCAGATTAGGTTTAAAGAAGTTTGATGGAATCGGGTCCATCGGTGTGGGTGTGGTAGTAGGTAAAGAAAAGGTAAATGGAGAATTATCGACTTTTGGGTCGATGAGGGAAACGCGGACTTAACGGGCACTAGACACCCGTGTCCAGCCTATCTTGCACTAAAAAGGGTTAGTACAAGTGGCAGCGTGAATTTATAATTAGGGGAAAGAATGAATGTGATTGGTGTTTTTTTTTGAAAAAGATACGGATTTTTGAAAAATATGATGCAACAAAACAAATGCAACACACCAACCCTAGAATCTAATGGTCACCTAGGTCCGGCTCTAGACCGCTCCTAACTGCCAAAAGACAAGTCGCAGGATAGAATCCTCCACTGCCTCTTTGTCCCCCTATGGCCGGATAAGTGCCAGGTAAGTGGGAAGGTACTCCACTATGTAAGTAGTGGGCCTAATTAAAACCACTAGCCTTAGACACACTCGCCTTAGGCACCACAAGAAAACTCGGATAAGCAATGAATTACCCACGGCCTTCTCTTGTCCTAATTAAGCGTGACAGTCCTTAGAGTCATCTCTAGATTTCTTTTAATTAATGAGGGTAAATGCGGATGCAAGTTTTGCGATTTTCGGGGCCTAGGAAGGGTAATGAAATCCCCACCTAATTTGGATTTGGTCGTGCCCCTTAAATTTCCGTTTTAATTATGCAAACAACCAAGAATCAAAACACGCACAAATTTTATTTTGCTTTTGCGCGCTGCGATATTTTGCAAAGAAAACCTGCAACAAAGTGTTAGTTGGAGCAGACATAGGAGGAGATAAGAAAGAAGAGGAGTTACTGAGCAAAATTGGCGCAGAGAAGCTTCCACAGAGGCGCGGATCCGCCGCAGATTAGGGGTTATTGCCGCGGATGGGCGGTGAAAATAACTGTTCACTGCACCAAAATTCTTGACACTGTTCAACTTGAACTCTTCAGCTCTCTGGAAATTTCAGAAAAAATTTTCTCCAGCTCCAATGATCCCAGATTTCCTCGCAATCAAATCACAACACACGTATTAGTGTTTGCACGAATTTTGATCTAAAAATTATAATGGAATAAATTGTTCAACTCAAATTTCAAAATACGAACTATTAGCGCACTATCCCCGGCAACGGTGCCATTTGATTGTTATATTTTCTGTGATTGTAATAAATCGAATCAAATAGTCCCCGGCAATGGCGCCATTTGATTGAAAAGAATTCTCGATGTGTAGTATGAAATTGTAAAGAAATCACAACCAAAAATTATTTGACCGCAATCAACTACGGTGTCGGATGTAGTTAGTATGTGAGTGCGGATCGTCCACAGGGAAAGTGTAATCGTTCGTCTTTTGAATTAGATGAGTTGAATCTTTAAAGAAAGAAAACAAAACAATTCAAGATTTATAGTTGAAGTTCAAGAATGAGAAAAAACTAGATCTAAGAAAGCATTAAAAGATAGAATCAAGAATTGATCGTTTGTTGATTTTTCCAAACCAAATCTCAAGAATCGAAATGAGGCTCGTAGGAATCGATCGGATCTATAGATGTGATGTAATCTTACAATTACGTATTCTTATCCTTCGATGAATTGATACTAGATCGATGATGATCGATCGAGAATTAGGGATTTCTTGTGAAACTAGGGTTTCATCTTATCCCTTGTTCTTTCGTCGATATCATTCACATTCTAGCCTCTAGTAAATTCAAGAAACGATCGTAGATCCCTAATTTCGAGCGAGCACAATCAAGAAAGCATCGCAACGAAGCTAGGTCATCGATTCTTGAACTTGCTAGGGTTTACAAACTCGTAGGACTTAAAAATAGTATTAAGATTTGTTACATCATCATTCTATAATCGTCTCGACTCCTTAACGAGCGGAGTTTTATTCACACATCACAACAAGAGCAACAATTACAAATTGAGATCTAATCATGATGCAAGAATTAAAAGAAAGCAAGATTAAAGAAATTCACCTTTTATTTATATAAACAATTTAGTTACATTCGCTCAAGAACTACAAGAGGAAGAACTTGATCGTCGACTTGGCTTTGCTCGTCTCCGTGGATCGCGGATCGGCTCGGATCACTTGCCCGATTGAAGATCGGCTCGGCTCCTAAAAGGTTGAAGGCTTCTTGCTTGATTTGGTACACAAGATCTTGGATTTAGAGTGGAATTAGGGTTAGGGTTTCGCACAAGCCTTGTCACGAGACTTGTGGAAGAAAATGTTGTAGAATGAACCAATGATTATTGATTAGCCTTTAACCCTAGGTCTAGGTTTCTATTTATAGATAACTAACCCTAGATCTAGGATTTCAAATTCTAAGTTTCCCTCCTAAAGTTTGTTGAGGAAATTCAAATTTCCCTCTAAAAGTTAGTTAGGGGAGAAGCTTCTAGATGTAATTAGTTAGGAGGAGCTTCTAGAAGAGGATTAGTTAGGAGCTTAATTAGGATTAGCCTTCTTAATCTTCTTTGCTGATCTGGCAGTAGCTTCTGGAGAATTATGGAATTTGACGTATCACAATTGACTGTGGGCCCAGTGAAAGGAATTATGCACTGAATTTGAAGCGATGACGTGGCAGAGTAGGCGCGGAACCGCGGCGCAAGCCATCTCCTGCCGCGGTTCCGCGGCTGACTTGGAGGCTTATGGCTTGGTACTTCAGGGTTGAACTTGGGCTGTTGTATTGGGCTTTATGTGATATATAGAATTTAATATCTCCTTTTGTATTGCTACCAGATCTCAGGGCTTTGAGTTGGCGTAATTTTGATCAGCTCTTTTGCTTTTTCTTCCGTATTTCCTGCACAGACTCAAGACAAGTGTTGCGCAAATACAGAAATGTTGTGATGCCATGAAATGCGGTTAATTTCCTTTAAAGTGTCGGTTTAAAAGTCTAACACATGCAATCTCATATTTTGTGACAGATTTGCTAATATGTAGAATATGAATGCCGAACACTTCTAAATGTATGCAAATGTTACGGAAATTGCCGGCTAAAATATACAATATTTTCGACTGATCAGTTGGCGGTGGATTGAGTCGATTGTTTAACAAACGCCTCCAGACTTCGTTCGAGCGAGGAAACCTTATCGTTGTTTGACGGAACAAAGTTGTTTGGTGGAAAAGAATTGTTGGGTGCAAAGTTGTTCGTCTGATTCTGAAAAGGTTGGGGTTGGAAGGGTTGCTGATATTGATGTTGAGTTTGTTGTTGCGCTTGTTGTTGCGGTGGAGGGGCCCTTCGGAAATTGTTTCCCTGGAATTGATTCTGATTCTGATTCCAGGCGAAATTGGGGTGGTTCCTCCAACCGGGATTGTAGGTGGAAGAGTATGCATCATTCCTCGGTCTTTGCTGGAATGCAGCATTAACCTGATCCTGTCCTTGCGAGGGTGGATTGTAAGGACACTCTTCGGTCAAGTGGGAAGGATCGGAACAACAAGCGCAAATGGTACGAAGGGGGAGAACATGGGCAGGAGCAGGAGCAAAAAATTTGCTCTCTATCGCTTCAAGCTTTCTTGTTATTGCAGCCATTTCAGCTTTCATCGCAATAGAGACATCAAGTTGGTGAATTCCTACCCTAGACTGACCGGTAGAAGTGGAGGTAGAAGAAGAAGAAGTCGGTCTGGTGCTCTCCCACTGTAGCGTTTGCTCCGCAAGGTCGTCAAAGAACTGCCACGCTTCCTCGTCAGATTTCGATAGGAAGTGGCCCTGACAGATGGTTTCCAACAACTGCTTCGTTGCTGGGTTCAGACCCTCGTATAAGGTTTAGCAAAGTTGCCATTTCTCTATACCGTGGTGAGGACACTGAACAAGAAGGTCTTTGTATCGGTCAAAGCATTTCCAGAAGGGTTCAGAAGGAAGCTGAGAGAATTGGTTGATTTCATTTCGAATCCTTGCGGTTTTATGATTCGGATAGAATTTTTTTAGAAACGCTTTAACAAACTCGTCCCAGCTGGTGATTGAGTAGGAAGCGGTGCTATAAAGCCATTTTTCAGTGATATCGCATAAAGTGAACGGAATGACCCATAGACGTATAGCATCGTCCGACAGCTGGGTGGTTTTCATCATGGCACAGACGTTTTGAAATTTGTTGATGAAGATATAGGCATCTTCAGATTCAAGCCCATGAAAACCTGGAAGAATGTTGATGAAGTGGGGCTTAATTTCAAAGTTGTCCCCATTGGACGGAGGAAGAGAAAGGCAGGTGGGAAGTGCAGAACGGGTGGGATAGAAACGATCCTGGAGCGCGATTCGCTGCGGCGCTATAACAGGCGGAGGTGGTGGGAGATTGGTCTCGGTAGGAGGTGGAGCCAATCCAGCGGTGGTCAAAGAGATGTTCGGATTAAATCCCGACATCGCGGAAGAAGAGGTTGGTGAAGGTGAAGGTGAAGATGTATGAACAGAATTCCGGTCAACGTCGGAGTTGGCCGGCAAAGGAAGGGGTGAAAGAGGAGTGGACGGAGTATCGACGTCTGAGTCGATCGCGTAGTCGGTAGCGATTAACGTAACGCGGACTAGACGGGCGCTAGTGTCCCGAGTCCAAGCGGACATACTAAACGAGTTTAGTATAGTCAAAGCGGAGAAGGTGAGGGTAAGAAAACGTCAATGGAGAAAACGATGGGTGGAGGGTGAAAAATGGATTTGGCGACAAAGGGCGAGTTTTTATAAAAGTTTTTTGATTTTTTTTTTTTTTTGTTTTTAGAAAGAGATTTACAGAAATATGTACGGACTTACGGCTTTAAGTAATCACAAACAAGATATGCATAATCTCACCTAGATCTACGGTCTCCTAGGTCAACTAGACCTGCTCCTAACTGTTCCAGAGGGCTAGAAAAAGGACCTCAAACCGCCTCTTCTCCGTCTAATGCGGCCAGATAAGTGCCAGGTAAGTGGGAGGTTATCCAACGCTTTCGCGAAGTTCCTTAATTAAATAACCACTTGCCTTCGTCACACTTGCCTAGGCACCGCAAAAGTCAGATAGGATAAACGGCCGATGCCTGTAACTAGTCCTATGTCCTATTGAGCGCGAAGTCCTTAGGGCTAAGTCTAGTATTTTTTTATTTTAACAATGGTCAATGCATATGCTTTTTGTGATTTTTGGGGTCCTGGGAAGGGTGATGAAATCCCCACCCAATCTGAATTGGTTTCAAGCCCCTAAAGTCCGTATTAAGAAATGCAAAGCAGTAACAAATCAACTGCAAACAATTTTTATTTTTTTTATTTGCGGCGCAAAGAATCCTGCACAAGAACAGTTTATTGGAAGGGGGAGAAGAATTTGCGCAAAGAAGGCTGCAGAAAACACAATTTATTGGAGTCCAGAGGAGTGGGAAAGGAGCAAGGAACACTTACAGGGATTTTGAGATGCAGAGGGCACCAAATGGCCGCGGTTCCGCGGCCTAAGCTTCCTTATGCCGCGGATCCGCGGCAGTAACAGGGGATTGGGACTTCAGGTTTGGTGCAGATGTTGTTCTGGGTCTCCTCTTCTTGTCTGGATGTACTGAATTTTTATTTACTCACTGTAACTGCTCCAGATTTTTCCGTAGACCTGATGCTTCGTTTTGTCCGTCGCGGTGTAGCCGCGAAATGTGGGTCTATCTTCCCACGTCTTTGGCACTGTACTTGAACTCCGTATTATCCGACGTCTTTGGCGTCGATCTTGAACTTCGTATTTTCCTGCACACTTGCACAAAAGCTAATCAAAAAACAGCAAGATGGTTTTTTACAATGTATATTTTTTTTTGTTTTGTTTTTCGGTTATATTCACAAGTTAACCCGAAATTACACAAGGAAATAAACTACCGTCTCCCCGGCAACGGCGCCATTTGATTGTTAGGGATTCTGCGTGTTCAAGTTTTAGTTTAAATACCGCAATCAAGACGGTTTCGCTTGTAGCTAGCCGGTTGAGTACGGGTCGTCCGCAGGGAGATGAGAGTCTTTTTCTATGTGTTTTAACGAGTTAAGTCCGAGAGTTCAGATTTGTTTGTGATTATCTAAGTGTTAAATGGATAATTAAAGAGAGCTTGTTAGGGTTAGGATTTGGTTAGTTTGAGTTAGGAGTCTCCACATCTTTCGTTGCCCCTCTTAATATCGGTGTTACGGTAATCGGCAACAACGGGGATTAGCACGACTAGGAAGGACTTTGCGAGTATAAGCTAGGCTTTCCAACGCATAAGGTCTTCCTTTTGGTGCTTGTCCGTCCGTTCTTGGCTCTTAGCCATAACCTCCGGTTAATTCAACCACAACCGGTCTCACTACGGAATCACCGCTATCATGTAGGATAGGGTGCCGTAAGGAGCGGATTCTGGTTCAATTAACGGGAGTCGAATTAAGCTGTTGGGAAAGGAAAGAGTGAGAGAGATTTCCTTCTCTCAAACTTCCCTTATCCTACCCTAACAAGTATGAACTACTCACACATCATGATATGGGAAAATAAAACAAAACAAAAGAGGAAGATAGAAAGAAAGAGATTAGAAGAATACGACTAGCTATTTGCGACCTCACCTTGGCGAGGATCGAGCGTAAGCATCATGGTCATTTTAAGGATAAAGAAAAAGAGAGAAGAAAGAAACACAAGAAATAACAACAACTAGTTAACAAATTAAAATTACAACAATTATAGAAAAAGCAAGACAAGCATGATAATAAAATGATCTTCTTTATTCACCATTCTTCACTCACAAGCTCACTACAAGTTTAATGGAGAAGAGATGAGAAGAAGAAGAACATGTATTCTAAAACCTAGAAAAAGAATACAAGATTACGGACTCCTTCCTTCTCAAAGTTCTGGGCTATTTATAGGCTGGAGAATGGAAATCTAGGGAAACCACCAGAACACATTTACAAAGACAAAAATACCCCTAAAAATGGTCAACTGCCGCCACCATATGGCCGCGGATCTGCGGCCTAGACCACCTATTGGCCGCGGATCCGCGGCCCTTTGGAGGAGTTGGGCTCTCGTATTTTTTGGGCTTTCCTGGTTTGATGTCCCCTTTATTCTGGTATATGTATTTTCTGGAAATACTTCCACATTTCTTCCAGAATTTTTGTTGAGGGAAAGGTGGACTTTTGTCAAGATTTTCTTGAGCTCCGCGTAGATTTCTTGGAACTTGTTGTTGCCATTGAGCCTTGTGCATGAAGGTGACAATCGATTTGCCATTTTGTCTCCAAAACTGGTGTGTGGCAACAGACGGATAAAGAGCGGAGACCCGTGTTTTATCAGTGGTTGGCAGGAACCCGGATTTTGTCGTGTTTTTCTATGGACTTCACCGTTTAGAGCTGAGAACCTGTATCCTGCAATTGACTAGCAAACACGGCTCATGAGTATCTACCGATATGCAATGTGATAAAAATTGGGCGGTAACCGATCAATGTTACAAATCGCGAGAATCAAATACAGTATCACATACTGGTATTATTCTCGGTCCCGCACATATCACATATGCGCTCCTATTTCATTTCGCTTGAGCCAGGAAACCTCTGTGTAGGACTCTAAAGACTCGTCAATACGCCGGCAGCAGGTGATGATCATATCAAACACCCACAAGCTGCAAGCGGTCTGCTAAACATAACGGCCACCCGGGTATTGAGCGATCAGAAGATCGACGAGCAAGCCCGCTCACACTCTTGTGAATCCAACCAGTAACACTTACCGTACAGTCCGGTCTGATCGACTCATATGTCGCATATCTCGCCTAGGGGAGGTAAATGTCAGACCCCAATAGCTCGATAAGTCGTGTCGATATGAGGTCTATAACAGTTCGAGATACTACAGGTAACACTTACCTGTAAATCTCAGTAACCCTGGCCAAGGATTTCCAGTTATAGCCAATCGAACACAGCGCAACATCAACTCCCTATACCGGGAGAGACGAATCTCCTCCTATCGCTCATTGCCTCCATGTGATTCGGGACTGTACCCAAAAGCCACCGTTTTGCACGCCTTCTTAGACGTGGTAAGGTGGAAATCAAAGCACAGTGGGAATTACACAAGACTCTATGACGATCTCGGGTCTACAGACTACTCTGTACCGGTGTCACCAGAGAACTGCCATCTGACGTAAGGTATAATACCATCTGGGAGTTCTCGGCGAGTCCGTCCAGTGTACCCAGTCTCCACTGAGCACCCGTATATCATCTCCGATGTCAAACACCAATGGATATGGGATCATCCATCGCCTATCTTTATGGGTCGAGAAGGTATACGCTAGTCTACTCTGGTATATCGATGCCCCGTCTCGATACACCCACGACTAGGGACCTTGAAGGATGTACTTATAGACTACCATGTCCCCACTAGTATGATCCGCATCATAGTCCAGGTAGTCAAGTACACATCCTAAGGGCTTTACCAACATGAAACAGAGAGACAATCAGTATACACGTTAAGGTAAAGAGTAACCAGATAGCATACTATCATGTCGAGCAAGAAAGTCCTCCCTATATATGTCCCAGCATCCACTACAATATACATCATATGTACAGTAATGGCCTCTAGGGCATACATATAACTAACAAACAATGTCAAGATATGAACTATTCTATATCCAACATAAAAACAGAGGCACTGATTTAATTGAACCAGATTCAAATCATGCAGCTGTCTCCAGTGCATGTCAACTAAATGGAAAAAGGCCGATCAGTGTTACTCAACTTAGGAGTACTTCCAATTATGAGTAACCTGAAAGAGAAGCTAGTTCTCTTAATCATTACTATCAACTGAATACCATTCACAAGTACCTACATCTTCGATCACCTTGAAGAATCCCGATACTTGCAATACCTGGTTCTATACTTTAATCTTATACTTATAACTTCTCAAAACTTGGACCCTGCGTTTCTACGAAACACCTGTCTAAGATCTCGAGAAGTCACAAGTAAACAGAATATAGTACGAGTACCTACCCCTCAGTCCTAATGGACACTGGACAACATACAATACTCTGTATAAGTCCCTTGAGTCAAGTGACTCATTCACTGTGTGTCGTAGGTTGAAAACTGTACTTATGGTTAAGAAGAATTACACCGCTGTTCAATGCTCCTTACCTAACCATCCACTGGTATAGGTAAATGTCATAGACATAATTTCAAAAAGGTATATCTCACTCTATAAAAAATAGACGTACAGATATATCAATTTGAAATTGGTGCATAACAACGGATATTCAAAACCAAATATTTGCCGCCCGGCAAACAACCCAGGTGACTTCCTCAAATATCACCAATTACAACGAATCCCGATATAATGAGGATGATCACCTAATTCCCAATAACTTACTCACCCTCATCATCTGTAAAACCATACGGATGAGAGATCAAACCTGGTAAATACATACCCTGGAGCAAGTGTCTAATTGGGAAATTAATTTTCTTTTAACAGTACACAGTGAAACTGAAAACATTGAAATGTTTCGATGGGGTATCCCGGTATTCCTAGTAATGCCTCTTCCATTATCTAGATCCACAACTATAACCGTATAATTCTTTGCCACCTCTCCAAATCCCTTCATATGTCTTTAGTTGTTACCTTCAGCACACCCCTTTAGGCCAAATGGTTTTCTTCCTTCCCTACCGTTCGGCACCTGCCTATGGTTTGGAAGAAGACTATCCAATAAGCGTAATGGGTGTACTGTCCTAGTCCTAGGAGCACTCGCAATGCGAGAGAAGGTGAAGATAAAAGACAACCGAATAAACCTTATTCCTATTTCTCCTGAACCAGAATCCATCCCCGAACTGGAACAAGTTCCTTTCGAGTTCGTATATAACCATACGATGGAGTCTCCAAATAAACTGTGGATCTTCGTAGTGATACAGAGTGTCCTGGAGAAATACAAAGGTGATTTAAGATTGGCGAAGAAATACTTGGTTTGGTCGTGAATAGCAGTCGCAATTTACTTTCCCTCTTACTAATCCCTTTCTTTGTCTTAACTTAATATCTTCTGCACACCATCGTTATGCTAATTGGTTTTCTTCATTCCGCACCGTTCGGCACCAGCCTAAGGTTTGGAAGAAGACTATCCAATTTGCGTAATAGGTGTACTATCTCCTAGACCAAGGAGTACTCGCAACCTGAGAGAAGGTAAAAGGAAAAGACAACTGAATAGTCCTATTCGTTTTCTCCAGAACCAGAAACCATCCTCGAATTCCTTCGAGTTCGTATATAACCATACGATGGTTTTGTCCAATGGAAGTGGACGTTCGTAGTAATACGGGGTGTCCTGGAGAAAAGGGAAAAAGTAGGAGTGGTAATGAGGTTTGCAACTCTGACAATCCAAAGCCTGTGTTAAGAAGGTTCGGTCAACTTGGTCACTGAGTCATAGTCTAGGGTCGGATCAATGGTCGCTGCCAAAGAGAGAGAGAAAAGAAACACTCAGCGTGCACTCTAACCTAGATCAGAATGGTTATCACTTTATCTAATCTGGAAACCTCCCACTGTAACGTCAAATTCTTCCCCAAACCTGAAAGAAGAATTAGCCGGGATCACCCGAGGAGTAAACCAACTCAATAGTGCGAATCGGGATCCAACTATCATCGCATGATAACGTGACGGAATCCGCTCACGTTATTACACTCCATAAGGTATGCGCATATCTGGCAAGTTTCGGTTTCTTTAGAAACTCCCGATGTGGATTTTTACCCCATGCTCTTATGACCTTGACTTTGGCCAACATATCATAAGTCACATGTCATGTTCTACCCGTCATTCTCCAGGTTAATTTGAACCCACCCGTACAAGCCCTTGACTTTGGCCAACAAGGCTATACGACTATCCCAAACCAACGCATCAATCTATGCTGTATATGAATACCCAACAGCTACCAAACACTGTGCCTTGACTTTGGCCAACATACACAGCTTGAATACTATTGACTATCCATATAAAACGACGGAGGGCTACGAATGGTTTCTGGCGAAAACCTTTAACGTAATGAACTTGATATCGTTGAAGGAACCAGATAGCTTTGTAATAATATAGTGGCGAAAACCTTTGCTAAAGAGGTAACTCCCGGTGAAGAGATCTCGGCTCTTTCCCCGTAGAATGAGGTGCAGGATATTCCAACTGAATACCATGATGCAAAGCAAAAGTATTCGGCTATAGTGAAGTTATTGCCCTGACGCAAACTTCTGTCCAAGGGGTCACTCCCGGTGAAGGGATCTCGACCCATGCCTCGTCGACTGAGGAGCAGGATATTCCAACTGAATACCACTGTGCAAAACAAAAGTGAACGTCCTTGCAATAACAGCTTTTTGAAAAAGTGTTCCAACAACATCAGAATAGGTTTGTTTAGCTTGCATTGATCCGAATCAACGCAGTCCCATCAATTGATCACACCACAAAAGAACAAAAATAATGATGTACGTATATGCCATCCGCATTCGCCACTGGGTCCCGTCATCACCCGTTAGGTTACTTAACTAACGACAGAGCGAGAACTGGACTAGCGCGGATGCAAAACATATAGGACATCTACTAGTATATATATCAATATATAATATTTCGCTTAATGCGTGATAAAATGCAACATCACAGAAATGTACAGTATCATAGAACAATACAGATATCTGGGATCCCCGGGTTTCATAGAGCCGCTACTGAAACCCGACGTTCCCCTGGTCGTGTGGATAGCCTGTGCAATGAAAACCTAGACCCCTACGGGCGCGGCAAGTTACCGGCCAAAACCTGAAGCGAGACAGCCCCCTTCAGCAATGTGAATGGACCACCCAGCACTTCACGGAATCTGGTAACTTGGGCACCCCTCCTTGGGTCAACCTGTACCCCCTACGAGTGCGGCGAATAGCCCGCCAATTCTAGAGTAAAGCCCCCTCCATCTCAAAGCCATGAGATGCGGGCTCGTTGCCCTCTAGAACCCGGCTATCCGTGCACCCCACCTTGGGGTAATCCTAGTACAGAAAGTAAAATATACACACAACAGGTACATCGACCTCGACCCGGTCGTGCCCCAAAAGAATAATACAAACAGGCAGTGACGGCAGTCCACATGTCGGACGCTCGCCCCGCAATATCAAATGTACATATAAAACAAAACTGTACTACCATTGTATCCAGGCTATCCCCCACGACCAATCCGCAACATCACAGCACAACACAGGACATCAACGTGAATGTCACGTTCGCAAATCCGTCTAAAAGGGCTATAGCAAATAGACTGGATTTACCGATCAAGTGACATTCACGTTCGCAGATATAATGTAAATACTGTGAACTAACATGTTTAAAATTTTCGATCGATCAAATTTATCGAAGTGTGCCCCAAGCAGTACTGTAGCACTCACAGAAAATCTGGGCCCAAAAAGAATATCCCAAAACCCTATTGTAACGTTACAGAAATCGTTTTGCGAATTTTCCCGTTTAGGGCAAAATTGTCGGTTTTTCCCGTTTTAACCCGATTTCGATCAAACGACCGTATAAGCTTACCGAAACCTAATTTGGCAAAAATAAAGCTTGTGCGCGAACTTTGGGAGGTTTTGGTTCAGATAGATTTTTTTCCCGAATAAAATATTATTTTAAACGGTATTTTGTGCACGTAAATCGGGAAAATTTTTATTTTGTGAATAAATTAATTTTGTCACTAGAATTATTTTAGAAGGTTCTTTTTAAATATCTAGATTTTTTTGGTCAAAGGATTTATTTTTTTAAAGATAAAGAAAAAGAAAAGTAGTGTGCACATAAGCTTTGTTTTATTATCCAATTATTCCCTTTTTCTTCTAGAAAATTGTATAATTCACCAAAAAATCATATCCTTCATCATCTGGCCGGCCACATCCTTCCTCTTGCTGTCGATGAAGTTTCTCATCTCATTTCTTCTCATTTTTCTTCAAAATAATCATGAATAATCCAAATAAATTCATAGAAATTCAAATAAATTCCAAAACCTTCATTCTTCTTCACAAAAGTTGCTTGGATCTTCATTCTAGTGAGGATTTTGGAGGATAATGTTTGGTTTTATCCTTGATTCAAGAGTGTTCTTGAAGGTATAAAACCTTAACTCTAATCTTTTTTTTAGTTGCTTAATACTTTATGCTAGCTTAATTAGATATTAGTTTAAGCTTTAAATTTCATGTTTCAAAATTGTAGAAATGGTTTTAGAAATTCAAGTTAAGGTTAAAGCTTAATTTATGTGTTTAATATTTAATTTAAGTGTTAATTTGTGAATTGGAAAAGCTTAACTTAGTAGAAAATGCTAATTTTTGCTAATTACTACTTTGTCTAATTAAGGGTTTTTGCTTACTAGATTTTTGCTAAAACTTAATTAAGCAAGTTTAAAAATATAGGATTGGTTTAGATAGCTTAGTTAAGCTATTTTAAGGTATTTGTAATTGTTAGATTTGTGTTATCTTGAATCTAGTGCGATATATTGCATTAGGTTGCTTACTAGATTTCGGGGGTTTTCCGACGTAGGGTTCGTTTGGTAGTTGCGAGGTTATATCTAGTGTATTCCTCGTAATTTTTGTGTTGTGTTGCGCGATCTGGACGATCGGGGGTCCAGAATCGGTGTTTTGTAGTTTAGCGACCCCAATTATGGTTTTGGCCGGTATCGTGCCCGATAGATGCGCTAAGCGCACAGTGTATTTTTCAGGGCGTTATTCTTGCGTTTCGATGTCTTTTCGTCGATGTAGAATATATTCTTATGTGATGTGTTTATGAAATTTTAGGTTCGCAAGCGGGGACTTCGGACGCTACGACAAGGGGAAAACAGGTGGTAGACTTCATCTAGTTTGGAGCGTTGGTGAGTAGGTTTAACATCTACAAGGGAATCGCCCGCATGGCGTTATGCGTCTGGACTAGAAATATTTACATTGTCGCATATTCCATGTCATGTTTAGAATTGCGCATTTACCCTATTAGTTAGATTGTAGTGTGCCTGGACTAGTAGTAGTAGGACACTGCACATATTATTGACGATTTATGTTGCACTAGCACTGTTTGTATGCTACACACACCGTCAATAATTACCATTTCACACACATAACCACTTATAGATGTTATATTTCTTGGTTAGGGACATTGTGACATTGATTCATATTTCTTATCACATTGACATACAGTTATCTGTTTATCTATAGGGTATTGTACCATTAGTGATAGGTACATACACACCTAAGGACATATCTACAGGTGTACTTGCATTTTATACTTTACTTATACCTGATAGGTATATCACATCATCATAAAGGTAGATACCTATATTTCTGCTATACCATTCATGTGTTCATTTATATCTGGTGAATGCTATGCTTTTCTTTTATACGATTTCATTACAGTTTTTATGTTTCGTATACTTTATTCATGGATTATCGCATTGTTATATGGATTTTTCATGATGTTTTCTGGATTTAGGAACCGTGGTAGTTCATGAAATTATGCATATATTGAAAAACCCGGTTTCCTTGATATGATATTTTAGCAGCCACCATGAGATTTATCGGTGCTGATATATATACCCTACGCGAGGAAAGGAGGGATCCGTGTATGGGTACATGGTGGGGCCGGAGGTACCCTGAAGCAAGAACGTTGTCGCTGTGTGAGTCGACATCGCGGTGCTAGGCGATGAGGCTTAGGGGAACCATACTTTCCGGTGACAGGACCATTGACTCATCGGCTATCGAGTGGATACCGACGGGAGTCATGTACGTTTGGATACGTCGAGAGGCGAGGGTCAGAGCTAGGCACTCGAGCTTTCGGGATAGCGTATGATACGTACCTATCAGGGTCCCAGTCATGGAGACAACACCTGATGGATCAGCATTTCTGTGTCGATACTTGGCACATTGGTTTCATGGTATTTCTAATTACTCCTTTGTATATATAACAGGGGATTGAGCCGCTGTTATATATACCCTTACACCAATATTAGTGGAATGGGACTCTAATATGTGTGTATTGCCCTCATCATATTTATTTATGACATTATATTAGGATGTTAGAACTGTGCTGGAGATTTGATTTGGGACTTAAGAGATTCATTGGGATTGGATACTGATATTGTACATACGAGATATGTGAGATCCACTTGCTGTTGTACATTTGATATATATGAGATATACTGATATTGTACATACGAGATATGTGAGATCCACTTGTTGTTGTACATTTGATATATATGAGATATGCTGATATTGTATATACGAGATATGTGAGATCCACTTGCTGTTGTACATTTGATATATGTGAGATATACTAATATTGTACATACGAGATATGTGAGATCCACTTGCTGTTGTACATTTGATATATGTGAGATATGCTGATATTGTACTTACGAGATATGTGAGATCCACTTGATGTTGTACATTTGATATATGTGAGATATACATGATATTGTACATATTAGATAGGTAAGATCTACTTGATGTTGTACATTCGATACATATGCGAGATATACTTGATATTGTGCAGTTGAGGCGATGTGACACTTAGATGATATGAGAGCCAATTTGGGGGCTGATTTGAGGAATTGGGATTTTGATTTGTCTTGCTGGATTGTGATCCTACCACGATGTCAGGATTCCATGGAAATGACATATTTCACTCCATACCTCATCTTTATATACTTGTGCACTGTTCCATGTATTAGGAGTACCTATGAGTGTACATTTCATGAGTGTTGCACATTTACTTTCTCATATCCCCAGTGCATGATTATTGCATACTGTTGTCATATCATTATTGCTTTATATATTGGTGGTACTTGTTAGTGTACTTTCCATTATTTCGTACTCATGACCTGTTATTACTGCAATTATCATATATTAGATTCATGTTGTACGTACATTCTTGCAATTACATGCATATGTTATTTACTATTCACGAGTTGGCAACTCACCCCCGTTGTGCCACAGGTGTTACAGAGTGTTCCCCAGAGTAGTCGAGGCTGGCTATTCATCTATCATCTTTTGCTACGGATACCGCATCAGCTCACAGTGTGCAGTTTGCTTAGGTGGGTTTTGTGGTTATTCGTTGTATTGTATATTCGTTGTATCCATGTACTCTCCATCTACTATTTTCATATTGACTTAGTGACTTGGTGAGGACGATGCTGTATATTATGTTGGATTTGTTGTCTTTTATACAGTTTCCTTACTTTTGTCTCTTATTTCTTCGCTACGGCGTCGTATATCTGTTGTGGTGTTTTTTTCCGCTGTTGGGCATGGATTTTGCTCCCGTTTGGGATGCTTTACTTTATATTTATGTTGTACCCATTTTTGGGGCTAGCTTTTACAAAGGAGGTGCTGCCAAAATTTTAAAGAAAAAGTGGACTCTTTTAAAGAATTTGGGTTGTGATTTCAAATGTTTCAAAAACTTTTTATTATCTTTTCCGTATTTTTATGGTTTAGATTTCTGGGTTTTGGTTTTCTTTTACCGCGTTACGTCTGGAGGCGTTGCGTAGTATTAGGGCCGTCACGTGCCAATTTTGGGTCGTGACAAAGTTGGTATCAGAGCGCGGTTTTACCTTTCGGAGTGTAGGATGACCTTGGTATGATGGAGTAGGTAACCTAAGCGGAGTAACGTAGTGTTTGTATGTCTGCAGCATACTCACGATGCAGTATTTCGCTTAAAGTTCCTAAGTACAAATTGCTTGAAATTCCTTCCTTGATGATTCATATCCTTGTGATTCGATTTCCTTGTTCTTATCGAATCCTATCTCTATTTATAGCCTTGCCACCGATGACTATGGGGACTCAGAGTGGTGCAGCGAGGGCCGAGGTCAGAGTTGGCTCGGGTGAGACGAGCACTGACCAGGATGGCACTTTTGTTGCACAGGTGCAGACGGTTCAGCCTTCGACAGATCAGCTCGCTAGGCCTGTGACAGAGATGCAGGACTTGCGCCAGACGATGAGATCATTGGTTGATGCCATTCGAGCGCAGCGACAGGAGGTTGACACCCCTGTTATTCAGTTGTTCCTTGGGATCAGCATGCAGCAGTCTGTCACCTACGTAGCACTAGTGGATGTAGCCCCAGTCGACGAGACACGTATTCCAGAGACTTTGCGAGTTCCAGGACAGTGGAGGACCCGTACAGGTGTGCCAGTCCAGGGACAGAGGCCTAGTCGTCGAGATAGATTTCGTGACCATCGCGGGAGCAGCAGAGGCATAGGACGTGGACAGACGTTCAGCTCTTATCCCCAGGAGGGTCAGCAGCGTTATATTGGATGCTATCGATGTGGGAGCCTTCACCACTTCATCAGGGGTTGTTCCTTAGCGCCGCGTCAGAGTCATGTTCTAAGAGGTCGTGGGCGTGGAAGGTTCGCTCAGAGGGATCAGTCTGGCAGAGGAAGAGTTTTAGCAGTTCCGGGTAGAAGGCAGATACGAGAGTTTGTTTCTACTCATCGGGACGCACAGGCGTCCAGTGCAGATTTGTCAGGTATCCTTAATTTACATGTTCTTTTGATGTACTTGTTGGTTTTTCACTTTGTGCCGTGGTTGGGACGAGGATCGTGTTAGTTAGATCAGCCGTTTTGTTTTGTTAACTTCTGTCGGCGATTATTTTGTTGCGCGACACGTATTTCAGTGGTATGCCAATCGGTGGGGAGATTTTGCCGTCATTGGATCCTTCCAGAGATGTTGGATTTGACGTTCTCCTGGGCATAGATTGGTTAGCTACGTGTTAGGCGTCTGTGGACTACCGTGTGGAAACAGTCAGGAATTGTTTTCCCGGCGAGTCAGTTCTTGTTGTGCAGGTGGATAGTTGTGCCGCCTCTCACAGCTTGAATTCAGCCTTTTTCGCTAGTCTGCTTTTGAGGAGAGGATGTCGAGGATTCTTTGCGATCATTCGTGATACCGGAGCCATAGTGGGTTTGTTGGACCGGGTTCTTATCGTGCGACAGTTTTCTGATGATATTCCAGGAGAGCTAGCGAAATTCAGGGAGCTTAAGGATCTGCTGCAGAGTTGTTTGTTGGGAGGTTTGTGTGTCTGAGTGTTTCGCTTTTGGGAGCTCCTATTTCTGTTCGTCAAGGAGAAAGACGACAGATTGTGGTTGTGGATTGATAGATCGTCAATTGAACCGGCTTACGGTGCGGTTAGGTATCATTTACCTCGCTTTGACGATTTCTTCGATCAGCTCCAGAGTGCGAGACTTTTTCTAAGTTTGTTTGGGATCAGGTCATCATTGTTGCGGGTTCGGAGTGGTGGCATTCCGAATACTGTTTTTGTGCGTGCTATGGGCAGTTTGTGTTTTGGTGGTGTCGTTGAACTCGCCAATGCCCTAGCAGCATTTGTAGTTATGATGCACCAGATTTCTTCAGGCCGTTCCTCGACCAGTTGCTGTTGTGTTTTGACGACATTCTGGTCTATACTTTGTGTCTTGAGGAACAGGAGCAGCACTTGAGAATTTGTTTTGCAGAAATTGGGAGAGCCCCAGCTGTTTGCTAGATTCTCGGAGTGTTCCTTCAGGATTGTTTGTGTTGACTCCTAGATCTTGTAGTTACGGGAGACGGTTTCGTATGGTTCCGAGGGAGATCGAGACCGTACAGCTTAGGCCCGGACTTGTGTGCAGGACGGAGGTGCTTTGATTTTGGGCTTAGCAGGTTTTTACCGTCATTTCGTGCAGGATTACTAGCGTATTGTTGCACCGTTGATTGTACAGACCTGAAAGTAGGTTCTTTTCTTTGGACTGAGGCATGTGTGCAGAGTTTTCGGCAGTTGAAGATTCAGTTAGCAACTGCATCAGTTCTTGCTTTTGATTCGGAGTCTGTGATTGTGACAAGGTTGTGCTAAGTTATGAATGCGTTTGTGTACCTGATGTTATCGGGTATAGATGTGAAATCCTAGAGCAAGCACATCAGTCAACTCTCTATGTTCATTCAGGTTCCGCCAACATTGACGTGACTGGTAAGATAGTTACGGGTGGACAAGAATGTAAAGAGAAAGTTCAGGTTTCGTTTCAAGGTGTTTGTCTTGTTGTGCGTTTGTGTTTTTGTTTGCGGCAGTTGGGATCGTCACTTGCCATTGTTAGGATACTTCTTGATAGCTGTTATCAGGAGACATTCCAATTGGCAACCTTTAAGTTTTGTTTGTTAGGTGGTGTTGATCTCCAGTCTGTTTTTCTGACTCTGCGTAGTAGGATTTTTGGACCTCAGCTAGTCTAGAGACTTCGGAGATGATCCAGTTGGTTCAGGTCAGGATGAGTAGCCCAGTGCAGACAGAGGCCTTATGCCGACCATGTAGGTCGCAGATTTGAGTTCGCAGTGGGAGATCATGTATTCCTATGGACTTTCCGATGAATGACATGTTGAGTTTTGGGAAGCTTATCCCAGAATTTTAGGTCCTTTTTGAGATCCTTTAAGCGAGTTAGTTCTGTTGCCTTTAATTTGGTACTTCCGCCCAGATTAATGAGTATTCACCCCGTATTCCTTGTGTCGATACTTTGCAATTTCCTTCATGACCTTTCTCACATGATTCAGCACCAGACCATTTATCTTGGACGCGATCTTTCGTTCACCAGTAGCCAATTGTGTTAATGGCTCGGCGGGCGAAGAAACTTCGGTCAAGGGTCTTGCCATCTGTGAAGGGTTTTCTTGGACGTAGCCGTATAGTGAGGTAATCACTTGGGAGGCTGCGAAAGAGATATGAGAGTTTAGTAATCCTCTCTTTGAAGGTACGCTTAGTGAAAATTTTAAATTCGGGGACGGATTTTTATAAAGGGGGAGATTGTAACGCTTCAGAAATCGTTTTGCGAATTTTCCGTTTTAGGGCAAAATTGTCGGTTTTTCCCGTTTTAACCCGATTTTGATCAAACGACCGTATAAGCTTACCGACACCTAATTTGGCAAAAATAAAGCTTGTGCGCGAACTTTGGGAGGTTTTGGTTCAGATAGATTTTTTTCCCGAATAAAATATTATTTTAAGCGGTATTTTGTGCACGTAAATCGGTAAAATTTTTATTTTGTGAATAAATTAATTTTGTCACTAGAATTATTTTAGAAGGTTCTTTTTAAATATCTAGATTTTTTTGGTCAAAAGATTTATTTTTTTAAAGATAAAGAAAAAGAAAAGTAGTGTGAACATAAGCTTTGTTTTATTATCCAATTATTCCCTTTTTCTTCTAGAAAATTGTATAATTCACCAAAAAATCATATCCTTCATCATCTGGCCGGCCACATCCTTCCTCTTGCTGTCGATGAAGTTTCTCATCTCATTTCTTCTCATTTTTCTTCAAAATAATCATGAATAATCCAAATAAATTCATAGAAATTCAAATAAATTCCAAAACCTTCATTCTTCTTCACAAAAGTTGCTTGGATCTTCATTCTAGTGAGGATTTTGGAGGATAATGTTTGGTTTTATCCTTGATTCAAGAGTGTTCTTGAAGGTATAAAACCTTAACTCTAATCATTTTTTAGTTGCTTAATACTTTATGCTAGCTTAATTAGATATTAGTTTAAGCTTTAAATTTCATGTTTCAAAATTCTAGAAATGGTTTTAGAAATTCAAGTTAAGGTTAAAGCTTAATTTATGTGTTTAATATTTAATTTAAGTGTTAATTTGTGAATTGGAAAAGCTTAACCTAGTAGAAAATGCTAATTTTTGCTAATTACTACTTTGTCTAATTAAGGGTTTTTGCTTACTAGATTTTTGCTAAAACTTAATTAAACAAGTTTAAAAATATAGGATTGGTTTAGATAGCTTAGTTAAGCTATTTTAAGGTATTTGTAATTGTTAGATTTGTGTTATCTTCAATCTAGTGCGATATATTGCATTAGGTTGCTTACTAGATTTCGGGGGTTTTCCGACGTAGGGTTCGTTTGGTAGTTGCGAGGTTATATCTAGTGTATTCCTCGTAATTTTTGTGTTGTGTTGCGCGATCTAGACGATCGGGGGTCCAGAATTGGTGTTTTGTAGTTTAGCGACCCCAATTAGGGTTTTGGCCGGTATCGTGCGCGATAGATGCGCTAAGCGCGCAGTGTATTTTTCAGGGCGTTATTCTTGCGTTTCGATGTCTTTTCATCGATGTAGAATATATGCTTATGTGATGTGTTTATGAAATTTTAGGTTCGCAAGCGGGGACTTCGGACGCTACGACAAGGGGAAAACAGGTGGTAGGCTTCATCTAGTTTGGAGCGTTGGTGAGTAGATTTAACATCTACAGGGGAATCGCCCGCATGGCGTTATGCGTCTGGTCTAGAAATATTTACATTGTCGCATATTCCATGTAATGTTTAGAATTGCGCATTTACCCTATTAGTTAGATTGTAGTGTGCCTGGACTAGTAGTAGTAGGACACTGCACATATTATTGACGATTTATGTTGCACTAGCACTGTTTGTATGCTACACACACCGTCAATAATTACCATTTCACACACATAACCATTTATAGATGTTATATTTCTTGGTTAGGGACATTGTGACATTGATTCATATTTCTTATCACATTGACATACAGTTATCTGTTTATCTATAGGGTATTGTACCATTAGTGATAGGTACATACACACCTAAGGACATAGCTACAGGTGTACTTTCATTTTATACTTTACTTATACCTGATAGGTATATCACATCATCATATAGGTAGATACCTATATTTCTGCTATACCATTCATGTGTTCATTTATATCTGGTGAATGCTATGCTTTTCTTTTATACGATTTCATTACAGTTTTTATGTTGCGTATACTTTATTCATGGATTATCGCATTGTTATATGGATTTTTCATGATGTTTTCTGGATTTGGGAACCGTGGTAGTTCATGAAATTATGCATATATTGAAAAACCCGGTTTTCTTGATATGATATTTTAGCAGCCACCATGAGATTTATCGGTGCTGATATATATACCCTACGCGAGGAAAGGAGGGATCCGTATATGGGTACATGGTGGCGCCCGGAGGTACCCTGAAGCAAGAACGTTGTGGCTGTGTGAGTCGACATCGCGGTGCTAGGCGATGAGGCTTAGGGGAACCATACTTTCCGGTGACAGGACCATTGACTCATCGGCTATCGAGTGGATACCGACGGGAGTCATGTACGTATGGATACATCGAGAGGCGAGGGTCAGAGCTAGGCACTCGAGCTTTCGGGATAGCGTATGATACGTACCTATCAGGGGGCTAGTCATGGAGACAACACCTGATGGATCAGCATTTCTGTGTCGATGCTTGGCACATTGGTTTCATGGTATTTCTAATTACTCCTTTGTATATATAACAGGGGATTGAGCCGCTGTTATATATACTCTTACACCAATATTAGTGGAATGGGACGCTAATATGTGTGTATTGCCCTCATCATATTTATTTATGACATTATATTAGGATGTTAGAACTGTGCTGGAGATTTGATTTGGGACTTAAGAGATTCATTGGGATTGGATACTGATATTGTACATATGAGATATGTGAGATCCACTTGCTGTTGTACATTTGATATATATGAGATATACCGATATTGTACATACGAGATATGTGAGATCCACTTTCTGTTGTACATTTGATATATATGAGATATGCTGATATTGTATATACGAGATATGTGAGATCCACTTGCTGTTGTACATTTGATATATGTGAGATATACTAATATTGTACATACGAGATATGTGAGATCCACTTGCTGTTGTACATTTGATATATGTGAGATATGCTGATATTGTACATACGAGATATGTGAGATCCACTTGATGTTGTACATTTGATATATGTGAGATATACCTGATATTGTACATACTAGATAGGTGAGATCTACTTGATGTTGTACATTCGATACATATGCGAGATATACTTGATATTGTGCAGTTGAGGCGATGTGACACTTAGATGATATGAGAGCCAATTTGGGGGCTGATTTGAGGAATTGGGATTTTGATTTGTCTTGCTGGATTGTGATCCTACCACGATGTCAGGATTCCGTGGAAATGACATATTTCACTCCATACCTCATCTTTATATACTTGTGCACTGTTCCATGTATTAGGAGTACCTATGAGTGTACATTTCATGAGTGTTGCACATTTACTTTCTCATATCCCCAGTGCATGATTATTGCATACTGTTGTCATATCATTATTGCTTTATATATTGGTGGTACTTGCTAGTGTACTTTCCATTATTTCGTACTCATGACCTGTTATTACTGCAATTGTCATATATTAGATTCATGCTGTACGTACATTCTTGCTATTACCTGCATATGTTATTTACTATTCACGAGTTGGCAACTCACCCCCGTTGTGCCATAGGTGTTACAGAGTGTTCCCCAGAGTAGTCGAGGCTGGCTATTCATCTATCATCTTTTGCTACGGATACCGCATCAGCTCACAGTGTGCAGTTTGCTTAGGTGGGTTTTGTGGTTATTCGTTGTATTGTATATTCGTTGTATCCTTGTACTCTCCATCTACTATTTTCATATTGACTTAGAGACTTGGTGAGGACGATGCAGTATATTATGTTGGATTTGTTGTCTTTTATACAGTTTCCTTACTTTTGTCTCTTATTTCTTCGCTACGGCGTCGTATATCTGTTGTGGTGTTGTTTTCCGCCGTTGGGCATGGATTTTTCTCCCGTTTGGGATGCTTTACTTTATATTTATGTTGTACCCATTTTTGGGGCTAGCTTTTACAAAGGAGGTGCTGCCAAAATTTTAAAGAAAAAGTGGACTCTTTTAAAGAATTTGGGTTGTGATTTCAAATGTTTCAAAAACTTTTTATTATCTTTTCCGTATATTTATGGTTTAGATTTCTAGGTTTTGGTTTTCTTTTACCGTGTTACGTCTGGAGGCGTTGCGTAGTATTAGGGCCGTCACGTGCCAATTTTGGGTCGTGACACCTATTTTCTATTCAAAAGCCCTCTGGAAAAATTTAGCACAGCAAGGAGTTCATTCCACCGCGGAACCGCGGCCAAACTAGGGGTTTGGCCGCGTTTCCGCGGTCAACATGAAGCATCACAAGTCCAAATTTTTCCAGAGTTCTTAGAATTCTCTGCTCGTGTTTCTGCAATGACCTGAAAAATTTTTGGAGCTGAAAAAATTTCGACATAAACATGATGCAAGAAAAATACGGTTTTTGGGAATTTTGCTCGATCGAGTTCTAAACATACTAGAGCAAGCTGGACTAGGTTAACGGCATGGCTCTGATACCAATGTAAGTGCACGGCGGCGCCCCGGCCGTCGATCCGACGCCGGAAACGTGGAAACGAAAAACTTTGCAAACTAGCAAACCGGCAGCACCGCGCACTTTTAACCCGGATCGGGCCATTAACCTAGCTCCTAGCAAACTAAAAGATGGGTAGAGAGTTATACCAAGCGATCTGTGTCCTTCGGTCTTCGTCTTCACTCCGATCTCCCGCAGAATCTCCATCCGTCACCTCCTCGTCGGAAAGGGCACCACGTAGCCTAATTCTTTTACGGGCTCCCACCTCTAGACCGAGGCAACTCGGGCGCGAAGTTGGCTAGCCGACGCGTCCAAGATTTGCTGTAGATGTAGTGTAGTAGGTTGTCTCTTTGGTGTTTATGTTGCCATGATATTGTGGAGGAAGAACAAGGGAAATGAACTTTGGAGAGATGGGAAATACAATTTTTTGGCAAGGCAAAAATGAGAACCATACATCATGAAATTTCCTCCCCACTCTTCCTCAAGAAATGTGGCCGGCCCCTTTTTCCATTGAGGTGGAAAAAGAATCTCTCTCTAAGAGAAGAAAAAGGAATGAATAATAAGAAAAAAAGGTCACACCAATTTCATGTCAAAACCTTTCACTCACCATCACATAAATGCAATGAAATAGACTAGAAAAGAATCTCATGATGAATAAACTATCATGGAGCCACACATATGCAAGAAACCCCTCCACAATAAGTTATTTTCACTCTTGCAAATAACCCCCTCCATCGGAAAGTCCGGTCGTGAAGGAACAAAGGAAAACCGGCCGGAACGGAATGCAAACTGGCAACTTCAGAAAACTAATCCCGTAATAGATTACAGGAAAACCCTGCTACTGCATATACATGCCCGCATTTGTATTCCCACTGAACACAAATGCAAAGAGACAAAACTACACTGTCTAATACTAGGATCCAGCTTAAACCAAAGCCGGCAAGTAAAATCCGTCCGATCACGATCCGTGCAATACCGCACGTATCTGATCGAACCCTGCCATATCTCCATACGGCCTCTACAGCGTTTCGCCCAAAACCTGAGTAGCTGTGTGTGGTGGAATCTAAAGACTCGTCAATACTATGCCTGTGGATTTAACCACTAGCACGTCAGAGGTATTAGCCATACGTGACGGGCTACCATCTATTGACCAAAAGGGACGTCGATGAGCGAACTCATCCTGACACCCTATTGATCCTGTCAGTGACAATATCCATACAGTCCGGTCCGTTCGTCTATGAGCATCGCATGGCTCGCCAAGGGGGTTGGTAAAAGTCAGACCCCCAAAAGCGGTAAAAGTCGTGTCGGAGTGCAGCCCAGAACACCCTGAGATACTACTGAATACCTACCAGTAAATCTCCTGCCTTGGCCAAGGACTTTTCATGTACTTGCTCTCCTAGACACAACGCGACCTCACCCCCAATACCGGGAGAGACGAACCCCTGCAGATCCGCTCACTGCCTCCATGTGGCTCGGGACTGTACCCAACTAAAACCTGTTTGCACGACTCCTTTGAGCCGTGGTAGGGTAGTAATCAAAGCACAGTGGGAACTCACACGAGACAAATGACGATCTCAGGTCGATGAACTAACCTGTACACATGTCACCAGGGAACTGCAATCTGACGTCTGGTATAATCCCAAGTAGCAGGTTCCCGGCAAGTCCTGTCCGGTGTACTCATAACCCAATGAGCACCTGTATACATCTTAGGTGAACCAACTGACACCAGTGGCTTGTGAGACCGGCCACCGCCCCTCGTCGGGGTCTCGACTGTATACACTAGTCTACTCTGGAGTATCGATGCCCTGTCTCGAAACTCCCACGACTAGGGACCTTTTAAGTATGTGCTTATCGACCCCAGCTCCCACGTATATGATCGCCCTCATACTGCTGGTAGTCAAGCAAGAATCCTAGGGGCTCTATCAACGTGCAATAGCGACTCATAAGGTCACATAAAGCAGTACACGATGATAAAGATAAACCAGATAGCATACTATCATCTTGAGTAAGACTGTCCTACCGGGATAGGTCCTCCCTCAATCATTGCAATCACGTGCCTGTGATCCAATAATTGACTCTGAGGGTACTATCTCCAACAAAACCGATGACTGTCACATCAGAAATAGATGATCTATCTCCGATGTATCTGCTTTAGTCTATAAATAGACATAAGCCACTTGTCCACCAATGCTTCCGCTGCTCCCACTGACTACGATAACCCTCTGGCAGAGTCATATACACGTGCACTTCTAAAGCTAGTTTAGAACGACGTTATACTCATCCTCCTGCCGGGTCTCACAGTCTGGAACAACAGCAATGGCAAGTCTGGGTAAACAAGAACCTCCCTGCCACCGTCCTTGAGCATACCGAAGTACCTCTCGAGCGCCTAAGGTTACACACCATATCTGCGGAGTGGCTAATGAAATGTCAAACCAGATTGAATCTTGAGGTTCTTATCAAATTTTCAGTAATCGTTTGCGGTTCTGGAACCACTTTTAGTTCTACCATACTCCCACAACTGTTTTCTGAAAAAATCCATTTTTGTTAAAACTGTGGCAAGTCAAGAGCAATATCACTATTGATCTTCCAAATGGTAGAAAGTCAACCCTCGTCATAGCCTAGGTCAACACACAAACAGCCATTACAGAAATGTGCCTTGAGTTATCCAGAGTCTTGTTTTAAGCATAAGCCGGACAACTCCCCGTACCTTAACAACGTCGAGATATGAACTGCACTATATCCAATATAGAAATAGAGGCACTGATTTAATTGAACCAGATTCAAATCATGCAACTGTCTCCAGTGCATGTTAGCTAAATGGAAAGAGGCCGATCAGCATTACTCAACTTAGGAGTACATCCAATTATGAGTAACCTGAAAGAGAAGAAAGTTCTCTTAATCATTACTATCAACTGAATACCATACACAAGTATCTACATCTTCGATCACCTTGACGAATCCCGATACATGCAACACCTGGTTCTCTACTTTATTCATATACCTATAACTTCTTAAAACTTAGACCTTGCATTTCTACGAAACACATGTCTAAAAACTAAAGAAGTCACAAGTAAACAGAATATAGTACGAGTACCAACCCCTCTGTCCTAATGGACACTGGACAATATGCAATACTCTGTATAAGTACCCTGATTCCAATAACTCAATCCCTGTGTGTCGTAGGTTGAAAACTGTACTTATGGTTAAGAAGAATTACACCGCTGTTCAATACTCCTTACCTAACCATTCACTGATATAGGTAAATGTCATAGACATAATTTCAAAAAGGTATATCTCACTCTATAAAAATAGACGTATAGATATATCAATTTATAATTGGTGCATTATAACGGATATTGAAAACCAAATATTTGTCGTCCGACAAACAACCCAGGTGACTTCCTCAAATATCACCAATTACAACGAATTCCGATATAATGAGGATGATCACCTAATTCCCAATAACTTACTCCCACTCATCATCTGTAAAACCATACAGATGTGATAATCAAACCTGGTAAATACATACCCTGGAGCAAGTGTCTAATTAGGAAATCAGTTTTCTTTTAACTGTACACAGTGAAACTGAAACATTGAAATGTTTCGATGGGGTATCCCGGTATTCCTAGTAATGCATCTTCCATTATCCAGATTTACAACTATAACCGTATAATTCTTTGCCATCTCCCCAAATCCCTTTATATGTCTTTAATCATTACCTTCTGTACACCTCTATAGGCTAAATGGTTTTCTTCCTTCCCTACCGTTCGGCACCATCCTATGGTTTGGAAGAAGACTATCCAATAAGCATAATGGGTGTACTGTCCTAATCCTAGGAGCACTCGTAGTGCGAGAGAAGGTGAAGATAAAAAACAACCGAATAAACCTTATTCCTATTTCTCCTGAACCAGAATCCATCCCCGAACTGGAACAAGTTCCTTCCGAGTTCATATATAACCATACGATGGAGAATCCAATAAACTGTAGATCTTCGTAGTGATACGGAGTGTTCTGGAGAAATACAAAGGTGATTTAGGATTGGCGAAGAAATACTTGGTTTGGTCGTGAATAGCAGTCGCAATTTACTTTGCTCTCTTACTAATCCCTTGATATGTCTTTACTTAATACCTTCTGCACACCATCGTTATGCTAATTGGTTTTCTTCATTCCCCACCGTTCGACACCAGAATAAGGTTTGGAATAAGACTATCCAATTTTCGTAATAGGTGTACTATCTCCTAAACCAAGGAGTACTCGCAACCTGAGAGAAGGTAAAAGGAAAAGACAACTGAATAGTCCTATTCGTTTTCTCCAGAACCGGAAACCATCCTTGAATAAATTCCTTCGAGTTCGTATATAACCATACGATAGTTTTGTCTAATGAAAGTGGACGTTCGTAGTAATACGGGGTGTCCTGGAGAAAAGGGTAAAAGTAGGAGTGGCAATGATGTATGCAACTCTGACAATCCAAAAGCCAGTGTTTAAGAAGGTTCGGTTAATTTTGTTCACTGAGTCAAAGTTAAGGGTCGGGTCATGGTTGCTGCCAAAGAGAGAGAGAAAAGAAACACTCAGCGTGCACTCAATCCTAGATCAGAATGGTTACCAATTTATCTAATCAGGAAACCTCCCACTGTACCGTCAAATTCTCGTCCAAACCTGAAAGAAGAATTAGTCGGGATCACCCGAGGAGTAAGCCAACTCATCAGTGGGAATCGGGATCCAACTATCATCGCATGATAACGTGACGGAATCCGCTCACGTTATCACACTCCAGAAGGTATGCGCATATCTGGCAAGTTTCAGTTTCTTTAGAAACTCCCGATGTGATTTTTGCCCCATGCTCTTATGACCTTGGCGTGAGGTCAAAATGTCATAAGTCACATGTCAAGTTCTACCCATCATTATCCAGGTTAATTTGAACCCAACCGTACCAACCCTTGACGTCGGCCAAAATGGTTGTACGAATGTCTCAAACCAACGCATTCAATCTATGTAACAGATAAATATCCGGCAGCTACCAATCACTATGCCTTGGCATGAGGTCAAAATACATAGCTTGAATACTACCGAATATTTAACTGAAATGATAGAGGGCTACGAATGCTTTCTGGCGAAAACCTTTAACGTAATGAACTTGATATCGTTGAAGGAACTAGATAGCTTTTATAAAAATATAGTGACGAAAACCTTTGCTAAAGAGGTCACTTCCGGTGAAGGGATCTCGGCTCTTTCCCCGTAGAATGAGGTGCAGGATATTCCAACTGAATACCACGATGCAAAGCAAAAGTAAACGACTATAGTGATGTTTTTGCCCTGACGCAAACTTCTGTCCAAGGGGTCACTCCCGGTGAAGGGATCTCGGCCCTTGCCTCGTCGACTGAGGCGCTGGATATTCATAACCGAATACCACTGTGCAAACTAAAAGAGAACGCCCTTGCAACAACAGCTTTTTGAAAAGTGTTCCAACAACATCAGAATAGGTTTGTTTAGCTTGCATTGATCCGAATCAACGCAGTCCCATCAATTGATCACACCACAAAAAACGAAAATAATGATGTACGTATATGCCATCCGCATTCGCCACTGGGTCCCGTCATCACCCGTTAGGTTACTTAACTAACGACAGAGCGGGGAATGGACTAGCGCGGATGCAAAACATATACAACATCTACTAGTATATATATCAATATATAATATTCTCTCAAGGCGTGATAAAATGCAACATCACATAAATGTAATAAGTATCACAGAACAATACAGATATCTGGGATCCCCGGGTTTCATAGAGCCGCTACTGAAACCCGACGTTCCCCTGGTCGTGTGGATAGCCTGTGCAATGAAATCCTAGACCCCTACGGGCGCGACAAGTTACCCGCCAAAACCTGAAGCGAGGCAGCCCCCTTCAGCAACGTGAATGGACCACCCAGCACTTCACGGAATCCGGTAACTTGAGCACCCCTCGTTGGGTCAACCTGTACTCCCTACTAATGCGGCAAATATCCCGCTAATTCTAGAGTGAAGCCCCCTCCGTCTCAAATTCATGAGATGCGGGCTCATTGCCCTCGCGAACCTGGTGTCACGTCCCGAAAGTACGGAATACGACCGTCACTTAAACTACGAACGTATCAAGGCGTACGTATTCTAAGTAAGCCGAAAACCCAGAAATCCAAACCAAGAAAAGTAGTAGAGTGTAGGAAAACCAATTTAAATCAAGTAGCTTTTACAAAGGAAACTTTGCCGAAATTCTGAGACAAACAAACAACTCTAGGGGCAAAATTAGGGTATTAGGAGGCCACCCTGACCAGACGAACCCCATTGGACATAGGGGGGCCGGCTAGGCCGGTTTTGGCAAGGATGTGGCCGGTCATGTAGTGGTGGAATGTGTCGGGGTTGGTCCAGTAGCTCAAATACATCATATACATCACCCTAGAGTTGTTTAATTCCCTTGTTTTGACCTGAAGTGAAATCTGGGATCGTTTTCTTGGGTTGCTGCTTTGAATCGAGTTATTGTTTTCCGTATTTCGATTACTAGAATATCATATTTGGGTTTTACCTCGGTCACTTGGCGTTTGTACGACTACATCGAGTGATTTCGGGTTGTTTTGCGAAGGCTAACCAAAGGTTCTAACCTATAAGCCTTTTAGCGTATCGTGTTAGTTTTCGCGTGTCGTTTTAAGTTTCGATTTGATTTTTGAGGTGATGCGATACGTGTAATATGTGTAGGTACCCCCACGACGATCCGAGGCGATGCAGAAGATGAAGGCGACATCGATACCGACACGCAGGATACAGGTGAGTAGATTTATATCTGCGGGGAGAAGTCGGGTGGATGACGTATAGCACCCCCGCAGTTCGTGGTGATGTATACGAATACATATACACATAGATATTGATTATATTGTTTGAGATTATTGATGATAGAGATGGATCCTAGGTGTGATCGGATTGGTTTAGTATTGCGAAACCCTAGAGTAGTGGTTGCACCACACATACACACACACCCATACTTGCATACATTCTTCTTTCATATGTGCGTACATGGGATTACATATTGATGTATATATTTACACATGGGTATGGGACTATGTGTTTATATACTGGATTTGAGGATAGTATTTGGGATTTGAGATGAGTCGATGAGATTGGGCTTGAGGCCAGGAGATCGGTGATGTGATTTGGTTCGTATTGAGATACGACATGATGTTTTCGCGGGTCTTTTGGCGTAGTGATTCTTATACCTGCATGCATACATAGATGGTATCAATATTGTACTAGACGTAGATCATTACCCCGATCATGATATTTGATAAAGAGGACACCAGATGAATAGTATGATGAATGTGATATTGACCCGTACCCAGATTTGGGATGCCGTACGACGGATTTACGTACGAGCTATATTTTGATGATTGATCCGCACTCTTGACTTGGGATGTCTGATTATAGATATGATATCGGATATGATATTATTGAGGCGGGATCACCGACTAATATATATACAGGTATGTATATGTATCGACTCAGATGTTAGGTGGTTTCCTTACCTGTAGCTCAGCTTGTTAGTTCAGCCGTATAGTTTAGTGTAGTTGTTAGATTAGATTAGACTCCTACCTATTTCAAAACTAACGAATCGTGGGTATTTTAAAAGACAGCCCAAGGGATCCTACGGATATTTCTAAAGACGTATCTTTTCATAAAAACACCGTAGCCCCTATTTTCAAAACCCTATGATTCGTGTTATTTCAAAAGGCACCATTTGTAGGACTTATATTAGATTAATGCAGATTAGTTATAGTTGCATCTAGTATTCAGCTCCCGCTCATTATTATGGTTCGCTTCGCATCGCATGCTTATATTATGTTTCATACTCCATTATTGATGTCATGCTGTTAGGACACCAGCACCATTACCGATGATGCGTATGTACCACGTACACTTACTTGCCGGCTCACACACATCTTCATCGGTAATTGCCTTGTCACGTACACCTTAGAAAATATTATTGCATCGACATAGGTTGTTAGCTAATAATTTAGACATGATATTAGTGTACTTGCCTTATATGCTAGATTAGACATTGTAATTATTACTTGTTACATCATGCATGTTATTATTCATGGATTTGTATGCCTATATGCACTGTTTACATGCTATTGAGGATTGGATTCGGATTTCCATGAGATTTTCTGGATTTGGGGGAAAATCGCAAAACTTATATAAACTTCTTTTCTCTCTTTAAAATAAAAGTGCGGTTTTCCCATGATGTATGAGTCGTCCACCATGAGTTTGCTGATGGATTTCGAGACCCGATTCGAGGAGTTGGATGAACCGTTTCGGGTACATGGTGGGCCCGGTGCGGTACCCCGAGGCTAGATGAATGTGGTGATGACGTTGAGACTTGCAGGGGAGCACTACCGACCGGTGATTTTACCTGACGCGTCGGATATCCGGAGGATACCGTCGTGGTCTTGAGATTGATGGTAGGGGCCGGTCTGGACTGACGGCGCCCTAGATATTGTGATTGAGACATTGAGATTTCGTGATATTGAGGTACAGAGACTGTGATACAGAGATATCGAGATATTTGGATTACGTTTTGTGCCGATGTTAGACACTGTTTTATGCTGATTTCATTATGATACCTCATTTTAAAAATACAAAGGAAATCTCACTAAGTTATGAAAACAGTTTCTTCTTTTACATGTATTCTGTTCTCATGCATTCATACCTCTTTCATATGATATATTGCCATCTGAGGCACTGACACGGGCTATGAGATTAGACTCGGGTTAGATATTTACCCTAGCCTTGTTATAGGCTGCATGTTATATTTGAGGATTATATATTATGATCGTATGACCTAGGATTGCGTCATACACGCGATTTTTATTCGTAGATGTTTTTTCTATTTACGAGTTGGCAACTCACCCCCGTTGTGCCCCAGTTTCTTGCAGGTTTGCCGTACAGGTTTCATTACGGCTTTGCGGGCACAGTTTCGTTCGGGTGACTTGCTAGTTGGTGGGTTTTTGGTATCGTACCCATCATATTATCTTGTATATTATTATTCAGTTGTATCTAGAGGTTCCATAAACCAAACATGTATTTATTTGAGATAGAGACCAGTGTTGTTTATTCTATCGACCTTAGAGTCGCGCTTGTATTTTTACCGATTTCATGCTGTTTTGAGTTTCCTTTTCTGTTGTGATCCTCGCCTTTCGGCGTTGTATATTATATTGCTTGCGTGGTTGTGACCGTCGATTGACGAAGAGCTAGCTCCCGCTTGGGGATGCATTTTCCATTATATATATTTTATCAGGTTTTGTACCCGTTTGGGGTCAGTTTTTACAAAGGAAACTCTGCCGAAATTTTTAGAAAGGACTTGTGATTTTAAAATGCATATTTCGGTGTATTTTGCAAAACTACTTGATTTAAATTGGTTTTCCTACACTCTACTACTTTTCTTGGTTTGGATTTCTGGGTTTTCGGCTTACTTAGAATACGTACGCCTTGAGACGTTCGTAGTTTAAGTGCCGGTCATATTCCGTACTTTCGGGACGTGACACCTGGCTATCCGTGCACCCCTCAGCGGGGTAATCCTAGTACAGAAAATAAAATATACATACAACGGGTACATCGACCTCAGCCCGGTCGTGCCCCAAAATAATAATATACAAACAGGCAGTGACGGCAGTCCACATGTCGGACGCTCGCCCCGCAATATCAACTGTACATAATAAACCAAACTATACTACCATTGCAGCCAGGCTATCCCCCACGACCAATCCGCAATTTCACAGCACAACACAGAACATCAACGTGAATGTCACGTTCGTAAATCCGTCTAAAAGGGCTATAGCAGTTAGACAGGATTTACCGATCGAGTGACATTCACGGTCGCAGATATAATGTAAATACTGTGAACTAACATGTTTTTAATTTTCGATCGATCAAATTTACCGAAGTGGGCCCCAAGCACTATTTTAGAACACAAAGAAAATCTGGGCCCAAAAAGAATATTCCAAAAACCCTATTTTCAACTCAGAATTCCACTGTAAAAATCTGATGCATTGATTACACTTTCCCGCCGCGGAACCGCGGCCACAATAGGGGTTTGGCCGCGGTTCCGCGGTCCTACTGAGGAATCGGTGCATCGAAGTTTTCCAGAATGCTTAGAATTCCCTGCACGTATTTCTGCAACACACTGAAAATTTTTAGAGCAAAAAACAAAATCGACTGAAAGTGCACTTTTGAAATTGGGATTTCGGAAAATCCGTTCGATCGAACTTGTAAACACGTTAGACCAAGCTAGACTAGGTTAATGGCGTGGCTCTGATACCATGTAAGTGCACGGCAGCGCCCCGGCCGTCAATCCGACACCGGAATGCGGAAACGAAACTTTTACAAAACTTTAAAACCGGCATTACCGTGCACTATAAAACCCGGATCGGGCCATTAACCTAATGGTAGCTAACTAGAGAATAGGGTAGAGAGCTATACCGAGCGATCCATGTCCTTCGGTCTTCGGCCTCCACTCCGATCTCCTCGTGGAATCTCCGGTCTTCATCTCCTCGTCGGAACGGGCACCACATCACCGGGTTCTTTTACGGGCTCTCACCTCTGGACTGAGGAAACTCGGGCACGAAGTTGGCGAGCCGACGTGCCTAAGGATGCTGTAGATGAAGTGTAGGATCACTTGACTCAAGCGGGTAGTGAAGTTGCCTTTGAAGGAGGAGAAGTATGATCTTTGGAGAGAGGTGTGGCATTTTTGTAGCAAGCCAAAAATGAAAAATGAGATGAATTTCCTCCAAATGAATTCACCTCTCTCCCCAAGTGTTTGGCCGGCCATTCTTGAATGGATGGTGGATTTAGGAAAAGGAATCAAAAGCAAGAGGATAAAATGTGTGATCATGTAAAAATGGCACACCAACATCAACCCACATCCTTTCAAAACCCTTTCATAATAAATGCAAAAGAAATGACCCATAAAGAATCTAATAATGCTAGAACCATCATGATGCCTCCATTTAAAAATAACCCCCTCCAACTTACTAATTTACACACTTGCAAATTAGCCCCTCCAACAAAAAAATCCGACAATGAAGGAACAAAGGAAAACTGGACGGAACAGAATACAAACTGGCAACTTCAAAAAAGTGATCCCGTAATAAATTACAGGAAAACCCCGTGACTGTATATACATACCCGCATTTGTATTCCCACTGAATACAAATGCAATAAGACAAAATCTACACTGTACAATACTAGGATCCGGCTTAAACCAAAGCCCTCTAGTATTATCCGTCCGATCATGATCCGTGCAATACCGCACGTATCTGATCGAACCCTGCCATATCTCCATACGGCCTCTACAGCGTTTCGCCCGAAACTTGAGAAAACGGTCTGTTGGGGACTCTAACGACTCGTCAATACTTTGGCTGTGGATTCAACCACTAGCACGTCAGAGGTATTAGCCATACGTGACGGGCTACCAGGTATTGACCAAAAGGGATGTCTATGAGCGAACTCATCCTGACACCATACTGAGCATGTCAGTGACAATATCCGTACAGTCCGGTCCGTTCGTCTATGAGCATCGCATGGCGGGCCTAGGGGGTTGGTAAAAGTCAGACCCCCAAAAGCGGTACAAGTCGTGTCGGAGTGTAACCCAGAACACCCTGAGATACTACTGGAATACCTACCAGTAAGTCTCCTGCCTTGGCTAAGGACTTCGTGTAATGGCTCTCCCAGACACAGCGCGACCTCACCCCTAATACCGGGACAGACGAACCCCTACAGATCCGCTCACTGCCTCCATGTGGCTCGGGACTGTAGCCAACTAAAACCTGTTTTTACAACTCCTTTGAGCATGGTAGGGTAGTAATCAAAGTACAGTGGGAACTCATACGAGACAAATGACGATCTCAGGTCGATGAACTAACCTGTACAAATGTCACCAGGGAACTGCTATCTGACGTCAGGTATAAGACCAACTAGCATGTTCCCGGCGAGTCCTGTCCGGTGTACTCATAACCCAATGAGCACCTGTATACATCTTAGGTGAACCAACTGACACCAGTGGCTTGTGAGACCGGCCACCGCCCCTCGTCGGGGTCTCGACTGTATACACTAGTCTACTCTGGAGTATCGATGCCCTGTCTCGAAACTCCCACGACTAGGGACCTTTTAAGGATGTGCTTATAGACCCCAGCTCCCACGTATATGATCGCCCTCATACTTCTATCAGTCAAGCAAGAATCCTAGGGGCTCTATCAACATGCAATAGTGACCTTTAAGGTCACCTAAATTAGTATACGATGATAAAGATAAACCAGATAGCATACTATCATCTTGAGTAAGACTGTCGTACCGGTATAAGTCCTCCCTCAATCATTGCAATCACGTGCCTGTGATCCAATAATTGACTCTGAGGGCACTATCTCCAACAGATGATTAGCCGATGAGCCTGGCAGAGGGTCTACTACCTACTGGTGATTGTATAAAGCTCGGCGGATATCTGGAGGATACCGACCGGAGTCGAGAGATGGATATAGGCTGATCAGTACTGTCGGAGCCCGAGGGCCGATCCCGCAGACTAACGGAGCTCGAGATATGAGGATTTACATGTCGATGTTGGACATGGGTTTCATAATGTTTCGAGTGTCAATATTGGACACTCAGGTTCCATGACCTGATGTGTCATTGATGGACACACGTTGATTTATATCCTCATATTTACATGCATATGCTTTTATGATATTTACATGCATGAGGTTGTTGTGTCATTGGTTGACACATGGATGAGATCCACATGCATACATGCATTTATTATATGGTTCGATGATAGACATTGATTATGTTGTTGGCACATATGCTGATACGGTCACCCTAGATATCATAGTATTACCTTTATGATATAGTTGACCTAGGAATCGTTGTTTATTTCGATTTCTACCTAAGGATGTTTTCTACTCACAAGTTGGAAATTCACCCCCGTTGTGCCACAGTTCTTGCAGGATGACCGCATGGATCAGTAGCGGCATCGTTGGCACACAGCTGTATTCGGGTGATTTGCTTTGGTAGGTGGTACATGTTGGATCGTGCCACTCTCGTATTATTATTCCTGTTGTATCTAGTTAACACCATCAATCAGAAACTAGTATTTTTATAAGTAGTAAGACTTATCAAGGCTTGTAGTTGCGAGACTTGAGCGATGGGTTATATGTTCGCTTGGTGGGTTTCATGTCTTGCTTTAAGCATAAGTCCTTGTGTTGAACTTCGTCGTTGGGCGTCGTATACATATTTTCTGTCTTGCGTGGTTGTGACTCCACCGATTGGCGAAGAGCTAGCTCCCGCTTGGGGATGCCTTTTATATTATCATGGATATGTGGTTTTGGATCAAAATATATAAGGGAGGTGCTGCACGAATCTTTAAAGGACAAAACATGATTAGTATACCTTATTTCAAAACTTCACCTCTTCCATTTTCTTTCAAAGGTTTAGATTTCTAGGATTCGGCTTACTTAATTTACGTTGCGCCTTTAGACGTTGCGTGATTTAAGTGCCGATCACGAACTAAATTCGGTTCGTGACAAAGTTGGTATCAAAGCTCTAGGTTTAACCTTGGTTCGAGTCTATGTTTAACTATGCCGAGTCTAGGGCGTGTATATATTTCGGGACCTAGGCTTGACCTTACGGAACATAGACTTGAACATGGGGGTATTAGACCCGAACTTTCGTTACATAGGCTGACCCTGATTGATGGAGTAGGTAGCTTGAGTAGAGTGACGTACGTACGTATGTTCCGCGAGATATTTACGATATGATACTCCACTTAAGTGACCTTAGGATATACATATCTTGAGACTTGTGATTCTCTTCGTTCCCTTGATTATACATCCATTTGAGATCTTTGATTCTATTTGTTTCCATGATCATACTCTCACTGATTCCATTCCTCCTTATGATCATGTATTCATTCTTGATCTATTGATTCTTTTCATCCCTTTAATCTATTTTCGTCGATACTTGATTGAAGTTCCTGTCACCATGGTCTGAGCGTAGATTGAGCTGCTGTTAGTGATGCGGTGCGGGCGAGCTCGTCATGGACGAGGACTGACCATCGTGTTTTCTGGTGACATAGGAACGTATCGATTTAGTGTTTGTACCGTGACCTCTCGTTTGAGGCGAGTGTACAGTTTTGTACCGGATCATCGGGCCATTGTTAGAGGCTGCCTGTTATGAGAGGATTGTTGATCTACATCCTACCTCAGGGAATGTGATGTCGTCTACCGTGCAGACAGATGACCCGGATGTTGCTGAGATTGACGAGATGTCGCTTCCAGAGCTTACGAGCTGAGATCGCTGGAGCTTTCAGGTATATATGCGACAGGTGATAGCTAGTATATCTTGAGTTAAGAGACGAAGGTGATTCGTCAGATTTGATGCGCCGACGCCGGCCCAGTTGAGTTGAAGATTTCCTGTGTGGAGAATCTTATTCAGATCTAGAGTAGATCGATCCAGAGATGACAATGTTCGTCGAATGATCCGATAGGAGATCAGTAAGTGGACCAGCTTCAGATAGAGGACCTCACCCAGATCCATTGTGAGTTGATCGAGAGCGGATGAATAAAGTATATTCATCTGATGTTTGGGACAAGTTCCCGAGGACGTGTTCGGCTAGATATCTTCTACAGGGTGATGAAGATACCGAGTTCGTAATTTCGACTCTGTGTGAGAGACTCCGGATTGACTGTAGCCAAGAACATTTGCAGTACGCAGATAGCATGACGTGACGTCGAAGTGGGAGATAATAAAGATGAGTGGAACAAGTGGTTCGTGTGAGATGTTAACGAGCCTTTGTTACTCCTCGTTGAGATTAGAGATCTGATATATATACAGAGGCGTTGGGATAAAGCCAGTTCCCGAGGAAATGTTGTGCTGAGAACGCAGATGTCCAGAGAGCGAGAAAAGATTATGTAAGAATACCAGCCTGCGTAAAGTGCGGCGTAGGCGAGATCGGAAGAGACCTTGAGCAGATTCCTTTCCTGGATACTGCTGAAATAAGAATTGCACCGAGGATCAGTTGTGTCACGTGTATTCAGTGGTCCAGAGGCCGACGCCAGTGACGTGCTGCTTTACGAGTGGTCAAACTAATTGGCCAATAGATGACCAGAGGAGTGTCAGAGAGGAATCGTTTCCGTTGGCACACCGGACCGAGCCGATGAACCGATGGATTTCGAGATTGATAATCTACAGAGAAAATGAGGACCCAGAGATAGAGGATGCCAGCCCGTGGGCAGGAGGCAAGCAGATGTTCTTGCTCTTCCAGTTTTGGGTGCACCGACATTTTTCGATATTGTAGGAGGTGTACCTCATTGTCATTTGTTGCGATTTTATTTTGTGATCCGAGTATCACGCTTATATCGCTTGGATTTGGGTTCTGATGATTGGGTTTCATGATATTGTTTTCATGCACCATGGCTGCACCTCCTAGGTATTTACATTTTGTGCATAGTTATTGCACTTGATGTATTACACACCATTGTGTTGGTTTATGATTTGTGCATATTTATTGCACTTGATACTGGTTTTGTGCCTTGGCCGCACGTGTTTATGATTTTGTGGATTTCATACGGTTGATTTGATTTTGTGCATGTGGTATGCACTCGATTTGATATTTGCACTCGGTATAGCTCACATGTGCTTGCAGTGTATTGATATGTGTTTTGTGCAATTGTTGCACTAGATTTTTACGCCGTGCAATTGTTGCACTGTATTTATATTTCGTGCACTGGATGCACCGGATTTGTATTTCGTGCACTGAATGCACCGGATTTGTACTGGATGCACTAGATTTGCATTTCGTATATTTGTTGCACCAGATGGGTATTTCGTGCATCAGTTGCACTAGATTTATACTCCGTACCTTGGTTGCACCCGATTTATGTATTTGAGCATTCGTTTTACCATATTTGTGTTTTCGTGCGTGTGTGTACTTGATGTTCGTTTTCGTTCATGCTACTGCACTAGATGTTTTAAACGAACCATGGGTTGGATTTTGCACATATTAGGCGCTTGGTATTGGATTTTGTGCGCATCGAATGCGCTTGATTGAGATTTTATTCTTGCATGTTGGATGCACTTGATTTAGATTTCATTCGTGCATGACGGATGCACTTGATGTGGAATTTCGCGCATGTTGGGCGCATGATATGAGATGTGATTTTGTGCACACCGGATACACTTGATTGGGGTTTTCATTCGTCAATGCTAGTTGCACTAGATTGAGATTTTCGTGCACTATAGATGCACTAGATGTTGTTGTTGTGCACATCCGTTGCACTGGACAGATGCTCTCGTGCATACCCGTTACACTTAGTTTTCTTTAGTGCATATCGTAGCACTTGTATTGGATTGATTTCCGTGCGCATCAGACATACGTGATTATTGGATTCGCCTTTTAGGCCTGATTTTGTTCTTGAGCACTTTACTTTCATGATGGGCGCTGTATTATGTAGTAGCCGAACATGACTGATCTGAGGGCAGTGCCTGATTATTTTCCATGAATAAAAAGTTTACCAAGAGTTTTTCAAAAAGAAGCTAGAGTCTCGCTATTTCTTACGTGTCCGTGAGCGACACGAACTTTTACAAAGGGAAATCGTTTTGGATGTTTTAAAACGGCGGAACGTATATTTGAGCAAAACATATATGAACGTATAATATTACTTTTCAAATGAGCATCCGTCACTTGTGCCGTGAGTTACGCATCACACGGCGATTTAGAAAAGATTTTGCATATGTTTTATTCAGTTTTAAGAGCTTTCTCCAAGGATGCGCACTATACCCATATTATAGTATTTGACTAGTGCATATGGGATTTCGGTAATGGATATCGAGATCTGTATCTCCATTATAACTTCGATGATATGCGTGCAAATCCGATGATTTGCTTGACGCTGGATGGAGTTCGGTTTTGAGTTTCGTACTCATTTTCCGGCGCACACGATGCGCTATGTTATTTCTATATATTCCGTGATTTCAGAGCCCCGTTGATTTGAGATGATTATTGAAATGTTTTAGCATTTAGGGGTTTAAATTTAAATTCGGGGACCGAATTTATGTAAGGAGGGAAGATTGTAACATTTCAGAAATATAAAATATTATTTTTGGAAATTTAATATTAAAATAATATATTCAGCAAAAACTGTTCGATTTGCGAATAGGGACTTTTCGTAAAATGGTATAAGTATATACCAATATTTGGAAATTTATCGGAGATTAAAATGATTTAATTATTTTAATGATATTTATCGGATTTTTGGTAAAATCCGTGTTTTTACATTTTTTCGTGACTTGTGCACCATGTCATGTGCATGTTGGATTTTGAGTTTTGTGACTTGTGAGTTTGGAGAGTTAGAGAAATAAAGAGAAAGGAAATGAAAATCAAAGAAAAGAAAAGAAAGAGTGTAGTGTGAATGGAATTAAAATCGATGTGACGGACAAAAGAAGATATTTTGTGAGAGAGTGAGTGTAGGAGAGATATTTGTGTGAGAGAGTGAGCCTAAGAATGAGTGTGGCTGCCCCTTTTCCTTCCTTCTCCATTACTTTTCTCCATTTTCCTCATCTTCTTCATTCCTCACTATATCCATGCATCATTTTCATTTTCTTGCCAAAACCCTATGCAACCTTCACATAAAACATGCACAACACCATTCTAAACCCTTAGAACCTTTCAAGTTTGGATTTTGGAGACTTGGGCTACTCAAGAAAGTTCTTTTGTTGCAATAAGGGTAATACTTTCACTTTAGTTTAGAGTTGTGCTTAATATCGTATTTTATAGTTAGAAATTGAGTTAAATAGGTTTGTGAAATTAGGAAATTACAAGTTGTTGTTAAGTGACCAAAAGGTGTAGTGAGTGGTTACAAGACCTTAGAGATTGATTTAGAGGCCTGGAAATGAGTTTACAACCCGATACACGAATATAGTATTGTTCGGTGTCGGTTCTGTGAAACCTTAAGGCCTACAGGGAATCTGGGATGACCTGGGAAGTTTCTGAGAAAAAATAGCAACTCCAGAGACCTATTTAAGACACAAGGAGACCACCCTGAGAAGACGGACCCAAACGGAGCCCTCCGGGACGATCTTGCCGGATTTATAGGCAATGTGGCTGGCCTCATTGATGGAAATTGGGTCTAGGTTTGGTTTGTAGCTCACATACTCCATATACAACACCCTATACTTGTTTGTTTTGTTCCTATTGACCTGAACCAAAATCTGGAGCTATTGTGAGTGGCTTTGGTTATGTTTTTCGTATTTTGGAATTCTTGGATTTAGTATTTGATATTGTATTGGGTCGTTCGATATTTGTACGTCAACGACGAGGTTTGTTTTGTTGGTTTTGCAAGCGTTAGCTATAGGTTCTAACCTATGAGCGCACCGCGTGCCGTATTGGATTTCGGAACTTGATGTTAATAGCTTTTGTTGCGCCACGGCAGCGCCCCGGCCTCGTACTCGAGGCCAAAATGCGGAATCAAAATTTTTTCCTTACTCGGAAACCGGCGCTACCGCGGACAATGAAAACCCGGATCGTAACCATTAACCTAATGCTAGCAATCAAGAGATAGGGTGAGAAGTATACCAAGTGATCCGAGTCCTCCGGTCTTCTCATCATCGCCCCGATCTCCCACGGAAAGTCTTGTCTCCACATCGTCGCCTCCTAGCCGGAATGGGCACCACATCGCCTGTGTCTTTTACGGGCTCCCGCCTCAATACCGAGGCAACTCGGGCATGAAGCCGGAAACTCGACATGCTCAAGATATGCTGTAGAATGTGTAGTAGATCATGCTAGTCTCATTTTGGGTTTGTAGTTGCCTTGATGGAGGAATGGGGTTAGGAAAAATGGTGCTTTCATTTTTCCAAAATAAGAAGAAGAAGGAGATGAAGAATTCCTCACATAACAAAGATGAACTCTCTCATTCTTTTCTTTCTCTCAAGAGAAGCTTTCTTTCATCAAGTGAGAAGAAGATGGTGGATGAAAAGAATATGAAACCATAACCTTAGAAGGAAGGTGAGTGTAGGAAAAGGTGGAGGGTGACCATATCCTAACACCATCATCACAAAATCACATCAACTCCAAATCAATCTTAATCCTATCTCATCAACAAAAAGCAAATGATAATGATGGATAAGAAAGGTATCAAAAGATGCTTTCATAATAAATCATCTTGCAAATAAATCCTCCACAAAATGTAATTTGCAAAACTGCAAATTACCCCCTCCATCAGAAAAGTCCGGCCGGGAAAGAACAAAGGAAAACCGGCCGGAACGGAATGCAAACTGGCAACTCCAGAAAACTGGTCCCGTAATAAATTACAGGAAAACCCCGATACAGTGCATACACACCCGCATCTGTATTCTGACCGGATACAAATGCAATGAGACAAAATCTACACTGTACTAAACTAGGACCGGCTTAAACCAAAGCCGGCTAGTAAAACCCGTTCGATCCTGATCCGTGCAATACCGCACGTATCTGATCGAACCCTGCCATATAACTATACGGCCACTAGTACAAAACTGTCCGATCCTGATCCGTGCAATACCGCACGTATCTGATCGGACCCTGCCATATCTCCATACGGCCTCTACAGCGTTTCGCCCGAAAGCTTGAGTAACTGTAAGTGTGGTGGACTCTAAAGACTCGTCAATACTATGGCTGTGGATTTAACCACTAGCACGTCAGAGGTATTAGCCAATACGTGACGGGCCACCAGCTATTGACCAAAAGGGACGTCGATGAGCGAACTCATCCTGACACCCTACTGAGCCTGTCAGTGACAATATCCGTATAGTCCGGTCCGTTCGTCTATGAGCATCGCATGTCGGGCCTAGGGGGTTGGTAAAAGTCAGATCCCCAAAAGCGGTACAAGTCGTGTCGGAGTGTAGCCCAGAACGCCCTGAGATACTACTGGAATACCTACCAGTAAATCTCCTGCCTCGGCCGAGGGCTTTGCGTAATGGCTCTCCTAGACACTGCGCGACCTCACCCCCAATACCGGGAGAGACGAACCCCTGCAGATCCGCTCACTGCCTCCAAGTGGCTCGGAACTGTACCCAACTAAAACCTGTTTGCACGACTCCTTTGAGCCATGGTAGGGTAGTAATCAAAGCACAGTGGGAACTCACACGAGACAAATGACGATCTCAGGTCGATGAACTAACCTGTACACATGTCACCAGGGAACTGCTATCTGACGTCTGGTATAATCCCAACTGGCAGGTTCCCGGCGAGTCCTGTCCGGTGTACTCATAACCCAATGAGCACCTGTATACATCTTAGGTGAACCAACTGACACCAGTGGCTTGTGAGACCGGCCACCGCACTGTAAGTCTACGCTAGCGCCCCGGCAGTCTACAGACGCCAAAATGCGGAACAACACTTTTAAACTGGCGCTATCGTCTACTTTAACCCGGATCTGCCATTATTGCTAAACTAACAAACTGTAAAGAGTGTAGAAAGATTGTACCGAACGATCCGAGTCCTTCATTCTTCAACCATCATCCCACGCTCCGTTGCGGCTGCTCCGATCTCGTCGATCTCCGTTATCCTCGTCGAGGTGGCACCACATCACCGATTCTTTAAACGGGCTCCCGCCTCTGACTCGAGGCAACTCGATCGTCAAGTTTGCTAAAAGAGACGACCAAGAATGATGTAGAGAATGAGTAGATGACTTTGTCTCACCTCGTCCAAATCCGTGGACGATCGGTTAATGAAGTTGCCGAAAGAATCGGGTGATGGAATGAAATGGACTGTGAAATTCCATACACCGATAAAACCTATCATAATCTTTTCTAGCAAAATGAAAACTCAAGAGAGAGTGAATGAGAGAGGAGGCCATCCATTCATATATGAAGGAGGAGGGTGAGTGTAGGAGCAAGTGGTGACCTTAAGAAAGCTTCTCACTTCAAAAGATCAAGAAGAAAATATCCTTAAGTAAACAAAAAGCTTTAATGATAATGCATGATTCACAAACCTAGTCATCATGCATTAATGAACCATTAAATGTTACCAATGAAAACTCAACACTAATTAATCCTAGTCACCTCTTCTAGAACCTTCTAGAAGCTTCCACACTCATCTCAAGAAAAGATAAATCCGTCTTTAACCGAATGTTAAAAGACGGCTGATAGAAAACTGGAAACTGGCAACTTCCAAAAGTGATCCTGAAACAACTTTCAGGATAACCCCGAAACTGTATAAATATACCCGCATTTGTATTACGACCAAATACAAATGCAACTGAGACAAAGATATTATACCTACTCAATATAATACTCGGATCCGGCTTAAACCAAAGCCGACCAGTCTCATCTGTCCGAAAATCGACACGTGCGTAAACGCACGTGCATTTTCCGAACCCTGCCATAAAACCATACGGCCTCTACAACGTTTCGCCCGAACTTGGGAAACTGTCTGTGGGGGACTCTAATGACTCGTCAGTACCCTGGCAGTGGGTTTAACCACAAACCGTCAGCGGCACTAGCTATGCGTAACGGCTGCCCATGGACTGACCTCAAGGGTGGCCGAGGAGCGAACTCAAGGGAGACCGATAAGTGAACTCCTCCGAAAACCCTACTGAGCCTAACAGTGACAATGTATATACAGTCCGGTCCGTTCGTCAATGAGTATCGCATATCTGCCTAGGGGGCTAGCAACGTCAGACCCCCAATAGCAGTATAAGTCGTGTCGGAGTGAAGCCCAAATACACCCTGAGATACTACTGGAGTACCTACCAGTAAATCTCCTACCATGGCCATGGATTTGTGTAATGGCTCTCCTAGACACAGCACGATCTCGCCCTTAATACCGGGAGAGACGAATCCCTTGCCGATCCGCTCACGTGCCTCCATATGGCTCGGGACTGTACCCAAAAACTACCTGTTTGCACGACTCATTTGAGCCGTGGTAGGGTAGAAATCAAAGCACAGTGGGAACTCACACGAGACAAATGACGACCTCAGGTCGATGAACTAACCTGTACACATGTCACCAGGGAACTGCTATCTGACGGTAGATATAATACTAACTAGCAGATTCCCGGCGAGTCCTGTCCGGTGTACTCATAACCCAATGAGCACCTGTATACATCTTAGGTGATCCAACTGACACCAGTGGCTTGTGAGACCGGCCACCTCCCCTCGTCGGGGTCTCGACTGTATACACTAGTCTACTCCGGAGTATCGATGCACTGTCTCGAAACTCCCACGACTAGGGACCACAATTAAGGATATACATATAAACTACCCAACTCTCACGTATATGATCGCCATCATATTGTTGGTAGTAAAGCAAGATCCTAAGGGCTCTATCAAAGTGTAACATGCAATCAGTCACCTGAACATGTACACGACTGATAAAGGCAAACCAGATAGCATACTATCATCTCGAGTAAGACTGTCCTACCGGGATAGGTCCTCCGCAATCATTGCAATCACGTACCTGCGATCCAATAATTGACTATGAGGGCACTATCTCCAACAATCTCCCACTTGCACTCAAGGCTAATATTGCGATGTCGACTACTCACAGCCCGTGTGAAACCGAACATCCAACTCCTCTACTAATCAGTTTCACAAAGCCCGTTTGTAAAACTATTGTGTTCGAGAAATAGCCTCAGTGAGTGGATCCGCCTAGAAGTTTCTTTCTATATCTCTCTTAATCTCAAGTTTGCGGAGAAAGCCATCTCCCGAATCGAGTAATACATGTCTTAGAATATGTCTGGATATCTGATGGGACCTTGTTCATAAATGAACTCCAAATCCAAACTTCTTAGACTGTATCGATCACTGAACCTAATCAGTATCGGGCACCAAGCCACCCACAGTATCCTCTTGAACCACCTGTCCATAATACTGCCACCTTCGTCAGAGGGAAAAACTATAACTCTGACAATCTCTCTGTCAACCATGTCACCTTTGAAGCCTGGAATGATAACCGTCTCCCGAGGGAGGCTGCCGTCATCAAATCCGTAGAACATGTACTTATGTTCTAAAACTGCTTCCTTATGTTTCTCCAGGATTGGATTAATACAAACTTATTGCATCTAGTGCAAAACCAACATTTGGTGTGGTACTTGACATCTCATGATTGACTCAATTGCCTAAGCAAGTGATCTGCCAATCATGCACATCCCTCTCCTCTTTAGTCGGTACGACACCTTTAGAGAGGGTGACTCCATCACCTGCAGGTACACCACCATGCTAGGAGTCAACTATTCCAAAAACCATTAGAATATCTGTCAAAGTACCCACATTGGGAAACTACCCAAATCCAGATCTAAAACCATAGATCTAGAAACCAGAATGTCAAATATTATATCCATATCCTTTCTGGAGAAACAACTGTGTGACGACCACAGTACAACCGATCGTAGTATAGGAATTTTACTTCCTACTCTGTGTATGTCATCCAGATATCATGACATCACACCCTACTACCTTCTTAACTGATCCATCCTCTATTCTGATTGAAGTCAAACCCATGACTGTCACATCAAAATTAGATGATCTATCTCCGCTATAACTGCTCAAGTCTATAAATAGATATAAGCGTCTTGCCCACTATGCTTCCGCTGCTCCCAGTGACTATGACAACCCTCCTACCGGGTCTCATAGCCTGGAACAACAGTAGTGTCAAGTCTGGGTAGATAAGAACCTCCCTGTCACCGTCCTTGAGGCTACCGAAGTACCTCTCGGGTGTCTGAGGTTACCTACCATACCTGCGGAGTGGCTATTGGAATGTCAAACCTGATCGAATATATAGGTCCTATTAAATTTTCCGTAATCGTTCGTGGTTCTGGAATCACTTCCAGTTCTACCATACTCCCACTACTGTTTTCTGAAAAAGATCCATTTTACTAAAACTGTGGCGAGTCAAGAACAATAACACCATTGATCTTCCAAATGGTAGAATATCAACCCTCGTCATAGCCAGGGTCAACCCACAAACAGCCATTACAGAAACGTGCCCTGAGTTATCCAGAGTCTGGTTTTAAGCATAAGCTGGACAACTCCCCATACCTTAATTTCTTTTAAGGTACGATCCATTCTATATCCAATATAGAAACTTTGGCACTAATTTAATTAGAACCATATTCAAATCATGCAGCTGTCTCCAGTGCATTTCAACTTAATGGAAAGAGGTTAATCAGCATTACTCAACTTAGGAATCCATCCAATTATGAGTAACCTGAAAGAGAAACACGTTTCTCAAAACCATCACTATCATCTGAATACCAATCACATGAATCTACATCTTCGATCTCTTTGAAGAATCCCGATACTTGTGACATCTGGTTCTCTACTTTATTCTTATACCCACAACTTCTCAAAACTTAGACCATGTGTTTCTACGAAACACTTGTCTAAAAACTAGAGAAGTTATAAGTAAACATAACAAAGTACGAGGACCTACCCCTTTGTCCTGAAGGACACTTGGACAACATACAATACTCTGTATAAGTCCGCTGAGTTAAACAACTCAAAACCTGTGCGTCGTAGGTAGAAAACTGTACCCTGGCGATTTCCTCAAATATCACCAATTACAACGAATTCCGATATAATGAGGACGATCACCTAATTCCCAATATCTTACTCCCAATCATCATCTGTAAAACCATACAGATATGAGAATGAAACCTGGTAAATACATACCCTTGGAGTAAGTGTCTAATCGGGAAAACAGTTTTTCTTTTAATAATGCACTGAAACATGAAAATGTTTCGTAGGGGTATCCTGGTATTCATAGCAATGCCTCTTCCATAATCCAATTCATGACTTCAACCGTATATCTCTTTGCCATCTCTCCAAATCCCCTTTATTTGTCTTTAGTCGTTACCTTCTGTACACCATCGTTAGGCTAAATGGTTTTCTACCTTCCCTACCGTTCGGCACCAGCCTATGGTTTGGAAGAAGACTATCCAGTAAGCATAATAGGTGTACTTTCCTAAACCAAGGAGTACTCGCAACTGAGAGAAGGTGATGATAAAAGACAACTGCATAATACCTTATTCTTTTAAAGGTGAAATAGGAGCGGCAATGAAGTACGCGGTTTTGGTCGTGAATGATATCAGTCGCAATTTACTTTGCCCTCTTTCTAATCCCTTTATTTTGTCTTTACATATTACCTTCTGCACACCCTACTTAGGCTAATTGGTTTTCTTCATTCCCTACCTTTCGGCACCAGCCTATGGTTTGGAATAAGACTATCCAATAGGCGTAATAGGTGTACTCTCCTAAACCAAGGAGCTCTCGCAACCTGAGAGAAGGTGATAATAAAAGACAACTGAATAAACCAATTCTATTTCTCCTGAACCTGGATCCATCCTCGAAGAAGTCCCTTCGAGTTCGTATATAACCATACGATGGCTCTATCCAATAGAAGTGGATATCCGTAGTAATACGGGTGTTCTGAGAAATTCAAAGGGTAAAAGAAGGAGTGGCAATGACTTATGCAACTCAGACAATCCAAAAGCCAGTATTTTAAGAAGGTTTGGTCAACTTGGTCACTGAGTCATAGTCTAGGGTCGGTCAAAGGTCGCTGCCAAAGAGAGAGAGAGAAAAGAAACACTCTGCGTGCACTCTAACCTAGATCAGAATGGTCATCATTTTATCTAATTCGGAAACCTCCCACTGTCCTGTCAAATTCTCCTCCAAACCTAAAGAAGAATCAATCGGGATCACCCGAAGAGTAAACCAACTCATCAGTGGGAATCGGGATCCAACTCTCATCGCATGTTAACGTGATGGAATGCATCCACGTTATTCATACTCCAGAAGGTATGCGCATACTTGGCAAGTTTCAGTTTCTTTAGAAACTCCCGATATAGTTTTTGCCCCATGCTCTTATAACCTTGGCGTTAGGTCAAAATGTCATAAGTCACATGCCATGTTCTACCCATCACTATCTTGTTAATTTGAACCCACCCGCACATGCCCTTGGCGTTAGGTCAAAATGGCAGAACGGCTGTCCCAAACCAACTCATCTATCTATGCAACAATTGAATACCCAGCAGCTACCAAACACTATGCCTTGGCGTTAGGTCAAAATACATAGCTTGAATACTACTGAATACCCAAAAGAAGTGACGGAGGGCTACGACTGGTTTTTGGCGAAAAACCTTTAGCGTAGTGAACTTGATATCGCTGAAGGAACCTGATAGCTTTTTTTTTTAAAATATAGTGGCGAAAACCTTTTGCTAAAGAGGTAATTCCCGGTAAAGGGATCTCGGCTCTTTCCTCGTGGAATGAGGTGCAGGATATTCCACTGAATACCGCTATGCAAAGCAACTTGTAATCGACTATAATGAAGTTATTACTCTGACGCAAACTTCTGCCCAAGGGGTTAGTCCCGGTGAAGGGATATCGGCCCTTGCCCCGTCGAATGAGGTGCATGATATTCCACTGAATACCGCTATGCATAACAAAAGGAAACGTCTTTGCAATAACACTTTTTAAATTGTTCCAACAACTGTATACAGGTTTGTTTTAACTTTGCGTTGATCAGAATCAACGCAGTCCCATCAAATAATCACACCAGAAAAGAACGAAAATAAAATGTACGTATATGCCATCCGCATTCGTCACTGGGTCCCGTCATCACCCGTTAGGTTACTTAACTAACGACAGAGCGGGGACTGGACTAGCGCGGGTGTAAAACATATACAACATCTAATAGTATATAAACCAATATGCAAAATTGCTCCAGGCGTGATAGTATGCAACATTACAGAAAAGTAATAAGCATCACAGAACAATACAGATAATCTGGGATCCCCGAGTTTCACAGAGCCGCTGCTGAAACTCGACGTTCCCCTGTCGTGTGGATAGCCTGTGCAATGAAACCTAGACCCCTACGGGTGCGGCAAGTTACCCGCCAAAACCTGAAGCGAGGCAGTCCCCACAGCATAGTGAATGGAACACCCGACACTTCACGGAATGCGGTAATCTTGGGCACCCCTCCTTGGGTCAACCTGTACCCCCTACGAGTGCGGCGAATAGTCTGCCAATTCTAGAGTGGGACCCCTCTGCCTCTCAAAGCCATGAGATGCGGACCCGTTGCCCTCCAGAACCCGGCTATCCGTACACTCCGTCGCGGGGCAAAACCTAGTACAGTAATGAAAAATAGTACAATAGGTACATCGACCGCAACCTGGTCGTGCCCCAAAAGAATATTATACAACAGGCAGTGACGGCAGTCCACAAGTTGGACGCTCGCCCCGCAATATCAAATGTACAAATAAACACAAACTGTACTAACATTGCACACTGCTATCCACCATGACAAATCCGCAACATCACAGCACAACACAGAACATCAACGCGAATGTCACGTTCGCAAACCCGTCTAAAAGAACTATAGCAATTAAACGCGGTTTACCGATCAAATGACATTCCCGGTCGGAGATATAATGTAAGCACTGTAAACTAACGTGTTTAAATTTCGATCGACCAAAGACCAAATATCAAAAAGTGGGCCCCACTGCTTACTGGTGAACAGTAACAAAACCTGGGCCAAAATTATATATACCAAAAATCCCAAAATCCAACACAGAACCCACTGACCAAATTTGGGAGCACGTGCTCCCCACGTGGCCGCGGATGCGCGGCCAAACCATGGGTTTGGCCGCGTTTCCGCGGCAGCTTGGAGGAGTTACGACCCCAAATTTTGTCGTGGCTCTTAAAATTGCCTGCACAGATTTTTAAGACATCCAGAAATAAATTTCGAGACCGTTTAAAATTAACAGAAACTGTCGGGCATGGATTTTGCAATTTTCGATTTCCGGTCGGATCGATATTTTAAACGCGTTAGCACAAGTTAGTATAGCAAAATGGTTAGGCTCTGATACCACTATAAGTCTACGCTAGCGCCCCGGCAGTCTATAGACGCCAAAATGCGGAACAAAACTTTTAAACTGGCGCTATCGTATACTTTAACCCGGATCTGCCATTATTGCTAAACTAACAAACCGTAAAGAGTGTAGAAAGATTGTACCGAATGATCCGAGTCCTTCATTCTTCAACCATCATCCCACGCTCCGTTGCGGCTGCTCCGATCTCGTCGATCTCCGTTATCCTCGTCGAGGTGGCACCACATCACCGATTCTTTAAACGGGCTCCCGCCTCTGACTCGAGGCAACTCGATCGTCAAGTTTGCTAAAAGAGACGACCAAGAATGATGTAGAGAATGAGTAGATGACTTTGTCTCACTTCGTCAAAATCCGTGGACGATCGGTTAATGAAGTTTCCAAAAGAATCGGGTGATGGAATGAAATGGACTGTGAAATTCCATACACCGATAAAACCTATCATAATCTTTTCTAGCAAAATGAAAACTCAAGAGAGAGTGAATGAGAGAGGAGGCCATCCATTCATATATGAAGGAGGAGGGTGAGTGTAGGAGCAAGTGGTGACCTTAAGAAAGCTTCTCACTTCAAAAGATCAAGAAGAAAATATCCTTAAGTAAACAAAAAGCTTTAATGATAATGCATGATTCACAAACCTAGTCATCATGCATTAATTGTAACATTTAGGAAAAACTTAGAAATAAATAAATCTAATTAAATTAAGAATAAGCTGATAAATCACAAAATGGTTAAAATCAAATATGTCAATCTTCATAAGATATATGTAATACAAATTAAATTAGAATTTTAGAATGTAATATAAATAAGTTAAAAAGGGTTTTAATGAAAATTTTAGCTTCATTTTAATAAAAGATGGGTTTTATAATAAGTTAAGTTGTGAGGGGTTAAATTGTAAAGTTAAGTTTTATGTAAATACAAGATTGTTGAGGGTTTAAGTGAAACAAATGATATTAATTCAGTTCTGAAACTAAACTAAAAATAAAACAAAAATAGAGGATAATGTAAGAACACCTCATGCTTGCATGGTTGCAAATTCCTTACACCTCCTTCTTGCATGAGTCTTGCACCTTTCTTCACTTGACACCACCACCTTCCCTTATCCTTCCTCCTCTCACCTATATAACTCAATTTCAGTTCTGAAAGCTAATTAAAACTGAAAAGAAAATCAAAAGAAAAGAAAAATCTAGAGAGAAAAGGGAGAACAAGAGGAAGAAGGTGAATGAAGGAGCTTGTTCTTGAGTTGTGATCACCACCAAGCTAGGAGGAGCTTGTAGATCTTGGAGGGTTATTCCTACAGCAAATTAGGAGGGTAAACTTCTTAAACTCAGTAGAGATTTAATTCTGTAGCTTAATTAGAGTAGATTTAATCAAGTCACATAATATTGTATTTTAGTTAATTTAGAGTCTGTTAGGAATCTGCTTTAATCTGGAACTTAATTAAATAAATTCAACAGAGTAGAAATGATGTAGGTAACAACTAGAACACACCACAAGAAGACGGCACAGGGGGGCCGGGTTTGGGCCGGCGACAGAAGAGGAATGGCCGGCGTCGCCGGCCATGTTGGTGAGTTTGGGGGTTTTCTCTGTTGGGGCGTGTTCAGTTTACAGTTTGAACTAATTTGGTACTGTTGATTTAAATTAGTTTCACTACAGTTAAAATCTGGGAAGATATGTCGGAAATGAAATCGTAAAACGCTAAATACGACACGACGAAACTACGTCGCGTGTTAATTTCTGAAACAGTGCAGTTTTGGGTTAAAATCCAGTAAGACTAAGTGTTTAATAACTTGAAAAGATCAGATAATATATAAATTGTGGGGGTTAGCGTGTTTTCTATTTCCGCTATATCGGAATAGCTAGTTTGCGTATATAAGTTATTTTGCATGATTAGACTCTAATACGAGAAATACGGAAGCCGTGAGGAAAGGGAAAGGATTAGCGATTCCGGAGTAGATTCGACTTTCCGGTGAGTAGACTAAACATCTACCGGGGAATTTAGTAAAGATGGCGTGTTTCGCCCATGGTTTTACTTAATGTGATATTCATATCATCATGTTTAAATGTTAGAATTTCATGCATTAAAATATGTGTATATTGCTTAGTTGTTAGAACACTTCACAAGTATCGACGAGTCATGCCATGTGCACATCTTATATGCTACACACACCTCGTCGATATTGCCATGTCACATACACTTAAATATCATACTTATTAACATGGATTATATTGTATTTCATATGTCAAGTGTATTGGTAGAATTCATTATTTACATCCTGTTGCTTTATGCGTACTTCCATGTTGGATATGAGATAGATGCAGAATTGAGGATTTATGATTTTGAGTTTTTGAATACTACTACATAAATCCAGTTTTCATGATTGATGTGACATGTCCACCCTGAGTTGATTTCTGTTTTTGATGTTATTCCGGACCGAGTGGGGGAGATATACGGTCGCGGATTTACGTTATCCATACTGAGTGGGGGAGCTATACAGTTGGATACAGGGTGGACCCGGTCGAGACCGAGGGGCAGGATAGCCGTATTGAGACGGGGGAGCCTAGCGAGGTTACTCGATACCGGAGTTGGTTATAGAAATACGGCGTGTATCTAGAGGATAACGACCGATATTATGAGTATAGGATCATTCGGGGAATGATGCCTATAAGAAATGAAGAATTTGTGTCGTTGATGGACACCGATAAATGATTTACATGAGTTGTGATTTCAGAAGTATAATGAGATTTATTGTTGGATTTCACATATACTCATATATCATATTGATTCATATTCAGTAGCATGATTGTCATATTTGCTTTATTCGCCGTTATATGTTAGTCGTATTCACTGAGTTGGCAACTCATCCCCGTTGTGCCACAGTTCCTTGCAGGGATAGAGTGGACGGGTAGCTGCGAGGCAGGATCACTTTTGCGGTCGTATTTCATCTTTTGATCGGTAGGTTACATCTGTAGTAACCTCCCTTTTGAGTTTTGTACTTTTGTATCTAGAAAGACTCCATCAGACAGTATTTTGACTTAGAAAGGAGAGATGGTATATATATGTACAGTTGTGATCTATTGATCAGTTTCATAGCTTCTTTCTTTATGAGATTCAGTGATATTACATATGCTTATATTCATGTTCATTGTTGATATTGTTGATTCCAACTAGGAATACAACCAAACTTAATCTTTATTATTGTTTAAATGAATTAACTTCATAACTAGAGATTTTTACTTAAAAACTAAATTTTTCTTAAATAATTCCGAAATAAGGTATTTGATCTTGGTTTTTGGCTTACTTGGATTGTGCATAACTTTAGATATGATATAATCTGAGTGCCTGTCACATCCAAACTTGGGTCGTGACAAAGTTGGTATCAAAGCTTAGGAGTAACCTTACGGAATTCAGTAAGGGATTTCCATAGGTTGATGTAAGTCCGAGAGTTAGGATGACCTTTGGTTTGATGGAGTAGGTGAATTAGGACGAATGCAGTACCGTACGTATGTTCCGCGGCATATTTACGTTATCGTATTCAGCCTAACTAACCTTAGGATGTTTATCTTGATCTATTCTTCCGTTGATTCTCCGTTATTGATTGCTTCTATTCCCACACCTTATCAACTCTCGTTTCTTGTTCCAGTTGCTATGGCTACGCGGGCTAGGCGAGCCGCAGCCAGGAATGCAGCTAGGGCGAGTCCGCCTGTGACGACGACTGGTACACCGGACGTGCAGGAGGTGCATGAGCATGTTGATCCTCCTCCTCCAGATCGCATGACTAGGATTGAGGAGGGTATGTTGGGATTACAGCGAGTGGTGGGACAGTTAGCTGAGACCACTCGAGCTTTGAGATCAGATCCAGCACCGACCGTAGCAGAGTCCGAGGTACAGCCTACACAGACGACAGCACCAGTAGATACGAGAGTGATGGAGGTATCACTTGCGGAGTTTATGAGATTGAGACCACCGGTATTTACAGGGACCGATGTGGCGGAAGATCCTCAGTCTTTTCTTGATAGGATGGGGAGGATTGGCAGATCATTACGATGTTCTGATGCGAGGTCAGTTGAGCTGACTAGCTTTCGTTTGGAGGGACTTGCACAGGAGTGGTGTGAGTCGATGGAGAGAGGGCGAGCTACGAATTTTCCTCCGATGACGTGGACCGAGTTTTCTACAGTCTTTCTTGCTAGATTTTTTCCCCAGAGTGTGAGGGATGCTAGAGCTAGCAGTTTCGAAGCGTTGAGGAAATCAGCAAGTATGTCAGTAGCAGATTATGACTTACGATTCACCCAGCTATCGCGATATGCCCCATACTTAGTACCTACAGAAGAGCTTCGGGTGAAAAGGTTCCTAAGGAGTTTGGACACACAGTTGTATCTGGCGATAGGCTCCCAGCATTTTGATACATATGCACAGGCCATGGATGTGGCGATACGAGTAGAGGAGCGTTTGAGCCAGTCAGGAGTCGTTCCGGAGCCAAAGAGGAGTAGACCATTCGTGCCGACAAACAGACAGTTTGGCCGAGGTAGAGGGTCCTATCCAGGCAGATATACTCCAGGCCGCAGTGTTGGACGAGGTTGGACACAGGGCCAGATGTTCAGTTCTTATTCTGATGATTAGAGACCACCATCTACTTGTTATAGTTGTGGACTTCCCGGACACTTTGCGCGAGATTGTAGATCTCAGGGCGGGACCGTTGCTCCACAGGCTGTTTTACCCCTTCCACCTCCTACACCGATGGCTTTACTTCCTCCCTCAGTTGGCGCTACACGCCAGGCAGTTGCACCACGAGGTCGAGGCTATGCAGGACGTGCTCAGAGAGGTCGAGGAGATCGAGGTAGAGGACGACAGGATGCGGGCAGGGGCCAGGCACGGGTTTTTGCGCTGACTCCACAGGATGCCCAGGCATCAAATGCAGTCGTGACAGGTACTCTTACAGTATGCTCATTAGAGGCACATGTCTTATTTGATCCCGGTTCTACACATTCTTATGTATCTTCACGATTCGCACTTTTATTGGGGAAGGAGTCGTCATTATTAGAGTTACCATTGGTAGTGATTACTCCAGTTGGAGATTCCTTTATAGCGCGGCACGTATTCAGATCGTGTTCGGTGCGTATTGGTAATAGAGATTCGCTAGTTGATCTGATTCTCCTGGACATGTTGGATTTTGATATACTTCTTGGGATGGATTGGTTAGCCGCTTGTCATGCCTATGTAGATTGTAGAGGAAAAGCGGTTAGATTTTGTTTTCCAGGTGAACCGGTGTTTGTTGTGCAGGGGGATTGCAAGTTAACCCCTGTCAACATGATTTCTGCTCTTTGTGCGGGACGGCTTTTGAAGAAGGGTTGTCCTGGGTTCTTGGCTTTTATTCAGGACATAGGGGTCGCTGAAGTTCCTTTGGACCAAATCCCGATCATACGAGAATTTCCTGAGGTATTTCCTGCTGAGTTACCAGGATTGCCACCTGATCGAGATATTGAATTCTGTATCGATTTGATTCCGGGTGCAGGGCCTATTTCTATACCACCATATCGAATGGCATCGACGGAATTAAAAGAACTCAAAAGCCAATTGCAAGAGTTGTTAGATAGAGGACTTGTACGTCCTAGTGTTTCACCGTGGGGAGCTCCTGTGTTATTTGTAAAGAAGAAGGACGGTAGTATGAGGATGTGCATCGACTACCGACAGCTGAATCGCGTCACGGTGCGAAACAGGTATCCATTACCGCGAATAGATGATTTGTTCGATCAGTTGCAAGGAGCCGGATTCTTCTCAAAGATTGACTTGAGGTCAGGATATCATCAGTTGAGGGTTCGGAAGGACGATATTCCAAAGACGGCGTTTCGTACGACATATGGGCATTATGAATTTCTGGTGATGTCGTTCGGACTCACCAATGCTCCAGCAGCTTTTATGGATATGATGAACCGTATCTTTAGGCCATTTATCGATCGGTTTATTATAGTATTCATAGATGATATTCTTGTATATTCTCGGAGTCAGACGGAGCACGAGCAGCATTTACGTATCACATTGCAGACCTTGAAAGAGCATCAGTTGTATGCAAAATTTTCTAAGTGTGCTTTTTGGCTCGATAGTGTGGAGTTCTTGGGTCACATAGTTACAAGAGAAGGTATATGCGTAGACCCAAAGAAGATTGAAGCGGTACAACACTGGCCCAGGCCTATGTCAGTTACGGAGGTTCGGAGTTTCTTAGGTCTGGCAGGTTATTACAGACGCTTCGTACAGGATTTCTCACGGATAGCGGCACCTTTGACAGGATTGACTAGGAAGGAAATTCCATTTCTGTGGACAGATGCGTGTGAGCAGAGTTTCCAACAGTTGAAGACACGTTTGACGACTACACCGGTATTATCTTTACCTTCCGGGTCAGGGGGTTTCGTTGTGTATTGCGATGCTTCTAGAGTGGGCTTAGGCTGTGTGTTGATGCAACACGGCAAGGTTATAGCATATGCTTCTCGGCAGTTGAAGAGGCATGAACAAAACTACCCCACTCATGATCTAGAGATGGCTGCTGTGGTATTTGCATTGAAGATTTGGAGACATTATTTGTATGGAGAAACGTGTCAAATCTTCACAGATCATAAAAGTTTAAAGTATATCTTTCAGCAGAAGGATCTGAACCTCAGGCAGCGTAGATGGATGGAACTGGTGAAAGATTACGATTGTGAGATTTTGTACCATCCAGGCAAAGCAAATGTTGTAGCAGATGCCTTGAGTCGGAGGCCTGGAGGTAATTTATCTCATTTGAGCATTTTACAGAGACAGTCTTCTACAGACTGGCAGATCTTATGTGATAGCCGTATACAGTTTGAGTTTACATCGGCAGGAGGTCAGTTGGCACATGTTCGCACCAGACCTCAGCTATTGGATCGTATTCGAGATGCGCAGCCTACAGATACTCGCGTGATGGAGATTATGGATCATGTTAGGCAGGGCAAGGAGACGGAGTTCGCGATTGATGATCAAGGAGTACTACGTTTTAGGACTCGTCTCTGTGTGCCAGATTCTGACGGATTGAGGCATGAGATTTTGGAGGATGCCCACAGGTCAGTATATAGTATTCATCCTGGTTCCACCAAAATGTATCGTGATTTGAAGGAAAATTATTGGTGGGAAGGAATGAAGAAGTATGTTACGGATTTTGTTTCAAGATGCTTGACTTGTCAGCAAGTCAAAGCAGAACACCAGAGGCCAGCCGGAGAGCTGCAATCCTTACCCATTCCAGAGTGGAAATGGGAACAGATTTCCATGGATTTTATGGTGGGTCTACCCAGGACTAGCAGAGGGTATGATTCCATTTGGGTGATTGTAGACAGGCTGACGAAGGCAGCTCATTTTCTTCCAGTGAAGACGACATATGGATTTGCTCAGTATGCACAGGTTTATATCGATGAGATTGTACGTCTACATGGAGTGCCGACATGCATAGTATTAGATCGAGGTACCCGGTTCACGAGCAGGCTATGGCAGAAACTTCAGGACGCTCTTGGTACACGACTGAGTTTTAGTACAGCTTTCCACCCACAGACAGACGGTCAGTCGGAGCGGACCATTCAGATACTAGAGGATATGCTTCGAGCTTGTAGTCTAGATTTTGGTGGTAGTTGGGATCGTCACCTACCTTTGGTAGAATTCTCTTATAACAACAGCTTTCAAGAGACAATCCATATGGCACCCTTTGAAGCTTTGTATGGAAGGAAATGTAGATCACCTGTTTGCTGGACGGAACTTAGTGAAAGTAGTATATTGGGACCGCAGATAGTACAGGAAACTACAGAGAAGATTCACTTGATACGAGATAGAATGAAAGCGGCTCAAAGCAGACAGAAGTCATATGCAGATCGAAGACGACGCAAACTCGAGTTTGATGTGGGAGATCATGTGTTCCTTCGAGTATCTCCAATGAAGGGTGTGATGCGCTTCGGGAAGAAAGGGAAGCTCAGCCCCAGATATGTTGGACCTTACGAGATTTTAGAGAGAGTGGGCGCTGTGGCTTATCGGTTAGCACTTCCACCTGGTTTTCCCGACGTACATCCAGTGTTCCATGTTTCGATGCTTCGCAGATATCTTCACGATCCATCTCATGCGATCCAGCATCAGACTCTACAGCTTGAGCCAGATCTATCCTTCACAGTGCAGCCAGTCGCTATTCTGGACAGACAGGCAAAGCAACTACGATCAAGGACACTGCCATCTGCAAAGGTTCTCTGGCAAGGAAAGGATCGCGAGGAAATTACTTGGGAGACGGAGGACGCAATGCAGAAGAAATTTCCACATCTTTTCATAGGTATGTCTAGGAATTATTTTAAATTCGGGGACCGAATTTTCTTAATGGGGGAATATTGTAACATTTAGGAAAAACTTAGAAATAAATAAATCTAATTAAATTAAGAATAAGCTGATAAATCACAAAATGGTTAAAATCAAATATGTCAATCTTCATAAGATATATGTAATACAAATTAAATTAGAATTTTAGAATGTAATATAAATAAGTTAAAAAGGGTTTTAATGAAAATTTTAGCTTCATTTTAATAAAAGATGGGTTTTATAATAAGTTAAGTTGTGAGGGGTTAAATTGTAAAGTTAAGTTTTATGTAAATACAAGATTGTTGAGGGTTTAAGTGAAACAAATGATATTAATTCAGTTCTGAAACTAAACTAAAAATAAAACAAAAATAGAGGATAATGTAAGAACACCTCATGCTTGCATGGTTGCAAATTCCTTACACCTCCTTCTTGCATGAGTCTTGCACCTTTCTTCACTTGACACCACCACCTTCCCTTATCTTTCCTCCTCTCACCTATATAACTCAATTTCATTTCTGAAAGCTAATTAAAACTGAAAAGAAAATCAAAAGAAAAGAAAAATCTAGAGAGAAAAGGGAGAACAAGAGGAAGAAGGTGAATGAAGGAGCTTGTTCTTGAGTTGTGATCACCACCAAGCTAGGAGGAGCTTGTAGATCTTGGAGGGTTATTCCTACAGCAAATTAGGAGGGTAAACTTCTTAAACTCAGTAGAGATTTAATTCTGTAGCTTAATTAGAGTAGATTTAATCAAGTCACATAATATTGTATTTTAGTTAATTTAGAGTCTGTTAGGAATCTGCTTTAATCTGGAACTTAATTAAATAAATTCAACAGAGTAGAAATGATGTAGGTAACAACTAGAACACACCACAAGAAGACGGCACAGGGGGGCCGGGTTTGGGCCGGCGACAGAAGAGGAATGGCCGGCGTCGCCGGCCATGTTGGTGAGTTTGGGGGTTTTCTCTGTTGGGGTGTGTTCAGTTTACAGTTTGAACTAATTTGGTACTGTTGATTTAAATTAGTTTCACTACAGTTCAAATCTGGGAAGATATGTCGGAAATGAAATCGTAAAACGCTAAATACGACCCGACGAAACTACGTCGCGTGTTAATTTCTGAAACAGTGCAGTTTTGGGTTAAAATCCAATAAGACTAAGTGTTTAATAACTTGAAAAGATCAGATAGTATATAAATTGTGGGGGTTAGCGTGTTTTCTATTTCCGCTATATCGGAATAGCTAGTTTGCTTATATAAGTTATTTTGCATGATTAGACTCTAATACGAGAAATACGGAAGCCGCGAGGAAAGGGAAAGGATTAGCGATTCCGGAGTAGATTCGACTTTCCGGTGAGTAGACTAAACATCTACCGGGGAATTTAGTAAAGATGGCGTGTTTCGCCCATGGTTTTACTTAATGTGATATTCATATCATCATGTTTAAATGTTAGAATTTCATGCATTAAAATATGTGTATATTGCTTAGTTGTTAGAACACTTCACAAGTATCGACGAGTCATGCCACGTGCACATCTTATATGCTACACACACCTCGTCGATATTGCCATGTCACATACACTTAAATATCATACTTATTAACATGGATTATATTGTATTTCATATGTCAAGTGTATTGGTAGAATTCATTATTTACATCCTGTTGCTTTATGCGTACTTCCATGTTGGATATGAGATAGATGCAGAATTGAGGATTTATGATTTTGAGTTTTTGAATACTACTACATAAATCCAGTTTTCATGATTGATGTGACATGTCCACCCTGAGTTGATTTCTGTTTTTGATGTTATTCCGGACCGAGTGGGGGAGATATACGGTCGCGGATTTACGTTATCCATACTGAGTGGGGGAGCTATACAGTTGGATACAGGGTGGACCCGGTCGAGACCGAGGGGCAGGATAGCCGTATTGAGACGGGGGAGCCTAGCGAGGTTACTCGATACCGGAGTTGGTTATAGAAATACGGCGTGTATCTAGAGGATAACGACCGATATTATGAGTATAGGATCATTCGGGGAATGATGCCTATAAGAAATAAAGAATTTGTGTCGTTGATGGACACCGAGAAATGATTTACATGAGTTGTGATTTCAGAAGTATAATGAGATTTATTGTTGGATTTCACATATACTCATATATCATATTGATTCATATTCAGTAGCATGATTGTCATATTTGCTTTATTCGCCGTTATATGTTAGTCGTATTCACTGAGTTGGCAACTCATCCCCGTTGTGCCACAGTTCCTTGCAGGGATAGAGTGGACGGGTAGCTGCGAGGCAGGATCACTTTTGCGGTCGTATTTCATCTTTTGATCGGTAGGTTACATGTGTAGTAACCTCCCTTTTGAGTTTTGTACTTTTGTATCTAGAAAGACTCCATCAGACTGTATTTTGACTTAGAAAGGAGAGATGGTATATATATGTACAGTTGTGATCTATTGATCAGTTTCATAGCTTCTTTCTTTATGAGATTCAGTGATATTACATATGCTTATATTCATGTTCATTGTTGATATTGTTGATTCCAACTAGGAATACAACCAAACTTAATCTTTATTATTGTTTAAATGAATTAACTTCATAACTTGAGATTTTTACTTAAAAACTAAATTTTTCTTAAATAATTCCGAAATAAGGTATTTGATCTTGGTTTTTGGCTTACTTGGATTGTGCATATCTTTAGATATGATATAATCTGAGTGCCTGTCACATCCAAACTTGGGTCGTGACAAAGTTGGTATCAAAGCTTAGGAGTAACCTTACGGAATTCAGTAAGGGATTTCAATAGGTTGTGTAAGTCCGAGAGTTAGGATGACCTTTGGTTTGATGGAGTAGGTGAATTAGGACGAATGTAGTACCGTACGTATGTTCCGCGGCATATTTACGTTATCGTATTCAGCCTAACTAACCTTAGGATGTTTATCTTGATCTATTCTTCCGTTGATTCTCCGTTATTGATTGCTTCTATTCCCACACCTTATCAACTCTCGTTTCTTGTTCCTGTTGCTATGGCTACGCGGGCTAGGCGAGCCGCAGCCAGGAATGCAGCTAGGGCGAGTCCGCCTGTGACGACGACTGGTACACCGGACGTGCAGGAGGTGCATGAGCATGTTGATCCTCCTCCTCCAGATCGCATGACTAGGATTGAGGAGGGTATGTTGGGATTACAGCGAGTGGTGGGACAGTTAGCTGAGACCACTCGAGCTTTGAGATCAGATCCAGCACCGACCGTAGCAGAGTCCGAGGTACAGCCTACACAGACGGCAGCACCAGTAGATACGAGAGTGATGTAGGTATCACTTGCGGAGTTTATGAGATTGAGACCACCGGTATTTACAGGGACCGATGTGGCGGAAGATCCTCAGTCTTTTCTTGATAGGATGGGGAGGATTGGCAGATCATTACGATGTTCTGATGCGAGGTCAGTTGAGCTGACTAGCTTTCGTTTGGAGAGACTTGCATAGGAGTGGTGTGAGTCGATGGAGAGAGGGCGAGCTACGAATTTTCCTCCGATGACGTGGACCGAGTTTTCTACAGTCTTTCTTGCTAGATTTCTTCCCCAGAGTGTGAGGGATGCTAGAGCTAGCAGTTTCGAAGCGTTGAGGAAATCAGCAAGTATGTCAGTAGCAGATTATGACTTACGATTCACCCAGCTATCGCGATATGCCCCATACTTAGTACCTACAGAAGAGCTTCGGGTGAAAAGGTTCCTAAGGAGTTTGGACACACAGTTGTATCTGGCGATAGGCTCCCAGCATTTTGATACATATGCACAGGCCATGGATGCGGCGATACGAGTAGAGGAGCGTTTGAGCCAGTCAGGAGTCGTTCCGGAGCCAAAGAGGAGTAGACCATTCGTGCCGACAAACAGACAGTTTGGCCGAGGTAGAGGGTCCTATCCAGGCAGATATACTCCAGGCCGCAGTGTTGGACGAGGTTGGACACAGGGCCAGATGTTCAGTTCTTATTCTGATGATCAGAGACCACCATCTACTTGTTATAGATGTGGACTTCCCGGACACTTTGCGCGAGATTGTAGATCTCAGGGCGGGACCGTTGCTCCACAGGCTGTTTTACCCCTTCCACCTCCTACACCGATGGCTTTACTTCCTCCCCCAGTTGGCGCTACACGCCAGGCAGTTGCACCACGAGGTCGAGGCTATGCAGGACGTGCTCAGAGAGGTCGAGGAGATCGAGGTAGAGGACGACAGGATGCGGGCAGGGGCCAGGCACGGGTTTTTGCGCTGACTCCACAGGATGCCCAGGCATCAAATGCAGTCGTGACAGGTACTCTTACAGTATGCTCATTAGAGGCACATGTCTTATTTGATCCCGGTTCTACACATTCTTATGTATCTTCACGATTCGCACTTTTATTGGGGAAGGAGTCGTCATTATTAGAGTTACCATTGGTAGTGATTCCTCCAGTTGGAGATTCCTTTATAGCTCGGCACGTATTCAGATCGTGTTCGGTGTGTATTGGTAATAGAGATTCGCTAGTTGATCTGATTCTCCTGGACATGTTGGATTTTGATATACTTCTTGGGATGGATTGGTTAGCCGCTTGTCATGCCAATGTAGATTGTAGAGGAAAAGCGGTTAGATTTTGTTTTCCAGGTGAACCGGTGTTTGTTGTGCAGGGGGATTGCAAGTTAACCCCTGTCAACATGATTTCTGCTCTTTGTGCGGGACGGCTTTTGAAGAAGGGTTGTCTTGGGTTCTTGGCTTTTATTCAGGACATAGGGGTCGCTGAAGTTCCTTTGGACCAAATCCCGATCATACGAGAATTTCCTGAGGTATTTCCTGCTGAGTTACCAGGATTGCCACCTGATCGAGATATTGAATTCTGTATCGATTTGATTCCGGGTGCAGGGCCTATTTCTATACCACCATATCGAATGGCACCGACGGAATTAAAAGAACTCAAAAGCCAATTGCAAGAGTTGTTAGATAGAGGACTTGTACGTCCTAGTGTTTCACCGTGGGGAGCTCCTGTGTTATTTGTAAAGAAGAAGGACGGTAGTATGAGGATGTGCATCGACTACCGACAGCTGAATCGCGTCACGGTGCGAAACAGGTATCCATTACCGCGAATAGATGATTTGTTCGATCAGTTGCAAGGAGCCGGATTCTTCTCAAAGATTGACTTGAGGTCAGGATATCATCAGTTGAGGGTTCGGAAGGACGATATTCCAAAGACGGCGTTTCGTACGAGATATGGGCATTATGAATTTCTGGTGATGTCGTTCGGACTCACCAATGCTCCAGCAGCTTTTATGGATATGATGAACCGTATCTTTAGGCCATTTATCGATCGGTTTATTATAGTATTCATAGATGATATTCTTGTATATTCTCGGAGTCAGACGGAGCACGAGCAGCATTTACGTATCACATTGCAGACCTTGAAAGAGCCTCAGTTGTATGCAAAATTTTCTAAGTGTGCTTTTTGGCTCGATAGTGTGGAGTTCTTGGGTCACATAGTTACAAGAGAAGGTATATGCGTAGACCCAAAGAAGATTGAAGCGGTACAACACTGGCCCAGGCCTATGTCAGTTACGGAGGTTCGGAGTTTCTTAGGTCTGGCAGGTTATTACAGACGCTTCGTACAGGATTTCTCACGGATAGCGGCACCTTTGACAGGATTGACTAGGAAGGAAATTCCATTTCTGTGGACAGATGCGTGTGAGCAGAGTTTCCAACAGTTGAAGACACGTTTGACGACTACACCGGTATTATCTTTACCTTCCGGGTCAGGGGGTTTCGTTGTGTATTGCGATGCTTCTAGAGTGGGCTTAGGCTGTGTGTTGATGCAACACGGCAAGGTTATAGCATATGCTTCTCGGCAGTTGAAGAGGCATGAACAAAACTACCCCACTCATGATCTAGAGATGGCTGCTGTGGTATTTGCATTGAAGATTTGGAGACATTATTTGTATGGAGAAACGTGTCAAATCTTCACAGATCATAAAAGTTTAAAGTATATCTTTCAGCAGAAGGATCTGAACCTCAGGCAGCGTAGATGGATGGAACTGGTGAAAGATTACGATTGTGAGATTTTGTACCATCCAGGCAAAGCAAATGTTGTAGCAGATGCCTTGAGTCGGAGGCCTGGAGGTAATTTATCTCATTTGAGCATTTTGCAGAGACAGTCTTCTACAGACTGGCAGATCTTATATGATAGCCGTATACAGTTTGAGTTTACATCGGCAGGAGGTCAGTTGGCACATGTTCGCACCAGACCTCAGCTATTGGATCGTATTCGAGATGCGCAGCCTACAGATACTCGCGTGATGGAGATTATGGATCATGTTAGGCAGGGCAAGGAGACGGAGTTCGCGATTGATGATTAAGGAGTACTACGTTTTAGGACTCGTCTCTGTGTGCCAGATTCTGACGGATTGAGGCGTGAGATTTTGGAGGATGCCCACAGGTCAGTATATAGTATTCATCCTGGTTCCACCAAAATGTATCGTGATTTGAAGGAAAATTATTGGTGGGAAGGAATGAAGAAGGATGTTACGGATTTTGTTTCAAGATGCTTGACTTGTCAGCAAGTCAAAGCAGAACACCAGAGGCCAGCCGGAGAGCTGCAACCCTTACCCATTCCAGAGTAGAAATGGGAACAGATTTCCATGGATTTTATGGTGGGTCTACCCAGGACTAGCAGAGGGTATGATTCCATTTGGGTGATTGTAGACAGGCTGACGAAGGCAGCTCATTTTCTTCCAGTGAAGACGACATATGGATTTGCTCAGTATGCACAGGTTTATATCGATGAGATTGTACGTCTACATGGAGTGCCGACATGCATAGTATTAGATCGAGGTACCCGGTTCACGAGCAGGCTATGGCAGAAACATCAGGACGCTCTTGGTACACGACTGAGTTTTAGTACAGCTTTCCACCCACAGACAGACGGTCAGTCGGAGCGGACCATTCAGATACTAGAGGATATGCTTCGAGCTTGTAGTCTAGATTTTGGTGGTAGTTGGGATCGTCACCTACCTTTGGTAGAATTCTCTTATAACAACAGCTTTCAAGAGACAATCCAGATGGCACCCTTTGAAGCTTTGTATGGAAGGAAATGTAGATCACCTGTTTGCTGGACGGAACTTAGTGAAAGTAGTATATTGGGACCGCAGATAGTACAGGAAACTACAGAGAAGATTCACTTGATACGAGATAGAATGAAAGCGGCTCAAAGCAGACAGAAGTCATATGCAGATCGAAGACGACGCAAACTCGAGTTTGATGTGGGAGATCATGTGTTCCTTCGAGTATCTCCAATGAAGGGTGTGATGCGCTTCGGGAAGAAAGGGAAGCTCAGCCCCAGATATGTTGGACCTTACGAGATTTTAGAGAGAGTGGGCGCTGTGGCTTATCGGTTAGCACTTCCACCTGGTTTTCCCGACGTACATCCAGTGTTCCATGTTTCGATGCTTCGCAGATATCTTCACGATCCATCTCATGCGATCCAGCATCAGACTCTACAGCTTGAGCCAGATCTATCCTTCACAGTGCAGCCAGTCGCTATTCTGGACAGACAGGCAAAGCAACTACGATCAAGGACACTGCCATCTGTAAAGGTTCTCTGGCAAGGAAAGGATCGCGAGGAAATTACTTGGGAGACGGAGGACGCAATGCAGAAGAAATTTCCACATCTTTTCATAGGTATGTCTAGGAATTATTTTAAATTCGGGGACCGAATTTTCTTAATGGGGGAATATTGTAACATTTAGGAAAAACTTAGAAATAAATAAATCTAATTAAATTAAGAATAAGCTGATAAATCACAAAATGGTTAAAATCAAATATGTCAATCTTCATAAGATATATGTAATACAAATTAAATTAGAATTTTAGAATGTAATATAAATAAGTTAAAAAGGGTTTTAATGAAAATTTTAGCTTCATTTTAATAAAAGATGGGTTTTATAATAAGTTAAGTTGTGAGGGGTTAAATTGTAAAGTTAAGTTTTATGTAAATACAAGATTGTTGAGGGTTTAAGTGAAACAAATGATATTAATTCAGTTCTGAAACTAAACTAAAAATAAAACAAAAATAGAGGATAATGTAAGAATACCTCATGCTTGCATGGTTGCAAATTCCTTACACCTCCTTCTTGCATGAGTCTTGCACCTTTCTTCACTTGACACCACCACCTTCCCTTATCCTTCCTCCTCTCACCTATATAACTCAATTTCAGTTCTGAAAGCTAATTAAAACTGAAAAGAAAATCAAAAGAAAAGAAAAATCTAGAGAGAAAAGGGAGAACAAGAGGAAGAAGGTGAATGAAGGAGCTTGTTCTTGAGTTGTGATCACCACCAAGCTAGGAGGAGCTTGTAGATCTTGGAGGGTTATTCCTACAGCAAATTAGGAGGGTAAACTTCTTAAACTCAGTAGAGATTTAATTCTGTAGCTTAATTAGAGTAGATTTAATCAAGTCACATAATATTGTATTTTAGTTAATTTAGAGTCTGTTAGGAATCTGCTTTAATCTGGAACTTAATTAAATAAATTCAACAGAGTAGAAATGATGTAGGTAACAACTAGAACACACCACAAGAAGACGGCACAGGGGGGCCGGGTTTGGGCCGGCGACAGAAGAGGAATGGCCGGCGTCGCCGGCCATGTTGGTGAGTTTGGGGGTTTTCTCTGTTGGGGTGTGTTCAGTTTACAGTTTGAACTAATTTGGTACTGTTGATTTAAATTAGTTTAACTACAGTTCAAATCTGGGAAGATATGTCGGAAATGAAATCGTAAAACGCTAAATACGACACGACGAAACTACGTCGCGTGTTAATTTCTGAAACAGTGCAGTTTTGGGTTAAAATCCAGTAAGACTAAGTGTTTAATAACTTGAAAAGATCAGATAGAATATAAATTGTGGGGGTTAGCGTGTTTTCTATTTCCGCTATATCGGAATAGCTAGTTTGCTTATATAAGTTATTTTGCATGATTAGACTCTAATACGAGAAATACGGAAGCCGCGAGGAAAGGGAAAGGATTAGCGATTCCGGAGTAGATTCGACTTTCCGGTGAGTAGACTAAACATCTACCGGGGAATTTAGTAAAGATGGCGTGTTTCGCCCATGGTTTTACTTAATGTGATATTCATATCATCATGTTTAAATGTTAGAATTTCATGCATTAAAATATGTGTATATTGCTTAGTTGTTAGAACACTTCACAAGTATCGACGAGTCATGCCACGTGCACATCTTATATGCTACACACACCTCGTCGATATTGCCATGTCACATACACTTAAATATCATACTTATTAACATGGATTATATTGTATTTCATATGTCAAGTGTATTGGTAGAATTCATTATTTACATCCTGTTGCTTTATGCGTACTTCCATGTTGGATATGAGATAGATGCAGAATTGAGGATTTATGATTTTGAGTTTTTGAATACTACTACATAAATCCAGTTTTCATGATTGATGTGACATGTCCACCCTGAGTTGATTTCTGTTTTTGATGTTATTCCGGACCGAGTGGGGGAGATATACGGTCGCGGATTTACGTTATCCATACTGAGTGGGGGAGCTATACAGTTGGATACAGGGTGGACCCGGTCGAGACCGAGGGGCAGGATAGCCGTATTGAGACGGGGGAGCCTAGCGAGGTTACTCGATACCGGAGTTGGTTATAGAAATACGGCGTGTATCTAGAGGATAACGACCGATATTATGAGTATAGGATCATTCGGGGAATGATGCCTATAAGAAATGAAGAATTTGTGTCGTTGATGGACACCGAGAAATGATTTACATGAGTTGTGATTTCAGAAGTATAATGAGATTTATTGTTGGATTTCACATATACTCATATATCATATTGATTCATATTCAGTAGCATGATTGTCATATTTGCTTTATTCGCCGTTATATGTTAGTCGTATTCACTGAGTTGGCAACTCATCCCCGTTGTGCCACAGTTCCTTGCAGGGATAGAGTGGACGGGTAGCTGCGAGGCAGGATCACTTTTGCAGTCGTATTTCATCTTTTGATCGGTAGGTTACATGTGTAGGAACCTCCCTTTTGAGTTTTGTACTTTTGTATCTAGAAAGACTCCATCAGACTGTATTTTGACTTAGAAAGGAGAGATGGTATATATATGTACAGTTGTGATCTATTGATCAGTTTCATAGCTTCTTTCTTTATGAGATTCAGTGATATTACATATGCTTATATTCATGTTCATTGTTGATATTGTTGATTCCAACTAGGAATACAACCAAACTTAATCTTTATTATTGTTTAAATGAATTAACTTCATAACTTGAGATTTTTACTTAAAAACTAAATTTTTCTTAAATAATTCCGAAATAAGGTATTTGATCTTGGTTTTTGGCTTACTTGGATTGTGCATATCTTTAGATATGATATAATCTGAGTGCCTGTCACATCCAAACTTGGGTCGTGACATTAATGAACCATTAAATGTAACCAATGAAAACTCAACACTAATTAATCCTAGTCACCTCTTCTAGAACCTTCTAGAAGCTTCCACACTCATCTCAAGAAAAGATAAATCCGTCTTTAACCGAATGTTAAAAGACGGCTGATAGAAAACTGGAAAGTGGCAACTTCCAAAAGTGATCCTGAAACAACTTTCAGGATAACCCCGAAACTGTATAAATATACCCGCATTTGTATTACGACCGAATACAAATGCAACTGAGACAAAGATATTATACCTACTCAATATAATACTCGGATCCGGCTTAAACCAAAGCCGACCAGTATCATCTGTCCGAAAATCGACACGTGCGTAAACGCACGTGCATTTTCCGAACCCTGCCATAAAACCATACGGACTCTACAACGTTTCGCCCGAACTTGGGAAACTGTCTGTGGGGGACTCTAATGACTCGTCAGTACCCTGGCAGTGGGTTTAACCACAAACCGTCAGCGGCACTAGCTATGCGTAACGGCTGCCCATGGACTGACCTCAAGGGTGGCCGAGGAGCGAACTCAAGGGAGACCGATGAGCGAACTCCTCCGAAAACCCTACTGAGCCTAACAGTGACAATGTATATACAGTCCGGTCCGTTCGTCAATGAGTATCGCATATCTGCCTAGGGGGCTAGCAACGTCAGACCCCCAATAGCAGTATAAGTCGTGTCGGAGTGAAGCCCAAATACACCCTGAGATACTACTGGAGTACCTACCAGTAAATCTCCTACCATGGCCATGGATTTGTGTAATTGCTCTCCTAGACACAGCACGATCTCGCCCCCAATACCGGGAGAGACGAATCCCCTGCCGATCCGCTCACGTGCCTCCATATGGCTCGGGACTGTACCCAAAAACTACCTGTTTGCACGACTCCTTTGAGCCGTGGTAGGGTAGAAATCAAAGCACAGTGGGAACTCACACGAGACAAATGACGACCTCAGGTCGATGAACTAACCTGTACACATGTCACCAGGGAACTGCTATCTGACGGTAGATATAATACTAACTAGCAGATTCCCGGCGAGTCCTGTCCGGTGTACTCATAACCCAATGAGCACCTGTATACATCTTAGGTGATCCAACTGACACCAGTGGCTTGTGAGACCGGCCACCGCCCCTCGTCGGGGTCTCGACTGTATACACTAGTCTACTCCGGAGTATCGATGCCCTGTCTCGAAACTCCCACGACTAGGGACCACAATTAAGGATATGCATATAAACTACCTAACTCTCACGTATATAATCGCCATCATACTGTTGGTAGTAAAGCAAGATCCTAAGGGCTCTATCAAAGTGTAACATGCAATCAGTCACCTGAACATGTACACGACTGATAAAGGCAAACCAGATAGCATACTATCATCTCGAGTAAGACTGTCCTACCGGGATAGGTCCTCCGCAATCATTGCAATCACGTACCTGCGATCCAATAATTGACTATGAGGGCACTATCTCCAACACGCCCCTCGTCGGGGTCTCGACTGTATACATTAGTCTACTAATGGAGTATCGATGCCCTGTCTCGAAACTCCTACGACTAGGGACCTTTTAAGGATGTGCTTATAGACTACCAGCTCCCACGTATATGATCGCTATCATACTGCCGGCAGTCAAGCAAGAATCCTAGGGGCTCTATCAACGTGTAATAGCGACATGCCAGGTCACCTAAAGCAGTACACGATGATAAAGATAAACCAGATAGCATACTATCATCTCGAGTAAGACTGTCCTACTGGGATAGGTCCTCCCTCAATCATTGCAATCACGTGCCTGTGATCCAATAATTGACTCTGAGGGCACTATCTCCAACAATCTCCCACTTGCACTCAAGGCTAATTATTGCGATGCCGCATACTTACAGCCCGTGTGATACCGAACACCCAACTCCTCTACTAGTCAGTCTCACAAAGCTCGTTTGCGAAACTATTGCGTTCGAGGAATAGCCTCAGTGAGCGGATCCGCTGTGATGTTTCTTTCTATGTCTCTCTATATCTCATGTTCGCGGAGAAAGCCATCTCCCGAAATGAGCAATACCTGTCTTAGAATGTCTGGATTTCTGATGGGACCTAGCTCATAAATGAACTCCAAATCCAAACTTCTTAGACTGTATCGTCAACTGAACTTAATCAGTATCCTGCGCCATGCCACCCTCGGTATTGCCTTGGACCATCTGTCCAAAATACTGCCCCTCGTCAGAAGGAAAACTATAACTCTGACAGCCACTCTGCCATCCAGGTCACCTTGGAAGCCTGGAATGATAACCGTCTCCTAAAGGAGGCTGCCGTTATCATATCCCTAGAACATCAACTTATGTTCTAAAACTGCTTCCGACCGTTTCTCCAGGATTGGATCAATATCAACTTATTGCATCTACTGCAAGAACAACATCTGGTGTGGTACTTGACATCTCATGATTTACTCAATTGCCTAAGCAAGTGATCTGCCAATCATGAGTATCCCTCTCCCCTTTAGTCTATAAGACACCTTTAGAGAGGGTGACTCCATCAACTGCAGGTGCACTACCGTGCCAGGAGTCTTCCATTCTAAATACTCATAGAATGCTGTCAAGGTACCCAGATTGGGAAACCACCCAAATCTAGATCTAAAACCATAGATCCAGTAACCAGTATGTCTGATATAATATCCAAGTCCTGTGTAGAGAAACCACTGTGTGACAACCAAAGTATAACCGATCGTAGTATAGGAGTATCACTTCCTACTACCTTCTCAACAGATCCATCCCCTATTCTGATGACGTCAAACCTATGACTGTCACATCAGAAATAGATGATCTATCTCCGCTACATCTGCTTTAGTCTATAAATAGACATAAGCCTGATGTCCACCAATGCTTCCGCTGCTCCCACTGACTACGACAACCCTCTGGCAGAGTCATATAGACGTGCACTTCTAAAGCCAGTTTAGAACGACGCTATACTCATCCTCCTGCCGGGTCTCGCAGCCTGGAACAACAACAATGGCAAGTGTGGGTAAACAAGAACTTCCCTGTCACCGTCCTTGAGGCTACCGGAGTACCTCTCGGGTGCCTGAAGTTACCCACCGTATCTGCGGAGTGGCCAATGGAATGTCAAATCAGATTGAATCTTTAGGTTCCTTATCAAATCTTCAGTAATCGTTTGCGGTTCTGGAATCACTTCCAGTTCTACCATACTCCCACTTCTGTTTTTTGAAAAAATCCATTTTTAATAAAACTGTGGCGAGTCTAAAACAATATTTCTATTGATCTGCCAGATGGTAGGAAGTCAACCCTCGTCATAGCCTGGATCAACCCACAAACAGCCATTACAGAAACGTGCATTGAGTTGTCCAGTGTCTGGTTTTAATCATAAGCCGGACAACTCCCCGTACCTTAACAACGTTAAGATATGAACTGTTCTATATCCAATATAGAACCAGAGGCACTGATTTAATTTAACCAGATTCAAATCATGCAGCTGTCACCAGTGCATGTCAACTAAATGGAAGGAGGCCGATCAGCGTTACTCAACTTAGGAATGCTTCCAATTATGAGTAACCTGAAAGAGAAGCTAGTTCTCTTTATCATTACTATCAACTGAATACCATACACAAGTATCTACATCTTCGATCACTTTGAAGAATCCCGATACTTGCTATACCTGGTTCTCTACTCTATTCAAATACCTATAACTCCTCAAAACTTAGACCCTGTGTTTCCACGAAACACATGTCTAAGAACTAGAGAAGTTAAAAGTAAACAGAAAATAGTATGAGGACCAACCCCTCTGTCCTAATGGACACTGGACAACATACAATACTCTGTATAAGTCCGCTGAGTCTAACAACTCTTTCACTGTGTGTCGTAGGTTGAAAACTGTACTTATGGTTAAGAAGAATTACACCGCTGTTTAATGCTCCTTACCTAACCATCCACTGATATAGGTAAATGTCATCGACATAATATCAAAAGGTATATCTCACTCTATGAAAATAGACCTACAGATATATCAATTTGAAATTGGCGCACAACAGCGGATATTCAAAACCAAATATTTGCCGACCGGCAAACAACCCGGATGATCTCCTCAAACATCACCGATTACAACGAATCCCGATATAATGAGGATGATCACCCTATTCCCAGTAACTTACTCCCACTCATCATCTGTAAAACCATACAGATGTGAGAATCATACCTGGTAAATACATACCCTAGAGTAAGTATCTAATCGGGAAATCAGTTTTCTTTTAACAGTACACAGTTGAACTGAAACATTAAAATGTTTCGATGGGGTAATCCGGTATTCTTAGTAATGCCTCTTCCATTATCCAGATTCACAACTGTAACCGTATAATTCTTTGCCACCTCTCCAAATCCCTTTATATGTCCTTAGTCATTACCTTCTGCACACCCCTTTAAGCCAAATGGTTTTCTTCCTTCCCTACCGTTCGGCACCAGCCTATGGTTTGGAAGAAGACTATCCAATAAGCATAAAAGGTGTACTGTCCTGATCCTAGGAGCACTCGCAAAGCGAGAGAAGGTGAAGATAAAAGACACCTGAATGTACTTTATTCCTATTTCTCCTGAACCAGAATCCATCCCCGAACTGGAACAAGTTCCTTTCGAGTTCGTATATAACCATACGATGGAGTATCCAATAAACTGTGGATCTTCGTAGTGACACGGAGTGTCCTGGAGAAATACAAAGGTGATTTAGGATTGGCGAAGAAATACTTGGTTTGGTCGTGAATATCAGTCGAAATTTACTTTGCCCTCCTACTAATCCCTTGCTTTGTCTTAACTTAATACCTTCTGCACACCATCGTTATGCTAATTGGTTTTCTTCATTCCCTACCGGTCGGCACCAGCCTAAGGTTTGGAAGAAGACTATCCAATTTGCGTAATAGGTGTACTATCTCCTAAACCAAGGAGTACTCACAACTTGAGAGAAGGTAAAAGGGAAAAGACAACTGAATAATCCTATCCGTTTTCTCCAGAACCGGAAACCATCCTCGAAGTCCTTCGAGTTCGTATATAACCATACGATGGTTTTGTCCAATGGAAGTAGACGTTCGCAGTAATACGGGGTGTCCTGGAGAAAAGAGTAAAAGTAGGAGTGGCAATGAGGTCTGCAACTCTGACAATCCAAAAGCCTGTGTTAAGTAGGTTCGGTCAATTTGGTCACTGTGTCATAGTCCAGGGTCGGGTCAATGGTCGCTGCCAAAGAGAGAGAGAAAAGAAACACTCAGCGTGCACTCTAACCTAGATCAGAATGGTTATCACTTTGTCTAATCTAGAAACCTCCCACTGTACCTCAAATTCTCCTCCAAACCTGAAAGAAGAATTAGTCGGGGTCACCCGAGGAGTAAACTAACTCATCAGTGGGAATCGGGATCCAACTATCATCGCATGATAACTTGACGGAATCCACTCAAGTCACCACACTCCAGAAGGTATGCGCATGCCTGGCAAGTTTCAGTTCTTTTGAAACTCCCGATGTGATTTTTACCCCAAGCGGTTTATGACCTTGACTAGGTCAACAAACCATAAACCGCCAGTCAAGTTCAACCCGTCATTATTCTGGATTGCATTAAACCCACCCGTACGTGCCCTTGACTAGGTCAACAAGGCCGCACGACTGTCCTAACCAATCCCACTTATGCAACAAACAAGTACCACTTAGCTAGCGAACACTACGTCTTGACTAGGTCAACAAACGCAGCACGAATACCAAATAATACCTGTAGGAAATGACGGAGGGCTACGGCTGGTTTTTTGGCGAAAAACCTTTAACGTAATGAACTTGATATCGTTGAAGGAACTGCATAGTTTTTTTATAAAAATATAGTGACGAAAGCCTTTGCTAAAGAGGTCACTCCCGGTGAAGGGATCTCGGCTCTTTCCCCGTAGAATGAGGTGCAGGATATTCCAACTGAATATCACGATGCAAAGCAAAAGTAATCGGCTATAGTGAACTTAATGCCCTGACGCAAACTTCTGTCCAAGGGGTCACTCCAGGTGAAGGGATCTCGGCCCTTACCTCATCGACTGAGGAGCAGGATATTCCAAATGAATACCACTATGCAAAACAAAAGTGAACGTCCTTGCAATAACAGCTTTTTGAAAAATGTTCCAACAACATCAGAATAGGTTTGTTTATCTTGCATTGATCCGAATCAACGCAGTCCCATCAATTGATCACACCACAAAGAACGAAAATATACTGATGTACGTATATGCTATCCGCATTCGCCACTGGGTCCCGTCATCACCCGTTAGGTTACTTAACTAACGACAGAGCGGGGACTGGACTAGCACGGATGCAAAACATATACAACATCTACTAATATATATACCAATATATTATATTCGCTCAAGGCGTGATAAGAATGCAACATCACAGAAATGTACAGCATCACAGAACAATACAGATATCTGGAAGCCCCGGGTTTCACAGAGCCGCTGCTGAAACCCGACGTTCCCCTGGTCGTGTGGATAGCCTGTGCAATGAAATCCTAGACCCCTACGGGCGCGGCAAGTCACCCGCCAAAACTTGAAGCGAGGCAGCCCCCTTCAGTACCGTGAATGGACCACCCAGCACTTCACGGAATCCGGTAACTTAGGCACCCCTCCTGGGTCAACCTGTACCCCCTACGAGTGCGGCGAATAGCCCGCCAATCCTAGAGTGAAGCCCCCTCCGTCTCAATGCCATGAGATGCGAGCCCGTTGCCCTCTAGAACCCGGCTATCCGTGCACTCCTCCACGGGGTAATCCTAGTACAGAAAGTAAAATATACATACACCGGGTACATCGACCACAACCAGATCGTGCCCCAAAAGAATAATACAAACAGGCAGTGACGGCAGTCCACATGTCGGACGCTCGCCCCGCAATATCAAATGTACATAATACAACAAAACTGTACTAGCATTGCATCCAGGCTATCCCCCACGACCGATCCGCAACAACACAGCATAAACATAGAACATCAACGTGAAAGTCACATTCGCAAATCCGTCTAACCGGGCTATAGCAGTTAGACCGGATTTACCGATCGAGTGACATTCACGGTCGCAGATATAATGTAAATACTGTGAAATAATGTGTTTAAAAATATCCGATCGATCAAACAATTAACAAGTGGGCCCCCAAGTAATACTGTAGCAGTCACAGAAGATCTGGGCCCAAATTTAATATCCCAAAACCCCCAAAATAAGCCCACAAGGCCACTGTAAAAATTGGACAAAGTGACGTCATTAAAGTGCGGCGGAACCGCGGCCTAAGGGGGGGTTTGGCCGCGGTTCCGCGCTCCACTAATCGACTGACTCTGTCAAATTTTCACAGAAGTCTTAGAATATCTTGTACATCAGTTTTTTACAATCTGAAAAAATTTTAGACACCAAAAATTTTCAACTGAAACTGATGTGAACAAAAATGAGGTTTATGGAATTTCGGTCGATCGGATAAGTAAAACACATTACAACAAGCTAGACAAGGTTAATGGCGTGGCTCTGATACCATGTTGCGCCACGGCAGCGCCCCGGCCTGGTACTCGAGGCCAAAATGCGGAATCAAATTTTTTTCCTTACTCGGAAACCGGCGCTACCGCGGACAATGAAAACCCGGATCGTAACCATTAACCTAATGCTAGCAATCAAGAGATAGGGTGAGAAGTATACCAAGTGATCCGAGTCCTCCGGTCTTCTCATCATCGCCCCGATCTCCCGCGGAAAGTCTTGTCTCCACATCGTCGCCTCCTCGCCGGAAAGGGCACCACATCGCCTGCGTCTTTTACGGGCTCCCGCCTCAATACCGAGGGAACTCGGGCATGAAGCCGGGAACTCAACATGCTCAAGATATGCTGTAGAATGTGTAGTAGATCATGCTAGTCTCATTTTGGGTTTGTAGTTGCCTTGATGGAGAAATGGGGTTAGGAAAAATGGTGCTTTCATTTTTCCAAAACAAGAAGAAGAAGGAGATGAAGAATTCCTCACATAACAAAGATGAACTCTCTCATTCTTTTCTTTCTCTCAATAGAAGCTTTCTTTCATCAAGTGAGAAGAAGATGGTGGATGAAAAGAATATGAAACCATAACCTTAGAAGGAAGGTGAGTGTAGGAAAAGGTGGAGGGTGACCATATCCTAACACCATCATCACAAAATCACATCAACTCCAAATCAATCTTAATCCTATCTCATCAACAAAAAGCAAATGATAATGATGGATAAGAAAGGTATCAAAAGATGCTTTCATAATAAATCATCTTGCAAATAAATCCTCCACAAAATGTAATTTGGAAAACTGCAAATTACCCCCTCCATCAGAAAAGTCCGGCCGGGAAAGAACAAAGGAAAACCGGCCGAAACGGAATGCAAACTGGCAACTCCAGAAAACTGGTCCCGTAATAAATTACAGGAAAACCCCGATACAGTGCATACACACCCGCATCTGTATTCTGACTGGATACAAATGCAATGAGACAAAATCTACACTGTACTAAACTAGGACCGGCTTAAACCAAAGCCGACTAGTAAAACCCGTTCGATCCTGATCCGTGCAATACCGCACGTATCTGATCGAACCCTGCCATATAACTATACGGCCACTAGTACAAAATTGTCCGATCCTGATCCGTGCAATACCGCACGTATCTGATCGGACCCTGCCATATCTCCATACGGCCTCTACAGCGTTTCGCCCGAAAGCTTGAGTAACTGTAAGTGTGGTGGACTCTAAAGACTCGTCAATACTATGGCTGTGGATTTAACCACTAGCACGTCAGAGGTATTAGCCAATACGTGACGGGCCACCAGCTATTGACCAAAAGGGACGTCGATGAGCGAACTCATCCTGACACCCTACTGAGCCTGTCAGTGACAATATCCGTACAGTCCGGTCCGTTCGTCTATGAGCATCGCATGTCGGGCCTAGGGGGTTGGTAAAAGTCAGACCCCCAAAAGCGGTACAAGTCGTGTCGAAGTGTAGCCCAGAACGCCCTGAGATACTACTGGAATACCTACCAGTAAATCTCCTGCCTCGGCCGAGGGCTTTGCGTAATGGCTCTCCTAGACACTGCGCGACCTCACCCCCAATACCGGGAGAGACGAACCCCTGCAGATCCGCTCACTGCCTCCATGTGGCTCGGGACTGTACCCAACTAAAACCTGTTTGCACGACTCCTTTGAGCCGTGGTAGGGTAGTAATCAAAGCACAGTGGGAACTCACACGAGACAAATGACGATCTCAGGTCGATGAACTAACCTGTACACATGTCACCAGGGAACTGCTATCTGACGTCTGGTATAATCCCAACTGGCAGGTTCCCGGCGAGTCCTGTCCGGTGTACTCATAACCCAATGAGCACCTGTATACATCTTAGGTGAACCAACTGACACCAGTGGCTTGTGAGACCGGCCACCGCCCCTCGTCGGGGTCTCGACTGTATACACTTGTCTACTAATGGAGTATCGATGCCCTGTCTCGAAACTCCTACGACTAGGGACCTTTTAAGGATGTGCTTATAGACTACCAGCTCCCACGTATATGATCGCCATCATACTGCCGGCAGTCAAGCAAGAATCCTAGGGGCTCTATCAACGTGTAATAGCGACATGCCAGGTCACCTAAAGCAGTACACGATGATAAAGATATACCAGATAGCATACTATCATCTCGAGTAAGACTGTCCTACCGGGATAGGTCCTCCCTCAATCATTGCAATCACGTGCCTGTGATCCAATAATTGACTCTGAGGGCACTATCTCCAACAGCTTTGCGATTTCGTATTGATTGTAGGTACCTTCGCATGGATTCTGAGACGACGAAGTGCATCGGCTACGGCTAAACAAAGAGTTTAGCAGGTGAGTAGATTATATCTACGGGGGAAGTCGGGTGGATGGCGTATAGCACCCCCGCAAACATTGATATGGAAGAACGTTTGATAATTATTTTGATAAACGATATGCGACGGTCAAGATTATAGGATTTAGTAATGATAATATGATAGAAGTTGACACAAATGAACATATTGACATATGAGAAAATGAAATGAGAAGTGAATCACGATAGGTACGAATTGAAAAAGAACAAGTTGAGTTGATAATGGTATGAGGTGTGTTCGAGATCGATAAACACGACACGAGATTGAGGTAGAGGTGTTGTGGAATTAATAACATATGACGTTTATACAATGTGATGTGAGATATTAATGTGATGAACGTGTATACGATGTGATATGATTACTTAGTGTAATATGTCGTTATATGGATGCGAGTCGATATGAGATAGTTGATTACCTTTGTCGGTCCCACGATATGAGATTGATACGGATGTGGCCTAGGATATAGGTATATAGATATATATAATGTTGTGAATCTTGAGTGATATGTCGTATGATGGATTATACCGTACGTGATGTTGTGAGGCTGGATGCCGATTGATAGATTCACCGACTCAGATATACTGTAGACACGTATACCTTATAGTGTTTCGATTACGATGTACTTTATTGTTAGTTATATGTATGCCCTAGAGGCCATTACTGTACATAGGATGTATATTGTAGTGGATGCTAGGACATATATTGGGAGGACTTTCTTGCTCGACATGATAGTATGCTATCTGGTTACTATTTACCTTAACGTGTACATTGATTGTCTCTCTATTACATGTTGGTAAAGCCCTTAGGATGTGTACTTGACTACCTGGACTGTGATGCGGATTATACTAGTGGGGACATGGTAGTCCATAAGTACATCCTTCAAAGACCCTAGTCGTGGGTGTATCGAGACGGGGCATCGATATACCAGAGTAGACTAGCGTATACCTTCTCGACCCATACAGATGGGCGATGGATGATCCCATATCCATCGGTGTTTGACATCAGAGATGATATACGGGTGCTCAGCAGAGACTGGGTACACTGGACGGACTCGCCGAGAACTCCCAGATGGTATTATATCTCACGTCAGATGGCAGTTCTCTGGTGACACTGGTACAGAGTAGTCTGTTGACCCGAGATCGTCAAAGAGTCTTGTGTGGTTCCCACTGTGCTTTGATTTCCATCTTACCACGTCCAAGAGGGCGTGCAAAACGGTGGTTTTTGGGTACAGTCCCGAGTCACATGGAGGCAATGAGCGATAGGAGGGGATTCGTCTTTCCCGGTATAGGGGGTTGATGTTGCGCTGTGTTCGATTAGCTATAACAGGAAATCCCTAGCCAGGGTTGCTGAGATTTACTGGTATGTGTTACTAGTAGTTTCTCGAATTGTTATAGACCTCATATCGACACGACTTATCGAGCTATTGGGGTCTGACGTTTACCACCCCTAGGCGAGATATGCGACATATCAGACGATCAGACCGGACTGTACGGTAGTGTTACTGGTTGGATTCACTGGAGTGTGAGCGGGCTTGCTCGTCGATCTTCTGATCGCTCAATACCCGGGTGGCCGTTACGTTTAGCAGACCGCTTGCGGCTTGTGGGTGTTTGATATGATCATCATCTGCTGCCGGCGTATTGACGAGTCTTTAGAGTCCTACACAGAGGTTTCCTGGCTCAAGCGAAACGAAATAGGAGCGCATATGAGATATGTGCGGGACCGAGAATAATGCGTGTATGTGATACCGTATTCCATTCTCGCGATGAATGTATCGAATGGTTATATGCGATATAACCTAGTTATCGAATCAATGGTTGATTCGATAAGCCGATACATTGAATACTAGTCGGTTATATGCGATATGACCGGATCGTTAAATCAAGTGTTGATTTAATGATTTATTGTATAATTATATATTTGATATATTACTTTGCATCAACTAGTATCGGTTTACTTAAGATGGATTTTCTCACTCGGGATGTGCGCATTGCATATGCGATATGATTTTGTGCACTTGCTTGTATCATGTTTGATGATACATGCCTTTTGGTTAAGTGTGAAGAATTAAACCTTGGTTAATGAAATGGTTAGGGTTTTATTTTTCCATTACTTATTTATTCATTTATTTGTTTATACATTTTGGAAAATAAATGGAAAAGCGAAAAGAATGGTGGCTTCATTTGTTGTTTAGTTAAAGCTTCATGAAGCTTTGACTTAGTCCACCATTCTTATCTCATCCTTAACCCTAACCATACCATTCAACCATGATTAATTCTCTACACTAAACCATGGTTCTATGATGATAAGAATGGATTATTCTTTTCATTTTAGAATTAACTTATCATAACATTTTCTTCTTCTTCTTCCTTGAACTCAAGAAGAAAAGCTTGACCTCATCAATGGTGGATTGATGAAATGAGTGAGAAATCCAATTCTAAAGTCTACCCACTTCCTATTTCTTCATCCTCTACCTCTAACCAAGTTATAGAGTGTGTTTTCTTCACAAGTTTCTTGACTTGGTGAAGTCGGAGCTTGATTTAGCGATGCCTCGACGTAGATCATCTTCGGCATGGACATCGACGACCTAGCTTGCCCATTCTCCGACGAAGCCGACGCTAGAGCCCGGGACTTCTTATGGACAGCGAGGGGACTTCGTTGCGGAGCTATGGAGGTGGAGCAAACGGATCTACAAAGGTTTTATTTCCGTATTCCCTTAGTTAAGTGTTAACTAGTTAGCTTATTCGCCTAGAAATCTAGCAAACGATCTTGTTAGGGTTTGTAGGCACCGTTAAAATTTGAAATTGGCATGATAGATGCCTTTAGAGACCTCACTAGAGTGCCTAGGAACCCTACATTTATGCTACGCTCAAGATATTCATATTGCATCGCATATACCTGTGCTAGTACACCTACACCATTATCGATGATGCGTATGTTACACCTACACAGATTGGCCGGCTCACACACCTTCATCATCGATAATTGCTATCTCATTACACGGTAGAATTGCTACATCATGCCATGATTTACTTGCTATGTTCACATCACTGTTCCATGTTGCATGATATACAGATATACTTACATTCTGTTATATGTCGCATACATCATGCTTTATGCTTATACGCATTGAGATATGCAGTTTTCATGAGATTCTGGATTTGAGAACCGTGGTTATGTTTCAAAAGGAAGTATGTATTGTTTTAAAAACCCAATTTCTCTTGATATGATATTTCAGTGCGTCCACCATGCGTTTTATCGGTTCTGAGATGTGTGATATGTGAAACCCGATTCGAGGAGTTGTATGAGGCCGTTTACGGGTTAATGGTGTACCCGGTATGGTACCCCGAGGCAAGAAAGGTATGTCAATGTTTAGCCGATGAGCCTGGCAGAGGGACTACTACCTACCGGTGATTGTATAGAGCTCGGCGGATATCTGGAGGATATCGACCGGAGTCGAAAGATGGATATGGGCCGATCCGTACTGCCGGAGCCCGAGGGCCGATCCCGCAGACTGACGGAGCCCGAGATATGAGGATTTACGTATCGATGTTGGACACGGGTTTCATGATGTTTCGAGTGTCGATATTGGACACTCAGGTTCCATGACTTGATGTGTCATTGATGGACACACGTTGATTTATATCCTCATATTTACATGCATATGCTTCTTTGATATTTACATGCATGAGGTTGTTGTGCCATTGGTTGACACATGGATGAGATCCACATGCATACAGGCTTTGATTATATGGTTGGATAATATCTAGTTGTTGATAGGCATTGATTATATTGTTGGCACATATGCAGATACGGTCACCCTAGATATCATAGTATTACCTTTATTGTATAGTTGACTTAGGAATCGTTGTTTATTTCGATTTCTACCTGAGGATATTTTACTCATGAGTAGGCAACTCACCCCCGTTGTGCCACAGTTCTTGCAGGTTGATCGCATGGATCAGTAGCGGCATCGTTGGCACACATCTGTATTCGGGTGATTTGCTTTGGTAGGTAGTACATGTTGGATCATGACACTCTCGTATTATTATTCATGTTATAACTAGTTAACTCCATCAATTAGAAACTAGTATTTGTATAAGTAGTAAGACTTAGCAAGACTTGTAGTTGCGAGACTTGAGCGATGGGTTATATGTTCGGTTGGTGGGTTTGGGGTCTTGCTTTACATTATTCTTTGTGTTGATCTTCGTCGTTGGGTGTCGTATACATATTTTCTGCCTTACGTGGTTGTTACTCCACCGATTGGCGAAGAGCTATCTCCTGCTTAGGGATGCCTTTTATATTATCATGGATATGTGGTTTTGGATCAAAATATACAAGTGAGGTTCATCCCGAATCTTTAAAGGACAAACCATGATTAGTTTACCTTATTTCAAAACTTCACCTCTTCCATTTTCTGAAAAAGGTTTAGATTTCTGGATTTCGGCTTACTTAATTTACGTTGCGCCTTTAGACGTTGCGTGATTTAGGTGCCGGTCATGAACTAAATTCGGGTCGTGACAAAAACATAAGCAACGTTTATTATATATCATATATATAATAATAATCCATTCGTCTCAGATATTAAGTAATCACATCACAGAATATCAACAGCAGAAGCACATATGAAAATATAGGATATCTACGAGGTCCATATTTTGTATTTAGCCAACAATAGAAAATATGGATTCCACGGTCGCGATTAATAGCCAAGTCCACACTCCTAGACCCGTACGAGAGCGGCAAGTGACCTTACCAATTCTAGAGTTTAGGAGACCCGGTCTTGACTCCTCGAGATGGCCTCCCACTTAACCCTAGAACCCGGTCACTTGTGCTCCCCTACATGGTGTAGGGCTCCTAGGCACTCTTGTGAGGGTTCATAAGGCATCAACCATGCCCGAATAAAATTTTAGACGTGCCGAACAACCCAAAGTCGGAATCTTTGCTAGATAATTAGGGTTTAACATGCAAGTAAATATCTTTACAACTAAGTGTGAGGGATTACAACCTTTATAGTCCGCACCTTCGCTTCATAAGCTCCGAGTAGAAGTCCCTTCACCGCGATCCACGATCTCCCGGACTCAAGAGAGGCTCCACGACTCGAACGATCAATGCTAGCTTGAAGTGTTCCTTTTCTCTGATGATCTACGTCGAAGTTGCTATAACTCAAGCTCTCTCACTCTAATGAGTTGAACATCCTAATCTAATTGGCTAGATTAGATGAGAATGATGGAGTAGTATTTATGCTTTCTTTTTATATCAAATTCTCACATGAAAACATCACAAAAGGAAAACCTCGTAAGCTTTCTCAAAACTCAAGGTTGAAGATGAAGAAGAAAAATGAGTTAATCCTTTTGCGATGAATAATGAAAAAAATATATGAATAATAATGCAACCATGGTTTAGGATGACAAGGATAATCCTTTTAGAGAGTTAACTAAGGCTAGGGTTTGGTTGGGTTAAAGAATGAGTCATAAGAAAATATCAAGCATAATATCTTTCTCATGACAAAAGGAAACCTTCTAGAAGGTTCATGAATGAACTAACCCTAATCAAACCCTAACCTTGTTTAATCTCTCCTAAACAAGTTGCATTATTAATCATATCATGTTACAATAATATATATCACATATATATTATATATTTGTAACAAAAGAAAATAATACAATTAATATATATCGCATATATATCAATGTATTATCCGGTGAGAAAATGAAATATTAAAGCGAGCCAATATTAGATAATGTAATGAAATATATCATATATATTATTATACATTAAATCATCGAATCAACACTTGATCCGACAATACGGCTATATCGTATATAACCGACTAATATATCATGTACTGATTCATCGAATCAACACTTGATCCGATGACCCGGCTCATATCTAAATATCGCGAGAATATAATACGGTATCTTATATTGCATTATCCTCGGTCGTGCACATATCACATATGTGCCCCTACTCCATTTTGCCTGAGTCAAGAAACCTCTGTGTAGGACTCTAAAGAATTATCAATACGCCGGGTAGCAGGTGATGATCATATCAAACACCCACAAGCTGCAAGCGGTCAGCTAAACGTAACAGCCACCGAGGTATTGAGCGATCAGAAGATCAACAAGCTAGCCTGTCCGTTCTCCTGTGAATCCAATCAGTAACACTCCTGTACAGTCCGGTCTCTTCGTCTGATATGTTGCATATCTAGTCTAGGGGTGGTATATGTCAGACCCCAGTAACCGATAAGTCGTGTCGATGTGAGGCTCATAATGGGTCAAGAAACTACTGGTAACACATACCAGTAAATCTCTATATCAGCCCTGGCCAGGGACTTCCAGTTATAGCCAATCGAACACAACACAACATCAACTCCCTATACCGGGAGAGACGAATCTCCTCCTATCGCTCATTGCCTCCATGTGATTCGGGACTGCACCCAAAAGCCACCGTTTTTCATGCCCTCTTAGACGTGGTAAGGTCGGAATCAAAGCATAGTGGGAATCACACAAGACTCTATGACGATCTCGGGTCTACAGACTACCCTGTACCAGTGTCACCGGAGAACTGCCATCTGACGTGTGGTATATCACCATCTGGGAGTTCTCGGCGAGTCCGTACAGTGTACCCAGTCTCCACTGAGCACCCGTACACCATCTCTGATGTCAAAACACCGATGAATATGGGATCATCCATCGCCCATCATTTGGGTCAAGATGCGTATACGCTAGTCTACTCTGGTGTATCGATGCCCTGTCTCGATATACCCTCGACTTGGAACAGTTATAGGATGTACTCATCGACTACCATGGCCCCACTAGTATGATCTCATCATAGCCCCAGTAGTCGAGTATTGATCCTAAGGGCTTTATCAACATGTGAGAGTAAGACAGTAAACAATATATAAGTCAACATGTTAAGATAAAGTGAAACCAAATATCATACTATCATGTCGACATGTTAAGAAAGTCCTCTCTATATATAAGTCAACATGTTAAGAAAGTCCTCTCTATATATATCCAAGCATCCATTATAATATACATCATATGTACAACAATGGCCTCTAGGGCATATACATAACTAACAATCTCCTACTTGCACTAATGCCAGCTGTTATAGTATCTCATACCTAGCATCCCGAATAATCTCTCAAACTGTATCTGGGGAATAGCCTTCGTGAATGGATCCGCAGTGTTGTCCTTCGTATGTACTCTCCTGACCTCGATCTCCCGGCGATCAACTATCTCCCTGATCAGGTGATACCGCCTCAGAATATGTCTGGACTTTTGATGGGACCTGGGTTCCTTGGCCAAAGCCACAGCTCCATTGTTATCGCAATACAGAGGTATTGGATGTACAGTGGATGGAACCACACCAAGTTCACTAATGAACTTCTTTATCCAGACAGCCTCTTTGGCAGCATCGTTGGCAGCGATGTATTCAGCTTCCATCGTCGAGTCTGCAACGGTATCCTGTTTGGAACTCTTCCAACATACCGCCCCTCCATTGAGGGTAAAGACAAATCCCGAGTGCGACTTAGAGTCGTCCTTATCACTTTGGAAGCTGGAATCGGTAAAGGACTCCACCAGGAGTTCTCCGTTACCATACACCAAGAACATCTCCTTAGTCCTTCGTAAGTACTTGAGAATGCTCTTCACAACTTTCCAGTGACTCTCTCCAGGATCTGCTTGATACCGACCAACTACACTTAGTGAGTATGCTACATCGGGTCTGGTACATAGCATCGCATATATGATAGAGCCTACTGCCGAAGCATAGGGTATCCCTTGTTAGTGCACGGCGGCGCCCCGGCCGTCTGTACGAGGCCAAAATGCGGAATCAAAATTTTCTATAAACAAGAAACCGGCGCCACCGCTGACTTTTAAACCCGGATCGGGCCATTAACCTAATGCTAGCTAACTAGAGAAGGGGTAGAGAGATATACCGAGCGATCCGTGTCCTTCGGTCTTCTCGTCTTCATCCCGATCTCCCCGCGAAATCTCTAGTCTTCATCTCCTCGTCGGAAGGGCACCACATCGCCGGGTTCTTTTACGGGCTCCCACCTCTTGACCGAGGCAACTCGGGCACAAAGTTGGCGAGTTGACGTATCCAAGAATGCTGCAGGCTCGTGTAGAACTACTTTGTCTTATTGGGGTTGAGAAGTTGCCATTTGGAAGTGGAAAGGAGATATGAATTTTGTGATGGCTCTAAAGAATTTTTCCAAGCATGAAGAGAACAAAAACCCTCACCAAATATTTTGGCAGCCCTCTTTAAAAAATTGGCCGGCCCTTCCTTAATGGAGAGTGAGAGAGGGAGTGTATCAAAAAAGCAAGGAGGAATGATGAGTGATGATCACAACCAAGTCCATTACAACTCCCATCACCAACAACCAAGTAATCATCAACCATCTCATCAAGCAAAAGTCAAGCCATGATGAACAAGGAATCAAATGATGGTTGAACCATCATGAAACTATCACAAAAAGTCTCCCCATGATTAATTGCACATTTGCAAATAAACCCTCCTCCACCAATTTTCAGCCAAGGAATGAAACAAAGGAAAATGGCCGAAACGGAAAGCAAACTGGAAACTTCAGAAAACTAATCTCGTAATAAATTACAGGAAAACCCCGCGACTGTATATACATACCCGCATTTGTATTCCGACAGAATACAAATGCAATGAGACAAAATCTACACAGTACAATACTAGGATCCGGCTTAAACTAAAGCCCGCAAGTATTATCCGTCCGATAATGATCCGTGCAATACCGTACGTACATGATCGAACCCTGCCATATCTCCATATGACCTCTACAGCGTTTCACCAGAAACTCGAGTAAGTGTATGTGGGGGAATCTATAGACTCGTCAATACTTTTGGCTGTGGATTTAACCACTAGCACGTCAGAGGTATTAGCCATATGTAACGGGCTTCCAGGTATTGACCAAAAGGGACGTCGATGAGCGAATTCATCCTGACACCCTACTGAGCCTGTCAGTGACAATATCCGTACAGTCCGGTCCGTTCGTCTATGAGTATCGCATGGCGGGCCTAGGGGGTTGGTAAAAGTCAGACCCCAAAAAGTGGTACAAGTCGTGTCGGAGTGTAGCCCAGAACACCCTGAGATACTACTTGAATACCTACCAGTAAATATCCTGCCTCGGCCGAGGACTTTTTGTAATGGCTCTCCTAGACACAGCGCGACCTCACCCCCAATACCGGGAGAGACGAACCCTTGCAGATCCGCTCACTGCCTCCATGTGGCTCGGGACTGTACCCAACTAAAACCTGTTTACACGACTCCTTTGAGCCGTGGTAGGGTAGTTATCAAAGTACAGTGGGAACTCACACGAGACAAATGACGATCTCAGGTCGATGAACTAACCTGTACACATGTCACCAGGGAACTGCTATCTGACGTCAGGTATAAGACTAACTAGCATGTTTCCGGCGAGTCCTGTCCTGTGTACTCATAACCCAATGAGCACCTGTATACATCTTAGGTGGACCAATTGACACCAGTGGCTTGTGAGACCAGCCACCGCCCCTCGTCGGGGTCTCAACTGTATACACTAGTCTACTCTGGAGTATCGATGCCCTGTCTCGAAACTCCCACGACTAGGGACCTTTTAAGGATGTGCTTATAGAACCCAGCTCCCACGTATATGATCGCCATCATACTGCTGGCCGTCAAGCAAGAATCCTAAGGGCTCTATCAACGCGCAATAGTGACCTGTAAGGTCACCTAAAGCAGTACACAATGATAAAGATAAACCAGATAGCATACTATCATCTTGAGTAATACTGTCCTACCGGTATAAGTCCTCCCTCAATCATTGCAATCACGTGCCAGTGATCCAATAATTGACTCTGAGGGCACTATCTGTAAGTCTACGCTAGCGCCCCGGCCGTCTACAGACGCCAAATGCGGAACAAAAACTTTTAAACTGGCGCTATCGTATACTTTAACCCGGATCTGCCATTATTGCTAAACTAACAAACTGTAAAGAGTGTAGGAAGATTGTACCGAACGATCCGAGTCCTTCGTTCTTCAACCATCATCCCACGCTCCGTTGCGGCTGCCCCGATCTCGTCGATCTCCGATCTCCTATTCGAGGTGGCACCACATGATCGGTTCTTTAAACGGGCTCCCGCCTCTGACTCGAGGCAACTCGATCGTCAAGTTTGCTAAAAGAGACGACCAAGAATGATGTAGAGAATGAGTAGATGACTTTGTCTCACTTCGTCCAAATCCATGGACGATCGGTTAATGAAGTTGCCGTGGAAATCGGGTGATGGAATGAAATGAACTGTAAAATTCCATACACCCCGAATACTATCATAATCTTTTCTAACCAAAATGAAATGAACCAAGTGAATGAGAGAGAGGAAGGGGCCGGCCACTGTATATGCAAGAGGGAGGTGACCGTAGGAGAAAGTGGTGACCATAAGATATGAAGCTTCTCACTCAAAATATCTTAACCAAAACAAGAATCATTAAACCTAAAGCATGACTCACAAAACACCTCATCAAGTCATTATTGAAACCATTAATGTCAAGATGAGTCACTAGCCTAGTCACCATCCTAGTCATCATATCTAGAAACTTCTAGAATACTGACTCATCATATCTGAAGAAAAGATAAATCCGTCTTTAACAGAATGTTAAAAGACGGCTGATAGAAAACTGGAAACTGGCAACTTCCAAAAGTGATCCTGAAACGACTTTCAGGATAACCCCGAAACTGTATAAAAATACCCGCATTTGTATTACGACCGAATACAAATGCAACTGAGATAAAGATATTATACCTACTCAATATAATACTCGGATCCGGCTTAAACCAAAGCCGACCAGTATTATCTGCCCGAAAAATAACACGTGCGTAAACGCACGTGCATTTTCCGAACCCTGCCATAAAACCATACGGCCTCTACAACGTTTCGCCCGAACTTGGGAAACTGTCTGTGGGGGACTCTAATGACTCGTCAGTACCATGGCAGTGGGTTTAACCACAAACCGTCAGCGGCACTAGCTATGCGTAACGGCTGCCCATGGACTGACCTCAAGGGAGACCGATGAGCGCACTCAAGGGAGGCGGATGAGCGAACTCATCCAGAAACCCTACTGAGCCTAACAGTGACAATGTATATACAGTCCGGTCCGTTCGTCAATGAGTATCGCATATCCGCCTAGGGGGCTAGTAACGTCAGACCCCCAATAGCAGTATAAGTCGTGTCGGAGTGAAGCCTCAATACACCCTGAGATACTACTGGAGTACCTACCTGTAAATCTCCTACCATGGCCATGGATTTGTGTAATGGCTATCCTAGACACAGCACGTCCTCGCCCCCAATACTGGGAGAGACGAATCCCCTGCCGATCCGCTCACGTGCCTCCATATGGCTCGGGACTGTACCCAAAAGCTACTTGTTTGCACGACTCCTTTGAGCCGTGGTAGGGTAGAAATCAAAGCACAGTGGGAACTCACACGAGACAAATGACGACCTCAGGTCGATGAACTAACCTGTACACATGTCACCAGGGAACTGCTATCTGACGGTAGATATAATACTAACTAGCAGATTCCCGGTGAGTCCTGTCCGGTGTACTCATAACCCAATGAGCACCTGTATACATCTTAGGTGATCCAACTGACACCAGTGGCTTGTGAGACCGGCCACCGCCCCTCGTCGGGGTCTCGACTGTACACACTAGTCTACTCCGGAGTATCGATGCCCTGTCTCGAAACTCCCACGACTAGGGACCACAATTAAGGATATGCATATAAACTACCCAACTCTCACGTATATGATCGCCATCATACAGTTGGTAGTAAAGCAAGATCCTAAGGGCTCTATCAAAGTGTAACATGCAATCAGTCACCTGAACATGTACACGACTGATAAAGGCAAACCAGATAGCATACTATCATCTCGAGTAAGATTGTCATACCAGTATAGGTCCTCCGCAATCATTGCAATCACGTACCTGCGATCCAATAATTGACTATGAGGGCACTATCTCCAACAATCTCCCACTTGCACTCAAGGTTAATTATTGCGATGTTGCGTACTCACAGCCCGTGTGAAACCAACACCCAACTCCTCTACTAATCAGTTTCACAAAGCCCGTTTGTAAAACTATTGTGTTCGAGAAATAGCCTCAGTGAGTGGATCCGCCTAGAAGTATCTTTCTATATCTCTCTTAATCTCAAGTTCGCGGAGAAAACCATCTCCCGAATTGAGTAATACCTGTCTTAGAACATGTCTGGATATCTGATGGGACCTAGTTCATAAATGAACTCCAAATCCAAACTTCTTAGACTGTATCGATCACTGAACCTAATCAGTATCCGGCACCATGCCACCCACAATATCCTCTTGGACCACCTGTCCATAATACTGTCCCTCTTCGTCAGAGGGAAAAACTATAACTCTGACAATCACTCTGTCAACCATGTCACCTTTGAAGCTTGGAATGATAACCGTCTCCCGAAGGAGGCTGCCGTCATCAATTCGTAGAACATGTACTTATGTTCTAAAACTGCTTCCTTATGTTTCTCCAGGATTGGATTAATACAAACTTATTGCATCTAGTGCAAAAACAACATCTGGTGTGGTACTTGACATCTCATGATTGACTCAATTGCTTAAGCAAGTGATCTGCCAATCATGCACATCCCTCTCCCCTTTAGTCTGTAAGACACCTTTAGAGAGGGTGACTCCATCACCTGCAGGTACACCACCATGCTAGGAGTCAACTATTCCAAAAACCATTAGAATATCTGTCAAAGTACCCACATTGGGAAACTACCCAAATCCAGATCTAAAACCATAGATCTAGAAACCAGAATGTCAAATATTATATCCATATCCTGTCTGGAGAAACAACTGTGTGACGACCACAGTACAACCGATCGTAGTATAGGGATTTTACTTCCTACTCTGTGTATGTCATCCAGATACCATGACATCACACCCTACTACCTTCTTAACTGACCCATCCCCTATTCTGATTGAAGTCAAACCCATGACTGTCACATCAAAATTAGATGATATATCTCCGCTATAACTGCTCAAGTCTATAAATAGACATAAGCTACTTGCCCACCATGCTTCCGTTGCTCCCACTGACTATGACAACCCTCCTACCGGGTCTCATAACTTGAAACAACAGTAGTGTCAAGTCTGGGTAGATAAGAACCTCCCTGTCACCATCCTTGAGCCTACCGAAGTACCTCTCGGGTGTTTGAGGTTACCTACCATACCTGCGGAGTGGATATTGGAATGTCAAACCTGATTGAATGTATAGGTCCTATTAAATTTTTCGTAATCGTTCGCGGTTCTGGAATCACTTCCAGTTCTACCATTCTCCCACTACTGTTTTCTGAAAAAGATCCATTTTTACTAAAACTCTGGCGAGTCAAGAACAATATCACTATTGATCTTCCAAATGGTAGAATATCAACCCTCGTCATAGCCAGGGTCAACCCACAAACAGCCAGTACATAAACGTGCCCTGAGTTATCCAGTGTCTGGTTTTAAGCATAAGCTGGACAACTACCCGTACCTTAATATCTTTTAAGGTACGAACTATTCTATATCCAATATAGAAACTTTGGCACTTATTTAATTGGAACCATATTCAATCCATGCATCTGTCTCCAGTGCATATCAACTTAATGGAAAGAGGCTAATCAGCATTACTCAACTTAGGAATCCATCCAATTATGAGTAACCTGAAAGAGAAACACGTTTCTCAAAACCATCACTATCATCTGAATACCAATCACAAGAATCTACATCTTCGATCTCTTTGAAGAATCCCGATACTTGTGATACTTGGTTCTCTACTTTATTCTTATACCCACAACTTCTTAAAACTTAGACCTTGTATTTCTACGAAACACTCGTCTAAATACTAGAGAAGTTATAAGTAAACAGAACATAGTACGAGGACCTACCCCTTTGTCGTGATGGATACTGGACAACATACAATACTCTGTATAAGTCCGCTGAGTTAAACAACTCAAAACCTGTGCGTCGTAAGTGGAAAACTGTACCCTGGCGATTTCCTCAAATATCACCAATTACAACGAATTCCGATATAATGAGGATGATCACCTAATTCCCAATATCTTACTCCCACTCATCATCTGTAAAACCATACAGATATGAGAATGAAACCTGGTAAATACATACCCTTGGAGTAAGTGTCTAATCGGGAAAACAGTTTTTCCTTTAACAATGCACTGAAACATGAAAATGTTTCGTAGGGGTATCCTGGTATTCATAGCAATGCCTCTTCCATAATCCAATTCATGACTTCAACCGTATACTTTATTGCCGTCTCTCCAAATCCCTTTATTTGTCTTTAGTCGTTACCTTCTGTACACCATCGTTAGGCTAAATGGTTTTCTTCCTTCCCTACCGTTCGGCACCAGCCTATGGTTTGGAAGAAGACTATCCAGTAAGCATAATAGGTGTACCCTCCTAAACCAAGGAGTACTCGCAACTGAGAGAAGGTGATGATAAAAGACAACTGAATAATACCTTATTCTTTTAAAGGTGAAATAGGAGTGGCGATGAAGTACGCGGTTTTGGTCGTGAATGATATCAGTCGCAATTTACTTTGCCCTCTTTCTAATCCCTTTATTTTGTCTTTACATATTACCTTCTGCACACCCTACTTAGGCTAATTGGTTTTCTTCATTCCCTACCTTTCGGCACCAGCCTATGGTTTGGAATAAGACTATCCAATAAGCGTAATAGGTGTACTCTCCTAAACCTAGGAGCTCTCGCAACCTGAGAGAAGGTGATAATAAAAGACAACTGAATAAACCAATTCTATTTCTCCTGAACCTGGATCCATCCTTGAAGAAGTCCCTTCGAGTTCGTATATAACCATACGATGGATCTATCCAATGGAAGTGGATATCCGTAGTAATACGGGTGTTCTGAGAAATTCAAAGGGTAAAAGAAGGAGTGGCAATGACTTATGCAACTCAGACAATCCAAAAGCCAGTATTTTAAGAAGGTTCGGTCAACCTGGTCACTGAGTCATAGTCTAGGGTCGGTCAAAGGTCGCTGCCAAAGAGAGAGAGAAAAGAAACACTCTGCGTGCACTCTAACCTAGATCAGAATGGTCATCACTTTATCTAATCCGGAAACCTCCCACTGTCCTGTCAAATTCTCCTCCAAACCTAAAGAAGAATCAATCGGGATCACCCGAAGAGTAAACCAACTCATCAGTAGGAATCGGGATCCAACTCTCATCGCATGATAACGTGATGGAATGCATCCACGTTACTCATACTCCAGAAGGTATGCGCATACTTGGCAAGTTTCAGTTTCTTTAGAAACTCCCGATATGATTTTTGCCCCATGCTCTTATGATCGTGACTAAGGGCCAGCCCACCATAAGTCACATGTCAAGTTCTTCCCATCATAATCTTGTTAATTTGAACCCACCCGTACTCGCCCTTGACTATGGGCCAACAAGGCTGTACGACTGTCCCAAACCAACGCATCTATCTATGCAACATGTGAACACCCCAGCAGCTACCAATCACTATGTCCTAGTTAAGGGCTAGACCAACATAGCTTGAATACTACTGACCATTCATATGAAATGACGGAGGGCTACGGATGGTTTTTGGCGAAAAACCTTTAACGTAGTGAACTTGATATCGCTGAAGGAACCTGATAGCTTTTTTAAAATATAGTGGCGAAAACCTTTTGTTAAAGAGGTCACTCCCAGTAAAGGGATCTCGGCTTTTTCCTCGTGGAATGAGGTGCAGGATATTCCACTGAATACCGCTATGCAAAGCAACTTGTAATCGACTATAGTGAAGTTATTACGCTGACGCAAACTTCTGCCCAAGGGGTCAGTCCCGGTGAAGGGATATCGGCCCTTGCCCCGTCGAATGAGGTGCAGGATATTCCACTGAATACCGCTATGCATAACAAAAGGAAACGTCTTTGTAACAACACTTTTTAAATTTGTTCCAACAACTGTATAGAGGTTTGTTTTAACTTTGCATTGATCAGAATCAACACAGTCCCATCAATTGATCACACCAGAAAAGAACGAAAATAAAATGTACGTATATGCCATCCGCATTCGTCACTGGGTCCCGTCATAACCCGTTAGGTTACTTAACTAACGACAGAGCGGGGACTGGACTAGCGCGGGTGTAAAACATATACAACATCTAATAGTATATATACCAATATACAATAATCGCTCCAGGCGTGATAGTATGCAACATTACAGAAAAGTAATAAGCATCACAGAACAATACAGATATCTGGGATCCCCGAGTTTCACAGAGCCGCTGCTGAAAACCCGACGTTCCCCTGTCGTGTGGATAGCCTGTGCAATGAAACCTAGACCCCTACGGGTGCGGCAAGTTACCCGCCAAAACCTGAAGCGAGGCAGCCCCCTACAGCATAGTGAATGGACCACCCAGCACTTCACGGAATCCGGTAAGCTTGGGCACCCCTCCTTGGGTCAACCTGTACCCCGTACGAGTGCGGCGAATAGTCTGCCAATTCTAGAGTGGGACCCCTCTGCCTCTCAAAGCCATGAGATGCGGACCTGTTGCCCTCCAGAACCCGGCTATCCGTGCACTCCGTCGCGGGGCAAAACCTAGTACAGTAATGAAAAATAGTACAATAGGTACATCGACCGCAACCTGGTCGTGCCCCAAAAGAATATTATACAACAGGCAGTGACGGCTGTCCACAAGTTGGACGCTCGCCCCGCAATATCAAATGTACAAATAAACTCAAACTGCACTACCATTGCACACTGCTATCCACCACAACAAATCCGCAACATCACAGCACAACACAGAACATCAACGCGAATGTCACGTTCGCAAACCCGTCTAAAAGAACTATAGCAATCAGACGCGGTTTACCGATCAAATGACATTCCCGGTCGGAGATATAATGTAAGCACTGTAAACTAACATGTTTAAATTTCGATCGACCAAATATCAAAAAGTGGGCCCCACGGCTTACTGGTTAACAGTAACAAAATCTGGGCCAAAACGATATTTACCAAAAACCCCAAAATCTAACCAAGAACCCACTGTAAAAATTTGGGGCCACGATCTTACTGTTTGGCCGCGGAAGCGCGGTCAAACCATAGGTTTGACCGCGTTTCCGCGGCTGTCTTATCGAATCACGTGCCCAAATTTCTACGTCATTCTAATAAAAGCCTGCACAGTATTCTGAGATGTGTAGAATAATTTTATCAGATCGTTTAAAAACAACAGAAACTGTCAAGTTGTAATTTTGTGATTTTTGATTTCCGGTCGGATCGATGTTTTAAACGCGTTAGCACAAGTTAGTATAGCAAAATGGTGAGGCTCTGATACCACTGTAAGTCTACGCTAGCGCCCCGGCCGTCTACAGACGCCAAATGCGGAACGAAAACTTTTAAACTAGCGCTATCGTATACTTTAACCCGGATCTGCCATTATTGCTAAACTAACAAACTGTAAAGAGTGTAGGAAGATTGTACCGAACGATCCGAGTCCTTCGTTCTTCAACCATCATCCCACGCTCCGTTGCGGCTGCTCCGATCTCGTCGATCTCCGATCTCCTCGTCGAGGTGGCACCACATGATCGGTTCTTTAAACGGGCTCCCGCCTCTGACTCGAGGCAACTCGATCGTCAAGTTTGCTAAAAGAGACGGCCAAGAATGATGTAGAGAATGAGTAGATGACTTTGTCTCACTTCGTCCAAATCCGTGGACGATCGGTTAATGAAGTTGCCGTGGAAATCGGGTGATGGAACGAAATGAACTGTAAAATTCCATACACCCCGAATACTATCATAATCTTTTCTAACCAAAATGAAATGAACCAAGTGAATGAGAGAGAGGAAGGGGCCGGCCACTTTATATGCAAGAGGGAGGTGACCGTAGGAGCAAGTGGTGACCATAAGATATGAAGCTTCTCACTCAAAATATCTTAACCAAAACAAGAATCATTAAACCTAAAGCATGACTCACAAAACACCTCATCAAGTCATTAATGAAACCATTAATGTCAAGATGCGTCACTAGCCTAGTCACCATCCTAGTCATCATATCTAGAAACTTCTAGAATATTGACTCATCATATCTGAAGAAAAAGATAAATCCGTCTTTAACAGAATGTTAAAAGACGGCTGATAGAAAACTGGAAACTGGCAACTTCCAAAAGTGATCCTGAAACGACTTTCAGGATAACCCCGAAACTGTATAAAAATACCCGCATTTGTATTACGACCGAATACAAATGCAACTGAGACAAAGATATTATACCTACTCAATATAATACTCGGATCCGGCTTAAACCAAAGCCGACCAGTATTATCTGCCCGAAAAATAACACGTGCGTAAATGCACGTGCATTTTCCGAACCCTGCCATAAAACCATACGGCCTCTACAACGTTTCGCCCGAACTTGGGAAACTGTCTGTGGGGGACTCTAATGACTCGTCAGTACCATGGCAGTGGGTTTAACTACAAACCGTCAGCGGCACTAGCTATGCGTAACGGCTGCCCATGGACTGACCTCAAGGGAGACCGATGAGCGCACTCAAGGGAGGCCGATGAGCGAACTCATCCAGAAACCCTACTGAGCCTAACAGTGACAATGTATATACAGTCCGGTCCGTTCGTCAATGAGTATCGCATATCCGCCTAGGGGGCTAGTAACGTCAGACCCCCAATAGCAGTATAAGTCGTGTCGGAGTGAAGCCTCAATACACCCTGAGATACTACTGGAGTACCTACCAGTAAATCTCCTACCATGGCCATGGATTTGTGTAATGGCTCTCCTAGACACAGCACGACCTCGCCCCCAATACCGGGAGAGACGAATCCCCTGCCGATCCGCTCACGTGCCTCCAAATGGCTCGGGACTGAACCCAAAAGCTACCTCTTTGCCCGACTCCTTTGAGCCGTGGTAGGGTAGAAATCAAAGCACAGTGGGAACTCACACGAGACAAATGACGACCTCAGGTCGATGAACTAACCTGTACACATGTCACCAGGGAACTGCTATCTGACGGTAGATATAATACTAACTAGCAGATTCCCGGCGAGTCCTGTCCGGTGTACTCATAACCCAATGTGCACCTGTATACATCTTAGGTGATCCAACTGACACCAGTGGCTTGTGAGACCGGCCACCTCCCCTCATCGGGGTCTCGACTGTACACACTAGTCTACTCCGGAGTATCGATGCCCTGTCTCGAAACTCCCACGACTAGGGACCACAATTAATGATATGCATATAAACTACCCAACTCTCACGTATATGATCGCCATCATACTGTTGGTAGAAAAGCAAGATCCTAAGGGCTCTATCAAAGTGTAACATGCAATCTGTCACCTGAACATGTACACGACTGATAAAGGCAAACCAGATAGCATACTATCATCTCGAGTAAGACTGTCATACCGGTATAGATCCTCCGCAATCATTGCAATCACGTACCTGCGATCCAATAATTGACTATGAGGGCACTATCTCCAACACTATCTCCAACAATCTCCCACTTGCACTCAAGGCTAATTATTGTAATGTCGTATACTCACAGCTCGTGTGATATCGAACACCCAACTCCTATACTAATCAGTCTCACAAAACCTATTTGCGAGACTAATGCGTTCGAGGAATAGCCTCAATTAGTGGATCCGCCCTAATGTTTCTTCCTATGTCTCTCTTTATCTCAAGTTCGCGGAGTAAGCCATCTCCCGAAATGAGCAATACTCGTCTTAGAGTATGTCTGGATATCTGATGGGACCTAGTTCATAAATGAACTCCAAATCCAAACTTCTCAGACAGTATCGTCAACTGAACTTAATCAGTATCCTGCGCCATGCCTCCCTCAATATCCGCTTGGATCACCTGTCCAAAATACTGCCCCTCGTCAGAGGGAAGACTATGAATCTGACAGTCACTCTGCCGTCCAGATCACCTTGGAAGCCTGGAATGATAACTGTCTCCTGAATGAGGCTGATGTTATCATATCCCTAGAACATCCATTTATGTTCTAAAACTGCTTTCGATCGTTTCTCCAGGATTGGATCAATATCAACTTATTGCAGCTCATGCAAAAACAACATCTGGTGTGGTACTTGACATCTCATGATTGACTCAATTCCCTAAGCAAGTGATCTGCCAATCATGCACATCCCTCTCCCCTTTAGTCTGTAGGACACCTTTAGAGAGGGTGACTCCATCACTTGCAGGTACATCACCGTGCCAGAAATCGTCCATTCTAAAACACCTTTAGAATGTTGTCTAAGTACCCTGATTGGGACACTACCCAAATCTAGATCTAAAACCATAGATCTAGTAACCAGAATGTCTTGACATTATATCAAAGTCCCATGTGGAGAAACCACTGTGTGACAACCAAAATGTAACCGATCGTAGTATAGGAACATCACTTCCTACTCTGTGTATGTCATCCAAACACCAGGACATCACACCCTACTACCTTATTAACAGATCCATCCCCTATTCTGATGAAGTCAAACCTATGACTGTCATATCAGAAATAGATGATCTATCTCCGCAACTCTACTTTAGTCTATAAATAGACATGAGCCACTTGTCCACCAATGCTTCCGCTGCTCCCACTGACTACGACAACCCTCTGGCAGAGTCATATACACGTACACTTCTAAAGCTAGTTTAGAACGATGCTATACTCATCCTCCTGCCGGGTCTCGCAGCCTGGAACAACAGCAATGGCAAGTCTGCGTAAACAAGAACCTCCCTGTCACCGTCCTTGAGGCTACCGGAGTACATCTCGGGTGCCTGAGGTTACCCACCGTATCTGCGGAGTGGCCAATGGAATGTCAAACCAGATTGAATCTTTTGGTTCTTATCAAATTTTCAGTAATCGTTTGCGGTTATGGAATCACTTCCAGTTCTACCATACTCCAACTACTGTTTTCTGAAAAAATCCATTTTTATCAAAACTGTGGTGAGTCAAGAACAATATCACTATTGATCTTCCAGATGGTAGAAAGTCAACCCTCGTCATAGCCTGAGTCAACCCACAAACAGCCATTACAGAAACGTGTCTTGAGTTGTCCAGATTCTGGTTTTAAACGTAAGCTGGACAACTCCCCGTACCTTAACAATGTCAAGATATGAACTGTTCTATATCCAATACAGAAACAGAGGCACTGATTTAATTGAACCAGATTTAAATCATGCAGCTGGTTCCAGTGCATGTCAACTAAATGGAAAGAGGTCGATCAACGTTACTCAGCTTAGGAGTGCTTCCAATTATGAGTAACCTAAAAGAGAAGCAAGATCTCTTAAAACAATTACTATCAACTGAATACCACGCACAAGTATCTACATCTTCGATCACCTTGAAGAATCCTGATACTTGCAACACCTGGTTCTCTACTTTATTCATATACCTACAACTTCTCAAAACTTAGACGTTGCATTTCTAAGAAATACATGTCTAAGAACTAGAGAAGTCACAAGTAACAGAATACAGTCCGAGCACCAACCCCTCTGTCCTCATGGACACTAGACAACATACAATACACTGTATAAGTCCTCTGAGTCTAATAACTCATTCCCTGTGTGTCGTAGGTTGAAAACTGTACTTATGGTTAAGAAGAATTACACCGTTGTTCAATGCTCCTTACCTAACCATCCACAGATATAGGTAAATGTCATAGACATAATTTCAAAAAGTTATATCTCACTCTATAAAAATAGACGTACAGATATATCAATTTGAAATTGGTGCATAATAGCGGATATTCAAAACCAAATATTTGCCGTCTGGCAAACAACCAAGGTGATTTCCTCAAATATCACCAATTACAACGAATTCTGATATAATGAGGATGATCACCTAATTCCCAATAACTTACTCCCACTCATCATCTATAAAACCATACAGATATGAGAATCATACCTGGTAAATACATACCCTGGAGCAAGGGCTAATTGGAAAATCAGTTTTCTTTTAACAGTACACAGTGAAACTGAAACATTGAATTGTTTCGTAGGGGTATCCGGGTATTCCTAGTAATGACTCTTCCATTATCCAGATTCGCAACTGTAACCGTGTATTTCTTTGCCATCTCTCCAAATCTCTTCATATGTATTTAGTCATTACCTTCTGTACACCCTTTTAGGCCAAATGGCTTTCTTCCTTCCCTACCGCTCGGCACCAGCCTATGGTTTGGAAGAAGACTATCCAATAAGCATAATGGATGTACTGTCCTAATCCTAGGAACACTCGCAATGCGAGAGAAGGTGAAGATAAAAGACAACTGAATAAACCTTATTCCTATTTCTCCTGAACCAGAATCCATCCCCAAACTTGAACCTTTCGAGTTCGTATATAACCATACGATGGAATATCTAATAAACTGTGGATCTTCGTAGTGATACGGTGTGTCCTGGAGAAATACAAAGGTGATGTGGGAATGGTAATGAAATACTTGGTTTGGTCGTGAATAGCAGTCGCAATTTACTTTGCCCTCCTTCTAATCCCTTTATTTTTCTTTACATAATACTTTCTGTATACCATCGTTAGGCTAATTGGTTTTCTTCGTTCCCTACCGGTCGGCACCTGCCTATGGTTTGGATGAAGGCTATCCAATTTGCGTAATAGGTGTACTATCCTGTAATCTAAGGGGAACTCGCAACCTCAGAGAAGGTAAAAGAAAAAGACAACTGAATAGTCCTATTCGTTTTCTCCAGAAACGGAAACCATCCTCGAATAAATTCCTTCGAGTTCGTATATAACCATACTATGGTTTAATCCAATGGAAGTGGACGTTCGTAATAATACGGGGTGTCCTGGAGAAAAGGGTAAAAGTAGGAGTGGCAATGAGGTATGCAACTCTGACAATCCAAAATCCAGTGTTTAAGAAGGTTCGGTCAACTTGGTCACTGAGTCATAGTCTAGGGTCGGGTCATGGTCGCTGCTAAAGAGAGAGAGAAAAGAAACACTCAGCGTGCACTATAACCTAGATCAGAATGGTTATCATTTTATCTAATCAGGAAACCTCCTACTGTAACATCAAATTCTCCTCCAAACCTGAAAGAAGAATTAGTCGGGATCACCCGAGGAGTAAACCAACTCATCAGTGGGAATCGGGATCCAACTATCATCGCATGCTAACGTGATGGAATCCACTCACGCTATCACACTCCAGAAGGTATGCGCATATCTGGCAAGTTTCAGTTTCTTTAGAAACTCCCGATGTGATTTTTACCCCTAGGACCGAAATGACCTTGACACAGTCGACAAATTAAAGAGTCCTAGTCAAGTTCAACCCGTCATTGTCCTGGATTGCATTAAACCCACCCGTACAAGCTCTTGACACAGTCAACAAGACCGCACAATTTTCCTAACCAATCCCATTAATAAGCCACAAACGAACACTACTTAGCTACCGTACACTACGCCATGATACAGTCAACAAACGCAGCACGAATACTAAGTAATACTTGTAAGAAATGATGGAGGGCTGTTGGATATAGTGCCCTCAGAGTGAATTATTGGATCACAGGCACGTGGTTGCAATGATTGAGGGAGGACCTATAACGGTAGGACAGTTTTACTCTAGATGATAGTATGCTTTCTGGTTTATCTTTATCATCGTGTACTGCTTCAGGTGACCTTACAGGTCACTATTGCACGTTGATAGAGCCCTTAGGATTCTTGCTTAACGGCCAGCAGTATGATGGCGATCATATACATGGGATCTGGGGTCTATAAGCACATCCTTAAAAGGTCCCTAGTCGTGGGAGTTTTCGAGACAGGGCATCGATACTCCAGAGTAGACTAGTCTATACAGTCGAGACCCCGACAAGGGGCGGTGGCCGGTCTCACAGGCCACTGGTGTTGGTTGGTTCACCTAATATGTATACATGTGCTCATTGGGTTATGAGTACACCGGACAGGACTCGCCGGGAACATGCTAGTTGGGATTATACCAGACGTCAGATAGCAGTTCCCTGGTGACATGTGTACAGGTTAGTTCATCGACCTGAGATCATCAATTGTCTCGTGTGAGTTCCCACAGTGCTTTGATTACTATCCTACCACGCCTCAAAGGAGTCGTGCAAACAGGTTTTAGTTGGGTACAGTCCCGAGCCACATGGAGGCAGTGAGCGGATCGGCAGGGGTTTGATCTCTCCCTGTATTGTGGGTGAGATCGCGCTGTGTCTAGGAGAGCTATTACACAAAGCCCTCGGCCGAGGCAGGAGATTTACTGGTAGGTATTCCAATAGTATCTCAGGGTGTTCTGGGTTACACTCCGACACGACTTGTACCGCTTATGGGGGTCTGACTTTTACCAACCCCCTAGGCCCGCTATACGATACTCATAGACGAACGGACCGGACTGTACGGATATTGTCACCGACAGGCTCAGTAGGGTGTCAGGATGAGTTCTCTCATCGACATCCCTTTTAGTCAATACTTGGTAGCCCGTTACGTACGGCTAATACCTCTGACGTGCTAGTGGTTAAATCCACAGCCAAAGTATTGACGAGTCTTTAGAGTCCCCCACAGACAGTTTCTCAAGTTTCGGGCGAAACATTGTAGAGGCCGTATGTTATATGGCAGGGTTCGATCTTATACGTGCGGTATTGCATGGATCATGATCGGACGGATCATACTAGTGGGCTTTGGTTTAAGCCAGATTCTAGTATTAGATTTGTTGGATTACTTTAGTCTCATCGCTTTCGCATTCAGTCGGAATGCGGGTGCAAGTATGTATATACAGGTGAGCGGTATCCTTGTGATCCGTCACGAGTTACTTTATATGTTGCGAAACCGTACCAAATTTCCACAGTGGTTTACTGACATGGAAATAGGGTTTCTGGTATATTCTTTTTAGGCCCAGATGTTTTTGAGTGCTACAGTTATGCTTAGGGCCCACTTCGGTAAATTTGGTCGATCGAAAATTTTAAACTTGTTAGTTCACAGTATTTACATTATATCTGCGACCGTGAATGTCATTTGATCGGTAAATCCGGTCTATCTGCTATAGCCCTTTTAGACGGATTTGCGAACGTGACATTCACGTTGATGTTCTGTGTTGTGCTGTGATACTGCGGATTGGTCGTGGTGGATAGCCTGGTTGCAATGGTAGTTGAGTTTGGTTTATTATGTACATTTGATATTGCGGGGCGAGTGTCCGAAATGTGGACTGCCGTCACTGCCTGTTTGTATATTATTCTTTTGGGGCACGACCGGGCTGAGGTCGATGTACCCGTTGTATATTTTACTTTCTATACTAGGATTACCCAAAGGAGGGGTGCACGAGTATCCGGGTTCTAGAGGGCAACGAGCCCGCATCTCATGGCGTTGAGACGGAGGGGTATTTACTCTAGAATTGGCGGGCTATTCGCCGCACTCGTAGGGGGTACAGGTTGACCCAAGGAGGGGTGCCAAAGTTACCGGATTCCGTGAAGTGCTGGGTGGTCCATTCACATTGCTGAAGGGGGCTGCCTCGCTTCAGTTTTTGGCGGGTAACTTTCCGCGCTCGTAGGGGTCTAGGATTTCGTTGCACAGGCTATCCACTCTCTCTCTTTTGCAGCGACCATGACCCGACCTTTGACTATGACTCAGTGACCAAAAATAACCGAACCTTCTTAAACACTGGCTTTTGGATTGTCAGAGTTGCATACCTCATTGCCACCCCTACTTTTACCCTTTTCTCCAGGACACCCCGTATTACTACAAACGTCCACTTCCATTGGACAAAACCATCGTATGGTTATATACGAACTCGAAGGAATTTATTCGAGGATGGTTTCCGGTTCTGGAGAAAATGAATTGGACTATTCAGTTGTCTTTTCCTTTTACCTTCTCTCAGATTGCGAGTACTCCTTGGTTTAGGAGATAGTACACCTATTATGCAAATTGGATAGTCATCTTCCAAACCTTAGGCTGGTGCTGAACGGTGAGGAATGAAGAAAACCAATTAGCATAACGATGGTGTACAGAAGGTATTATGTAAAGGCATATCAAGGGATTAGTAAGAGGGCAAAGCAAACTGCGACTGCTATTCACGACCAAACCAAGTATTTCATTACCACTCCCACTTCACCCTTGTATTTCTCCAGGACACTCCGTATCACTACGAAGATCCACAGTTTATTAGATACTCCATCGTATGGTTATATATGAATTCGAAAGGAACTTGTTCCAGTTCGGGGATGGATTCTGGTTCAGGAGAAATAGGAATAAGGTTTATTTGGTTGTCTTTTATCTTCACCTTCTCTCACATTGCGAGTGCTCCTAGGATTAGGACGGTACACCTATTATGCTTATTGGATAGTCTTCTTCCAAACCATAGGCTGGTGCCGATCGGTAGGGAAGGAAGAAAACCATTTAGCCTAAGAGGGTGTACAGAAGGTAATGACTAAAGACATATAAAGGGATTTGGAGAGATGGCAAAGAATTATACGGTTACAGTTGTGAATCTGGATAATGGAAGAGGCATTACTAGGAATACCGGGATACCCCATCGAAACATTTCAATGTTTCAGTTTCACTGTGTACTGTTAAAAGAAAACTGATTTTCCAATTAGACACTAGCACCAGGGTATGTATTTACAGGTTTGATTCTCACATCTGTATGGTTTTACAGATGATGAGTAAGAGTAAGTTATTGGGAATTAGGTGATCATCCTCATTATACCGGAATTCGTTGTAATTGGTGATATTTGAGGAAGTCACCTAGGTTGTTTGCCGGACGGCAAATATTTGGTTTTGAATATCCGTTGTACCAATTTCAAATTGATATATCTATACGTCCATTTTTATAGAGTGAGATATACCTTTTTGAAATTATGTCTATGACATTTACCTATATCAGTGGATGGTTAGGTAAGGAGCATTGAACAGCGGTGTAATTCTTCTTAACCATAAGTACAGTTTTCAACCTACGACACACCGTGAATGAGTCACTAAACTCAGGGGACTTATACAGAGTATTGTATATTGTCCAGTGTCCATTAGGACAGAGGGGTTGGTCCTCGTACTATATTCGGTTTACTTATGACTTCTCTAGTCTTTAGACAAGTATTTCGTAGAAACACGGGGTCCAAGTTTTGAGAAGTTATAGGTATAAGAGTAAAGTAGAGAACCAGGTATTGCAAGTATCGGGATTCTTCAAGGTGATCGAAGATGTAGATACTTGTGCGTGGTATTCAGTTAATAGTATTAGAACTTGCTTCTCTTTCAGGTTACTCATAATTGGAAACATTCCTAAGTTGAGTAACGCTGATCGGCCTCCTTCCATTTAGTTGACATGCGCTAGAGACAACTGCATGATTTGAATCTGGTTCAATTAAATCAGTGCCTTTGGTTCTATATTGGATATAGAACAGTTCATATCTTAACGATGTTAAGGTACGGGGAGTTGTCTGGCTTATGCTTAAAACCAGACTCTGGATAACTCAAGGCACGTTTCTGTAATGGCTGTTTGTGGGTTGACCCAGGCTATGACGAGGGTTAACTTTCTACCATCAGGAAGATCAATAGTGATATTGTTCTTGACTCCCCACAGTTTTAACAAAAATGGATTTTTTCAGAAAACAGTAGTGGGAGTATGGTAGAACTGGAAGTGATTCCAGAACCGCAGACGATTACTGAAAATTTGATAAGAACCTAAAAATTCATTCTGATTTGACATTCCATTAGCCACTCCACAAATATGGTGGGTAACCTCAGGCGCTCGAGAGCTACTTCGGTATGCTCAAGGACGGTGGCAGGGAGGTTCTTGTTTACCCAGACTTGCCATTGTTGTTGTTCCAGACTGTGAGACCCGGCAGGAGGATGAGTATAGCATCATTCTAAACTAGCTTTAGAAGTGCACGTCTATATGACTCTGCCAGAGGGTTGTCGTGGTCTGTGGGAGCAGCGGAAGCATTGGTAGATAAGTGGCTTATGTCTATTTATAGACTAAAGCACATATAGCGGAGATAGATCATCTATTTCTGATGTGACAGTCATAGGTTTGACTTCATCAGAATAGGGATGGATCTGTTAAGAAGGTAGTAGGGTGTGATGTCCTGGTATTTGGATGACATACACAGAGTAGGAAGTAAAATTCCTATACTACGATCGGTTATACTTTGGTTGTCACACAGTGGTTTCTCCACAAAGGACTTGGATATTATATCAGACATTCTGGTTACTAGATCTATGGTTTTAGATCTAGATTTGGTTAGTTTCCCAATCTGGGTACTTAGACAGCATTCTAAAGGTGTTTTAGAATGGACGACTCCTGGCACGGTAGTATACCTGCAGGTGATGGAGTCACCCTCTCTAATGGTGTCTTACAGACTAAAGGGGAGAGGGATGTGCATGATCGGCAGATCACTAGCTTAGGCAATTGAGTCAATCATGAGATATCAAGTACCACACCAAATGTTGCTTTTGCAGTAGGTGCAATAAGTTGATATTGATCCAATCCTGGAGAAACATTCGGAAGCAATTTTAGAACATAAGTGGATGTTCTAGTGATTTGATAATGACAGCCTCATTCGGGAGACAGTTATCATTCCAGGCATCCAAGGTGACTTGGATGACAGAATGACTGTCAGAGTTATAGTTTTCCCTCTGACGAAGGGCAGTATTTTGGACAGGTGGTCCAGGCGGATACTGAGGGAGGCATGGCGCAGGATACTGATTAAGTTCAGTTGAAGATACAGTCTAAGAATTTTGGATTTAGAGTTCATTTATGAACTAGGTCCCATCAGACATCCAGACATATTCTAAGACAGGTATTGCTCATTTTAGGAGATGGGTTTCTCCGCAAACTTGAGATAAAGAGAGACATAGAAAGAAACATTAGGGCGGATCCACTCACTGAGGCTATTCCTCGAACGCAATAGTTTTGCAAACGAGTTTTGTGAGACTGATTAGTAGAGGAGTTAGGTGTTCGGTATCATACAGGCTGTGAGTATGCGACATCGCAATAATTAGCCTTGAGTGCAAGTGGGAGATTGTTGGATATAGTGCCCTCAGAGTCAATTGTTGGATCACAGGCATGTGATTGCAATGATTGAGGGAGGACCTATACCGGTGGACAGTCTTACTCTAGATGATAGTATGTTATCTTGTTTATCTTTATCATCGTGTACTACTTCAGGTGACCTTACAGGTCACTGTTGCACGTGGATAGAGCCCTTAGGATTCTTGCTTGACGGCCAGCAGTATGATGGCGATCATATATGTGGGAGCTGGGGTCTATAAGCACATCCTTAAAAGGTTCCAAGTCGTGGGAGTTTTCGAGACAGGGCATCGATACTCCAGAGTAAACTAGTGTATACAGTCGAGACCCCGACGAGGGGCGATGGCCGGTCTCACAGGCCACTGGTGTCAGTTGGTTCACCTAAGATGTATACAGGTGCTCATTGGGTTCAGTACACCGGACATGACTCGCCGGGAACATGCTAGTTGGGATTTTACCAGACGTCAGATAGCAGTTCCCTGGTGACATGTGTATAGGTTAGTTCATCGACCTGAGATCGTCATTTTTCTCATGTGAGTTCCCACCGTGCTTTGATCACTACCCTACCACGGCTCAAAGGAGTCGTGCAAACAGGTTTTAGTTGGGTACAGTCCCGAGCCACATGGAGGCAGTGAGCGGATCGGAAGGGGTTTCGTCTCTCCCGGTATTCGGGGTGAGATCGCGCTATGTCTAGGAGAGCCATTACACAAAGCCCTCGGCCGAGGCAGGAGATTTACTGGTAGGTATTCCAGTAGTATCTCAGGGTGTTCTGGGCTACACTCCAACACGACTTGTACCGCTTATGGACGTCTGACTTTTACCAACCCCCTAGGCCTGCCATGCGATACTCATAGACGAACGGACCAGAGTGTATGGATATTGTCACTGACTGGCTCAGTAGGGTGTCAGGATGAGTTCGCTCATCGACGTCCCTTTTAGTCAATACTTGGTAGCCCGTTACGTACGGCTAATACCTCTGACGTGCTAGTGGTTAAATCCACAGCCAAAGTATTGACGAGTCTTTAGAGTCCACCACAGACAGTTTCTCAAGTTTCGGGTGAAACGTTGTAGAGGCCGTATGTTATATGGCAGGGTTCGATCTTATACGTGCAGTTTTGCACGGATCATGATCGGACGGATCATACTAGTGGGCATTGGTTTAAGCCGGATCCTAGTATTAGATTTGTTGGATTACTTTAGTCTCATCGCATTCGCATTCAGTCAGAATGCGGGTGCTGGTATGTATATACAGGTGAGGGGTATCCTTGTGATCCGTCACGAGTTAACTTTAGATGTTGCCGGATTTTCTTTGTTATGGCAAACCTTTGGATTAATGTTTGCTTAAGGAAATAATGAGCCAGAAATCATCATGACAATGCATTAATGTGACATAGACTTATATCATGAGTCATGGTCTCTTTTTTAGCAAATGTGTCACATTAATGAATTGTTTTATGTCATGAAATGAGATGGAGAGAGAGAGAGGCTGCCTAGTGTTGGTAGTGAGCTCTCATATTATTCTACTCTCTCTCACTCTCATTATTGATAACAACAAGAGAAAAGAAAAGAAAAAGAAAAGCTCTTGTTCTTCTTCTTCCTCTAGCTTTTTGCTTCCATCAATGGCAACACTTCAACCTCCATCCAAAGCTATGGATGCAAGAGACATAGCGATCACAAACATTCTCTACAACACCTTGGACGCGTCGGCTAGCACACTTCGCGCCCGAGTTGCTTCGGATGAAGCGGGAGCCCGTAAAAAGACTTCTCGATGTGGTGTCCTTTCCGACAAGGAGATGAAGAACGGAGATGCCGTGAGGAGCTTGGGATGGTGGCCGAAGACCGAAGGACACGGATCAATCGGTATAGCCCTCTATCCCTTCTCTTGATAGCTAGTTGTAGGTTAATGGTTACGATCCGGGTTTTTAGGATGCGGTAGTGCCGGTTTAAAGTCAATAAAAAATTTTGTTTCCGCATTTTGGCCTCGGATAGACGGCCGGGGCGCTACCGTAGTCCTACAAGGGCGACGTCTAGATTTTGGCGAAAAACTTTTAACGTAATGAACTTGATATCGTTGAAGGAACAGCACAGCTTTTTATAAAAATATTGTGGCGAAAACCTTTGCTAAAGATGTCACTCCCGGTGAAGGGATCTCGGCTCTTTCCCCATAGAATGAGGTGCAGGATATTCCAACTGAATACCACGATGCAAAGCAAAAGGCAATCGGCTATTGTAAAGTCATTGCCCTGACGCAAACTTCTGTCCAAGGGGTCACTCCCGGTGAAGGGATCTCGGCACTTGCCTCGTCGACTGAGGTGCTGGATATTCATAACCGAATACCACTGTGCAAAACAAAAGAGAACGGCCTTGCAATAACAGCTTTTTGAAAAATGTTCCAACAACATCAGAATAGGTTTGTTTAGCTTGCATTGATCCAAATCAACGGAGTCCCATCAATTGATCACACCACAAAAGAACGAAACTAATGATGTACGTATATGCCATCTGCATTCGCTACTGGGTCCTGTCATCACCCGTTTGGTTACTTAACTAACGACAGAGCGGGGACTGGACTAGCGCGGATGCAAAACATATACAACATCTACTAGTATATATATCATTATATAATATTCGCTCAAGGCGTGATAAAATGCAACATCACAGAAATGTAATAAGCATCACAGAACAATACAGATATCTGGGATCCCCGGGTTTCATAGAGCCGCTACTGAAACCCGACGTTCCCCTGGTCATGCGGATAGCCTGTGCAATGAAATCCTAGACCCCTACGGGCATGGCAAGTTACCGGCCAAAACCTGAAGCGAGGCAGCCCCCTTCAGCAACGTGAAAGGACCACCCAACACTTCACGGAATCCGGTAACTTGGGCACCCCACCTTGGGTCAACATGTACCCCCTACGAGTGCGGCGAATAGCCCGCCAATTCTTGAGTGAATCCCCTTCCGTCTCAACGCCATGTGATGCGGGATCGTTGACGTCTAGAACCCGGCTATCCGTGTACCCCACCTTGGGGTAATCCTAGTACAGAAAGTAAAATATACATACAACGGGTACATCGACCTCACCCCGGTCGTGCCCCAAAAGAATAATATACAAACGGGCAGTAACAGCAGTCCACATGTCGGACGCTCGCCCCGCAATATCAAATGTACATAAATAACCAAACTATACTAACATTGCTCCCAGGCTATCCCCCACGACCAATCCACAACATCACAGCACAACACGGAACATCAACGTGAATGTCACGTTCGCAAATCCGTCTAAAAGGGCTATAGCAGTTAGACAGGATTTACCGATCAAATGACATTCATGGTCGCAGATATAATGTAAATACTGTGAACTAACATGTTTAAAATTTTCGATCGATCAAATATACCGAAGTGGGCCCCAAGCACAACTGTAGCACTCAAAGAAAATCTGGGCCCAAAAAGAATATTCCAAAAACCCCATTTTCAACTCAGAAGTCTACTGTAAAAATCTGATGCATTGATTACACTTTCCCGCCGCGGAACCGCGGCCACAACAGGGATTTGGCCACGGTTCCGCGGTCCTACTGAGGAATCAGTGCATCGAATTTTTCCAGAATGCTTAGAATTCCCTGCACGTATTTCTGCAACACACTGAAAAAAATTTCGAGCCAAAAAAAATTCGACAGAAACTGATGCAAATGGAAACGCGGTTTTTGAAAATCCATTCGATCGAACTTGTAAACACGTTAGAGAAAGCTAGACAAGGTTAATGGCCTGGCTCAGATACCATGTTAGTGCACGGCGACGCCCCGGCCGTCTGTACGAGGCCAAAATGCGGAATCAAAGCTTTTCTATAAACAATAAACCGGCGCCACCGCTGACTTTTAAACCCGGATCGGGCCATTAACCTAATGCTAGCTAACTAGAGAAGGGGTAGAGAGATATACCGAGCGATCCGTGTCCTTCGGTCTTCTCGTCGTCATCCCGATCTCCCCGCGGAATCTCCGGTCTTCATCTCCTCGTCGGAAGGGCACCACATCGCCAGGTTCTTTTACGGGCTCCCACCTCTTGACCGAGGCAACTCGGGCACGAAGTTGGCGAGTCGACGTGTCCAAGAATGCTGTAGGCTCGTGTAGAACTACTTTGTCTCATTGGGGTTGAGATGTTGCCATTTGGAAGTGGAAAGGAAATATGAATTTGTGATGGCTCTAAAGAATTTTCCAAGCATGAAGAGAACAAAAACCCTCACCAAATATTTTGGCAGCCCCCTCTAAAGAAATGGGCGGCCCTTCATTAATGGAGAGTGAGAGAGGGAGTGTATCAAAAAAGCAAGGAGGAATGATGAGTGATGATCACAACCAAGTCCATAACAACTCCCATCACCAACAACCAAGTAATCATCAACCATCTCATCAAGAAAAAGTCAAGCCATGATGAACAAGGAATCAAATGATGGTTGAACCATCATGAAACTATCACAAAAAGTCTCCCCATGATTAATTGCAAATTTGCAAATAAACCCTCCTCCACCAATTTTCAGCCAAGGAAAGAAACAAAGGAAAATGGCCGAAACGGAAAGCAAACTGGAAACTTCAGAAAACTGATCCCGTAATAAATTACAGGAAAACCCCGCGACTGTATATACATACCCGCATTTGTATTCCGACCGAATACAAATGCAATGAGACAAAATCTATAGAGTACAATACTAGGATCCGGCTTAAACTAAAGCCTTAGTATTATTCGTCCGATCATGATCCGTGCAATACCGTACGTACATGATCGAACCCTGCCATATCTCCATATGACCTCTACAGCGTTTCCCCCGAAACTCGAGTAACTGTCTGTTGGGGACTCTAAAGGCTCGTCAATACTTTTGGCTGTGGATTTAACCACCAGCACGTTAGAGGTATTAGCCATACGTAACGGGCTACCAGGTATTGACCAAAAGGGACGTCGATGAGCGAACTCATCCTGACACCCTACTGAGCCTGTCAGTGACAATATCCATACAGTCCGGTCCGTTCGTCTATGAGTATCGCATGGCGGGCCTAGGGGGTTGGTAAAAGTCAGACCCCCCAAAGTGGTACAAGTCGTGTCGGAGTGTAGCCCAGAACACCCTGAGATACTACTGGAATACCTACCAGTAAATCTGCTGCCTCGGCCGAGGGATTTGTGTAATGGCTCTCCTAGACACAGCGCAACCTCACCCCCAATACCGGGAGAGGCGAACCCCTGCAGATCCGCTCACTGCCTCCATGTGGCTCGGGACTGTACCCAACTAAAACCTGTTTGAATGACTCCTTTGAGCCGTGGTAGGGTAGTAATCAAAGTACAATGGGAACTCACACGAGACAAATGACGATCTCAAGTCAATGAACTAACCTGTACACATTTCACCAGGGAACTGCTATCTGACGTCAGGTATAAGACCAACTAGCATGTTCCCGGCGAGTCCTGTCCGGTGTACTCATAACCCAATGAGCACCTGTATACATCTTAGGTGGACCAACTGACACCAGTGGCTTGTGAGACTAGCCACCGCCCCTCGTCGGGGTCTCGACTGTATACACTAGTCTACTCTGGAGTATCGATGCCCTGTCTCGAAACTCCCACGACTAGGGACCTTTTCAGGATGTGCTTATAGACCACAGCTCCCACGTATATGATCACCATCATACTGCTGGCCGTCAAGCAATAATCCTAAGGGCTCTATCAATACGCAATAGTGACCTGTAAGGTCATATAAAGCAGTACACGATGATAAAGATAAACCAGATAGCATACTATCATCTTGAGTAAGACTGTCCTACCGGTATAGGTCCTCCCTCAATCATTCAAATCTCGTGCCTGTGATCCAATAATTGACTCTGAGAGCACTATCTCCAACAACCCTTGCATGCGTGCTCTCCCTAAATCTGTCTTGGGAGACATCTCTTTGGAGAGAGCGAGTCCAGAGATCGTGGGTAGGTTCCTACGCTTAGATTCTTCCATACTAAACATTTTTAGTATGGTGTCAATGTACCAGGATTGGGAAAATCCCAGTATCCGTTTAGATCTATCTCTATGGATCATGATTCCCAATAACCAGGAGGCATCACCTAGATCTTTCATTGAGAATCTTTGTGATAAGAAGAGCTTGACTGATTGCAGCATAAGAACATCATTTCCTATCAAGAGTTTTCCATCCATGTACAATACGAGGAATACAACCTTACTCTCTGTAACCTTCTTATAAATACAAGGTTCATCTATATTTTTGATGAAGTCAAACTCTTTGACTACAACATCAAAACAGATGTTCCAACTCCGCGATGCTTGCTTTAACTCATAAATGGATTTAAGCAGCTTGCACACCTTTCCGCTGCACCCACTATCTACGAAGCCCTCTGGCTGAGTCATGTACACTCTCTCTTCTAAATCACCATTTAGAAAGGCGGTCTTAACATCCATTTTCCATATTTCGTAGTCATAGTATGCAACAATGGCAAGTAAGATCTGGATGGACTTAAGCATAGCCACTAGAGAAAAGTTTTCGTCATAATCCACACCTAGTCGTTGACGAAAACCTTTTGCAACAAGTCTAGCTTTGAAAGTCTCAACTTTTCCATCTACACCAATTTTCTTTTTAAAGATCCACTTGCTCCCAATGGGTATTACCCCTTCAGGAGAATTTTCCAAAGTCCATTATTTGTTGGTGTACATGGATTCCATCTCAGATCGTATTGCATCCAGCCATTTCACAGAGTCACCACTCGTGATGGCCTGCTCGAAACTAGTTGGGTCATCATCTTCTATGATGCATTCCTCACTTCCACCATCAATGAGAAAACCGTAGTATCTCTCAGGTGGATGAGAAACCCTACTAGATCGTCGGAGAGGCTGGGGTTCGTCGGAAACTACTGAATCATCTGGTTCTATCAAAACTTCTGTTGTAGTTTGTTCTGCTGGAACTTCTTCCAGTTCTACCTCAGAGCCACTAATCTCTTTTGAAAGAAATTCCTTTTCTAAAAAGGTGGCGTGTTGAGCAACAAACACCTTTTGTTGTTCACTGTGGTAGAATAAATATCCATTTGAATATTTAGGATATCCTATAAACTTACAAAAGAACTGATCGTGCCTCGAGTTTTTCCGGATTTTGGCTTTTGACATAGGACGGACAACCCCATATCTTAACTCGTTTAAGACATGGTCTCTTCCAACTCCATATCTCATATGGTGTGGTAGGTACAGTTTTTGATGGAACCTGTTTCAATAGGTATGCTGCTGCTTCAAGCGCATAACCCCAAAAGGAAATAGGCAACTCAGCAGTGCTCATCATAGAGCGCACCATATCTAATAGGGTGCGATTCCTCCGCTCCGATACACCGTTGTGCTGTGGTGTATAAGGATGAGTAAGATGAGAGAGATTCCCAATCTCTTTTAAATAATCTAGGAACTCATTGCTTAAGTATTCACCTCCTCGATCAGATCGAAGAATCTTAATACTTTTGCCCGTTTGGTTCTCTACTTCGTGCTTATATTCTCTGAATTTCTCAAAAGCTTCAGACTTGTGTTTCATCAGGAACACACATCCGAATCTTGAGAGATTGTCAGTGAATGTAATGAAGTAGGAAGAACCGTTCCTGGCATGTGTAGACATGGGACCGCATACATCACTATGTACCAGCCCTAAGAGTACCGTAACTCTTTCTCCGTGTCCATTAAACGGAGCTTTGGTTATTTTCCTTTGTGACATGAATGGCAAGTATCATAAGATGATAATTCGAACGGATTCAAATATCCATCCTTATGTAACTTAGCTAGTCGTGTCGCATTGATATGACCAAGTCTACAATGCCACAAGAAGGATTCGTTCATTTCTGAACTCTTCCTTTTGTGTTTGTTTTGTATATTGAGGACTGTATTTTGATTTAGAATGAATATGCCATTATGTAACGAGCCTGATGCAATCAACTTTTGATCTAGGAATATGTTCATAAGATTATCCTGTACTACAAAATTATATCCTTCTTTACTTAGTAAAGAAACTGATATAATGTTGCACATCATATTCGGTATATAATAGCACTCATTCAGATTCAGTGTATTACGACTTGGTAATACTAGGTGATATTCTCCAACTGCTTTGGCTGCAATACTTGCACCATTCCCTACTTGAACGGAATGATCACCTTTTCCCAGTTCTCTACCGTTACGTAGCCCATGTTACATTTTACATATATGGGATCCCGATCCGGTATCTAATACCCAGGACGTAGGTTGAATTGAGAAACAGTTCTCAATAAATAACACACCTGAAGAAGATGTATCAGCATGCATTTTCTTTGTTTGGGCGGTATGAGAATCCAGATATTCTCCAGTTTCCTGCTCAGCCTTATAACTCTTATAAGAAAGAACGGGACCAACGATCCCCTGCTCAGTATAATAAGCGGGTTCAGTCAATACATCCATATTATTATCTTGATTAAGTCCTGACACGGTCTCTACCTGGAGAGAGAGAGAAGGAAACACTTTAGCGTATGCTCTTGCAAGATTAGATTGGTTATTATCTTATCTAATCAGGATGTCTCCCACTGTTTTTATCAAATCTTCCTTCAAACCCTAAAAGGTAAGATTAGCCGGGATTAATTACACCCTACAATTTCGTCAATCTTTCAGCCAGATCAGTGTCGGTACTTGAGGGAGGTTCCCCGTGCTTTCGCACGGACCTAATTAAAATAAACCTCGTCTTCCCAGAGGAATAACCACGTTAACACCTTTCTAGACACCTACTTGATCGACTAATTGTCCTGTGTAAAATTCTCCCAGGAGTAACTTTTACTCGTAGTGGGTATCAGGATCCAATTATCTCATAGAAGGTATGCAATCTCATTGCAAATTTCAACACTAGAAATTCCCGATAATGCATTTGCCCCTAGTTTTCTATGACCTTGACAGAGGTCAACAAACTATAGTGCACTAGTCAAGTTCAACCTGTCATTTCTTGATTGAATCAAACCTGCTCGCACGACCCTTGACAGAGGTCAACAAGGTCGTACGACTACCCTAATGCAATCACATCACATGCTATACTGATAATTACTAATCAGCTACCGCACACTACGCCTTAACAGAGGTCAACAAACGCAGCACGAATACTAAATAGTCTTTATCTGAAATAACGGAGGGCTACTCAGGTTCTTCAGAAAACCATGAGCGTAATGAACTTGATATCGTCGTAGAATCGAATGATTTAGAAAAAGAGTGTTTTTGAGGCTATTAGTTTCGCTAAAGAGGTCACTCCCGGTGAAGGGATCTCGGCTCTTTCCCCATCGAATAAGGTGCAGGGTATATCATATATACCGCGGTGCAAAGCAAGAACTATATAAACTGTCAAAAACAAAACCGTGAGTTTGTAGCATCTGCCAGTTTCGCTAAATAGGTCACTCCCGGTGAAGGGATATCGGCTCTTTCCTCATCGAATAAGGTGCAAGGTATATCATATATACCGCTATGCAAAGAAAGACTATATAAGCTGTCAAAAACTAAACCGTGAGTTTGTAGCATCTGCCAGTTTCGCTAAAGAGGTCACTCCCGGGGAAGGAATCTCGGCTCTTTCCTCATCGAATAAGGTGCATGGTATATCATATATACCGCTATGCAAAGCAAAACTGTAGCTACCCTTTTTATAAAGTTTTGATTTTACAACATCTTTTAGGATTCTTTTCTTTTTATTAATCTCATTAATAAATCCCATCAGCTTATGCTTCCTAAGTATCACAGAAGAAACAAAAGCAGTCATATTTATATATCAGCATATATTAATAGTATAAGCATTTGTCTCAGGCAGTAATATGATCTCATCACATAACATTGCAGCAGAAGAACATATATGAAATATTGGATATACTAGGATGTCCGTGTTTTTAATACGAGCCGGTATAAAACACGGATTCCATGGTCGCGATGAATAGCCAAACCCACATCCCTAGACCCCTACGAGGGCGGAAAGTAACACTGCCAATTCTAGGGTTAGGAGACCCGGTCTCGACTCCTCGAGATGGCCTCCCACTGGACCGTAGAACCCGGTTACTTATGCTCCCATCCTTGGGTCTACCTAATGCGGAAAAGTAAATAATATACGCTGGTGACATCAACCTCATCCCGGAAGTGCCCCAATAAAAGAATATTACATACAAATGAATTTTACATGAATGAAAATAAAAGCCCTCATCTCAAATAAAACCCCCGGCTATTCAGAACACGACGATCCAATATAACATATCACAGCAACACATAATATCTCATATCATCAACGTAAGCAAGTATGTGTATCCCGATTGTCGTTGATGTATAGCAACGAAGCTGGCGATACCCCCACATACTACGCTTATGGTCATAGAAAAGAAATTGTAAAACTACAACATTTGGAATCCACAATTACATTAGACATCGTAAATCCGAAATATCACATACTTCGCAGTTCATGCCTAACTATATGAATTCCACATATTGTATCACATTCCAGATAAATAGACAGTATTAAACTTTCCAATCGGATAATCAAAAACCCAAGATTTCCTAAATAGCTCAACACTTCAGCGGAGTTCAAATAATCCCAGAATACGTCATAGTACCAGTGGTCCATCCGTAGAAGGGTCAAGCCAACGCCTCACATGTGGCACGCCGTACTGCCCCAAACCCTAAGGTTTAGAGGTAGTTCAGACGGTCACATAATCGAGTTAAGGTTTGTGTTCTTCTAGAGGGTCCACAACGTTATTTACACGTTTTTCCGAAAGATTTAAACCCAAGAAAAATTCAACACTTGAAAGTTTTTCGTGCCGGGAAAAAATGAGTTAATGATATCCGTTCGAACATTTTAACAGTTTCTAAATATCCGGAAAACATAACGAAATTAAATTTTTCGATCGAATCATCGAATACAAAATAATCCCCAGAACACTCAACACTTGGGTCAGATTAAAAATACCCAGAAATTAGAACTAACAGATATGGATAATACAGTTGAAAAACTAAAGCCCAATTGAACAGCACGGCCGCGGATTCGCGGCCCAAGCAAGGTTTGGCAGCGGTTCCGCGGCGGTCCATACGAATTGCAGGCTCGTTTTCAACAGTGTTACTTATATTTACCTGCTGATTTTTAAGGTATTTTTAATACAGAAAAAATCGCATTTTTAAAAATTGTCCAGATAGGGGGTCGTTTCGTCGTTTCGGTGTTCGGTCGGAGTTTTAACTTCGTATACACGTCGCCTAATGCTCTAGCTAGGCTCTGATACTATTGTAGGGTTCCTACGCACTCTTGTGAGGGTTCATAAGGCATCAACCCAAAGCCGGGATCTTTGCTAGATAATTGGGGTTTAACATGCAAGTAAACATCTTTACAACTAAGTGTGAGGGATTACAACCTTTGTAGTCCACTCCTTCACTTCATAAGCTCCAAGTAGAAGTCCCTTCACCGCGATCCACGATCTCCCAGACTCAAGAGAGGCTCCACGACTCGAACGATCCATGCTAGCTTGAAGTGTTCTTTTTCTCCGATGATCTACGTCGAAATTACTATAACTGAAGCTCTCTCACTCTAATGAGGTGAACACCCAAATCTAATTGGCTAGATTAGATGAGGATGATGGAGTACTATTTATGCTTTCTTTTTATATCAAATTCTCACATGAAAACATCACAAAAGCAAAACCTAGTAAGCTTTCTCATAGCTCAAAGTTGAAGATGAAGAAGAAAAATGAGTTAATCCTTTTGTGATGAATAATGAAAAGAATATATGAATAATAATGCAACCATAGTTTAGGATGACAAGGATAACCCTTGTAGAGAGTTAACTAGGGCTAGGGTTTGGTTGGTTTAAAGAATGAGTCATAAGAAAATATCAAGCATTATATCTTTCTCATGACAAAACGAAACCTTCTAGAAGGTTCATGAATGAACTAACCCTAATCAAACCCTAACCATGTTTAATCTCCACTAAACAAGTTGCATTAGTAATCATATCATGTTACAATAATATATATCACACATATATTATATATTTGTAACAAAAGAAAATAATACAATTAATATATATCGCATATATATCAATGTATTATCCGGTGAGAAAATGAAATAATAAAGCTAGCCAATATTAGATAATGTAATGCAATATATCATATATATTATTATACATTAAATCTTCGAATCAACACTTGATTCGACAATCCGGCTATATCGTATATAACCGACTAATATATTATGTACCGATTCATCGAATCAACACTTGATCCGATGACCCGGCTCATATCTAAATATCGCGAGAATATAATACGGTATCTCATATCGCATTATCCTCGGTCGTGCACATATCACATATGTGCCCCTACTCCATTTTGAAAGGTTTTTCTAGCACGCTATGTAGAGTTTTGAAGCATCACATGTGTCAAAGTTTGGATTTTGATGGTGCTAAACAAGCATGCAAAGGAATCGATCCTAGAAAATTAGGGTTATGAAACTTAAAGCGAACAAAACTAGGTTTTCGAGACTACAACCTTTGTAGCTCCCTTTCGCTGGACTCCTTGGTGTCTTGGGTGTTGGAAGAAGGTCCTCTTGAAGTCCTCTTACGTCCATGACGATCCATCCGGAGTTCGCCGTCCAAGCTCGCAACTTCGAGAATTGAAGAGAACACTCTAAACAAGTTGGCTAAACTTGTGTAGAATGATATTGTGGTTTAGAATCTCACTTCAAAATCCTATTTTTATGAGTATCTTGCTCTCTTGAAAGAACTAGAAAGCAAAGGGTCAAGGTTGATGAAGATGATGGCCTTTTTTGAAGAGGAGAAAAAGAACCCTTTTAAAGAAAAATGAAAAATAAGCATATATATATTTTTCATCTCTCATATCCAACCATGGTTAATTCTAAAGATATTATTGAATTGAAGTTAAAAGCACAAATAGAAAATAAACCATGGGTTAAATAGTAGGTGAGCATGGTAAGGTTAAGAAGAGTGTAGAAACCTTTTATGAATTAACCCATTTTCATTTCCATTTTGTTTTAATTCAAAAGCAATAATAATCCATAAAAATAACCATGGTGTGATTCTTATATTGCCACCATTTCCATGTGTAAGCAACCATGATAAAATGATGTATGTATGCATGTGTCCATGTACATCGATATGTGCATGAACAAGAATGAATGCATACATGCATGCATACATCCAAAATAAACAAGATAGGATTTGTAGTGTGAAGCTAATGATAAATCAACACTTGATTTACTAATCCGGTCATATCACATACGACCCGACCATAAGCAATCCGCCCAATTAATATACGGTATCCCATACGCGCATCTTAATCGGGTCCAAGTGCATATCGCATACGCGCACCACAACGTTTCGCCTGGACTAGGTAACTCCTCTGTGGGACTCTAAGACTCGTCAATACGCCGGCAGTGGGTAATGATCACATCAAGTACCCCCATGCTGCAAGCGGTCAGCTAAACGTAACGGCCACCCGGGTATTGAGCGATCAGAAGAAAACAAGCGAACCTGCTACAACTCCCGTCGAGCCAACCGGCAACACTACCGTACAGTCCGGTCTCTTCGTCAGATATGCTGCATATCGAGCCTAGGGATGGTCATGTTGACCCCAATAACTCAATAAGTCATGCCGGTGAATGGTCTATAACAGATCGAGAAACTACTGATAACACTTATCAGCAATTCTCAGCAGCCCTGGCCAGGGACTTGCTGATATAACCAGTCGGGAACAGCACAACATCAACCCCCAATATCGGGGGAGACGAAACCCCTCCTATCGCTCATCGCCTTCGTGTGTCTCGGGACTGTACCCAACGGCCACCTGTTTGCACGACTCGGTAGAGCCGTGGTAGGGTGGCAATCAAAGTATAGTGGGAGAACACACAAGACTCTATGACGAACTCGGGTCTACAGACTAACCTGTACAAATGTCACCTGAGAACTGCTATCCGACGATAGATATAATTACATATAGGAGTTCTCAGCGAGTCCGTCCAGTGTACCCAGTCACCACTGAGCACCCGTATATGATCTTGATGTCAAACATCGATGAATGTGGGAACATTCATCGCCCATCGTATGGGTCTAGTATCATATACGCTAGTCTACTCTGGTATATCAATGCCCCGTCTCGATATACCTACGACTAGGGACATTCCAGGATATGCTTACAGACTACAGATGTCCCACTAGTATGATCTCCATCATAATCAAAGTAGTCAAGCCGATATCCTCAGGGCTTTATCAACATGTATGAATGAATAAAAGCATGATCAAATCAACATGTCAGATAAAGAAGAACCAGATAGCATACTATCATGTCGAGTAAGAATGCATACTGAATATATATATATACATGTATAGATACATCCACCATCACATAATGGCCTCTAGGGCATACATATATCCAACAATCTCCTACTTGCACTAAGGCCAGTTATTGGCGTATCTCATACCCAACGTCTCAAATAGTCGCTCATGCTGTGGCTGAGGGAGGGCCTTGGTGAGTGGATCCACGGCGTTATTCTTTGTGTCTACTCTCTTAATCTTGATCTCGCGGCGATCTACAATCTCCCGGATCAAATGAAAGCGCCTCAGGATGTGTCTGGACCGCTGATGGGACATGGGCTCCTTGGCTAACGCCATAGCCCCATTATTATCACAATACAAGGGTATTGGATCAATAATGGTTGGAACTACTCCTAGCTCCGAGACGAACTTCTTCATCCAGACGGCTTCCTTGGCGGCATCATTTGCAGCAATGTACTCAGGCTCCATCGTAGAGTCTGCAACGGTATCCTGTTTGGAACTCTTCCAACTTACCGCCCCTCCATTGAGGGTAAATACAAACCCTGAGATAGATTTGCTATCATCCTTATCGCTCTGGAAGCTCAAATCGGTAAAGGCCTCCATTTGGAGATCTGTATTACCATACACCAAGAACAATTCTTTAGTCCTTCGCAAGTACTTAAGAATGTTCTTCACAGCTGTCCAGTGGTTCTCCCCTGGGTTGGATTGATACCTGCTCACAACACTAAGTGCATAAGCTACATCTGGGCGTGTACATAACATCGCATACATTATAGATCCTACTGCCGAAGCATAAGGTATAATGCTCATGCGAGCTCTCTCTTCATCGGTCTTTGGACAAGAATCCTTGGAGAGAGTGACTCCATGGCAAGCGGGTAAGGCACCCTGCTTGGAGTCTTCCATACTAAACCTTTTTAGGATGGTGTTGATGTACCTGGTTTGGGACAATCCCAATAACTTTTTGGATCTATCCCTATAGATCCTTATGCCCAGGATGTATGTGGCATCACCCAGGTCCTTCATGGAGAACCTTAGTGATAAGAATGATTTGACCGACTGTAGCATAGGAATATCATTTCCTATCAGAAGAATGTCATTCACGTACAATATGAGGAATGTGACAGCTCTTCCAACAGCGTTCTTATAAACACAAGGTTCATCTGGATTTTTGATGAAATCAAACTCTTTGATAACATCATCGAAACAGATGTTCCAACTCCGAGATGCCTGCTTTAACCCATATATGGATTTAAGCAGTCTACATGCTTTCTCGCTGCTTCCACTGTCAATGACGCCCTTTGGCTGATCCATATAAACGCATTCTTCTAAATCTCCATTTAGAAATGCTGTTTTAACGTCCATCTGCCAGATTTCATAGTCGTAGTGAGCAGCAATAGCAAGTAGGATCCGAATGGATTTAAGAATGGCTACGGGCGAAAAAGTTTCGTCATAGTCCAAACCTGGTCTTTGATGAAAACCTTTCGCCACAAGTCTTGCCTTATAGGTCTCTACCTGCCCATCCACACCAATCTTTCTTTTAAAGATCCATTTGCACCCTACAGGTTTTACCCCAGGGGGTACAACGTCCAAAGTCCATACTTTGTTGGTGTACATAGACTCCATTTCGGATCTCATGGCATCCAGCCACTTCACAGAGTCACCACTCGTGATAGCTTGCTGAAAACTGGTAGGATCATCATCATCCATGATGCAATCTTCTCCGTCACCATCAATGCGGAAACCGTAGTACCTCTCCGGTGGGCGAGAAGTCCCACCAGACCTTCGGAGTGGCCGAGGTTCCTCAGTTTCTGTTGCAACAGCCGGTTCAACCAAATCGTCATTAGTAGTTTGTGTTTCTAGAACCTCTTCTAGATCCACTACCTTGCCATCATCTTTATCTGTGAAAAACTCTTTTTCTAAGAATGTGGCATACTGAGAAACAAACACTTTTTGTTCCTTTTTATGGTAGAATAGATATCCATAAGAATTCTTTGGATATCCTACAAAGTTACACATGACTGATCGTGTCTCGAGTTTATCCGGATTCTGCTTTTTAACATAGGCCGGGCAACCCCAAATCTTAATTCTCTTAAGAGATGGTCTCTTCTCATGCCATATCTCATATGGCGTGGTAGACACGGCTTTGGTTGGAACCCTGTTTAGCAGAAACACTGCAGTCTCCAATGCATGCCCCCAAAACGAGACTGGTAACTCTGCGTTACTCATCATGGACCGGACCATATCTAATAGGGTCCTATTCCGTCGTTCTGACACACCGTTGTGCTGTGGTGTGTAAGGAGGAGTGAGCTGAGAGAGAATCCCATTCTTTTTTAGGAAGTTTGCAAATTCTGTACTGAGATACTCACCACCTCGATCTGATCGAAGCATTTAGATACTCAAGCCGGTTTGTTTTTCTACTTCTTGTTTATATTCAATGAATTTCTCGAAAGCTTCGAACTTGTGTTTTAATCAAAATACATGACCGAATCTTGAGAAATCGTCAGTGAATGTAATGAAGTATGAAAAACCGCCTCTAGCCTGTGTAGACATTGGCCCGCATACATCACTATGTATGAGGCCTAGGAGCTGAGTAGCTCTTTCTCCGTGTCCGGTAAACAGAGTTTTGGTCATTTTACCCTTGATACAAGACTGGCAAGTTGCATAAGATTTATATTCAAAAGAGTTTAAATATCCATCTTTGTGTAACTTGTTTAGTCTTGTTTCGTTAATATGACCAAGTCTACAATGCCAAAGAAAAGCTTCATTTAATTCTGAAAGTTTTCTTTTATTAGTGTGTTGTATACTGAAAACTGTGTGTTGATTTAGGACATATATTCCGTTATTAAGCGTACCATACCCAACCAACATTTGATTTAAGTGAATGTTCATAACATTGTTCTGCAGTACAAAATTATATCCTTCATTGTCCAACAAAGAAACGGATATTATATTACATAGCATACTTGGTACAAATAACATGGATTCAAAATCAAAATACATCCAGATGGCAACCCCAAGTGATACTCTCCCACTGCGACTGTATGTACATTGGAACCATTTCCAACGCGGAGAGTATGGTCACCTGTCATCAAAACCTTGCTATTTCTCAGCCCCTGCATAGAATTGCAAATGTGAGAACCTGAACCGGTATCTAATACCCAGGAAGCAGAGTTTATTGAAAAACAGTTTTCTGTCACAAACGCACCTGAAGCAGAAACATCAACATGCTTCTTCTTGAGACTTAAGTACTCCGTACAGTTGCGCTTCCAATGTCCTGTCTTGTGGCAATGAAAACATTCGCCTTTCCCCGAGTCTCCAGCCTTGGACTTTTCCTTTCCCTTCACCTTTTTAACTCCACCCTTAGGATTAGTGGGCTTCTTCTTTTTCTTTCCCTTGGCCTTAGCTTTTGGGCGAGAAGAGGAAGACTGTCCAATAGTCATAACGGGAGATTTTGCTGACTTCATAGTGCTCTCTGCACTCCTTAACATGTTAAGGAGTTCAGGGAGTTCCTTCTCCAAGCCGTGGATGTTGAAGTTCACTATGAATTGAGCAAAGGTGGAGAGGAGGGACTGCAGAATAATATCTATATACTGTTCATTGTCCATTGTCCATCCTAGGTCCTCAAGCTCTTCTATAAGAGCTATCATCTTTAGAACATTGTCTCCTATAGGTGTGCCAGGGGCCATTCGCATCTGAAACAATTTCTTTGATGCTTCGTATCGTAATAGGCGGGATTGCTCTCCATACAACTCCTTTGTATGGAGAAATATGGTTTGAATGTCCATATTCTCGTGCTGCTTTTGATGTGTATTGTCCATCGATGCAAGCGCGAGGCATTTTGTCGTGGCACAGTCAGCGTCCCATGTCTTGCGGACTTCAACGTCCGCAACTGAGGATTTTGGACCTGGGATGGGCGGGGCTGAAGCCGTGAGGACATATGATACTTTATCATAAGTCAAGGCGATTTTCAGATTCCTCAGCCAGTCTTTATAATTGGTCCCATTCAGTTTGTTTTTATCTAGTAGAAGCTTGAGTCCAGTCATGGGTATCTGCCATTAAGAGAGAGAAAAGAATACACTCAGCGAAAGCTCTTACACAGATCAGATTGGTTATTATCTTGTCTAATCGATGTCTCCCACTGCTTTAATCAAGTTTTTCTTTCAAACCTTAAAAAGAAAACTAGCCAGGATTAATTACAGTCTACAACTTCGCTAACCGTTCAGCCAGGCCAGTGTCGGTACTTGAGGGAGGTTCCCCATGCTTTCGCACGGACCTAATTAAAGTAAACCTCGTTTTCCCAGAGGCGTAGCCCCGTTAACACCTTTCTAGACACCTAATGAGTTAGCTAACTGTAAACTGCAAAACTCTCCTAGGAGCAACTATTGCCCACAGTGGGATCGGGATCCAACCATCACATGGAAGGTATGCAATCTCATTACAAATTTCAACACTTGAAATTCCCGATGTAATTTTTACCCTAGTACTTATGACCTTAACTATGGTCAACAAATCATAAGTACCAGTCAAGTTCTACCCGTCATTTCTTGATCAATTAGACCCACCCATATGACCCTTAACTATGGTCAACAAAGTCGCATGAATGTCCTAATTAATCTGCATCATATGCATTGTAGGAAGACATCACTTAGCTACCGTACACTACGCCTTAACTAAAGTCAACAAACGTAGCACGAATACTAAGTACTCTACTTCCTAAAATGACGGAGGGTTGCGGATGATTTTTAAGAAAATCTTTAACGCTTTGAACTTGATATCGTTGTAGAATCAAACAGTTTTCAAAAGGAGTGGCTTAAGCTCCGCAGTTTTGAAATATAGCTTTTTCATAAAGAGCCGAGTGGTTTTTCAAATCTGATTCTACAACATCTTTTTAGGTTTATTTTCTTTAACTTAATCATATTAATGCAATCCCATCATTTAAGTCATTAAGCCAATCACAGAAAAGAAACGAAAATAACACGTACGCTTATGCCATCTGCATTCGCCGCAATGTTCCGTTATGCACCGTTAGGTTACTTAACTAACGGCATACCGGGACAGGACTAGCCCGGGTGTAAAACATAAGCAACGTCTACTATATATCATATATATAATATGTCATTCGTCTCAGATATCACAGAACACAGGCAGCAGAAACATATATATAATGTGGGATATACTAGGACGTCCGTATTTAGTATTTAGCCAATAATAGAAAACACGGATTCCACAGTCGCGATGAATAGCCAAGCCCACACCCCTAGACCCCTACGAGAGTGGCAAGCGACCCTTCCAATCCTGGAGTTTAGGAGACCCGGTCTCGACTCCTCGAGATGGCCTCCTACTGAACCCCAGAACCCGGTCACTTGTGCTCCCCACCTTGGGTCTATCCTAATGCGGAAAATTAAATAATATACAACACTGGTGACACAACCTCAACCCGGAAGTGCCCCAAATAAGAGAATATTACATTACATTTGAATTTACATGAATGAAAATATAAAACTCTCATCTCACATAAAACCCCCCCCCGGCTATTCAATCGCGACAATCCTGCATATCATATCTCAGCAACACATAATATCACATATCATCAACGTAAGTAAGTATGCATACCCCAATTGTCGTTGACGTATAGCAACGAAACCGGCGATATCGAACATACTACACTTACGGTCACAGAAAAGAAAATGTAAAACTACAATATTTGGAATTCACATTCTCTTTAGACATCATAAATGCGAAATATCACATATTTCGTATTTCATGCCTAAACTATATGAATTCCACATATTGTATCAAATTCCAGATAAACAGACAGTATTAAAGTTTTCGAACGAACGATCAAGAACCCAAGATTCACTAAAGCTCAACACTTGAGCCGGGTTCAAAAATCCAGAGTGTGACACAGTAGTAGCGGTCCAGCCGTAGAAGGGTCAAGCCAACGCCTCACATGTGGCACGCCGTACTGCCCCAAACCCTAAGGTTCAAAGGGCGGTTCAAGACGGTCACATAATCGAGTTAAGGTTTGTTGTCTTCTAGAGGGTCCACCACAAAAAGACTTGCACGTATCTCCAAAGTATTTAAACCCCGTTAATATTAAGCAAATGATACTCGTTCAAACACTTCAATACTTTCTAATTTACCCGGAAAAACTACGAAATGAAAATACCGATCGAATCTATGCGTCCAAAACCATCTCCAGAAAATACAGTACTATATTTAGATTAAACATACCTAAAACACTGTACAAGCAGATATAAGAATTATAGTGCAATTTTCATGCAATGATACCACTATACGGCCGCGGAGCCGCGGCCTAAGCAAGGAATTGCCGCGGTTCCGCGGCCATATGAACTGTTCATGGCATCGTATTTCACCATAATTCTTAGTTTTCCCTGCTGTATTTTTAAGTATTTTTAATTCTGAAAAAGGTCAGATTTTAGAATTTGTCCAGAGAGGGTCCAAAAAGGTAGTATTTTTGTCCGATCGGGATTTTTACTTCGTAAAAGCGTCGCCTGATGTTCTAGGTCGGCTCTGATACCAATGAAAGGTTTGTCTAGCACCCTATGTAGAGTTTTGAAGAATCACATGTGTCAAAGTTTGGATTTTGATAGTGCTAAACAAGCATGCAAAGGAATCGATCCTAGAAAATTAGGGTTATGAAACTTAAAGCGAACAAAACTAGGATTTCGAGACTACAACCTTTGTAGCTCCCTTTCGCTGGACTCCTTGGTGTCTTGGGTGTTGGAAGAAGGTCCTCTTGAAGTCCTCTTACGTCCACGACGATCCACCCGGAGTTCGCCGTCCAAGCTCGCAACTTCGAGAATTGAAGAGAACACTCTAAACAAGTTGGCTAAACTTGTGTAGAATGATGTTGTGGTTTAGAATCTCACTTCAAAATCCTATTTTTATGACTATCTTGCTCTCTTGAAAGAACTAGAAAGCAAAGGATCAAGGTTGATGAAGATGATGGCCTTTTTTGAAGAGGAGAAAAAGAACCCTTTTAAAGAAAAATGAAAAATAAGCATATATATATTTTTCATCTCTCATATACAACCATGGTTAATTCTAAAGATATTATTGAATTGAAGTTAAAAACACAAAAAGAAAATAAACCATGGGTTAAATAGTAGGTGAGCATGGTAAGGTTAAGAAGAGTGTAGAAACCTTTTATGATTTAACCCATTTTCATTTCCATTTTGTTTTAATTCAAAAGCAATAATAATCCATAAAAATAACCATGGTGTGATTCTTATATTGCCACCATTTCCATGTGTAAGCAACCATGATAAAATGATGTATGTATGCATGTGTGCATGCACATCCATATGTGCATGAACAAGAATGAATGCATACATCCAAAATAAACAAGATAGGATTTGTAGTGAGAAGCTAATGATAAATCAACACTTGATTTACTAATCCGGTCATATCACATACGACCCGACCATAAGCAATCCGCCCAATTAATATACGGTATCCCATACGCTCATCTTAATCGGGTCCAAGCGCATATCGCATACGCGCACCACAATGTTTCGCCTGGACTAGGTAACTCCTCTGTGAGACTCTAAGACTCGTCAATACGCCGGCAGTGGGTAATGATCACATCAAGTACCCCCAAGCCGCAAGCGGTCAGCTAAACGTAACGGCCACCCGGGTATAGAGCGATCAGAAGAAAACAAGCGAACCTGCTACAACTCCCGTCGAGCCAACCGGCAACACTACCGTACAGTCCGGTCTCTTCGTCAGATATGCTGCATATCGAGCCTAGGGATGGTCACGTCGACCCCAATAACTCAATAAGTCGTGCCGGTGAATGGTCTATAACAGATCGAGAAACTACTGATAACACTTATCAGCAATTCTCAGCAGCCCTAGCCAAGGACTTGCTGATATAACCAGTCGGGCACAGCACAGCATCAACCCCAAATATCGGGAGAGATGAAACCCCTCCTATCGCTCATCGCCTTCGTGTGTCTCGGGAATGTACCCAACGGCCACCTGTTTGCACGACTCGGCAGAGCCGTGGTAGGGTGGCAATCAAAGTACAGTGGGAGAACACACAAGACTCTATGACGATCTCGGGTCTACAGACTAACCTGTACCAGTGTCACCTGAGAACTGCTATCCGACGATAGATATAATTCCATATAGGAGTTCTCGGCGAGTCCGTCCAGTGTACCCAGTCACCACTGAGCACCCGTATATGATCTTGATGTCAAACATCGATGAATGTGGGAACATTGATCGCCCATCGTATGGGTCTAGTATCATATACACTAGTCTACTCTGGTATATCAATGCCCCGTCTCGATATACCTACGACTAGGGACATTCCAGGATATGCTTACAGACTACAGATGTCCCACTAGTATGATCTCCATCACAATCAAAGTAGTCAAGCCGATATCCTCAGGGCTTTATCAGCATGTATGAATGAATAAAAGCATGATCAAATCAACATGTCAGATAAAGAAGAACCAGATAGCATACTATCATTTCGAGCAAGAATGCATACTGAATATATATATATACATGTATAGATACATCCACCATCACATAATGGCCTCTAGGGCATACATATATCCAACAAGTTTTGCCTGAGTCAAGAAACTTCTGTGTAGGACTCTAAAGAATCGTCAATACGCCGGTAGCAGGTGATGATCATATCAAACACCCACAAGCTGCAAGCGGTCAGCTAAACGAAACAGCCACCCAGGTATTGAGCGATCAGAAGATCAACAAGCTAGCCTGTCCGTTCTCCCGTGAATCCAATTAGTAACACTCCCGTCTAGTCCGGTCACTTCGTTTGATATATTGCATATCTAGTCTAGGGGTGGTATACGTCAGACCCCAGTAACCGATAAGTTGTGTCGATGTGAGGCTCATAACGGGTCGAGAAACTACTGGTAACACTTACCAGAAAATCTCTATATCAGCCCTGGCCAGGGACTTCCAGTTATAGCCAATCGAACACAGCACAACATCAACTCCCTATACCGGAAGAGACGAATCCCCTCCTAACGCTCATTGCCTCCATGTGATTCGGGACTGCACCCAAAAGCCACCATTTTGCACGCCCTCTTGGACGTGGTAAGGTGGGAATCAAAGCACAGTGGGAATCACACAAGGCTCTGTGACGATCTTGGGTCTACAGACTACCCTGTACCAGTGTCACCGGAGAACTGCCATCTGACGTATGGTATATCACCATTTGGGAGTTCTCGGGGAGTCCGTCCAGTGTACCCAGTCTCCACTGAGCACCCGTACACCATCTCTGATGTCAAAACACCGATGGATATGGGATCATCCATCGCCCATCATATGGGTCAAGATGCGTATACGCTAGTCTACTCTGGTGTATCGATGCCCTGTCTTGATATACCCTCGACTAGGAACAGTTATAGGATGTACTCATCTACTACCATAGCCCCACTAGTATGATCTCATCATAGTCCCAGTAGTCGAGTACTGATCATAAGGGCTTTATCAACATGTGAGAGTAAGACAGTAAACAATATATAAGTCAACATGTTAAGATAAAGTGAAACTAAATAGCATACTATCATGTCGAGCAAGAAAGTCCTCTCTATATATATCCAAGCATCCATTATAATATACATCATATGTACCACAATGGCCTCTCGGGCATATACATAACTAACACTTGGGTCTATCCTAAAGTGGAAAAGTAAATATTATACAATAATGGTGACAACATCCTCAACCCGGAAGTACCCCAAATAAAAGAATATTACAAACAATTAATTTTTACATGAATGAAAAAAAAAATCTCATCTCACATAAAACCCCCGGCTATTCCATCACAACAATCATGCACATCATATCTCAACAACACATAACATCACATATCATCAACGTAAGTAAGTATGCGTAACCCGATTGTTGTTGATGTATAGCAACGAAACCGGCGATACACCACATACTACACTTACGGTTGCAGAAAAAAAAGTGAAAAACAACAACAATTGCAACCATCAAATAATTCTAGACGATGATAAACGTTTCGATCGAATCAATAAACACCCACAAATTACCCCGAGAGCTCAACACTTGAGCAAAGTAAAAAATACCCAAAAACGTGTCACAGTGTCTATGGACCAGCCGTAGATGGGTCAACCCTTGCCTCACCTATGGCGCCACGGAACTATGGAAAACCCTAAGGTTTGGCCGCTGTTCCATGGTCATTGGATCGAGTTAGGGTTACGTTCTTCTAGAGGGTCCATAGGAATACTTGCATGATTTTCCGAATACGTTCAACTTGGGAAAATTCCAGCACTTGAAAATTTCAGCAGGGATCTTGATATGGGGTTTGAAGTTCGATCGATCTGTTAAACATTGTCTAGGTTACCATTACAGTGTTAAAATATACGACTACGAAACACTACGAATTAGCCCATAATCAAAATAAACATCACATGAAATTTTGGGCTAAACAAACAATACCTGAAACCCTAAAATCTACATACCAGAGCACCAGAGAAAAACGAGACGAATCGGAGGCAGGAGGGCCGGCCATGCCGGATTTATGGGCAATGTGGCCGATTTTTTAGTGGTGGATTTGCCTCGTTTTTCTCCAGTGTTCTCAGTACATCACATGTAAACTTCTGCAGTTGCTAAAATAATTTTTAAACGAATTTTTAAAAAAAAAACAGAGAGCAATTTTAGGGTTTCTAAATATCGTATTTTCGGAGTTGTTTTAGTTTTCGTAATAGTTATAACATCGTCTCTAAATTTCTAGCTTGGCTATAATACCACTGTTGGTATTCCTTAGCACCATGCCACAATAAAAATTTTGGGGAGGTGCTAAGCAATATAACCATGGATCGGACTAGAATTTTAGGGTAACAACAAAATAGTATCACATACTAGATGTTAACTAACACTAACAGATAAGTAATACAACCTTTGTAGACTTTCCTCCTCGACTCCTTGGACCTTTGAGAGTTTGAATCGGCTCGCTAGAAACCTTCCTAGTCCACGATGATCCACCCGAAGTCCTTTGCTCAAAGCTCCTTGCTTCACTTGATCAAGGATGAAGATAAAGAAAACACTTTACACTTGTTAGTGAATATGCCCTAGAGGCCATTACTGTATCATACTAGTTTGTATATTACTTAATGGAAGCTTGGGATATTCACCTTGTATAGACAATCTTGCTCAATATAGTAGTATGCTACTTGGTTTGTTTCTACATCAATGTGTACATGTGTTTATTTTAGTATATCACCTGTACACATTAGTGGAACCCTTAGGATCTTTGCTTGATTACCAGGGTTGTGATGGCAGTCATACTAGTGGGGGCTGGGTAATCTATAAGCACATCCTTATGCAGGTCCCTAGTCGCAGGACTATCGAGACAGGGCATCAATACTACGGAGTAGACTAGCGTATGCGCTTCTCATCCCAGTGTGGGAGATGGTCTGTCCCACAGCCATCAGTACGTCGTACTGGAGATAGTATGCGGGTGCTCGTTGGGTTACGAGTACACTGGACAGGACTCGTCGGGAACTTTTGGTTGGTACTATACCTATCGTCAGTAATCAGTTCCCAGGTGACATGAGTACAGCTTAGTCTGCTGACTTGACACTGTCACTTCGCCTCGAGTGTGTTCCCACTGTACTTAGATTACTAAACTACCACGACTCAAAGGAGTCGTGCAAACAGGTAGTAGTTGGGTGCAGTCCCGAAGCACTTGGAGGTAGTGACGGTTAGACAGGATTCGTCTCTCCCAGTATTGTGGGTTGACATCGCGCTGTGTCTAGGAGAGCCATTACACGAGTAGTCCCTGGCCAGGGCAAGCGAGATATACTGTTAGGTTTTTAGTGTTATCTCAGGGTGTTCTGGGCTTCACTCCGACATGACTTGTACCGCTATTGGGGGACTGACGTTTACCGCCCCCTAGGCCCACCATTCGATGTATCAGACGAACAGACCGGACTGTATAGAGATTGTCACATTCAGGCTCAGTAGGAGCTCAGATGGGTTTCACCTCGTCCGTCTTCTTGTCGGCATCTACCTGGGGACCGTTACGCACAGCTAGTGCCGCTTGCGGTCTGTGGTTAAACCCACTGCCAGCGTAGTGTCGAGTCTTTAGAGTCCCACACAGAAAGCTATTCGCCTTTAGGCAAAAGAGTAGAGATCGCATGGTTTTGCGACAGGTCGCATGGTTTTGTGACAGGGTTCGGTCACATCCGTACACTTGTGCACGTACAGTGTCCGGACTGTTAACACTAGCGGGCTTTGGTTTAAGCCAGATCCTAGTGTACGTTTTGGGATTGGTTTTATCTCATTTGCATTAGTGTTCCTCGGAACGCGGATACGGGTGTGTATGCACAGTTGACAGAGAGACAAAGGCAGAGGATTCTCATTGGGGTTGTTGACTGTTGACTTTTGGCTTAACCCTAATGAGAATAAGAATATGATTAACAATAATATGAATTAAGAATTATAGTGACATGGTTGTTGAGGGGTTGACTTGTTGACTTGTTGACTTTGTTGACCGGTTGACTAGGTTGGACTAGTTGACCATCATCATGACAATGGCTATCATTCCATGGCAAAGACTTTTGCTTGCTTGTTTATTTATGCAAAATGAGTGCATGAAATGATATAGCCATTTTGACTTAAACCATCACACAATACTTTATTGCTATTTTTCTTATGATGGTTTTGGATTATGAGAGGTTGGATGGCAAAAGACTTACTCATTCTCTTATTTCATTTCTCTCTCTTGCCATCACTTGCCCAAGCTCTCCCTCTTCCTCTTGCTCTCTCTAGCTCAAGGCAAACCATTCTCATGTTTTGAGACTCATTGCCTTAGAGATAAAAAGACACCAAAACAATCCTCTACTCATTCTAGTTCACAAGGCCTAGCAAGCCAAGTGTTCTAGTTTCTTCAAAGTTCGAAGAAGAAGCCAAAGGTAGAAGCTTTCGGGTGGATCCATCTTCGGCGCAAGAAGAAGACGAGGTGAGTCCGATCCGTACACCGGGAGCAGTTGAAGACGAAGGAGTTCAAGAAAGGTATAGCCCCCTAACTGAGTAGGTAAACTCAAGTTAGGTTGTTAGTTAGTTGTTTAACAAAGATCCGTATTTGTAGTCCATGTTACCACCCTCTTGAAAATCGTTTTTCAGCACTTCCGCAACCCCGTTAGTACCGGGGAAGGGTAGCATGGACTTACAGTGGTATCAGAGCCTAGTTAAACACTATATAACATGTTAGCAAAGTAAGTAGAAGTTCGATCGAAGAAAAAGTCGCGAAACAAACCTGTAAAATCAAGTTTCTGCCGAATTTTTTTTCTGTCCAAAAAATGATAAATCCTATCTTAAAAATCGGCTCAGGCTTTTGTTAAAACACAAAAAAAATTTCATCCACCGAATCGGTCAAATCGCCGCAGAAACGCGGCGGGAGCATGCTCCCGCCGCGGTTCCGCGGCCGAGTTGACTCGGTCGGGGAAAAGGTTTCTTGCAGAGTGCTTCTGGGGTTGTTTTGGGATTTTTGGGATATGTCTTTTCTGGCCAGATTTTCCTGAAAGAAAAATTAGTTTTTGGGGCTTGAAAATCCGTATTTTGATCAAACTTCTGAAGACTTAAGCTGACGGGTATATCACTGTGATGTGTTATATGTATTGAACGTCCGCTAATCGCTATACGTCGATTAGTGAGGGTTATACATATCTGTGATCTGTAATGTTGATGGTATGTGTATATGAATTCATTGGATTGTCGCGGATGAATAGCCGGGGGGTTGTGAGATGAGAGTTTCCTTTTATCTTTCAATTCATGTAATATGTAAATTGATGTAATATTATTTTTGGCCGCACAACCGGGTCGGGGTTGTAGCCGTCATTGTATAATTTCTTTTTACTGTTTTTGCTCCTAGGATAGACCCAAGGTGGGGTGCACAAACTACCGGGTATCTCGAAGTGCCGAGTGGCCTACTCACGTCGTTGAGGGAGGTTGCTCCACTTCGGATATTTGGCTGGTAGTTTGCTGCACCCGTAGGGGTCTAGGGTGGGGTATTGGCTATTCATCATGACCGTGTAATCCGTTTTTCGTTACAGGCTCGTACAAATTGCGGATTCCTAGTATATCCAATGTATTCATCTGTGATCTGAAATGGCTATCATTGCAATATATCTATATATGATATTATTTAGGCGTTGCTTATGTTTTGCAGCCGCGCTAGCCCAGCCCACGCTCTGTCGTTAGTTAAGTAACCTAACGGGTAATGATGGGGCCCCGTGGCGAATGCGAATGGCATAAGCGTACGTCATATTTTGGTTGTTTTCTGCAATGGTAGGATTAAATGATGGGACGCATTAAAAGAACTAATGCAAGAAAAATAAACCATGTAAAAGTCGTTGGAACACTTTCAAAAACCACTCGGTTTCTTTTTAAAAGAACTTTTAAACGCGGAGCTTAAGCCACTCCTTTTAAAAGCTATCTCGTTCCATCGATCATATCAAGTTCACTACGTTCAAGGTTTTTCCAAAACCATCCGTAGCCCTCCATCATTTCAGTTAAATATTCGGTAGTATTCAAGCTTTGTATTTTGACCTCACGCCAAGGCATAGTGATTGGTAGCTGCCGGATATTTATCTGTTGCATAGATAGAATGCGTTCGTTTAAGACAGTCGTACTGCCATTTTGGCCTACATCAAGGGTAGGTACAGGTGGGTTCAAATTAACCTGGATAATGATGGGAAGAACTTGACATGTGACTTATGACATTTTGACCTCACGCCAAGGTCATAAGCGCATGGGGCAAAAATACACATCGGGAGTTTCAAAAGAACCGAAACTTGCTAGCGCTGCATACCATTTGGAGTGTGATGATTCTGGTAGGATTCCTTTAGTTTTGTCACGCAATGATATTTGGATCCCGATCCTACTGTGGGTATATGCTACTCCTCGGGAAATTTCTCACTAAACGATCAATGCTATAAACCTAGTAGGTGTCTAGAAAGGTGTTAGCGAGGCTACGCCCCCAGGGAAAAGAGGTTCTTAAATTAAGGAACTTCGCGAAAGCGTTGGAAAACCTCCCTCGAAGTACCGACACCAGCCTGGCCGAACGGTTAAGCAAGAATTGTACGGTGAGATTGATCCTGACTAATTCTTCCTTTTTGGTTTGAGGAGGGATTCGAGAGACAGTGGGATCCATCCTGTTTAGACAAATTAAAAACCACTCTAAACTTGCAAGAGCATCATGCTAAAGTGTTTCTTCTCTCTCTCCTAATTGCAGCGACCAAACATCATGACCGGACTTTAGTTATTACTAGATAAAAACATACCGACAGGGCCAAACTTCAAAGATTGGCTCAGGAAGGTCAAAATGGCAATCACTTATGACAAGTTGGGGTATCTCCTTACCACCAAAGCTCCCCCTGTCCCAGGTCCCACCTCCAGCGTCGCGGATAAGGAAATCCGTAAGACTTGGGAGATCGATAGCACGAAGGCCAAGTGCCTCGTGCTTTCCTCTATGGACAACGAACATCAGAGGAGGCACGAGAATATGGACTTCGAATCCATATTTCTCCATACAAAAGAACTGTATGGAGAGCAATCTCGTATCGCAAGATACGGAGTGTCGAAGAAGTTATTTTCGGCAAGGTTGGCCATCGGATCATCGGTAGCGGAACACGTGCTTAAGATGATTTGCTTCATTGAGGAGCTCGCGGACCTTGGGACCATGTTGGAGAATGAGCTCTATACGGACTTGATTCTTCAGTCCCTTCCTTCCTCTTACGCCCAGTTTATACTGAACTTCAACTTGCAAGAAAAGGAAGTTGAACTTTCAGAGCTACTCAACATGCTGAGGAGTGCAGAAGGCACCCTACAGAAAGGTAGGGAAACATCCACTTTGTTTGTAGGAGGATCTTTCTCTTCTAGGTCCAAGGCGAAAGCCAAGGGAAAGAAGAAGAAAACCCCCGCCAAACCAAGGGGCGGTGTTAGTAAAGTGGATACGAAGGGAAAAGCAAAAGCAACAAAGATAGCGGGGAAGCTTATTGGGAAGGAAGAGTGCTTTTTCTGTCATAAGAGTGGTCACTGGAAGAAAGATTGCAGGGCTTGTAAAGCCAGAACACAGGATCTGAAGCAAGTTGCGGCTTCAGCTTCAGGTGTGTATGTTATTGAAAACTGTCTATCAATAAACTCTACTTCCTGGGTATTAGATACCGGATCAGGATCTCATATCTGTAATTCTTTGTAGGCGTTGAGAAACCATAGGGTTTTGAAGGCAGGTGACATGACCCTCAAAGTTGCAAATGGAGCTAGCATGGATGCTAAGGCCGTGGGGGACTATCACCTGGGGTTGTTAGATGGACACGTTTTGGTTTTGCGTAATTGCTATTTTGTACCCAATGAAACTTGTAATATCATTTCTGTATCTTTATTATCTAAAGAAGGTTATGAATTTTCATTTGTAAGTAATGTTGTAAACATTCACCTTATTCAAGTTCTGATTGGGTCAGGTACATTAAGCAATGGTATATACATATTAAACAAACCACAGATTTTCAATGTCCAGAATACACACAAGAGAAAGTTTCCGGAAATAAATCAGACTTTCTTATGGCATTGTAGACTGGGTCACGTCAATGAGAGAAGGTTGACGAAGTTACATACAGAAGGATATTTAAATCCGTTCGAATATCAATCGTATGCCACTTGTCAATCCTGTCTCAAAGGAAAGATGACAAAGACTCGGTTCACTGGACACGGAGTAAGAGCGAGCGAGCTCTTGGGACTCGTAGACAGCGACGTGTGCGGTCCAATGTCTACACATGCGCGAAGCGGTTATTCTTACTTCATTACATTTACGGATGACTTTTCAAGGTACAGTTATGTCTTCTTGATGAAACATAAATCCGAAGCCTTTGGAAAATTCCAGGAATATAAGAATGAAGTAGAAAAACAAACCGGCAAAAGTATTAAGACACTAAGATCGGATCGAGGTGGTGAATACTTGAGTGCCGAGTTCCTGGACTATTTAAAAGAGAATGGAATTCTCTCTCAGCTTACTCCTCCATACACTCCGCAACATAACGGTGTATCGGAGAGACGGAACCGGACCCTATTGGATATGGTACGTTCCATGATGAGTAACACTGAGTTACCGCGATCATTCTGGGGATATGCACTAGAATCAGCTGCATACCTTTTGAACTGAGTTCCAACTAAGACTGTGCCTACCACACCATATGAGATATGGAGTGGGAAGAAACCCTATCTTCAATATCTGAAGATCTGGGGATATCCGGCTTTTGTCAAAAAGCAGCATGCGGACAAACTCGAGGCACGCTCAGTACTGTGCAAGTTTGTGGGATACCCAAAGAACTCCAGGGGGTATCTCTTCTATTACGCAGAGGAACAAAAGATCATTGTTTCTCGTAATGCCCATTTTCTAGAACACCAGTTCATAGAAAAGGAAACAAGTGGGAGCGAAATAGAACTGGAAGAAATTCCAGAACCACAGACTATTACTGAAAGCTTAGTAGAACCAGAGGGTTCAAAAGAAAATGACATTCCTACGCCGCTCCGCAGGAGTAGTAGTCTCATCCGCCCGAGAGATACTACGGTTTTCTCATAGACGGTGATAGAGAGGATTGCATCATTGATTATGATGAGCCGACTAGCTTCTAGCAGGCCATTCAGAGCGTTGACTCGGTAAAATGGCTGGATGCAATGCGGACCGAGATGGAGTCCATGTACACCAACAAAGTATGGACGTTGGACATTGCTCCAGATGGGGTAAAACCCGTAAGATGCAAGTGGATCTTCAAAAGGAAGATTGGTGTAGATGGACAGGTTGAGACCTATAAAGCTAGACTGGTTGCAAAGGGTTTTCGTCAAAGACCTGGTTTGGACTATGACGAGACCTTTTCTCCAGTAGCTATGCTGAAATCCATTCGGATCCTTCTTTCCATTGCTGCCTTCCACGATTATGAGATTTGGCAGATGGACGTAAAGTCCACTTTTCTAAATGGAAATTTAGAGTAGTGTGTTTATATGGACCAGCCAGAGGGTTTCATTCAGAGTGGGAGCAGCGGAAAGGTGTGCAAGTTCCATCTATGCACTCGAGCAGGCATCGCGGAGTTGGAACATCTGTTTTGATAAGACGGTCAAGGAATTTGGCTTTATCAAAATTCCAGATGAACCATGCATCTATAGTAGATTTGTAGCGAGAACTGTCGTATTCATCATTTTATACGTGGATGACATTCTCTTAATAGTAAATGACATTCCTATGCTACAATCTGTCAAGGGGTTCTTGTCACACAGGTTCTCCATGAAAGACCTGGGTGATGCGTCATACATTCTGGGGATCCAGATCTATCGTGACAGATCCAAGAGGATACTGGGACTCTCATAGTCCAGGTACATCGACACCATACTGAAAAGATTTAGTATGGAAGATTCCAAGCACGGTAATCTACCGACTTGTCACGGGATCACCCTCTCCAAAGAGATGTCTCCCAAGACTGATTTGGAAAGGGATCGCATGTCTATTATACCCTACGCTTCCGCGGTAGGCTCTATAATGTATGCGATGTTGTGTACCAGACCAGATGTAGCTTATGCACTGAGAGTGGTAAGCCGGTATCAGTCAAACCCTGGGGAGAAACATTGGATTGCAGTAAAGAACATTCTCAAGTACCTGAGAAGGACTAAGGAGATGTTCTTGGTGTATGGCGGAAAAGACCTCCAGATCGAGGCCTTTGCTGACTCCAGCTTCCAGAGTGACAAGGATGATTCCAAGTCTATGTCGGGTTATGTCTTTACCCTCGATGGAGGGTCGGTGTGTTGGAAGAGTTCCAAACAGGAAACCATTGCTGACTCGACGATGGAAGCGGAATATATCGCTGCTGCTGATGCCGCAAAAGAAGCCGTCTGGATAAAGAAGTTCTTAACTGAACTTCAGGTGGTTCCGTCCATTGTTGATCCAATACCTCTGTATTGCGACAACAACGGGGCTATAGCTTTAGCGAAGGAACCCAGGTCCCATCAGAAATCCAGACACATCTTGAGGCGGTATCACCTGATCAGGGAGATCGTGGGTCGCCAGGAGATCGAGGTTCGGAGAGTTTCTACGGAAGATAACACTGTTGATCCACTCACAAAAGCCTTACCCCAGACTCAGTTCGAGCGGCTGATCGAGATGATAGGTATTCGATACGCCAGTACATGGCCTTAGTGCAAGTGGGAGATTGTTAGTGTATATGCCCTAGAGGCCATTACTGTATCATATTAGTTTGTATATTACTTAATGGAAGCTTGGTATATTCACCTTGTATAGACAATCTTGCTCAATATACTAGTATGCTACTTGGTTTGTTTCTACTTCAATGTGTACATGTGTTTATTTTAGTTTATCACCTATACACATTAGTGGAGCCCTTAGGATCTTTGCTTGATTACCAGCGTTGTGATGGCAGTCAAACTAGTGGGGGCTGGGTAATCTATAATCACATCCTTATGCAGGTTCCTAGTCGCAGGACTATCGAGACAAGGCATCGATACTCCGGAGTAGACTAGCGTATGCGCTTCTCATCCCAGTGTGGGAGATGGTCTGTCCCACAGCCATCAGTACGTCGTACTGGAGATACTATGCGGGTGCTCGTTGGGTTACGAGTACACTGGACATGACTCGTCGGGAACTGTCGGTTGGTACTATAGCTATCGTCAGTTATCAGTTCCCAGGTGACATGAGTACAGCTTAGTCCGCTGATTTTACACTGTCACTTCGCCTCGAGTGTGTTCCCACTGTACTTAGATTACTACCCTACCACGGCTCAAAGAAGTCGTGCAAACAGGTAGTAGTTGGGTGCAGTCCCGAAGCACTTGGAGGCAGTGACGGTTAGACAGGATTCGTCTCTCCCGGTATTGGGGGTTGACATCGCGCTGTATCTAGGAGAGCCATTACACGAGTAGTCCCTGGCCAGGGCAAGCGAGATATACTGGTAGGTTTCCAGTGTTATCTCAGGGTGTTCTGGGCTTCACTCCGACACGACTTGTACCTCTATTGGGGGACTGACGTTTACCGCCCCCTAGGCCCGCCATGCGATGTATCAGACGAACAGACCGGACTGTATAGGGATTGTCATATTCAGGCTCAGTAGGAGTTCAGATGGGTTTCACCTCGTCCGTCTTCTTGTCGGCATCTACCTGGGGACCGTTACGCACGGCTAGTGCCGCTTGCGGTCTATGGTTAAACCCACTACCAGCGTAGTGTCGAGTCTTTAGAGTCCCACACAGAAAGCTATTCGCCTTTAGGCAAAAGAGTAGAGATCGAATGGTTTTGCGACAGGTCGCATGGTTTTGTGACAGGGTTCGGTCACATCCGTGCACTTGTGCACGTGCAGTGTCCGGAAAGTTAACACTTGCGGGCTTTGGTATAAGCCAGATCCTAGTGTACGTTTTGGGATTGGTTTTATCTCGTTTGCATTCGTGTTCCTCGGAACGCGGATACGGGTGTGTATGCACAGTTGACAGAGAGACAGAGGCAGAGGATTCTTATTGGGGTTGTTGACTGTTGACTGTTGACTTTTGGCTTAACCCTAATGAGAATAAGAAATATGATTAACATTAATATTAATTAAGTATTATAGTGACATGGTTGTTGAGGGGTTGACTTTGTTGACTTTGTTGACCGGTTGACTAGGTTGGACTAGTTGACCATCATCATGATAATGGCTATCATTCCATGGTAAAGACTTTTGCTTGCTTGTTTATTTATGCAAAATGAGTGCATGAAATGATATAGCCATTTTGACTTAAACCATCACATAATACTTGATTGCTATTTTTGTTATGATGGTTTTGGATTATGAGAGGTTGGATGGCAAAAGACTTACTCATTCTCTCATTTCATTTCTCTCTCTTGCCATCACTTGCCCAAGCTCTCCCTCTTTCTCTTGCTCTCTCTAGCTCAAGGCAAACCATTCTCATGTGTTGAGACTCATTGCCTTAGAGATAAATAGACACCAAAACAATCCTCTACTCATTCTAGTTCACAAGGCCTAGCAAGCCAAGTGTTCTAGTTTCTTCAAAGTTCGAAGATGAAGCCAAAGGTAGAAGCTTTTGGGTGGATCCATCTTCGGCGCAAGAAGACGACGAGGTGAGGCCGATCCGTACACCGGGAGGAGTTGAAGACGAAGGAATTCAAGAAAGGTATAGCCCCCTAACCGAGTAGGTAAACTCAAGTTAGGTTCTTAGTTAGTTGTTTAACAAATATCCGTATTTGTAGTCCATGTTACCACCCTCTTGAAAATCGTTTTTCACCACTTCCGCAACCCCGTAAGTACCGGGGAAGGGTAGCATGGACTTACAACACTAATGGACTAGAGTAGTGTAGAATGGTGATATGGTTTGTTTTCTCATTTCAAAACCCTTTCTTTTTATCTCACTCACTCACTAGAAATCTCAAGAGAGCATGAGAGATGGGGAAGAAGAAGATGGTAAGCTTGAGCTCAAGAGTTGTGATGATAAACAAAAATAAATGAGAATAGAAAATATATATCAAAGTCTCACTCTCATTTAACCATGGGTTAATAAATATCTAGATATTTATTTTAGAGTTAAAACAACAAATGAAATTGAACTCATGGTTAATGTCATGGTTAGTGAAGGAAGTGTGTAGAAAACATTGACCATGAGATAATTTCCATTTCTTTTTCTATAACTCAAAAACAAATATAAATTCATATTTATTTCCATGTGAGTCTTGCATTGCCATCTTATATGTATCAACAACCATGACACCATATATGTATGTATATGTGCATTCACATCATCATGTGCATGAACAAAAATATATGCTTACATGCATGCATAGAACCAAGTAGAAAAATGGTTTAATAAAAGTGAGCAATAAAGTCAATGTTGAATCAACACTTGATTTAACTAACCGGTCATATCACATACGACCCGACCAATAGAAAAATTCCCGATTAATATACGGTATCACATAGACGCATTTAATCGGGTCCGCGCGCATATCTCATATGCACACCACATCGTTTTGCCTAAGCTAGGAAACTCCTCTGTGGAACTCTAAGACTCGTCAATACGCCGGCAGTAGGTGATGATCACATCAAACACCCACAAACCGCAAGCGGTCAGCCAAACGTAACAGCCACCCGGATATTGAGCGATCAGAAGAAAAACAAAGGAAGCTGTCTAAAACTCCCGTCGAGCCAACTGCCAACACTTAACGTACAGTCCGGTCTCTTCGTCAGATATGTTGCATATCGAGTCTAGGGATGGTGTCGTCGACCCCAATAACTCAATAAGTCATGCCGTGTATGGCTTATAACAGATCGAGAAACTATTGATAATACTTATCAGTAAATCTCAGCAGCCCTGGCCAGGGACTTCCTTTTATAGCCAATCGAGCACAGCGCAACATCAACCCCCAATACCGGGAGAGACGAAACCTCTCATATCGCTCATTGCCTCCATATGCCTCGGGACTGTACCCAAAATCCACCTGTTTGCACAACTCAGTAGAGCCGTGGTAGGGAGGAGATCAAAGTACAGTAGGAGGACACACAAGACTCTATGACGATCTGGAGTCTATAGACTGACCTGTACCAGTGTCACCTGAGAACTGCTATCCGACGATAGATATAATACCACATAGGAGTTCTCGGCGATTCCGTTCAGTGTAACCAGTCTACACTGAGCACCCGTATACAATCTTTGGTGTCACCACACCAGATGGATATGGGATCATCCATTGCCTATCATATGGGACAAGAATGGTATATGCTATTCTACTATGGAATATCGATTCCCCGTCTCGATACACCCACGACTAGGAACAGTTCAAGGATATGCTCATAAACTACACATGTCCCACTAGTATGATCCGCATGATAGTTCCAGTAGTCAAGCAAATATCCTAAGGGCTTTATCAACATGTACAAATGAGTAAGATGCATGATCAAATGAACATGTCAAGATAAAGTAAACCAGATAGCATACAATCATGTCGAGCAAGAAAGTCATCTGCATATATATATATATATATGTGTGTGTGTGTGTGTGTGTGTGTGTGTGTGTCTGTGTGTGTGTGTGTGTGTGTCCAAGCATCCACTATACATATAATGGCCTCTAGGGCATACATATATCCAACAGGTATAATAACAGAACAGTTCCGCTCTGGTACTGCTCTAATCAGCTCTTGGCCATTTAACATGACTACTCGTAAAGCAGCACGTCACTGGTGACGGCATCTGGCCCTCTGAATACGCGCGATACAACTGATCCTGGTGCAAATATTTATCACTATGGCCTCCGGGAAGAACCTTCTTAGGTCTCTCCTGATCTCACCTATGCTGAACTATACGGAGGTCGGTACTCTTTAATCAATCCTTTTTCTCATTCCCAGACAGCTGCGTCCTCAGCACGGCTTCCCTCTGGAATTCGGCCGTATCCAACGCCTCTGCATATATATCAACCTCTGGCATCAATGAGGAGTAACACAGCTCGTTAATATCTCGCACGAACCTATCACTTCACCGGTCTTCATCATCATCCACTTCGATGTCATAACTTGCGGGCTAAGTGCAGCAATTCGTTCTCGGCTAGAATCAATCTGGAGTCTCTCATACGGACTCGACTTCCGAACTCAGTTTCTTAATCGCTCTGTGGAAGATATCTAGTCGGTCGCGTCCTCGGGAACTCATCCAAATTATCAGAGGAATACGCTTCATTTGTTCGTTCTCGATCAACACACAATGCATCTGGGAAAGGTCCTTCTATCTGAAACTGGTCAACTTACTTATCTCATATCGGAGCATCCAAAGAACAATGCCCTCACTTAATCGATTTGCTCTAGATCTGAGTAACATCCTTCAAACTGGAATTCTTCAACTTAACTGGGCCTATGTCAGCGTATCAGATCAGACGAATCATCTCAGTCGCTCTATTCAAGATAGCTTAGCGGTCTTCTGTCACATCTCTGTTTGAAAGCTCCTGTAGTTTCAGCTCATAACTCTGGAGACTACATCCCGTCAATCTCAGCAACAGCTGGGTCATCGTCTGCACGGTAGACAACATCGCGGCCTTTTGGGTAGGCTGTACATCAACAGTCCTCTCAATCTGACAGCCGCTATCAATGGCCCGATCATCCGGTGCAAATCCGAATGCTTGTCTCAAATGAGAAATCTCAACACAAACAATACACCGATATGTTCCTATATCACCAGAAGAATATCATGATCAGTCCTCGTCCGTGACGAGCTCGTCCTGACCGCATCTCTAGCAGAAACTCTCTCAGCTCGCGTGGCCATGGTGAAAGGAACCGCAACAGACATCGATGAGGATAGATGACAAGAATGAATAGAATCACATATCTCAAGATATGTACATCCTAAGGTTACTTAAGCGGAGTATCATATCGTATGTATGCCGCAGAAAATACGCACGGTGAAAGTATGCCTCAGCACTACTACTAGGTTTTTAGAAGCATCAAGTATACAATTTTAAAAAATCTAATGTGCTAATGCATGCTATCCTAGAATCGAACTAGAGAATTAGGGTTTCTATACATGTAAACAAAATTTACACTAAGTGGATAGAGAATACAAGCTTTGTAAACCGGTCCTTTACTTCTAAAGCTCTAAGTAATAGTCCTTTAGCTCCAAGTAGTGGTCCGTAGAACTCTTCGTAAGCTCCACATGATGAAAGGAACGAGCTTGCTTAAGATCTTCGAGTCTGAAGATGAGCTACGTTGAGGAATTTCTAACTCATGCTACATCTTCACTAATTGAGGAATTAGTGAAGTAAACAACCTATACTAAATGGCTAATTTGGTATAGATTGATGAAATAGGAATTTTGCTCATTTTAGAATTATTTTTTTCTTTTTTCTTTCTCACCTCACTCAAAACTAGAGAGCAAAGAAGGAGATGAAGAAGATCTACTAATGTGAACCATGGGTGAGAAAAAAATATCAAGAGATCTTAAGTTGAGACTTAACCATGGCTAAAGATAATGGTTGGGTTAATAAGTATGTAGAGTAAAACAGAATTAGTGGACTAAGTCAAGGCTTCTACATGCTTCCACAAGCAACTTAAGACGTGGCATTTTCCACCTAATTTTTGTTTATCCCTTAATAATTAAATCACCCAAATAATCTTTAGTTTGGTATGAGTCTCATACACCCATGTCCAATGTATCATCTAGCATGACACAATAGTAAATACATTAATATATATCTCATATATATTTATATGTATTTGTAGAAAAGAAATTCTTAAGTGAGGTAATATTAGTTAATATATATTAATATATCAAATATATAATTATATACTAAATTATTAAATCAACACTTGATTTAATAATCCGGCTATATCACATATAACCGACTAATATCATTTATATGTATATCAAATATACATATAACAAATTATTGAATCAACACTTGATTCAATAATCCGGTTATATCACATATAACCTATATCGCGAGATTAGAATACTGTATCACATACACGTATTAATCTTGGTCCCGCACATATCACATTTGTGCCCTATTTCGTTTCGCTTGAGCTAGGAAACCTATGTGTAGGACTCTAAAGGCTCGTCAATACGCCAGCAGTAGGTGATGATCATATTAGTCACCCACAAGCCGTCAGCGGTACTAGCTGGACGTAACGGCTTCCCAGGTATTGACCGATCAGAAGATCAAAAAGCAAGCTTGTCCAAACTCCCGCAAAGCCTATAAGTAACACTACCGTACAGTCCGGTCTCTTCGTATGATATGTCGCATATCGAGTCTGGGGGTGGTAAACGTCAGACCCCAATAACTTGATAAATCATGTCAATGTGAGGATCATAACGGGTCGAGAAACTACTGATAACACTTACTAGTAAATCTTATCATCAGCCCTGGCCAGAGACTTCCTGTTATAGCCAATCAAGCAAAGTGCAACATCAACTCCCAATACCGGGAGAGACGAAACCCCTCCTATCGCTCATTGCCTCCATGTGACTCGGGACTGTACCCAAAATCCACCTATTTACAAGACTCCTTTGAGCCATGGTAGGGAGGAAATTAAAGCACAGTGCGAACTACACAAGACTCTATGACAATCTCGGGTCTACAGACTAACCTGTACCAGTGTCACCAGAGAACTTCCATCTGACTATAGGTATAATACCATCTACGAGTTCTCGGCGAGTCCTGTTCGGTGTACCCATTCTCCAATGAGCACTTGTGTACAATCTTTGATGTCAAACACCAATGGTTGTAGGATCAACCATCGCCCCATACAGGATTAATAAATGTACACACTAGTCAACTCTGGAATATCGATGCCCTATCTCGATACTCCCTCGACTAGGAACAATTAAAGGATGTACTTGTGGACTACCCTGGCCCCACTAGTATGCTCTGCATCATATTCCTGGTAGTCAAGTACACATCCTAAAGGCTTTATCAACATGTAACGGAGAGATTGTATAATGATACAAGTGTAGATGTTAAGATAAAGAGCAAACAGATAGCATACTATCATGTCGACCAAGAAAGTCATCTCTATATATCTCCAAGCATCCACTATAATATACAATCATGTACAATAATGGCCTCTAGGGCATACATATAACTAACACACTGTACGTCACTCTACTCCAGGTACCTACTCCATCAATCAAGGTCAACCTATGTAACGAAAGTGCGGGTCTAATACCCTCTCGGCCAAGTCTATGTTCCATAAGGTTAAGCCTAGGTTCCGAAATATATACGCCCTAGACTCCGCATAGTCAAACCTAGTCTCGAACAAAGGTTAAACCTAACGCTCTGATATCAACTTTGTCACGACCCGAAAAAGGCACGTGACTGGCACTTGAATCATATGAAATCTATAGGACCCCACCTAATTCAAGTAAGCCAAAGCCTAGAAATCTAAACCTTTTTAGGGAAATAATAGAGGTGATTTTTTTAAATTAAATGTATAATGAAATCGAGTTTTCCTTTAAAATGCATGGGTAAAGATATATGAAAATGCAAGTGGATTATACTATAGTTGAAAACATTTTTCGTCTTTAAAAATTTGGGCAGCTCCTCACTTGTATATTTTGATCCAAAACCACATACAAGCAATATATATAAGCATTCCCAAGCGGGAGCTAGCTCTTCGCCAATCCGCGGAATCACAACTACGTAAGTAAGCAATAAATATACGACGCCCAACGGCGAAGATCGGCACAGATGAAATAAGTAAAGCAAGGCATCAGAAACCTCAAAAGAAGCGAACATACACCCATCGCTCTAAGTCTCGCAAACGTACAGTCTGTCTAGGTCTACTAATATACAAATTCTAGTTTCTGACGGATGGAGTTTATCTAGATACAATAGAATATAAATGGTACAAGAGTGGTCACGATCCAGCTTGTGTCCCACCTACAAAAGCAAAACACCGAGAAGGAACTATGTGCTAGCAATGCCGTTACTAATCCAAGCGGTCAAACCTGCAAGAAAACAGAGGAACAACGGGGGTGAATTGCCAACTCGTGAGTAGAAAATATCAGCAGGTAGAAATCGAATAAAAAACGATTCTTAGGTCATACTGTATGATATAGGTAATACTATGATCTCTAGGGTGACCATGTATGCATATATGTCAACAATAGAGTCAAAGCCAATGGCATATAGAAAGAAACATCTAAAATCATATGCATATATGCATGGGGATATCATCCACGTGTGTCCATCAACGACACAATCAATATCATGGAACCTGAGTGTCCAACATCGACACTCGAATCATCATAAAAACATATGCATGTATGTATGAGAATATCAACCTACGTATGTCCATCAACGACACATCAAAATCATGGAACATGAGTGTCCAACATCGACACTAGAAACATCATGAAACACGTGTCCAGCATCGACACGCAAATCCTGATATCTCGGGCTCCGTCAGTCCGGATCGGCCCATAGGCTCCGTCAGTCCGGATCGGCCCATATCCATCTGATCTCATGACCACGGTCAGTATCCTCCGGATATCCGCTGAGCCAAACTATCACCTGTAGGTAGTGCTCCCTCCTTCCAGGCTCATCGTCTACATCTCGAGCTTTTTGCCCCGCGGTACCATACCGGGTCCACCATGTACCCGCAGAAGGTTCATCCAACTCCTCGAATCAGGTCTCGAAAACAAGCTCAGAACCGAGAAAACTCATGGTGGACGCCTCGAAATCACATCACGAGAAACCCCGTTTTTAAAAAAATCATAATTTCCCTTGAAATATATCAGCGGTTCTCAAATCCAGAAATCTTATGAAAACAATATCTCTATGCATGCAACCATAAAGTACGATATATGCAACATGGAACGATAATGTGAGCATATCAATTGTATCATGTAAACATGTCATATGATAGTACTGAACAGTTAAGAATAATATCATGATATAGCCATTCTACTATGTATGTGACATAACAATTACCGATGATCAATGTGTGTGAGCCGACAAATCTGTGTAAGTGTAACGTGCACATCATTGATAATTGTGTAGGTGTACTAGCAGACGATATCATAACAAATAGTGGAATCACACACACACACACATATATATATATATATATATAATGAAATGAGAGTAAAATGAACGTAGAAGAAAGGTAAATAGTAACGCAATAAGCTAAGATATACCTCGATATTCGAGCCATACAATTATCGTATCTAAAATAGCACGAATCTTTATTTTTTAGAAAAGTAGGGACTACAACGTTTTTAAAGAAAGAAATACCTTTTGAAATCCGTAGCATCCCTCGGATTTTCCTTTGAAAATGTACACGATTCGTTAGTTTGGAAAATAGGTATGACTCGAACCCTATTCTAACGTCTACTTATGTAATTAAAAGACTAAAAGGATAAACTGATCCCGAGTCAAAAGTATGGATCAATCATATATATATATATATATATATATATATATATATATATATATCTCGTACGGTATAGTCCGTCGTATGGCCTCCTCAAAATCGAGGGTACGGGTCAAATATCATATATCATAATTCGTACTGTATGATCCGTCGTATGATATCATAAACAACGGTACGGATCTAAGGTCACGTACATCATATCACTTTTTATTCTCATATACATATATGTACACATATATCTCCAGTCACATCTGTATCAAACTCATATCATGTCTTAGAAAAAGTATCTATATTCTCATATCGCCTCGCATCCGTATATCGACATATTAAGCCAAGTCATCCTACTTTATCATAATCTATTTTCATCATATCAATATCCCACATCAAGTCATCTTGTATATATATCATATTCTCATTTGTATGTATGTATAATCTTACACCATCTATTGGCATATAAATATAATATGTACATTGCCTCGCATCCTCAAGCCAACATATCCATTAGTGTCAACTTTTATCATATCATCTCATACTAAAACCTTTAATCATGTCCGTAAGTTCGTAGCATATCTTTTCTCCAAATTATAATTTATATATCGATTTTCCATATTAATGGTTGCGGGGGTGCTATACGCCACCCACTTGACTTCCCCCGTAGATATAAATCTACTCACCTGCTAAAATCCTTGCTTAGCCGAGGTCGATGTACTTCGTCGTCTCGGAATCCACGTGAAGGCACCTACAATCAATACACAATCGTAGCGTTATTAGAACCAAGTCCGAAAACCGATACGGCACACGAATTACTTATAGATTAGAACCTATAGCTTACGCATGGAAGAACAACCATATAACCCTTGTCGTTGACGTACAAACGTCAAATGACCAAATTATAGGATTCCCTAGGGCGGTAGCAAGGTTTAGGGAGGCATCATCCATGCCGTTTTCAAATTTTTGCCGTACTAAAGAACCCTAACCCTAGAATCTTAACTAGAGATTTAGACGAACTACAATGTAAACAACTTTACATCTAAGTGAATAAGGAAAAAAACCTTTGTAGACCGGTCCTTCACTTCTAAAGCTCCGTGTAGAAGTCCCTTCTCTCCAAGTAGTGAACATATAAACTCTAGTAAGGGTTCACATGAAGAAATGAACAAACTTGCTCGAAGTCTTCGAGGCCGAAGATGATCTACGTCGAGAAGACTCAAGCTCATGCTAGCTCTTCACTAATGGTAGATTAGTGAAGCAAACACCCTAAACTATTTGGCTAATATAGTAGAGGATGTTGAAGTAGGAAATGTGCTCACTTTAGATTAATTTTTCTCCTAATATTTCATCACCTTTTCAAAAGCTAGAACGATTTTCCATGAGGAAGAAGAAGATGAAGAGGAGATGAGAATGAAACTCATGAGGTGAGAATAGCAACCATGGGTGAGTTAGTGTCATACACTAACTCATGTAGAGATTAAACCATGGCTAACAATAATGGTTAGGTTAATAAATATCTACAAGTAAAAACAAAATCAGTGGACTTGGTCAGTAGTTCCACAAGCTTCTACAAGTTTCAACCATGTGACTAATTACCATCTAATTTTGATTAAATTTAAATAAATAAAACCCTCCATTATATTAAGCATGGTGTCTGTCTCATACACCTATGATGCATGTGGCATCAAGCATGACACATAATAATGTACATTAATATATATCACATATATAACAAAGCACAAGTGAGAAAAAGAAATACTTAAGTGAGCAAATATTAATTAATGTAAATTAATATATCACATATATAATTATACATTAAATTATTAAATCGACACTTGATTTAATAATCCGGCTATATCACATACAACCGACTAATATCAAATGTAACAACTTATCGAATCAACACTTGATCCGATAACCCGGCTATATGACATATAACCGTCCGATATCACATATCGCAAGAATAGAATACTGTATCACATACACGTATTAATCTCGGTCCCGCACATGTCACATATGTGCTCTTACTTCGTTTCGTATGAACCAGGAAATCTCTGTGTAGGACTCTAAAGACTCGTCAATACGCCGACAGTATGTGATGATCATATCAAACACCCACAAGCCGCAAGCGGTTTGCTAAACGTAACGGCCACCAGGGTATTGAGCGATCAGAAGTTCAATAAACAAGCCTGCTCATACTCCTGCGAATCCAATCAGTAACACTACCATACAGTCCGGTCTCTTCGTCAGATATGCCGCATATCGCAGCCTGGGGTGGTATAAAGTCAGACCCCAATAGCCTGATAAGTCAAGCCGATGCAATGTCCATAACGGTTCGAAAAACTACTGATAACACTTACCAGTAGATCTCAGCAACCCAGGCCAGGGATTTCCTGTTATGGCCAATCGAGCATTGCGCAACATCAACTCCCAATATCGGGAGAGACGAATCCCCTCCTATCGCTCATTGCCTCTATGTGACTCGGGACTGTACCCAAAAACTACCTTTTTGCACGTTCTCTTGAACGTGGTATAGTGGAAATCAAAGCACAGTGGGAATCACACAAGACTCTATGACGATCTCGGGTCGACAAACTAACCTGTACCAGTGTCACCAGAGAACTTCTATCTGACGATAGGTATAATACCATATAGGAGTTCTCGGCGAGTTTGTTCAGTGTATCCAGTCTCTACTGAGCACCCGTATACCTTCTATGATGTCAAACAACAATGGATGTGGGATCATCCATCACCCATCATATGGGTCAAGTGGGACCTACCCTTCCGATCGCTGAATCTGACCTTCGTCCAAGAGTTTGTTACAATATACATCACCCATCATATGGGTCAAGCGTATACGCTAGTCTACTCTGGAGTATCGATGCCCTGTCTCGATACTCCCACGACTAGGAACATTTGAAGGATGTACTTGCCGACTACCTCTGCCCCCCTAGTATGATCCACATCATAATCCTGGTAATCAAGTACTCATCCTAAGGGCTTTATCAACATGTAATAAACGGACAATAAGTGTACATGTTAAGATAAAGAGAAACCAGATAGCATACTATCATGTCGAGCAAGAAAGTCCTCCCTATATATGTCCAAGCATCCACTTCAATATACATCACGTGTACAGTAATGGCATCTAGGGCATACATATAACTAACAATCTCACATTTGCACTGAGGCCATTTGTTGCAATATATCATACTCAACGTCCTATAGAAGTCTCTCTAGGGAAAGGTCATTATGAGTGGATCCGCCATGATATCCTTCGCGTCAAGTCTCCTAACCTCGATCCTTTGGAGATCAACCATCTCCCTGATCAGGTGATACTGTCCTCAGAATATGTCTGGATCGCTGATGGGACCGGCGTTCCTAGGCCAAAGCTACAACTCCATTGTTGTCACAATAACAGTTATAAGACGCTCAATGGTAGGAACCATGTTCATCTCATGAACAAGAAATGGCCAAACAACCACTTTGGCAGCATCGTTGGTAGTAATGTATTCAGCCTTTAGCATCTAGTTATGTCACGGTATCTAGCTTGGAACTCTTCCAACATACCGTCCCCCCACTTAGGTGAAAGACAATTCCTGTGACTGACTTTCAGTCGACCTTATCGCTCTGGAAGCTCGAACCAAGAACATTCATTTAGTGCTTCTCATGTATTTAAGAATGTCCTCCACAGCTGTCCAGTGATTCTCCCGAGATCCGATTGATTCCTGATCACTACACCTAGAGAGTCAGCTAAATCTGGTCTTGTACATAACATCGCATACATGATAGAGCCTACTGCCGAAGCATTGGGTATGCCTTTCATGCTCTCTCCAAATTGGTCTCGGAAGACATCCTTTTGGAGAGAGTGATTCCTGAGTAAGTGGGCGAACCACTACGCTTAGAATCCTCTATAGTAAACCCCATTAGTATGGTGTTAATGTTCCTGGATTTGGGACACACCCAACATCCACTTAGATCTATCACATGTTAGTTATGTATATGCCCTAGAGGCCATTGTTGTACATATGATGTATATTATGATGGATGCTTGGATATATATAGAGAGGACTTTTTTGCTCGTCATGATAGTATGCTATTTGGTTTCACTTTATCTTAACATGTTGACTTGTACTGGTTTACTGTTTTTCTCTCACATGTTGATAAAGCCCTTAGGATCTGTACTCGACTACTGGGACTATGAAGAAATCATACTAGTGGGGCCACGGTAGTCGATGAGTACATCCTATAACTGTTCCTAGTCGAGGGTATATCGAGACAGGGCATCGATACACCAGAGTAGACTAGCGTATACGCATCTTGACCCATATGATGGGCGATGGATGATCCCATGTCCATCGGTGTTTGACATCAGAGATGGTGTACGGGTGCTCAGTGGAGACTGGGTACACTGGACGGACTCGCCGAGAACTCCCAGATGGTGATATACCATACGTTAGATGGCAGTTCTCCGGTGACACTGGTACAGGGTAGTCTGTAGACCCGAGATCGTCATAGAGTCTTGTGTGATTCCTACCGTGCTTTGATTTCCACCTTACCACGTCTAAGAGGGCGTGAAAAATGGTGGCTTTTGGGTACAGTCCCGAATCACATGGAGGCAATGAGCGATAAGAGGGGATTCGTCTCTCCCGGTATAGGGAGTTGATGTTGTGCTGTGTTCGATTGGCTATAAGTGGAAGTCCCTGGCCAGGGCCGATATAGAGATTTACTGGTAAGTGTTATCAGTAGTTTCTCGACCTGTTATGAGCCTCACATCGACACGACTTATCGGTTACTGGGGTCTGACGTATACCACCCCTAGACTAGATATGCGACATATTAGACGAACAGACCGGACTGTACGGGAGTGTTACTGATTGGATTCACAGGAGAACATACAGGCTAGCTTGTTGATCTTCTGATCGCTCAATACCTGGGTGGCTGTTACGTTTAGTTGACCGCTTGCATCTTGTGGGTGTTTGATATGATCATCACCTGCTACCGGCGTATTGACGATTCTTTAGAGTCCTACACAGAGGTTTCTTGGCTCAGGCAAAACGGAGTAGAGGCACATATGTGATATATGCAGGACCGAGGATAATGCGATAGGAGATACCATATTATATTCTCGCGATGTTTAGATATGAACCGGGTCATCGGATCAAGTGTTGATTCGATGAATCGGTACATGATTTATTAGTCGGTTATATTCGATATAGCCGGATTGTCGGATCAAGTGTTGATTCGATGATTTAATGTATAATAATATATATAATATATTGTATTACATTATCTAATATTGGCTCGCTTTATTATTTCATTTTCTCATCGGATAATACATTGATATATATGCGATATATATTAATTGTATTATTTTCTTTTGTTACAAATATATAATATATATGTGATATATATTATAGTAACATGATATGATTAATAATGAAACATGTTTAGTGATGATAAAAAGAGATTAGGGTTTGATTAGGGTTAGCTTCTTCTTGCACCATCTAGAAGCATTCCTTTTGTCTTGGTTAAGATATTATGGTACATATTTATCCATGATTTATTCTTTAACCTAACCAAAACCTAGCTCTAATTTATTCTCTACAAGGCTTGTCCTTATCATACTAAACTATGGTTACATTATTAATTCATATATACTTTTCTACTATTCATCACAAAAGGATAATCTCTTTTATTCATCATCTTCTTCTATCTTAAGCTTTGAGAAAGCGCACTAGATTTTCCTTTTGTGATGTTTTCATATGAGAATTGTAGGGTTCCTAAGCACACTAATGAGGTCTCACAAGTGATCAAGCATGGCCAATTCAAATTTTTACAAGTGCCTACAAACCCTAATACGGATCGTTAACTAGATGTATAGGCGATGCAAGCAAGTAAACGAATTTATTGCTAAAGGAAAGAGGCTACAACCTTTCTAGATCCGGTCCTCCACCTCCTAGGCTCCGTGATGACGTCCCTCCGCTGTCCATATCGAATCCCGAACTCTAGCATCGGCTTCATCGGAGAAAAGGGCGGGCTAGGTCGTCGACTTCGATGCCAAAGATGATCTACGTCGAGGCAACACAAGATCAAGCTCCAACTTCACCAAGCCCTGAGACTTGTGAAGAAAACACCCTATACGACTTGGAAAGTGGTAGAGGATGAAGAAATAGGAAGTGGGTTCACTTTAGAATTGGATTTCTCACTCTTTTTATCAAGTTGCCATTGATGGTTGCAAGGTTTCTCCATTGTTGAAGATGAAGAAGAAGAAGAAAAGAATATGATAAGTATATTCTAAAATAGAAAATAAAAGAATACTTATCATATAGCAACCATAGTTAGGTGTGGAGAATAAACTATGGTTAGTTTGAATGGTTAGGGTTAAGCATGAAGACAAAATGGTCACTTAGTCAAAGCTTCATGAAGCTTCAACAACAAACAAAGAAAGCCACCATTTTCTCTTTATCTTTTCAAAAAGAATAATAAATAAATAAATAGATAATAAAATGAAAACCCTAACCATTACACAACCATGGTTTAATCTTTACAGAAACTCAAGTTAGCATGTATCATCAAACATGATACAAACAAGTGCACAAAAGTATATCACATATACAACTTGTGTACATCAAGTGAGAAAATCCTTTTAAAATGAACCAATACTAGTTAATACAAAGTAATATATCAAATATATAGAATTATACATTAAATCATTAAATCAACACTTGATTCAATGATCCGGTCATGTCGCATATAACCGACAAGTATCTAATGTATCGACTTATCGAATCAATCCTTGTTTCGATAACTAGGTTATATCGCATACAACCAATCGATACATTCATCGCGAGAATAGAATGCGGTATCACATACACGCATTATTCTCGGTCCTGCACATATCTCATATGCGCTCCTATTTCGTTTCGCTTGAGCCAGGAAACCTCTGTGTAGGACTCTAAAGACTCGTCAATACGCCGGCAGCAGATGATGATCATATCAAACATCCACAAGCCGCAAGCGGTCTGCTAAACGTAACGGCCACCCGGGTATTGAGCGATCAGAAGATCGACGAGCAAGCCCGCTCACACTCCTGTGAATCCAACCAGTAACACTTACCGTACAGTCCGGTCTGTTCGTCTGATATGTCGTATATCTCGCCTAGGGGTGGTAAACGTCAGACCCCAATAGCTTGATAAGTCATGCCGACGTAGGGTCCATAACATTCGTGAAACTACTGATAACTCTTACCAGTATATCACTGCTACCCTGGCTAGGGATTTCCTGTTACGGCTAGTCGAGCATAGCGCAACATCAACCCCCAATACCGGGAGAGACGAATCCCCTCCTATCGCTCATTGCCTCCATGTGAATCGGGACTGTACCGAAAAACTTCCTGTTTGCACGACTCAGTAGAGCCGTGGTAGGGTGGAAATCAAAGCACAGTGGGAGACACACAAGACTCTATGACGATCTCGGGTCTACAGACTAAGCTGCACCAGTGTCACCAGAGAACTGCCATCTGACGTGAGGTATAATACCATCTGGGAGTTCTCGGCGAGTCCGTTCAGTGTACCCAGTCTCCACTGAGCACCGGCATACCATCTCTGATGTCAAACACCAATGGATATGGGATCATCCATCGCCCATCACATGGGTCGAGAAGATATACGCTAGTCTACTCTGGAATATCGATGCCCCGTCTCGATATTCCCATCACTAGGAACATTGAAGGATGTACTCATGGCCTACCCAGGCCCCACTAGTATGATCTACATCATAGTCCTGGAAGTCGAGTACACATCCTAAGGGCTTTATCAACATGTAACAGAGAGACTGAAAGTATACATGTTAAGATAAAGGGCAACCAGATAGCGTACTATCATGTCGAGCAAGAAAGTCCTACCTATATATGTCCCAGCATCCACTACAATATATATCCAATGTACAGTAATGGCCTCTAAGGCATACATATAACTAACAATCTCCCACTTGCACTAGGGCCATCTGTAGCAGTAGTTGTAGTATCTAATACTCAACCATCCCGTAAAAGTCTCTCTTTTGGAAAAGGCCTTCGTGAGTGGATCCGCCGTGTTGTCCTCTGAGTCTACTCTGCTAACCTTGATCAACCTGGAGATCAACTATCTCCATGATCAGGTGATGCTGCCTCAGAATATGTCTGGGTCACTGATGGGACCAGGGTTCATGGGCCAAAGCCACACTTCCATTGTCATACAATGGTAGGAACCTAGTTCATATGATGAACCAATATACACCCAAACTGCCTCTTTGGTAGTATCTTTAGTAGCGATGTTACCAGCCTTTATCGTCTAGTTTGCCACGGTATCTAGCTTGGAACTCTTCCAACATACCGTCCCTCCACTGAGGGTGAAGACAATGCCTGTGACCGACATTCAGTCGTCTTTATCACCCTGGAACCCTTCCAGTGATTCTCCCCAGGATCGATTGATACCATCTCACTACATCTAGTGAGAATCTTAGCATCTAATTACATCTATCTCATAGATGAAAACTCAGGATTTAGGAGGTATCACTTTGATCCTTATTGGAGAATCCTTGTGATAAGCGGAGATTGACCGAGCGTAGTATAGGAAAATCTTTTCCTTTTAAGAGTATGTTGTCCACGTACAATACGAGGATGACAACCTTACTCTCTACTACCGTTTTGTATATACAAGGTTCATCTACTATTTTTGATGAAGTCAAACACTTTGACTATCACATCAAAACAGACCTTCCAACTCCGCGATGCCTGCTTTATCATGTAAAGCAACTTGCACACGATTTCGCTGCTCCCACCGTTTACGAAGCCCTCTGGCTGTGTTCTTATAGACATTCTCTTCTAAATCATTATTTAGAAAAGTAGTCATGGCACCCAACCACCAGATATCGTAGTCATGGTATGTAGCAATGGCAAGTAGGATCTGGATGGACTTAAGCATAGTCCCTGGAAGAGGTTTCATCATTATCCATGCCTGGTCGATGACGAAAACCTTTAACAAGTCTAGCTTTGAAAGTCTCAACTTTTCCATCTACACCAAGTAATCTTCTCAAGATATACTTGCTCCTGATGGGGATTTAACCCTTCAGATATAGCATCCAAAGTCCATACTCTGTTGGTGTACATGGATTCCATCTCAGATCGCTAAGCATCCAGCCATTCTTACAGAGTCCCTACTCTCGATGACCTGCTCGAATCTAGTTGGGTCATCATCTCATGATGCAATCCTCGCTCCCACTGTCATCGAGATATCGAAGTATCTCTCAGGCGGATGAGAAACCCTACCGGATCGGCGGAGAGGCTGAGGTTCGTCAGGAGTTATTGAATCCGTTGGTTTTGTCAAATCAACAGCTGCAGTTTGTATAGCTGGAACCTTTCCAGTTCTGCAGAACTGACCTTGCCTCGATCTTGTCCGGATTTTGCTTTAGACATAGGCCGGACAATCCTAAATCTTAACTTACTTAAGAGATAGGCTCTTCCCATACCATATCTTATATGGAGTGGTAGGCACTGATTTGATTCGAACCTGATTCAATAGTTATGCAGCTTCTCAAGTGCACAACCCCAAAAGGAAATAGGTAACTCAGTAGTACTCATCATAGAGCACACCATATCTAATATGGTGCGATTGCTCCACCCCGATACACCGTTGTGCTGTGGTGCATTCAGAGGAGTAATACTGAAAGAGAATCTCATTTTCTTTTAGAATAGTCCAGGAATGCCATGCACAAGTATTCTCCTCCCTGATCTTATCATAGGACATAATACTTATACCCGTATTGGTTCTCTACTTCTAGCTTATATTCTGTGAATATCTCAAAAGGTTCGGACTTGTGTTTCAACAGGAACATATGTCTGAATCTTGAGAGATTATCAAAGAACGTAATGAAGTATAAAGAACCAGTCTTGGCATGTGTAGACAGGAGACCTTACATACATCATCATGTATCAGTCCCAAGCGTTTACTAACTCTTTCTCTGTTTCCAGTAAACGGAGGTATGGTCATCTAATCTTTGTGACATGACTGGCAAGTTTCATAAGATGTAAATTCAAACTGATTTAAATATGCATCTAAAATGTAACTTCAGCCAGTCGGGTCGCATTGATATTACCTAGTCTACAATGCCTCAAGAATGATTCGTTCATTTCTAAACTCTTCCTCTTGTGTGTGTTCTGTATACTAGGAACTGCAGTTTGATTTAGAACGTCAATGCTTTTAGATAACGTGCCTGAACCGATCAACTTTTGATATAGGAAATGTTCAAAACATTATCCATCAATACAAAATTTTATCATTTCTTTATTAATAAAGAGACTAATATGATTTTGTATAGCAGGTTCGGTATCTAATAGCATTTGTTCAGAATCAATGTATTGGTAATACAGGGTGACAGTGACCAACAGACTTGGCTGCAACACTTTAAACTTATCACCCGTTCTCAGTTTTTCTACCTTTTGTAGCCCTATGTAACAGATTACATATCTGGGATCCTGATCCGGTATCAAATACCCAGGATTCAGAGGATACTGAGAAACAGTTCTTTATAATGAACACACCCGAAGGAGATGCATCTCATGCACTTTCTTCGTTTGGGCGGCATAGGAATTCTGGTATTCTCTATTTCCTGCTATGTCTTATAACAATTATAAGTTGAAGCGGGACCAACGTTCCCCAGCTCAGTATAACAAGCGGGTTCGGTCAATACATCCATATTATTATCTTGATTAAGGCGTGATATGGTCGCTACCTGGAGAGAGAGAGAAGAAAACACTCTGCGTGCGCTCTTGCAAGATTAGACCGGTTATATATTTTATCTAATCAGGATGGCTCCCTCTGTTTTTATCAAATCTTCCTTCAAACCATAAAAGGAAAGACTAGCCGGGATTAATTATACTCTACAAGTTCGCTAATCTTTCAGCCAGGCCAGTGTCGGTACTTTGAGGGAGGTTCCCCGTGCTTTCGCACGGACCTAATTACAGTAAACCTCATTTTCCCAGAGGCATAACCCCGTTGACACCTTTCTAGACATCTACTTGATCGGCTAATTGCAAAGTGCAAAACTCTCCCAGGAGTAACAATTACTCGCAGTGGGTATCGGGATCCAACTATCATATAGAAGGTATGCAATCTCATTGTAAATTTCAACACTTGAAACTCCCGATAATGATTTTTACCCCTAGCACCTATGGCCTTAACTATGGTCAACAAATCATAAGTACTAGTCAAGTTCTACCCGTCATTTCGTTATTAATTAGACCCACCCACATGACCCTTAACTAAGGTCAACAAAGTCACGTGACTGTCCTAACTAATCGCATCATATGCGGTGTAGGAAGACATCACTTAGCTACCGTACACTGTGCCTTGACTATGGTCAACAAACACAGCACGATTACTAAGTACTCTACTTCCTAAAATGACGGAGGGTTGTGAATGGTTTTTATGAAAACCTTTAACGCTTTGAACTTGATCTCGTTGCGGAATCAAATGGTTTTTAAATGGAATGTTTTTGAAGCTTTTCTAGTTTTGCTAAAGGGGTCACTCCCGGTGAAGGGATCGTTGGCCCTTTCCTCGTCGAATGAGGTGCGGGATATATCATATATATCACTGTGCAAAGAGGAAACTATAGAAGCGATCAAAAGACAAACCGAGGGTTGTAGCATCTGCCAGTTATTGCTAAAGGAGTCACTCCCGGTGAAGGGATCTCGGTCCTTTCCTCATCGAATAAGGTGCAGGATGTTCTATAATGAACACCGCGATGCAAAGCAAGAACTGTAGCTACCTGTTTTATTTTTAAATTCGATCCCACAACATCAATTAGGTTTATTTTCTTTCATTAATCTCATTAATGAATATCCCATCATTTAAGTCCACCTAAACATCACAGATAAATATAACGTACGCATATGCCATCCGCATTCGCCTCGATGTCCCGTCTGCACCGTTAGGTTAGGTAACTAACGCCAGAGCTAGGCAGGGCTAGCGCGGGTGTAAAACATAAGCAACGTCTATATAATATATCATATTTATCCGAACAAATCACATGATCACATCATAGATAACGCAGCAGAAAGTATCATATGAAATATTGGATATACTAGGACGTCCGTGTTTTCAATACGAGCCAGTATGAAACACGGATTCCACGGTCGTGATGAATAGCCAATCCCTAGACCCCTACGAGAGCGGCAAGCAACCCTACCAATTCTAGGGTTAGGAGACCCGGACTCGACTCCTCAAGTTGGTCTCCCACTGGACCCTAGAACCCGGTTACCTGTGCTCCCCTCCTTGGGTCTATCCTAATGCGGAAAAGTAAATAATATACATCAACGGTGACATCTTCCACAACCTGGAAGTGCCCTAATAAAAGAATATTACATACAAGTTTTTACATGAATGAAAATGAAAAACACTCATCTCACATAAAAAAAACTCGGCTATTCGAACACGACGATCCAATATAATATATCCAGCAACACATAATATCACATGTCATCAACGTAAGTAAATATGCGCATCCCAATTGTCGTTGACATATAGCAACGAAACCGGCGATATCACATATTACACTTACGGTGATAGAAAAGAAAGTGTAAAACTACAACAGTTGGAATCCGCGTCCTCTTTAGACATCGCATGCCTAATCAAATGAAATACTTAGACATCGCATGCCTAACAATTATAAACCCCGCATTTTAGTCTCATTATCGAAAACTCTCTTCAATATCAAGTCGGGCAATTCAACAAGATTCTCGACAATTTGATCGAATGCTCGTCGCAAACTTTAGTAGGCGGCCGCACCCCCGACGCCGTCGATGAAGTGCACCAAGGAGGAACACCGCTGCCGCGAGCACCCGAAAGGATGCTTTCGGCGACGCGGTTCTCCTACAGTCACTTGGTCGGGGCTATGGGGCGAGGCTGTCTATTAAGTTTACCCGGCGAGTATCCGCGTACGCTACGTGATTGCGACGGACTTTTGATCACATCAAAATTCCGTGGCAACCGATCAAGTGAGACTAAACTGCTATGTTTATAATATTCATTCAGCTATCTCATAACTACTTGTGAATTCCAATTATTGTATCACATTCCGGATAAGATAGAAAATGTTAAACTTTCCGATCGAACAATCGAACACCCAAGTTTTCCCGATACAGCTCAACACATGAAATAAGTCTAACAACATTCAGTTCGTGCCTCAGTACCAACGGTCCAGCCGTAGAAGGGTCAAGCCAACGCCTCACATGTGGCACGCCGTGCTGCCCCAAACCCTAAGGTTCAAAGGGCAGTTCAAGACGGTCACATAATCGAGTTAAGGTTTGTTGTCTTCTAGAGGGACCATCACGTTACTTGCACTACTTAAAACGTCGTTAAACTACGGAAAAGTCCAACAATTGGAAATTTTCCAGCAGGGGAAAAAATGGGTATTTATATCCGGTCGAACTTTTTAACATATTCTAAAATTACCCGGAAAAACACACTGACAAAATTAGACAATCTGATCGAAACACCGAGTCCCCAATACAACCCAGAAAACTCAACTCTTGAGTGATATTTAAAAAATCCTAGAAAATCCAGAACCAAAACATAGGAATTATTGTACAAAAATTATTGGACAATGAGACCATACGGCCGCGGAACCGCTGCAGAAGCCATGCTTCTGCCGCTGTTCCGCGGCGGTTTAGATGAATCAGAAGCTCGTTTTGCACCATAATTCTTAGATCTTCCTGCAGAATTTTTTAAGAATTTTTAATCTGGAAAAAACCCAGTTTTTGTAAAAAGTCCAGAGAGCAAATTTGTGTTAGGGTTTCGGTTCGATCGGACTTCTAACTCCGTCTACGCATTGCCTAAGGCTCTAGCTAGGCTCTGATACCACTGTAGGGTTCCTAGGCACACTAATGAGGTCTCACAAGTGATCAAGCATGGCCAATTCAAATTTTTACAAGTGCCTACAAACCCTAATACGGATCGTTAACTAGATGTATAGGCGATGCAAGCAAGTAAACGAATTTATTGCTAAAGGAAAGAGGATACAAACTTTGTAGATCCGGTCCTCCACCTCCTAGGCTTCGTGATGACATCCCTCCGCTGTCCATATCGAATCCCGGACTCTAGCATCGGCTTCATCGGAGAAAAGGGCGGGCTAGGTCGTCGACTTCGATGCCGAAGATGATCTACGTCGAGGCAACACAAGATCAAGCTCCAACTTCACCAAGCCATGAGACTTGTGAATAAAACACGCTATACTACTTGGCAAGTGGTAGAGGATGAAGAAATAGGAAGTGGGTTCACTTTAGAATTGGATTTCTCACTCTTTTTCTCAAGTTGCCATTGATGGTTGCATGGTTTCTCCATTGTTGAAGATGAAGAAGAAGAAGAAAAGAATATGATAAGTATTTTCTAAAATAGAAAATAAATGAATACTTATCATATAGCAACCATAGTTAGGTGTAGAGAATAAACCATGGTTAGTTTGAATGGTTGGGGTTAAGCATGAAGACAAAATGGTCACTTAGTCAAAGCTTCCTGAAGCTTCAACAACAAACAAAGAAAGCCACCATTTTCTCTTTATCTTTTCAAAAAGAATAATAAATAAATAAATAGATAAGAAAATGAAAACCCTAACCATTACACAACCATGGTTTATTCTTTACACAAACTCAAGTTAGCATATATCATCAAACATGATACAAACAAGTGCACAAAAGTATATCACATATACAACTTGTGTACATCAAGTGAGAAAATCCTTTTAAAATGAACCAATACTAGTAAATGCAAAGTAATATATCAAATATATATAATTATACATTAAATCATTAAATCAACACTTGATTCAATGATCCGGTCGTGTTGCATATAATCGACTAGTATCCAATGTATCGACTTATCGAATCAATCCTTGATTCGATAACTAGGTTATATCGCATACAACCAATCGATACATTCATCGTGAGAATAGAATGCGGTATCACATACACGCATTATTCTCGGTCCCGCACATATCTCATATGCGCTCCTATTTCGTTTCGCTTGAGCCAGGATACCTCTGTGTAGGACTCTAAAGACTCGTCAATACGCCGACAGCAGATGATGATCATATCAAACATCCACATGCCGCAAGCGGTCTGCTAAACGTAACGGCCACCCGGGTATTGAGCGATCAGAAGATCGACGAGCAAGCCCGCTCACACTCCTGTGAATCCAACCAGTAACACTTACCGTACAGTCCGGTCTGTTCGTCTGATATGTCGTATATCTCGCCTAGGGGTGGTAAACGTCAGACCCCAATAGCTTGATAAGTCATGCCGACGTAGGGTCCATAACATTCGTGAAACTACTAATAACTCTTACCAGTATATCACTGCAACCCTGGCCAGGGATTTCCTGTTATGGCCAGTCGAGCATAGCGCAACATCAACCCCCAATACCGGGAGAGACGAATCCCCTCCTATCGCTTATTACTTCCATGTGAATCGGGACTGTACCCAAAAACCACCTGTTTGCACGACTCAGTAGAGCCGTGGTAGGGTGGAAATCAAAGCACAGTGGGAGACACACAAGACTTTATGACGATCTCGGGTCTACAGACTAAGCCGCACCAGTGTCACCAGAGAACTGCCATCTGACGTGAGGTATAATACCATCTGGGAGTTCTCGGCGAGTCCGTTCAGTGTACCCAGTCTCCACTGAGCACCCGCATACCATCTCTGATGTCAAACACCAATGGATATGGGATCATCCATCGCCCATCACATGGGTCGAGAAGATATACGCTAGTCTACTCTGGAATATCGATGCCCCGTCTTGATATTCCCAAGACTAGGAACATTGAAGGATGTACTCATGGACTACCCAGGCCCCACTAGTATGATCTACATCATAGTCCTGGAAGTCGAGTACACATCCTAAGGGCTTTATCAACATGTAACAGATAGACTGAAAGTATACATGTTAAGATAAAAAGCAACCAGGTAGCGTACTATCATGTCGAGCAAGAAAGTCCTAACTATATATGTCCCAGCATCCACTACAATATACATCCAATGTACAGTAATGGCCTCTAGGGCATACATATAACTAACAAGAATTTGATATAAAAAGATAGCTTAAATACTACTCCATCATCCTCATCTAATCTAGCCCATTAGATTAGGGTGTTCACCTCATTAGAGTGAGAGAGCTTGAGTTATAACAACTTCGACGTAGATCATCGGAGAAACGGAATACTACAAGCTAGCATGGATCGTTCGAGTCGTGGAGCCTCTCTTGAGTCCGGGAGATCATGGATCGCGGCGAAGGGAATTCTACTCGGAGCTTATGAAGCGAAGGAGCGGAGTACAATGGTTGTAATCCCTCACACTTAGTGGTAAAGATGTTTACTTGCATGTTAAACCCTAATAATCTAGCAAAGATCCCGGCTTTGGGTTGTTCGGCACGTCTAAAATTTTATTCGGGCATGTTTGATGCGTTATGAACCTTCACAAGAGTGCCTAGGAACCCTACAGTGGTATCAGAGCCAAGCTAGAGCTTTAGGCGATGTCTAGACGAAGTTTAAAGTCCGATCGAACCCCGAAACCCCGACACGGACCCCTCTCTGGATATTTTTGAAAAAGTTGATTTTTTCTGAATTAAAAATGCTCAGAAAATTAAGCAGGAAAAACTAAGAATTACTATGATGTACGGACCATTAATGCGCTCAAATGACCGTGGAACCGCGGCCAAACCAAGGGTTTGGCCGCGGTTCCGCGGCCAAAATTATGATTTGGTCCCTCGTATTTCATATATTTATCCTTAGGTCCTTTCTTGTTATTTTTTTCTGGGAATTTTTTAATTCCACTCAAGTGTTGATTTTTCTAGGGTTGTATTGGGGACTCGTTGATTCGATCGGATAATTTAACTTTGTTTAGTGTTTTCCGGATATTTAGAAACTGTTAAAATGTTCGAGCGGATATCATTAACTCACTTTTTCCCGGCACGAAAAACTTTCAAGTGTTGAATTTTTATCGGGTTTAAATCTTTCGGAAAAATGTGCAAGTAACACGGTGGACCCTTTAGAAGAACACAAACCTTAACTCGATTATGTGACCGTCTTGAACTGCCTCTAAACCTTAGGGTTTGGGGCAGTACGGCGTGCCACATGTGAGGCGTTGGCTTGACCCTTCTATGGCTGGATCACCGGTACTGTGACATTTTCTGGGATTATTTGAACTCCGCTCAAGTGTTGAGCTATTTAGGAAATTTTGGGTATTTGGTTATCTGTTCGGAAAGTTTAACACTGTCTATTTATCTGGAATGTGATACAATATGTGGAATTCATATAGTTATGCATGAAATGCGAAGTATGTGATATTTCGGATTTACGATGTCTAAAGTGACTGTGGATTCCAAATATTGTAGTTTTACAATTTCTTTTCTGTGACCGTAAGTGTAGTATGTAGTTGTATTGCCGGTCTTCGTTGCTATACATCTACAACGATCGGTGTATGCATACTTACTTACGTTGATGATATATGATATTATGTGTTGCTGTGATATGTTATATTGGATCGTTGTGTTCTGAATAGCCGGGGGTTTTATGTGAGATGAGGGTTTTTATTTTCATTCATGTAAAATTCATTTGTATGTAATATTCTTTTATTGGGGCACTTCCGGGATGAGGTTGATGTCACTAGTGTATATTATTTACTTTTCCGCATTAGGTAGACCCAAGGAGGGGAGCACAAGTAACCGGGTTCTAGGGTCCAGTGGGAGGCCATCTCGAGGAGTCGAGACTGGGTCTCCTAACCCTAGAATTGGCAGTGTTACTTGCCGCTCTCGTAAGGGTCTTGGGATGTGGGTTTGGCTATCGTCGCGACCGTGGAATCCGTTATACAGGCTCGTATTGAAAACACGGACGTCCTAGTATATCCAATATTTCATATATGTTCTTCTGCCGCAATGTTCTGTGATGAGATCATATTACTGCCTGAGACGAATGCTTATACTATATATATATGCTAATATATAAATATTACTGCTTTCGTTTCTCTGTGATGCTTAGGAAGCATAAGCTGATGGGATTTTATTAATGAGATTAATAAAAAGAAAAGAAACCTAAAAGATGTTGTAGAATCAAAACATTATAAAAAGGGTAGCTACAGTTTTGCTTTGCATAGTGGTATATATGATATACCCTGCACCTTATTCGATGAGGAAAGAGCCGAGATCCCTTCACCGGTAGTGACCTCTTTAGCGAAACTAGAAAAGCCTAAAAAACACTCCTTTTTCAAAAACCGCATGATTCTACGATGATATCAAGTTCATTACGTTCAGGGTTTTTTGAAAAACCTTCGTAGCTCTCCGTCATTTCAGATAAGTACTACTTAGTATTCGTGCTGCTGTAGTTTGTCCTTCGTCAAGGCGTAGTGTACGGTAGCTAACTAGTGCTTATCTGCTAGCATACGATACGATTGGATTAGGGTATTCGTACGGCGTAGCTTGGCCTTCGACAAGGGTCGTACGGATGGGTTTAATTCAATCAAGAAATGAACGGGTTGAACTTGACTAGCGCCCTATGGGTAGTTTGGCTTTCATCAAGGTCATGGGATGCTAAGGGTAAAAGCATTATCGGGAATTTCAAGTGTTGAAATTTGCAATGAGATTGCATACCTCCTATGAGATAGTTGGATCCCGATACCCACTGTGAGTAAGTGTTACTCCTGGGAGAGTTTTACACAGGACAATTAGCCGATCAAGTAGGTGTCTAGAAAAGTGTTAACGAGGTTATGCCTCTAGGAAAATGAGGTTTACTTTAATTAGGTCCGTACGAAAGCACGGGGAACCTCCCTCAAGTACCGACACTGATCTGGCTGAAAGATTGACGAAATTGTAGGGTGTAATTAATCCTGGCTAATCATTCCTTTTAGGGTTTTAAGGAAGATTTGATAAAAATAGTGGGAGACATCCTAATTAGATAAGATAATAACCAATCTAATCTTGCAAGAGCATACGCTAAAGTGTTTTCTTCTCTCTCTCTCCAGGTAGCGACCATGTCAGGCCATAATCAAGATAATAATATAGATGTATTGACTGAACCCGCTTATTATACTGAGCAGGGAAACGTTGGACCCGTTCTTTCTTATAAGAGTTATAAGACTGAATAGGGAATAGAAGAATATCTGGATTCTCAAGCCACCCAAAAGAACATGCATGTTGATGCATCTTCTTCAGGTGTGTTAGTTATTGAGAACTGTTTCTCAGTTCACCCTACGTTCTGGGTATTAGATACCGGATCAGGATCCCATATATGTAAATTGCTACATAGGCTACGGAAAGGTAGAGAACTGGGAAAAGGTGATCATTCCGTTCAAGTAGGGGACGGTGCAAGTATTGTAGCCAAAGCAGTTGGCGAATATCACCTTGTATTACCAAGTCGTAATACACTGATTCTGAATGAGTGCTATTATATACAAAACATGATGTGCAACATTATATCAGTTTCTTTATTAAGTAAAGAAGGATATAATTTTGTAGTACAGGATAATGTTATGAACATATTCCTAGAACAAAAGTTGATTGCATCAGGCTCGTTACATAATGGCATATTCATTCTCAATCAAAATACAGTCCTCAATATACAAAACACACACAAGAGGAAAAGTTCAGAAATGAACGAATCCTACTTGTGGCAATGTAGACTTGGTCATATCAATGCGACATGACTGGCTAAGTTACATAAGGATGGATATTTGAATCCGTTCGAATTATCATCTTATGATACTTGCCATTCATGTCTCAAAGGAAAAATGCCCAAAGCTCCTTTTAGTGGACACGGAGAAAGAGTTACCGAACTCTTAGGACTGGTACATAGTGATGTATGCGGTCCCATTTCTACGCATCCCAGGAACGGTTCTTCTTACTTCATTACATTCACTGACGATCTATCTAGATACGGACATGTGTTCCTGATGAAACACAAGTCTGAAGCTTTTGAGAAATTCAGAGAATATAAGCACGAAGTAGAGAACCAAAAGGGCAAAAGTATTAAGATCCTTCGATCTGATCGAGGAGGAGAATACTTAAGCAATGATTTTTTGGATTATCTAAAAGAGAATAGGATTCTCTCTCAGCTTACTCCTCCTTATACACCACAGCACAACGGTGTATCGGAACGGAGGAATCGCACCCTATTAGATATGGTGCGCTCCATGATGAGTGAGGCTGAGTTGCCTATTTCCTTGTGGGGATATGCGCTTGAGACAGCCATACACCTAATGAATATGGTTGCTACCAAATCAGTGCCTACCACTCCATATGAGATATGGAAAGGAAAGAGACCATCTCTTATGTATGTTAAGATATGGGGTTGTCCAGCCTATGTCAAAAGACAAAATCCGGACAAGCTCGAGGAAAGATCTGTCTTATGTAAGTTTATTGGATATCCCAAACATTCGCGAGGGTATTTCTTCTACCACTCCGAGGAACAAAAGATGTTTGTTTCTCGACATTCCACCTTTTTAGAAAAGGGATTTCTTATGAAAGAAATTGATGGCAATGAGGTAGAACTGGAAGAGGTTCCAGCGACACAAACTACGACAGATGATTTAATGGAACCAGAGGATTCAGTAGTAACCGACGAACCCCAGCCTCTCCGCCGATCTAGTAGGGTTTCTCGTCCACCTGAGAGATACTACGGTTTTCTCAGTGATGGTGGGAGCGAGGATTGCATCATGGAAGATGATGACCCAACTAGTTTCGAGCAGGCCATCACGAGTGTTGACTCTGTGAAATGGCTGGATGCAATGCGATCTGAGATGGAATCCATGTTCACCAACAAAGTATGGACTTTGGAAAATGCTCCTGAAGGGGTAAAACCCATTGGGAGCAAGTGGATCTTTAAAAAGAAATTTTGTGTAGATGGAAAAGTTGAGACTTTCAAAGCTCGACTTGTTGCAAAGGGTTTTCGTCAACGACCAGGTGTGGATTATGACGAAACTTTTTCACCAGTAGCTATGCTTAAGTCCATCCGGATCTTACTTGCCATTGCTGCATACCATGACTACGAAATCTGTCAAATGGATGTTAAGACCGCCTTTCTAAACGGTGATTTAGAAGAGTGCGTGTACATGACTCAGCTAGAGGGCTTCGTAGATAGTGGGAGAAGCGGAAAGGTGTGCAAGCTGCTTAAATCCATTTATGGGTTAAAGCAAGCATCGCGGAGTTGGAACATCTGTTTTGATGTTGTAGTCAAAGAGTTTGACTTCATCAAAAATATAGATGAACCTTGTATCTATAAGAAGGTAGCAGAGAGTAAGGTTGTCTTCCTCGTATTGTACGTGGATGACATACTCTTGATAGGAAATGATATTCCTATGCTGCAATCAGTCAAGCTCTTCATATCACAAAGATTCTCGATGAAAGATCTAGGATGCCTCATGCATATTGGGAATCATGATCAATAGAGATAGATCTAAACGGATACTGGGATTGTCCCAATCCAGGAACATTGACACCATACTAAAGAGGTTTAGTATGGAAGAATCCAAGCGTGGGAACTAATCCACGATCTTTGGACTCACCCTCTCCAAACAGATGTCTCCCAAGACTGATTTGGAGAGAGCTCGCATGCAAGGGATACCCTATGCTTCGGCAATAGGCTGTATCATGTATGTGATGTTATGTACCAGACCCGATGTAGCATACTCACTAAGTGTAGTGAGTCGGTATCAAGCAGATCCTGGAGAGAGTCACTGGAAAGCTGTGAAGAACATTCTCAAGTACTTGCGAAGGACTAGAGAAATGTTCTTGGTGTATGGTAACGGAGAACTCCGGGTGGAGTCCTTTACCGATTCCAGCTTCCAAAGTGATAAGGATGACTCTAAGTCGCACTCGGGATTTGTCTTTACCCTCAATGGAGGGGCGGTATGTTGGAAGAGTTCCAAACAGGATACCGTTGCAGACTCGACGATGGAGGCTGAATACATCGCTGCCAACGATGCTGCCATAGAGGCTGTCTGGATAAAGAAGTTCATTAGTGAACTTGGTGTGGTTCCATCCATTGAGCATCCAATACCTCTGTATTATGATAACAATGGAGCTGTGGCTTTGGCCAAGGATCCCAGGTCCCATCAAAAGTCCAGACATATTTTGAGGCGGTATCACCTGATCAGGGAGATAGTTGATCGCCGGGAGATCGAGGTCAGGAGAGTAGATACGAAGGACAACACTGCGGATCCACTCACGAAGGTCATTCCCCAGATACAGTTTGAGAGATTATTCGGGATGCTAGTTATGAGATACTACTGCAGCTGGCCTTAGTGCAAGTGAGAGATTGTTAGTTATGTATATGCCCTAGAGGCCATTGTTGTACATATGATGTATATTATGATGGATGCTTGGATATATATAGAGAGGACTTTCTTGCTCGTCATGATAGTATGCTATTTGGTTTCACTTTATCTTAACATATTGACTTGTACTGGTTTACTGTTTTTCTCTCACATGTTGATAAAGCCCTTAGGATCTGTACTCGACTACTTGTACTATGATGAGATCATACTAGTGGGGCCACGGTAGTCGATGAGTACATCATATAACTGTTCCTAGTCGAGGGTATATTGAGACAGGGCATCGATACACCAGAGTAGACTAGCGTATACGCATCTTGACCCATATGATGGGCGATGGATGATCCTATATCCATCGGTGTTTGACATCAGAGATGGTGTACGGGTGCTCAGTGGAGACTGGGTACACTGGACGGACTCGCGGAGAACTCCCAGATGGTGATATACCATACGTCAGATGGCAGTTCTCCGATGACACTGGTACAGGGTAGTCTGTAGACCCGAGATCGTCATAGAGTCTTATGTGATTCCCACCGTGCTTTGATTTCGACCTTACCACTTCCAAGAGGGCGTGCAAAACGGTGGTTTTTGGGTACAGTCCCGAATCACATGGAGGCAATGAGCGATAGGAGGGGATTTTTCTCTCCCTGTATAGGGAGTTGATGTTGTGCTGTGTTCGATTGGCTATAACTGGAAGTCCCTGGCCAGGGCTGATATAGAGATTTACTGGTAAGTGTTTTCAGTAGTTTCTCGACCTGTTATGAGCCTCACATCGACACGACTTATCGGTTACTGGGGTCTGACGTATACCACCCCTAGACTAGATATGCGACATATCAGACGAACAGACCGGACTGTACGGGAGTGTTACTGATTGGATTCACTGGAGAACGTACATGCTAGCTTGTTGATCTTTTGATCGCTCAATACCTGGGTGGCTGTTACGTTTAGCTGACCGCTTGCAGCTTGTGGGTGTTTGATATGATCATCACCTGCTACCGGCGTATTGACGATTCTTTATAGTCTTACACAGAGGTTTCTTGGCTCAGGCAAAAACGGATTAGAGACACATATATGATATGTGCAGGACCGAGGATAATGCGATATGAGATACCGTATTATATTCTCGCGATGTTTAGATATGAACCGGGTCATCGGATCAAGTGTTGATTCGATGAATCGGTACATGATATATTAGTCGGTTATATTCGATATAGCCGGATTGTCGGATCAAGTGTTGATTCGATGATTTAATGTATAATAATATATATGTTATATTGTATTACATTATCTAATATTGGGTCGTTTTATTATTTCATTTTCTCACAAGATAATACATTGATATATATGCGATATATATTAATTGTATTATTTTCTTTTGTTACAAATATATAATATATATATGATATATATTATAGTAACATGATATCATTAATAATGAAACATGTTTAGTGATGATAAAAAGTGATTAGGGTTTGATTAGGGTTAGCTTCTTCTTGCACCATCTAGAAGCATTCCTTTTGTCTTGGTTAAGATATTATGGTTGATATTTATCCATGACTCATTCTTTAACCTAACCAAACCCTAGCTCTAGTTTATTCTCTACAAGGGTTATCCTTGTCATACTAAACTATGGTTACATTATTAATTCATATATACTTTTCTACTATTCATCACAAAAGGATAATCTCTTTTATTCATCATCTTCTTCTCTCTTAAGCTTTGAGAAAGCTCACTAGATTTTCCTTTTGTGATGTTTTCATGTGAGAATTTGATATAAAAAGATAGCATAAATACTACTCCATCATCCTCATCTAATCTAGCCCATTAGATTAGGCTGTTCACCTCATTAGAGTGAGAGAGCTTGAGTTATAGCAACTTCGATGTAGATCATCGGAGAAACAGAATACTACAAGCTAGCATGGATCGTTCGAGTCGTGGAGCCTCTCTTGAGTCTGGGAGATCATGGATCACGGCGAAGGGACTTCTACTCGGAGCTTATGAAGCGAAGGAGCAGACTACAAAGGTTGTAATCCCTCACACTTAGTGGTAAAGATGTTTACTTGCATGTTAAACCCTAATAATCTAGCAAAGATCCCGGCTTTGGGTTGTTCGGCACGTCTAAAATTTTATTCGGGCATGTTTGATACCTTATGAACCTTCACAAGAGTGCCTAGGAACCCTACATCACAATAGATCATAATACAAAAGATGTAGTAGGTATCATCCAGATCTTCTATTGAGAATCTTCGTGATAAGAGGAGCTTGACCGAGTGTAGTATAGGAAACCATTTCCTATCAAGAGTATGTCAACTACGTACAATACATAGAAGACAACCTTACTCTCTACAACTTTCTTGTATATACAAGGTTCATCTATCTTTTTGATGAAGTCAAACTCTTTGACTGCCACATCAAAACAGATGTTTCAACTCCGCGATGCGTGCTTTAATCCTGATGGACTTAAGCATAGCTTTGAAAGTCTCAACTTTTCCATCTACACCAAGAATCTTCTCAAGATCCATTTGCTCCCAATGGGTTTTACCCATTCAGGTGCAACATTCAAAGTCATATTTTGTTGGTGTACTTGGATTCCATCTTTGATTGCATAGCATCCAGCCATTTCATAAAGTCTCCACTTGTACTGGCCTGCCTGAACCTAGTTGGGTCATCATTAACCATGATGCAATCCTCGCTCCCACTTTCACCGAGAAGACCGTAATATCTCTCAAGTGGATGAGGAACCCTACCAGATTCGCGGAGAGGCTGAAGTTCGTTGGAGACTGTTGAATCCTTTGGTTTCACCAAATCATCAGTTGTTAATTTGTCTAGCTGGAACTTCTTCCAGTTCTACCTCATGACCACTAATTTTTTCACAAGAAATTCTTTTTCGAAAGAGGTGGTATGCTGAGAAACAACTTTTGTTCCTCAGTGTGGTAGAAGATATTCCCTCGCAAATGTTTAGGATATCCAACAAACTTACAAAACTGACCTTGTCTCGAGCTTGTCCGGATTTTGCTTTTCAACATAGGCCGGACAACCCCATATCTTAACTCGTTTAAAACATGGTCTTTTCCCATACCATATCTCATATGGAGTGGTAGGTTCTGATTTGGATGAAACCCTATTCAATAGGTATGCAGCTTCGTGCATAACCCCCAAGAGGAAACATGCAACTCAGCAGTACTCATCATAGAGCGCACCATATCTCATAAGGTGCGATACCTCCGCCCCGATACACCGTTGTGCTGTGGTGTATACGAAGGAGTAAGCTGAGAGAGAATCACATTCTTCTTTTAGAAAATCCGAGAACTCCATGCCCAAGTATTTGCCTCCTCGATCACATGGAAGGACTTTAATACTTATACCCGTCTGGTTCTTAACTTCAAGCTAATATTCTTTGAATTTCTCAAATGTTTCAGACTCGTGTTTCAACAGGAACACATGTCCGAATCTTGAGAGATCGTCGATGAATGTAATGAAGTGCTAAGAACCATCCCTGGCATTTGTAGACACAGGACCGTATACATCATCATGTATCCGTCCCAAGAGTTTAATAACTCTTTCTCTGTTTCCAGTAAATGAAGTATTGGTCATTTTACCTTTGAGACAAGACTGGCAAGTATCATGAGATGAAAATTCGAACAGATTTTCATATTCATCCTTATGTAACTTAGCTGGTCATGTCGCATTAATATGACCTAGTCTACAATGCCATAAGAAGGATTCATTCATTTCTGAACTTCTCCTCTTGTGTGTGTTCTAGATACTTTGAACTGTGGTTTGATTTAAAACGTATATGCTATTATATAACATGCCTGATACAATCAACTCTTGATTCAGGAAAATGTTCACAACATAATCCTCCAATACAGAATTATATCCTTCTTTAACTTAATAAAGACACTGATGTAATATTGTGAAGGGTAACCCAAGACGGCAGCAAGGTTTCGGGAGGCATCGTCCATGCCAAATTCAAAAATTTTCCCTTTTAGCTAACCCTAACTTGATTCGTAAACTTGAAATATATGGAATAACATATGCAAACACTTTGCAATAAGTAAAGAGAGCAAGGAATACAACCTTTGTAGACCGGTTCTTCACTTCAATAGCTCCGTGTAGTAGTCCTATTCGCTGCGATCGTAATCTCCGGACTCTAGATAGGCTCCATGAAAAAACGAACATGCTTGCTTCAATGACTTCGAGGCCGAAGATGATCTACGTCGAGGAGACATTAACCCAAGCTATTTCTTCACTAGGTCAAGATCTTTGTGAAGAGAACACCCTATATTAAATGGAAAGTAGTAGAGGATGATGAACTAGGAAGTGGTCTCACTTTAGAATTGATTTTCTCACATTTTTATCTCAAACCTCCATTAGAGCTAGAAAGCTTTTTTAGGAGGAAGAAGAAGAAAATGAAGAAAAATATCTCATGAATAATTATCCAAAGGATAATTAGCTACCATGGTGAGTTAATATCATATATTAACCTTTGTAGAGACTTAACCATATCTAGAACGATGGTTGGGTTTATAAATATCTTAGCCAAGACAAAAGAGTGGACTTGGTCAATGCAAATCAAAGCTTCTCAAAGCTTTTTTCCATGACCAAAAATTCCACCATTTTGATTTACCAAAATAAATATAAACCCTTCATTATTCTTAGCATGGTGTAAGTCATACACACACCCAAGTTGCATGTATCATTAAGCATGACACAATACATGTACACAAAAATATATCATATATATTCAATGTGCACAAAATAAGAAAAAGAAATCATAAGTGAGCTTAATATTAGTTAATATAATGTAATATATTAAATATATAATTATACAGTAAATTATTAAATCAACTCTTGATTTAATAATCCGGATATATCACATATAACCGACTAATATCATATGTAACAACTTATCGAATCAACACTTGATCCGATAACCCGACTATATTGCATATAACCGACCAATATCACAATTCGCGAGAATAGAATACGGTATCTCATATCGTATCAATCTCGGTCCCGCACATATCACATATGTGCTCCTACTCCATTTCGCTTGAGCCAGGAAACCTCTGTGTAGGACTCTAAAGACTCGTCAATACGCCGGCAGTAGGTGATGATCATATCAAACATCCACAAGCCGCAAGCAGTCTGCTAAACGTAAGGGCCACCGAGGTATTGAGCGATCAGAAGATCAATAAGCAAGCCTACTCACTCTCCTGCGAATCCAATCAGTAACAATACCGTACAATCCGGTCTCTCCGTCTGATATGTCGCATATCTCATCTAGGGATGGTAAATGTCAGACCCCGGTAACTCAATAAGTCATTTCGATATGAGGCTCATAACGGGTCGAGAAACTACTGATAATACTTACTAGTATATCTCTGAAGCAGCCTTGGCTAAGGACTTTTTGTTATAGCCAACCGAGCACAGCGCAACATCAACTCTCTATACCGGGAGAGAAGAAACCCCTCGTATCGCTCATTGCCTCCAAATGACTCGGCACTGTACTCAAAAGCCACCATTTTGCACGTTCTCTTGAATGTGGTATGGTGGAAATCAAAGCACAGTGGGACTCACACAAGACTCTATGACGATCTAGGGTCTACAGACTAACCTGTACCAGTGTCACCAGAGAACTGAAATCTGACGTTAGGTATAATTCTATCTGGGAGTTCTCGGTGAGTCCGTCCAGTGTACCCTGTCTCCACTTAGCACCCGTACACCGTCTCTGATGTCAAACACCAATGGATATGGAATCAACCATCGTCCATCTACATGGGTCGAGAAGCTATACGCTAGTCAACTCTGGTATATCGATGCCTTGTCTCGATACATCTACGACTAGGGACATTTGAAGGATGTACTTAACGACTACAATGTCCCCACTAGTATGATCTGCATCATAGTCCTGGTAGTCAAGTACTCATCCTAAGGGCTTTATCAACATGTAACATAGAGACAATCAGAGTTCATGTTAAGATAAAGAGCAACCAGATAGCATACTATCATGTCGAGAAAGAAAGTCCTCTATATATATGTCCAAGCATCCTCTACAATATACATCGTATGTATAGTAATGGCCTCTAGGACATACATATCACTAACAATCTTCCACTTGCACTAGGGCCATCTGTTGTAGTATCTCATACCCAACAGTGGTTGATGTATCTCATACTCAACCATCCCATAAAAGTCTCTACTGGGAGTAGGCCTTCGTGAGTAGATTCACGCTGTTCTCCCCTGTGTCTACTCTCCTAATCTCGATCTCCCTGGAGATCAACCATTTCCATGATCAGGTGATGCTGCCTAAGTATATGTTTGGATTACTTATGGGACGGGGGTTCCTAGGCCTAAGCCATAACTCCATTGGCACACAATGGTAGGAACGAAGTTCATCTCATGAACTAGTGTACATCCAGACTACCTCTTTGGTAGTATCCTTGGTAGCAATGTATCCAGCCTTTATCGTCTAGTGTGTCATGGTATCTAGTTTGGAACTCTTCCAACATACCGTCCCTACGCCGAGGGAAAAGACAATGCCTGTGACTGACATTCAGTCGACCTTACCACCTTGGATGCTATCCAGTGATTTTCCCTAGGATCGATTGATACCATCTTACTACACCTAGTGAGAATCCTAACATCCATTTAGATCTATCTCATAGATCCAAAATCCAGGATTTTGGAGGTATCACCTTGATCCTATATAGAGTATCCATGTGATAAGTGGAGATTGACCGAGCGTAGTATAGGAAACTTATTTCCTATCAAGAGTATGTCATCCATGTACAATAAGAGGATCATCACCATACTTCATACTACTTTTTTGTATATACAAGGTTCATCTACCATTTTGATGAAGTCAAACTCTTTGAATACCACATCAAAAAAGATGTTCCAACTCCGTGATGCCTGCTTTAACTCATAAAGCAACTTGCACACGTTTCCGCTGATCCCACTGTCTACGAAGCCCTCTGGCTGTGTACTTATAGACGCTCTCTTCTAAATCATTATTTAGAAAAGCATTCTTGACACCCAACCGCCAGATATCGTAGTTATGGTATGTAGCAATAGCAAGTAGGATCCGGATGAACTTAAGCATAACCACTAGAGAAAAGGTTTCATCATTATCCATACCCGGTCGATGACGAGAACCATTTACAACTAGTCTTAGCTTTGAAAGTCTCGACTTTTCCATGTACACCAAGTAATCATCTCAAGATATACTTGCTCCTGATGGGGATTTAACGTTTCAGATAAAGCAACCAAAGTCCATACTTTGTTGGTGTATATGGATTCCATCTCAGATCGCTTAGCATCCAGCCATTCGCATAGAGTCCCCACTCCTGATGGCCAGCTCGAAAATAGTTAGGTTATCATCTCATGATGCAATCCTTTCTCCCACTGTCATAGAGGAAACCAAAGTAAATCTCAGGTGGGTGAGGAACCCTACTAGATCGACGGAGAGGCTGAGGTTCGTTGGGAACTATTGAATCCTCCGGTTCTACCAAATCATCAGCTGCAGTTTGTATAGCTAGAACTCCTTCCAGTTCTACCTCACGACCACTAATTTCTTCACAAGAAATTTCCTTTCCCAAAGGTGGCATGCTGAGAAACAAAACACCTTTTGCTCCTCAGTGCGGTAGAAGAAATTCCCTTGCAAATGCTTGGGATATCCAACAAACTTCAACAGAACTGAACTTGCCTCGAGCTTGTCCGTATTTTGCTTTTAGACATAGGCCATACAACCCCAAATCTTAACATCCTTCAGAGACGGTCTCTTCCCATACCATATCACATATGGAGTGGTAGGCACCTGATTTGGTTGGAACCCTATTCAATAGGTATGCAGCTTCACAAGTACATAACCCCCAAAAGGAAATAGACATCTCAGTAGTACTCATCATAAAGCACACCATATCACATAGGGTGCGATTGCTCCACCCCGATATACCAACGTGTTGTGGTGTATACGGAGGATTAATCCTGAGAGAGAATCTCATTCTCATTTAGAATTGTATAGGAATTTCGTGCTCAAGTATTCTCCTCCCTGATCGCATCAAAGGACATAATACTTATACCTATTATGGTTCTCTACTTCTAACTTATATTCTTTGAATTTCTCAAAAGCTTCAGACTTGTGTTTCAACAGGAACACATATGCGAATCTTGAGAGATCATCTGTGAATGTAATGAAGTACAAAGAATCAATCCTGGCATGTGTAGACAGGGGACCTTACATACATCATCATGTATCAATCCCAAGAGTTTACTAACTCTTTCTCTGTTTCCAACAAACGGAGCTATGGTCGTCTTATCTTTGTGACATGACTGGCAAGTTTCACAAGATGTAAATTTAAACAAATTTAAATATGCATCTTAATGTAACTTAGCTAGTCGGGTCGCATTGATATGACCTAGTCTATAATGCCATAAGAAGGATCCGTTCACTTCTGAACTCTTCCTCTTGTGTGTGTTCTGTATATTAAGAACTGTGGTTTGATTTAGAACGTATATGCTTTTAGATAACATGCCTGAACCGATCAACACTTGATATAGGAAATGTTCAAAAAATTATTCAACAATACAAAATTATATCCTTCTTTACTAAATAAAGAGACCTATATGATGTTGTATATCAGGTTTGGTATCTAATAACATTCGTTCAGAATCAATGTATTTGGTAAAACATGGTGATAACTGCCAACAAGCTTGGCTGCAACACTTGCACCGTTTCCAACTCTTGAAACTTATCACCCATTCTCAGTTCTCTACCAATCTATAGCCCATGTAAAAGATTACATTAACGGGATCCTGATCCGGTATCTTATACCCAGGACGTAAAGGATACTGAGAAACAGTTCTTGGTAATGAACACACCCGAAGAAAATGCATCATCATGCACTTTCTTCGTTTGGGCGGCACGGGAATTCTGGTAATCCCCTATTTCCTGCTCGGTCTTATAAAATTATAAGTTGGAGTGGGATTAACGTTCCCAGCCAAGTATAACAAGCGGGTTAGGTCAATACACCCTTATTATTATATTGATTAAGGCATGTCATGGTCGCTACCTGGAAAGAGAGAAGAAAACACTCAGCGTATGCTCTTGCAAGATTAGATTGGTTATCAATTTATCTAATCAGGATGGATCCCACTGTTTTAGTCAAATTTTCATTCAAACCCTAAAAGGAAAGACTTGCCGGGATTAATTACACCCTACAAGTTCACCAATCTTTCAGCCAGGCCTGTGCCGGTAATTTGTGGGAGGTTCCTCATGCTTTCGCACGGACTTAATTAAAATAAACCTTGTTTTCCCATAGGCGTAACCCCGTTGACACCTTTCTAGACACCTACTTGATTGGCTAATTGTAATGTGTAAAACTCTCCCAGGAGTAACTATTACTCGCAGTGGGTATCGAGATCCAACTATCTCATAGATGGCATGCAAGCTCATTGCAAATTTCAACACTTGAAATTCCCAATAATATTTTACCCCAAGCGTCCTATGACCTTGACGCAGGCCAACAAACCATAGTCCGCTTGTCAAGTTCAACCCGTACATTTCCCGATTGAATTAAACCCACCCGCACGACCCTTGACGCAGGCTAACAAAGTCGCACGACTACCCTAACTCAATCGCATCATATGCTTTAGCAGATAAGCATAAATAGCTACCGCACACTACGCCTTGACGCAGGCCAACAAACGTAGCATGAATAATATGAAGCACTTATCTGAAATGACGGAGGGCTACGCAAGATTTTAAAAAAACTATGAGCGTAATGAACATGATATCGTTGTAGAATCGAGTGATTTAAATGGAGTGTTTTTTAGGCCTTTACTAGTTTTGCTAAAGAGGTCACTCCCGGTGAAGGGATCGTCGGCTGTTTCCTCATCGAATGAGGTGCATGATATTTCACAAATACCACAATGCATCACAAGAACTAGATAAGAAATCAAAAGAAAAAATCGAGGGTCGTAGCATCTTCCAGTTATTGCTAAAGAGGTCACTCCCGGTAAAGGGATCTTGGCTCTTTCCTTATCGAATAAGGTGCTGGATGTTATACAAGGAATAGCAAAGCAACAACTAGAGCTAGCTGTTTTTGAAAATTCGATTCCATAACATCTTTAGGTTTCTTTTATTTCATTAATCTCATTAATAAAGTCTCATCATGTTAAGTTAGCTAAACATCATAGATAAATACAACGTACGCTTATGCCATCCACATTCGCCTCGATGTCCCCTCCTGCACCGTTAGGTCAGGTAACTAAAGGCAGAGCGGGCAGTGCTAGCGCGGGTGTAAAATATAAGCAACTTCGATATAATATATCACATATACTATATCCTGTATTCATCTCATCAATATATCATATGATCACATCACAGATATCGCAGCAGAATACAACATATGAAATATTGGATATACCATGATTTCCGGGTTTTATTTTAAGCCTGTTTAAAACACGGATTCCACGGTTATGATGAATAGCCAATCCCACATCCCTAGACCCCCACGAGAGCGGCAAGTAACACTGCCAATTCTAGAGTTAGGAAACCCGGTCTCGACTCCTCGAGATGGCCTCATACAGGACCCTAGAACCCGGTTACTTGTGCTCAACGCCTTGGGTCTATCCTAATGCGGAAAAGTAAATAATATACAATGGTGACATCAACCTCATCCCGGAAGTGCCCCAATAAAAGAATATTACATACAATGAATTTTACATGAATGAAAATGAAAAACTCTCATCTCACATTAAACCCCGGCTATTCAAAACACGACGATCCAATATAATATATCCCAGTAACACATAACATCACATGTCATCAACGTAAGTAAATATGCGTATCCAAATTGTCGTTTACATATAGCACCGAAACCGGTGATACACCACAAATTACACTTACGGTCGCAGAAAAGAAAGTGATAAACTACAACAGTGGGAATCCGCAACCACCTTAAACATCGCATGCCTAACCAAATGAATTCCTTAGACATCGCATGCCTAACACTTATAAACCCCGCATTTTAGTCTCGATCTCGAAAAAACTTTTCAATATCAAGTCGGGAAATTCAACAAGATTCCAGACATCCTGATCGAATACCCATCGGAAACTTTAGTAGACGGCCGCACCCCCGATGCTGTCGATGAAGTGCACTATGGCGGAACACCGCAGCCGCGAGCACCTGAACGGATGATTTTGGCGACGAGGTTCTCCTACAGTCACTTGGTCGGGGCTATGGGGTGTGGCTATCTATTAAGTTTAACCAGCGAGTATCCGCGTACGCTACGTGATTGTGACGAACTTTTGATCACATCAAAATCCTATGGTAACCGATCATCTGAGACTAAAGTGCTAGATTTATAACATTCAAACTAGTTATCTCATAACTACTTGTGGATTCCAAATATTGTTTCTCATCACATAATATCCGGACGACGATAAACTCTTCGATCGATGCATCAAAGTCCCGCAATTTCCCGAAAGCTCAACACTTGAGCACAATTTTAGTAATACCCGAAGATGCCACAGTACCTATGAACCAGCCGTAGAAGGGTCAAACCAACGCCTCACATGTGACAACGGTAAACTACCACAAACCCTAAGGTTGAAGTGGCGGTTTTGACGGCCACATAATCGAGTTAAGGTTTCGTTCTTCTAGAAGGTCCACGGAATCACTTGCAGGTTTTTCCGAATACGTTAAACTTGGAAAAATGGGTTTTTGACATTCGATCGAACCTTTTAACTTCATCTAGACAATATGCGACAAACCCGAAACAATGTTAAAACTATGAATACGAAACACTCCGAATTGCTTATAGTGTAAGATTACATCACATGCAAAATTAGCCAAAATAAACAACACCTGAAACACCAAAACACAGAGATAAGCAAATGACAAAAAATTGAACATTAAATGCCCCAACTGGGCTGGCCAGCTCGGAAAAACACCACATGTGCTTGGCCAAAATCCGAGCACTGGGTCCTAAATTTTTACCATGTGCTTATAACCTTCCAAATACCATTCTGCACTTGTTTGAAAAATTTTCTGAAAGCTTTTTAAAATCGACAAAAAGTATAGTTTCGTGTTTGAAGTTACGGAGTTGTTTTGGTTTCATAATTCTAAAAAAATCCGTATTAATTTCCAGCATGGCTCTGATACCACTGAAGGGTTACCCAAGACGGAAGCAAGGTTTTGGGAGGCATCGTCCATGCCAAATTCAAAAATATGCCGTTTTAGCTAACCCTAACTTGAATCGTAAACTAGAAATATACGGAATAACATATGCAAACACTTTGCAATAAGTAAAGAGAGCAAGGAATAAAACCTTTGTACACCGGTCCTTCACTTCAATAGATCCATGTAGTAGTCCCCTTCGCTGCGATCGTAAACTCCGGACTCTAGAGAGGTTCCACGAAGATACGAATATGTTTGCTTCGATGACTTCGAGGCCGAAGATGATCTACGTCGAGGAGACACTAACCCAAGCTATGTCTTCACTAGGTCAAGAACTTTGTGAAGAGAACACCCTATACTAAATGGCAAGTAGTAGAGGATGATGAAGTAGGAAGTGGGCTCACATTAGAATTGATTTTCTTACATTTTTATCTCAAACCTCCATTAGAGCTAGAAAGCTTTTTTAGGAGGAAGAAGAAGAAGATGAAGAAAAATATCTTATAAATAATTATCCAAAGGATAATTAACAACCATGGTGAGTTAATATCATATATTAACCTTTGTAGAGACTTAACCATAGCTAGAATGATGGTTGGGTTTATAAATATCTTAGCCAAGACAAAAGAGTGGACTTGGTCAATGCAAATCCAAGCTTCTCAAAGCTTCTCGCCATGACAAAAAATTCAACCATTTTGATTTACCAAAATAAATAAAAACTCTTCATTATTCTTAGCATGTTGTAAGTCATACACACATCCAAGTTGCATGTATCATCAATCATAACACATTACATGTACACAAAAATATATCACATATATTCAATGTGCACAAAATGAGAAAAAAAATCATAAGTGAGCTTAATATTAGTTAATGTAATGTAATATATCAAATATATAATTAAACATTAAATTATTAAATCAACTCTTGATTTAATAATCAAGCTATATCACATATGACCGACTAATATCATATGTAACAACTTATCAAATCAACACTTGATTCGATAACCGGGCTATATCGCATATAACCGACCAATGTCACAATTCGCGAGAATAGAATACGATATCTCATATCGTATCAATCTCGGTCCCGCACATATCGCATACGTGCTCCTACTCCGTTTCGCTTAAGCCAGGAAACCCCTGTGTAGGACTATAAAGACTCGTCAATACGCCGTATTTAGGTGATGATCATATCAAACATCCACAAGCCGCAAGCGGTCTGCTAAACGTAACGGCCACACGGGTATTGAGCGATCAGAAGATCAATAAGCAAGCCTGCTCACTCTCCTACGAATCCAATCAGTAACACTACCGTACTGTCCGGTCTCTTCGTCTGATATGTCGCATATCTCGTCTAGGGGTGGTAAACGTCAGACCCCAGTAACTCGATAAGTCGTGTCGATATGAGGCTCATAACGGGTCGAAAAACTACTGATAACACTTAACAGTATATCTTTGAAGCAGCCTTGGTCAAGGACATCCTGTTATAGCCAATCGAGCACAGCGCAACATCAACTCCCTATACCGAGAGAGACGAAACCCCTTGTATCGCTCATTGCCTCCATGTGACTCGGGACTGTACCCAAAAGCCACCATTTTGCACGTTCTCTTGAATGTTGTAAGGTGGAAATCAAAGCACAGTGGGAACCATACAAGACTCTATGACGATCTCGGGTCTACAGACTAACCTGTACCAGTGTCACTAGAGAACTGCCATATGAAGTTAGGAATAATTTCATTTGGGAGTTCTCGGCGAGTCCATCCAGTGTACCCAGTCTCCACTGAGCATCCGTATACTGTCTCTGATGTCAAACACCAATGGATATGGGATCAACCATTGCCCATCTACAAGGGTCGAGAAGCTATACGCTAGTCAACTCTAGTATATCGATGCCCTGTCTCGATACACCTACGACTAGGGACATTTAAAGGATGTACTTAATGACTACACTGTCCCCACTAGTATGATCTGCATCATAGTCCTGGTAGTCAAGTACTCATCCTAAGAGTTTTATCAACATGTAACATAGAGACAATCAGAGTACATGTTAAGATAAAGAGCAACCAGATAGCATACTATCATGTCGAGCAAGAAAGTCCTCCATATATATTTCCAAGCATCCACTACAATATACATCGTATGTACAGTAATGGCCTCTAGCGCATACATATCACTAACATGTTGTATATCAGGTTCGATATGTAATAACATTCGTTCATAATCAATGTATTTACCATTTGGTAATACAAGATGATATTTGCCAACTGATTTGGATGCAACAATTGCACCATTCTCTAACACTTAGAGATATATCACCCCTTCTCAGTTCTCTACCTGTCTGTAGCCCATGTAACAGATTATATATATGGGATCCTAATCCGGTATCTCATACCTAGGACGTAGAGGATACTGAGAAACAGTTTTGGGTAAAGAACACACCCGAAGAATATGCATCAACATGCTCATTCCTCGATTGGGTGGCATGGGAATCCGTATATTCCCATATTTCCTGCTCTGACTTATAACAATTGTAAGATAGAGCGGAACCAACGTTCCCCAGGTCAGTATAATAAGAAGGTCCGGTCAATGCATCCATATTATTATCTTGATTAAGGCATGACATGGTCGCTACCAGGAGAGAGAGAAGAAAACACTCAGCGTATGCTCTTGAAAGATTAGATTGGTTATTATTTTATCTAATCAGGATGGCTACTACTGTTTTTTATCAAATCTTCCTTTAAACCCTAAAAGGTAAGACTAGCCGGGATTAATTACACTCGACAAGTTCGCCAATCTCTTTGCCAGGCAAGTGTCGATACTTTGAGGGAGGTTCCCTGTGCTTTCTCATGGACCTAATTAAAATAAACCTAGTTTTTCCAGGGGCATAACCTTGTTAACACCTTTTATACACCTACTTGATCGACTAATTGTAATGTGTAAAACTCTCCCAGGAGTAACTCTTACTCGTAGTGGGTATCGGGATCCAACTATCACATAGAAGGTATGCAATCTCATTGCATATTTCAACACTTGAAATTCCCGATAATAGTTTTTAACCTTAGCGTCCTATGACCTTGACGGAGGCCAAACTACCCATAGGGCGCTAGTCTAGTTCAACCCATTCATTTCTTGATTGAATTAGACCCACCCGCACGACCCTTGACGGAGGCCAAACTACGCCGTACGAATACCCTAATCAAATCGCATCTAATGCTGCAGATAAGTACTAATCAGCTACCATACACTACGCCTTGACGGAGGCCAAACTACCGTAGCACGAATACTAAAATAGCACTTATCTGAAATGACGGAGGGCTACGCAGGTTTTTAAGAAAACCATGAGCGTAATGAACTTGAAAACGCTGTAGTATCGAGTGATTTTGAAAAGGAGTGTTTTTGAGCCTTTTACTAGTTTTGCTAAAGAGGTCACTCCCGGTGAAGGGAGCTCGGCTCTTTCCTCATTGAATGAGGTGCTGGATATTCTACAAGGAATACTGATATGCAAAAGAAAGAACTAGAGCTACCAGTTTTTAAAACAAGTTTCTACAAAAACTTTAGGTTTCTTTTTCTGTCATTAATCTCATTAATGAAGTCCCATCAACTTATGCTTCCCAAGGATCACAGAAGAAACGAAAGCATCAATATTTACTATATATCATCATATATATAATATAAGCATTCGTCTCAACATATAAAGTGATCACATCACAGAATATCAGCAGCAGAAGAACACATATGAAATATTGGATATATTAGGAATTCCGGGTTTTAAATTAAGCCAGTAAAAAACGCGGATTCCACAGTCGTGATGAATAGCCAAACCCACATCCCTAGACCCCAACGAGAGCTGTGTAAGTCCACGTTTCCTCTCCTGGTACTTACGGGCTTGCGGAAATGATGAAAAACAATTTTTCAAGAGGTGGTAACATGGACTCAAAATACGGATCTTTGTTAAACAACTACCTAACAACCTAACATGAGTTTTACCTACTCAGTTAGGGGGCTATACCTTTCTTGAACTCCTTCGTCTTCAACTCTTTCCGGTGTACGGATCGGCCTCACCACGTCGTCTCCTTGTGCCGAAGATGGATCCACCTAAAAGCTTCTACCTTTGGCTTCTTCTTCAAACTTGAAGAAACTAGAACACTTGGTTTGCTAAACCTTGTGAACTAGGATGAGTAGAGAAGTGATTTGGGTTTTCTTTTATCTCTAAGGCAATGTTTCTCAACTCATGAGAGGGTGTTGCCTTGAGCTAGAGAGAGAGCAAGAGCAAGAGCAAGAGGCAGAGCTCAAGCAAGAAAGAGAAATGAAAATGAGAAAGTGAGTAACTCTTTTGCCATCCAAGATCTCATAATCCAAAACCATCATAACAAAATAGTAATCAAGTATTATGTGATGGTTCAAGTCAAAATGGCTATATCATTTCATGCACTCATTTTGCAAAAACAAACAAGCAAGCAAAAGTCTTTGCCATGAAATGATAGCCATTGTCATGATGATGGTCAACTAGTCCAACCTAGTCAACCGGTCAACAAAGTCAACAAGTCAAAAAAGTCAACCCCTCAACAACCATGTCACTATAATACTTTATTAATATTATTGTTAATTATATTTCTTATTCTCATTAGGGTTTAGCCAAAAGTCAATTGTCAACAGTCAACAGTCAACAACCCCAATGAGAATCCTCTGCCTCTGTCTCTCTGTCAACTGTGCATACACACCCGCATCCCCGTTCCGAGGAACACGAATACAAACGAGATAAAACCAATCCCAAAACGTACACTAGGATCTGGCTTAAACCAAAGCCCGCTAGTGTTAACTGTCCGGACACCAAACGTGCATAAGTGCACGGATGTGACCGAACCCTGTCGCAAAACCATGCGACCTGTCGCAAAACCATGCGACCTCTACTCTTTTGCCTAAAGGCGAATAGCTTTCTGTGTGGGACTCTAAAGACTCGACACTACGCTGGCAGTGTGTTTAACTACAGACCGCAAGCGACACTAGCTGTGCGTAATGGTCCCCAGGTAGACGCCGACAAGAAGACTAACGAGGTGAAACCCATCTGAACTCCTACTGACCCTGAATGTGACAATATCCATACAGTCCGGTCTGTTCGTATGATACATCTCATGGCGGGCCAAGGGGGCGGTAAACGTCAGTCCCCTAATAGCGGTACAAGTCGTGTCGGAGTGTAGCCCAGAACACCCTGAGATAGCACTGGAAACCTACCAGTATATCTCGCTTGCCCTGGCCAGGGACTACTGGTGTAATGGCTCTCCTAGACAGAGCGCGATGTCAACCCCCAATACCGGGAGAGACGAATCCTGTCTAACCGTCACTGCCTCCAAGTGCTTCGGGACTGTACCCAACTACTACCTGTTTGCATGACTCCTTTGAGCCGTGGTAGGGTAGTAATCTAAGTACAGTGGGAACACACTCGAAGCGAAGTGACAGTGTCAAGTCAGCGGACTAAGCTGTACTCATGTCACCTGGGAACTGATAACTGACGATAGGTATAGTACCAACCAACAGTTCCCGACGAGTCCTGTCCAGTGTACTCGTAACCTAACGAGAACCCGCATACCATCTCAAGTACGACGTACTGACGGCTGTGGGACTGACCGTCTCTCACACTGGGATGAGAAGCGCATACGCTAGTCTACTCCGGAGTATCGATGCCTTGTCTCGTTAGTCCTACGACTAGGTACCTGCATAAGGATGTGCTTGTGGATTACCCAGCCGCTACTAGTGTGACTGCCATCACAACGCTGATAATCAAGCAAAGATCCTAAGGGCTCCACTAATGTGTATAGGTGATATACTAAAATAAACACATGTACACATTAAAGTAGAAACAAACCAAGTAGCATACTACTATATTGAGCAAGATTGTCTATACGAGGTGAATATTCCAAGCTTTTATTAAGTAATATACAAACTAGTATGATACAGTAATGGCTTCTAGGGCATATACACTAACAATCTCCCACTTGCACTAAGGCCATGTACTGGCGTATCGAAGACTTATCATCTCGATCAGCCGCTCGAACTGAGTCTGGGGTAAGGCCTTTGTGAGTGGATCAGCAGTGTTATCTTCCGTAGAAACTCTCTGAACCTCGATCTCCTGGCGACCCACGATCTCCCTGATCAGGTGATACCGCCTCAAGATGTATCTGGACTTCTGATGGGACCTGGGTTCCGTTTCTAAAGCTATAGCCCCTTTGTTGTCGCAATATAGCGGTATTGGATCAACAATGGACGGAACCACCTGAAGTTCAGTTAAGAACTTTCTTATCCAGACTGCTTCTTTTGCGGCATCTGCAGCAGCGATATATTCCGCTTCTATCATCGAGTCAGCAACGGTTTCCTGTTTGGAACTCTTCCAACACACCGCCCCTCCATTAAGGGTAAAGACATAACTCGACATGGACTTGGAATCATCCTTGTCACTCTGGAAGATGGAGTCAGCAAAGGCCTCGATCTGGAGGTCTTTTCCGCCATACACCAAGAACATCTCCTTAGTCCTTCTCAGGTACTTGAGAATGTTCTTTACTGCTATCCAGTGTTTCTCCCCAGGGTTTGACTGATACCGGCTTACCACACTCAGTGCATAAGCTACATCTGGTCTGGTACACAACATTGCATATATTATAGAGCCTACCGCAGAAGCGTAGGGTACAATAGACATGCGATCCCTTTCCAAATCTGTCTTGGGAGACATCTCTTTGGAAAGGGTGATCTCGTGACAAGCCGGTAGATTACCGCGCTTGGAATCTTCCATACTGAATCTTTTCAGTATGGTGTCGATATACCTGGACTGTGAGAGTCCCAGTATCCTCTTGGATCTGTCACGATAGATCCGGATCCCCAGAATGTATGAGGCATCACCCAGGTCTTTCATGGAGAACCTGTGTGACAAGAACCCCTTGACAGATTGTAGCATAGGAATGCCATTTCCTATTAAGAGAATGTCATCCACGTATAAAACGAGGAATACTACAGTTCTCGCTACAAATCTACTATAGATGCATGGTTCATCTGGATTTTTGATAAAGCCAAATTCATTGACCGTCTCATCAAAACAGATGTTCCAACTCCGCGATGCCTGCTTTAGTCCGTAGATGGACTTAAGCAACTTGCACACTTTTCCGCTGCTCCCACTCTGAATGAAACCCTCTGGCTGGTCCATTTAAACACACTCCTCTAAATATCCATTTAGAAAAGCGGTCTTTACATCCATCTGCAAATCTCATAATCGTGGAAGGCAGCAATGGCAAGAAGGATCCGAATGGATTTGAGCATAGCCACTAAAGAAAAGGTCTCGTCATAGTCCAAACCAGGTCTTTGACGAAAACCCTTTGCTACAAGTCTAGCTTTATAGGTTTCAACCTGCCCATCTACACCAATCTTCTTTCTGAAGATCCATTTGCAGCCTACGGGTTTTACCCCTTCTGGAGCAAAGTCCAAAGTCCAAACTTTGTTGGTGTACATGGACTCCATCTCGGTCCGCATTGCATCTAGCCATTTTACCGAGTCACCGCTCTGAATGGCTTGCTGGAATCTAGTAGGCTCACCATAGTCAATGGTGCAATCCTCTCTATCCCCGTCTATGAGGAAACCGTAGTATCTCTCGGGCGGATGAGACTGTCTACTACTCCTACGGAGTGGCGCTGGGATGTCCGGTTTTCCTGAACCTTCTGGTTCTTCCAAGCTTTCAGTAATAACTTGTGGTTCTGGAATTTTCTCCAGTTCTACTACGCTCCCACTTTCACCTCTCTCTAAAAACTGATGTTCCAGAAAGTGGGCATGACGAGAAACAAAAACCTTTTGTTCCTCTGCGTAATAGAAAAAATACCCCCTGGAGTTCTTTGGGTATCCCACAAACTTACACAGTATTGAGCGTGCCTCGAGCTTGTCCGCAAGCTGCTTTTTGACAAAAGCTGGACATCCCCATGTATTAATGTGATTAAGATAGGGTCTCTCCCCACACCACATCTGATATGGTGTAGTAGGCACAGTCTTAGTTGGAATTCGGTTCAAATGGTATGCAGCTGATTCTAGTGCATATCCCCAGAATGATCGCGGTAACTCAGCGTTACTCATCATGGACCGTACCATATCCAATAGGGTTCGGTTCCGTCTCTCCGATACACCGTTTTGTTGCGGATTTTATGGAGGAGTAAGCTGAGAGAGAATTCCATTCTCTTTTAAGTAATCCAGGAACTCGGCACTCAAGTATTCACCACCTCGATCCGATCTCAGTGTCTTGATACTTTTGCCGGTTTGTTTTTCTACTTCATTCTTATATTCCTGGAATTTTCCAAAGGCTTCGGATTTATGTTTCATTAAGAAGACATAACCGTACCTTGAAAAGTCATCCGTAAAAGTAATGAAGTAAGAATAACCGCTTCGCGCATATGTAGACATTGGACCGCACACGTCGCTGTGTACGAGTCCTAAGAGCTCGCTCGCTCTTACTCCGTGTCCAGTGAACGGAGTCTTTGTCATCTTTCCTTTGAGACAGGATTGACAAGTGGCATACGATTGATATTCGAACGGATCTAAATATCCTTCTGTATGTAACTTCGTCAACCTTCTCTCATTGATGTGACCCAGTCTACAATGCCATAAGAAAGTCTGATTTATTTCCGGAGACTTTCTTTTGTGTGTATTTTGGACATTGAAAATCTGTGGTTGGTTTAATACGTATATACCATTGCTTAATGTACCTAACCCAATCAGAACTTGATTAAGGTGAATGTTTACAACTTTACTTACAGACGCAAATTCATAACCTTCTTTAGAAATCAAAGATACAGAAATGATATTACAAGTTGCGTTGGGTACAAAAAAGCAATTACGTAAAACCAAAACATGTCCATCTGACATTCCCAGGTGATAGTCCCCCACGGCCTTAGCATCCATGCTAGCTCTATTTGCAACTTTGAGGGTCATGCCACCTGCCTTCAAAAACCTACGGTTTCTCAACGCCTGCAAAGAATTACAGATATGAGATCCTGATCCGGTATCCAATACCCAGGAAGTAGAGTTTATTGCTAGACAGTTTTCAATAACATACACACCTGAAGTTGAAGCCGCAACTTGCTTCAGATCCTGTGTTCTGGCTCTCCAAGACCTGCAATCTTTCTTCCAGTGCCCACTCTTATGACAGTAAAAGCACTCTTCCTTCCCCACAAGTTTCCCCGCTATCTTTGTTGCATTTGCCTTTCCCTTCGTATCCACATTACTAACACCGCCCCTTGGTTTGGCAGGGGTTTTCTTCTTCTTTCCCTTGGCTTTCGCCATGGACCTAGAAGAGGAAGATCCTCCTACAAACAAAGTGGATGTTTCCCTACCCTTCTGTAGGGTGCCCTCTGCACTCCTCAGCATGTTAAGGAGTTCTGAAAGTTCAACTTCTTTTTCTTGCGAGTTGAACTTCAGGATAAACTGGGCGTAAGTGGAAGGAAGGGACTGAAGAATCAAGTCCGTATAGAGCTCATTCTCCAACGTGGTCCCTAGGTCCACGAGCTCCTCTATGAAGCCAATCATCTTAAGCACGTGTTCCGCTACCGATGATCCGACGGCCAACCTTGCCGAAAACAGCATTTTCGACACTTCGTATCTTGCGATACGAGATTGCTCTCCATACAGTTCTTTTGTATGGAGAAATATGGATACGAGGTCTATATTCTCGTGCCTCCTCTGATGTTCGTTGTCCATAGAGGCAAGTACGAGGCACTTGGCCTTCGCGCAATCGATTTCCCAGGTCTTATGGATTTCCCTATCCGCGACGTTGGTTTTGGAACCTGGGACAGGGGGAGCTTTGGTGGTAAGGAGATACCCCAACTTGTCATAAGTGATTGCTATTTTGACATTCCTTAGCCAATCTTTGTAGTTTGGCCCTGTCAGTTTGTTTTTATCTAGTAGTAACTTAAGTCCGGTCATGATGTTTGGTCACTGCAATTAGGAGAGAGAGAAGAAACACTTTAGCATGATGCTCTTGCAAGTTTAGAGTGTTTTTTAATTTGTCTAAACAGGATGGCTCATACTGTCTCTCGAATCCCTCCTCAAACCAAAAAGGAAGAATTAGTTAGGATCAATCTCACCGTACAATACTTGCTTAACCGTTCGGCCAGGCTGGTGTCGGTACTTCGAGGGAGTTTTTCCAACGCTTTCGCGAAGTTCCTTAATTAAATAACCTCTTTTCTCTATGGGCATTGCCCCGCTAACACATTTCTAGACACCTATTTGGTTTATAGCATTGATCGTTAAGTGAGAAATTTCCCTAGGAGTAGCATATACTCACAGTAGGATCGGGATCCAAATATCATTGCGTGACAAAACTGAAGGAATCCTACCAGAAACATCACACTCCAAATGGTATGCAGCGCTAGCAAGTTTCAGTTCTTTTGAAACTCCCGATGTTGATTTTTGCCCCATGCTCTTATGACCTTGACTTTGGCCAACAAATCATAAGTCACATGTCAAGTTCTACCCGTCATTCTCCAGGTTAATTTGAGCCCACCCGCACATACCCTTGACTTTGGCGAACAAGGTAGAACGACTGCCCCAAACCAACACATCTATCTATGCTGCACATGAATACCCAATAGCTACCAATCACTATGCCTTGACTTTGGCCAACAAACATAGCTTGAATACTTATTGACCATTCATGTGAAACGACGGAGGGCTACGAATGGTTTTGGTGAAATCGTGAACGTAGTGAACTTGATATAATCGAAGGAACGAGATAGCTTTTAAAAGAAGTGGCTTAAGCTCCGCGTTTAAAAGTTATTTTGAAAAGAAACCGAGTGGTTTTGAAAGTGTTCCAACGACTTTTACTTGGTTTATTTTTTCTTGCATTAATTCCAATGTGTCTCATCATTTAATCCTACCATTGCAGAAAACAACCAAAATATGACATACGCTTGTGCCATCCGCATTCGCCACGGGGCCCCGTCATTACCCGTTAGGTTACTTAACTAACGACAGTGCGGGGGCTGGACTAGCGCGGATGCAAAACATAAGCAACACCTAAATAGATATCATATATAGATATTCTCATTCGTCACATGCAATGATAGCCATTCCAGATCACAGATGAACACATTGGATATACTAGGAATCCGCAATTCGTACGAGCCTGTAACGAAAAGCTGATTACACGGTCGCGATGAATAGCCAATACCCCACCCTAGACCCCAACGGGTGCGGCAAACTACCCGCCAAATATCCGAAGCGGAGCAACCTCCCTCAACGACGTGAGTAGGCCACTCGGCACTTCGAGATACCCGGTAGTTTGTGCACCCCACCTTGGGTCTGTCCTAGGAGCAAAAACAGTAAAAAGAAATTATACAATGACGGCTACAACCCCGACCCGGTTGTGCGGCCAAAAATAATATTACATCAATTTACATATTACATGAATTGAAAGATAAAAGGAAAAACTCTCATCTCACAACCCCCCGGCTATTCATCCGCGTCAATCCAATGAATTCATATACACATGCCATCATCATTACAGATCACAGATATGTATAACCCCCACTAATCAACGTATAGTGATTAGCGGACGTTCAATACATATAACACATCACGGATATAGACCCGTCAGCTTAAGTCTTTAGAAGTTCGATCAAAATACGGATTTTCAAGCCCCAAAAACTAATTTTGCTTTCTGGAAAATCTGAGCAGAAAAAGCATATTGTAAAAATCACAAAACACACCCTCTAAACAAATTGCATGAAAAATCGTCCACGGCCAAGTCAACTCGGTCGCGGATCCGCGGCGGGAGCATGCTCCTGCCTCGGTTCCGCGGCGCGTTGATCGGTTCACTGGACAATTGTTCTACAGTTTGTTATAAAAACCTTGAGCCGAATTTTAAGATAAGATTTATCATTTTTGGACAGAAAAAAAATTCGGCAGAAAGTATACTTTTCGGGCGTGTTTCGGGACTTTTTCTCCGATCGAATTTCTAGTTACTTTGCTAACATGTTAGATAGTGTTTAACTAGGCTCTGATACCACTGTAAGTCCACGTTACCTCTCCCGGTACTTACGGGCTTGCGGAAATGATGAAAAACGATTTTTCAAGAGGTGGTAACATGGACTCAAAATATGGATCTTTGTTAAACAACTACCTAACAACCTAACTTGAGTTTTACCTACTCGGTTAGGGGGCTATACCTTTCTTGAACTCCTTCGTCTTCAACTCATTCCGGTGTACGGATCGGCCTCACCTCGTCGTCTCCTTGCGCCGAAGATGGATCGACCTGAAAGCTTCTACCTTTGGCTTCTTCTTCAAACTTGAAGAAACTAGAACACTTGGTTTGCTAAACCTTGTGAACTAGGATGAGTAGAGAAGTGATTTGGGTTTTCTTTTATCTCTAAGGCAATGTTTCTCAACTCATGAGAGGGTGTTGCCTTGAGCTAGAGAGAGAGCAAGAGCAAGAGCAAGAGGGAGAGCTCAAGCAAGAGAGAGAAATGAAAATGAGAAAGTGAGTAACTCTTTTGCCATCCAAGCTCTCATAATCCAAAACCATCATAACAAAATAGTAATCAAGTATTATGTGATGGTTCAAGTCAAAATGGCTATATCATTTCATGCACTCATTTTGCAAAAACAAACAAGCAAGCAAAAGTCTTTGCCATGAAATGATAGCCATTGTCATGATGATGGTCAACTAGTCCAACCTAGTCAACCGGTCAACAAAGTCAACAAGTCAAAAAAGTCAACCCCTCAACAACCATGTCACTATAATACTTAATTAATATTATTGTTAATTATATTTCTTATTCTCATTAGGGTTTAGCCAAAAGTCAATAGTCAACAGTCAACAGTCAACAATCCCAATGAGAATCCTCTGCCTCTGTCTCTCTGTCAACTGTGCATACACACCCGCATCTGCATTCCGAGGAACACGAAAACAAACGAGATAAAACCAATCCCAAAACGTACACTAGGATCTGGCTTAAACCAAAGCCCGCTAGTGTTAACTGTCCGGACACCAAATGTGCACAAGTGCACGGATGTGACCGAACCCTGTCGCAAAACCATGCGACCTGTCGCAAAACCATGCGACCTCTACTCTTTTGCCTAAAGGCGAATAGCTTTCTGCGTGGGACTCTAAAGACTCGACACTAAGCGGCACTAGCTGTGCGTAATGGTCCCCAGGTAGACGCCGACAAGAAGACTGACGAGGTGAAACCCATCTGAACTCCTACTGAGCCTGAATGTGACAATCTCCATACAGTCCGGTCTGTTCGTCTGATACATCGCATGGCGGGCCTAGGATGCGGTAAACGTCAGTCCCCTAATAGCGGTACAAGTCGTGTAGGAGTGTAGCCCAGAACACCCTGAGATAGCACTGGAAACCTACCAGTATATCTCGTTTGCCCTGGCCAGGGACTACTCGTGTAATGGCTCTCCTAGACACAGTGCAATGTCAACCCCCAATACCGGGAGAGACGAATCCTGTCTAACCGTCACTACCTCCAAGTGCTTCGGGACTGCACCCAACTACTACCTGTTTGCTCGACTCCTTTGAGCCGTGGTAAGGTAGTAATCTAAGTACAGTGGGAACACACTCGAGGCGAAGTGACAGTGTCAAGTCAGCGGACTAAGCTGTACTCATGTCACCTGGGAACTGATAACAGACGATAGGTATAGTACCAACCAACATTTCCCGATGAGTCCTGACCAGTGTACTCGTAACCTATCGAGCACCCGCATACTATCTCAAGTATGACGTACTAACGGCTGTAGGTCAGACCGTCTCCCACACTGGGATGAGAAGCGCATACGCTAGTCTACTCCGGAGTATCGATGCCCTGTCTCGATAGTCCTACGACTAGGGATCTGCATAAGGATGTGCTTGTGGATTACCCAGCCCCCACTAGTATGACTGCCATCACAACGCTGGTAATCAAGCAAAGATCCTAAGGGCTCCACTAATGTGTATAGGTGATATACTAAAATAAACACATGTACACATTAAAGTGGAAACAAACCAAGTAGCATACTACTATATTGAGCAAGATTGTCTATACAAGGTGAATATCGCAAGCTTCTATTAAGTAATATACAAACTAGTATGATACAGTAATGGCCTCTAGGGCATATACACTAACAAGCGGCAAGCAACCTTACCAATTCTAGAGTTAGGAGACCGGGTCTCGACTCCTCGAGATGGTCTCGCACTGGACCCCAGAACCCGGTTACTTGTGCTCTCCTCCTTGGGTCTATCATAATACGGAAAAGTAAATAATATACATCAATGGTGACATCATCCTCAACCCGGAAGTGCCCTAATAAGAGAATATTACATACAAGCATTTACATGAATGAAAATGAAAAACTCTCATCTCACATATAAAACCCCGGCTATTCAAAACACGACGATCCAATATAACATATCACAGCAACACATAACATCACATGTCATCAACGTAAGTAAATATGCGTATCCCAATTGTCGTTGACATATAGCAACGAAACCGGCGATACACCACATATTACACTTACGGTCGCAGAAAAAAAAAGTGAAAAACTACAACAATTGGAATCCGCAACCACCTTAGACATCATAAACCCAATGTATCACATACTTTGGATTTCATGCCTAACCAAATGAATTCCATAGACATCACATGCCTAACAATTATAAACCCCGCATTTTAGTCTCGATATTGAAAACACTTTCCAATAACCAGTCGGGTTATTCAACAAGATTCCTGATTACCTGATCGAATGATCTTCGGAAACTTTAGTAGACGGCCGCACTCCCGATGCCATCGACGAAGTGCACTAAGGCGGAACACCATGGCCGCAAGCAGCCGAACGGATGCTTTTGGCGACGGGGTCCTACAGTCACTTGGTCAGGGCAATGGACGTGGCTATCTGGTAAGGTTATCCAGCGAGTATCCGTGTACACTACGTAATTGAGACGGACTTTTGATCCACATCACAATTCCGTGGCAACCGATCAAATGAGACTAAACTGCTAGATTTATAAAATTCAAACTAGTTATCTCATAACTAATTTTGTGGATTCTAAATATTGTATCACAATCACAGATAGCTAGACGATGTTAAATATTTTGATCGAATAAACAAACACCCAAAATTTCCCGATAAGCCCAACACTTGAGCGGAGTTCAAAAAGTACCCAGAACATGCCACAACACCTATGAACCATCCGTAGAATGGCCGATCCATGCCTCACTCATGTCGCCACGGAACTGCCGCAAACCCTAAGGTATGACCGCGGTTCCGCGATCTAAAAAGTCGAGTTTGGGTATCGTTCTTCTAGACGGTCCACAGAATCGCTTGCATGATTTTCTGAAGATTTTAAACTTGGAAAAATCCAACTCTTGGAAAATTTCCAGCGAGGGAAATATGAGTTATTGATATCCATTCGAACTTTTTAACGTCGTCTAAATAACCTGAATAGATGTTAGAATTACGAATACGAAACACTCCGTATTCCCTTTGCACAAAGATAACTTCACATGCAAATTTAGCAAAAACAAGCAACACCTGAAATACCGAAACCCAGAGCCTGGAACACACTAAAAAATTGAACCCAGAACATCCCTAAAGAACCGAGCTCACCGGTTTTAGATGAGTTGTGTTCCGCCAAAATCAGGCAATAGGGGTTCAATTTTGTACTGTGTTCATGTTGCATCTCATACCTCACGTTACTTGTCCTTCGGGTCTTCATCGCTGTCTTCCACACCTCGTCGGCTCTATGGAACATGGTGTAACACCATAGAATGTGTTTTGTGGATAATTATATTTTAATATATAGTTTTTAGTGAAAAGTTTACCAAATTGATTCCCAATTATTTTTTCTTATTTAATGAATATTTTATTAGATTTTTCCTAGTCTTGCACACACATGTGCATGATAACTAAAGTGTTAAGGTGGGGTTAAACCATGATTAGCAATCATGGTGGATTAACCCATTTGCCTTAATCTAGTTTTATAATTTTGTTTTAAGTGCTTTGGGTTTTCTTTGCATGGTTGTTCTTTTAAAAAGAAAAATGAAAAATGAATTTAAAAGGAGTTTTAAATTAGGTTGAAATGTTGACCATGGGGGAGAGAGAGAGTGAGGGCATGGTGCTACATGGCCCAAGCCATGCTTCATTAATTGTTGAGAGAGAAAGAGAGATTTTTTTTGAGTGTTCTCTCATTTCTCACTCATTATCTCACACTCTCAAACACACACACATACAAGGGCAACAGCTCCAGCATCAGCACCATCAGCAGAGCAGCAGCAACAAAGAAGCAGCAGCACCATTAGCATCAGTAGCAGGTTCTGCAGCAGCACCTGCAAGGGCAGCAGCAGCTCCAGCAACTTGCAGCAGCTCTCATCTCCTCCATTCACTTCATCTCCTACTTCCTAGGATCCCATAGGGTATAACTCTCAAACCCCATTTCTCTTTTTATGTAGCTTGTGTGCTAATTAGCTTCAGTTTAAGTTTAAAGTTAGTTTTTGTGCTAAAATTGTGATTTATGTGGAATTTTGGTTAGGATGTGATTTTGTTTGTTAACACTACTTATTTAAGTGTTGTTAGCGTCACCTTAACTAAGAGTAACCCCGGATTTCACTAAAATACCATAAGGTTTCCATTTGTGTCCAAATCGGTGTTTTTATGCGATATTTTAGCATTCTGTGATCTGCTTTTGACCCGGACCCTTCAGGATAAAATTGAGAAGACTAGAGCATACTTACCAGGTCTAGAATACACCACCAGAACACGAGCCCCTATCTCCAACCTTTGACCGCAGATTTAACCCATCTGGCCGCAAATTGCGGCCAGAAAGGAGAGTTGGGTGTTGGGGTCTTGGCTAGGGTAGTCTGCTGTGTTCTATAGTGTTTTGGCATGTGTAGTTTTGTGTGATTTGACCTGTAGGAAAATCTGGGAAAATATATCGTATTTCTATTTCATTGTGTTTGCGCGATACGCGCGATACGTGAGTAGGTTGTGCGATCCAGCGTGTCGCGGTAGTTTTAGACGCGTATTCACACGTTTTAGCGTATCGTGCACACGGGTGTTTAGTTCGCGACGCGAGTTTCTCGTTTAGTGTCGATATCGTGTTTTCCGAGATATTTGGTTATATATATGATTCCTTGTCTAATTTTCTGGTATGCAGGCGGGGACTATGGACACAACTACAGGGGGAAACAGGTGGTAGGATTCACCTAGCGTGGAGCGCTGGTGAGTAGATTTAAAATCTACTGGGGAATTGTCCGCATGGCGTTCTGCGTTTGGGCTAGGATTCTAATACTTGTCGCATATTCTACGTTATAGTTAGAATTGCGCATTTACCATATTACTTAGATGTTATGCTTGGACTAGTAGCTGTAGGACACTGCATAAATTAATGACGATTCATGTTGCACGAGCACTGATTGTGTGCTACACACATCGTCAATAATTGCCATGTCACACAAAAACCACTTATAGATTCTATATTGCTTGGTTAGGGACCTTGTGACATTATTTCATACTGCTCATCACATATGACATTTACCATACCTGTATACTTATAGAGTATCATACCATTAGTAATATGTACATATACACTTTACGTTACAGCTACAGGTATACCTTACTCATATTTTACTTATACCCAGGGGGTATACTACATCATTTACTTATAGGTAGATACCTATAATTAGCTGTACCTTATTGATTTCGCATACATCTGGTTTCAGCCACATATTTTCCTTTATATGCTCGCATTTCAGATATATCGCATATATTTATTCCTGGATTTGCGCATTGTTATTTGGATTTTACATGATGTTTTCTGGATTTGGGAACCACGGGAGTTCATGAAATTATGCATTATTTGAAAAACCAGGTTTCCTTGATTTGATATTTGCGCATCCACCATGAGATTTATCGGTTCTGATTATATACTCCATACGAGGACTGGGTGTCGTATGAGGGCACATGGTGGGGCCCGGTATGGTTCCCCTCGGCAAGATGATCGATGGACTTTGTCGATTGAGCCTGAAGGTGGGCGAGTACCTACCGGTGACAGTACCAATGACTCGGCGGGGATCATGGGGATACCGTTGGGAGTCATGTACGTATGGATACGTGGGAAGACGAGGGTCAGAGCTATGCACTCGGGCTTTTCGGGATAGCGTATGATACGCACCTATCAGGATGCTAGTCTTGGTGACGGCATCTGATAGATCAGTATTTCTGTGTCGATACTTGGCACATTGTTTTCATGATATTTCTTTTAACACCTTTTGTATATATAACATAGGATTTAACCGTTGTTATATATACCCTTACACCAATATTAGTGTAGTGGGACGCTAATATATGTGTATTGACCCCATCATATTTATTTCTGCAAATATATATTTAGGATGCCAGAAGCTTACTTGAGATTTGATTTGGCATATTAAGTGATTCATTGAGATTGGATACCGGATACATATGAGATTGTCGATTTGTTCTTTCGGGTTATAGGAAATTATTCGATACTGTATATTGAGAAGATGTGAGACTTATATGATATGAGAGCCCAACTTGGGGGCTAAGTGAGGAATTGTGAATTTGAGTGTCTTGATGGATTGTGATCCTACCACGATGTCAGGATTCCGTGGGAATGACATATTTCACTCCATACCTCACACTTATCTATTTATGCAATGTTTCATGTATTAGTAGTACCTGTTAGTGTACCCTTCATGATTGCTGCATATCTACATTCTCATATCCCTATCGCATGATTATTGTATACTATTGTCATATCACTATTGCTTCATATATTGGTTGTACCTGTTAGTGTACTTTCCATTATTCTGCATTCATATGACCTGTTATTACTGTTAATTGCATATCTTAGATTCATGTTGTACGTACATACCTGCGATTACCTACACATGTTATCTACTATTCACGAGTTGGCACCTCACCCCCGTTGTGCCACAGGTGTTGCAGGGTGTTCCCCAGAGTAGTCGAGGTAGGCTATTCATCTATCATCTTTTCCTACAGATACCACATCGGCTCATAGTGTGCTATTTTACTGAGGTGGGTTTTGGTGGTTATCTGTATTTTGTATTGTACATTCATTGTATCTGGTACCCTCCATTTACTATTATGTTGTTGAGTTAGAGACTTGGTGAGGACGTTATTGTATATTATTTGTGGATTTGTTGTCTTTTATACAGCTTTATCTCTATTGTCTTTATTTTTTCGCTACGGCGTCGTATATTTGTGATGGTGATTATTTTCCGCCTTTGGGCGTGTATTTGCTCCCGTTTGGGGATGCTTATTTATATTTCTGTTGTACCCATTTTTGGGGCTAGTTTTTACAAAGGGTGTGTTGCCAAAATTTTAAAGAAAGAAAGTTGGACTTTCAAGGAATTTAGGTTATGATTTCAAATGTTTTCAAACTTCTATTATCTTTTCTTGTCTTTTTAATGGTTTAGATTTATGGGTTTTGGCTTTCTTTTACTGCGTGACGTCTTTAGGCGTTGCGTAGTATTAGGGCCGTCACATGCCAATTTATGGTCGTGACAAAGTTGGTATCAGAGTGCTAGGTTTTACCTTTCGGAGTGTAGGATGACCTTGGTATGATGGAGTAGGTAGCTTAAGCAGAGTAACGTAGTGTGTGTATGTCTGCAGCATACCCACGATGCGGTACTTCGCCTTGAGTGACCTAAGTACAAATTTCTTGAAATTCCTTCCTTGATGATTCATATCCTTGTGATTCGATTTCCGTATTCTTATCGAATCTTATCTCTATTTATAGCCTTGCCGCCGATGACTATGGGGACTCAGAGTGATGCAGCGAGGGCCGAGGTTAGAGTTAGCTCGGGTGAGACGAGCACTGACCATAATGGCATGCTAGTTGCACAGGTGCAGACGGATCAGCCTTCGACTGATAGTATCGATAGGCTTCTGGCAGAGATGCAGGACTTCCGCCAGACTATGAGTTCATTGGTTGATGTCGTTCGAGCGTTGCGACAGGAGGTTGTCACCCCTGTTACTCAGTTGTCATTTGCTGTAACACTTTAGATTTTCGTTAGAATGTTTTTCGTGTTAATTAGCAATTGAGAGTGTTATTTCATATGTGTACATGGGATTATTAGTTATAATTTAGTTGTGTTTACCCTAATTGGGAATTTTTGTGTTAAGTGCACACATGCACACTTAGTACAATTTTTGTGACTTAGGTAAAAAGTGTTAGCATGTTAACCATTTTCTTTCATGCATGGTTGTTATTTTCCCCACCCTTTTATCAAAACAAAACCCTTTGTAAATTCAAAATGTATTAGAATATAGAAGCATGGTCTTAGGTAGAGGGAATTGACTTTTGACCCATTTCTTTCTCTCTCTTTTCTCTCTTTCTCATTTTTCTGGAACTCTCTTCAGAGAGGCAGCAGCAACACCAGAAATTCATCACATTTTCCTTCTCTTTTCTTTTCCCTTTGATCTTTACACAAAATCCTACACAAATCAACACTTTTCCTTCACAAAACCTTGGAAAAGGGGCTTATTTGAGGTGTTTGGTGGTAGATCTGCCCACTTGAGGTTAAAGCTGGAACTTTTGGTTTTTCTAAGGTCATTTGAAGGTATAAATCTCACTCCTAGCACCCTATCTCCATAACTTGCATGTTTAGTTTCAAAATATCGCCTTTTTGTGCAATTTTAGTGCTATTGAAGGGATTTAGTGATGATATGTTAAAATTTATGTTGTTGTGGCTTCATTAGCTTGCTAATGAGTTATTAGTGTGGGTTTAGACCTGGGTTTGCTTCAGGTTCCACAAAAATACCCTAAAGTTTCATTTTTGTGCAAAAGTGTGGATTTTAACTAGAAATAAGGCTCTGTAGGATCTGCTACTACCCGAGATGTTTCAGAGTGAAATTGGAATTATTGTAGCATACACAGGGGGTATAAAGTCCACACACCAAACCCGGGGGCCCACCTCCCTACCCAGGCCGCCGAAAAATGAGTTATGGCCGTAAATTGCGGCCAGATTAGTGAACTGAGGGTTGTGGTTTGGGTCACAGGAGTCTGCTGCTATGTGGAGTGTTTTGGTATATCTATTTTTATAATATTTGTTCTGTAGCAAAATCTGGAGTAGAATACCCTATTTCCCGTATTTTTAATCTTTCGCGACATGCGTGATACGTGTGTGTGGGTATGGGGTTTCTGCGTATCGCGACGCGTCGGAGCGACTTTAGGCGCGTAATCACACATTTTAACGTATTGCGCATACGCGCGCTTGGTTTGCGACACGGGTTTCTAGTTGACCTTAAATGTCGTGTTTGCATGGTTTTGAGCTTATGCGTGATATTCTGTAGAATTCTAGGCTCGCAGGCGAGTGCGACGGACGCCGCGAAGAAGGGGAAACAAGTCATCGGCTATACCTAGCGAGAGACTACGGTGAGTAAATTTAACATCTACGGGGATATCGCCGGCATGGCGTTCTACGTCAGGGCTGATAGGATCTTGTAGCTACATTTCCATACATTGACTATTCATGGATACTATTTAGTGCATACCACATTCCCTGATATATGTATACAAACTAGAATTGATAGAACACCGCACCATTACTAACGGTTCATGTTGCACGAGCACTATCCTGCATGCTACACACACACCGTTAGTAATTGCCATGACACTCACACTGTAGAACTTGACATGATATTTATACTTGATGCATATATCACATCGGATCATTATGTTGTAGCTCATCTTTATGTGACTTGACATGATATTCATACTTGATGAACATATCACATCACATTGACATGCATATTGGTTTGGATTACATGTGATTTCTGGATTTGGGAACCGTGGCTATTTCAAATATGTAATCATTTAAAAACCCGGTTCCCTTGATATGATATTTCGGTGCATCTACCCTATGTTTTCTCGGTGCTAGAGTGGGACATATATGAGACAGAGAGGGGGCTGACCCGGACTGACGGATGCCCGATATATATGAGATAGAGGGGGCTGACCCGGACTGACGGATGCCCGATATATATATATATATATATATATATATATATATATATATATATAGAGAGAGAGAGAGAGAGAGAGGGATGACCCAGACTGACGGATGCCCGATATATATGAGATAGAGGCGGCTGACCCGGAATGACGGATGCCCGATATATATGAGAAAGAGGGTTGACCCGGACTGACGAATGCCCGATAGACATATGAGAGAGGGGGCTGACCCGAACCGACGGATGCCCAATATAGGAAGATTTGCGTGTCGATGCTAGACACGAGTATTTATGATATTTGGGTGCCGATGTTGGGCACTCGTGATTCTCAGTGATGTACAGGATTTAAGGGCCGATGGGAGTGCCGGCGTCTGGGTTGTTGGGATTTGGGGTGCATTGATGGACACCGATTACATATTCCACGTTGAAATTCCGTGTAGATGTTATAATTCCCATGCTCAGCATTCATTATTATATCTCATCCTATAGTTATATTACCTGATAGAGCACTTGCATGATCACTGCACATACTGCTTATCACGCATTGGTATCATTTGTTGGCGTATGATAGATTAGCGCAGTACGTACATGCTCGCGATTACCTTTATATCTTATTTCTATTCACGAGTTGGCAACTCACCCCCGTTGTGCCACAGTGTTTGCAGGTTGCCCGTCGGAGAAGTCGCGGCAAGCTACATTTTGCATCTTTTGACACAGATACCCCCATAGTTGGTGTACTAGCTCTTTTGCTGATAGGTGGGTTCTGTGCGGTATATGTTTATCTTTCAGTTATGTTTATTGTTGTATCTAGTATTCTCCATCTACCATGTATGTATTTGACTTAGAGACAGTGTGAGGACGATGATGTATATTATCTGTATTCTGGTGTCGAGCTCGTTGTGAGCCGACTGTACTTTGCAGTTTATCTTATCTGTGATGTTTCCACTTATGGATCTTGATCTTCGCAACGGCGTCGTATATTGCTATCTTGGTGATTATTTATTTAAGAATTCTTGTCACTTTAATGAATACTTCCATTTAAAACATAAACACTCTATACTTTTACTGGTTTGATTTCTGGGTTTTCGGTTCACTTAGCTGTGTTACGCCTGTAGATGTTACGTGGTTAAGTGTCGGTCACGGGCCAAACTTCGGGTCGTGACATTTGCGATCAGCATGCAGCAGTCCGTCACCTGCATAGCACCAATGGATGCGGCTCCAGTTGACGAGGCACATATTCCAGAGACTCTGAGGGTTCCAGGACAGTGGAGGACTCGTACCAGTGTACCAACCCAGAGACAGAGGTTTAGTCATCGAGACAGATTTCGTGGCCGTCGCGGGAATAACAGAGGCTTAGGGCGAGGACAGTCGTTCAGCTCTCATTCCTAAGAGGGTCAGCAGTCAGCGCGTGGATGCTTTCGATGTGGAAGCCTTCAGCACTTCGTCAAGGATTGTTCCTTAGCACCTCGTTATGATCGTAATCAGAGAGGTCGTGGACGTGGAAGGTTTGCTAAGAGGAGTCAATCTACCAGAGGAGTTCAGTCAGTTGCGGGTAGGGGGCAGACACAGGAGTTTGCTTCTACTCATCGGGACGCGCAGGCGTCCAATGCAGAGTTTTCAGGTATCCTTAATTCGTATGTTCTTTTGATGTATTTGTTTGCTTTCCACACTTGTGCCGTGGTTGGGATGAGAGTCGTGTTAGGTAGGTTAGCCGTTTGTTGTGTTAACTTCTGTCAGCGATTCTTTTGTTGCGCGACACGTATTTCAGTTGTGTGCCAATCGGATAGGAGATAGAGTTTCGTCCGTCGTTTTGATCCTTCTAGAGATGTTGGATTTGACGTTCTCCTGGGCACGAACTGGTTAGCTACGTGCTAGGCGTCTGTGGATTACCGTGAGGAAAACAGTTAGGTTTGTTTTCCCCGGCGAGTCAGTTCTTGTTGTGCAGGTGGACAGTGGTGCCGTCTCTCACAGCTTGAATTCAGCCTGTTTCGCTGGTCGGCTTTTGAGGAGATGTCGTGGATTCTTGGCGTTCATTCGTGATACCGTAGCCATAGTTGGTTTGTTGGATCGGTTTTTCTTTCGTGCGACAGTTTTCCGACGTTGTTCCAGATGAGCCGGCGAAGCTTAGGGTGCTTAAGGATCAGCTGCAGAGTTGTTGTTTGGGGAGTTTTGTGCATCTGGGTGTTTTTCTTTTGGAAGTTCCTATTTCTGTTCGTCAAAGAGAAAGACGGCAGTTTAAGGTTGTGTATCGAGGGATCGTTAATTGAACCGGCTTACGGTGCGGATAGGTATCCTTTATCTCGCATTGACGATTTCTTCGATCAGCTCAGCAGTGCGAGACATTTTCTAACTTTGTTCTGGATCAGGTCATCATTGTTGCGGGTTCGAAGTGATGGCATTCCGAAGACTGCCTTGTGCATGCTACGGGCTTTGTGCGTTTTGGTGGTGTCTTGGGACTCACCAATGCCCTAGGAGCATTCGTAGATGTGATGAACTGGATTTCTTCAGCCCGTTCCTCGACCCGTTATTGTTGTGTGATTTACGACATTCTGGTCTAATTAATGAGTCTTGAGGGACAGGAGCAGCACTTGAGGATTTGTTTTGCAGATATTGGGAGAACCCCAGCGGTCTGCTAGATTCTCGGAGTGTTTCTTCAAGCTTGTTAGTGTTGACTCCTTGGTCTGGTAGTCATTGGAGACGGTTTTGTATGGTTCCGAGGGAGATCGTGGCCGTACAGCTTGGGACCAGACTTGTATGCAGGGAAAAGGTCCGCTGATTTTAGGCTTAACGGGTTTATACCGCCGTTTCTTGCAGGATTGCCAGTGTAGTGCTGCACCATTGACCGAACTGACCGGAAGGGAGGTTTCTTTTCTTTGGACTGAGGCATGTGTGCGGAGTTTTCGGCAGTTGAAGATTCGGTTAACAACTGCATCAGTTCTTTCTTTGCTTTCTGGTTCGGGCGACCTTGTTGTTTAACTGTAATGTTTCTTGAGTGGGGCTCGATTGTGCACTGATTTAGCACTATAGTGTTATCACTTTTGCTTCCCAACATTTGGAGGAAGTACGAGAAGGATATTCCACTCCTGATCTGGAGATGGCCGTGGTGGTTTTGCGTTGGAGATTTGGAGACACTATTTGTTCGAGAGTCGTGTAAGATTCTCATGGACCACCAGAGCTTAATGTACCTCTTCCTGCAGCGGATTTTGATTGTTGTGATAGTCTTCTACAGATTTACAATTCTTATGCGATCGTTGAGTACAGCTTAAGTTCATCTCTACGGAGGGGACAGCTTGCTCATGTCCGTGCCCGACCACTTTTACTTAATCGCTTTCGCGAGACATTGCCCGCCGATGCTCGTACGTCAGAGATACTTGAGCATACTCGGCCTGGTAATGATTCGGAGACCTTGATTTGTGACACGGGTATGCTAAGTTAGGGACGCGTTTGTGTACCTGATGTTATCGGGTAGAAACGTGAAATCCTAGAACATGCACATCAGTTAACTCTCTGTATTCATTCAAGTTCCACCAACATTGACGTGACTTGTAAGATAGTTACGGGTGGGAAGGGATGTAAAGAGAAGTTTTGTGTTTCGTTTCAAGGTGTCTGTCTTGTTGTGTGTTTTGGTTGAGCATCTGAGACCGGCTGGAGAGTTGAAACTTTAACCGTTCCGAAGTAGGAGTGGGAGCAGATATCCATGAATTTCGTTATGGTGTCTAACCAGGTTTAATCAGGGTGTGACTCCATTCGGATTGTTGTCGTCCGGTTATACTCAGTTTGCTCAGTTGTTCTTTGATAAGTTGTGTGTTTGTGTTAATTGTGTCGGCAGTTGGGGATCGTCATTCGCCATGGTCTCTTTCGATAGATGTTATCAGGAGACACTCCAATTGTCAACCTTTAGGTTTAGGGGTTAGGTCGTGTCGATCACCAGTATGTTGTTTTCTGACTCTGCGTAAGTAGGATTTTGGACCCTAGCTAGTCTAGAGACTTCGGAGATGATCCAGTTGTTTCAGGTCAGGATAAGAGTAGCCCAGTGCAAATAGATGTCTTATGCTGACTGTGTTGGTCGTAGACTTAAGTGTGCAGTGGCAAATCATGTATTCCTGCGGATTTTTTTCCCGATAAATGACGTGTTGGATTTTGGGAAGCTTGTCCCAGGATTTTTGGTCCTTTTGAGATCCCTTAAGCATGTTAGTTTCGTTGCCTATAATTTGGCACTTCCGCCCATATTATTGAGTTTTCACCTTGTATTCCTTGTGTCGGTACTTTACGATTACCTTCATGACCTTTCTCACATTATTTGGCTTGGACGCGATCGTTTCGCTCACCGGCAGCCATTTGTGTTAATGGCTCGGCAGGTGAAGAAACGTCGGTCAAGGGTCTTGCCATCTGTGAAGGGTTTTTCTTGGACGTAGCCGTATAGTGAGGTAATCACTTGGGAGGCTGCGAGCGAGATTTGAGAGTTGTAATCTACTCTTTGAAGGTACGCGTAGCAGTATATTTTTAAATTCAGGGACAAATTTCTTTAAGGGGGGGAGATTGTAACACCTTAGAATTTGTTTTGTGGATAATTATATTTTAATGTATAGTATTTAATGAAAAGTTTACCTAATTGATTTCCAATTATTTTATCCTATTTAATGGATATTTTATTAGATTTTTCTTAGGCTTGCACACACATGTGCATGATAACTAGAGTGTTAAGGTGGGGTTAAACCATGATTAGCAATCATGGTGGTTTAACCCATTTTCCTTAATCTAGTTTTATAATTTTGTTTTAAGTGCTTTGGGTTTTCTTTGCATGGTTGTTCTTTTAAAAAGAAAAATGAAAAATTAATTTAAAAGGAGTTTTAAATTGGGTTGAAATGTTGACCATGGGGGAGAGAGAGAGTGAGGGCATGGTGCTACATGGCCCAAGCCATGCTTCATTAATTGTTGAGAGAGAAAGTGAGGGGGGGCTTGAGTGTTCTCTCATTTCTCACTAATTCTCTCACACTCTCAATCACACAAACACACAAGGGCAGCAGCTCCAGCAGCAGCACCATCAGTAGAGCAGCACCATCAGCATCAGCAGCAGCTTCTGCAGTAGCACCAGCAAGGGCAGCAGCAGCTCCAGCAACTTGCAGCAGCTCTCATCTCCTCCATTCACTTCTTCTCCTACTTCCTAGGATCCCATAGAGTATAACTCTCAAACCCCATTTCTCTTTTTATGCAGCTTGTGTGCTAATTAGCTTCGGTTTGAGTTTAAAGTTAGTTTTTGTGCTAAAATGGTGATTTATGTGGAATTTTGGTTAGGATGTGATTGTGTTGGTTAACCCTACTTATTTAACTGTTGTTAGGGTCACCTTAACTGAGAGTAACCCAGGATTTCACTAAAATACCATAGGGTTTCCATTTGTGTGCAAATCGGTGTTTTTATGCGATATTTTAGCATTCTGTGATATGCTTTCGACCCGTACCCTTCAGGATAAAATTGAGAAGACTGGAGCATGCTTACTAGGTCTAGAATACACCACCACAACATGAGCCCTTATCTCCTACCTTTGGCCGCAGATTTAACCCATCTGGCCGCAAATTGCGGCCAGGAAGGAGAGTTGGGTGTTGGGGTCTTGGCTAGGGTAGTCTGTTGTGTTCTATAGTGTTTTGGCATGTGTAGTTTTGTGAGATTTGACCTGTAAGAAAATGTGGGACAATTTATCGTATTTCTAGTTCGTTGTGTTTGCGAGATACGCGCGATACGTGAGTGGGTTCTGCGATCCAGCGTGTTGCGGCGTGTCGCGGTAGTTTTAGACGCGTATTCACACGTTTTAGCGTATCGTGCACACGTGCGTTTAGTTCGCGACGCGAGTTTCTCGTTTAGTGTCGATATCACGTTTTGCGAGATATTTTCTTATATATATGATTTCCTTGTCTAATTTTCATGTTTGCAGGCGGGGACTACGGACACAGCTACATGGGGAAACAGGTGGTAGGATTCACCTAGCGTGGAGCGCTGGTGAGTAGATTTAACATCTACAGGGGAATCGCCCGCATGGCGTTATGCGTCTGGGCTAGGATTATAATACTTGTCGCATAGTCTACGTTATAGTTAGAATTGCGCATTTAACCTATTACTTAGATGTTATGCCTGGACTAGTAGCCGTAGGACACTGCACAAATTATTGACGCTTCATGTTGCACGAGCACCGATTGTGTGTTACACACACCGTCAATAATTGCCATGTCACACACAAACCACTTATAGATTCTATATTGCTTGGTTAGGGACCTTGTGACAATGATTCGTACTGCTCATCACATATGATATTTACCATACTTATATACCTATAGAGTATCGTACCATTAGTAATAGATACATATACACTTTACGATACAGCTACAGTTATACCTAGCTCATATTTTACTTATACCCAGGGGGTATACTACATCATTTACTTATAGGTAGACACATATACTTAGCTTTACCTTATTGATTTCGCATACATCTGGTTTCAGCTACATATTTTCCTTTATATGCTCGCATTTCAGATATATCGCACATATTTATTCCCGGATTTGCGCATTGTTATTTGGATTTTACATGATGTTTTCTGGATTTGGGAACCGCGGGAGTTCATGAAATTATGCATTATTTGAAAAACCTGGTTTCCTTGCTATGATATTTGCACATCCACCATCAGATTTATCGGTTCTGATTATATACTCCATACGAGGAGTGGGTGCCATATGAGGGTACAAGGTGGGGCCCGGTATGGTTCCCCTCGACAAAATGATCGATGGACTTTGCCAATTGAGCCTGAAGGTGGGAGAGTACCTACCAGTGACAGTACCAATGACTCGGCGGGGATCATGGGGATACCATTGGGAGTCATGTACGTATGGATACGTGGGAAGACGAGGGTCAGAGCCAGGCACTCGTGCTTTTCGGGATAGCGTATGATACGTACCTATCAGGATGCTAGTCTTGGTGACGGCATCTGATAGATCAGTATTTCTGTGTCGATACTTGGCACATTGTTTTCATGATATTTCTCTTAATACCTTTTGTATATATAACAGGGGATTTAGCCGTTGTTATATATACCCTTACATCAATATTAGTTGAGTGGGACGCTAATATATGTGTATTGACCCCATCATATTTATTTCTGCAAATATATATTTAGTATGCTAGAATCTTACTTGAGATTTGATTTGGGATATTAGGTCATTCAATGAGATTGGATACCGGATACATATGAGATTGTCGATTTGTACATTCAGGATATAGGAGATTATTCGATATTGTACATTGAGGAGATGTGAGACTTATATGATATGAGAGCCCAACTTGGGGGCTGATTGAGGAATTGTGAATTTGAGTGTCTGGATGGATTGTGATCCTACCACGATGTTAGGATTCCGTGGGTATGACATATTTCACTCCATACCTCACACTTATCTATTTATGCACTGTTTCATGTATTAGTAGTACCTGTTAGTTTACCCTTCATGATTGATGCATATCTACATTCTCATATCCCTATCGCATGATTATTGCATACTATTGTCATATTACTATTGCTTCATATATTGGTTGTACCTGTTAGTGTACTTTCCATTATTCTGCATTCATATGACCTGTTATTACTGTTAATTGCATATCTTAGTTTCATGCTGTACGCACATTCCTGCGATTACCTGCACATGTTATCTACTATTCACGAGTTGGCAACTCACCCCCGTTGTGCCACAGGTGTTGCAGGGTGTTCCCCAGAGTAGTCGAGACAGGCTATTCATCTATCATCTTTTTCTACAGATACCGCATCTGCTCACAGTGTGTTGTTTTGCTTAGGTGGATTTTGGTGGTTATCTGTATTTTGTATTGTACATTCGTTGTATCTGGTACTCTCCATCTACAATTATGTTGTTGACTTAGAGACTTGGTGAGGACGTTATTGTATATTATTTGTGGATTTGTTGTCTTTTATACAGCTTTATCTCTATTGTCCTTATTTCTTCGCTACGGCGTCGTATATTTGTGATGGTGATTATTTTCCGCCTTTGGGCGTGTATTTGCTCCCGTTTGGGGATGCTTATTTATATTTCTGTTGTACCGATTTTTGGGGCAAGTTTTTACAAAGGGGTGTTGCCAAAATTTTTAAGAAAGAAAGTTGGACTTTTAAGGAACTTGGGTTGTGATTTCAAATGTTTTCAAACTTCAATTATCTTTTCTTGTCTTTTTTATGGTTTATATTTCTGGGTTTTAGCTTTCTTTTATTGTGTGACGTCTTTTGGCGTTGCGTAGTATTAGGGCCGTCACGTGCCAATTTTGGGTCGTGACACATGGGTACCTCAACGGCCTCTTCGTGTCAAAGACGATCCACCCGAGAGTCTATAGTATGAGCTCCTATCTCGAATCTGAGATAACTACGGCTTCTAGTTTGCTAATCTAGAAAGCCTAGAGGGTGTAGAGTATTTAGATGGATTACTTAATCACTTTAAACCCTAGGATTCTCAACTCATGAGAGCTTTTAGGGTTTGAGGAAGAAGATGAGGACTTGAGGAGAGAGAAGTGTTTTTGTGATAATGAATGTACTATTCTCATTTGTGAATATCATGAAGCATAATAATATCATCAAAATAAATATCTAGCTAATATTCATCATGCTTCATTTAATTCACAAGGTGAATCATCTAATGAGTCACCAAATGAGTCATGGATCATTTAATGAAAATACACCTCATCTCCTCCACCTCATTTAGTTTAAATCTAAAAAGAAATAAACACAAATGAGTCACCTCCTTCTAGAAGCTTCACGACAAATTACGAGACTGCCCCTCACATCCCTATTTCCGAAAAACACGGATAAACTGAGACTGAAAAAATCCATCTGTATAATACTAGGATCCGGCTTAAACCAAAGCCCACTAGTATTATCTGCCCGATCATAGTACGTTCACAAGTGTACGTAAGTGATCATGGCCCTGCCGTAAAACCATACGGCCTCTACACCTTTTTCCCGGTGCAGGGAAACTATCTGTGTGGGACTCTAAAGACTCGACACTATGCTGGCAGAGTGTTTAACTACTGGCCGCAAGCGGTACTAGCTGTACGTAACGTTCCCTAGGTATATGTCGATAAGAAGGACGATGAGGAAACCCATCCGAACTCTTACTGAGCCTGTATGTGACAATCTCCGCACAGTTCGGTCTGTTCGTCTAGGACTATCGCATATCGGGCCTAGGGGCGGTAAACGTCAGACCCCTAATAGCGAGATAAGTCGTGTCGGAGTGAAGCCCATTACACCTTGAGAAACTACTGGAGCACCTACCAGTAAATATCGCTTGCACTGGTCAGGGATCTTGCGTGATGGCTCTCAATACATAGCGTGATTTCAACCCCCAATACCGGGAGAGACGAATCCTGTCTAACCGCCACTGCCTCCAAGTGCTTCGGGACCGCACCTAACTACTACCTGTTTGCACGACTTCTTTGAGCCGTGGTAAGGTAGTAATCTAAGTACAGTGGGAACACACTCGAGACGAAGTAGCAATGTCAAGTCGACGGACTAAGCTGTACTCATGTCACCTGGGAACTGCAATCTGACGATAGGTATAGTACCAACCTGCAGTTCCCAGCGAGTCATGTCCGGTGTACTCATAACCTAACGAGCACCTGCATACTATCTCCAGTGTGACGTACTGATGGTTGTGCGACAGACCATCTCCCCATAATGGGATAAGAAGCGTATACACCAGTCTACTCCGGAGTATCAATGCCATGTCTCGATAATCCTACGACCAGGGACCTGTATAGGATGTTGCTTATAGACTACCCAGCCCCCACTAGTGTGACTGCCATCACAACGCTGGTAATCAAGTAAAGATCCTAAGGGCTTTACTAATATGTATAAGTGATATGTTAGAAGAAACATATGAACATATTAAAGTAGAAACAAACCAAGTAGCATACTACCATTTTTAGCAAGATTGTCATTACAACTGTGAATATCCTAAGCTACCATTAAGTAATATACAATCTAATATGATACAATAATGGCCTATAGGACATAAACACTAACAATTTCCCACTTGCACTTGGGCCATGCACTGGCATATCGCAGACCCATCAACTCGAATAGCCTCTTGATCTGTGTCTGAGGAATGTCCTTTGTGAAAGGATCAGCAGTGTTATTCTCCGTATATACTCCCTTCACCTCGATCTCCCGACAATCTACAATCTCCCGGATCAAGTGATACCGCCTTAAGATGTGTCTGGACTTCTGATGGGTCCTGGGTTCCTTCGCTAAAGCTATAGCGCCGTTGTTGTCGCTATACAGAGGTATTGGATCAACACTGGTAGGAACCACCTGAAGTTCTGTGTGGAACTTCTTCATCTAGACAGCTTCTTTTGCGGCATCGCAAACAGCTATGTGTTGGAGATAGTGCCCTCAGAGTCAATTATTGGATCACAGGCATGTTATTGCAATGATTGAGGGAGGACCTATTCCGGTAGGACAGTCTTACTCAAGATGATAGTATGCTATCTGGTTTATCTTTATCATCGTGTACTGCTTTAGGTGACCTTACAAGTCACTATTGCGCATTGATAGAGCCCCTAGGATTCTTGCTTGACAGCCAGAAGTATGAGGGCGATCATATACGTGGGAGCTGGTAGTCATAAGCACATCCTTAAAAGGTCCCTAGTCGTGGGAGTTTCGAGACAGGGCATCGATACTCCAGAGTAGACTAGTGTATACAGTCGAGACCCCGACGAGGGGCTGTGGCCGGTCTCACAAGTAACTGGCATCAGTTGGATCACCTAAGATGTATACAGGTGCTCATTGGGTTATTAGTACACCGGACAGGACTCGCCGGGAACATGCTAGTTGGTCTTATACCTGACGTCAGATAGCAGTTACCTGGTGACATGTGTACAGGTTAGTTCATCGACCTGAGATCGTCATTTGTCTCATGTGAGTTCCCACTGTACTTTGATTACTACCCTACCACGTTCAATGAAGACGTGCAAACAGGTTTTAGTTGGGTACAGTCCCGAGCCATATGGAGGCAGTGAGCGGATCTTCAGGGGTTCGTCTCTCCCGGTATTGGGGGTGAGGTCACGCTGTGTCTAGGAGAGCCATTACACGAAGTCCTTGGCCAAGGCAGGAGATTTACTGGTAGGTATTCCAGTAGTATCTCAGGGTGTTCTGGGCTACACTCCGACACGACTTGTACCGCTTTTGGGGGTCTGACTTTTACCAACCCCCTAGGCCCGCCATACGATGCTCATAGACGAACGGACCGGACTATACGGATATTGTCACTGACAGGCTCAGTAGGGTGTCAGCATGGGTTCTCTTATTGACGTCCCTTTTGGTCAATACCTGGTACCCCGTTACGTATATGCTAATACCTCTGACGTGCTAGTGGTTAAATCCACAACCAAAGTATTGACGAGTCTTTAGTGTCCCCCACAGACCAGTTTCTCAAGTTTCGGGCGAAACGCTGTAGAGGTCGTATGGAGATATGGAAGGGTTCGATCAGATACGTGTGGTATTGCACGGATCATGATCGGACGGATAATACTAGAGGGCTTTGGTTTAAGCCGGATCCTAGTATTGTACAGTGTATATTTGTCTCATTGCATTTGTATTCGGTCGGAATACAAATGCGGGTATGTATATACAGTAGCGGGGTTTTCCTGTAATTTATTACAGGATCAGTTTTTTGGAGTTGCCAGTTTGCTTTTCTGTTTCGGCCATTTTTCTTGGTATCTTTCGTTGGCTGGAAAAATGGTGGAGGAGGGCTTATTTCCATTTGTGCAAATAAGCATTTTAGAGGGTTGTCTTTGCATATTGTTGTATCATGATGTTTCTCCCACCCTTGACTTTCTTTTGCTTCATGATTGTTTTCATGATGGGTGTAGCTTTCATTGACTCCATGACTTCATGATTGCTTGACTTTAGGTGTGATGATGGATGATGGAGTGTTGGATTTGCTTGTGATCATTTCTTCACATCATCACTCCTTTCTCTCTCTTGCATGATATTGGCTCACTCTCATTTTTGATCCTCAGACTCGACTCTCTCTCTCTTCTCTTCCTCATGCATGGCCAGCCAAGCTAGGGGGGGGGCTGTCCAAAAGTTTTGGAGCGGGATTTTGGTCACTACATGCTAGAAAAATCCCCAAGTTCATCTAGAAAAAGTTCACATATCATTCCTCCACCATTATGGCAACTTCCACAACCCCAAAGAGACATAGAGTTCTACAGTTAACCTACAGCACTCTTGGGCACGTCGACTCGCCAACTTCGTGCCCGAGTTGCCTCGGTCCAGAAGTGGGAGCCCGTAAAAGAAGCCGGCGACGTGGTGCCCTTCCGGCGAGGAGGTGAAGATCGGAGATTCCGCGGGGAGATCGGGACGACGACGAGAAGACCGAAGGACACGGATCGCTCGGTATATCTCTCTACCCCTTCTCTAGTTAGCTAGAATTAGATTAATGGCCTAATCCGGGTTGAAAGTGCACGGTGGTGCCGGTTCAAAAGTTAAAGTACATTATCCTTTCAGCATTTTGGCCTCGGATTGACGGCCGGGGCGCCGCCGTGCACTTACATTGGTATCAGAGCCACGCCATGAACCTAGTCTAGCTTGGTCTAATGTGTTTACATCTTCGATCGAACAAAATTCCAAAAACCGCATTTTCAGAAGAATCAGTTTCTGTCGAAATGTTTTTGGCTCCAAAAATTTTTCAGGTTGTTGCAGAAACATGTGCAGGGAAGTATAAGCACTCTGGTAAAATTTGGTCGCATGAACCCATTATTCCACCGCGGAACCGCGTCCAAACCCATGTTTGGGCCGCGGTTCCGCCGCCACCTTTAATGTTCAGCGCATCAAATTTTTACAGAGAGTCTCTGTGTTGAAAATATGGGTTTTGGTATATTCTTTTTGGGCCCAGATTTTCTTTAAGTGCTACAGTAGTGCTTGGGGGCCCACTTGGGTAAATTTGTTCGATCGAATATTTTAAACATGTTAGTTCACAGTATTTACATTATATCTGCGACCGTGAATGACACATGATCGGTAAATCCTATCTAACTGCTATAGCCCGGTTAGACGGATTTGCGAACGTGACATTCACGTTGATGTTCTGTGTTGTGCTGTGATGTTGCGGATTGGTCGTGGGGGATAGCCTGGATGCAATGGTAGTACAGTTTGGTGTATTATGTACATTTGATATTGCGGGGCGAGCGTCCGACATGTGGACTGCCGTCACTGCCTGTTTGTATATTATTTTTTTGGGCACGACCGGGGTGAGGTCGATGCACCCGTTGTATGTATATTTTAATTTCCGTACTAGGATTACCCAAAGGTGGGGTGCACGGATAGCCGGATTCTAGAGGGCAACGGGCCCGCATCACATGGCGTTGAGACGGAGGGGGCTTTACTCTAGAATTGGCGGGCTATTCGCCGCACTCGTAGGGGGTACAGGTTGACCCAGGAGGGGTGCCTAAGTTACCGGATTCCGTGAATTGCCGGGTGGTCCATTCACGTTGCTGAAGGGGGCTGCCTCGCTTCAGGTTTTGGCGGGTAACTTGCCGCGCCCGTAGGGGTCTAGGATTTCATTGCACAGGCTATCTACACGACCAGGGGAATGACGGGTTTCAGTAGGGGCTCTGTGAAACCCGGGGATCCCAGATGTTTGTATTAATCTGTGATGCTTATTACATTTATGTGATGTTGCATTTTATCACTCCTTGAGCGAATATTATATATTGATATATATACTAGTTTATGTTGTATATGTTTTGCATCCGCGCTAGTCCAGTCCCCGCTCTGTCGTTAGTTAAGTAACCTAACGGGTAATGACGGGACCCAGTGGCGAATGCGGATGGCATATACGTACATCATTATTTTCGTTCTTTATTGGTGTGATCAATTAATGGGACTGCGTTGATTCGGATCAATGCAAGTTAAATAAACCTTTTCTGATGTTGTTGGAACATTTTTCAAAAAGCTGTTATTGGAAGGACGTTCACTTTTGTTTTGCACAGTGGTATTCAGTTGGAATATCCTGCTCCTCAGTCGACGAGGCAAGGGCCGAGATCCTTTCACCGGGAGTGACCCCTTGGACAGAAGTCTGCGTCAGGGCAATAACTGTTAGTGTATATGCCCTAGAGGCCATTACTGTATCATACTAGTTTGTATATTACTTAATGGAAGCTTGGGATATTCACCTTGTATAAACAATCTTTCTCAATATAGTAGTATGCTACTTGGTTTGTTTCTACTTCAATGTGTACTTGTGTTTATTTCAGTATATCACTTATACGCATTAGTGGAGCCCTTAGGATCTTTGCTTGATTACCAGCGTTGTGATGGCAGTCACACTAGTGGGGGCTGGGTAATCTATAAGCACATCCTTATACAGGTCCCTAGTCGCAGGACTATCGAGACAGGGCATCGATACTCTGGAGTAGACTAGCGTATGCGCTTCTCATCCCAGTGTGGGAGATGGTCTGTCCCACAGCCATCAGTACGTCGTACTGGAGATAGTATACGGGTGCTCGTTGGGTTACGAGTACAATGGACAGGACTCGTCGGGAGCTGACAGGTTGGTATTATACCTATCGTCAGTTATCAGATCCCAGGTGACATGAGTACAGCTTAGTCCGCTGACTTGACACTGTCACTTCGCCTCGAGTGTGTTCCCACTGTACTTTGATTACTACCCAACCACGGCTCAAAGGAGTCGTGCAAACGGGTAGTAGTTGGGTACAGTCCCGAAGCACTTGGAGGCAGTGACGGTTAGACAGGATTCGTCTCTCCCGGTATTGGGGGTTGACATCGCGCTGTGTCTAGGAGAGCCATTACACGAGTAGTCCCTGGCCATGGCAAGCGAGATATACTGGTAGGCTTCCAGTGTTATCTTAGGGTGTTTTGGGCTTCACTCCGACACGACTTGTACCGCTATTAGGGGACTGACGTTTTACCGCCCCCTAGGCCCGCCATGCGATGTATCAGAAGAACAGACCGGACTGTACGGAGACTGTCACATTCAGACTCAGTAGGAGTACAGATGGGGTTTCACCTCGTCAGCCTTCTTGTCGGCATCTACCTGGGGACCATTACGCACAGCTAGTGCCGCTTGCGGTCTGTGGTTAAACCCACTGCCAGTGTAGTGTCGAGTCTTTAGAGTCCCACACAGAGGGTATTCGCCTCTGGGCAAAACAGAGTAGAGGTCGCATGGTTTTGCGACAGGGTTCGTTCTCATTCGCGCACTTGTGCACGTTTGGAGTCCGGACGGTTTTTACTGGCTGGCTCTGGTTTGAGTCAGATACTGGTATATGTTTTGGGGTTGCTTTTATCTCTCAGTATTCATGTTCCTCGGAACAAGAATGCAGGTGTGTATGCACAGTTATTTGAGGAGGAGGAAGAGGACTTTCATTAGGGTTTCGGAACGGGTGCGTATGCACAGTTGACAGTAGTCTTTTTCCAAACCCAAATGGATTTATGTTATATCAATTAATAATATATAATAAAATGAAATTGTGTCATGGTTGGTTTTTTTGTTGACTTGTTGACCATGGTTGACTTGTTGACCATGGTTGAAGTTTTGACCATCATCATTACAAAAGAAAGATGCTCTTTGATTCTAGCAAATTCATTTAATGTTTGAAATGATAATGGTCATTCCAAAACCTTCCATCAACCTTTTCATTTTCATTATTATTATTAATTTGATAATTCTTTTGCTTTTTGTTATGGTTGCAAAAAGAAAAGAGCTCATTCTATCATTTTTGGCTTCTCTCTCCTCACTTCATCTTGTTATGGTTGCAAAAAGAAAATAGCTCATTCTATCATTTTTGGCTTCTCTCTCCTCACTTCATCTTCTTCTTCCTCTAGCAAAAGTAGAACCCTTCTCATGTGTTGAGAATCCCTCTCCTTAAAAGAAAAGCACCCCTTAGACACTCTCTACTCACTCTAGGATCAAAGGTTTAGCAAGCCGGAGATTCTAGTTCTCTCCAAGTTCGAGAAAGAGCCCGAAGGTTGAACCCTCAGGTGGATCCAACTTCGACGGAAGAAGGCGACGAGAAGAGAACCATCAACCTATACTAGGTTTCAAGAAGAAGGAGTTCAAGTTAGGTATAACCACTTTGCCGAGTAGTTAACTCTCCTTTGCATGTTTGCTAGTTTAGTTTAGAAAAGATTCCGACTTTGTTAGTCCATGTTGCCCCTTGCGCTAAAAATTTGATTTTTATACCGTTTCCGCCTCCCCGTAAGGACCGGGGGTCGCAACGTGGACTTACAGTGGTATCAAAGCCTAACTAAACTTAAACTAGCTTGGTAGTGAAGTGTAACGAAGTTCGGAACCGAAAAATCCAAAAACCAAACTTTTACAAAACCCTAGTTTCTGTTAAAAAATTTTCTGGTCAAAACAATATTTGTTATACACCTAAATTCGGCTCAGGGTTTTGTGTGAACACCCAAGAAAAACGATCCCCTGATTCCTTCAAACCGCCGCGGTTCCGCGGCATGAGGTAGGCATTTGCCGCGGAACCGCCGCCGTTTAGGGTCCTGTCGTGATCGATTTTGGTGCAGTGTTTCTCTGTGTTGGTTTTAGGATTTTTAAGATATATTATATGTGCCCAGATTTTCCAGAATAGAAATTTGTTTTTGGGGGCCTATAATTCCGTATTTTTTCCGAACTTCACTACACTTTGACTATGATGGTTATATCTGTGATGTTTGAATGTATTGAACGTCGGCTAATCGCTATAAGTCGATTAGTCGGGGTTATACATCTCTGTGATCTGTGTTTGATATTGGAATGTGTATATGAATGTGTTGGACTGTCGCGGGTGAATAGCCGGGGTGGATGTGAGATGAGCTTTTGTTTTTCTTTCATTCATTGTAAATGTAAATTGATGTAATATTATTATTTGTTTGGCCACACAACCGGGTCGGGGTTGTAGCCGTCATTGTATAATTCTTTTTACTGTTTTTGCTCCTAGGATAGACCCATGGAGGGGTGCACAAACTGCCGAGTACTTGGCGGGTAGTTTGCCGCACCCGTAGGGGTCTTGGGTGGGGTATTGGTTATTCACCGCGACCGTGTAATCCGCTTTTCGTTGCAGGCTCGAACGGATTGCGGATTCCTAGTATATCCAATGTATTCATCTGTGATCTGTAATGTCTATCATTGCTATATTTATAACTATTTAGGCGTTGCTTATGTTTTACAGCCGCGCTAGCCCAGCCCCCGCTCTGTCGTTAGTTAAGTAACCTAACGGGTGATGACGGGGCCCCGTGGCGAATGCGAATGGCATAAGCGTATGTCATATTTTGGTTGTTTTCTGCAATGGTAGGATTAAATGATGGGACGCATTAAAAGAACTAATGCAAGAATATCACGCATTAAAAGAACTAATGCAAGATAATAAACCAAGTTAAAGTCGTTGGAACACTTTCGAAAAACCACTCGGTTCTTTTCAAAACTAACTTTTAAATGCGGAGATTGAGCCACTCCTTCTAAAAGCTATCTCATTCCATCGATTATATCAAGTTCACTACGTTCATGGTTTCGCCAAAACCATCCGTAGCCCTCCGTCGTTTCGTATGGATATTCAATAGTATTCAAGCTATGTTTGTTGACCTTCGTCAAGGCATAGAGATTGGTAGCTGTTGGGTGTTCATATGTAGCATAGATAGATGCGTTGGTTTGGGACAGTCGTATTGCCTTGTTGACCTTCGTCAAGGGTATATACGGGTTGGTTCAAATTAACCTGGAAAATGACGGGCAGAACTTGACATGTGACTTATGATTTGTTGACCTTCGTCAAGGTCATAAGAGCATGGGGCAAAAATCCACATCGGGAGTTTCATAAGTACTGAAACTTGCTAGATTTTCATACCATTTGGAGTGTGGTGATTCTGGTAGGATTCCTTCAGTTTCGTCACGCGATGATATTTGGATCCCGATCCTACTGTGAGTATATGCTACTCCTCGAGAAATTTCTCACTAAACGATCAATGCTATAAACCTAGTAGGTGCCTAGAAAGGTGTTAGCGGGGCTACGCCCCCAGGGAAAAGAGGTTATTTAATTAAGGAACTTCGCGAAAGCGTTGGAAAACCTCCCTCGAAGTACCGACACTGGCCTGGTTGAACGGTTAAGCAAGTATTGTGCGGTGGGATTGATCCCGACTAATTCTTCCTTTATGGTTTGAGGAGGGATTCGAGAGACAGTAGGAGCCATCCTGTTTAGACAAATTAAAAACCATTCTAAACTTGCAAGAGCATCGTGCTAAAGTGTTTCTTCTCTCTCTCCTAATTGCAGCGACCAATCGACATGACTGGACTTAAGTTACTTCTAGATAAAAATATATTGACAGGGCCAAACTGCAAAGATTGGCTCAGGAATGTCAAGATGGCAATCACTTACGACAAGCTGGGGTATCTTCTTACCACCAAAGCTCCCCCCGTCCCAAGTCCCACCTTAAGCGTCACGGATAAGGAAATCCGTAAGACCTGGGAGATTGATAGCGCGAAGGCCAGGTGCCTCGTACTTGCTTCGATGGACAATGAACATCAGAGGAGGCACGAGAATATGGACTTGGAATCCATATTTCTTCATACAAAAGAACTGTATGGAGAGCAGCCTCGTATCGCAAGATACGAAGTGTCGAAAAAGTTATTTTTGGCAAAGTTGGCCGTCGGATCATCGGTAGCGGACCACGTGCTTAAGATGATTGGCTACATTGAAGAGCTCGCGGAACTTGGGACCACGTTGGAAAGTGAACTCTATACGGATTTAATTCTCCAGTCCCTTCCATCCACTTACGCCCAGTTTATACTGAACTTCAACTTACAAGAAAAGGAAGTTGAACTTTCAGAACTCCTCAACATGCTGAGGAGCGCAGAGGGCACCCTACAGAAAGGTAGGGAAACACCCGCTTTGTTTGTAGGAGGATCTTCTTCCTCTAGGTCCAAGGCGAAAGCCAAGGGAAAGAGGAAGAAAGCCCCCGCCAAACCAAGGGGCGGTGTTAGTAAAGTGGGTACGAAGGGAAAAGAAATGGCAACAAAGATTGCGGGGAAGCTTGCGGGAAAGGAAGAATGCTTCTATTGTCATAAAAGTGGACACTGGAAGAAAGATTGCTGGGCTTGGAAAGCCAGGACACAGGAACTGAAGCAGGTTGCTGCTTCAGCTTCATGTGTGTATGTTATTGAAAACTGTATTTCAATAAACTCTACTTCCTGGGTATTGGATACCGGATCAGGATCTCATATCTGTAATTCATTGCAGGCGTTGAGAAACCGTAGGTTTTTGAAGGCAGGTGACATGACCCTCAGAGTTGCGAATGGAGCTAGCATGGATGCTAAATCCGTGGGGGACTATCACCTGGGAATGTCAGATGGGCATGTTTTGGTTATGCGTAATTGCTTTTTTGTACCCAACGCAACTTGTAATATAATTTCTGTATCTTTGGTTTCTAAAGAAGGTTATGAATTTGCGTTTGTAAGTAATGTTGTAAACATTCACCTTAATCAAGTTCTGATTGGGTCAGGTACATTGAGCAATGGTATATACGTGTTAAACCAACCACAGATTTTCAATGTCCAGAATACACACAAAAGAAAGTCTCCTGATATCAATCAGGCTTTCTTATGGCATTATAGACTGGGTCACATCAATGAGACACGGTTGACTAAGTTACATAAAGAAGGATACTTGGATCCTTTCGAGTATCAGTCTTATGCCACTTGTGAATCTTGTTTCATGGGAAAGATGACAAAGACTCCGTTCACTGGACACGGAGTAAGAGCGAGCGAGCTCTTGGGACTTATACACAGTGACGTGTGTGGTCCAATGTCTACACATGCGCGAAGCGGTTATTCATACTTCATTACTTTCACAGACGATTTCTCAAGGTATGGACATGTCTTCTTAATGAAGCACAAATCCGAGGCCTTTGAGAAATTTCGGGATTACAAGAATGAAGTTGAAAACCAAACAGGCAAAAGTATTAAGATTCTAAGATCGGATCGAGGTGGTGAATACTTGAGTACCGAGTTCCTGGACTATTTAAAAGAGAATGGAATTCTCTCTCAGCGTACTCCTCCATACACTCCGCAACATAACGGTGTATCGGAAAGGAGGAATCGAACCCTATTGGATATGGTTCGTTCCATGATGAGTAAGGCTGAGTTACCGCGATCTTTCTGGGGCTATGCACTAGAAGCTGCTGCATATCTCTTGAACAAGGCTCCCACCAAGACTGTGCCTACCACTCCATATCAGATGTGGAGTGGGAAGAAACCCTGTCTTAAGTACCTTAAGATATGGGGATATCCAGCTTTTGTAAAAAAGCAGCATGCGGACAAGCTCGAGGCACGCTCAGTACAGTGCAAGTTTGTGGGATACCCAAAGAACTCCAGGGGGTATCTGTTCTATTCCGCTGAGGAACAAAAGGTTTTTGTTTCTCAACATGCCCGCTTCTTGGAAACTGAGTTTTTGGAAACCCAGATAAGTGGGAACGCAATAGAACTGGAAGAAATTCCAGAACCACAAGCTATTACTGAAAGCTTGGAAGAGCCAGTAAGTTCAAAAGAACAGGACATTCCTATGCCGCTCCGCAGGAGTAGTAGGCAGTCTCATCCGCCCGAGAGATACTACGGTTTTCTCATAGACGGGGATCGAGAGGATTGCATCATAGATTATGATGAGCCTACTAGCTTCCAGCAGGCCGTTCAGAGCGTTGACTCGGTAAAATGGCTGGATACAATGCGGACCGAAATGGAGTCCATGTACACCAACAAAGTATGGACGTTGGACATTGCTCCAGACGGGGTAAAATCCGTAGGATGCAAGTGGATCTTCAAAAGGAAGATTGGTGTAGATGGACAGGTTGAGACCTATAAAACTAGACTTGTAGCAAAGGGTTTCCGTCAAAGACCTGGCTTGGACTATGACGAAACCTTTTCTCCAGTGGCTATGCTGAAATCCATTCGGATCCTTCTTGCCATTGCTGCCTTCCACGATTATGAGATTTGGCAGATGGACGTAAAGACCGCTTTTCTAAATGGAAATTTAGAGGAGTGTGTCTATATGGATCAGCCAGAGGGTTTCATTCAGAGTGGGAGCAGCGGAAAGGTGTGCAAGTTGCTTAAGTCCATCTATGGACTAAAGCAGGCATCGCGGAGTTGGAACATCTGTTTTGATGAGACGGTCAAGGAATTTGGCTTTATCAAAAATCCAGATGAACCATGCATCTATAGTAGATTTGTAGCGAGAACTGTAGTATTCCTCGTTTTATACGTGGATGACATTCTCTTAATAGGAAATGTCATTCCTATGCTACAATCTGTCAAGGGGTTCTTGTCGCACAGGTTCTCCATGAAAGACCTGGGTGATGCCTCATACATCATGGGGATCCGGATCCATCGTGATAGATCCAAGAGGATATTAGGACTTTCTCAGTCCAGGTACATCGACACCATAGTGAAAAGATTCAGTATGGAAGATTCCAAGCGCGATAACCTACCGGCTTGTCACGGGATCACCCTATCTAAAGAGATGTCTCCCAAGACTGATTTGGAGAGGGATCGCATGTCTATTATACCCTACGCTTCTGCGGTAGACTCTATAATGTATGCGATGTTGTGTACCAGACCGGATGTAGCTTATGCACTGAGTGTGGTAAGCCGGTATCAGTCAAACCCTGGGGAGAAACACTGGATAGCGGTAAAGAACATTCTCAAGTACTTGAGAAGGACTAAGGAGATGTTCTTGGTGTATGGCGGAAAAGACCTCCAGATCGAGGCCTTTGCTGACTCCAGCTTCCAGAGTGACAAGGATGATTCCAAGTCCATGTTGGGTTTTGTCTTTACCCTCAATGGAGGGGCGGTGTGTTGGAAGAGCTCCAAACAGGAAACCGTTGCAGACTCGACTATGGAAGCGGAATATATCGCTGCATCTGATGCCGCTAAAGAAGCTGTCTGGATGAGGAAGTTCTTAAAAGAACTTCAGGTGGTTCCGTCCATTGTTGACCCAATACCTCTGTATTGCGACAACAACGGGGCTATAGCTTTAGCAAAGGAACCCAGGTCCCATCAGAGATCCAGGCACATCTTGAGGCGGTATCACCTGATCAGGGGGATCGTGGATCGCAAGGAGATCGAGGTTTGGAGGGTTGCTTCAGAAGAGAACACTGCAGATCCATTCACCAAGGCCTTACCCCAGACTCAGTTCGAGCGGCTGATCGAGATGATAGGTCTTCGATACGCCAGTACATGGCCTTAGTGCAAGTGGGAGATTGTTAGTGTATATGCCCTAGAGGCAATTACTGTATCATACTAGTTTGTATATTACTTAATGGAAGCTTGGGATATTCACCTTGTATAAACAATCTTGCTCAATATAGTAGTATGCTACTTGGTTTGTTTCTACTTCAATGTGTACTTGTGTTTATTTCAGTATATCACTTATACGCATTAGTGGAGCCCTTAGGATCTTTGCTTGATTACCAGCGTTGTGATGGCAGTCACACTAGTGGGGGCTGGGTAATCTATAAGCACATCCTTATACAGGTCCCTAGTCGCAGGACTATCGAGACAGGGCATCGATACTCTGGAGTAGACTAGCGTATGCGCTTCTCATCCCAGTGTGGGAGATGGTCTGTCCCACAGCCATCAGTACGTCCTACTGGAGATAGTATACGGGTGCTCGTTGGGTTACGAGTACACTGGACAGGACTCGTCGGGAACTGACAGGTTGGTATTATACCTATCGTTAGTTATCAGTTCCCAGGTGACATGAGTACAGCTTAGTCCGCTGACTTGACACTGTCACTTCGCCTCGAGTGTGTTCCCACTGTACTTTGATTACTACCCTACCACGACTCAAAGGAGTCGTGCAAACGGGTAGTAGTTGGGTACAGTCCCGAAGCACTTGGAGGCAGTGACGGTTAGACAGGATTCGTCTCTCCCGGTATTGGGGGTTGACATCGCGCTGTGTCTAGGAGAGCCATTACATGAGTAGTCCCTGGCCAGGGCAAGCGAGATATACTGGTAGGCTTCCAGTGTTATCTCAGGGTGTTTTGGGCCTCACTCCGACACGACTTGTACCGCTATTAGGGGACTGACGTTTTACCGCCCTCTAGGACCGCCATGCGATGTATCAGACGAACAGACCGGACTGTACGGAGACTGTCACATTCAGACTCAGTAGGAGTACAGATGGGGTTTCACCTCGTCAGCCTTCTTGTCGGCATCTACCTGGGGACCGTTACGCACAGCTAGTGCCGCTTGCGGTCTGTGGTTAAACCCACTGCCAGCGTAGTGTCGAGTCTTTAGAGTCCCACACAGAGGGTATTCGCCTCTGGGCAAAACAGAGTAGAGGTCGCATGGTTTTGCGACAGGGTTCGTTCTCATTCGCGCACTTGTGCACGTTTGGAGTCCGGTCGGTTTTTACTGGCTGGCTCTGGTTTGAGTCAGATACTGGTATATGTTTTGGGGTTGCTTTTATCTCTCAGTATTCATGTTCCTCGGAATAAGAATGCAGGTGCGTATGCACAGTTATTTGTGGAGGAGGAAGAGGACTTTCATTAGGGTTTCGGAACGGGTGCGTATGCACAGTTGACAGTCGTCTTTTTCCAAACCCTAATGGATTTATGTTATATCAATTAATAATATATAATAAAATGAAATTTTGTCATGGTTGGTTTTTTTGTTGACTTGTTGACCATGGTTGACTTGTTGACCATGGTTGAAGTTTTGACCATCATCATTACAAAAGAAAGATACTCTTTGATTCTAGCAAATTCATTTAATGTTTGAAATGATAATGGTCATTCCAAAACCTTCCATCAACCTTTTCATTTTCATTATTATTATTAATTTGATAATTCTTTTGCTTTTTGTTATGGTTGCAAAAAGAAAAGAGCTCATTCTATCATTTTTGGCTTCTCTCTCCTCACTTCATCTTCTTCTTCCTCTTGCAAAAGGAGAACCCTTCTCATGTGTTGAGAATCCCTCTCCTTTAAAGAAAAGCACCCCTTAGACACTCTCTACTCACTCTAGGATCAAAGGTTTAGCAAGCCGGAGATTCTAGTTCTCTCCAAGTTCGAGAAAGAGCCCGAAGGTTGAACCCTCAGGTGGATCCATCTTCGACGGAAGAAGGCGACGAGAAGAGAACCATCAACCTCTACTAGGTTTCAAGAAGAAGGAGTTCAAGTTAGGTATAACCACTTTGCCGAGTAGTTAACTCTCCTTTGCATGTTTGCTAGTTTAGTTTAGAAAAGATTCCGACTTTGTTAGTCCATGTTGCCCCTTGCGCTAAAAATTTGATTTTTATACCGTTTCCGCCTCCCCGTAAGGACCGGGGGTCGCAACGTAGACTTACAATAACTTCACTATAGCCGATTACTTTTGCTTTGCATCGTGGTATTCATTTGGAATATCCTGCACCTCATTCTACGGGGAAAGAGCCGAGATCCCTTCACCGGGAGTGACCTCTTTAGCAATGGTTTTCGTCACTATATTTTTAAAAGCTATTCGGTTCCTTCAACGATATCAAGTTCATTACGTTAAAGGTTTTCGCCAGAAACCATTCGTAGCCCTCCGTCGTTTCATATGGATAGTCAATAAGTATTCAAGCTGTGTTTGTTGGCCAAAGTCAAGGCACACTGATTGGTAGCTATTGGGTATTCATATGAGCATAGATAGATGCGTTGGTTTAGGGCAGTCATATAGCCTTGTTGGCCAAAGTCAAGGGCTTGTACGGGTGGGCTCAAATTAACCTGGAGAATGATGGGTAGAACTTGACATGTGACTTATGATTTGTTGGCCAAAGTCAAGGTCATAAGAGCATGGGGCAGAAATCACATCGGGGGTTTCTAAAGAAACTGAAACTTGCCTGATATGCGCATACCTTCTGGAGTGTGATAACGTGAGCGGATCCCGTCACGTTATCATGCGATGATAGTTGGATCCCGATTCCCACTGATGAGTTGGTTTACTCCTCGGGTGATCCCGACTAATTCTTCTTTTAGGTTTGGAGGAGAATTTGACGGTACAGTGGGAGATTTCCAGATTAGATAAATTGGTAACCATTCTGATCTAGGTTGGAGTGCACGCTGAGTGTTTCTTTTCTCTCTCTCTGGCAGCGACCATGACCCGACCCTAAGACTATGACTCAGTGACCAAAATTAACCGAACCTTCTTAAACACTGGCTTTTGGATTGTCAGAGTTGCATACCTCATTGTCACTCCTACTTTTACCCTTTTTTTCTCGAGGACAACCCGTATTACTACGAACGTCCACTTCCATTGGATAAAACCATCGTATGGTTATATACGAACTCGAAGGAATTTATTCGAGAATGGTTTCCGGTTCTGGATAAAACGAATAGGACTATTCAGTTGTCTTTTCCTTTTACCTTCTCTTAGGTTGCGAGTACTCCTTGGTTTAGGAGATAGTACACCTATTACGAAAATTGGATAGTCTTCTTCCAAATCTTAGGCTGGTGCCGAACGGTGGGGAATGAAGAAAACCAATTAGCATAACGATGGTGTACAGAAGGTATTAAGTAAAGACATATCAAGGGATTAGTAAGAGGGCAAAGTAAATTGCGACTGATATTCACGACCAAACCAAGTATTTCATCGCCACTTCCACATCACCTTTGTATTTCTCCAGAACACTCCGTATCACTACGAAGATCCACAGTTTATTGGATACTCCATCGTATGGTTATATACGAACTCGAAAGGAATTTGTTCCAGTTCGGGGATGGATTCGGGTTCAGGAGAAATAGGAATAAGGTTTATTCGGTTGTCTTTTATCTTCACCTTTTCTCGCATTGCGAGTGCTCCTAGGATTTGGACATTACACCCATTATGCCTATTGGATAGTCTTCTTCCAAACCATAGGCTGGTGCCGAACGGTAGGGAAGGAAGAAAACCATTTGGCCTAAAGGGGTGTACAGAAGGTAACGACTAAAGACATATAAAGGGATTTGGAGAGATGGCAAAGAGTTATACGGTTACAGTTGTGAATCTGGATAATAGAAGAGGCATTACTAGGAATACCCGGATACCCTATCGAAACATTTCAATGTTTCAGTTTCGCTGTGTACTGTTAAAGGAAAACTGATTTCCCAATCAAATCTTGCTCCAGGGTATGTATTTACCTGGTATGATTCTCACATCTGTATGGTTTTACAGATGATGAGTGGGAGCAAATTATTGGGAATTAGGTGATCATCCTCATTATATCGGGATTCGTTGTAATCGGTGATATTTGAGGAAGTCACCTGGCTTGTTTGCCGGACGGCAAATATTTGGTTTTGAATATCCGCTGTCATGCACCATTTTCAAATTGATATATCTGTACGTCTATTTTTATAGAGTGAGATATACCTTTTTGAAATTATGTCGATGACATTTACCTATATCAGTGGATGTTTAGGTAAGGAGCATTAAACAACGGTGTAATTCTTCCTAACTATAAGTACAGTTTTCAACCTACAGCATACAGGGTTTGAGTTATTAAACTCAAAGGACTTTTACAGAGTATTGTATGTTGTCGAGTGTCCATTAGGACAGAGGGGTTGGTCCTCGTGCTATATTCTGTTTACTTATGACTTCTCTAATTCTTAGACAAGTGTTTCGTAGAAACACAAGGTCTGAGTTTTGAGAAGTTATAGGTATATGAATAAAGTAGAGAATCAGGTGTTGCAAGTATCGGGATTCTTCAAGATGATCGAAGTTGTAGATACTTGTGTAGGGTATTCAGTTGATAGTAATGATTAAAGAACTTGCTTCTCTTTCAGATTACTCATAATTGGAAGCATTTCTAAGTTGAGAATGCTGATCGGCCTCTCTCCATTTAGTTGACATGCACTGGAGACAGCTGTATGATTTGAATCTGGTTCAATTAAATCAGTGCCTCTGTTTTCTGTATTGGATATAGAACAGTTCGTATCTTAACGATGTTAAAGTACGGGGAGTTGTCCGGCTTATGCTTAAAACAAGACTCTGGATAACTCAACGCACGTTTCTGTAATGGCTGTTTGTGGGTTGACCCAGGCTATGACGAGGGTTGATTTTCTACCATCTGGAAGATCAATAGTGATATTGTTCTAGACTCGCCACAGTTTTAAGTAAAATGGATTTTTCAGAAAACAGTAGTGGGAGTATGGTAGAACTGGAAGTGATTCCAGAACCGCAAACGATTACTGAAGATTTCATAAAAACCTAAAGATTCAATCTGATTTGACATTCCATTGGCCACTCTGCAGATACGGTGGGTAACCTCAGGCACCCGAGAGGTACTCCGGTAGCCTCAAGGATGGTGACAGGGAGGTTCTTGTTTACCCAGACTTGCCATTGCTGTTGTTCCAGGCTGCGAGACCCGGCCGGAGGATGAGTGTAGCGTCGTTCTAAACTAGCTTTGGAAGTGTACGTGTATACGACTCTGCCAGAGGGTTGTCGTAGTCAGTGGGAGCGGCAGAAGTATTGGTGGACAAGTGGCTTATGTCTATTTATAGACTAAAGCAGATATAGCGGAGATAGATCATCGATTTCTGATATGACAGTCATAGGTTTGACTTCATCAGAATAGGGGATGGATCTGTTAAGAAGGTAGTAGCGTGTGATGTCCTGGTATTTGGATAACATATGATTGGTAGGGATTATGCGTGTTCAAGTTTAGTTAATTACCGCAATCAAAACGGTTTTGCTTGTAGCTAGCCGGTTGAGTACGGGTCGTCCGCAGGGAGATGGGAATCTTTTTCTATGTGTCTTAACGAGTTAAGTCCGAAAGTCCAGATTTGTTTGTGATTAACTAAGTGTTAAAATGATTGTAAAGAGAGCTTGTTAGGGTTAGGTTTAGGTTAGTTTGAGTTAGGAGTCGCTCACCTCTTTCGTTGCCACTCTTAATATCGGTGTTACGGTAATCGGCAACAACGGGGATTAGCACGACTAGGAAGGAACTTGCGAGTATAAGCTAGACTTTCCAACGCTTAAGTTTTTCCTTTTGGTGCTTGTCCGACCGTTCTTGGCTCTTAGCCATAACCTCCGGTTAATTCAACCACAACCGGTCTCACTACGGAATCACCGCTATCATGTAGGATAGGGTGCCGTAAGGAGCGAATTGTGGTTCAATTAACGGGAGTCGATTTAAGATGTTGGGCAAGGAAAGAGTGAGAGAGATTTCCTTCTCTCAAACTTCCCTTATCTACCCTAACAAGTATGGAAATTACTCACCCATTAGAAGAAGAACGTAAAATAAAACAAAGGAGGAAGATAGAAAGAAAGAGATTAGAAGATAACAACTAGCTATTTGCGACCTCACCTTGGCAAGGATCAAGCGTAAGCATCATGGTTGTTTAAGGATAAAGGAAAAGAGAAAAGAAAGAAACAACAATAAATAACAACAACTAAATTATCAATTAAAGATTACAAGCAATTAACATAACAAGAGCAAGACAAGTGTAATAACAAAATGAACTTCTTTATTCATCATTCTTCACTCACAAAAGTTCACTACAAGTTTTTCAATGGAGAAGAGATGAGAAGAGGAAGAAGAACAACAAGTATTCTAAAACCTAAAAATACAAGATTTAGCACCCTTGACTTTGGCAAGATCTGGACTATTTATAGGCAGGGAGATGGAAATCTAGGGCAAAATTCTGAACCCTCATGAAAATACCAATATACCCTTGAAAACCCATCAATTGAGGCGCCAGTACGGCCGCGGATCCGCGGCCTAGACCACCTATTGGCCGCGGATCCATGGCCCTATAAAGGAGTTAGGTCATGGGCTCTTCTGTACTTCCCTGGTCTGCTGTGCCCATTACTCTGGTATATGTTTTTTCTCAGATTTTCTTCACGATTTTTCCAGAATTTCTGTTGATCAAAAGGTGATGTGATGTGGATCTTTTTGCCATGATTTTCTCGAGCTCCGTGTAGATTTCTTGGATCCTGTGTTGCCATTGAGCCTTATGCATGAAAGTGACATTGATTTGCCATTTTGTCTCTTAAACTGGTGTATGGCAACATACGGATAGAGAGCGGAGTCCCGTGTTTTATCTGTGGTTCGCAGTAATCCGGATTTTGACGTGTTTTTCCATGAATTTCACCGTTTAGAGCCGAGAACCTGTATCCTGCAATTGACTAGCAAACACGGCTCAAGAGTACCTACCGATAAGCAATGTGATAAAAATTGGGCAGTATCAAAATGCAAAAATTTGATATGAACAAATACCGCCAAACTTATCATTTGCTCGTCCCGAGCAAAGCCAATTTATTCACAAAAAATTTCCTAACCTCACTTTCGCAGGGAATGCGATTGCACTGAGCATGTGCAATAAGCCGTTAAACCTCTAGGTATCCCTAGTAGGAGGAGTATTGTCTCCTGAGGGTTTTCAGCTGATACTACCCACAAAATCCAGTCAAGCTAGTTTTGGAAAATAACTATGATTCAAACCCTAAAGTTTTGTTTCAGAAAATAATAATTCTATTATCCTAAGTCTAGATTATCGAACCTTTATTTTTCACATCTCGCTTCTTATTTAACTTAAGATTCTATATGTCATTACGTGTAGTGCAAATAGTGTCGTTAAGTTCCAGAAGGGTCGAATAAAGTCATCATGTCACACAATAAAGCCCAGATAAAAATTTTGAAAGGATCACATAAGTTTTATAAAGAGTTAAGTATTTTTCAAGTTTCATTTTCCAGTAAGGTTTCAACTTCAGAATTTCTATCTTCCTTAAGAGGAAACTAGGTCTTATTTTTCACTCCACCTTTTTCTTGTTTTCATTTCATACACACCTCTGTGAACGTGCAATAGTCCTTACCATAAAATAAAACCTTTCATATCTCCGCTAAATTTTTTTTTTTATAAAAGCCTGTCTTTTATCAAGAGTATTCTCACACAAAGAACCGTTAGGAATTTTAACTCGGAGAGAACACTTGCTTGACTTTGTTTTAATCTGGACTTTCTAGGCTTCTTAACGAGCTTTAGGCCAATGCACCCAAACCAGTTGGCTTTAGGGCATTAGCTGTAGAAACACCCCAGCGGACTTAATTACTCAAGTTACCTAGGTCCAAAAACAAAAGACAATTTGGCGTGAAAATCATGATGATTCAATGCGAACGGAGATATAACAGGCAGTTCAATTATTTTTTTGGATAAAAGACGTGTTTAGTGGGTTTTGGTGTGTAATCATTCCAATCAAGTTCCAGATGGGTTATTTTTCAGACTTAGTTCCAATTAAGGCATCAATAACATTCCTTCATATTCACTCACTTCATAAACTATTCTTGATATTACTTATTTCAGAACAAACCTATTTGATCCTCAGAAAATCATTTATCCATTTAAAGTTTTTAGACATAAAAGACTGGTCATCTAATTTCCTAAAACTTACGACACGTGTAGTGTGATTTAAAGACGTATATCAGCTATAGTTAACTTCAATGGAGAGTTATCTTTCAGGTTTTCAAAATCTAAAAATAGGATTTAGTTATTCTTATCTTATCAAACAAAACCGTCGAAATGTTGAATCAGAGTTTTCTCACTAGCTAACTTGACAGAAAAGTTTTTATGTTTTTAGAAAATTTTCAGATTTTTATGGATTTTATGGATTTTGGTATGCAGATGCAAAATATACATTTGAATGCGAAGGTTAGAAATGCGTACTGAGCGTACCCCCAAACTTAAACTGGACAGTGTCCTCACTGTCATTGCATGAAGAGATCATTTGAAGGGTCAAAATTGTCGGTTAGTTATACACAAATTTTTTTTTTTTTTTTTAAAGAGCAAAGAGGAAAAGAATATCCACAAATAAATACAAAAAGGTATATACATACCCCCAAACTTATTTGGAACAGTGTCCACTGTTCTTGGCTGGATAACCGAAGTTTGGTGGTAGGCAGAGGAAGATTATGCAGGGTAAACCGGCTCATGTAAGAGCAGGAGCTCCTCTGTTGGTTCGGCGCTAAGGTACGGTTTTAGTCGGTGTCCGTTCACTTTGAAAAATGAACCGTCCTTTGGATTCTCCAAATCCACAGCGCCATGCGGATACACATTCCGCACAAAATACGGCCCTTTCCAGCGAGATCTGAGCTTTCCTGGATGGAAGTGTAGTCGGGTGTCGTAAAGCATTACCTGTTGACCAGGTATGAAAGTTTTGCGCAAAAGGTGTTTATCGTGAAACACCTTCGTTCGGTTCTTAACGACAACCGCGTTATCGTAAGCCTCATCCCTAAGCTCGCTTAATTCGTTCAACTGCAGCTTCCGATGGCTGCCCGCATCTTCAAGAGACAGATTCAGCTCCTTTATCGCCCAAAATGCGTGATGCTCTATTTCGACAGGTAGGTGGCAAGCCTTTCCATACACAAGCCGATAGGGAGCATGCCAAGATCGGTCTTATAAGCGGTTCGAAATGCCCAAAGGGCATCAGTGAGTTTCAGCGACCAATCTTTTCGGTTCTTAGAAACCATCTTCTCCAGTATCTGCTTGATTTGCCGATTTGAAACTTCGGCCTGCCCGCAGGTTTGGGGGTGGTAGGGCGTAGAGAGCTTATGATTAATGGAATATTTCCGTATCAAGGCCTCGAAATTCTTATTGCAGAAATTAGTTCCATTGTCGCTAATGATCGCTCGGGGGTGCCCAAACCGGAAGAAATGTTTTCTTTAAGAAACTTAACGACAACCTTGTTGTCATTAGTCCGGCTGGGCACAGCCTCGACCCACTTAGAGACGTAATCAACAGCGAGAAGGATGTATAAGTTCCCGAAAGAGCTGGGAAACGGCCCCATGAAATCTATCCCCCAAACATCGAAAATCTCCACAACCAAGATTGGTTGGAGCGGCATCTCGTTCCTCCGGGATATCCGGCCCATGTGTTGGCACCTGGAGCAAGTCTTGCAATAGTCATAAGCGTCTTTGAAGAGTTGTGGCCAGTAGAAACAACATTGCAAGATCTTCTCAGCTGTCTTTCTGGGGCCAAAATGCCCGCCACACGCTTGATCGTGGCAAAACGATAGCACACTCTTGAATTCATCGTCAGGGACACACCGACAAATAATCTGGTCGGGACAGTACTTGAACAGATAGGGTTCGTCCCAGTAAAAGTGTTGTACTTGGGATAAGAAGCGAAGTCTGTCCTGACTTGACCATTCAGTCGGTAGTAATCCTGTGGCCAAATAGTTCACAATATCTGCGAACCAGAGTTCGCAAGATACTGTCAAGAGCTGTTCATCCGGGAAAACGTCGTTGATCGGAATTGGAAGCGAAGGCGAAGAAGGAAGTCATGAGAGATGGTCGGCAACTACGTTTTCACATCCTCGTTTGTCCTTAATGATAAGGTCAAACTCTTGAAGCAAGAGGATCCAACGTATTAGCCGAGATTTTGCATCTTTCTTCGCAAAAAGATGGCGCAGAGCAGAATGGTCAGTGTAGACAATGACTGGAGAGCCAATAATGTAGGGCCTGAACTTTTCTAAATCAAATACAACAGCCAAGAATTCCATCTCGGTTGTTGTATAATTAAGTTGGGCGTCGTTCAGGGTTCGGCTAGCATAATAGATTACGTGCGGCATCTTATTGATGTGTTGTCCAAGGACAGCACCAATGGCAAAGTCGGATGCGTCGCACATAATCTCAAATAGGTGCGTCCAGTCAGGTGAAGAAAGAACGGGAGCAGAAGTGAGTGTGCTTTTTAATGACTCGAACGCGGTCACACAGCTCGAGTTGAAGTCGAATGGCGTGTCCTTGGCCAGTAGAAGAGTCAAGGGCCTAACAATCTTGCTAAAGTCCTTGATGAACCGTCTATAGAAATCGGCATGGCCAAGCAAGGCTCGGATGTCTCTGACGCATCTGGGAGGAGGGAGATTGGAAATGACCTCAATCTTTGCTTTGTCAACTTCTATGCCATTTTGCGAGATGATATGTCCTAAGACAATTCCTTCGCATACCATGAAGTAGCACTTCTCCCAATTCAAAGTGAGGTTCTTGTCCTTACATCGGGTAAGGACAGCGTCAAAATGCAGCAAACACTCGTTGAAGGAATCGCCGAAGATGGAGAAATCGTCCATGAAGATCTCCAGAATATTTTCCACCATGTCTGAGAAGATTCCCATCATACACCGCTGGAAGGTAGCGGGCGCATTGCATAACCCAAAGGGCATGCGACGATATGCGAACGTGCCGAAAGAACAAGTGAATGTGGTCTTGTCCTGGTCTTTTTCGGCGATGGGAATTTGATTATAGCCGGAGTAGCCATCAAAAAAGCAGTAGTACTCGTGTCCGGCCAATCGTTCAAGCATTTGGTTAATGAAAGGTAGCGGAAAGTGGTCTTTCCGCGTTGCGGCGTTGAGTTTTCTGTAATCGATGCATACTCGCCACCCAGTTTGGGTGCGAGTAGGGATTAACTCGTTCGCCTCGTTGGTTATGACCGTGATGCCTGATTTCTTGGGGACAACATGAATGGGGCTAACCCACTGGCTATCAGAGATAGGGTAAATGATACCACTATCCAGACATTTTACGATCTCCTTCTTCACAGCCTCTTTCATGACTGGGTTGAGACGTCTTTGTGGATCCCTGGCTGGTTTGGCATCATCCATCAGATGAATGTGATGTTCAACGATCAGGGGACTAATCCCCTTGATGTCCGCTATGGACCAGCCAAAAGCTTGCCTATTGCTGTGCAAGACTGCAAGAAGGGCTTTCTCTTGCTCGGGAGCTAGAGAAGCCGAGATGATGACAGGGATGGTCTCGTTCTCACCTAAGTAAGCGTACTTAAGGTGAGACGGCAAAGGCTTGAGTTCGAGCGTTGGAGGTGAAACGATTGAAGGCATGATTGGTGTAAAGGTCTCGAACTCAAAAGATTCCAGCAAAGGTTCAAAACGAGTGTAAGCGACCGAGTTGGATGGTTCTGGTAACTCATCCGGAAATTCGAAGGATTCAAACTCGGGTTGTGAGCGGCTAAGATCGTTCAAGAACGTGAAACACTCGTAGGCATAGTCAGGCGCAGAAACAGCAGCAGGTTCGAAAAGGAACGCACTAGTGGCGTTAAGGTTATCGTGTTCAAACAGAAACTCCTCGAATTCACACTCTTCTGGGGTGATCTCCTGGATTGAGCAAACGTCCAGTATATGAGCATTAGGTTCGGAGGGCTGATTCCCCAACCTAAAAATGTTGAGTTCAATTGTCATGTTTCCAAAAGAGAGGTTCATCGAACCATTGCGACAATTGATCACAGCATTTGAGGTTGCAAGGAATGGGCGACCGAGTATCACCGGAATTTGATTCCGGGGGTTAGCTACAGGCTGTGTGTCTAATACAATGAAGTCAACGGGGAATATGAAGTCCCCAACTTTGATTAACACATCCTCTAGCTCACCCCTAGGATGGGTGATCGATCGGTCGGCCATTTGGAGAGTACAGTGTGTGGGTTTCAGCTCTCCTACGCCTAATTGCTCGTATACTGAGTACGGAAGCATGTTAACACTGGCACCAAGATCTAATAGTGCGCGGTTGATGTTCTTATCCCCAATGGTAATAGAAATCGTAGGACAGCCAGGGTCCTTCCGTTTTTGTGGTAAAGATTGGGTAAGAGAATCACTCACAGCACTAGCCAAGAAAACTTTCTTTGGTACCTGAGACTTCCTCTTTTTCGTGCACAAGTCCTTTAAGATTTTCGCGTAGGACGGGACTTGTTGGACGGCATCTAAAAGAGGAATGTTAATGTTAACCTGCTTAAATAACTCCAGAATCTTCTCCATTTGTGGATTTTGTTTGGTGGACTTCAACCGGTTTGGAAATGGAACGTTTTTAAAATTAGTTGAGTCCAATGCTTGTGGAGGAGATTGTGGAGCTGGAGCGGATCCCAGAACTGGTGTTTTCGTGGAGTGAGAAGTGGGTCCGTTCAGAGTAGAGGAAGAAGAAGAGCTTTTTGAAGAATGGAGAATAGGCTCAGAAGACGAAGAAGCAGCAGCAGCAGCAGAAGAAGAAGAAGCGGCCGGGGTGTCATCGTTGATCCGTGTGCCGATGTTGTTTTGCAGCATCCTTCCCAATCTCAATGTGGTCACGGCACTCACATTATGATTCTGTTGTTCAAGAGCAACATGTACATTATGTGGGTGACCGGGATTAGGGAGTGGATGGGACGGGAGCTTCCCCTTCTCTCGCTCGCTTAAGGCCGCATTCAGCTGTGCAATCTGGGCCTCGATGGTCTTGATGCTTTGCCCGTGAGCGGCAGTGTGTTGCACTAAGGACTGAATGGAAGACTGGATGTTGGCGGTGGACTGAGTTGATTGTTTAACGAACGCCTCCAGACTTCGTTCGAGCGAGGAAACCTTATCGTTGTTTTACGGAACAAAGTTGTTTGGTGGAAAAGAATTGTTGGGTGCAAAGTTGTTCCTCTGATTTTGAAAAGGTTGGGGTTGGAAGGGCTGCTGAAATTGAGTTTGTTGTTGCGCTTGTTGTTGCGGAGGAGGGGTCCTCTGGAAATTATTGCTTTGGAATTGATTTTGATTCCAGGCGAAATTGGGGTGGTTCCTCCAACCGGGATTGTAGGTGGAAGAGTATGGATCATTCCTCGGTCTTTGCTGAAATGCAGCATTAACCTGATCCTGTCCTTGCGATGGTGGATTGTAAGGACACTTTTCGGTTAAGTCAGAAGGATCGGAACAACAAGCGCAAATGGTACGAAGAGGAAGAACAGGGGTAGGAGCAGGAGAAGAAAATTTGCTCTTTATTGCTTCAAGCTTTCTCGTTATTGCAGCCATTTCAGCTTTCATCGCAATAGAGACATCAAGTTGGTGAATTCCTACCCTAGACTGACCGATAGAAGTGGAGGTAGAAGAAGAAGAAGTCGGTCTGGTGCTCTCCCATTGTAGCGTTTGCCCCGCAAGGTCGTCAAAGAATTGCCACGCTTCCTCGTCAGATTTCGATAGGAAGTGGCCCTGACAGATGGTTTCCAACAACTGCTTGGTTGCTGGGTTCAGGCCCTCGTATAAGGTTTGGCAAAGTTGCCATCTCTCGATACCATGGTGAGGACACTGAACAAGAAGGTCTTTATACCGGTCAAAGCACTTCCAGAAGGGTTCAAAAGGAAGCTGAGAGAATTGGTTGATTTCGTTACGTATCCTTGCGGTTTTATGATTCGGATAAAATTTCTTGAGAAACGCTTTTACAAACTCGTCCCAACTGGTTATGGAGTGGGAAGCGGTGCTATACAGCCATTTTTCAGCAAGATCGCATAAAGTGAACGGAATGACCCGTAGCCGTATAGCATCGTCCGACAGTTAGGTAGTTTTCATCATGGCACAAATGTTTTGAAATTTATTGATGAAGATATAGGCATCTTCAGATTCAAGCACAAGAAATCACGGAAGCATGTTGATGAAGTGGGGCTTAATTTCAAAGTTATCCCCATTGGCCGGTGGAAAAGAAAGACAGATGGAAAGTGCAGAACGGGTGGGATAGAAGTGATCCTAGAGCGCGATTCGCTGCGGCGCTACAACAGGCGGTGGTGGTGGGTTATTTGTCTCCATAGGAGGTGGAGTCAATCCCGGGGTAGTCAAAGAGATGTTTGGATTAAATCCTGACATCGCGAAAGAAGAGGTTGGTGAAGGTGAAGGTGAAGATGTATGAACAGAATTCCGGTCAACGTCGGTGTTAGCCGGCAAAGGTAAGGGTGAAAGAGGCGTGGACGGAGTTTCGACGTCCGAGTCGATCGCGTAGTCGGTAGCGACTAACGTAACGCGGATGAGGCGGGCGCTAGTGTCCCGAGTCCAAGCGGACATACACTAAACGAGTTTAGTATAGTCAAAGCGGAGAAGGTGAGGGTAAGAAAACGTCAATGGAGAAATACGATGGGTGTGGGTGAAAAATGGATTTTGGCGACAAAGGGCAAGTTTTTATAAAAGTTTTTGATTTTTTTTCCTTTTTTTTTTTTAAGAAAGAGCTTTACAGAAATATGTACGGATTTACGGCTTCAAGCAATCACAAACAAGATATGGACAATCACACCTAGATCTAGGGTCACCTAGGTCAGCTAGACAGCTCCTAACTGTTCCAAAGGGCTAGAAACAGGACCTCAAACCGCCTCTTCTCTAACGATTGCGTCCAGGTAAGTGCCAGGTAAGTGGGAGGCTCCCCACTACGTAAGTAGTGGTCCTAATTAAGTAACCACTTGCCTTCGACACACTTGCCTAGACACTGCAAAAGTCAGGATAGGATAAACAGCCGATGCCTGTAATTAGTCCTCTGTCCTATTGAGCGCGAAGTCCTTAGGGCTGAGTCTAGTATTTTTTAATTTAACAATGGTCAATGCATATGCTTTTTGTGATTTCTGGGGTCCTGGGAAGGGTGATGAAATCCCTACCCAATCTGAATTGGTTTCAAGCCCCTTAAAGTCTGTATTAATAAATGCAAAGCAGTAACAAATCAACTGCAATCAATTTTTATTTTTAGCGTGGCGCAAAGAATCCTGCACAAGAACAGTTTATTGGAAGGGGGAAGAGAATTTGCGCAAAGAATGCTGCAGAAAACACAGTTCAATGGAGTTCAGAGGAGTGGGGGAGAGATCAGGAGGACTTACAAAAATTTTTGGCACACTGAATCCTCTAAACGGCCACGGTTCCGCGGCCTACTTGCTTATGCCGCGGTTCCGCGGCAGTAATGGGGAGTTGGGGCTTCAGTTTTTTGTTCTGGGCTTCCTTGGGTCTCCTCTGCTTTTCTGGATTTCCTGAATCTGGATTTGCTCTCTGGATCTGCTCCAGAATTTTTACAGTAGACCGTTTGCTTCGTTTTGATCCGTCGCGGTGTACCCGCGAGATGTGGGTCTAACTTCCCACGTCTTTGGCACTAAACTTGAACTTCGTATTATCCTGCACACTTGCACAAAAACTAATCAAAAATAACAAGATGATTTTTTTACAATGTATATTTTTTTTTTCGGTTAGATTTATATTCACAAGTTAACCCGAAATTACACAAAGAAATAAACTACCGTCTCCCCGGCAACGGCGCCATTTGATTGGTAGGGATTCTGCGTGTTCAAGTTTAGTTAATTACCGCAATCAAAACGGTTTCGCTTGTAGCTAGCCGGTTGAGTACAGGTCGTCCGCAGGGAGATGGGAATCTTTTTCTATGTGTCTTAACGAGTTAAGTCCGAAAGTCCAGATTTGTTTGTGATTAACTAAGTGTTAAAATGATTGTAAAGAGAGCTTGTTAGGGTTAGGATTAGGTTAGTTTGAGTTAGGAGTCGCTCACCTCTTTCGTTGCCACTCTTAATATCGGTGTTACGGTAATCGGCAACAACGGGGATTAGCACGACTAGGAAGGAACTTGCGAGTATAAGCTAGGCTTTCCAACGCTTAAGTTCTTCCTTTTGGTGCTTGTCCGTCCGTTCTTGGCTCTTAGCCATAACCTCCGGTTAATTCAACCACAACCGGTCTCACTACGGAATCACCGCTATCATGTAGGATAGGGTGCCGTAAGGAGCGGATTGTGGTTCAATTAACGGGAGTCGATTTAAGATGTTGGGCAAGGAAAACGTGAGAGAGATTTCCTTCTCTCAAACTTCCCTTATCCTACCCTAACAAGTATGGAAATTACTCACCCATTACAAGAAGAACGAAAAATAAAACAAAGGACAAAGATAGAAAGAAAGAGATTAGAAGATAACAACTAGCTATTTGCGACCTCACCTTGGCAAGGATCAAGCGTAAGCATCATGGTTGTTTAAGGATAAAGGAAAAGAGAAAAGAAAGAAACAACAATAAATAACAACAACTAAATTATCAATTAAAGATTACAAGCAATTAACATAACAAGAGCAAGACAAGTGTAATAACAAAATGAACTTCTTTATTCATCATTCTTCACTCACAAAAGCTCACTACAAGTTTTTCAATGGAGAAGAGATGAGAAGAGGAAGAAGAACAACAAGTATTCTAAAACCTAAAAATACAAGATTAAGCACCCTTGGCTTTGGCAAGATCTGGACTATTTATAGGCAGGGAGATGGAAATCTAGGGCAAAATTCTGAACCTTCATGAAAATACCAATATACCCTTGAAAACCCATCAATTGAGGCGCCAGTACGGCCGCGGATCCGCGGCCTAGACCCCCTATTGGCCGCGGATCCGCGGCCCTATAAAGGAGTTAGGTCATGGGCTCTTCTGTATTTCCCTGGTCTGTTGTGCCCATTACTCTGGTATATGTTTTTTCTCAGATTTTCTTCACGATTTTTCCAGAATTTCTGTTGATCAAAAGGTGATGTGATGTGGATCTTTTTGCCATGATTTTCTCGAGCTCCGTGTAGATTTCTTGGATCCTGTGTTGCCATTGAGCCTTGTGCATGAAAGTGACATTGATTTCCATTTTGTCTCTTAAACTGGTGTGTGGCAACATACGGATAGAGAGCGGAGTCCCGTGTTTTATCTGTGGTTGGCAGTAATCCGGATTTTGACGTGTTTTTCCATGAATTTCACCGTTTAGAGCCGAGAACCTGTATCCTGCAATTGACTAGTAAACACGACTCAAGAGTACCTACCAATAAGCAATGTGATAAAAATTGGGCGGTATAAAAATGCAAAAATCTGATATGAACAACATACATAGAGTAGGAAGTGATATTCCTATACTACGATCGGTTATACTTTGGTTGTCATACAGTGGTTTCTCCACATAGGACTTGGATATTATATCAGACATTCTGGTTACTGGATCTATGGTTTTAGATCTAGATCTGGGTAGTTTCCCAATCTGGGTACTTAGGCAACATTCTAAAGGTATTTAGAATGGACGACTCCTGGCATGGTGGTGTACCTGCCGGTGATGGAGTCACCCTCTCTAAAGGTGTCTTACAGACTAAAGGGGAGAGGGATGTGCATGATTGGCAGATCACTTGCTTAGGCAATTGAGTCGATCATGAGTACCACACCAGATGTTGTTTTTGCACTAGATGCAATAAGTTGACATTGATCCAATCCTGGAGAAACTGTCGGAAGCAGTTTTAGAACATAAGTAGATGTTCTAGGGATATGATAACGACAGCCTCCTTCGGGAGACAGTTATCATTCCAGCCTTCCAAGGTGACCTGGATGACAGAGAGGTTGTCAGAGTTATAGTTTTCCCTCTGACGAGGGGCGGTATTATGGACAGGTGGGCCAAGGGGATACTGAGGGAGGCATGGCGCAGGATACTGATTAAGTTCAGTTGACGATACAGTCTAAGAAGTTTGGATTTGGAGTTCATCTATGAGCTAGGTCCCATCAGACATCCAGACACATTCTAAGACAAGTATTGCCCATTTCGGGAGATGGTTTTCTCCGCGAACTCGAGATATAGAGAGACATAGAAAAAACATCAAAGAGGATCCACTCGCTGAGGCTATTCCTCGAACGCAATAGTTTCGCAAACGGGAATTTTGAGACTGACTAGTAGAGGAGTTGGGTGTTCGGTATCACACGGGCTGTGAGTATGCGACATCGCAATAATTAGCCTTGAGTGCAAGTTGGAGATTGTTGGAGATAGTGCCCTCAGAGTCAATTATTGGATCACAGGCACGTGATTGCAATGATTGAGGGAGGACCTATTCCGGTAGGACAGTCTTACTCAAGATGATAGTATGCTATCTGGTTTATCTTTATCATCGTGTACTGCTTTAGGTGACCTTAAAAGTCACTATTGCGCGTTGATAGAGCCCCTTGGATTCTTGCTTGACAGCCAGCATTATGAGGGCGATCATATACGTGGGAGCTGATAGTCTATAAGCACATCCTTAAAAGGTCCCTAGTCGTGGGAGTTTCGAGACAGGGCATCGATACTCCATAGTAGACTAGTGTATACAGTCGAGACCCCGACGAGGGGCTGTGGCCGGTCTCACAAGCCACTGGTGTCAGTTGGATCAGCTAAGATGTATACAGGTGCTCATTGGGTTATGAGTACACCGTACAGGACTCGCCGGGAACATGCTAATTGGTCTTATACCTGACGTCAGATAGCAGTTCCCTGGTGACATGTGTACAGGTTAGTTCATCAACCTGAGATTGTCATTTGTCTCGTGTGAGTTCCCACTGTACTTTGATTACTACCCTACCACGCTCAAAGGAGACGTGCAAACAGGTTTTAGTTTGGTACAGTCCCGAGCCACATGGAGGCAGTGAGCGGATCTTCAGGGGTTCGTCTCTCCCGGTATTGGGGGTGAGGTCGCGCCGTGTCTAGGATAGCCATTACACGAAGTCCTTGGCCATGGCAGGAGATTTACTGGTAGGTATTCCAGTTGTATCTTAGGGTGTTCTGGGCTACACTCCGATACGACTTGTACCGCTTTTGGGGGTCTGACTTTTACCAACCCCCTACGCCCGCCATGCGATGCTCATAGATGAACGGACCGGACTGTACGGATATTGTCACTGACAGGCTCAGTAGGGTGTCATCATGAGTTCGCTCATTGACGTCCCTTTTGTTCAATACCTGGTAGCCCGTTACGTATAGGCTAATACCTCTGACGTGCTAGTGGTTAAATCCACAACCAAAGTAATGACGAGTTTTTAGAGTCCCCCACAGACCAGTTTCTCAAGTTTCGGGCGGAACGCTGTAGAGGCCGTATGGAGATATGGCAGGGTTCGATCAGATACGTGCGGTATTGCACGGATCATGATCAGACGGATAATACTAGCGGGCTTTGGTTTAAGCCGGATCCTAGTATTGTACAGTGTAGATTTGTCTCATTACATTTGTATTCGGTCGGAATACAAATGCGGGTATGTATATACGGTAGCGGGGTTTTCCTGTAATTTATTACGGGATCAGTTTTTTGGAGTTTCCAGTTTGCTTTTCCGTTTCGGCCATTTTTCTTGGTATCTTTCGTTGGCTGGAAAAAAAGTGGAGGAGGGCTTATTTGCATTTGTGCAAATAAGCATTTTGGAGGGTTGTCTTTGCATATTGTTGTATCATGATGTTTCTCCCACCCTTGACTTTCTTTTGCTTCATGATTGTTTTCATGATGGGTGTAGCTTTCATTGACTCCATGACTTCATGATTGCTTGACTTTAGGTGTGATGATGGATGATGGAGTGTTGGATTTGCTTGTGATCATTTCTTCACATCATCACTCCTTTCTCTCTCTTGCATGATATTGGCTCACTCTCATTTTTGATCCTCAGACTCTACTCTCTCTCTCTCTTATCTTCCTCATGCATAGCCGGCCAAGCTATGGGGGGGTGGCTGTCCAAAAGTTTTGGAGTGGGATTTTGGTCACTACATGCTAGAAAAATCCCCAAGTTCATCTAGAAAAAGTTCACATATCATTCCTCCACCATTATGGCAACTTCCACAACCCCAAAGAGACATAGAGTTCTACAGTTAACCTACAGCACTATTGGGCACGTCGACTCGCCAACTTCGTATTCGGTCGGAATACAAATGCGGGTATGTATACACGGTAGCGGGGTTTTCCTGTAATTTATTACGGGATCAGTTTTTTGGAGTTGACAGTTTGCTTTTCCGTTTCGGCCATTTTTCTTGGTATCTTTCATTGGCTGGAAAAAGGTGGAGGAGGGCTTATTTGCATTTGTGCAAATAAGCATTTTGGAGAGTTGTCTTTGCATATTGTTGTATCATGATGTTTTCCCACCCTTGACTTTCTTTTGCTTCATGATAGTTTTCATGATGGGTGTAGCTTTCATTGACTCCATGACTTCATGATTGCTTGACTTTAGGTGTGAGATGGATGATGGAGTGTTGGATTTGCTTGTGATCATTTCTTCACATCATCACTCCTTTCTCTCTCTTGCATGATATTGGCTCACTCTCATTTTTGATCCTCAGACTCTACTCTCTCTCTCTCTTCTCTTCCTCATGCATGGCCGGCCAAGCTATGGGGGGGTGCTGTCCAAAAGTTTTGGAGTGGGATTTTGGTCACTACATACTAGAAAAATCCCCAAGTTCATCTAGAAAAAGTTCACATATCATTCCTCCACCATTATGGCAACTTCAACAACCCCAAAGAGACATAGAGTTCTACAGTTAACCTACAGCACTCTTGGGCACGTCGACTCGCCAACTTCGTGCCCGAGTTTCCTCGGTCCAGAGGTGGGAGCCCGTAAATGAAGCCGGCGACGTGGTGCCCTTCCGGCGAGGAGGTGAAGACCGGAGATTCCGCGGGGAGATCGGGACGACGACGAGAAGGCCGAAGGACACGGATCGCTCGGTATATCTCTCTAGCCCTTCTCTAGTTAGCTAGGATTAGATTAATGGCCCGATCCGGGTTGAAAGTGCGCGGTGGTGCCGGTTCAAAAGTTAAAGTAAATTATCGTTTCCGCATTTTGGCCTCGGATTGACGGCCGGGGCGCCGCCGTGCACTTACACTATGTACTCCGCTTCCATCGTCGAGTCAGCAACGGTGTCCTGCTTGGAACTCTTCCAATAAACCGCCCCTCCATTGAGGGTAAAGACATAACCCGACATGGAATTAGAGTCATCCTTGTCACTCTGGAAGCTGGAATCAGCAAAGGCCTCGATCTGGAGGTCTTTTTCGCCATACACCAAGAACATCTCCTTAGTCCTCCTCAGGTACTAGAAAATTTTCTTTACTGCTATCCAGTGCTTCTGCCCTTGGATTGCCTAATACCGTCTTAAAACGCTCAATGCGTATACTACATCTGGTCTGGTACATAATATCTCATACATTATAGAGCCTACCGCAGAAGCGTAGGGTATAATCGACATGCGAGCCCTTTCTAAACCAGTCTTGGGAGACATCTCTTTGGAGAGGGTGATTCCGTGACAAGCCAGTAGGTTACCACGCTTAGAATCTTCTATACTGAATCTTTTCAATATGGTGTCTATATACTTGGACTGCGAAAGTCCCAACGTCCTCTTTGATCTATCACGATAGATCTGGATCCCCAGAATGTAGGAAGCATCACCCAGGTCCTTCATGGAGAACTTCATGGAGAACTTCTATGACAAGAATCCTTTGACTAACTGTACCATAGGAATATCATTTCCTATTAAGAGAATGTCATCCACGTACAAGATGAGGAATACTACAGTTCTCTCTACAATCTTACTATATATGCATGGTTCATCTGGATTTTTGATAAAGTTGAATTCTTTAACAATATCATTAAAACAGATGTTCAACTCCGCGATGCCTGCTTTAGTCCATAAATGGACTTAAGCAACTTGCACACTTTACCGCTGCTCCCACTCTGAATGAATCCCTCTGGCTGATCCATATAGACGCACTCTTCCAAATTACCATTTAGAAAAGTCGTCTTTACATCCATCTGCCAGATCTCATAATCGTGGAAGGCAGCAATGGCAAGAAGGACCCAAATGGATTTGAGCATAGCCACTGGAGAAAAGGTTTCGTCATAGTCCAAACCAGGTCTTTGACGAAAACCCTTTGCAACAAGTCTAGCCTTATAGGTTTCAACATGTCCATCTACACCAATCTTCCTTCTGAAGATCCATTTGCATCCTACTGGTTTTACCCCTTCTGGAGCAATGTCCAAAGTCCATACTTTGTTAGTGTACATGGACTCCATTTCGGTCCGCATTGCATCCAGCCATCTTACTAAGTAGCCGCTCTGACTGGATTGCTGGAAGCTAGTAGGGTCATCATTGTCAATGATGCAATCTTCTCGATCCCCGTCTATTAGAAAACCGTAGTATCTCTCGGGCGGCTGAGACTGCCTACTACTTCTATGGATAGGTGCTGGGATGTCCCTTTCTTCTGAAACTTCTAGTTCTACCATACTTTCAGTAACAGCTTGTGGTTCTGGAAGTTCTTCCAGTTCTAATGCGCTCCCGCTCTTCTGATTTTTTAAAAATTCATCTTCCAAGAAGTGGGCATGACGAGAAACAAATACCTTTTGTTCCTCTGCGTGATAGAAATAATACCTCTTGGAGTTCTTTGGATATCCCACAAACTTACACTGTACTGAGCGTGCCTCGAGCTTGTCTGCATGCTGCTTTTTAACAAAAGCAGGACATCCCCATGTCTTCAAGTACTGAAGATAGGGTTTCTTCCCACACCACATCTGATATGGTGTGGTAGGCACAGTCTTGTTTGGAATCTTGTTCAAAAGATATGCAGCTGGTTCTAGTGTATAATCCCAGAAAGATAGCGGTAACTCAGCCCTACTCATTATAGAACGAACCATATCCAATAGGGTTCGATTCTGCCTTTCCGATACACCATTGTGTTGTGGTGTGTATGGAGTGTTGGAGATAGTGCCCTCAGAGTCAATTATTGGATCACAGGCACGTGATTGCAATGATTGAGGGAGGACCTGTCCCAGTAGGACAGTCTTACTCAAGATGATTGTATGCTATCTGGTTTACCTTTATCATCGTGTACTGCTTTAGGTGACCTTACAGGTCACTATTGCACGTTGATAGAGCCCCTAGGATTCTTGCTTGACTGCCAGCAGTATGAGGGCGATCATATACGTGGGAGCTGGTAGTCTATAAGCATATCCTTAAAAGGTCCCTAGTCGTAGGAGTTTCGAGACAGGGCATCGATACTCCAGAGTAGACTAGTGTATACAGTCGAGACCCCGACGAGGGGCGGTGGACGGTCTCACAAGCCACTGGTGTCAGTTGATTCACCTAAGTTGTATACAGGTGCTTATTGGGTTATGAGTAGACCGGACAGGATTCGCCGGGAACATGCTAGTTGGTCTTATACCTGACGTCAGATAGCAGTTCCCTGGTGACATGTGTACATGTTAGTTCATCGACCTGAGATCGTCATTTTTCTCGTGTGAGTTCCCACTGTACTTTGATTACCACCCTACCACGCTCAAAGAAGACGTGAAACATGTTTTAGTTGGGTACAGTCCCGAGCCACATGGAGGCAGTGAGCGGATCTGCAGGGGTTCGTCTCTCCCGGTATTGGGTGTGAGGTCGCGCTGTGTCTAGGAGAGCCATTACGCGAAGTTCTTGGCCAAGGCAGGAGATTTTCTGGTAGGTATTCCAGTATTATCTCAGGGTGTTCTGGGATACACTCCGACACGACTTGTACCGCTTTTGGGGGTCTTACTTTTACCAACCCCCTAGGCCCGCTATGTGATGCTCATAGACGAACGGACCGGACTGTACGGATATTGTCACTGACAGGCTCAGTAGGGTGTCAGGATGAGTTCGCTCATCGACTTCCCTTTTGGTCAATACCTGGTAGCCCATTACGTATAGGCTAATACCTCTGACGTGCTAGTGGTTAAATCCACAACCAAAGTATTGACGAGTCTTTAGAGTTCCCCACAGACAGTTGCTCAAGTTTCGGGCGAAACGCTGTAGAGGCCGTATGGAGATATGGCAGGGTTCGATCAGATACGTGCAGTATTGAACGGATCAGGATCAGACGGTTAATACTAGCGGGCTTTGGTTTAAACCGGACCCTAGTATTGTACAGTGTAGATTTGTCTCATTGCATTTGTATTCGGTCGGAATACAAATGCGGGTATGTATATACAGCAGCGGGGTTTCCTGTAATTTATTACGGGATCAGTTTTCTGAAGTTGCCAGTTTGTTTTTCCATTTCGGCCATTTTCCTTTGTATCTTTCCTTGGCCGGAAATTGGTGGAGGAGGGCTTATTTGCAAGCATGCAAATTTGATTAGTGGAGGGTGTTATTTGCATATTGATGTATCATGATAATTCTACCTCCATTTGACTTCTTCTTTTCATCATGGCTTGACTTTTGGAGTAATCATGGTTGTTGATGATTAGGTTGTTGGAGTGTTGGTTTTGGGGTGATCATTGTTTCTCATCATCACCTTTTCTCTCTCTCATGAATGATAGCCTTTTCTCTTCCTCTTCCTTGGATGATTGTTACACACTCTCACACACTCCTCTCATTCTCTCCTTAGTTCATATGGCCGGCCAAAGAAGGAGAGGGGGCTGTCCAAAAATGATAGTGGGGAATTTTGATCTCTTTTGGCATGCAAAATTCCCATTGCTCCATCTCCAAAAGCTTAGTTCTTTTCCTCCACCAAAAGACAACTTCCACAACCCCAAATGAGACATAGAGCACTACACGTATTATACAGCAATCCTTGGGCACGTCGGCTCGCCAACTTCGTGCCCGAGTTGCCTCTGTCCAGAGGTGGGAGCCCGTAAAAGAAGACGGCGACATGGTGCCCTTCCGGCAAGGAGGTGAAGACCGGAGATTCCGCGGGGAGATCGGGACGACGACGAGAAGACCGAAGGACACGGATCGCTCGGTATATCTCTCTACCCCTTTCTTTAGTTAGCTAGGACTAGATTAATGGCCCGATCTGGGTTCATAGTGCTCGGTGGTGCCGGTTAAAAAGTTAAAGTAAATTATCGTTTCCGCATTCCGGCGTCGGATTGACGGCCGGGGCGCCGCCGTGCACTTACATGGTATCAGAGCCACGCCATTAACCTAGTCTAGCTTGGTCTAACGTGTTTACATTTTCGATCGGAAAAAAATCCCAAAACCGCATTTTCAATAGCATCAGTTTCTGTCGAAATATTTTTGGCTCGAAAATTTTTTCAGTACATTACAGAAAGAAATGCAGGAAATTTTAAGACTTCTGTGGAAAAATGGTGGTGTAACACTGTAGAATGACCGCGGAACCACGGCCAAACCCCTGTTCCGGCCGCGGTTCCACCGCAGCACAGTGCCTTCACTGCACCATTTTTGCATAGTGATCTTTTTACAGAGAAATTAGGGTTTTGGAATGTTCTTTGCGGCCCAGAATTTCTTTATGTGCTACAGTAGTGCTTGGGGCCCACTTGGGAAAATTTGATCGATCGAATATTTTAAACATGTTAGTTCACAGTATTTACATTATATCTGCGACCGTGAATGTCACTTGATCGGTAAATCCTGTCTAACTGCTATAGCCCTTTTAGACGGATTTGCGAACGTGACATTCACGTTGATGTTCTGTGTTGTGCTGTGATATTGCGGATTGGTCTTGGAGGATAGCCTGGATGCAATGGTAGTACATTTTTGTTTTATATGTACATTTGATATTGCGGGGAGAGCGTCCGACATGTGGACTGCCGTCACTGCCTGTTTGTATATTATTCTTTTGGGGCACGACCGGGGTGAGGTCGATATACCCGTTGTATGTATATTTTACTTTCTGTACTAGGATTACCCCAAGGTAGGGTGCACGGATAGCCGGGTTCTAGAGGGCAACGGGCCCGCATCTCATGGCGTTGAGACGGAGGGGGCCTCACTCTAGAATTGGCGGGCTATTCGCCGCACTCGTAGGGGGTACAGGCTGACCCAAGAGGGGTGCCCAAGTTACCGGATTCCGTGAAGTGCTGGGTGGTCCATTCCCGTTGCTGAAGGGGGCTGCCTCGCTTCAGGTTTTGGCGGGTAACTTGCCGCGCCCGTAGGTGTCTAGGATTTCATTGCACAGGCTATCCACACGACCAGGGGAACGTCGGGTTTCAGTAGAGGCTCTATGAAACCCGGGGATCCCAGATATCTGTATTGTTCTGTGATGCTTATTACATTTCTGTGATGTTGCATTTTATCACGCCTTGAGCGAAATATTATATATTGATATATATACTAGTAGATGTTGTATATGTTTTGCATCCGTGCTAGTCCAGTCCCCGCTGTGTTGTTAGTTAAGTAACCTAACGGGTAATGACGGGACCTAGTGGTGAATGCGGATGGCATATACATACATCATTATTTTCGTTCTTTATTGGTGTGATCAACTAATTGGACTGCGTTGATTCGGATCAATGCAAGCTAAACAAACCTTTTCTGATGTTGTTGGAGCAATTTTTCAAAAAGCTGTTATTGCAAGGACGTTCACTTTTGTTTTGCACAGTGGTATTCGGTTATGAATATCCAGCACCTCAGTCGACGAGGCAAGGTCCGAGATCCCTTCACCGGGAGTGACCCCTTGGACAGAAGTTTGCGTCAGGGCAATAACTTCACTATAGTCATTTACTTTTGCTTTGCATCGTGGTATTCAGTTGGAATATCATGCACCTCATTCTACGGGGAAAGAGCCGAGATCCCTTCACCGAGAGTGACCTCTTTAGCAATGGTTTTCGTCACTATATTTTTAAAAGCTATCCGGTTCCTTCAATGATATCAAGTTCATTACGTTAAAGGTTTTTCGCCAAAAACCATTCGTAGCCCTCCGTCGTTTCATATGGATAGTCAATAAGTATTCAAGCTGTGTATGTTGGTCAAAGTCAAGGCACAGTGATTGGTAGCTAATGGGTATTCATATGCAGCATAGATAGATGCGTTGGTTTGGGGCAATCGTATAGCCTTGTTGGCCAAAGTCAAGGTCTTGTACGGGTGGGCTCAAATTAACCTGGAGAATGACGGGTAGAACTTGACATGTGACTTATGATATGTTGGCAAAAGTCAAGGTCATAAGAGCATGGGGTAAAAATCACATCGGGAGTTTCTAAAGAAACTAAAACTTGCCAGATATGCGCATACCTTCTGGAGTGTGATAACGTGAGCGGATTCCGTTACATTATCATGAGATGATAGTTGGATCCCGATTCCCACTGATGAGTTTGTTTACTCCTCGGGTGATACCGACTAATTCTTCTTTCAGGTTTGGAGGAGAATTTGACGGTACAGTGGGATGTTTCCAAATTAAATAAAGTGATAACCATTCTGATCTAGGTTAGAGTGCACGCTGAGTGTTTCTTTTCTCTCTCTCTTTGGCAGCGACCATTGACCCGACCTTAAGACTATGACTCAGTGACCAAATTAAATGAACCTTCTTAAACACTGGCTTTTGGATTGTCAGAGTTGCATACCTCATTGCCACTCCTACTTTTACCCTTTTCTCCAGGACACCCCATATTACTACGAACGTCCACTTCCATTGGACAAAACCATCGTATGGTTATATACGAACTCGAAGGAATTTATTCGAGGATGGTTTCCGGTTCTAGAGAAAACGAATAGGACTATTCAGTTATCTTTTCCTTTTACCTTCTCTCACATTGCGAGTACTCCTTGGTTTAGGAGATAGTACACCTATTACGCAAATTGGATAGTCTTCTTCCAAACCTTAGGCTAGTGCCGAACGGTGGGGAATGAAGAAAACCAATTAGCATAACGATGGTGTACAGAAGGTATTAAGTAAAGACATATAAAGCGATTAGTAAGAGGGCAAAATAAATTGCGACTGCTTTTCACGACCAAACCAAGTATTTCTTCGCCAATCCTAAATTACCTTTGTATTTCTCCAAAACACTCCGTATCACTATGAAGATCCACAGTTTATTGGATACTCCATCGTATGTGTAAGTCCATGCTACCCTTCCCCGGTTCTTACGGGGTTGCGGAAGTGGTGAAAAATGATTTTCAAGAGGGTGGTAACATGGACTATAAATACGGATCTTTGTTAAACAACTAACTAACAACCTAACTTGAGTTTACCTACTCGGTTAGGGGGCTATACCTTTCTTGAACTCCTTCGTCTTCAACTCCTCCCGGTGTACGGATCGGCCTCACCTCGTCGTCTCCTTGCGCCGAAAATGGATCCACCCGAAAGCTTTTACCTTTGGCTTCTTCTTCGATCTTTGAAGAAACTAGAACACTTGGCTTGCTAGGCCTTATGAACTAGAATGAGTAGAGGATTGTTTTGGTGTCTATTAATCTCTAAGGCAATGAGTCTCAACACATGAGAATGGTTTGCCTTGAGCAAGAGAGAGCAAGAGGAAGAGGGAGAGCTTGAGCAAGTGATGGCAAGAAAGAGAAATGAAATGAGAGAATGAGAAAGTATTTTGCCAACCTCTCACCCATAATCCAAAAAGAATAATAATAATAATCATCATAATTGTGTATTATGTGAATGTTCATATCATATCAAGTAGCATTATCATTTCATGAACTCATATTGCAATGCAAAACAAGTAAGCAAAAGACTTTGCCATGAAATGATAGCCAATGCAATGATGATGGTCAACTAGTCCAACCTAGTCAACCGGTCAACAAGTCAACAAAGTCAACCCCTCATCTCTACCATGACACAATAATACTTAATTAATATTATCATTAATCATATTTATTATTCTTATTAGGGTTTAGCCAAAAGTCAATAGTCAACAACCCCAATGAGAATCCTCTGCCTCTGTCTCTCTGTCAACTGTGCATACACACCCGTATCCGCGTTCCGAGGAACACGAATACAAACGAGATAAAACCAATCCCAAAACGTACACTAGGATCTGGCTTAAACCAAAGCCCGCTAGTGTTAACTGTCCGTACACTGTACGTGCACAAGTGCACGGATGTGACCGAACCCTGTCGCAATACCATGCGACCTGTCGCAAAACCATGCGACCTCTACTCTTTTACCTAAAGGCGAATAGCTTTCTGTGTGGGACTCTAAAGACTCGACACTACGCTGGCAGTGGGTTTAACCATAGACCGCAAGCGGCACTAGCTGTGCATAACGTTCCCCAGGTAGATGCCGACAAGAAGACTGACAAGGTGAAACCCATCTGAACTCCTACTGAGCCTGAATGTGACCATCTCTGCACAGTCCGGTCTGTTCGTCTGATACATCGGATGGCGGGCCTAGGGGGCGGTAAACGTCAGTCCCCTAATAGCGGTACAAGTCATGTCAGAGTGAAGCCCAGAACACCCTGAGATAATACTGGAAACCTACCAGTATATCTCGCTTGCCTTGGCCAGGGACTACTTGTGTAATGGCTCTCCTAGACACAGCGCGATGTCAACCCCCAATACCGGGAGAGAAGAATCCTGTCTAACCGTCACTACCTCCAAGTGCTTCGGGACTGCACCCAACGACTACCTGTTTGCACGACTCCTTTGACCCGTGGTAGGGTAGTAATCTAAGTACAGTGGGAACACACTCGAGGCGAAGTGACAGTGTCAAGTCTGCGGACTAAGCTGTACTCATGTCACCTGGGAACTGATAACTGAGGATAGGTATAGTACCATCCAACAGTTCCCGACGAGTCCTGTCCAGTGTACTCGTAACCCAACGAGCACCCGCATACTATCTCAAGTACGACGTACTGACGGCTGTGGGACAGACCGTCTCCCACACTGGGATGAGAAGCGCATACGCTAGTCTACTCCGGAGTATCGATGCCCTGTCTCGATAGTCCTGCGACTAGGGACCTGCATAAGGATGTGCTTATAGATTACCCAGCCCCCACTAGTATGACTGCCATCACAACGCTGGTAATCAAGCAAAGATCCTAAGGGCTCCACTAATGTGTATAGGTGATATACTAAAATAAACACATGTACACATTGAAGTAGAAACAAACCAAGTAGCATACTACTATATTGAGCAAGATTGTCTATACAAGGTGAATATCCCAAGCTTCTATTAAGTAATATACAAACTAGTATGATACAGTAATGGCCTCTAGGGCATATACACTAACAATCTCCCACTTGCACTAAGGCCATGTACTGGCGTATCGAAGACCTATCATCTCGATCAGCCGCTCGAACTGAGTCTGGGGTAAGGCCTTTGTGAGTGGATCAGCAGTGTTATCTTCCGTAGAAACTCTCCGAACCTCGATCTCCTGGCGACCCACGATCTCCCATATCAGGTGATACCGCCTCAAGATGTGTCTGGACTTCTGATAGAACCTTGGTTCCTTTGCTAAAACTATAGCCCCATTGTTGTCGCAATACAGAGGTATTGGATCAACAAAGGACGGAACCACCTGAAGTTCAGTTAAGAACTTCCTTATCCAGACAGCTTCTTTTGTGGCATCTGCAGCAGCGATATATTCCGCTTCCATCGTCGAGTAAGCAACGGTTTCCTGTTTGGAACTCTTCCAATACACCGCCCCTCCATTAAGGGTAAATACATAACCCGACATGGACTTGGAATCATCCTTGTCACTCTGGAAGCTGAAGTCAGCAAAGGCCTCGATCTGGAGGTCTTTTTCGCCATACACCAAGAACATCTCCTTAGTCCTTCTCAGGTACTTGAGAATGTTCTTTACTGCTATCCAATGTTTCTCCCCAGGGTTTGACTGATACCGGCTTACCACACTCAGTGCATAAGCTACATCTGGTCTGGTACACAACATTGCATATATTATAGAGCCTACCTCAGAAGCGTAGGGTATAATAGACATGCGATCCCTTTCCAAATCAGTCTTGGGAGATATCTCTTTGGAGAGGGTGATCCCGTGACAAGCCGGTAGATTATCGCGCTTGGAATCTTCCATACTGAATCTTTTCAGTAAGGTGTCGATGTACCTGGACTGTGAGAGTCCCAGTATCCTCTTGGATCTGTCACGATAGATCCAGATCCCCTGAATGTATGAGGCATCACCCAGGTCTTTCATGGAAAACCTGTGTGATAAGAACCATTTAACAGATTGTAGCATAGGAATATCATTTTCTATTAAGAGAGTGCCATCCACGTATAAAACGGGGAATACTACAGTTCTCGCTACAAATCTACTATAGATGCATGGTTCATCTGGATTTTTGATAAAGCCAAATTCCATGACCGTCTCATCAAAACAGATGTTCCTACTCCGCGATGCCTGCTTTAGTCCGTAGATGGACTTAAGAAACTTGCACACCTTTCCGCTGCTCCCACTCTGAATGAAACCTTTTGGCTGGTCCATATAAACACACTCCTCTAAATTTCCATTTAGAAAAGTGGTCTTTACGTCCATCTGCCAAATCTCATAATCGTTGAAGGCAGCAATGTCAAGAAGGATCCGAATGGATTTCAGCATAGCTACTGGAGAAAATGTCTCGTCATAGTCCAAACCAGGTCTCTGACGAAAACCCTTTGCAACCAGTCTAGCTTTATAGGTCTCAACCTGTCCATCTACACCAATCTTCCTTTTGAAGATCCACTTGCATCCTACGGGTTTTACCCCATCTGGAGCAACGTCCAACGTCCATACATTGTTGGTGTACATGGACTCCATTTCGGTCAGCATTGCATCTAACCATTATACCAAGTCAGCGCTCTGAATGGCCTGCTGGAAGCTAGTCGGCTCATCATAATCAATGATGCAATCTTCTCTATCCCCGTCTATGAGAAAACCGTAGTATCTCTCGGGCGGATGAGACTGGCTACTATTCCTGCGGAGCGGCGTAGGAATGTCATGATCTTTCGAACCCTCTGGTTCTACTAAGCTTTCAGTAATAGCTCATGGTTCTGGAATTTCTTCCAGTTCTATTGCGCTCCCACTTATCTGATTTTCCAAAAATTCAGTTTCCAAGAAGTGGGCATGACGAGAAACATAAATCTTTTGTTCCTCTTCGCAATAGAAAAAATATCCCTTGGAGTTCTTTGGATATCCCACAAACTTGCACTGTACCGAGCGTGACTCGGGCTTGTCCGCATGCCGCTTTTTGACAAAAGCTAGACATCCCCATGTCTTAATGTGATTAAGATAGGGTCTCTTCCCACACCACATCTGATATGGTGTAGTAGGCACAGTCTTAGTTGGAACTCGGTTCAAAAGGTATACAGCAGATTCTAGTGCATATCCCCAGAATGATCGCGGTAACTCAGCGTTACTCATCATGGACCGTACCATATCCAATAGGGTTCGGTTCCGTCTCTCCGATACACCGTTATGTTGCGGAGTGTATGGAGGAGTAAGCTGAGAGAGAATTCCATTCTCTTTTAAGTAGTCCAGGAACACGGCACTGAAGTATTCACCACCTCGATCCGATCTTACTGTCTTGATACTTTTGCCGTTTTGTTTTTCTACTTCATTCTTATATTCCTGGAATTTTACAAAAGCTTCGGATTTATGTTTCATTAAGAAGACATAACCGTACCTTGAAAAGTCATCCGTAAAAGTAATGAAGTAAGAATAACCGCATCGCGCATGTGTAGACATTGGACCGCACACGTCGCTGTGTATGAGTCCCAAGAGCTCGCTCGCCCTTACTCCGTGTCCAGTAAACGGAGTCTTTGTCATCTTTACTTTGAGACAGGATTGACAAGTGGCATACGATTGATATTCGAACGGATTCAAATATCCTTCTGTATGTAACTTGGTCAACCTTCTTTCATTGATGTGACCCAGTCTACAATGCCATAAGAAAGTCTGATTTATTTCCGGAGACTTTTTTTTGTGTATTCTGGACATTGAAAATCTGTGGTTGGTTTAGTACGTATATACCATTGCTTAATGTACCTGACCCAATCAGAACTTGATTAAGGTGAATGTTTACAATATTACTTACAAACGCAAATTCATAACCTTCTTTAGAAATCAAAGATACAGAAATGATATTACAAGTTGCGTTGGGTACAAAAAAACAATTACGTAAAACCAAAACATGTCCATCTGACATTCCCAGGTGATAATCCCCCACGGCCTTAGCATCCATGCTAGCTACGTTTGAAACATTGAGGGTCATGTCACCTACCTTCAAAACCCTACGGTTTCTCAACGCCTGCAAAGAATTACAGATATGAGATCCTGATGCGGTATCCAATACCCAGGAAGTAGAGTTTATTGATAGAAAGTTTTCAATAACATACACACCTGAAGCTGAAGCCGCAACATGCTTCAGTTCCTGTGTTCTGGCTTTCCAAGCCCTGCAATCTTTCTTCCAGTGTCCACTCTTGTGACAGAAAAAGCATTCTTCCTTATCCATAAGCTTTCCCGCTACCTTTGTTGCTTTTGTCTTTTCCTTCGTATCCACTTTACTAACACCACCCCTTCGTTTGGCGGAGGCTTTCTTCTTCTTTCCCTTGGCTTTCGCCTTGGACCTAGAAGATGAAGATCCTCCTACAAACAAAGTGGATGTTTCTCTACCTTTCTGTAGGGTGCCCTCTGCACTCCTCAGCAAGTTGAGGAGCTCTGAAAGTTCAACTTCCTTTTCTTGCAAGTTGAAATTCAGGATGAACTGGGCGTAAGTGGAAGGAAGGGACTGAAGAATCAAGTCCGTATAGAGCTCATTCTCCAACGTGGTCCCAAGGTCCGCGAGCTCCTCAATGAAGCCAATCATCTTAAGCACGTGTTCCGCTACCGATGACCCGATGGCCAACCTTGCCGAAAATAGCTTCTTCGACACATCGTATCTTGCGATACGAGATTGCTCTCCATACAGCTCTTTTGTATGGAGAAATATGGATTCAAGGTCCATATTCTCGTGCCTCCTCTGATGTTTGTTGTCCATAGAGGCAAGCAAGAGGCACTTGGCCTTCGCGCTATCGATCTCCCAAGTCTTACGGATTTCCTTATCCGCGACGCTGGAGGTGGGTCCTGGGACAGGGGGAGCTTTGGTGGTAAGGAGATACCCCAACTTGTCATAAGTGATTGCCATTTTGACATTCCTGAGCCAATCTTTGTACTTTGGCCCTGTCAGTATGTGTTTATCTAGTAATAACTTAAGTCCGGTCTTGATGATTGGTCGCTGCAATTAGGAGAGAGAGAAGAAACACTTTAGCATGATGCTCTTGCAAGTTTAGAGTGGTTTTTAATTTGTCTAAACCGGATGGCTCCCACTGTCTCTCGAATCCCTCCTCAAACCAAAAAGGAAGAATTAGTCAGGATCAACATCACCGTACAATACTTGCTTAACCGTTCGGCCAGGCTGGTGTCGGTACTTCGAGGGAGGTTTTCCAACGCTTTCGCGAAGTTCCTTAATTTAAGAACCTCTTTTCCCTAGGGGCGTAGCCCCGCTAACACCTTTCTAGACACGGACTAGGTTTATAGTATTGATCGTTTAGTAAGAAATTTCCCGAGGAGTAGCATATACTCACAGTAGGATCGGGATCCAAATATCATTGCGTGACAAAACTGAAGGAATCCTACCATAATCATCACACTCCAAATGGTATGCAGCGCTAGCAAGTTTCAGTTCTTTTGAAACTCCCGATGTGGATTTTTGCTCCATGCTCTTATGACCTTGACTTTGGCCAACAAATCATAAGTCACATGTCAAATTCTATCCGTCATTCTCCAGGTTAATTTGTGCTAGTTATATGTATGCCCTAGAGGCCATTACTGTACATAGGATGTATAATGTAGTGGATGCTGGGACATATATAGGTAGGACTTTCTTGCTCGACATGATAGTACGTTATCTGGTTGCTCTTTATCTTAACATGTATACTTTCTTTCTCTCTATTACATGTTGATAAAGCCCTTAGGATGTGTACTCGACTTCCAGGAATATGATGCAGATCATACTAGTGGGGTCAGGGTGGTCCATGAGTACATCTTTCAATGTCCCTAGTCGTGGGAATATCGAGACGGGGCATCGATATTCCAGAGTAGACTAGCGTATATCTTCTCGACCCATGTGATGGGCGATGGATGATCTCATATCCATTGGTGTTTGACATCAGAGATGGTATGCGGGTGCTCAGTGATTACTGGGTACACTGAACGGACTCACCGAGAACTCCCAAATGGTATTATACCTCACGTCAGATGGCAGTTCTTTGGTGACACTGGTACAACATAGTCTGTTGACCCGAGATCGTCATAGAGTCTTGTGTGTCTCCCACTGTGCTTTGATTTCCACCCTACCACGGCTCTACTGAGTCGTGCAAACAGGTGGTTTTTGGGTACAGTCCCGATTCACATGGATGCAATGAGCGATATGAGGGGATTCGTCTCTCCCGGTATTAGGGGTTAATGTTGTGCTATGCTCGACTGGCCATAACTGGAAATCCCTGGCCAGGGTTGCACTGATTTACTGGTAAGTGTTATCAGTAGTTTCGTGCTTGTTATGGACCTTACATCGGCATGACTTATCTAGCTACTGGGGTCTGACGTTTACCACCCCTAGGCGAGATATGCGACATATCAGACGAACAGACCGGACTGTACGGTAAGTGTTGTTGGTTGGATTCACAGGAGTGTGAGCGGGCTTACTCGTTGATCTTCCGATCGCTCAATACCCGGATGGCCCTTACGTTTAGCAGACTGCTTGCGCCTTGTGGGTGTTTGATATGATCATCACCTGCTGCCGGCGTATTGATGAGTCTTTAGAGTCCTACACAGAGGTTTCCTGGCTCAAGCGAAACGAAATAGGAGCGCATATGAGATATGTGCGGGACCGAGAATAATACCAGTATGTGATACTGTATTCCATTCTCGCGATTTGTATCATTGGACGGTTATATATGATATAGCCGGGTTACCGAATCAAGTGTTGATTCGATACATAGATACACTTGATATTAGTCGGTTATATGCGATATGACCGGATCATTAAATCAAGTGTTGATTTAATGATTTGATGTATAATTATATATTTGATATATTAATTTACATTAACTAGTATTTGTTCACTTAAGATGGATTATCTCACTTGAATGTGCACATTGTATATATGATATATGTTTGTGCACTAGTTTGTATCATGTTTGATGATACATGCAAACCTGGGTGTATGTTTACTTTAAACCATGTTTAGTTAATGGTTAGGGTTTCCATTACCTTATTTCTTTATTTACTTATTTATTTTGGCAAAAATAAAATGGTAGCTAACTTTGTTTCATTCTTGAAACTTCATGAAGCTTTGACCATTTTGTTTCTTTCCTTAACTTAACCATTTAACTAAACCCTAGTTTAGTCTCTACAATAGTTAAACTCACCCATGGTTGCAAAATGATAAGAATCACTTGGATTTTCTTTTTAAAGATAATTCTTTTTCCATTTTTGTAACGTTTTAAAAATAATTAAATAAATAATTAAATGAATAAAATTGTTTAAGTGAATTTTATGAATTTCGGTAAAGTAAAATGTATTTTTCGTAAAATTAAACCGTGATTGTTTTTCATTATAATTTCAAAAATACCAATTTTAATTATGTAATTACTAGTAAATGGTGTTTATTTAGCCACTTATAAATTTTTAGTTTAATTAAATATTTTTCCTAAATTAATTATTTTAAATATTAACATAAGCTTTATTTTTACACTAAATTAGTGTAAATTACAAATTTGAATGGTTTTAATTTGTAAAAATGAACCATGGCACATTATAATTTAGTGTGTATCATGCAAAATTTATTTGCAAATTTTTCCATGATTCTAGAGTTTTCTTGAAGTTGTTTTGGAAAAGAAATAAAAGAAAATTTAATAAAGTAATGAAAAGACATAAAGAGGGTGATACTTGGAGAGAACTTTCTACACCTTTCCAAAACCTTTTCTTCCTCTCTTTCTCTTCCTAATGGCCGGCCTCACAAACCCATGGCAGCCTCCCCCCCCATTTCCACTTCATTTTTTGTTCAAAATTCATCAAAAATCCATCAAAAATTCAATTAAAAATCCACAAAATCCTATGTATTTCCTACCCTTTATTCTCTATTATTCTTTACATGGAGTTTGGAGTGGGAAAGCATATATTTTTGAGGATCATTTTCATGTTTGGATTTCTTGTGTGAAGGTATAAATCTTGTTCTTTTGAATTATTGTTATTTAATGTTTCATTCTAGTATAAATTGATTTAATGAATTAATTCTATTTCTAAGTTTTAAAAATTCAAGTTAGGGTTGTAAAATAAAGTTATGATTTTTATTAATTAATTAGGGTTATTATAACTAGTTTAACATTTTTAGAAGTGGAGATTCTTGTATGGAGGATAGATTGTAAATTGTTTATCCAAAATTGTTAAATTAAACCATTTTTGCAAACTAGATTTCTATATATTGTATATTCTGGTGAAATAAAATTCCAATTAATATTTGTAACACTAGATTGTAGTCTTAAGAGGATATTAACTTGTTGGTGGAATGAAAAACTCAATTTGATTACTAGTTTCTATTGATAATGGAGAAATGGTGAGAAAAATGCTAATATTGCTAACTAGAATTTGGAAATTCCTAAATAAAGGAGATTTAAAATCTAATTTATGGTTTCATTATATCATTATCATCATGAATTGTAATTTAAGACATTAATTCATGCAAAATCATGTTTTGTGGTGGAATTGTGGTATTTTGCTTGAAAAATGTTGAAAATTGTTAAAGGTTGCAAACTAGAAATTTCAAATTAATGCAAATTTGTGTAATAAAAATATAGTAAGGGGTTGTATAGTCTAGTTATGCTAGTTGATGAGTTTTATGACCATTGGTTTCATTTAAATGTCAAGTTTTGATGAAAAACGGTAAATTGGCATTTTCGGGTTTTACGAAATCGGGCGATTTGATGGATTTTAGGGTTTCGATAGATTTAATCGTGTTTTATAATAGAAGTAATGAGTTTTAAAACTATGAGTTATTTGTTGATGTTTATCTCGATCCATCGGAGTTTGTACGCCGATATCGAGCGATATTTGGTTCTTTTGCGTGGACGGGACATAGGTTTTAACCTATGCTTGTTCCTTGCGTCGTTTTGACTTTTGTATGTGATTCAGTTTACGATACTATTATTATGTTTGCGTTTAGGTACCCCTCACATGGACTGCGGGCGATGAAGGGGAGGATGGCGACACCGTCTTCGGCAGACGTAGACCAGGTGAGTAGATGCATATCTACGGGGGGAAGTCGGGTGGATGGCGTTTAGCACCCCCGCAACATAGAATAGGAATAGTACTTATTGATATTAGAAAACCAGATATGACCCTAGTAGGACCCTAGTATTGACCCTAGGCTGTACTAGACTGATTTAGGTAAACCATATCAGAGGATGAGTACCTTGGAAGAGGTTCGTAGGTTTCAGATAGAAACACACTGAAACTCGACATGGGGTATACGTGTATGTGTATATATATAGAACTAGGTATAGGTATATACATATATATATACAACACGTATGTGTGATTCATTGATGTGATATGATATCCGAGGTATGATGAAATAGTGTAACTAGGCTTGATGCCATGATTCTTGGCTATACAGTCGTATTAAGTGTTAGCGGATCATTAGAGAATGAGATAATGAACATGTATATTTAAATTATAAGGGGTAGTGATGATATTGAGGTACATGGGACTCTAAAATAGTACCCGGACTATAACTTATGATTGATCACGATATGGGATATGTATGACTTGATTACGATATGATACATATGACATGATATTTCTGAGGATAAACTAATGATACTTATTATGATGGCAATGATATATGATTGATGTAGGCGATTACAGTTTAGCACCTTGATCATGAGATGTGTTGGTGATGACATTATACGAATAATGAGACACCTAGGAGATACATGACCCGTACCCCGACAATGGGATGTCGTACGATAGATTTTACCGTACGAGGCTTAGATTTGATGATTGATCCGCACTCTTGATTCGAGGAAGCCGTACTACGTACGTGACGCTATTAAGGCGGGATCGCCGACTATTAGAGATATTGATTCAGACCTTAGGTAGACTCTAGTTTCTTACTGACTAGTCTATTAGGTTTAGTTCCTTAGGATGTTAGATGGACACTGGTTTAGGTTTGACTCACATAATGGTAGTTGTACTCGTATCTCGCAGAGGAGTGGATAATGCACACATGTATTTACATTCATACTGTAATCATCATGGTGCATGTTCTTTTATATGTTGCTATAATCAGTATAAAGTTTACCTGTTAGGACACCAGCACTATTACCGATGATGAGCATATTCCACGCACACTTATTTGCCGGCTCACACACATCATCATCGGTAATTGCTATGTCACGTACACTTTAGATCATATTGACTTTTATGGATAGAATCAGTTAACAACTAGACCGCTATAATATGGTGATTATTCTCTGACATTAGTACAGACATGATATTTATTGCTTAGACATTCATGCATTCATATTTTCATGTTATCATGCAGTATTATGGGCATATGCCGACACTTATCATATACTTACTCATGATTTTGAGATTTGGATTTCTATGAGATTTCTAGATTTTGGGGAAAACCGCAAAAATATATAAAAACTTCTTTCTCTCTCTCTCCTCTTCTCTTTTTTTAAATAAGATGCGGTTTTCTCGTGATGTATGTGTCGTCCACCATGAGATTTCATGTTTTCTGTTGGATTTCGAGACCCGATTCGAGGAGTGGATGAACCGTCTCGGGTACATGGTGGGCCCGGTATGGTACCCCGAGGCAAGAAGATCGAGTTGTAGACGATGAGCCTGGCAGGGGAGAGCTACCTACCGGTGATGTCTGGCGCGGCGGATATCCGGAGGATACCGACCGTTGTCGTGAGATTTGATGATATGGGCCGATCCAGACTAACGGAGCCCGAGGTATTGAGACTACGAGACTTGAGATTCACATGTTTGTGTCGATGCTTGACACGGATTTCCATGGATTTCATTGTTGATATTTCAGATTTCTATACACGTTTTACTATGATAACAGCTAAAGATTTCTTATACAGATATATCTGGATTTCAGGTTTGATTATGTTATATTCATGGTGCATGCATATCCATTCATATGACATAGTACTATATGAGACACTGACACGAGCACGGAGTATCTGCATTTACACGTAGTTTTACCCTGCTATTACTAGATGATTAGGTTATGATAGTGTATTATTATGACCTAGGATAGCGTCGTGCATTCGATTTCGTTTCGTAGATGTCTTCTACTCACGAGTTGGCAACTCACCCCCGTTGTGCCAAATTTTATTACAGGTTCGATGTACAGGTTTCCCTGGCAGCTTGCTGGCACATCTATTCTTTCAGGGTGATTTGCACGGTAGGTTGGTTCACTTGTATCCGAACCACCATTGTACTTTTATTCTTTCATTTGTATCTAGTAAGCTCCATCAACCATACTTGTATTACTTGATAAGTTTATTGGACCAGTCTTTTATTTTGACCTTAGAGTCGCGCATGTATTATTCTGATTTGGTGGTTTTTTTTTCTTTGAGTTTTGAGCCTCACCCTTTGGCGTTGTATATTATTGTGCTTGTTGTGGTTGTTTCCGCCTGTTGGCGTTGATGCTAGCTCCCGTTTGGGGATGCTTTTTATTGTTTATGTATATTATACTTGTTGTACCCGTTTGGGGGCAGTTTTTTATAGAGGAGACTCTGCCGAAATTTTTGAGAAAATTTGCTGATGATTTTAAACTTGTTTCCTTCATGTTTCTTTTACTTCTTCTTCTTCTTTTATGGTTTAGATTTCTGGTCTTCGGCTTACTTAGGTTACGTTGCGCCTCTAGACGTTTCGTAATCTAAGTGCCGGTCACGTTCCGTACTTTCGGGTCGTGACAATTTTCATCTTCATCTTCTTCAAGTGAAGAAGAAAGCTTTCTTGAAAATTTCCAAGTGATGATTCCAAGTGAGAAATCCAAGTCCAAAGAGAACCCACTTCCTATTTCTTCATCCTCTACCACTTGCCATGTAGTAGAGTGTGTTATCTTCACAAGTTCTATGACCAAATGAAGATGGAGCTTGATCTTAAGTTGCCTCGACGTAGATCATCTTCGGCATCGATGTCAACGACCTAGCCCGATCATTTCTCCGATGAAACCGACAAGAGAGTCCGGGATTCCGATGTCACGACCCGAAAGAGCACGTGACTGGCCCTCGAACGATATGAAATATATAGGACTCCATCTGATCCAAGTAAGCCAAAGCCCAGAAATCTAAAACCATTTTAAGAGTAAGTGAAGAAAACTGGTTTAAAGAAGTGAAGGAAAATATGTTTGAAGTTGAGGTTTTTAAATAACTAAGCCGAAGGTGCATTTTTAAAAGGTAAAGTCTTTTCTAAAAATTTCGGCAGAGTTTCTTTTGTAAATACTGGCCCCGAACGGGATACAACAAGCATAACATATATATAATGATAAAAGGCATCCCCAAGCGGGAGCTAGCTCTTCGTCAATTGACGGTCACAACCACACATGCAATATAATATACAACGCCGAAAGGCGAGGATCGATCCAAAAGAAACACAGTAAGCATGAAAACCGCAATACTACTAAGCGCGACTCTAAGGCCAAATAAAACATCACTAAAGTCTGAGTCTGAAACAATAAACAAATTTGGTTGATGGAAATTCTAGATACAAAGAATAATATAAGTACAATGGTGGTTTTGATGCAAAAGGAGCCACCTACCAAATGCAATTCACCCGCAAGGAAGCAATGTGCCAGAAATGCCGCAAAGGAACCTGTACGGCAAAACCTGCAAGAACTGTGGCACAACGGGGGTGAGTTGCCAACTCGTGAATAGAGAATAACTACAAGCAGAAACCGAACGCAAGACATAATCCTAGGTCAAAACGATCAGTACAAAATCCTCAATATAAAACATGCAGCCTATAACAAGGCTAGGGTAAATATCTAACCCGAGTGTAATCTCCTGTGCCTGTGTCAGTGCCTCAGGTAGCAATATAACATAAGAATGAGGTATGAATGCATGAGAACATAATACATGTAAATGAAGAAACCGTTTTCATACTTTAGTGAGATTTCCTTTGTATTTTTAAAATGAGGTATCATAATGAAATCAGCATAAAACAGTGCCTAACATCGGCACAAAACGTAATCCAAATATCCCGATATCTCTGTATCCCAATCACAAAATCTAGGGCGCCGTCAGTCCAGATCGGCCCCTACCATCAATCTCAAGACCACGACGGTATCCTCCGGATATCCGACGCGTCAGGTAAAATCACCGGTCGGTAGTGCTCCCCTGCCAGGCTCAACGTCATCACCACATTCATCTTGCCCCGGGGTACCGCACCGGGTCCACCATGTACCCGAAACGGTTCATCCGTCTCCTCGAATCGGGTTTCCAAATCCATCAGCAAACTCATGGTAGACGACTCATACATCATGGGAAAACCGCACTTTTTATTTTAAAAGAGAGAAAATGTTTATCTGTGTTTTTGCGGTTTTCCTCCAAATCCAGAAAATCTCACGGAAATCCAAATCCAAAACCTCAGTAACACGTAAAATAGTGAATATATGCATGAGAATCCATGAATGCGGCATAACAATGAATATCAGTATGCATGAAGTAGCAGGTAATAACTACAATGTCTAAACTATTAGCTAATAGGTTATGTCAAGCAATAGTATTTTCTAAGGTGTACGTGACATGGCAATTACCGATGAAGATGTGTGTGAGCCGGCAAGTAAGTGTACGTGGTACATACGCAACATCGGTAATGGTGCTGGTGTCCTAACAGCATGATATCAATAATGGAGTATGAAACATAATATAAGAATGCGATGTAAAGCGAACCACAAAAAAAGTGGGAGCTGAATCTAGACGCAACTATAACTAATCTGCATTAATCTAATATAAGTCCTACAAATGGTGCCTTTTGAAATATCACGAATCATGGGGTTTTGAAAATAGGGGCTACGGTGTTTTTATTAAAAGATACGCCTTTTGAAATATCCGTAGATCCCTTGACCTGTCTTTTAAAATACCCACGACCCGCTAGTTTTTAAATAGGTAGGAGTCTAATCTAATCTAACAACTACACTAAACTATACAGCTGAACTAACAAGCTGAGCTACAGGTAAGGAAACCGCCTAACATCTGAGTCGATATATATATAGATATAATAGTCGGTGATTCCGCCTCAATAGTATCGCGTACGATACAGTATATCATATGACATCCTCAAGTCATGAGTGCGGATCTATCATCAATGTAAAGCTCATACGGTAAATCGTCGTACGGCATCCCAATAGCTGGGTACGGGTCAATATTACACTATCTCATCACACTTCAGGTATCACTATCAACATATCATATAATCTAGGGTACTATTCTATGTCTAGTATAAATCGATACCATCAATAAAGTATGCATGCGGGGGTAAACACACATCCCAAGCCCGCAAGAATCACATTTCGTATCCCAAATACGAATCATATCACATCACCGATCTCGCGGCACAAAGCCCAATATCATTGACTCATCTCCAAAGTCATCCAATATCATCAACACAGTGCCAATATAAGTAATATGCAAGGGTGTGCGTGTAGGTGTAATTCTATTCTAGGGTTCGCGACTATGAACTACACTAGTCACTTCTAACCCTACACTATCCATAATACACCTAACTATCATATATAATAACAACTACGGACTGCGGGGGTGCTATACGCCATCCACCCGACTTTCCCCAGTAGATATAATCTACTCACCTAGCGTCTTCATTTGTGGACGTCGCCACGCGCTTGCTTGTCGTCCTGAAGTCTTCATGGGGTACCTACACATCAAAATATCGTATATGCGCATTAAAACCAAATCAAAGCTAAAACGGCACATGAAAATCCAAAATGATACGATAAGAGGCCTATAGGTTAAAACCCATGGCACGCCTTCAAAACCATCAACACATCCTCTATATCGTCGTATAAACGCCAAATAGTCGAGGCAAAACACAATCCACAATTGCAGAATTAAAAATACGGAATACGGGAACATGAATCTAAAACAACAACTTAGAAAATATGTCCCAGATTTTACCCTAGGTCACTTTATACAAATCTATATATACCAGGGGTCTAACATGAACATGTCGGAGCTACAGAACCAATACGAGCCAAAATGGTAGGACCCAGGCCGCAATTTGCGGCCAATGGGGATAAATTTGCGGCCGGGAAGAAGAAGTGGGAGCTGGGGTCTTGGGGTTAGCTTCCTGGGTGCCTGCACGTGTCACTGTCCAATCAATTTTAATTTAGGGTGTCTCGGGTGATAGCAGATTCAATATACCCTTCACAGATTTCATAAATTCCCCGATATCGGTTTCTAAAATCCGTATTATGGTTTAAGCTTCAGGTTTTGGATTTCCAATTCATACACTAGGGTGATGGTATAACCTCTACTGACCTCAATTCCATATTACAACCCATAAATCATCACAACCCTAACTAGGTTATCCACAAGTCCACAATATCACACAATATCGATTCGATCTTAATATGAGGGTAAAGGAAATGCATAAACTAAGTTTAAGGTCCAGAAAATACCTCATTTGGCAACTCAAGAATTTTCTTGAGTTGCCCCTAGTGGCCAAAATCCTTGCTTCTTTAGCACCAAGTTTAGATCTAGGGATTGTGCACACATTTAATAAAATGGAGATTGGGTTTTGGGGTTGATTTAGAGGTGTTTTGGAGCTTGAAGAGGGGAGGGAAAGGTGGTGAGGAGCAGCAGCAGGAGAAGGGAGAAGAGGGAGGGAAATGAGGGGAGAAATGGTTAAGTCCTTAGTCAATGAAGCCCATACCTCTCTCTCTCTCGCCAACTACCCATTTCTTTATTCTTTTCCTTTTCTTTTTCCTTTTAAAACCCTTCTCACTCAAATAGTAAACCCAAATGAAAAGCATGGCAAGAAAATGCACAAGTGTGAAAAAGTGATATGTGCATGTGTTTCACAAAAAGCTAAAAACCGATTAGCGATTTTTAATCGCAATTAGCACTAAATTAGTGTCAAATTAATCACAAAAACTTTAAAATGTCATAATTCTCTAATTTACCCTATTTTAGAATTTTCCAAAATTTTCCAAAATTTTCCCCCATTTATTTGTATTTAATAATTCCAAAATATTAAAATATTCAATAAAATAATATTAAATTATAAAAATTCCCAAAATTAACATTTTATCTTTTTTGAAATGTTACAATCTACCCCCCTTAAAGAAATTCGGTCCCCGAATTTAAATTTAAACCCCCATTACTAAAACAATTTTTGTAATACTCCAATTTGTCGGGGCTCCGAAGACATCAATACATAGAGAATATCCTATGCGTCTGGTGCGCAAGGAATCAAAATCCATATATGTGTCATACAGGTGTACAAAACAACATCTAGGTGCAACGGGTGTGCACGAAACATCTGTCATAGGCAACGTGTGTGCCTGACAGCAACCAAATTAGGTGCATGTAACATGCACGAAGAATCCCGATTTAGTGCATCTGGCGTGCACCAAAATCGTATATCAAAACACTAAAGGTGCATGAAAACTCTGCTGGAAGTGTAAATCAAATCACTGTATAAGGTGGGCGTGAATTCACAATCAAAACCTCGAATGTAATAACTATGCGCAAAATATAAATATCCAGTGGGTGCATGAAACAAATATCATGAAACTCAGTCATCAAAACTAAATCATGCAAACAGAACGCCCAAAATACCGAAATCCAAAATGACGGATACGTGATAATCGAATCACAAAATCACAAATCATAGTACCATCGTCGGTAGTTCTTCCTTCGAGGTCGAGAAGGAGTCGGTGCATCCACTGCTAGCAGCGCAAGATATCTACTTGCCTCTTGCTCACGGTCTGGCGCCCTCTGACTCTGGGTCCTTATCTTCTCTGAGGATTACCTATCTCGCAGTCAATCGGCTCATCGGCCCTGTCAGGTGTGCTAACGGGGACGATTCCGTTATGGCACTTCTCTGGTCACCTATCGGTCAATCCTCACGACCACTCGTGAGGCAGCCCATCACAGGCGTCGGCCTCTGGCTCTCTGAGTGAACGTCACATATCTGATCCTGGGTGCAAACATCATTGCAGCAATGTCCTGGAAGGAATCCTGCTCAAGGTCTCTTCCGATCTTGCCTATGCCGAACTGTACAGAGGCTGGCTCTCCTGCATAATCTCTTCTCACTCGATAGACATCTGTGTCCTTAGCATAATATTTCTCGGAATCTGGTTGCATCCCAATGCCTCTGTAAGCATATCTGACCTCTGGTCTCGACGGGAAGCAATGACAGCTCGTCAGCGTCTCGCCCGAACCTCTGGTTCCACCTGTCTCTATCGTCGTCCACTATGACGTCACGCCATGCATATCTACGCACTGCACTGTTCTCGGCCACGGTCAATCTGAAGTCTCTCACACGGACTCGAAATCGCGTACTCTGTAGCTTCATCATTCTGTAGAAGATGTCAGGCCGAACAGGTCCTCGGGAACACGTCCCAACCATCGGAGGAATACTCAATACTCGTCCGTCCTTGATCGATTCGCAACGCATCTGGGTAAGTTCCTTTATCCGAATCTGGTCAACTACCTCGTCGACAATGCTAACTCTGGCCTGCTGGTTGTGCGCAATATGACCACTCCTGGGTCAGGTCTTCTCGCATAGTATTCCAGAAAGGTCATGTCGAAGTCTCTCTCAAATCTCATCCCTGCCGAATTGCCCAGAAGTCATCATCCCTTGCTGAAGCAAATTCTTGTTCCGGAACGGCTGCATACTTATCGCGCTTCTTTCTGGAAGATATATCCATATACAACGCCTCTGGGTGCGTATCACATCTCTAATGTCAGCGGAGTGGGACGTCATCTCGTCGAAATCTCTTGCGAACTCTTGTCTTCACTCTGCTTCAATGTCGACTGATTCGGACTCGTCTCATCGTGGCTGCATGGACTATGCTCCAACGGCTATACTCGTATCTGGAGTCTCCCAAGCAATGCATCCCATCACATGATATCCGAATGATGTCGAAACATTCGATCGACTCGTCAGAACCTTATAATCCCCCAAGAGATCAACATCTTGAGTACAGTTTAATAGTATCGAGTACATGCCTCAGCGTCGGTGGTCCAGCCGTAGAAGGGCAAACCCAAGCCTCACTAATGGGGCCGCGGAACTGCCGTAAACCCTAAGGTTCAAAGTCTTTCACACGGTCATTAAGTCGAGTTAGGGTTTCATTCTTCTAGAGGGTCCATAGAATCACCTGCATGTCTTTCCGTATACTTTAAACTTGGAAAATGGGCTCCTGACATTCGATCGTCTCAATCGACTCTCAACGAATCTGCGTGAAGTCGTCTCTAGCTGGACTCAATCTATCTGATGACCTCGCATCGGTAAACGGACGAACCAAATGTCCTAGTCACTCATCCTCAGGTGACTGGCGACTCGCTATCATCTCTCTAAGTATATGCTCACGCTGCAGCAGCTCCAACCATCTGGGCGATATCTCGTCATTTGCAGCAGCAACTGGCTCATTCACCTGCACGCCGAACAGCGCCTCAATCCTCCAGGAAAGACGACACATTGGCGGTCATCTCTGAATCGGTCTGCTCTAGATCTGAGTAAGACTCTCCACACTGGAAATCTTCAACTCAACTGGGCCCGCTCCGGTGCATAAATCGGACGAATCACCTTCGTCTCTCAAATCGAGTAGACTAGCTATAATCTGTCTCATATCTGTCTGGAAGCTCCGACAATCTAAGCTCGTAAGCTCCGAAAGCGACATCCCGTCAATCTCAGCAACAGCTGGTCCCTCTATCTGCACGGTAGGCGACATCATAATCTCTGAGGTATGATGTACATCAACAGTCCTCTCTCAACTGGCAGCTCTAACAATGGCCCGATCATCCGGTGCAAAACCAAGCACTCGCCTCCACTTGAGGTCACATTCATCAATACTAACTCGAGACGTTCCCATGTCACCAGAAAACACAATGGTCAGCCTTCGTACCAGACGAGCTCGCACTGACCGTAACCCTAGCAGCAGCCCAAACTGCGCTCAAACATGGCGACAGGAACTTCAATCGAGTATCGAAGAGAGCAGATCAATGGCAAGAAAGGAAACAACAGATCCAGAGTGGATACACGATCATAAGAAGGAACATCATCAATGAAGGTATGATCATGGACTAATAGAATCGGGGATCTCAAATGGATGTATAATCATGGATATAAAGAGAATCACTGATCTCGAAAATATGTACATCCTAAGGTTCCTTAAGCGGAGTGGCGTGTCGTAAGTATGCCGCGGAACATACCAACGGTACGTCACTCTACTTTAGTCACCTATTCCATCAACCAAGGGTCATCCTATACGACGAAAGTTCGGGTCTAATACCCCCTCGACTAAGTCTAAGTTCCGTAAGGTCAAGCCTAAGTTCCGTATATATATAAACGCCCCAGGCTCCACATAGTCAAACTTAGACTCGAACCAAGGTCAACCTAGCGCTCTGATACCAACTTTGTCACGACCCGAAAGAGCACGTGACTGGCCCTCGAACCATATGAAATATATAGGACTCCATCTGATCCAAGTAAGCCAAAGCCCAGAAATCTAAAACCATTTTAAGAGTAAGTGAAGAAAACTGGTTTAAAGAAGTGAAGGAAAATATGTTTGAAGTCGAGGTTTTTAAATAACTAAGCCGAAGGTGCATTTTTAAAAGGTAAAGTCTTTTCTAAAAATTTCGGCAGAGTTTCTTTTGTAAATACTGGCCCCGAACGGGATACAACAAGCATAACATATATACAATGATAAAAGGCATCCCCAAGCGGGAGCTAGCTCTTCGTCAATTGACGGTCACAACCACACATGCAATATAATATACAACGCAGAAAGGCGAGGATCGATCCAAAAGAAACACAGTAAGCATGAAAACCGTAATACTACTAAGCGCGACTCTAAGGCCAAATAAAACATCACTAAAGTCTGAGTCTGAAACAATAAACAAATTTGGTTGATGGAAATTCTAGATACAAAGAATAATATAAGTACAATTGTGGTTTTGATGCAAAAGGAACCACCTACCAAATGCAATTCACCCGCAAGGAAGAAATGTGCCAGAAATGCCGCAAAGGAACCTGTACGGCAAAACCTGCAAGAACTGTGGCACAACGGGGGTGAGTTGCCAACTCGTGAATAGAGAATAACTACAAGCAGAAACCGAACGCAAGACATAATCCTAGGTCAAAACGATCAGTACAAAATCCTCAATATAAAACATGCAGCCTATAACAAGGCTAGGGTAAATATCTAACCCGAGTGTAATCTCCTGTGCCTGTGTCAGTGCCTCAGGTAGCAATATAACATAAGAATGAGGTATGAATGCATGAGAACATAATACATGTAAATGAAGAAACTGTTTTCATACTTTAGTGAGATTTCCTTTGTATTTTTAAAATGAGGTATCATAATGAAATCAGCATAAAACAGTGCCTAACATCGGCACAAAACGTAATCCAAATATCCCGATATCTCTGTATCCCAATCATAAAATCTAGGGCGCCGTCAGTCCAGACCGGCCCCTACCATCAATCTCAAGACCACGACGGTATCCTCCGGATATCCGACGCGTCAGGTAAAATCACCGGTCGGTAGTGCTCCCCTGCCAGGCTCAACGTCATCACCACATTCATCTTGCCCCGGGGTACCGCACCGGGTCCACCATGTACCCGAAACGGTTCATCCGTCTCCTCGAATCGGGTTTCCAAATCCATCAGCAAACTCATGGTGGACGACTCATACATCATGGGAAAACCGCACTTTTTATTTTAAAAGAGAGAAAATGTTTATCTGTGTTTTTGCGGTTTTCCTCCAAATCCAGAAAATCTCACGGAAATCCAAATCCAAAACCTCAGTAACACGTAAAATAGTGAATATATGCATGAGAATCCATGAATGCGGCATAACAATGAATATCAGTATGCATGAAGTAGCAGGTAATAACTACAATGTCTAAACTATTAGCTAATAGGTTATGTCAAGCAATAGTATTTTCTAAGGTGTACGTGACATGGCAATTACCGATGAAGATGTGTGTGAGCCGGCAAGTAAGTGTACGTGGTACATACGCAACATCGGTAATGGTGCTGGTGTCCTAACAGCATGATATCAATAATGGAGTATGAAACATAATATAAGAATGCGATGCAAAGCGAACCACAAAAAAAGTGGGAGCTGAATCTAGACGCAACTATAACTAATCTGTATTAATCTAATATAAGTCCTACAAATGGTGCCTTTTGAAATATCACGAATCATGGGGTTTTGAAAATAGGGGCTACGGTGTTTTTATGAAAAGATACGCCTTTTGAAATATCCGTAGATCCCTTGACCTGTCTTTTAAAATACCCACGACCCGCTAGTTTTGAAATAGGTAGGAGTCTAATCTAATATAACAACTACACTAAACTATACAGCTGAACTAACAAGCTGAGCTACAGGTAAGGAAACCGCCTAACATCTGAGTCGATATATATATAAATATAATAGTCGGTGATTCCACCTCAATAGTATCGCGTACGATACAGTATATCATATGACATCCTCAAGTCATGAGTGCGGATCTATCATCAATGTAAAGCTCATACGGTAAATCGTCGTACGGCATCCCAATAGCTGGGTACGGGTCAATATCACACTATCTCATCACACTTCAGGTATCACTATCAACATATCATATAATCTGGGGTACTATTCTATGTCTAGTATAAATCGATACCATCAATAAAGTATGCATGCGGGGGTAAACCCACATCCCAAGCCCGCAAGAATCACATTTCGTATCCCAAATACGAATCATATCACATCACCGATCTCGCGGCACAAAGCCCAATATCATTGACTCATCTCCAAAGTCATCCAATATCATCAACACAGTGCCAATATATGTAATATGCAAGGGTGTGCGTGTAGGTGTAATTCTATTCTAGGGTTCGCGACTATGAACTACACTAGTCACTTCTAACCCTACACTATCCATAATACACCTAACTATCATATATAATAACAACTACGGACTGCGGGGGTGCTATACGCCATCCACCCGACTTCCCCCAGTAGATATAATCTACTCACCTAGCGTCTTCATTTGTGGACGTCGCCACGCGCTTGATTGTCGTCCCGAAGTCTTCATGGGGTACCTACACATCATAATATCGTATATGCGCATTAAAACCAAATCAAAGCTAAAACGGCACATGAAATCCAAAATGATACGATAAGAGGCCTATAGGTTAAAACCCATGGCACGCCTTCAAAACCATCAACACATCCTCTATATCGTCGTATAAACGCCAAATAGTCGAGGCAAAACACAATCCACAATTTCAGAATTAAAAATACGGAATACGGAAACATGAATCTAAAACAGCAACTTAGGAAATATGTCCCAGATTTTACCCTAGGTCACTTTATACAAATCTATATATACCAGGGGTCTAACATGAACATGTAGGAGCTACAGAACCAATACGAGCCAAAATGGTAGGACCCAGGCCGCAATTTGCGGCCAATGGGGATAAATTGGCGGCCGGGAAGAAGAAGTGGGAGCTGGGGTCTTGGGGTTAGCTTCCTGGGTGCCTGCACGTGTCACTGTCCAATCAATTTTAATTTAGGGTTTCTCGGGTGATAGCAGATTCAATATACCCTACACAGATTTCATAAATTCCCCGATATCGGTTTCTAAAATCCGTATTATGGTTTAAGCTTCAGGTTTTGGATTTCCAATTCATACACTAGGCTGATGGTATAACCTCTACTGACCTCAATTCCATATTACAACCCATAAATCATCACAACCCTAACTAGGTTATCCACAAGTCCACAATATCACACAATATCGATTCGATCTTAATATGAGGGTAAAGGAAATGCATAAACTAAGTTTAAGGTCCAGAAAATACCTCATTTGGCAACTCAAGAATTTTCTTGAGTTGCCCCTAGTGGCCAAAATCCTTGCTTCTTTAGCACCAAGTGTAGATCTAGGGATTGTGCACACATTTAATGAAATGGAGATTGGGTTTTGGGGTTGTTTTAGAGGTGTTTTGGAGCTTGAAGAGGGGAGGGAAAGGAGGTGAGGAGCAGCAGCAGGAGAAGGGAGAAGAGGGAGGGAAATGAGGGGAGAAATGGTTAAGTCCTTAGTCAATGAAGCCCATACCTCTCTCTCTCTCGCCAACTACCCATTTCTTTATTCTTTTCCTTTTCTTTTTCCTTTTAAAACCCTTCTCACTCAAATAGTAAACCCAAATGAAAAGCATGGCAAGAAAATGCACAAGTGTGAAAAAGTGATATGTGCATGTGTTGCACAAAAAACTAAAAGCCGATTAGCGATTTTTAATCGCGATTAGCACTAAATTAGTGTCAAATTAATCACAAAAACTTTAAAATGTCATAATTCTCTAATTTACCCTATTTTAGAATTTTCCAAAATTTTCCAAAATTTTTCCCCATTTATTTGTATTTAATAATTCCAAAATATTAAAATATTCAATAAAATAATATTAAATTATAAAAATTCCCAAAATTAACATTTTATCTTTTTTGAAATGTTACATCCGATGATCGCAGCGGAGGGACGTCAACACGGAGCTAGAGAAGTGGAGGACCGGATCTACAAAGTTTGTAGTCACTTTCCTTTTAGTTAAAGTTATTAACTTGCATAGTTTCGCCTTACCTCTAGTTACGATCTAGGTTTAGGGTTCTTTGGCACATAGAAAAATTTGATTTTGGCATGTTTGATCTGTTGTGGAACCTCATGTGTGTGCCTAGGAATCCTACAATTTGAGCCCACCCGCACATACCCTTGACTTTGGCCAACAAGGTAGAACGACTGCCCCAAACCAACACATCTATCTATGCTGCACATGAATACCCAATAGCTACCAATCACTATGCCTTGACTTTAGCCAACAAACATAACTTGAAAACTATTGACCATCCATGTGAAACGACGGAGGGCTACGAATGGTTTTGGCGAAACCGTGAACGTAGTGAACTTGATATAATCGAAGGAACGAGATAGCTTTTAAAAGAGTGGCTTAAGCTCCGCGTCTAAAAGTTATTTTGAAAAGAAACGAGTGGTTTTGAAAGTGTTCCAACGACTTTTACTTGGTTTATTTTCTTGCATTAGTTCTTTTAATGTGTCCCATCATTTAATCCTACCATTGCAAAAAACAACCAAAATATGACGTACGCTTATGCCATTCGCATTCGCCACGGGGCCCCGTCATTAGCCGTTAGGTTACTTAACTAACGACAGAGCGGGGGCTGGGCTAGCGCGGCTGCAAAACATAAGCAACGCCTAAATAATATCATACATAGATATATTGCAATGATAGCCAATTCAGATTACAGATGAATACATTGGATATACTATGAATCCGCAATTCGTACGAGCCTGTAACGAAAAGAGGATTACACGGTCGCGATGAATAGCCAATACCCCACCCTAGACCTCTATGGGTGCGGCAAACTACCCGCCAAATATCCAAAGCGGAGCAACCTCCCTCAACGATATGAGTAGGCCACTCGGCACTTCGAGATACCCGGTAGTTTGTGCACCCCACCTTGGGTCTATCCTAGGAGCAAAAACAGTAAAAAGAAATTATACAATGACGGCTACAACCCCGACCCAGTTGTGCGGCAAAAAATAATATTACATCAATTTACATATTACATGAATTGAAAGATAAAAGAAAACTATCATCTCACAACACCCCGGCTATTCATCCGCGACAATCCAATGAATTCATATACACATACCATCAACATTACAGATCACAGATATGTATAACCCCCACTAATCGAAGTATAGCGATTAGCGGACGTTCAATACATATAACACATCACAGATATAAATCCGTCAGCTTAAGTCTTTAGAAGTTCGATCAAAATACGGATTTTCAAGCCCCAAAAACTAATTTTTCGTTGTGGAAAATCTGGGCAGAAAAGACATATTGTAAACATCCCAAAATACCCCCAGAAATACACTACAAGAAATTTGAGCCACGACCAATTCAACTCGGCCGCGGATCCGCGGCGGTAGCGTGCTCCCGCCGCGGTTCCGCGGCACTACGAACGGTTCTCTGGACCAAATTTCTTGAGTGTCTTATAAAAAGCCTGAGTCGATTTTTGGAGTATGATTTATCATTTTTGAACAGAATACAGAATCGACAGAAACTTGATTTTCCGTGTGTTTTTCGTGACTTTTTCTCCGATCGAATTTCTAGTTACTTTGCTAACATGTTAGATAGTGTTTAACTAGGCTCTGATACCACTGTAAGTCCATGCTACCCTTCCCCGGTTCTTACGGGGTTGCGGAAGTGGTGAAAAACGATTTTCAAGAGGATGGTAACATGGACTATAAATACGGATCTTTGTTAAACAACTAACTAACAACCTAACTTGAGTTTACCTACTCGGTTAGGGGGCTATACCTTTCTTGAACTCCTTCGTCTTCAACTCCTCCCGGTGTACGGATCGGCCTCACCTCGTCGTCTCCTTGCGCCGAAGATGGATCCACCCGAAAGCTTCTACCTTTGGCTTCTTCTTCGATCATTGAAGAAACTAGAACACTTGGCTTGCTAGGCCTTGTGAACTAGAATGAGTAGAGGATTGTTTTGGTGTCTTTTTATCTCTAAGGCAATGAGTCTCAACACATGAGAATGGTTTGCCTTGAGCTAGAGAGAGCAAGAGGAAGAGGGAGAGCCTGAGCAAGTGATGGAAAGAGAGAGAAATGAAATAAGAGAACGAGAAAGTCTTTTGCCAACCTCTCTCCCATAATCCAAAAAGAATAATAATAATAATAATCATAATTGAGTATTATGTGATGGTTTATATCATATCAAGTGGCATTATCATTTCATGCACTCATATTGCAAAGAAAAACAAGCAAGAAAAAGTCTTTGACATGAAATTATAGCCAATGCAATGATGATGGTCAACTAGTCCAACCTGGTCAACTAGTCCAACCTAGTCAACCGGTCAACAAAGTCAACAAGTCAACAAAGTCAACCCCTCATCTCAACCATGACACAATAATACTTAATTAATATTATCATTAATCATATTTCTTATTCTCATTAGGGTTTAGCCAAAAGTCAACAGTCAACAGTCAACAACCCCAATGAGAATCCTCTGCCTCTGTCTCTCTGTCAACTATGCATACACACCCGTATCCGCGTTCCGAGGAACACGAATACAAACGAGATAAAACGAATCCCAAAATGTACACTAGGATCTAGCTTAAACAAAAGCCCGCTAGTGTTAACTGTCCGGACACTGTATGTGCACAAGTGCACGGATGTGACCGAACCCTGTCGCATTACCATGCGACCTGTCGCAAAACCATGCGACCTCTACTCTTTTACCTAAAGGCGAATAGCTTTCTGTATGGGACTCTAAAGACTCGACACTACGTTGGCAGTGGGTTTAACCACAGACCGCAAGCGGCACTAGCTGTGCGTAACGGTCCCCAGGTAGATGGCGATAAGAAGACTGACGAGGTGAAACCCATCTGAACTCCTACTGAGCCAGAATAGACAATCTCTGCACAGTCCGGTCTGTTCGTCTGATATATCGCATGGCGGGCCTAGGGGGAGGTAAACGTCAGTCCCCTAATAGCGGTACAAGTCATGTCGGAGTGAAGCCCAGAACACCCTGAGATAACACTGGAAACCTACCAGTATATCTCGCTTGCCCTGGCCAGGGACTACTCGTGTAATGGCTCTCCTAGATACAGCGCGATGTCAACCCCCAATACCGGGAGAGACGAATCCTGTCTAACCGTCACTGCCTCCAAGTGCTTCGGGACGGCACCCAACTACTACCTGTTTGCATGACTCCTTTGAGCCGTGGTAGGGTAGTAATCTAAGTACAGTGGGAACACACTTGAGGCGAAGTGACAGTGTCAACTCAGCGGACTAAGCTGAACTCATGTCACCTGGAAACTGATAACTGACGATAGGTATAGTACCATCCAACAGTTCCCGACGAGTCCTGTCCAGTGTACTCGTAACCCAACGAGCACCCGCATACTATCTCAAGTACGACGTACTGACGGCTGTGGGACAGACCGTCTCCCACACTGGGATGAGAAGCGCATACGCTAGTCTACTCCGGAGTATCGATGCCCTGTCTCGATAGTCTTGTGACTAGGGACCTGCATAAGGATGTGCTTATAGATTACCCAGCCCCCACTAGCGTGACTGCTTCACAACGCTGGTAATCAAGCAAAGATCCTAAGGGCTCCACTAATGTGTATAGGTGATATACTAAAATAAACATATGTACACATTGAAATAGAAACAAACCAAGTAGCATACTACTATATTGAGCAAGATTGTCTATACAAGATGAATATCCCAAGCTTCCATTAAGTAATATACAAACTAGTATGATACAGTAATGGCCTCTAGGGCATATACACTAACAGTATGGTTATATACGAACTCGAAAGGAACTTGTTCCTATTCGGGGATGGATTCTGGTTCAGGAGAAATAGGAATAGGGTTTATTCGGTTGTCTTTTATCTTCACCTTCTCTCGCATTGCGAGTGCTCCTAGGATTAGGACTGTACACCCATTATGCTTATTGGATAGTCTTCTTCCAAAGCATAGGCTGGTGCTGAACGGTAGGAAAGGAAGAAAACCATTTGGCCTAAAGGGGTGTACAGAAGGTAATGACTAAAAACATATAAAGGGATTTGGAAAGATGGCAAAGAATTATACGGTTACAGTTGTGAATCTGGATAATGGAAGAGGCATTACTAGGAATACCCGGATACCCCATCGAAACATTTCAATGTTTCAGTTTCACTGTGTACTGTTAAAGGAAAACTGATTTCCCGATTAGATACTTACTCCAGGGTATGTATTTACCAGGTATGATTCTCACATCTGTATGGTTTTACAGATGATGAGTGGGAGTAAGTTATTGGGAATTGGGTGATCATCCTCATTATATCGGGATTCGTTGTAATCGGTGATATTTGAGGAAGTCACCTGGGTTGTTTGCCGGACGTCAAAAATTTGTTTTGAATATCCGCTGTTATGCACCAATTTTAAATTGATATATCTGTACGTCTATTTTTATAGAGTGAGATATACCTTTTTGAAATTATGTCTATGACATTTACCTATATCAATGGATGGTTAGGTAAGGAGCATTAAACAACGGTGTAGTTCTTTTTAACCACAAGTACAGTTTTTAACCTACGACACACAAGGAATGAGTTATTAGACTCAAAGGACTTGTACAGAGTACTGAATGTTGTCCAGCGTCCATTAGGACAGAGGGGTTGGTCCTCGTACTATATTCGGTTTACTTATGACTTCTTTTGTTTTTAGACAGGTGTTTCGTGGAAACACAGGGTCCGAGTTTTGAGAAGTTATAGGTATATGAATAAAGTAGAGAACCAGGTATTGCAAGTATTGGGATTCTTCAAAGTGATCGAAGATGTAGATACTTGTGTATGGTATTCATTTGATAGTAATGATTATGAGAACTTGCCTCTATTTCAGGTTACTCATAAATGGAAGCACTCCTAAGTTGGGTAATGCTGATCGGCCTCTCTCCATTTAGTTCACATGCACTGGAGACAGATGCATGATTTGAATCTGGTTCAATTAAATCAGTGCCTCTGTTTCTGTATTGGATATAGAACAGTTCATATCTTAACGATGTTAAGGTACGGGGAGTTGTCCGGCTTATGCTTAAAACAAAACTCTGGATAACTCAAGGCACGTTTCTGTAATGGCTGTTTATGGGTTGACCCAGGCTATGACGAGGGTTGACTTTCTACCATCTAGAAGATCAATAGTGATATTGTTCTAGACTCGCCACAGTTTTAAGTAAAATGGATATTTCAGAAATCAGTAGTGGGAGTATGGTAGAACTGGAAGTTATTCCTGAACCGCAAATGATTACTGAAGATTTGATAAGAACTTAAAGATTCAATCTGGTTTGACATTCCATTGGCCACTCCTCAGATAAGGTGGGTAACCTCAGGCACCCGAGAGGTACTCCGGTAGCCTCAAGGACGGTGACAGGGAGGTTCTTGTTTACCCAGACTTGCCATTGCTGTTGTTCTAGACTGTGAGACCCGGCGGTAGGATGTGTAAGTCCATGTCACGCACCCTATGAAATTGCGGGGAGGCGGAATAGATGAAAAATGATTATCAAAGCTTCGTAACATGGACTTGAGCGCATGAATCGTTATCTAAACCATTACTAAATAAAAGCTAGAGGTTTAACTACTCGGATACGAAGTTATACCTTACGTTACTTGTCCATCGGGTCTTCATCGCGGTCCTCCACTCCTCGTAGGCTCCTTGGAACATCGGCACCTCAACGGCCTCCTTGAATCAAAGACCATCCACCCGAAAGCTCTTACGCCAAGCTTAATCTCAAACTTGAGATAACCAGGTTGCTCAAAGTGCTAATCTAAGCTACCTAGGGGATATAGAGTAAGGTTATGGATGTATTAGTCTATCTAATCCTTGATCTCAACACATGAGAGGGGAGGATTAGGGTTTCAAGAGAGAATGAGCTTGAGGAGAGAGAAGGTGAGCATGATAATGAGAATGAATAATGAACTCATATGAATATAACAACCATAACAATTAATCAAATAAATAATATAAATGATTAATCATCATGGTTGATGCATTCACCTTTGTGTGATTCATCATATGACTCATTAACTCATTAATGAATCATTTAATGCTAAGGATGAATCACACAAATGAGTCATTAAGCATTTAATGCTCATGCCACCTTAACCCCTTAGTCACCACTCTTCTAGAAGCATCCCGGAAAATTACGAAAACGCCCATCCAATCCGTGAAAACACGGAAAAAATTTAGACTGTATAAATCCAATAACCCGATACTAGAATCTGGCTTAAACCAAAGCCGGCTAGTAAAAATTGTCCGAAAAGTCGTACGTGCGTAAACACACGTACGCATCCGAACCCTTGTCGTAAAACCATACGACCTCTATATCGTTTCTCCTGGAGCAGGGAAACTCTCTGTGTGGGACTCTAAAGACTCGACACTACGCTGGCAGTAAGTTTAACCACAGACCGCAAGCGGCACTAGCTGTACGTAACGGTCCCCAGGTAGATGTCGATAAGAAGGCCGATGAGGAAACTCATTCGAACTCCCACTGAGCCTGATGTGACAATCTCCGTACAGTCCGGTCTGTTCGTCTAAGACTATCGCATATCAAGCCTATAGGGCGGAAAGCGTCAGTCCCCTAATAGCTGTATAAGTCATGTCGGAGCGTAGCCCATTACACCCTAAGAAAACTACTGGAACCTACCGGTAAATCTCGCTTTCCCTGGCCAGGGACTTTGCGTAATGGCTCTCCGACATAGCGCGATATCGACTCCCAATACCGGGAGAGACGAATCCTGTCTAACTGCCATTGCTCCAAGTGCTCGGGATTGCACCCAACTGCTACCTGTTTGCATGACTCCTTTGAGCCGTGGTAGGGTAGCAATCTAAGAACAGTGGGACACACTCGAGGCGAAGTAGCAGTGTCAAGTCTGCGGACTATGCTGTACTCATGTCACCTGGGAACTGTTAACTGATGATGGGTATAATACCAACCAATCAGTTCCCCGGCGAGTCCTGTCCGGTGTACCCGTAACCTAACGAGCACCTGTATACTATCTCCAGTACGACGTACTGATGGCTGTGGGACAGATCATCTCCCCAACTAGGATGAGAAGCGTATACAATTAGTCTACTCCGGAATATCGATGCCCTATCTCGATAATCCAACGACCAGGGACCTGTATAGGATGTTGCTTACAGACTACCCAGCCCCCACTAGCGTGACTGCCATCACGACGCTGGTAATCAAGCAAAGATCCTATGGGCTCTACTAATACGTATAAGTGATACGTCACAAGAAACATATGCACATATTAAAGTAGACACAAACCAAGTAGCATACTACCATTTTTAGCAAGACTATTATATACAACTGTGAATATCCCAAGCTTCCATTAAGTAATATACAACCTAGTATGATACAATAATGGCCCCTAAGGCATATACACTAACAATCTCCCACTTGCACTAGGGCCATGAGCTGACATATCGTAGACCTATCATCTTGAATAGCCTCTCGAACTGCGTCTGAGGAAGGGCCTTTGTGAATGAATCAGCAATGTTATTCTCCGTCTCTACTCTCTTCACCTCGATCTCCCGGCGATCTACGATATCCCTGATCAGGTGATACCGCCTTAAGATGTGTCTGGACTTTTGATGGGACCTGGGTTCCTTCGGTAAAGCCATAGCGCAGTTGTTGTCACAATACGGCGGTATTGGCCCAACACTGGTAGGAACCACCTAAAGTTCTGTGAGGAACTTCTTCATCCAGACTGCTTCTTTTGCGGCATCGCAAGCAGCTATGTACTCTGCTTCCATCGTTGAGTCAGCGACGGTCTCCTGTTTGGAACTCTTCCAACAGACCGCCCCTCCATTGAGGGTAAAGACATAACCCGACATGGATTTGGAGTCATCTTTGTCACTCTGGAAGCCGGAGTCGGCAAAGGCCTCCATCTGGAGGTCTTTTCCGCCATACTCCAAGAACATCTCCTTAGTCCTTCTCAAGTACTTGAGAATGTTCTTTACGGCTATCCAGTGCTTCTCCCCTGGGTTTGCTTGATACCTGCTTACTACGCTCAATGCGTATGCTACATCTGGTCTGTTACATAACATCGCATACATTATAGAGCCTACCGCAGAAGCGTAGGGTATAATCGACATGCGACCCCTTTCCAAATCAGTCTTGGGAGACATCTCTTTGGAGAGGGTGATTCCGTGACAAGCCGGTAGATTACCGCGCTTAGAATCATCCATACTGAATCTCTTCACTATGATGTCTATGTACCTGGACTGCGAAAGTCCCAACATCCTCTTTGATCTATCACGATAGATCTGGATCCCCAGAATGTAGGTGGCATCACCCAGGTCTTTCATGGAGAATTTATGTGACAAGAATCTTTTGACTGACTATAACATAGGAATATCATTTCCTATTAGGAGAATGTCATCCACGTACAAGACGAGGAATACTACAGCTCACCCTACAATCTTACTGTATATGTGTCACGACCCGAAAGTACGGAACATGACCGGCACTTAAACTACGAACGTCTCAAGGCGTACGTATTCTAAGTAAGCCGAAAACCCAGAAATCCAAAGCAAGAGGAGTAGTAGAGAGTAGGAAAACCATTTTAAATCAACTAGTTTGCAACATATGCCGAAGTATGCATTTTAAAATCGTAAGTCTTTTCCAAAAATTTCGGCAGAGTTTCCTTTGTAAAACTGACCCCAAACGGGTACAAAACCAGATAAAGCATATATATAAAGAATAAGGGCATCCCCAAGCGGGAGCTAGCTCTTCTTCAATCGACGGTCACAACCACGCAAGCAATAAAATATACAACGCCGAAAGGCGAGGATCACAACAGAAAAGGAAACTCAAACAGCATGAAATCCGCATAAATACAAAGCGCGACTCTAAGGTCGATAGAATAAACAACACTGGTCTCTATCTCTGAAATAAATACATGTTTGGTTGATGGAACTTCTAGATACAACAGAATAATGATATACAAGATATATAATGGGGGGTACGATACAAGTAAACCCACCTACTAGCAAATCACCCGAACGAAACTATGCCCGCAAAGCCGTAAAGAAACCTGTATGGCAAACCTGCAAGAAACTGGGGCACAACGGGGTTGAGTTGCCAACTCGTGAATAGAAAAACATCTACGAATAAAAATCGCATGTATGACGCAATCCTAGGTCATACGATCATAATATATAATCCTCAAATATATAACATGCAGCCTATAACAACGCTAGGGTAAATATCTAACCCGAGTGTAATCTCATGTGCCCGTGTCAGTGCCCAAGGGTAGCAATATATCATATGAATGAGGTATGAACGCATGAAAACAGAATACATGTAAATGAAGAACTGTTTTCATAATTTAGTGAGATTTCCTTTGTATTTTTAAAATGAGGTATCATAATGAAATCAGCATAAAACAGTGCCTAGCATCGGCACAAAACGTAATCCCAATATCTCGATATCTCTGTATCACAGTCTCTGTACCTCAAAATCTCGAAATCTCAATGTCTCAATCACAATATCTAGGACGCCGTCAGTCCAGACCGGCCCCTACCATCCATCTCAAGACCACGACGGTATCCTCCGGATATCCGATGCGTCGGGTAAAATCACCGGTAGGTAGTGCTCCCCTGCCAGGTTCACATCGTCATCACGCGCTTCTTTCCCCGGGATACCTTACCGGGTCCACCATGTACCCGAAACGGTTCATCCATCTCCTCGAATTGGGTCTCGAAATCCATCAGTAAACTCATAGTGGACGACTCATACATCATAGGAAAACCGCATTTTTTTATTTAAAAAGAGAGAAAGCAGTTTATATATGTTTTGCGGTTTTCCTCCAAACCCAGAAAATATCATGGGAATCCGAATCATCAATAGCATGTAAAACCATGAATATACGCATAAGCATCCATGAATGCGGCATATAATGAATAACAGTATGCGAAGTGACAAGTAACAACTACAATGTCTAAACTAGCATATAAGGCAAGCAACTAATCATCATGTCAAAACTACTAGTAACAAGCTACATTAAGCGATAATATTTTCTAAGGTGTACGTGACATGGCAATTGCCGATGAAGATGTGTGTGAGCCGGCAAGTAAGTGTACGTGGTACATACGCATCATCGGTAATGGTGCTGGTGTCCTAACAGCCTAATGTCAACAATGCAATATGAAATAACAATGCAAGTATGCGATGCGGAGCGAGCAACCAAAATAAGCAGGAGCTAAATATTAAACAATGGTGCCATTTGAAATAACACGAATCGTGGGGTTTTGAAAATAGGGCTACGGTGGTTTTAAGAAAGGATACGTCTTTTGAAATATCCGTAGATCCCATGACCTGTCTTTTAAAATACCCACGTCCCGCTAGTTTTGAAATAGGTAGGAGTCTAATCTAATCTAACAACTACACTAAACTATACGGCTGAACTACAGGTAAGGAAACCGCCTATCATCTGAGTCGATACATATACATACCTGTATATGTATAGTCGGTGATCCCGCCTCAATAATATCATATCCGATACCATATCTATAATCAGATATCCCAAGTCAAGAGTGCGGATCAATCATCAATATATAGCTCGTACGTAAATCCGCCATACGGTATCCCAAATTTGGGTACGGGTCAATATCACATTCATCATACTATTCATCTGGTATCCTCTTTATCAAATATCATGATCGAGGTACTAATCTACGTCTAGTACAATACTGATACCGCATAAGTATGCATGCAGGTGCAAGAATCACTGTGTCAAAAGACCCGCTAAAACATCATGTCGTATCTCAATACGAACCAAATCACATCACCGATCTCCTGGCCTCAAGCCCAATCTCGTCGACTCATCTCAAATTCCAAATACTATCCTCAAATCCAGTATATGAACACATAGTCCCATACCTATGTAAACACATAAAAATACAATCCCATATACGCACTTATGAAAGAAGAATGTATGCAAGTATGGGTGTGTGTGTATGTGTGGTGCAACCACTACTCTAGGGTTTCGCATCACTAACCAATCCAATCACACCTAGAATCTGTCACGACCCGAAAGTACGGAACATGACCGGCACTTAAACTACGAACGTCTCGAGGCGTACGTAATCTAAGTAAACCGAAAACCCAGAAATCCAAACCAAGAAAAGTAGTAGAGTGCAGGAAAAACCAACTTAAAGCAAGTAATTTCAATAGCATAAGCCAAATTATGCAGTTTTTAAAACATCAAAATTCACTGAAAATTTCGGCAGAGTCTCCTTTGTAAATACTGGCCCCCAAACGGGATACAACATGAATAGTATACGAAATCAAGAAAAAGGCATCCCCAAGCGGGAGCTAGCTCTTCGTCAATCGACGGTCACAACCACACAAGCAAAATAATATACAACGCCAACGGCGAGGATCAAAAACTCAAAAGGGAACTCAAACCACCAGAAATATAACGAGCGACTCTAAAGTCGAAAGAATAAACAACACTGGTCTCTATCTCAAAATACATGTTTGGTTGATGGAACTTCTAGATACAACAGAATAATGATATACAAAGTATATAATGGGGGTATGATACAAGTAAACCCACCTACTAGCAAATCACCCGAATGAAACTGAGCCCGCAAGCCGTAATGAAACCTGTACAGCAAATCTGCAAGAAACTGGGCACAACGGGGGTGAGTTGCCAACTCGTGAATAGAAAACATCTACGCACAGAAATCGCATAAATAACGCAACCTAGGTCAATGATCATAATATATCCTCAAAAATGTATAACAGGCAGCATATGACAATGTCTAGGGTAATATCTAACCCGAGTGTAATCTCATGTGCCCGTGTCAGTGCCTCAGGTAGCAATATATCATATGAATGAGGTATGAATGCATGAAACAGAATACATGTAAATGAAGAAACTGTTTCCATAAATTAGTGAGATTTCCTTCGTATTTTTAAAACTGAGGTATCAACAGTGTCTAGCATCGACACAAATCATAAATCTCACTGTCTCGAAATATCAATGTCTCAATCTCAATATCTAGGGCGCCGTCAGTCCAGACCGACCCCTACCATAAATCTCAAGACCACGACGGTATCCTCCGGATATCCGATGCGTCAGGTAAAATCACCGATCGGTAGTGCTCCCCTACCAGGCTCAACGTCATCACCACATTCATCTTGCCTCGGGGTACCGCACCGGGTCCACCATGTACCCGAAACGGTTCATCCGTCTCCTCGAATCGGGTTTCCAAATCCATCAGCAAACTCATGGTGGACGACTCATACATCATGGGAAAACCGCACTTTTTATTTTAAAGAGAGAAAAGAAGTTTATATAAGTTTTGCGGTTTTCCCCCAAATCCAGAAAATCTCATGGAAATCCGAATCCAATCCTCAATAGCATGTAAACAGTGCATATAGGCATAAAAATCCATGAATAATAACATGCCTGATGTAACAAGTAATAATTACAATGTCTAATATGGCATATAAGGGAAATACACTAATATCATGTCAAAACTACCAGCTAACAATCTAAGTCAAACAATTATATTCTCTAAAGTGTACGTGACATGGCAATTACCGATGAAGATGTGTGTGAGCCGGCAAGTAGGTGTACGTGGTACATACGCATCATCGGTAATGGTGCTGGTGTCCTAACAGCATGATATCAATAATGGAATATGCAGCCAAATAAATACGCGAGGCAGAGCGAACAGCAATAATGTGCGGGAGCTGAATACTAGACACAACGATAACTAATCTACAATAATCTAATATAAGTCCTACAAATGGTGCCTTTTGAAATAACACGAATCATGGGGTTTTGAAAATAGGGGCTACGGTGTTTTTATGAAAAGATACGTCGTTTTTGAAATATCCGTAGATTCCCTCGAGCTGTCTTTAAAAATGCCCACGATTCGTTAGTTTTTGAAATAGGTAAGAAGTCTAATCTAATCTAACAACTACACTAAACTATACGGCTGAACTAACAAGCTGAACTACAGGTAAGGAAACCGCCTATCATCTGAGTCGATACATATACATACCTGTATATGTATAGTCGGTGATCCCGCCTCAATAATATCATATCCGATACCATATCTATAATCAGGCGTCCCAAGTCAAGAGTGCGGATCAATCATCAATATAGCTCGTACGTAAATCCGTCGTACGGCATCCCAATCTGGGTACGGGTCAATATCACATTCATCATACTATTCACCTGGTATCCTCTTATCAAATATCATGGTCGAGGTACTGATCTACGTCTAGTACCATACTGATACCGCCTACGTATGCATGGACGTGTGTGAAACACTACGTCAAGGACCCGCTACAACGTCATGTCGTATCTAAGATATGAACCCTGCTATATCACCGATCTCACGGCCTCAAATCGAATCTCATCGACTCAGTTCAATCCCAAGTATCATCCTCAAGCCGTATGTGAACACATAGTCCCATACCCATGTGAACACATAACTATAAAGAATCCTATGAGTACATATGAAAGAAGAATGTATGCAAGTATGGGTGTGTGTGTATGTGTGGTGCAACCACTACTCTAGGGTTTCGCAATACTAAACCAATCCAATCACACCTAGGATCCGTCTCTATCATCAACAATCTCAAACAATATAATCAATATCTATGTGTATACGTATTCGTATACATCACCACGAACTGCGGGGGTGCTATACGCCATCCACCCGACTTCTCCCCGTAGATATAAATCTACTCACCTGTATCCTACGTGTCGGTATCGATGTCGCCTTCATCTTCTGCATCATCTCGGATCGTCGTGGGGGTACCTACACATATCACACGTATCGCATCACATCAAAACCAAATCGAAACTTAAAATGACACGCTAAAACCAACACGATACGCTAAAAGGCCTATAGGTTAGAACCTACGGTTAGCCTTCGCAAAACAACCCGAAATCACTCGATGTAGTCGTACAAACGCCAAGTGACCGAGGTAAAACCCAAATACACTCATTTGCACATTCACGGACACTAATTTTAATATAAAATAGGTTAAAACTCACGAAAACCCCAAATTCACTCTAAAAGCCGTTTTTCCGAAAAACTAGCAAGCAGAATTACCCGTTTTAGTACAAAACTCGATGTTTAAACAATTCTAGCGGCCATAATACTTATTAAATAACTTAAATAAGTCAATAAAACCATTTCCATAATTTAATCACATAAATTTGCATAATTTCCAAAATCCTAGTTTGCAAAAATAACAATTTTAACACTTTTTAATGTAAAATTCATAATTTTACAATTAAACTTGGTTTTGCATATTTTAAATGGTTAAACCACTCAATGTAATTTTTAAGATATGATGAAACCCTAACGATATTTTAATTCTCGATTTAACACAATATTTACAAAAACTAGTTTGCAATATTAACCAATTTCGACCATTTTATAGCAAAATGCACATACAACAAACTAGTTTGGATTTGCATGAAATGAAGTATTAAACTACACTTTAAAATGTTATTAATACCATGCAAAACCTAATTAGATTTTAATCTCCATTATATAAGTATTTCATTAAAACCTAGTTAGCAAATTAGCATAATTAGAACAATTTAATAAAACAATTAGTAACCTAGTAATTAGCTTTGCTTTAGCAAGCCCACTAGATATTAACCAAACAATTAGATCATGATCAATTGATCTAAACCCTAACTTAGTATTTAAACCCTTCTCTTAAATTTCCAAAACATGAAATTAAACTATAATTAACACTTACATCAATTTGCTTTAAGCAAAAACTAACAATTTCATTATAGGGTTATGATTTATACCTCCTAGAATCTTGAGATTTAGCATGAAATCTTAGCCTCCCAAATCATCATCTTGCTCCTTGATTCATGCTAGCCAAGGCAAAGAAATAATGGGTAGGAGTTGGATTTGAATTTTGCTTTGAATTTGTGTTGATTTTGAAACATTTTGTGGAGTTTTTTGATGCAAAATTGAGTGAGAACTTGGGGAAGGGGGGCTGCTGGTTTAGGATCAGATTTTGGCCAGATTTGAGGGGGGGTGGGTGAGTGAGGAGAGAGAGTGAGGTGGGGAAAGTTGTTTCAAGTCAAAGTCAACTCAAAATATATCATTTTCTACTCTTTTTCTTTTCTTTTCTTTCCCTTTTCTTTCCTATGAAATTCAAGTGGGGACCAAAGAGGGGCTGCTGAATTTGGATAAGGGGAGGGGTAAGTGGGGGTGTGTGGGTGTGGGCACGGGTGTGGGGTGATGAAAAATGATAAATACAATACCCCGAACATCCATTTACGCTAAAAAAAAGCCTTTTTTCTTCAATAATTTCCAAACCGTTTTGGCAAATGATTTCGTTCCAAACACCACATGATAAATTTTTATTTAATGTTTTATGATGCACAAAATTTGTTTCAACTCATTCCAATTTGTAATTTTCCCTAATTAAATGTATTAGTGACGGCTTAAAATAATAATAAAATAATATTTTTTTCAGAAAATTTGAAATTTCACCAGCGGCTCAATAAACACCAAATAATAGCAATTACATAGCTAGAATATGTATATTTAATTTTTATAATAAGATATTTGTATTTTGACTTTTTACAGAAAACCCCTTTATTTTACCGTTTTTTCGAAATTCCACCGAAACGATTTTCAAAACGTTACAGAATCCATCTTTTAACATCAATAATCTCAAACAATATACAATCAATATCTGTGTGTATACGTATTCGTATACATCACCACGAACTGCGAGGGTGCTATACGCCATCCACCCGACTTCTCCCCGTAGATATAAATCTACTCACCTGTATCCTGCGTGTCGGTGTCGATAACGCCATGCTCCGTCGCCTCGGAATCCACGTGAAAGTACCTACAATGATCACCCATAGCAATGCGTATGAAAATCAAGGCAGAAAACTGATACAGCGCACAGTGTGCTCATAGGTTGGAACCGATGGCCCAAACATGCAAATCTAACAAACAAGACCTATTGTCGATGTACGAACACCCGAAAACCAAATACAAATCCAAATATCAAGAAAGTTCATTTAAAAATACGGAAAACACTGCCTAAAATACACCAAAATGCTCCCAGATTTTTCCCAGATGACAATTAGCCAAAACTGCATATAGGAGGGATCTAATTTAGTGCAAAATGAGCCCTGGAACAAAAATTGACAGATTCCCCTCTACTCTGGCCGCAAATTGCGGCCAGAATGTCAAAATTTGCGGCCGTAGTTTTGAGTTAGGGGCTCGGGTCTTGGTGATAGCTTCCTAGGTGCCTGCACGACTCACTGTCAGCTCAATTTTATTTTTGGTGACCCCGGGTTGCTCCAGATTCCAGAACACCTTCACAGATCACACAAACCGACATGAAAAGTTTCGTAATTCCGTATTTTTGGGTTTCCAGTAGGGTTGGTCTGGGTTTCTAGCACTAGGGTGCTTTTATGATCTCCACTGAACTCAATTTCCCATCACAACTCATAATTTTCTCAAACCCTTACTAGTTTTTCCTAAAATCCAGAAAATCACCCGATTCCGATTCTAAACTTGCATAGGGGTATAAGTAATGCTAAAACTAAGCTAATGGTTCAGTAATTATCTCATTTGGCAACTCAAGAATTTTCTTAAGTTGCCCCTAGTGGCCAAAATCTATGCTTCTTTAGTCCAATGTGTAGATCTTGAGCTTGTGTGCATTTTTTATGAAACCGATATGGGTTTTGGGGTGAATTTCATGGAGAAATGGGGGTTTGAAGGTGGAGGAAAAGGAGGGCAGCAGGAGCAGCAGCAGCTCATGGAAGAGGGGGGAGAAATGAGAGGAGAAAACAAGAGGGAATGGCCAAGTCAACACTCTCACCTACCCCCTCTCTCTCACCATACCTATATCTTTAATCCCTTTTTCTTTTCTTTTCCTTTTCTTCTCACTCAAATAGTAACCCAAAAAGTAACATGATAGAAAATGCACAAGTGTAGAAAAACACGATATGTGCATGTTTTGCACAAACTTGCAAAAAACCCGATTAGCGATTTTTAATCGCGATTAGTACTAAATTAGCATATAAATGCTCATAAAAACTTAAAAATGGCATAATTCCATAAAATACCCTATTTTAGAATTTTCCATAATTTTTCCAAATTTTTCTCATTTATTATAAATTTAATATTAAAATAATCAATAAAATAATATTAAATTATAAAAATTCCCAAAAATAATATTTTATTATTTTGAAATGTTACAATATGCAAGGTTTATCTGGATTTTTGATAAAGTCAAATTCTTTGACAGCATCATCAAAACAGATGTTCCAACTCCGCGATGCCTGCTTTAGTCCATAAACGGACTTAAGCAGTTTGCATACTTTACCGCTGCTTCCACTCTGAATGAATCCCTCTGGCTGATCCATATAGACGCTTTCTTCTAAATTACCATTTAGAAAGGCCGTCTTTACGTCCATCTGCCAGATCTCATAATCGTGAAAGGCAGCAATAGCAAGAAGGACCCGAATAGATTTAAGCATAGCTACTGGAGAAAAGGTTTCGTCATAGTCCAAACCAGGTCTTTGTCGGAAACCCTTTGCAACAAGTCTAGCCTTATAGGTTTCAACCTGTCTATCTATACTAATCTTCTTTTTGAAGATCCATTTGCATCCTACGGGTTTTACCCCATCTGGAGCAACGTCCAAAGTCCATACTTTGTTAGTGTACATGGACTCCATCTCGATCCGCATTGCTTCCAGCCATTTTACTGAGTCACCACTCTGAATGGCTTGCTGAAAGCTAGTAGGGTCATCTTCATCAATGACACAATCCTCTCTATCCCCATCTATGAGAAAACTGTAGTATCTCTCAGGTGGATGAGACGGCCTACTACTCCTGCGGAGTGGCGTCGGGATGTCCTGTTCTCCTGAACCTTTTGGTTCTTCCAAGCTTTCAGTAATAGCTTATGGTTCTGGAATTTCTTCCGGTTATATTTCGCTCCCACTTGTTTCCTTTTCTAAAAACTGATGTTCTAGAAAATAGGCATTACGAGAAACAAAAACCGTTTGTTTCTCTGCGTAATAGAAAAAATACCCCCTGGAGTTCTTTGGGTATCCCACAAACTTACATAGTACTGAGCGTGCCTCGAGGTTGTCCACATGCTGCTTTTTAACAAAAGCTGGACATCCCCATGCCTTCAGGTACTGAAGACAGGGTTTCTTCCCACTCCACATCTAATATGGTGTGGTAGGCACAGTTTTGGTTGGAACCTTGTTCAAAAGATATGCAGCTGATTCTATCGCATATCCCCAGAAAAATCGCGGTAACTCAGCCTTACTCATCATGGAACGAACCATATCCAATAGGGTTCGGTTCCTCCTTTTTGATACACCGTTGTGTTGTGGTGTGTATGGAGGAGTAAGCTGAGAGAGAATACCATTCTCTTTTAAGTAACCCAGGAACTCGGCACTTAAGTATTCACAACCTCGATCAGATCTCAGTGTCTTTATACTCTTGCCTGTTTGTTTTTCCACTTCATTCTTGTATTCTTGGAATTTCTCAAAAGCCTCGGATTTATGCTTCATTAAGAAGAAATATCCATATCTAGAGAAATCATCCGTAAAAGTAATGAAATAGGAATAACCACCTCGCGCATGTGTAGACATTGGACAACACACGTCACTGTGTACGAGTCCTAAGAGCTCGCTTGCTCTTACTCCGTGTCCAGTAAACGGAGTCTTTGTCATCTTTCCCATGAAACAAGATTCACAAGTGGCATAAGATTGATATTCGAACAGATTTAAATATCCTTCTTTATGTAACTTTGTTAATCGTGTTTCATTGATGTGACCTAGTCTACAATGCCATAAGAAAGCTTGATTTATTTCTGGAGACTTTCTTTTAAGTGTGTTCTGGACATTGAAAACCTGAGCTTGACTTAATACGTATATACCATTATCTAATGTACCGGACCCAATCATATCTTGATTTAGGTTGATGTTAACTACATCGCTTACGAATGTAAAATCATATCCCTCTCTTGAAAGTGAGGACACTGATATGATAGTACAAGTCATACTAGGTACATACAAACAGTTACGTAGAATCAATATATGCCAACTTGTCAAACCTAGGCGATATTCTCCCACGGATTCTGTAAGTCCACGTTGCCCACCCCGGTTCTTACGGGGAGGCGGAAATGGTTAAAAACAATAATTTTAGCGCAAGGCAACATGGACTCAAAAGCAAGGATCATGGATAAACTAGAAACTAGCAAACAAGTAGAGGCTTTAACTACTATGCTGTAGAAAATATACCTCACGAAACCAGTCCTTCAGGTCTTCTCTCCGCTGTCCGGTTCGTCCATCCACGCTCCGAGGGTCGATCAGGATCTAGGTCACCTCCACGGCCTCCTTGAGTCGAAGACGATCCACCCGAGAGTTGTACACCGAGCTCCACCTCAAGCCGAGGCAACTAGGGCAAAGAGATTGCTAATCTAAATGCCTTAGGTTGTGTAGAAGAGAAAAATGGAAGTGTTTGTCTATGTGGATTCTTTTTCTCTCAACACATGAGATCAAAAGAATTTTCAAGAGGAGGAAGATGAAGGAGAAAACTTAGCAACCATGGAGCTTTTCTTTTCTTCTCATTTCAAGAGAGAGAATGAGAAGAGAATAATGAAAAGATTAACTAAAGGAAATGAACCATAGTTGCAATAATACTCTAAGACCATCATTACTAATCCTATCATGATAAAGTTGATGGCACTAATGACTTGACCATTTTCATAACTCAAGAATTAAAAATAAAACAAAAGAAGAGTGTAGATCTCTCTTGAAGGTCAATGGTTTACACGGTCAACGTGTCAACAAAGTCAAGAGAGGTCTAAGTGGTCAAATGGTCAATGCAATTAGCCATCACTAATATATCACTACAAGGATTAGTAAATAATGTCTCCGGCTCATAATGGTTTTGACCAAACGAATTGTCAAAACGCTAATAAGTGTGCCACATTATGGTTTTGGCCGAACCAACAGCCAAAACCCTAATGGGCACATCCTCCATTATCGCTCCTCAAAACTGTGCATACATACCCGCATCCGCATTCCGTAGAATGCGAATGCACAGAAGACAAATCAAATCCATCGTTTCAATACTAGGATCTGGCTTAAACCAAAGCCCACTAGTATTGCCTGCCCGAACAGTATACGCACACAAGTGCACGTAAGTGATCGTAGCCCGGCCGTAAAACCATACGGCCTCTGCACGTTTCGCTCAATGCAGGGAAACTCTCTTTGTGGGACTCTAAAGACTCGACACTACGCTGGCAGTGGGTTTAACCACAGACCGCAAGCGGCACTAGCTGTACATAACGGTCCCCAGGTTGATGTTGATAAGAAGGCCGATGAGGTAAACCCATCCGAAGTCCTACTGAGCCTGTATGTGACAATCTCAGCACAGTCCGGTCTGTTCGTCTGACACATCGCATGGCGGGCTTAGGGTGGCGGTGAACGTTAGTCCCCTAATAGCGGTACAAGTAGTGTCGGAGTGTATCCCAGAACACCCTGAGATAACACTGGAAACCTACCAGTATATCTCGCTTGCCCTGGCCAGGGACTACTTGTGTAATGGCTCTCCTAGACACAGCGCGATGTCAACCCCCAATACCGGGAGAGACGAATCCTGTCTAACCGTCACTGCCTCCAAGTGCTTCGGGACTGCACCCAACTACTACCTGTTTGCACGACTCCTTTGAGCCGTGGTAGGGTAGTAATCTAAGTACAGTGGGAACACACTCGAGGCAAAGTTACAGTGTCAAGTCGGCGGACTAAGCTGTACTCATGTCACCTGGGAACTGATAACTGACGATAGGTATAATACCAACCAACAGTTCTCGACGAGTCATGTCCAGTGTACTCGTAACCTAACGAGCACCCGCATACTATCTCAAGTACAACATACTGACGGCTGTGTGACAGACTGTCTCCCCCGCTGGGATGAGAAGCGCATACGCTAGTCTACTCCGGAGTATCGATGCCCTGTATCGATAGTCCTACGACTAGAGACCTGTATAAGGATGTGCTTATGGATTACCCAGCCCCCACGAGTGTGAGCGCCATCACAACGCTGGTAATCAAGCAAAGATCCTAAGGGCTCTACTAATATGTAAATAAGCGATATGCTAAAAGAAACACATGCACATATTGAAGTAGAAACAAACCAAGTAGCATACTACCATTTTGAGCAAGATTGTCTATACAACTGTGAATATCCCAAGCTTCCATTAAGTAATATACAAGCTAGTATGATACAGTAATGGCCTCTAGGGCATATACACTAACAATCTCCTACTTGCACTAAGGTCATGTACTTGCGTATCGAAGACCTATCATCTCGATCAGCCGCTCGAACTGAGTCTGAGGTAGGGCCTTCGTGAGTGGATCTGCAGTGTTGTTCTCCGTATTTACTCTCTTCACCTCTATCTCTCGGCGATCTACGATCTCCCTGATCAGGTGGTACCGACTCAAAATGTGCCTGGACTTCTGATGGGACCTGGGTTCCTTCGCTAAAGCTATAGCGCCGTTGTTGTCGCAATACAGCGGTATTGGATCAACAATGGTAGGAACCACCTGAAGCTCCGTGAGGAACTTCTTCATCCAGACAGCTTCCTTTGCGGCATCGCAAGCAGCTATGTACTCCGCTTCCATAGTTGAGTCTGCAACGGTCTCCTGCTTGGAACTCTTCCAGCAAACCGCCCCTCCATTGAGGGTAAAGACATAACCCGACATGGACTTGGAGTCATCCTTGTCACTCTGGAAGCTGGAGTCAGCAAAGGCCTCGAGCTGGAGGTCTTTTCCACCATACACCAAGAACATCTCTTTAGTCTTTTTCAGGTACTTGAGAATGTTCTTTACCGCTATCCAGTGTTTCTCCCCTGGGTTCGACTGATACCGGTTTACAACGCTCAATGCGTATGCTATATCTGGTCTGGTACATAACATCGCATATATTATAGAGTCTACTACAGAAGCGTAGGGTATAAAAGACTTGCGATCCCTTTCCAAATCAGTCTTGGGAGACATCTCTTTGGAGAGGGTGATCCCGTGACAAGCCGGTAAATTACCGCGCTTGGAATCTTCCATACCGAATCTTTTCAGTATGGTGTCGATGTACATTGACTGTGAAAGTCCCAACATCCTCTTAGATCTATCACGATAGATCTGGATCCCCAGAATGTAGTTGGCATCGCCCAGGTCCTTCATGGAGAACCTCAGCGACAAGAATCCTTTGATGACTTTAGCATAGGAATATCATTTCCTATTAGGAGAATGTCATCCACGTACAAGACGAGGAATACCACAGTTCTCCGGACAATCTTACTGTAAATGCATGGTTCATCTGGGTTTTTGATAAAGTTGAATTCTTTGACAGTATCATCAAAGCAGATGTTCCAACTCCGCGATGCCTGCTTGAGTCGATAGATGGACTTTAGCAACTTGCACACTCTACCGCTGCTTCCACTCTGAATGAATCCCTCCGGCTGATCCATATAGACGCACTCTTCCAAATTTCCATTTAGGAAAGCCGTCTTTACGTCCATCAGCCAGATTTCATAATCGTGGAAGGCAGCAATGGCAAGAAGGATCCGAATGGATTTTAGCATAGCCACTGGAGAAAAGGTCTCGTCATAGTCCAAACCAGGTCTTTGACGAAAAGCCTTTGCAACAAGTCTAGCTTTATAGGTCTCAACCTGCCCATCTACACCAATCTTCTTTCTGAAGATCCATTTGCAGCCTACGGGTTTTACCCCTTCTGGCGCAAAGTCCAAAGCCCAAACTTTGTTGGTGTACATGGACTCCGTCTCGGTCCGCATTGCATCCAGCCATTTTACCGAGTCGCCGCTCTGAATAGCTTGCTAGAAGCTAGTACGCTTACCATAATCCATAGTGCAATCCTCTCTATCCCCGTCTATGAGAAAACCGTAGTATCTCTCGGGCGGATGAGACTGCCGACTACTCCTGCGGAGTGGCGCTGGGATGTCCGGTTCTCTTGAAACTTCTGGTTCCTTCAAGCTTTCAGTAATAGCTTGTGGTTCTGGAATTTCTTCCAGTTCTATTGCGCTCCCACTTATATGATTTTCTAAAAATTCAGTTTCCAAGAAGTGGGCATGCTGAGAAACAAAAACCTTTTGTTCCTCTGCGGAATAGAAAAGATACCCCTTGGAGTTCTTTGGGTATCCCACAAACTTACACAGTACTGAGCGTGCCTCGAGCTTGTCCGCATGCTGCTTTTTTTACAAAAGCTGGACATCCCCATGTCTTAAGGTACTTGAGACAGGGTTTCTTCCCACTCCACATCTGATATGGGGTGGTAGGCACAGTCTTGGTTGGAGCCTTGTTCAAGAGATATGCAGCTGTTTCTAGCGCAAAACCCTAGAAGGATCTTGGCAACTTTACTCATCATGGAACGAACCATATCCAATAGGGTTCGATTCCGCCTTTCCGATACACCGTTGTGTTGTGGTGTGTATGGAGGAGTAAGCTGAGAGAGAATTCCATTCTCTTTTAAGTAGCCCAGAAACTCGGCACTCAAGTATTCACCACCTCGATCAGATCTCAGTGTCTTGATACTTTTGCCTGTTTGTTTTTCAACTTCATTCTTGTATTCTTGAAATTTCTCAAAGGCCTCGGATTTGTGCTTCATCAAGAAGACATGCCCATACCTAGAGAAATCATCTGTGAAAGTAATGAAGTATGAATAACCACTTCGCGCATGTGTAGACATTGGACCACACACATCACTGTGTATGAGTCCCAAGAGCTCGCTCGCTCTTTCTCCGTGTCCAGTGAACGGAGTCTTTGTCATCTTTCCCATGAGACAAGATTCACAAGCGGCATAAGACTGATACTCAAACGGATTCAAGTATCCCTCTTTATGTAACTTTGTTAACCGTGTCTCATTAATGTGACCCAGTCTACAATGCCATAAGAAAGCCTGATTTGTTTCCGGAGACTTTCTTTTAAGTGTGTTCTGGACACTGAAGATCTGAGCTTGATTCAATACGTATATTCCGTTTTGTAATGTACCTGACCCAATCAGAACTTGATTTAGGTGGATTTTGACTACATCGCTTACAAAAGTAAAATCATATCCTTCATTAGAAATTAAGGATACAGATATGATATTACAAGTCGCACCTGGTACATAAAAACAGTTACGCAGAATCAATATCTGCCCAGTTGTCAGTCCTAGATGATATTCCCCTACGGATTCAGCATACATGCTCATTCCGTTAGCAACCCTAAAAGTCGTATCAACTTTCCTGATAACCCTACGGTTTCTCAGAGCCTGTAACGAATTACAGATATGAGATCCTGATCCGGTATCCAATACCCAGGAAGTAGGGTTAACTGACATACAGTTCTCTATTACAAACACACCCGAAGCCAAAGCCACAACATGCTTCGAATTCTGGCTACTGGCTTTGCAAGCCCTGCAATCCTTCTTTCCATGTTCATTCCTGTAACAATAGGAACACCCCTCTTTTACTACATCTGTTCCCGAAACTTCTGCCCTTCCCTTTCTTTCTACTTCCCTGGTTTCCTTCAGGGTAGTAGGTAGAGACTGTTGAACTAAGTCAGCATCTGACCCGTTCTTCAACGTGGTCTTCAGGTCCGAGAGCTCAAAAGAGCTGGTCTCTGTAAGGACGTTGCCCCCTACAGATGACCCGATAGCCAACCTCGCTGGAAGCAATTCGTTCGAGGTCTTATATCTTGCGATACGAGAATGCTCTCCATATAAATTTTTGTTATGGAGGAAGATAGAAACTGAGTCCATCTTCTCGTGCTGCCTCTGGTATGTACCATCAACTGAGGCTAACACGAGGCACTTGGCTTTCGCACAGTCTTCTTCCAATGTCCTACGGATATCAATATCCGTGACAGGGGAAACTGGACCTGAGACGGCAGGGGTGGGATCAGTCAAGAGGTGTCCCAGCTTCTTATTGGCAATGGACATCTGGACAGACCATTGCCAGTCATAACAGTCAGATTCAGTCATTTTATTATCTAGATGTAACCTAGGTGCGATCACTGGGTCGCTGCAATTAAGAGAGAGAGAAGAAAACACTTAGCATGATGCTCTTGCAAGTTTAGATCGGTTTTTAATTTATCTAAACAGGATGGCTCCCACTGTCTCTCGAATCCCTCCTCAAACCATAAAGGAAGAATTAGTCGGGATCAATCTCACCGTACAATACTTGCTTAACCGTTCAGCCAGGCTGGTGTCGGTACTTCGAGGGAGGTTTTCCAATGCTTTCGCGAAGTTCCTTAATTAAGTAACCTCTTTTCCCTGTGGGCGTAGCCCCGCTAACACCTTTCTAGACACTTACTAGGTTTATAGCATTGATCGTTAAGTGAGAAAGTTCCCGAGGAGTAGCATATACTCACAGTAGGATCGGGATCCAATGTCATTGCGTGACAAAAGTGAAGGAATCCTACCAGATGTAAGTCTACGCTAGCGCCCCGGCCGTCTACAGACGCCAAATGCGGAACAAAAACTTTTTAACTGGCGCTATCGTATACTTTAACCCGGATCTTCCATTATTGCTAAACTAACAAACTGTAAAGAGTGTAGAAAGGTTATACCGAACGATCCGAGTCCTTCGTTCTTTAACCATCATCCCACGCTCCGTTGCGGCTGCTCCGATCGCGTCGATCTCCGATATCCTCGTCGAGGTGGCACCACATCGTCGATTCTTTAAACGGGCTCCCGCCTCTGACTTGAGGCAACTCGATCGTCAAGTTTGCTAAAAGAGACGACCAAGAATGATGTAGAGAATGAGTAGATGACTTTGTCTCACTTCGTCCAAATCCGTGGACGATCGGTAAATGAAGTTGCCGAGGGAATCGAGTGATGGAATGAAATGAGGTAATGAAATTTCCATGCACCCAAATACTATCATAATCTTTTTCTACAAATGAAACATCAAGTGAGAGAGTGTGAGAGGAGAGAGAGGGCCGGCCATTCATATAGAAGAGGGAGGTGATGGTAGGAGGAGGGAGGTGACCTTAAGCAAAAATATCATAATGTGAACACAAAAGAATATCTTAAGGAAAACAAGAATGTTTAGAAATCAAAGCATGAGTCATAATCCTTGTCACCAAATACTAGAACCTTCTAGAACCTTCTAGAAGCTTGACTCACTCTCATCCAAGAAAAGATAAATCCGTCTTTAACCGAATGTTAAAAGACGGCTGATAGAAAACTGGAAACTGGCAACTTCCAAAAGTGATCCTGAAACGACTTTCAGGATAACCCCGAAACTGTATAAATATACCCGCATTTATATTACGACCGAATACAAATGCAACTGAGACAAAGATATTATACCTACTCAATATAATACTCGGATCCGGCTTAAACCAAAGCCGACCAGTATCATCTGCCCGAAAAATAACACGTGCGTAAACGCACGTGCATTTTTCCGAACCCTGCCATAAAACCATACGGCCTCTACAACGTTTCGCCCGAACTTGGGAAACTGTCTGTGGGGGACTCTAATGACTCGTCAGTACCCTGGCAGTGGGTTTAACCACAAACCGTCAGCGGCACTAGCAATGCGTAACGGCTGCCCATGGACTGACCTTAAGGAAAGCTGATGAGCGAACTCATCCAGAAACCCTACTGAGCCTAACAGTGACAATGTATATACAGTCCGGTCCGTTCGTCTATGAGTATCGCATATCTGCCTAGGGGGCTAGTAACGTCAGACCCCCAATAGCAGTATAAGTCGTGTCGGAGTGTAGCCCAATAACACCCTGAGATACTACTGGAGTACCTACCAGTAAATCTCCTGCCATGGCCATGGACTTTGTGTAATGGCTCTCCTAGACACAGTACGACCTCGCCCCCAATACCGGGAGAGACGAATCCACTGCGGATCCGCTCACGTGCCTCCATATGGCTCGGGACTGTACCCAAAAACTACCTGTTTGCACGACTCCTTTGAGCCGTGGTAGGGTAGAAATCAAAGCACAGTGGGAACTCACACGAGACAAATGACGACCTCAGGTCGATGAACTAACCTGTACACATGTCACCAGGGAACTGCTATCTGACGATATGTATAATACCAACTAGCAGGTTCCCGGCGAGTCTTGTCCGGTGTACTCATAACCCAATGAGCACCTGTATACATCTTAGGTGATCCAACTGACACCAGTGGCCTGTGAGACCGGCCACCGCCCCTCGTCAGGGTTTCGACTGTACACACTAGTCTACTCCGGAGTATCGATGCCCTGTCTCGAAACTCCCACGACTAGGGAACACAATTAAGGATATGCGTATAAACCACCCAACTCTCACGTATATGATCGCCATCATACTGTTGGTAGTAAAGCAAGATCCTAAGGGCTCCATCAAAGTGTAACATGTAATCAGTCACCTGAACATGTACACGACTGATAAAGGAAAACCAGATAGCATACTATCATCTCGAGTAAGACTGTCATACCGGTATAGGTCCTCCGCAATCATTGCAATCACGTACCTGCGATCCAATAATTGACTATGAGGGCACTATCTCCAACAATCTCCCACTTGCACTCAAGGCTAATTATTGCGATGTCGACTACTCACAGCCCGTGTGAAACCGAACATCCAACTCCTCTACTAATCAGTTTAACAAAGCCCGTTTGTAAAACTATTGTGTTCGAGAAATAGCCTCAGTGAGTGGATCCGCCTAGAAGTTTCTTTCTATATCTCTCTTAATCTCAAGTTCGCGGAGAACGCCATCTCCCGAATAGAGTAATACCTGTCTTAAAATATGTCTGGATATCTGATGGGACCTAGTTCAAAAATGAACTCCAAATCCAAACTTCTTAGACTGTATCGATCACTGAACCTAATCAGTATCGGGACCATGCCTCCCACAATATCCTCTTGGACCACCTGTCCATAATACTGTCCCTCTTCGTCAGAGGGAAAACCTATAACTCTGACAATCACTCTGTCAACCATGTCACCTTTGAAGCCTGGAATGATAATCGTCTCCCGAAGGAGGCTGCCATCATCAAATCCGTAGAACATGTACTTATGTTCTAAAACTGCTTCCTTGTGTTTCTCCAGGATTGGATTAATACAAACTTATTGCATCTAGTGCAAAAACAACATCTGGTGTGGTACTTGACATCTCATGATTGACTCAATTGCCTAAGCAAGTGATCTGCCAATCATGCCCATCCCTCTCCCCTTTAGTCTGTAAGACACCTTTAGAGAGGGTGACTCCATCACCTGCAGATACACCACCATGCTAGGAGTCAACTATTCCAAAAACCATTAGAATATCTGTCAAAGTACCCACATTGGGAAACTACCCAAATCCAGATCTAAAACCATAGATCTAGAAACCAGAATGTCAAATATTATATCCATATCCTGTCTGGAGAAACAACTGTGTGACGACCACAGTACAACCGATCGTAGTATAAGAATTTACTTCCTACTCTGTGTATGTCATCCATATACCATGACATCACACCCTACTACATTCTTAACAGATCCATCCCCTATTCTGATTGAAGTAAAAAACATGACTGTCATATCAAAATTAGATGATCTATCTCCGCTATAACTGCTCAAGTCTATAAATAGATATAAGCATCTTGCCCACTATGCTTCCGCTGCTCCCACTAACTACGACAACCCTCCTACCGGGTCTCATATCCTGGAACAACAGTAGTGTCAAGTCTGGGTAAACAAGATCCTCCCTGTCACCGTCCTTGAGGCTACCGGAGTACCTCTCGGGTGTCTGAGGTTACCCATCATATCTGAGGAGTGGCTATTGGAATGTCAAACATGATTGAATATATAGGTCCTATTAAATTTTCCGTAATCGTTCGCGGTTTTGGAATCACTTCCAGTTCTACCATACTCCCACTACTGTTTTCTGAAAAAGATCCATTTTTACTAAAACTGTGGCAAGTCAAGAACAATATCACTATTGATCTTCCAAATAGTAGAATATCAACCCTCGTCATAGCCAGGGTCAACCCACAAACAGCCATTACAGAAACGTGCCCTGAGTTATCCAGACTCTGGTTTTAAGCATAAGCTGGACAACTCCCCGTACCTTAACATCTTTTAAGGTACGAACTATTCTATATCCAATATAGAAACTTTGGCACTTATTTAATTGGAACCAGATTCAAATCATGCAGCTGTCTCCAGTGCATATCAACTTAATGGAAAGAGGCTAATCAGCATTACTCAACTTAGGAATCCATCCAATTATGAGTAATCTGAAAGAGAAACACGCTTCTCAAAAACATTACTATTATCTGAATACCAATCACAAGAATCTACATCTTCGATCTCTTTGAAGAATCCCGATACTTGTGATACCTGGTTCTCTACTTTATTCTTATACCCACAACTTCTCAAAACTTAGACCTTGTATTTCTACGAAACACTTGTCTAAATACTAGAGAAGTTATAAGTAAACAGAACATAGTACGAGGACCTACCCCTTTGTCCTGATGGACACTTGGACAACATACAATACTCTGTATAAGTCCGCTGAGTTAAACAACTCAAAACCTGTGCGTCGTAGGTTGAAAACTGTACCCTGGCGATTTCCTCAAATATCACCAATTACAATGAATTCCGATATAATGAGGATGATCACCTAATTCCCAATATCTTACTCCTACTCATCATCTGTAAAACCATACAGATATGAGAATGAAACCTGGTAAATACATACCCTTGGAGTAAGTGTCTAATCAGGAAAATAGTTTTTCTTTAACAATGCACTGAAACATGAAAATGTTTCGTAGGGGTATCTTGGTATTCATAGCAATGCCTCTTCCATAATCCAATTCATGACTTCAATCGTATATTTTATTGCCATCTCTCCAAATCCCTTTATTTGTCTTTAGTCGTTACCTTCTGTACACCATTGTTAGGCTAAATGGTTTTCTTCCTTCCCTACCGTTCGGCACCAGCCTATGCTTTGGAAGAAGACTATCCAGTAAGCATAATAGGTGTACCCTCCTAAACCAAGGAGTACTCGCAACTGAGAGAAGGTGATGATAAAAGACAACTGAATAATACCTTATTCTTTTAAAGGTGAAATAGGAGCGGCGATGAAGTACACGGTTTTGGTCGTGAATGATATCAGTCGCAATTTACTTTGCCCTCTTTCTAATCCCTTTATTTTGTCTTTACATATTACCTTCTGCACACCCTACTCAGGCTAATTGGTTTTCTTCATTCCCTACCTTTCGGCACCAGCCTATGGTTTAGAATAAGACTATCCAATAAGCGTAATAGGTGTACTCTCCTAAACCAAGGAGGTCTCGCAACCTGAGAGAAGGTGATAATAAAAGACAACTGAATAAACCAATTCTATTTCTCCTGAACCTGGATCCATCCTCGAAGAAGTCCCTTCGAGTTCGTATATAACCATACGATGGATCTATCCAATGGAAGTGGATATCCGTAGTAATACGGGTGTTCTGAGAAATGCAAAGGGTAGAAGAAGGAGTGGCAATGACTTATGCAACTCAGACAATCCAAAAGCCAGTATTTTAGGAAGGTTCGGTCAACCTAGTCACTGAGTCATAGTCTAGGGTCGGTCATAGGTCGCTGCCAAAGAGAGAGAGAAAAGAAACACTCTGTGTGCACTCTATCCTAGATCAGAATGGTCATCACTTTATCTAATCCGGAAACCTCCCACTGTCCTGTCAAATTCTCCTCCAAACCTAAAGAAGAATCAATCGGGATCACCCGAAGAGTAAACCAACTCATCAGTGGGAATCGGGATCCAACTCTCATCGCATGATAACGTGATGGAATGCATCCACGTTACTCATACTCCAGAAGGTATGCGCATACTTGGCAAGTTTCAGTTTCTTTAGAAACTCCCGATATGATTTTTACCCCATGCTCTTATGACCGTGACTAAGGGCCAACCCATCATAAGTCACATGTCAATTTCTTCCCATCATTATCTTGTTAATTTGAACCCACCCGTACTCGCCCTTGACTAAGGGCCAACAAGGCTGTACGACTGTCCTAAACCAACGCATCTATCTATGCAACATGTGAACACCCCAGCAGCTACCAATCACTATGTCCTAGCTAAGGGCCAGACCAACATAGCTTGAATACTACTGACCATTCATATGAAATGACGGAGGGCTACGGCTGGTTTTTGGCGAAAAAACCTTTAACGTAGTGAACTTGATATCGCTGAAAGAACCTGATAGCTTTTTTAAAATATAGTAGCGAAAACCTTTTGCTAAAGTGGTCACTCCCGGTAAAGGGATCTCGGCTCTTTCCTCGTGGAATGAGGTGCAGGATATTCCACTGAATACCGCTATGCAAAGCAACATGTAATCGACTATAGTGAAGTTATTACCCTGACGCAAACTTCTGCCCAAGGGGTCAGTCCCGGTGAAGGGATATCGGCCCTTGCCCCGTCGAATGAGGTGCAGGATATTCCACTGAATACCGCGATGCAAAACAAAAGGAAACGTCTTTGCAATAACACTTTTTAAATTTGTTCCAAAAACATCCAAACAGGTTTGTTTTACTTTGCATTGATCAGAATCAACACAGTCCCATCATTTAATCACACCAGAAAAGAACGAAAATAAAATGTACGTATATACCATCCGCATTCGTCACTGGGTCCCGTCATCACCCGTTAGGTTACTTAACTAACGACAGAGCGGGGACTGGACTAGCGCGGGTGTAAAACATATACAACATCTAATAGTATATAAACCAATATACAATAATCGCTCCAGGCATGATAGTATGCAACATTACAAAAAAGTAATAAGCATCACAGAACAATACAGATAATCTGGGATCCCCGGGTTTCACAGAGCCGCTGCTGAAACCCGACGTTCCCCTGTCGTGTGGATAGCCTGTGCAATGAAACCTAGACCCCTACGGGTGCGGCAAGTTACCCGCCAAAACCTGAAGCGAGGCAGCCCTCTACAGCATAGTGAATGGACCACCCAGCACTCCACGGAATCCGGTAATCTTGGGCACCCCTCCTTGGGTCAACCTGTACCCCCTACGAGTGCGGCGAATAGTCTGCCAATTCTAGAGTGGGGCCCCTCTGCCTCTCAAAGCCATGAGATGCGGACCCGTTGCTTCTCAGAACCCGGCTATCCGTGCACTCCGTCTCGGGGCAAAACCTAGTACAGTAATGAAAAATAGTACAATAGGTACATCGACCGCAACCTGGTCGTGCCCCAAAAGAATATTATACAACAGGCAGTGACGGCACTCCACATGTTGGACGCTCACCCCGCAATATCAAATGTACAAATAAACACAAACTGTACTACCATTGCACACTGCTATCCACCACGACAAATCCGCAACAACACAGCACAACACAGAACATCAACGCGAATGTCACGTTCGCAAACCCGTATAAAAGAACTATAGCAATCAGACGAGGTTTACCGATCAAATGACATTCCCGGTCGGAGATATAATGTAAGCACTGTAAACTAACATGTTTAAATTTAGATCGACCAAATATTAAGAAGTGGGCCCCACGACTTACTGGTGAACAGTAACAAAACCTCGGCCAAAACGATATTTACCAAAAACCACAAAATCCAACAGAGAACCCACTGTACAAATTTGGGAGCATGAGCTCACCAAGTGGCCGCGGATGCGCGGCCAAACCATGGGTTTGGCCGCGTTTCCGCGGCGATTTGGTGGAGTCATGTCCCCAAATTTTGTCCTGGTTCTTAGAAAAGCCTGCACAGTATTCTGAGACATGTAGAAAAATTTTAGGAGGCCATTTAAAATCAACAGAAACTGTCAAGTTGGAAAAATGCAATTTTTGATTTCCGGTTCGATCGATGTTTTAAACGCGTTAGCACAAGTTAGTATAGCAAAATGGTGAGGCTCTGATACCACTGTAAGTCTACGCTAGCGCCCCGGCCGTCTACAGACGCCAAATGCGGAACAAAAACTTTTTAACTGGCGCTATCGTATACTTTAACCCGGATCTTCCATTATTGCTAAACTAACAAACTGTAAAGAGTGTAGAAAGGTTATAACGAACGATCCGAGTCCTTCGTTCTTTAACCATCATCCCACACTCCGTTGCGGCTGGTCCGATCGTGTCGATCTCCGATATCCTCGTCGAGGTGGTACCACATCGTCGATTCTTTAAACGGGCTCCCGCCTCTGACTTGAGGCAACTCGGTCGTCAAGTTTGCTAAAAGAGACGACCAAGAATGATGTAGAGAATGAGTAGATGACTTTGTCTCACTTCGTCCAAATCCGTGGACGATCGGTAAATGAAGTTGCCGAGGGAATCGGGTGATGGAATGAAATGAGGTAATGAAATTTCCATGCACCCAAATACTATCATAATCTTTTTCTACAAATGAAACATCAAGTGAGAGAGTGTGAGAGGAGAGAGAGGGCCGGCCATTCATATAGAAGAGGGAGGTGATGGTAGGAGGAGGGAGGTGACCTTAAGCAAAAATATCATAATGTGAACACAAAAGAATATCTTAAGGAAAACAAGAATGTTTAGAAATCAAAGCATGAGTCATAATCCTTGTCACCAAATACTAGAACCTTCTAGAAGCTTGACTCACTCTCATCCAAGAAAAGATAAATCCGTCTTTAACCGAATGTTAAAAGACGGCTGATAGAAAACTGGAAACTGGCAACTTCCAAAAGTGATCCTGAAACGACTTTCAGGATAACCCCGAAACTGTATAAATATACCCGCATTTATATTACGACCGAATACAAATGCAACTGAGACAAAGATATTATACCTACTCAATATAATACTCGGATCCGGCTTAAACCAAAGCCGACCAGTATCATCTGCCCGAAAAATAACACGTGCGTAAACGCACGTGCATTTTTCCGAACCCTGCCATAAAACCATACGGCCTCTACAACGTTTCGCCCGAACTAAGGAAACTGTCTGTGGGGGACTCTAATGACTCGTCAGTACCCTGGCAGTGGGTTTAACCACAAACCGTCAGCGGCACTAGCAATGCGTAACGGCTGCCCATGGACTGACCTTAAGGGAAGCTGATGAGCGAACTCATCCAGAAACCCTACTGAGCCTAACAGTGACAATGTATATACAGTCCGGTTCGTTCGTCTATGAGTATCGCATATCTGCCTAGGGGGCTAGTAACGTCAGACCCCCAATTGTAGTATAAGTCGTGTCGGAGTGTAGCCCAATAACACCCTGAGATACTACTGGAGTACCTACCAGTAAATCTCCTGCCATGGCCATGGACTTTGTGTCATGGCTCTCCTAGACACAGTACGACCTCGCCCCCAATACCGGGAGAGACGAATCCCCTACCGATCCGCTCACGTGCCTCCATATGGCTCGGGACTGTACCCAAAAACTACCTGTTTGCACGACTCCTTTGAGCCGTGGTAGGGTAGAAATCAAAGCACAGTGGGAACTCACACGAGACAAATGACGACCTCAGGTCGATGAACTAACCTGTACACATGTCACCTGGGAACTGCTATCTGACGATATGTATAATACCAACTAGCAGGTTCCCGGCGAGTCCTGTCCGGTGTACTCATAACCCAATGAGCACCTGTATACATCTTAGGTGATCCAACTGACACCAGTGGCTTGTGAGACCGGCCACCGCCCCTCGTCGGGGTCTCGACTGTACACACTAGTCTACTCCGGAGTATCGATGCCATGTCTCGAAACTCCCACGACTCGGGACCACAATTAAGGATATGCGTATAAACCACCCAACTCTTACGTATATGATCGCCATCATACTGTTGGTAGTAAAGCAAGATTCTAAGGGCTCCATCAAAGTGTAACATGTAATCAGTCACCTGAACATGTACACGACTGATAAAGGCAAACCAGATAGCATACTATCATCTCGAGTAAGACTGTCCTACTGGTATAGGTCCTCCGCAATCATTGCAATCACGTACCTGCGATCCAATAATTGACTATGAGGGCACTATCTCCAACACCAGAATCATCACACTCAAAATGGTATGCAGCGCTAGCAAGTTTCAGTACTTTTGAAACTCCCGATATGGATTTTTGCCCCATGCTCTTATGACCTTGATGAAGGTCAACAAATCATAAGTCACATGTCAAGTTCTACCCGTCATTATCCAGGTTAATTTGAACCCACCCGTATATACCCTTGACGAAGGTCAACAAGGTAATACGACTGTCCCAAACCAATGCATCTATCTATGCTACATATGAACACCCAACAGCTACCAATCACTATGCCTTGACGAAGGTCAACAAACATAGCTTGAATACTATTGAATATCCATACAAAATGACGGAGGGCTACGAATGGTTTTGGCAAAACCGTGAACGTAGTGAACTTGATATAATCGATGAAACGAGATAGCTTTTAAAAGGAGTGGTTCAAGCTCCGCGTTTAAAATGCTGGTTTTAGAAAAGAACCGAGTGGTTTTCAAAGTGTTCCAACGACTTTTACTTGGTTTATTTTCTTGCATTAATTCCAATGCGTCCCATCATTTAATCCTACCATTGCAGAAAACAACCAAAATATGGCGTACGCTTATTCCATCCGCATTCGCCACGGGGCCCCGTCATCACCCGTTAGGTTACTTAACTAACGACAGAGCGGGGGCTGGACTAGCGCGGATGCAAAACCTAAGCAACACCTAAATAGTTATCATCTATAGATATATAGCAATGATAGCCATTACAGATCAAAGAGGAACACTTTGGATATACTAGGAACCCGCGATTCGTTCGAGCCTGCAACGAAAAGCGGATTACACGGTCGCGATGAATAGCCAAACCCCACCCTAGACCCCTACGGGTGCGGCAAACTACCCGCCAAGTACCCGAAGCGAAGCAACCTCCCTCAACACCGTGAGTAAGCCACTCGGTACTTCGAGATACCCGGTAGTTTGTGCACCCCGCCTTGGGTCTATCATAGGAGCAAAAATAGTAAAAAGAAATTATACAATGACGGCTACAACCCCGACCCGGTTGTGCGGCCAAACAAATAATATTACATCAATTTACAACTTTTACAATGAATGAAAGGAAAAAGAAACTCTCATCTCACATCCATTCCCGGCTATTCATCCGCGACAATCCAACGAGTTCATATACACAAACCATCAACATTACAGATTACAGATATGTATAACCCCCACTAATCGACGTATAGAGATTAGCGGACGTTCAATACATATATCACATCACAGAAAATATGCATTAGCCAAAGTTTACGGAATATCGATCAAAATGCGGTTTTATAACCACCCCAAAAGTCAATTTGCTGTCTGGAAATTCTGGGTGGAAAAAACATGTATTTAAAATCTCAAAACAGAAAGCTAAGAACACTGCAGCAAAACGGAGTCGCGGCCGAGTCAACTCGGCCGCGGATCCGCGGCCAAACCCATGGTTTGGCCGCATTTCCGCGGTGAGGTGGCCGAGTCAGATGCTCAGTTTTGCTGTGTGTTCTATAAAAACCCTGAGACGAATTTTCATGTATGTCAAATAATTTTTTGAACAGTATAAAAATTCGACAGAAAGTTGGTTTTTGTCAGATGTGTTTTGCGACTTTTTTCCGATCGATATTTTTAACACTTTGCTAACTTGCTAGTTTATGTTTAGCTAGGCTCTAATACCACTGTAAGTCCACGTTGCCCACTCCGGTTCTTATGGGGAGGCGGAAACGGCTAAAAACAATAATTTTGGCGCAAGGCAACATGGACTCAAAAGCAAGGATCTTGGCTAAATTAGAAACTAGCAAACAAGTAGAGCCTTTAACTACTATGCTGTAGAAAATATAACTCACGAAACCGGTCCTTCGGGTCTTCTCTCCGCTGTCCGGCTCGTCCATCCACGCTCCGAGGGTCGATCCGGATCTAGGTCACCTCCGCGGCCTCCTTGAGTCAAAGACGATCCACCCGAGAGTTCTACACCGAGCTCCACCTCAAGACGAGGCAACTAGGGCAAAGAGATTGCTAATCTAAATGCCTTAGGTTGTGTAGAAGAGAAAAATGGAAGTGTTTGTCTATGTGGATTCTTTTTCTCTCAACACATGAAATCAAAAGAATTTTCAAGAGGAGGAATATGAAGGAGAAAACTTAGCAACCATGGAGCTTTTCTTTTCTTCTCATTTCAAGAGAGAGAATGAGAAGAGAATAATGAAAAGATTAACTAAAGCAAATGAACCATGGTTGCAATAATACACTGAAACCATCATTACTAATCCTATCATGATAAAGTTGATGGCACTAATGACTTGACCATTTTCATAACTCAAGAATTAAAAAGAAAACAAAAGAAGAGTGTAGATCTCTCTTGAAGGTCAATGGTCAACACGGTCAACGGGTCAACAAAGTCAAGAGAGGTATAAGTGGTCAAATGGTCAATGCAATTAGCCATCACTAATCTATGACTAAAAGGATTAGTAAATAATATCTCCGGCTCATATTGGTTTTGACCAAACGAATTGTCAAAACCCTAATGAGTGTGCCACATTACGGTTTTGGCCGAACCAACTGCCAAAACCCTAATGGTGCACATCCTCCTTTATCACTCCTCAAAACTGTGCATACACACCCGCATCCGCATTCCGTAGAATGCGAATGCACAGAAGACAAATCAAATTCATCTGTGCAATACTAGAATCTAGCTTAAACCAAAGCCAACAAGTATTGCCTGCCCGGACAGCATACGCACACAAGTGCACGTAAGTGATCGTAGCCCTGCCGTAAAACCATACGGCCTCTACACGTTTCGCTAAATGCAGGGAAACTCTCTGTGTGGGACTCTAAAGACTCGACACTACGCTGGCAGTGGGTTTAACCACAGACCGCAAGCGGCACTAGCTGTACGTAACGGTCCCCAGGTAGATGTCGATAAGAAGGCCGATGAGGTAAACCCATCCGAACTCCTACTGAGCCATTATGTGACAATCTCCGCATAGTCCGGTCTGTTCGTCTGATACATCGCATGGCGGGCCTAGGGGGCGGTGAATGTCAGTCCCCTAATAGCGGTAGAAGTCGTGTCGGAGTGTAGCCCAGAACACCCTGAGATAACACTGGAAACCTACCAGTATATCTCGCTTGCCCTGGCCAGGGACTACTTGTGTAATGGCTCTCCTAGACACAGCGCGATGTCAACCCCCAATACCGGGAGAGACGAATCCTGTCTAACCGTCACTGCCTCCAAGTGCTTCGGGACTGCACCCAACTACTACCTGTTTGCACGACTCCTTTGAGCCGTGGTAGGGTAGTAATCTAAGTACAGTGGGGACACACTCGAGGCGAAGTGACAGCGTCAAGTCGGCGGACTAAGCTGTATTCATGTCACCTGGGAACTGATAACCGACGATAGGTATAATACCAACCAACAGTTCCCGACAAGTCCTGTCCAGTGTATTCGTAACCTAACGAGCACCCGCATACTATCTCAAGTACGATGTACTGACGGCTGTGGCACAGACCGTCTCTCCCGCTGGGATGAGAACCGCATACGCTAGTTTACTCCGGAGTATCGATGCCCTGTCTCGATAGTCCTACGACTAGGGACCTGTATAAGGATGTGCTTATGGATTACCCAGCCCCCACGAGTGTGAGCGCCATCACAACGCTGGTAATCAAGCAAAGATCCTAAGGGCTCTACTAATATGTATATAAGCGATATGCTAAAAGAAACACATGCACATATTGAAGTAGAGACAAACCAAGTAGCATACTACCATTTTGAGCAAGATTGTCTATACAACTGTGAATATCCCAAGCTTCCATTAAGTTATATACAAGCTAGTATGATACAGTAATGGCCTCTAGGGCATATACACTAACAGATTCAGCGTCCACGCTCATTCCGTTTGCAACTCTGAGAGACCAATCACCTACCTTTATAACTCTACGGTTTCTCAAAGCATGTAATGAATTACAGATATGAGATCCTGCTCCGGTATCTACTACCCAGGAAGTAGAGTTAATTGACAAACAGTTCTCAATAACAAATACACTTGAGGCTGAAGCCACAACATGCTTCGAATCCTGGCTACTGGCTTTGTTAGCCCTGCAATCATTCTGCCAATGTTCATTCCTGTAACAATAGGAACGTCCCTCTTTTACTATATCCAGTCCCGAAACTTTTGCCCTTCTCTTTCCTTCTACTTCCCTGGTTTCCTTCAGGGTAGGATGCAGAGACTGTAGAATCAAGTCAGTATCTGACTCGTTTCCCAACGCGGTCTCTAGGTCCTGGAGCTCATCAATACAGCTAGTCATTGTAAGGACGTTGTCCCCTACAGATGACCCGTCAGCCAACCTCGCTTGAATTAATTCGTTCGAGGTCTCATATCTTGCGATACGAGATTGCTCTCCATATAAATCTTTGTTATGGAGAAAGATGGAAACTAAGTCCATCTTCTCGTGCTGCTTCTGGTACACACCATCAACTGAAGCTAACATGAGGCACTTAGCTTTTGCTTTATCTTTTTCCCTTGTCTGACGGATATCCATATCCGTGACAGTGGAAACTGGACCTGGGACGGAGGGATCTTGAGTAGTAATAGGGTGGTCCGGCTTGTCATAGGCAATGGACATCTGGACAGACCATTGCCAGTCAAATAAGTCAGATTCAGTCAATTTGTTATCTAGATGTAACCTATGTGTGGTCACAAGGTCGCTGCAATTAAGAGAGAGAGAAGAAAAACATTTTAGCATGATGCTGTTGCAAGTTTCGAGTGGTTTTTAATTTATCTAAACAGGATGGCTCCCACTGTTTCTCGAATCCCTTCTCAAACCATAAAAGAAGAATTAGCCAGGACTATTCTCACCGTACAATTCTTGCTTAACCGTTCAGCCAGTTCAGTGTCGATACTTCGAGGGAGGTTTCCAACGCTTTCGCGAAGTTCCTTAATTAAATAACCTCTTTTCTCCGGGGGCGTAACCCCGCTGACACCTTTCTAGTCACCTACTCGGTTTATAGCATTGATCGTTAAGTGACGAATCTCCTGATAAGTAGTATATACTCACAGTAGGATCGGGATCCAAAATATCATCGTATGATAATGTTGAAGGAATCCTACCAACATTCATCAAACTCCAAAATGGTATGCTCTCACTGCAAATTTCAGTTTCTTTAGAAATTCCCGATATAAATTTTTGCCCGATGCTCTTATGACCTTGACGAAGGCCAACATATCATAAGTCACATGTCAAGTTCTACCCGTCATTGTTAATTTGAACCCACCCGTACATACCCTTGACGAAGGCCAAAATAGTAGTACGACTGTCTCAAACCAACGCATCTATCTATGCTACAGATAAATACCCAGCAGCTACCAATCACTATGCCTTGGCGAAGGTCAAAATACAAAGCTTGAATACTACTGAATATTTAACTGAAATGACGGAGGGCTACGACTGGTTTTGGCAAAACCGTTAACATAGTGAACATGATATAATCGAAGGAACCTGATACTTTTTAAAAGTTGTGGTTAAAGCTCCGCAATTTAAAAATTCTGATCTTTTTTAAAATAACCGAGTGGTTTCTTTTAAGTTTGTTCCAACGATTAAACTTTGGTTTATTTTCTTTGCATTATAATAATGCATCCCATCATTATCTTATCATTGCAGAAAACAACGAAAATACCACGTCCTCTTATGCCATCCGCATTTGCCACGGGGTCCCGTCATCACCCGTTAGGTTACTTAACTAACGACAGACCGGGGGCTGGGCTAGCGCGGGTGTAAAACATAAGTGACGTCTAATAGCTATCATATATAGATATTGTACATTCGTCAGACGCAATAATAGGAATTCCAGATCACAGATGAACTTTATAGGATTTATTAGCAATCCGCATTTGGTTTGAGCCTGCAATAAAAGACGGATTACATAGTTGTGATGAATAGCCATTGCCCCACCTAGACCCCTACGGGTACGGCAAACTACCCGCCAAGTACCCGAAGTGAAGCGGTCTCCCTCAACAAAGTGAGTAGGCCACTAAACACTTCAAAGTACCCGGTAGTTTGTGTACCCCGCCTTGGGTCTGTCCTAGGAACAAAAACAGTAAAAAGAAATAATACAACGGTGGCTACAACCGCAACCTGGATGTGCCCCGCAAAAGAATATTACATCATATTACATTTACAACGAATGAATGAACATTAAACCCATCTCAAACCCCGGCTAATCATCACAACAGTCCAACACAGTTCATATACACAAACAGTAAACATTTAAGAAATGTGCAACCCCCTGCCAACCGACATACTAGCAGTTAGGGGAGCTTTACGAACACATTAAACATTACAGATAAAAACCCAATTAGACAATATCTTAGAACATCGATCGAATACCAAATTCCGTGTCTACCCTAAAAGCAAACCTGTACTGAAGTAACCTGGGTAGAAACAGAACATACAGGAAGACAAAAACCCAAAAATTATGAATTACTGTGAAACTCTGAGTCAACTCGGCGTTGACTCGGCGGCGGATCCGCGGCAGAAGCACTCTATTGCCGGATCCGTGGCCGTTTTGCCGAGTCACTGGCTCTTATTTTCCCAGTATTCATTAATTTCCCTGCGGTGAATTTTAAGGTATGTAAAAAAAAATTTTAGACACTTTTAAAATTAACAGAAACTTAGGGTTTCGAATTTTTGTTTTCGAGTTTTTCTGTCGATCGAACTTCTAATCAATTGCTAACAAGCTAGTAATGGTTTAGTTGGCTCTGATACCACTGTAAGTCCATGTCACGCACCCCACGAACTTGCACGGAGGCGGAATATATGAAAAACGATTATCAAAGCATCGTAACACGGACTTGAGCGCGTGAATCGTTATCTAAACCATTACTAACTAAAAGCTAGAGGTTTAACTACTCGGATACGAAGTTATACCTCACGTTACTTGTCCTTTGGGTCTTCATCACGGTCCTCCACTCCTCGTAGGCTCCTTGGAACATCGGCACCTCAACGGCCTCCTTGAATCAAAGACGATCCACCCGAAAGCTCCTACGCCAAGCTTAATCTCAAACTTGAGATAACTAGGTTGCTCAAAGTGCTAATCTAAGCTACCTAGGGGATATAGAGTAAGGTTATGGATGTATTAGTCTATCTAATCCTTGATCTCAACACATGAGAGGGGAGGATTAGGGTTTCAAGAGAGGATGAGCTTGAGGAGAGAGAAGGTGAGCATGATAATGAGAATGAATAATGAACTCATATGAATATAACAACCATAACAATTAATCAAATAAATAATATAAATGATTAATCATCATGGTTGATGCATTCGCCTTTGTGTGATTCATCATATGACTCATTAACTTATTAATGAATTATTTAATGCTAAGGATGAATCACACAAATGAGTCATTAAGCATTTAATGCTCATGCCACCTTAACCCCTTAATCACCACTCTTCTAGAAGCTTCCCGGAAAATTACGAGAATGCCCCTCCAATCCGTGAAAACACGGAAAAACTTTAGACTGTATAAATCCAATAACCCGATACTAGAATCTGGCTTAAGCCAAAGTCGGCTAGTAAAAACTGTCCGAAAAGTCGTACGTGCGTAAACACACGTACGCGTCCGAACCCTTGTCGTAAAACCATACGACCTCTATATCGTTTCTCCTGGAGCAGGGAAACTCTCTGTGTGGGACTCTAAAGACTCGACACTACGCTGGCAGTGGGTTTAACCACAGACCGCAAGCGGCACTAGCTGTACGTAACGGTTCCCAGGTAGATGTCGATAAGAAGGCCGATGAGGAAACTCATTCGAACTCCCACTGAGCCTGATGTGATAATCTCCGTACAGTCCGGTCTGTTCGTCTAAAACTATCGCATATCAAGCTTAGGGGGCGGCAAGCGTCAGTCCCCTAATAGCTGTTTAAGTCATGTTGGAGCATAGCCCATTACACCCTGAGAAAACTGCTGGAACCTACCGGTAAATCTCGCTTTCCCTCGCCAGGGACTTTGCGTAATGGCTCTCCGACATAGCGCTATATCCCGGGAGAGACGAATCCTGTCTAACTGCCACTGCCTCTAAGTGCTCGGGACTGCACCCAACTTCTACCTGTTTGCACGACTCCTTTGAGCCATGGTAGGGTAGCAATCGAAGAACAGTGGGACACACTCGAGGCGAAGTAGCTGTGTCAACTCTGCGGACTATGTTGTACTCATGTCACCTGGGAACTGTTAACTGACAATGGGTATAATACCAACCAATCAGTTCCCCGGCGAGTCCTGTCCGGTGTACCCGTAACCTAACGAGCACCTGTATACTATCTCCAGTACGACGTACTGATGGCTGTGGGACAGAACATCTCCCCAACTGGGATGAGAAGCGTATACACTTAGTCTACTTTGGAATATCGATGCCCTATCTCGATAATCCAACGACCAGGGACCTGTATAGGATGTTGCTTACAGACTACCCAGCCCCCACTAGCGTGACTGCCATCACGACGCTGGTAATCAAGCAAAGATCCTATGGGCTCTACTAATATGTATAAGTGATACATCACAAGAAACATATGCACATATTAAAGTAGACACAAACCAAGTAGCATACTACCATTTTTAGCAAGACTGTTATATACAACTGTGAATATCCCAAGATTCCATTAAGTAATATACAACCTAGTATGATACAATAATGGCCTCTAGGGCATATACACTAACAAGATGAGTATAGCGTCGTTCTAAACTAGATTTAGAAGTGTACGTGTATATTACTCTGCCAGAGGGTTGTCGTAGTCAGTGGGAGCAGCGGAAGCATTGGTGGACAAGTGGCTTATGTCTATTTATGGACTAAAGCAGATATAGTGGAGATAGATCATCTATTTCTGATGTGACAGTCATAGGTTTGACTTCATCAGAATAGGGGATGGATATGTTGAGAAGGTAGTAGGGTGTGATGTCCTGGTATTTGGATGACAAACACAAAGTAGGAAGTGATATTCCTATACTACAATCGGTTACATTTTGGTTGTCACACAGTGGTTTCTCCACATGGGACTTGGATATTATATCAGACATTCTGGTTACTGGATCTATGGTTTTAGATCTAGATTTGGGTAGTTTCCCAATCAGGGTACTTAGACGGCATTCTAGAGGTGCTTTAGAATGGACGACTCCTGGCATGGTGGTGTACCTACAGGTGATGGAGTCACCCTCTCTAAAGGTGTCTTACAGAATAAAGGGGAGAGAGATGTGCATGATTGGCAGATCACTTGCTTAGACAATTGAGTCAATCATGAGATGTCAAGTACCACACCAGATGTTGTTTTTGCAGTAGATGCAATAAGTTGATATTGATCCAATCCTGGAGAGACGGTCGGAAGCAGTTTTAGAACATAAGTGGATGTTCTAGGGATATGATAACTACAGCCTCGTTTGGGAGACAGTTATCATTCCAGGCTTCCAAGGTGACCTGGATGACAGAGAGGTTATCAGAGTTATAGTTTTCCCTCTGACGAGGGGAGGTATTTTGGACAGGAGGTACAGGAGGATACTGAGGGAAGGATGGCGCAGGATACTGATTAAGTTCAGTTGACGATACAGTCTAAGAAGTTTGGATTTGGAGTTCATTTATGAGCTAGGTCCCATCAGACAACCAGACATATTCTAAGAAAGGTATTGCTCATTTCGAGAGATGGCATTCTCCGCGAACTTGAGATATAGAGAGACATAGAAAGAAACATCAAGGCGGATCCACTCACTGAGGCTATTCCTCGAACGCAATAGTTTCACAAACGGGTTTTGTGAGACTGATTAGTAGAGGAGTTGGATTTCGGTATCACACGGGTTGTGAGTATGCGACATCGCAATAATTAGCCTTGAGTGCTACTGGGAGATTGTTGGAGATAGTGCCCTCAGAGTCAATTATTGGATCACATGCACATGATTGCAATGATTGAGGGAGGACCTGTCCCAGTAGGACATTCTTACTCAAGATGATAGTATGCTATCTGGTTTACCTTTATCATCGTGTACTGCTTTAGGTGACCTTACAGGTCACTAATGCACGTTGATAGAGCCCCTAGGATTCTTGCTTGACTGCCAGCAGTATGAGGGAGATCATATACATGGGAGCTGATAGTCTATAAGCACATCCTTAAAAGGTCCCTAGTCGTGGGAGTTTCGAGATAGGGCATCGATACTCCAGAGCAGACTAGTGTATACAGTCGAGACCCTGACGAGGGGCTGTGGCCGGTCTCACAAGCCACCGGTGTCAGTTGGATCACCTAAGATGTATACAGGTGCTCATTGGGTTATGAGTACACCGGACAGGACTCGCCGGAAACATGCTGGTTGGTCTTATACCTGACGTCAGATAGCAGTTCCTTGGTGACATGTGTACAGGTTAGTTCATCGACCTGAGATTGTCATTTGTCTCGTGTGAGTTCCCACTGTACTTTGATTACTACCCTACCACGCTCAAAGGAGACGTGCAAACAGGTTTTAGTTAGGTACAGTCCCGAGCCACATGGAGGCAGTGAGCGGATCATAAGGGGTTCGTCTCTCCCGGTATTGGGGGTGAGGTCGCGTTGTGTCTAGGAGAGCCATTACACGAAGTCCTTGGCCAAGGCAGGAGATTTACTGGTACGTATTCCAGTAGTATCTCAGGGTGTTCTGGGCTACACTCCGATACGACTTGTACCGCTTTTGGGGGTCTGACTTTTACCAACCGCCTAGGCCCGCCATGCGATACTCATAGACGAACGGACCGGACTGCATGGATATTATCACTGACAGGCTCAGTAGGGTGTCAGGATGAGTTCGCTCATCGATGTCCCTTTTGGTCAATACCTGGTAGCCCGTTACGTATAGGCTAATACCTCTGACGTGCTAGTGGTTAAATCCACAACCAAAGTATTGACGAGTCTTTAGAGTTCCCCATAGACAGTTGCTCAAGTTTCAGGTGAAACGCTGTAGAGGCCGTATGGAGATATGGCAGGGTTCGATCAGATACGTGCGGTATTGCACGGATCATGATCGGACGGTTAATACTAGCGGGCTTTGGTTTTAGCCGGATCCTAGTATTGTACAGTGTAGATTTGTCTCATTGTATTTGTATTCGGTCTGAATACAAATGCGGGTATGTATATACAGTAGCGGGGTTTCTTGTAATTTATTACGGGATCAGTTTTCTGAAGTTGCCAGTTTGGTTTTCCATTTCGGCCATTTTTCTTTGTATCTTTCCTTGTACGGAAATTGGTGGAGGAGGGATTATTTGCAAGCATGCAAATTTGATTAGTGGAGGGTGTTATTTGCATATTGATGTATCATGATAATTCTACCACCATTTGACTTCTTCTTTTCATCATGGCTTGACTTTTGGAGTAATCATGGTTGTTGATGATTAGGTTGTTGGAGTGTTGGTTTTGGGGTGATCATTGTTTCTAATCATCACCTTTTCTCCCTCTCATGAATGATAGCCTTTTCTCTTCCTCTCCCTTGGATGATTGTTACACACACTCACACACTCCTCTCATTCTCTCCTTAGTTCATATGGCCGGCCAAAGAAGGAGAGGGGGCTGTCAAAAAATGATAGTGGTGAATTTTGATCTCTTTTGGCTTGCAAAATTCCCATTGCTGTTAGTTATATGTATGCTCTAGAGGCCATTACTGTACATACGATGTATATTGTAGTGGATGCTAGGACATATATAGGGAGGACTTTCTTCCTCGACATGATAGTATGCTATCTGATTGTACTTTATCTTAACATGTACTCTGATTGTCTCTATTGTTTCATGTTGATAAAGCCCTTAGGATATGTACTCGACTACTGGGACTATGATGAGATCATACTAGTGGTGCCATGGTAGTCGACGAGTACATCCTATAACTGATCCTAGTCGAGGGCGTATCGAGACAGGGCATCGATACACCAGAGTAGACTAGCGTATACGCATCTTGACCCATATGATGGGCGATGGATGATCCCATATCCATTGGTGTTTGACATCAAGGATGGTGTACGGGTGCTCAGTGGAGACTGGGTACACTGGACGGACTCGCCGAGAACTCCCAGATGGTATTATACCTTACGTCAGATAGCAGTTCTCCGATGACACTGGTGCAGAGTAGTGTGTTGACCCGAGATCGTCATAGAGTCTTGTGTGATTCCCACTGTGCTTTGATTTCCATCATATCACGTCCAAGAGGGCGTGCAAAAAGGTGTCTTTTAAGTACAGTCCCGAATCACATGGAGGCAATGAGCAATAGGAGGGGATTCATCTCTCCCGGTATAGGGAGTTGATGTTGTGCTGTATTCGATTGGCTATAACCGGAAATCCCTGGCCAGGGTTGCTGAGATTTACTGGTAAGTGTTATCAGTAGTTTCTCGAACTGTTATAGACCTCATATCGACACGACTTATCGAGCTACTGGGGTCTGACGTTTACCACCCCTAGGCGAGATATGCGACATATCAGACGACGAGACCGGACTGTACGGGAGTGTTACTGTTTGGATTCACAGGAGAATGTACAGGCTTGCTTGTTGATCTTCTGAGCGCTCAATACCTGGGTAGCTGTTAAGTTTAGCTGACCGCTTGCAGCTTGTGGGTGTTTGATATGATCATCACCTACTGCCGGCGTATTAACGATTCTTTAGAGTCCTACACAGAGGTTTCTTGGCTCAGGCAAAATGGAGCAGGAGCACATATGTGATATGTACGGGACCGAGGATAATACGATATGAGATACCGTATTCTATTCTCGCGATATATGATATCAGCCGGGTCATCGGATCAAGTGTTGATTCGATGAATCGGTACGGATAGATATTATTCGGTTATATGCGATATTGCCGGATTGTCGGATCAAGTGTTGATTCGATAATTTAATGTATAATAATATATATGATATATTAAATTACATTATCTAATATTAGCTCACTATAAGATTCTTTTTCTCACTCGGGTAATACATTGATATATATGCGATATATGTTAATTGTATTATTTTATTTTGTTACGATAAATATTATATATGTGATATATAATATTGTAAAATGATATGATAACTAATGCAATATGTTTAGTGGAGTTTAAACATGATTAGGGTTTGGATTAGGGTTAAGCTTTCTAGATGATTCTAGAAGGTTTTGGTTTTGTTTTGTGAAAGATATTTTCAAGTGACTCATGCTTTAACCCAACCCAAACCCTAACCCTAGTTAATTCTCTACATGAGTTTAGTTGACCATGGTTGCATTATTTATCATATTAATTCTTTCTATTCATCACAAAAGAAATTCTATCATATTGTTCATCTTCTTCCTTCTTCTTCTTTGCTTGAAAAGCTTTCTTGCTTTGATATTTGTGATGAATATATGTGAGAAAAAGATAAATAAAGAGAGCAAAAATCCTACTTCATCATCCTCATCTTCCCTTGCCATTTAGATGAGGGTGTTCATATCATTTCATGAGTGTTAGCTTGTGTTGACGAAACTTCAAGGTAGATCATCTTTGTATCGAAGATCGGAAGCAAAGGTTGCACCTTTCTCTTCGTGGAGCCTCTCGAGAGTCCGGAGCATGATGATCGCAGCGAAGGGACCACAACACGGAGCATATGAAGTGAAAGTCCCCTGTCTACAAATGCCAAGACCGGTTCTTTGTACTTCATTACATTCTCTGATGATCTCTCAAGATTCAGACATATGTTTCTGTTGAAACACAAGTCCGAAACTTTTGAGATATTCACAGAATATAAGTTAGAAGTAGAGAACCAACAACGGGTATAAGTATTATGTCCTTTGATGAGATCAAGGAGGAGAATACTTGAGCACGGAAATCCTGGACTAAGTCTAAAGGAGAATGAGATTCTCTCTCAGCATTACTCCTCCGTATACACCATAGCACGATGGTATATCGGGGCGGAGCAATAGCACCCTATGTGATATGGTGTGCTCTATGATGAGTACTACTGAGTTTTCTATTTCCTTTTGGGAGTTATGCGCTTGAGAAGATGCATACATATTGAATAGGGTTCAAATCAAATCAGTTTCCTACCACTTCATATATGATATGGAAAGGGAAGAGCCCATATCTTAAGTTGGTTAAGATTTGGGGTTGTCCGGCCTATGTCTAAAAGCAAAATCCGGACAAGCTCGAGGCAAGTTCTGTTATGTATAGCTGGAACTCTTCCAGTTCTACATAACAGAACTTGCCTCGAGCTTGTCCGGATTTTGCTTTTAGACATAGGCCGGACAACCCCAAATCTTAACCAACTTTAGATATGGGCTCTTCCCTTTCCATATCACATATGAAGTGGTAGGCAACTGATTTGATTTGAACCCTATTCAATATGTATGCATCTTCTCAAGCGCATAACTCCCAAAAGGAAATAGAAAACTCAGTAGTACTCATCATAGAGCACACCATATCACATAGGGTGCTATTGCTCCGCCCCGATATACCATCGTGCTATGGTGTATACGGAGGAGTAATGCTGAGAGAGAATCTCATTCTCCTTTAGACTTAGTCCAGGATTTCCGTGCTCAAGTATTCTCCTCCTTGATCTCATCAAAGGAAATAATACTTATACCCGTTGTTGGTTCTCTACTTCTAACTTATATTCTGCGAATATCTCAAAAGTTTCGGACTTGTGTTTCAATAGAAACATATGTCTGAATCTTGAGAGATCATCAGAGAATCTAATGAAGTATAAAGAACTGGTCTTGGCATTTGTAGACAGGGGACTTTCATACATCAGCATGTATCAATCCCAAAAGTTCACTAACTCTTTCTCTGTTTCTAATAAACTGAGCTATGGTCATCGTATCTTTGTGACATGACCGGCAAGTTTCACAAGATGTAAATTCAAACTAATTTAAATATGCATCTTTATGTAAATTAGCTTGTCGGGTCACATTGATCTGACCTAGTCTACAATGCCTCAAGAAGGATTCATTCCTTTCTGAACTCTTCCACTCGTGTGTGTTCTGTATACTAAGAACTGTAGTTTGATTTAGAACGTCAATGCTTTTAGATAACGTTTCTGAACCAATCAAACTCTTGATATAGGAAATGTTCAAAACATTATCCAACAATACAAAATTATATCCTTTCTTTACTAATAAAGAGACTGATATGATTTTGTATATCAGGTTCGGTATCTAATAACATTCGTTCAGAATCAATGTATTCAGGTAATACAGGGTGACAGTGACCAACAGACTTGGCTGCAACACTTGCACCGTTTTCTGTCTCATGAAACTTATCACCCGTTCTCAGTTCTCTACCTATCTGTAGCCCATGTAACAGATTACATATGCGGGATCCTGATCTGGTATCACATACCCAGGACGTAAAGAATACTGAGAAACAGTTCTCTATAATGAACACACCCGAAGATGATGCATCAACATGCACTTTCTTCGTTTGGGCGGCACGGGAATTCTGGTAATCCCCAATTTCCTGCTCTGTCTTATAACAATTATAAGTTGGAGCGGGACCAACGTTCCCAAGCACAGTATAACAAGCGGGTTCGGTCAATATATCCGTATTATTATCTTGATTAAGGCGTGATATGGTCGCTACCTGGAGAGAGAGAGAAGAAAACACTCAGCGTATGCTCTTGCAAGATTAGATTGGTTATCTAATATATCTAATCAGGATGTCTCCCACTGTTTTAATCAAATCATCCTTCAAACCCTAAAAGGAAAGACTAGCCGGGATTAATTACACGCTACAAGTTCGCCAATCTTTCAGCCAGGCCAGTGTCGGTACTTTGAGGGAGGTCCCCCGTGCTTTCGCACGAACCTAATTAAAGTAAACCTCGTTTTCCCAGGGGCGTAACCCCGTTAACACCTTTCTAGACACCTACTTGATCGGCTAATTGTAATGTGTAAAACTCTCCCAGGAGTAACTCTTACTCACAGCGGGTATCGGGATCCAACTATCTCATAGAAGGTATGCAATCTCATTGCAAATTTCAACACTTGAAATTCCCAATAATATTTTACCCCTAGCGTCCTATGACCTTGACGAAGGCCAAACTACCCATAGTCCGCTAGTTAAGTTCAACCCGTTCATTTCTTGATTGATTAAACACACCCGCACGACCCTTGACGAAGGCCAAATTAGCCGTGCCGAACAACCCGAATACGGAACTTTAAACTAGAGATTTGGCGAAAACTAACAAGTTAACAATTTTAACACTAAGTGAGAGGGATTACAACCTTTGTAGATCCGGTCCTTCACTTCATATGCTCCGTGTTGTGGTCCCTTCGCTGCGATCATCATGCTCCGGACTCTCGAGAGGCTCCACGAAGAGAAAGGTGCAACCTTTGCTTCCGATCTTCGATACAAAGATGATCTACCTTGAAGTTTCGTCAACACAAGCTAACACTCATGAAATGATGTGAACACCCTCATCTAAATGGCAAGGGAAGATGAGGATGATGAAGTAGGATTTTTGCTCTCTTTATTTATCTTTTTCTCACATATATTCATCACAAATATCAAAGCAAGAAAGCTTTTCAAGCAAAGAAGAAGAAGGAAGAAGATGAATAATATGATAGAATTTCTTTTGTGATGAATAGAAAGAATTAATATGATAAATAATGCAACCATGGTCAACTAAACTCATGTAGAGAATTAACTAGGGTTAGGGTTTGGGTTGGGTTAAAGCATGAGTCACTTGAAAATATCTTTCACAAAACAAAACCAAAACCTTCTAGAATCATCTAGAAAGCTTAACCCTAATCCAAACCCTAATCATGTTTAAACTCCACTAAACATGTTGCATTAGTTATCATATCATGTTACAATATTATATATCACATATATAATATTTATCGTAACAAAATAAAATAATACAATTAACATATATCGCATATATATCAATGTATTACCCGAGTGAGAAAAAGAATCTTATAGTGATCTAATATTAGATAATGTAATTTAATATATCATATATATTATTATACATTAAATTATCGAATCAACACTTGATCCGACAATCCGGCAATATCGCATATAACCGACTAATATATATCCGTACCGATTCATCGAATCAACACTTGATCCGATGACCCGGCTGATATCATATATCGCGAGAATAGAATACTGTATCTCATATCGTATTATCCGCGGTCCCGCACATATCACATATGTGCTCCTACTCCGTTTTGCCTGAGCCAAAAAACCTCTGTGTAGGACTCTAAAGAATCGTCAATACGCCGGCAGTAGGTGATGATCATATCAAACACCCACAAGCTGCAAGCAGTCAGCTAAACGTAACAGCTACCCAGGTATTGAGCGCTCAGAAGATCAACAAGCAAGCCTGTACTTTCTCCTGTGAATCCAAACAGTAACACTCCCGTACAGTCCGGTCTCGTCGTCTGATATGTCGCATATCTCGCCTAGGGGTGGTAAACGTCAGACCCCAGTAGCTCGATAAGTCGTGTCGATATGAGGTCTATAACAGTTCGAGAAACTACTGATAACACTTACCAGTAAATCACAGCAACCCTGGCCAGGGATTTCCGGTTATAGCCAATCGAACACAGCACAACATCAACTCCCTATACCGGGAGAGACGAATCCCCTCCTATCGCTCATTGCCTCCATGTGATTCGGGACTGTACCCAAAAGCCACCTTTTTGCACGCCTTCTTGGACGTGGTATGATGGAAATCAAAGCACAGTGGGAATCACACAAGACTCTATGATGATCTCGGGTCAATAGACTACTCTGTACCAGTGTCACCGGAGAACTGCCATCTGACGTAAGGTATAATACCATCTGGGAGTTCTCGGCGAGTCCGTCCAGTGTAACCAGTCTCCACTGAGCACCCGTACACCATCCTTGATGTCAAACACCGATGGATATGGGATCATCCATCGCCCATCATATGGGTCAAGATGCGTATACGCTAGTCTACTCTGGTGTATCGATGCCCTGTCTCGATACGCCCTCGACTAGGAACAGTTATAGGATGTACTCGTCGACTACCATGGCCCCACTAGTATGATCTCATCATAGTCCCAGTAGTCGAGTACATATCCTAAGGGCTTTATCAACATGTAACAATAGAGACAATCAGAGTACATGTTAAGATAAAGTACAACCAGATAGCATACTATCATGTCAAGCAAAAAAGTCCTCCCTATATATGTCCTAGCATCCACTACAATATACATCGTATGTACAGTAATGGCCTCTAGGGCATACATATAACTAACAATCTCCCACTTGCACTAGGGCCATCTGTTATGGTATCGCATACCCAACAATTAGCTGCGGTTGAAATATCTCATACTCAACCATCTCATAAAAGTCTCTACTGGGAAAAAGGCCTTTGTGAGTGGATCCGTATTGTTGTCCTCTGTGTCTACTCTCCTAACCTCGATCTCCCTGGAGATCAACCATCTCCATGATCAGGTGATACTGCCTAAGAATTATATCAGGATTTCTAATGGGACGGGGGTTCCTTGGCCAAAGCCACAACTCCATTGTCACACAATGGTAGGAACGAAGTTCATCTCATGAACTTATATGTATCCAGACTGCCTCTTTGGTAGCATCCTTGGTAACGATGTATCTTGCCTTTAATCATCTAGTATGTCACGGTATCTAGCTTGGAACTCTTCCAACATACCGTCCCTCCACTGAGGGTAAAGACAATGCCTGCGACTGACATTCAGTCGTCCTTATCACCCTGGAACCTTTCCAGTGATTCTCCCCAGGATCGATTGATACCATCTCACTACAACTAGTGAGTATCCTAACATCCAATTAGATCTATCCCATAGATCCAAAACCTTGGATTTAAGAGGTATCACTTTGATCCTATATGGAGAATCCTTGTGATAAGCGGAGATTGACCGAGCGTAGCATAGGAAACTCCTTCCCTATCAAGAGTATGTCATCCACGTACTCTACGAGGATCACCACCATTCTCTCTACTATCTTTTTGTATATACAAGGTTCATCTACCATTTCGATGAAGTCAAACTCTTTGACTACCACATCAAAACAGATGTTCCAACTCCGCGATGCCTGCTTTATCCTATAAAGCATCTTGCACACGTTTCCGCTGCTCCCACTGTCTACGAAGCCCTCTGGCTGTGTACTTACAAACGCTCTTTTCTAAAACATAATTTAAAAAAGCAGTCATGACACCCAACCGCCAGATATCGTAGTCATGGTATGTAGCCGTGGCAAGCAGGATCTGGATGGACTTAAGCATAGCTTTGAAAGTCTCAACTTTTCCATGTACACCAAGTAATCTTCTCAAGATATACTCGCTCCTGATGGGGATTTAACCCTTCAGATAAAGCAACCAAAGTCCATACTTTGTTGGTGTATAAGGATTCCATTTCAGATCGATAAGCATCCAGCCATTCTTACAGAGTCCCACTCCTGATGGCCAGCTCGAAACTAGTTGGGTCATCATCTCATGATGCAATCCTCGCTCCCACTGTCATAGAGAAACCGAAGTATCTCTCAGTGGGTGAGGAACCCTACTAGATCGGCGGAGAGGCTGAGGTTCGTTGGAAACTATTGAATCCTTTGGTTCTACCAAATCATCAGCTGCAGTTTGCGGCTAATTTTTTAATCGGGCATGGTTGATGCCTTATAGACCCTTGTGCGCATGCCCAGCAACCCTATAATTGCTCCATCTCCAAAAGCTTAGTTCTTTTCCTCCACCAAAAGGAAACTTCCACAACCCCAATTGAGACATAGAGCACTACACGTATTCTACTGCAATCCTTGGGCACGTCGGATCGCCAACTTCGTACCCGAGTTGCCTCGGTCCAGAGGTGGGAGCCCGTAAAAGAAGCCGGGGATGCGGCGCCCTTCCGGCAAGGAGGTGAAGACCGGAGATTCCGCGGGGAGATCGGGACGACGACAAGAAGACCGAAGGACACGGATCGATCGGTATATCTCTCTACCCCTTTCTTTAGTTAGCTAGGACTAGATTAATGGCCCGATCTCGGTTCACAGTGCGCGGTGGTGCCGGTTAAAAAGTTAAAGTAAATTATCGTTTCCGCATTCCGGCGTCGGATTGACGTCCGGGGCGCCGCAGTGCACTTACATGGAGGAGTAAGCTGAGAGAGAATTCCATTCTCTTTCAAGTATCCCGAGAACTCGGCACTTAAGTATTCACCACCTCGATCAGATCTCTGTGTCTTAATACTTTTGCCTGTTTGGTTTTCCACTTCATTCTTGTATTCCCGGAATTTCTTAAATGCCTTGGATTTATGCTTCATCAAGAAGATATGTCCATACCTAGAGAAATCATCCGTAAAAGTAATGAAGTAGGAATGACCACCTCTTGCATGTGTAGACATTGGACCGCACACGTCACTGTTGACGAGTCCCAAGAGCTCGCTCGCTTTTACTCCGTGTCCAGTAAACAGAGTCTTTGTCATCTTTCCCATGAGACAAGATTCAAAAGTAGCATAAGATTGATATTCGAACGGATTCAAATATCCTTCTCTATGTAACATAGTCAACCGTGTTTCATTGATGTGACCTAGTCTACAATGCCATAAGAAAGCCTAATTTACTTCCGGAGACTTTCTTTTAAGTGTGTTCTGGACATTGAAAACCTGATCTTGATTTAATACGTATATACCGTTATCTAATGTACCAGACCAAATCAGAACTTGATTTAGGTGGATGTTTAACACGTCGCTTACGAATGTAAAATCATATCCCTCTCTAGAAAGTGAGGATACTGATATGATATTACAAGTAAAACTGGGTACATATAAACAGTTACGTAGAATCAATATCTGCCCACTTGTCAGTACTAGGTGATATTCCGCCACGGATTCAGCGTCCATGCTTATTCCGTTCGCAACTCTGAGAGACATATCACCTACCCTGATAACTCTACAGTTTCTCAAAGCATGTAACGAATTACGGATATGAGATCCTGATCCGGTATCTAGTACCCAGAAAGTAGAGTTAATTGACAAACAGTTCTCAATTACAAACACACCTGAGGCCGAAGCAACAACATGCTTCGAATCCTGGCTACTGGCTTCCTGTTAGTTATATATATGCCCTAGAGGCCATTGTTGTACATATGATGTATATTATAGTGGATGCTTGGATATATATAGAGATGACTTTCTTGCTCGACATGATAGTATGCTATTTGGTTTCCCTTTGTCGTAACATATTGACTTGTATTAGTTTACTGTCTTACTCTCACATGTTGATAAAGCCCTTAGGATATGTACTCGACTACTAGGACTATGATGCAGATCATACTAGTGGGGCCAGGGTATTCCAAGAGTATATCCTATAACTGTTCCTAGTCGAGGGTGTATCGAGACAGGGCATCGATACACCAGAGTAGACTAGCGTGTACGCATCTTGACCCATATGATGGGCGATGGATGATCCCATATCCATCGGTGTTTGACATCAAAGATGGTGTACGGGTGCTCAGTGGAGATTGGGTACACTGAACGGACTCACCGAGAACTCCTAGATGGTATTATACCTATCGTCAGATAGCAGTTCTCCGGTGACACTGGTACAGGTTAGTCTGTTGACCCGAGATCCTCATAGAGTCTTGTGTGATTCCCACTGTGCTTTGATTTCCACCTTACCACATCCAAGAGGGCATGAAAAACGGGGGCTTTTGGTGTAGGGTTGCTTGGCACGCGCACAAGGGTCTACGAGGCATCAACCATGCCCGATTAAAAATTTAGCCGTGCCGAACAACCCGAATACGGAACTTTAAACTAGAGATTAGGCGAAAACAAGCATGCTAAACACTTTAACACTAAGTGAGAGGGATTGCAACCTTTGTAGATCCGGTCCTTCACTTCATATGCTCCGTGTTGTGGTCCCTTCGCTGCGATCATCGGGATCCGGACTCTCGAGAGGTTCTACGAAGAGAAAGACGCAACCTTTGCTTCCGATCTTCGATACTAAGATGATCTACCTTGAAGTTCTTTAACACAAGCTAACACTCATGAAATGATGTGAACACCCTCATCTAAATGGCTAGGGAAGATGAGGATGATGAAGTAGGATTTTTGCTCTCTTTATTTATCTTTTTCTCATATTTATCCATCACAAAAATCAAAGCAAGAAACCATTTCAAGCAAAGAAGAAGAAGGAAGAAGATGATGAACAATATGTTAATCCTTTTGTGATGAATAGGAAAAGGAGATAATGATCAATTATGCAACCATGGTCCACTTAACCATTGTAGAGAATAGACTAGGGTTAGGGTTTGGGTTGGGTTAAAGCATGAGTCACTTACAAATATCTTTCACAAAACAAAACAAAACCTTCTAGAAACATCTAGAAAGTTTAACCCTAATCCAAACCCTAATCATGTTTAAACTCCACTAAACAAGTTGCATTATTTATCATATCATGTTACAATATTATACATCACATATATAATATTTATCGTAACAAAATAAAATAATACAATTAACATATATCGCATATATATCAATATATTACCCGAGTGAGAAAAAGAATCTTTTAGTGAGCAAATATTAGTTAATGTCTTTTAATATATCATATATATTATTATACATTAAATTATCGAATCAACACTTGATCCGACAATCCGGCTATATCGAATATAACCGACTAATATTTATCCGTACCGATTCATCGAATCAACACTTGATCCGATGACCCGGCTGATATCAAATATCGCGAGAATAGAATACGGTATCTCATATCGTATTATCCTCGGTCCCGCACATATCACATATGTGCCCCTACTCCGTTTTGCCTGAGCCAAGAAACCTCTCTGTAGGACTCTAAAGAATCGTCAATACGCCGGCAATAGGTGATGATCATATCAAACACCCACAAGCTGCAAGCGGTCAGTTAAACCTAACAGCCACCCAGGTATTGAGTGCTCAGAAGATCAACAAGCAAGCCTGTAACTTCTCCTGTGAATCCAAACAGTAACACTCCCGTACAGTCCGGTCTCGTCGTCTGATATGTCGCATATCTCGCCTAGGGGTGGTAAACGTCAGAACCCAGTAGCTCGATAATTCGTGTCGATTTGAGGTCTATAACAGTTCGAGAAACTACTGATAACACTTACCAGTAAATCTCAGCAACCCTGGCCAGGGATTTCCGGTTATAGCCAATCGAACACAGCACAACATCAACTCCCTATAACGGGAGAGACGAATCCCCTCCTATCGCTCATTGCCTCCATGTGATTCGGGACTGTACCCAAAAGCCACCTTTTTGCACGCCCTCTTGGACGTGGTATGATGGAAATCAAAGCACAGTGGAAACCACACAAGATTCTATGACGATCTCGGGTCAACAGACTACTCTGTACCAGTGTCACCGGAGAACTGCCATCTGACGTATGGTATAATACCATCTGGGAGTTCTCGGCGAGTCCGTCCAGTGTACCCAGTCTCCACTGAGCACCCGTACACCATCCTTGATGTCAAACACCGATGGATATGGGATCATCCATCGCCCATCATATGGGTCAAGATGCGTATACGCTAGTCTACTCTGGTGTATCGATGCCCTGTCTCGATACACCCTCGACTAGGAACAGTTATAGGATGTACTCATCGACTACCGTGGCCCCACTAGTATGATCTCATCATAGTCCCAGTAGTCGAGTACATATCCTAAGGGCTTTATCAACATGTAACATAGAGACAATCTAAGTACATGTTAAGATAAAGTACAACCAGATAGCATACTATCATGTCGAGAAAGAAAGTCCTCCCTATATATGTCCAAGCATCCATTACAATATACATCGTATGTACAGTAATGGCCTCTAGGGCATACATATAACTAACAATCTCCCACTTGCACAAGGGCCATCTGTTATGGTATCGCATACCCAACAATTAGCTGCGGTTGAAGTATCTCATATTCAACCATCCCATAAAAGTCTCTACTGGGAAAAGGCCTTTGTGAGTGGATCCGCGCTGTTGTCCTCATTGTCTACTCTCCTAACCTCGATCTCCCTAGAGATCAACCATCTCCATGATCAGGTAATACTACCTAAGAATTATATCTAGATTTCTGATGGGACGGAAGTTCCTTGGCTAAAGCCACAACCCCATTGTCACACAATGGTAGGAACGAAGTTCATCTTATGAACTTATATATATCCAGACTGCCTCTTTGGTAGCATCCTTGGTAACGATGTATCTTGCCTTTAATCGTCTAGTATGTCACGGTATCTAGCTTGGAACTCTTCCAACATACCGTCCCTTCACTGAGGGTATAGACAAGCCTGCGACTGACATTCAGTCGTCCTTATCATCCTGGAACCTTTCCAGTGATTCTCCCCAGGATCGATTGATAACATCTCACTACAACTAGTGAGTGTCCTAACATCTAATTAGATCTATCTCATTGATCCAAAACCTAGGATTTAGTAGGTATCACTTTGATCCTATTTGGAGAATCCTTGTGATAAGCAGAGATTGACCGAGCGTAGCATAGGAAACTCCTTCCCTATCAAGAGTATGTCATCCACGTACTCTACGAGGATCACCACCATACTCTCTACTACCTTTTCGTATATACAAGGTTCATCTACCATTTTGATGAAGTCAAACTCTTTGACTACCACATCAAAACAGATGTTCCAACTCCGCGATGCCTGTTTTATCATATAAAACATCTTGCACATGTTTCCGCTGCTCCCACTGTCTACGAAGCCCTCTGGCTGTGTACTTATAGACGCTATCTTCTAAATCATCATTTAGAAAAGCAGTCATGACATCCAACCACCAGATATCGTAGTCATGGTATGTAGCCGTGGCAAGTAGGATTTGGATGGACTTAAGCATAGATCCTTAGAAAAGGTTTCAACATAATCCATACCTGGTCTATGATGCAAACCTTTAACAAGTCTAGCTTTGAAAGTCTTAACTTTTCCATGTACACCAAGTAATCTTCTCAAGATATACTTGCTCCTGATGGGGATTTAACCCTTCAGATAAAGCAACCAAAGTCCATACTTTGTTGGTGTATAAGGATTCCATCTCAGATCGATAAGCATCCAGCCATTCTTACAGAGTCCCAGTCCTGATGGCCTGCTCGAAACTAGTTGGGTCATCATCTCATGATGCAATCCTCACTCCCACAGTCATAGAGAAACCGAAGTATCTCTCAGGTGGGTGAGGAACCCTACTAGATCGGCGGAGAGGCTGAGGTTCGTTGGAAACTATTGAATCCTTTGGTTCTACCAAATCAGCAGCAGTTTGTATAGCTGGAACCTTTCCAGTTCTACATAACAGACCTTGCCTCGAGCTTGTCCGGATTTTGCTTTTAGACAAAGGCCGGACAACCCCAAATCTTAACAAGCTTAAGATATGGGCTCTTCCCTTTCCATATCACATATGAAGTGGTAGGCAACTGATTTGATTCGAACCCTATTCAATAGGTATGCAGCTTCTCAAGTGCATAACTCCCTAAAGGAAATAGGAAACTCAGTAGTACTTATCATAGAGCACACCATATCACATAGGGTGCTATTGCTCCGCCCCGATACACCGATGTGCTGTGGTGTATACGGAGGAGTAATGCTGAGAGAGAATCTCATTCTACTTTAGAATTAGTCCAGGAATTCCGTGCTCAAGTATTCTCCTCCTTGATCTCATCAAAGGACATAATACTTATACCCGTATTTTGGTTCTCTACTTCTAACTTATATTCCGTGAATATCTCAAAAGGTTCGGACTTGTGTTTCAATTGGAACATATGTCTGAATCTTTAGAGATTATCAGAGAATGTAATGAAGTACAAAGAACCGATCTTGGCATGTGTAGACATGAGACCTTACATACATCAACATGTATCAATCCCAAGAGTTCACTAACTCTTTCTCTGTTTTCAATAAACAGAGCTATGGTCATTGTATCTTTGTGACATGACCGGCAAGTTTCATAAGATGTAAATTCAAACTAATTTAAATATGCATCTAAATGTAACTTCAGCCAGTCGGGTCGCATTGATATGACTTAGTCTACAATGCCTCAAGAAGGATTCGTTCATTTCTGAACTCTTCCTCTTGTGTGTGTTCCGTATACTAAGAACTGTAGTTTGATTTAGAACATCAATGCTTTTAGATAACGTGCCTGAACTGATCAACTATTGATATAGGAAATGTTCAAAACATTATCCAACAATACAAAATTATATCCTTTCTTTACTAATAAAGAGACTGATATGATGTTGTATATCAGGTTCGGTATCTAATAACATTTGTTCGGTATCAATGTATTCAGGTAATACAGGGTGATAGTGACCAACAGACTTGGCTGCAACACTTGCACCATTTTCTGTCTCATGAAACTTATCACCCGTTCTCAGTTCTCTACCTTTCTGTAGCCCATGTAACAGATTACATATGCGGGATCCTGATCCGGTATCTTATACCTAGGACGTAAAGAATACTGAGAAACAGTTCTTTGTAATGAACACACCCGAAAAAGATGCATCAGCATGCACTTTCTTCGTTTTGGCGGCACGGGAAATCTGGTATTCCCTAATTTCCTGCTCTGCCTTATAACAATTATAAGTTGGAGCGGGACCAACGTTCCCCAGCTCAGTATAACAAGCGGGTTCGGTCAATATATCCGTTTTATTATCTTGATTAAGGCGTGATATGGTCTCTACCTGGAGAGAGAGAGAAGAAAACACTCAGCGTATGCTCTTGGAAGATTAGATTGGTTATATAATATATCTAATCAGGATGTCTCCCACTGTTTTAATCAAATCTTCCTTCAAACCCTAAAAGGAAAGACTAGCCGGGATTAATTACACGCTACAAGTTCGCCAATCTTTCAGCCAGGCCAGTGTCGGTACTTTGAGGGAGGTCCCCCGTGCTTTCGCATGAACCTAATTAAAGTAAACCTCGTTTTCCCAGAGGCGTAACCCCATTAACACCTTTCTAGACACCTACTTGATCGGCTAATTGTAATGTGTAAAACTCTCCCAGGAGTAACTCTTACTCGCAGCGGGTATCGGGATCCAACTATCTTATAAAAGGTATGCAATCTCATTGCAAATTTCAACACTTGAAATTCCCAAAAATATTTTGCCCCAAGCGATCTATGACCTTGACAAGGTCAACAAACCATAGACCGCAAGTCAAGTTCAACCCATCATTTCCTGATTGAATTAAACCCACCCGCACGACCCTTGATAAGGTCAACAAAGTCGCACGACTACCCTAATCCAATCGCATCATATGCTTATACAGATAAGCAGTAATCAGCTACCGCACACTACGCCTTGACAAGGTCAACAAACGCAGCACGAATACTAACTATTACTTATCTGAAATGACGGAGGGCTACGACGGGTATTTCAGAAAACCCTTTGCGTAATGAACTTGATATCGTTGTAGAATCGAGTAATTTTAAATGGAGAGTTTTTGAGCCTTTTCTAGTTTTGCTAAAGGGGTCACTCCCGGTGAAGGGATCGTCGGCCCTTTCCCCGTCGAATGAGGTGCGGGATATATCATATATATCACTGTGCAAAGAAGAAACTATAGAAGCAATCAAAAGACAAACCGAGAGTTGTAGCATCTGCCAGTTATTGCTAAAGGAGTCACTCCCGGTGAAGGGATCTCGGTCCTTTCCTTATTGAATAAGGTGCAGGATGTTCTACAAGGAACACCGCGATGCAAAGCAAGAAATGTAGCTACCTGGTTTTGAAACAAGTTTCTACAACATCTTAGGTTTCTTTTTTTTCATTAATCTCATTAATGAAGTCCCATTTTAATTATGCTTCGCAAGCATCTTTTTTTGAAACGAAATCTGCAATATAACATATATCTCATATATATAATATAAACAATCGTCTCAGGCAGTAATATGATCTCATCACAGAACATTGCAGCAGAAGAACATATATGAAATATTGGATATACTAGGTCGTCCGTGTTTTCAATACGAGCCTGTATAAAACACGGATTCCACGGTCGCGATGAATAGCCAAACCCACATCCCTAGACCCCTACGAGAGCGGCAAGTAACACCGCCAATTCTAGGGTTAGGAGACCCGGTCTCGACTCCTCGAGATGGTCTCCCAATGGACCCTAGAACCCGGTTACTTGTGCTCCCTGCCTTGGGTCTACCTAATGCGGAAAAGTAAATAATATACAACGGTGACATCTTCCGCTACCTGGAAGTGCCCCAATAAAAGAATATTACATACAAATGAATTTTACATGAATGAAAAAGAAAAAACTCTCATCTCACATAAAACCCCCGGCTATTCAAAAGCGACGATCCAATACAACATATCTCAGCAACACATAATATCTCATATCATCAACGTAAGAAAGTATGCATATCCCGATTGTCGTTGATGTATGGAAACGAAGCCGGCGATACACCACATACTACGCTTACGGTCACAGAAAAGAAAGTGTAAAACTACAACAGTTGGAATCCGCAATCTCCTTAGACATCGCATGCCTAACCAAATGAATTCCTTAGACATCGCATGTCTAACAATTATAAACCCCGCATTTTATTCTCATTATAGAAAACTCTTTTCAATATCAAGTCGGGCAATTCAACAAGATTCCCGACGTCCTGATCGAATGCTCGTCGCAAACTTTAGTAGACGGCCGCACCCCCGATACCGTCGACGAAGTGCACCAAGGCGGAACACCGCTACCGGGAGCACCCGAACGGATGCTTTCGGCGACGGGGTTCTCCTACAGTCACTTGGTCGGGGCTATGGAGTGAGGCTGTCTATTAAGTTTACCCGGCGAGTATCCGCGTACGCTACGTGATTGCGACGGACTTTTGATCACATCAAAATTCCGTGGCAACCAATCATCTGAGACTAAACTGCTATGTTTATAATATTCAAATTAGTTATCTCATAACTACCTGTGGATTCCAAATATTGTATCACATTCCAGATAAATAGAAAAAGTTAAACTTTCCGATCGAATCATCAAACACCCAAGATTTTCCCAATGTATGTCAACACTTGAAATCAGTTTAAAAACATCCATTACATGCCACAGTACCAATGGTCCAGCCGTAGAAGGGTCAAGCCAACGCCTCATATGTGGCACGCCGTACTGCCCCAAACCCTAAGGTTCAAAGGGCAGTTCAAGACGGTCACATAATCGAGTTAAGGTTTGTTGTCTTCTAGAGGGTCCACCGAGTTACTTGCATGACTTAGAACATTCTTAAACACGAGAAAAAATCCAACTTTTGAAAAATTTTCCGACAGGGGAAAAAGTGAGTTATTGATATCCGTTCGAACTTTTTAACAGTTTCTAAAATTATCCGGACAAACTAAACAAAGTTAAATTATCCGATCGAATCAACGATTCCCCAATACAACCCTTGAAAACTCAACACTTGAGTGGAATTAAAATATTCACAGAAAAAATTGCCAAGAAAGGACCTAAGAATAAACACAAGAAATTCTAGGGACTAATTCGAAATTTTGGACGCGGAACAGCCGCAAAACCCATGGTTTCACCGCGGTTCCGCCGCCATTTAGTCGACTTAGGGGACCGAATTTCACAGTAATTCTTAGTTTTTCCTGCTTGTTTTTCTGAGCTTTTTTAATTCAGAAAAAATCAACTTTTTGAAAAATGTACAGAGAGGGTTCCGTGTCGGGGTTTCGGCGTTCGATCGGACTTTAAACTTCGTCTAGACTTCGCCTAAAGCTCTAGCTTGGCTCTGATACCACTGTAGGGTTGCTTGGCACGCGCACAAGGGTCTACGAGGCATCAACCATGCCCGATTAAAAATTTAGCCGTGCCGAACAACCCCAATACGGAACTTTAAACTAGAGATTAGGCGAAAACAAGCATGCTAAACACTTTAACACTAAGTGAGAGGGATTACAACCTTTGTAGATCCGGTCCTTCACTTCATATGATCCGTGTTGTGGTCCCTTCGCTGCGATAATCGGGATCCGGACTCTCGAGAGGTTCCACGAAGAGAAAGACGCAACCTTTGCTTCCGATCTTCGATACTAAGATGATCTATCTTGAAGTTCTTTAACACAAGCTAACACTCATGAAATGATGTGAACACCCTCATCTAAATGGCAAGGGAAGATGAGGATGATGAAGTAGGATTTTTGCTCTCTTTATTTATCTTTTTCTCATATTTATCCATCACAAAAATCAAAGCAAGAAACCATTTCAAGCAAAGAAGAAGAAGGAAGAAGATGATGAACAATAATGTTAATCTTTTTGTGATGAATAGGAAAAGGAGATAATGATCAATTATGCAACCATGGTTCACTTAACCATTGTAGAGAATAGACTAGGGTTATGGTTTGGGTTGGGTTAAAGCATGAGTCACTTACAAATATCTTTCACAAAACAAAACAAAACCTTCTAGAAACATTTAGAAAGTTTAACCCTAATCCAAACCCTAATCATGTTTAAACTCCACTAAACAAGTTGCATTATTTATCATATCATGTTACAATATTATATATCACATATATAATATTTATCGTAACAAAATAAAATAATACAATTAACATATATCGCATATATATCAATGTATTACCCGAGTGGGAAAAAGAATCTTTTAGTGAGCAAATATTAGTTAATGTCTTTTAATATATCATATATATTATTATACATTAAATTATCGAATCAACACTTGATCCGACAATCCGGCTATATCGCATATAACCGACTAATATTTATCCGTACCGATTCATCGAATCATCACTTGATCCGATAACCCGGCTGATATCAAATATCGCGAGAATAGAATACGGTATCTCATATCGTATTATCCTCGGTCCCGCACATATCACATATGTGCCCCTACTCCGTTTTGCCTGAGCCAAGAAACCTCTGTGTAGGACTCTAAAGAATCGTCAATACGCCGGCAATAGGTGATGATCATATCAAACACCCACAAGCTGCAAGCGGTCAGCTAAACGTAACAGCCACCCAGGTATTGAGCGCTCAGAAGATCAACAAGCAAGCCTGTAACTTCTCCTGTGAATCCAAACTGTAACACTCCCGTACAGTCCGGTCTCGTCGTCTGATATGTCGCATATCTCGCCTAGGGGTGGTAAACGTCAGACCCCAGTAGCTCGATAAGTCGTGTCGATTTGAGGTCTATAACAGTTCGAGAAAATACTGATAACACTTACCAGTAAATCTCAGCAACCCTGGCCAGGGATTTCCGGTTATAGCCAATCGAACACAGCACAACATCAACTCCCTATACCGGGAGAGACGAATCCCCTCCTATCGCTCATTGCCTCCATGTGATTCGGGACTGTACCCAAAAGCCACCTTTTTGCACGCCCTCTTGGACGTGGTATGATGGAAATCAAAGCACAGTGGGAACCACACAAGACTCTATGACGATCTCGGGTCAACAGACTACTCTGTACCAGTGTCACCGGAGAACTACCATCTGACGTATGGTATAATACCATCTGGGAGTTCTCGGCGAGTCCGTCCAGTGTACCCAGTCTCCACTGAGCACCCGTACACCATCCTTGATGTCAAACACCGATGGATATGGGATTATCCATCGCCCATCATATGGGTCAAGATGCGTATAAGCTAGTCTACTCTGGTGTATCGATGCCCTGTCTCGATACACCCTCGACTAGGAACAGTTATAGGATGTACTCATCGACTACCGTGGCCCCACTAGTATGATCTCATCATAGTCCCAGTAGTCGAGTACATATCCTAAGGGCTTTATCAACATGTAACATAGAGACAATCTGAGTACATGTTAAGATAAAGTACAACCAGATAGCATACTATCATGTCGAGCATGAAAGTCCTCCCTATATATGTCCAAGCATCCATTACAATATACATCGTATGTACAGTAATGGTCTCTAGGGCATACATATAATTAACATTTGGGTACAGTCCCGAATCACATGGAGGCAATGAGCGATAGGAGGGTTTCGTCTCTCCCGGTATAGGGAGTTGATGTTGTGCTGTGTTCGATTGGCTATAACTAGAAGTCCCTGGCCAGGGCTGATATGGAGTGCTGCTCGTAAGAGTTATCAGTAGTTTCTCGACCCGTTATGATCCTCACATCGACACGACTTATTGATTTCTGGGGTCTGACGTTTACCACCCCTAGACCGTATATGCGACATATCAGACGAAGATACCGGAATTTATGGGAGTGTTACTGATTGGATTCACAGGAGAATTTACAGGCTTGCTTGTTGATCTTTTGATCGCTCAATACCTGGGTGGCTGTTACGTTTAGCTGACAGCTTGCAGCTTGTGGGTGTTTGTGTAAGTCCATGTCACGCACCCCACGAACTTGCGGGGAGGCGGAATATATGAAAAACGATCATCAAAGGTTCGGAACACGGACTTGAGCGCATGAATCGTATCTAAACCGTTACTAGCAAACTACGAAAGGTTTAACTACTCTGATTCGAAGTTACACCTCACGTTTCTTGTCCTTCGGGTCTTCATCACTATCATCCACTCCTTCTTTGGAACGTCGGCATCTCAACGGCCTCCTCGAGTCAAAGACGATCCACCCGAAAGCTCCTACTCTAAGCTTAACCTCTAACTTGAGGTAACTAGGTTACTCAAAGTGCTAATCTAAGCAACCTAGGTGATATAGAGTTGGATTATGGAAGTATTAGTCTAGCTAACCCTTGATCTCAACACATGAGAGGTTAGGGTTAGGGTTTGAAGATGAAGAGCTTGAGGAGAGAGAAGCTGAGAGTGAGAATCCTTTTGGATGAATAGATCATGTGTGTATTTATGAAACATATCATATATATTAAATGAATAACAAATAATGATATATCATCATGTTTCATTAATAAACAAAGTGATTCATCACATGAGTCATATAAATCATAATTGATTCATTAACTCCAGGTATGAATCACACCATGACTCATTTATCCAATTAATGCAAATGCCACCTAAACCCCCAAGTCACCATGCTTCAAGAAGCTTCCCGACAAATTACGAGAATGCCCCTCCTATCCGTAAAAACACGGAAAAACTTTACACTATATAAATCCAATAATCCGATACTAGAATCTGGCTTAGACCAAAGCCGACTAGTAAAAACTGTCCGAACATCGTACGTGCGTAAAAACACGTATGCGTCCGAACCCTGTCGTAAAACCATACGACCTCTATATCGTTTCGCCCGAAGAAGGGAAGCTCTCTGTGTGGGACTCTAAAAACTCGACACTACGCTGGCAGTGGGTTTAACCACAGACCGCAAGCGGCACTAGCTGTACGTAACGGTCCCCAGGTAGATGTCGATAAGAAGGCCGATGAGTAAACCCATCCGAACTCGTACTGAGCCTGCTGTGATAATCTCCGTACAGTCTGGTCTGTTCGTCTAAGACTATCGCATATCGGGCCTAGGGGGCGGCAAGCGTCAGTCCCCTAAAAGCGGTATAAGTCGTGTCGGAGCGTAGCCCATTACACCTTGAGAAACTACTGGAAAACCTAACAATAAATCTCACTTGCCCTGGCCAGGGACTTTGCGTAATGCCTCTCTGACACAGCACGATATCAACTCCCAATACCGGGAGAGACGAATCCTGTCTAACCGCCACTGCCTCCAAGTGCTCGGGACTGCACCCAACTGCTATCTGTTTGCACGACTCCTTTGAGCCGTGGTAGGGTAGCAATCTAAGAACAGTGGGACACACTCGAGGCGAAGTTGCAGTGTCAAGTCTACGGACTATGCTGTACTCATGTCACCTGGGAACTATTAACTAACGACTGGTATAAAACCAACTAACAGTTCCCTGTGAGTCCTGTCCGGTGTACCCGTAACCTAACTAAAACCTGTATACTATCTCCAGTACGACGTACTGACGGCTGTGGGACAGACCATCTCCCCAACTGGGATGAGAAGCGTACACAATAGTCTACTCCGGAGTATCGATGCCCTGTCTCGATAATCCTACGACTAGGGACCTGAATAAGGATGTGCTTGTAGACTACCCAGCCCCCACTAGTGTGACAGCCATCACAACGCTGGTAGCCAAACAAGATCCTAAGAGCTCTATCAATACGTATACTCACATATTAAGATAGAAAAACCAAGTAGCATACTACTATGTTTAGCAAGACTGTTATATACATGTCAATATCCCAAGCTTCCATTAAGTAATCTACAAACTAGTATGATACAGTAATGGCCTTCTAGGGCATAAACACTAACAATCTCCCACTTGAACTAGGGCCATGTACTGGCATATCGCAGACCTATCATCTCGTATAGCCTCTCGAACTGCGTCTGAGGAATGGCCTTTGTGAATGGATCCGCAGTGTTATTCTCTGTATCTACTCTCTTTACTGCATCTCCCGGCGATCGACGATCTCCCTGATCAGGTGATACCGCCTTAAGATATTTCTGGACTTCTGATGGGACCTGGGTTCCTTCGCTAAATCCATTGCGCCGTTGTTGTCGCAATACAGAGGTATTGGACCAACACTGGTAGGAACCACCTGAAGTTCTGTGAGGAACTTCTTCATCCAGACAGCTTCTTTTGCGGCATCGCAAGTAGCTATGTACTCCGCTTCCATCGTTGAGTCAGCAACGGTATTCTGCTTGGAACTCTTCCAACAGACCGCCCCTCCATTGAGGGTAAAGACATAACCCGACATGGACTTGGAGTCATCCTTGTCACTCTGGAAGCTGGAGTCGGCAAAGGCCTCGATCTGGAGGACTTTTCCGCCGTACACCAAGAACATCTCCTTAGTCCTTCTCAGGTACTTGAGAATGTTCTTTACTGCTATCCAGTGCTTCTCCCCTGGGTTTGTCTGATACCAGCTTACAACGCTCAATGCATATACTACATCTGGTCTGGTACATAAAATCGCATACATTATAGAGCCTACCACAGATGTGTAGGGTATAATCGACATGCGATCCCTTTCCAAATCAGTCTTGGGAGACATCTCTTTGGAGAGGGTGATTCCGTGACAAGCCGGTAGGTTACCGCACTTAGAATAATCCATACTGAATCTTTTCAATATGGTGTATATGTACCTGGACTGCGAAAGTCCCAACATCCTCTTTGATCTATCATGATAGATCTGGATCCCCAGAATGTAGGTGGCATCACCTAGGTCATTCATGGAGAACTTCTGTGACAAGAATCTTTTGACTGACTGTAGCATAGGAATATCATTTCCTATTAGGAGAATGTCATCCACGTACAAGACGAGGAATACAACAACTCTCCCTACAATCTTACTGTATATGCATGATTCATCTGGATTTTTGATAAAGTCGAATTCTTTGACAGTATCATCAAAACAGATGTTCCAACTCTGCGATACCTGCTTTAGTCCATAAAAGGATTTAAGTAGCTTGCATACTTTACCGCTGCTCCCACTCTGGATGAATCCCTCTGGCTGATCCATATAGACGCTCTCTTCCAAATTACCATTTAGAAAGGCCGTCTTTACATCCATCTGCTAGATCTCATAATCGTGGAAGGCAGCAATAGCAAGAAGGACCCGAATGGATTTGAGCATAGCCACTGGAGAAAAGGTTTTGTCATAGTCCAAACCAGGTCTTTGACGGAAACCCTTTGCAACAAGTCTAGCCTTATAGGTTTCAACCTGTCCATCTACACGAATCTTCTTTCTGAAGATCCACTTGCATCCTATGGGTTTTACCCCATCTGGAGCAGTGTCCAAAGTCCATACTTTGTTAGTGTACATGGACTCCATTTCGGTCCGCATTGCATCCAGCCATTTTACCGAGTCGCCGCTCTGAATGGCTTGCTGGAAGCTAGTAGGGTCGTCATTATCAATGACGCAATCTTCTCGATCCCCGTCTATGAGAAAACCGTAGTATCTCTCGGGCGGATGAGACTGCCTACTACTTCTGTGGATAGGCGCTTGTAGGTCCCTTTCTTCTGAAACCTCTTGTTCTACCAAACTTTCAGTAACTGCTTGTGGTTCTGGAATTTCTTCCAGTTCTACTGCGCTCCCACTCTTCTGTTTTTCTAAAAAATCAGTTTCTAAGAAGCGGGCATGATGAGAAACAAAAACCTTTTGTTCCTCTGCGTAATAGAAGCAATATCCTATGGAGTTCTTTGGATATCCCACAAACTTACACTCTACTGAGCGTGCCTCGAGCTTGTCCGGATGCTGCTTTTTTACAAAAGCTGGACACCCCCATGTCTTCAGGTACTAAAGATAGGGTTTCTTCCCACTCCACATCTGATATGGTATGGTAGGCACAGTTTTGGTTGGAACCTTGTTCAAAAGATATGCCGCTGATTCTAGCGCATAACCCCAGAATGATCGTGGTAACTCAGCCTTACTCATCATGGAACGAACCATATCCAATAGGGTTCGATTCCTCCTTTCCAATACACCGTTGTGTTATGGTGTGTATGAAGGAGTAAGCTGAGAGAGAATTCCATTCTCTTTTAAGTAACCCAGGAACTCGGCACTTAATTATTCACCATCTTGATCAGATCTCATTGTCTTAATACTTTTGCCTGTTTGGTTTTCCACTTCATTCTTGTATTCCTGGAATTTCTCAAAGGCCTCGGATTTATTCTTCATCAAGAAGATATGTCCATACCTAGAGAAATCATCCGTAAAAGTAATGAAGTAGGAATAACCACCTCGTGCATGTGTAGACATTGGACCGCACACGTCACTGTGTATGAGTCCTAAGAGCTCGCTCGCTCTTACTCCGTGTCCAGTAAACGGAGTCTTTGTCATCTTTCCCATGAGACAATATTCACAAGTGGCATAAGATTGATATTCGAACGGTTTCAAATATCCTTCTCTATGTAACTTCGTTAATCGTGTTTCATTGATGTGACCTAGTCTACAATACCATAAGAAAGCCTGATTCATTTCTGGAGACATTCTTTTAAGTGTGTTCTGGACATTGAAAACCTGAGCTTGACTCAATACGTATATACCGTCATCTAATGTACCGGACCCAATCAAAACTTGATTTAGGTGGATGTGAACTACATCGCTTACGAATGTAAAATCATATCCCTCTTTTGAAAGTAAGGACACTGATATGATATTACAAGTCAAACTAGGTACATACAAACAGTTACGTAGAATCAATATCTGCCCACTTGTCAAACCTAGGCGATATTCTCCCACGGATTCAGCGTCCACGCTCATTCTGTTTGCAACTCTGAGAGACATATCACCTACCCTTATAACTCTACGGTTTCTCAAAGCATGTAATGAATTACAGCTATAAGATCCTGCTCCGGTATCTAGTACCCAGGAAGTAGAGTTAATTGACAAACAGTTCTCAATTACAAACACACTTGAGGATGAAGCCACAACATGCTTCGTGTCCTGGTTACAGGCTTCCAAAGCCCTGCAATCCTTCTGCCAATGCCCGTTCCCATAACAATAGGAACATCCCTCCTTACCTACACCAAGTCCCGAAAATTTTGCTCTTCCCTTTCCTCCTACTTTATTGACACCGTATATCGGCTTTGTAGATGTCTTCTTCTTTTCACCCTTTGCTTTGGCCATTGATGTAGAAGAAGAAGGTCCCCCATTAAGCAGAGCTTGTGTCTCCCTGGTTTCTTTCAGGGTGTAAGTAGAGGGTAGGGACTGTGGAAATAAGTCAGCGTATGACCTGTTTTCCAACGTGGTCTCCAGTTCCTTGAGCTCATCAACAGAGCTAGTCATTGTAAGGTGTAAGTCGATGTGCAACACCCCACAAGTAGCGGGGAGGCGGAAATATGAAAAACGATCATGTTTATAAACATACATCGACTAACCGAAGATCTTTTCTAAAACATACTTAACAATAAGTATAGAGTTCTAAGCTACTATGTGAAGAGATTATACCAAACAATTCTAGTCCATCGTCTTTGTGATCTCTATGTCCTCCTCGGCCTCCTATCCGTGATAGATGATCCACCCGAGTACCCTAGTCCAAGCTACACCTCAAGACTTGAGGTAACTTTGTTTCTCTAGTTGCTAACCAAAGTAACTAAGATGATGTAGAGTTAGGTTATGGAGTGTTTAGTCTTTATTAATCCTTGTACTCAACTCATGAGTGGTAGGATTAGGGTTTGGAGAAGGAGAGAGAGCTTGAGGAGAGAGAAGGTGGTGATGAAGAAGAGAAAAGCTTCTCACTTGAATATATCAAACATAATGAATTATCAAATAATATCAATTAAATGATTATTCACCATGCTTCATTTATTCAAGAAGAGTGATTCATCATGTGAGTCATTAGATCATTAATGATGCATTTAATGCTATGATGAATCATATGAATGAGTCACAAAAGCAATTAATGAAAATGCCACCTTAACCTCCTTAGTCACCCTCCTTCTAGAAGCTTCTCGGATAATTACGAGAACGCCCTTCGCATCCGTGAAAACACGGAAAAACTTTAGACTGTATAAATCCAATAACCCGATACTAGAATCTGGCATAAACCAAAGCCGGCTAGTAAAAACTGTCCGAATGTCGTACGTGCGTTTAAACAAGTATGCGTCCGAACCCTTTGTCGTAAACCGTACGATCTCTATATCATTTCTCCTGGAGTTGGGAAAACTCTGTGTGGTACTCTAAAGACTCGACTACTACGCTGGCAGTGGGTTTAACCACAGACCGCAAGCGGCACTAGCTGTACGTAACGGTCCCCAGGTAAATGTCGATAAGAAGGCCGGTGAGGATACCCATCCGAACTCCTACTGAGCCTGTGCGTGACAATATCCGTGCAGTCCGGTCTGTTCGTCTAAGAGTATCGCATGTATGGTCTAGGGAGGTGGTGAACGTCAGACCCCTAATAACCGTACAAGTCGTGTCGGTATGGCTCTATCACCATCCGAGAATCTACTGATCAATCTATCAGTAATTCTCAATCAGCCCTGGCCAGGGACTTATGGTAATGACCAACCGATCACCGTGCGATATCAACTCCCTATACTGGGAGAGACGGATCCCTAACAGTCACTCACTGCCTCCACGTGGCTCGGGACTGTGCCCAACTAAAACCTGTTTGCACGACTCCTTTGAACCGTGGTAGGGTAGTAATCAAAGCACAGTGGGAACTCACACGAGACAAATGACGACTTTAAGTCAACTGACTATCTGCACATATGTCACCTGAGAACTGCTATCTGACATTAGGTATAAATACCATCCAGTCAGTTCTCGGCGAGTCCTGTCCGGTGTACTCACACCCAGTGAGCATCTGTATACAATCTTAGGTGCACTCCACCAACAGCTGCGAGACCAATCCATCGCCCCTCCTCAGGGTCAAGATATGTATACACCAGTCTACTCCAGAGTATCGATGCCCGGTCTCGATACTCCTGCGACCAGGGACATCTAAGGAAGTGCCTATTGACTATCCAGCTCCCACTAGTATGACTGCCATCATAACGCCGGAAGTCAGGCAAACACCCTATGGGCTTTATCCACACGTATATATATAAATACCAAGTAAAACATATCATACGTTAAGATAAAGACAAACCAAATAGCGTACTATCATATTAAGCAAGACTGTTATGTACATACATATCCCCAGTATCCTATACAATGAAGGCCTCTAGGGCATATATATCCAATAATCTCCCACTTGCACTAGGGCCTATAATTGGCGCAATGAGTACCCACTGTCTTCACTATATCCAGTTGCTGGAGTACCGCATGCCCAACATATCAAACAGCCTCACGACCTGAACTTGAGGAATGGCCTTTATGAATGGATCTGCAGTGTTGTCTTTTGTATCCACTCTCCGTACCTCGATCTCCCAACGATCAACGATCTCCCTGATCAGGTGAAAACGCCTTAAGATATGCCTGGATTTCTGATGGGACCTGGGTTCCTTTGCCAATACTACGGCCCCATTGTTATCACAATACAAAGGTATTGGATTGGCAATGGACGGAACCACCTGAAGTTCAGAAATGAACTTCCTCATCCAGACAACCTCTTTTGCGGCTTCACTAGCAGCTATATACTCAGCCTCCATAGTTGAGTCTGCGACGGTATCCTGTTTGGAACTCTTCAAACATACCGCCCCTCCATTGAGGGTAAACACAAAACGCGAAATGGATTTAGAATCATCTTTGTCACTTTGGAATCCGGAGTCGGTAAAAGCCTCTACCTGGAGATCCCCATTACCGTAAATTAAGAACATCTCCTTTGTCCTTCTCAGGTACTTGAGAATGTTCTTTAGCGCTATCCAATGTTTCTCACCCGGGTCAGACTGATACCTGCTTACCACACCAAGTGCGTAAGCTACATCCGGTCTTTTACATAACATCGCATACATTATAGATCCTACCGCCGAAGCGTAGGGTAAAATGCTCATGCAATCCCTCTCTTCATCCGTCTTTGGGGACATCTCTTTGGAGAGGGTGATCCCGTGACAAGCGGGCATGTTACCGCGCTTAGAATCTTCCATACTAAACCTCTTTAGTATAGTGTCAATATACCTGGACTGTGAAAGTCCCAACATTCTATTAGATCTATCATGATAGATCTTAATGCCCAAAATGTAGGTTGCATCTCCCAAGTCTTTCATGGAGAATTTTTGTGACAAGAAGAGCTTTACTGATTGTAGCATAGGGACATCATTCCCTATCAGTAGTATGTCGTCGACGTACAAAACGAGGAAGACTACTGATCCATCTATAATCTTCCTATAAATACATGGTTTATCTATATTTTTGATAAAGTCAAACTCTTTGACTGTCTCATCAAAGCAGATGTTCCAACTTTGCGATGCTTGCTTTAATCCATAGATGGATTTAAGCAACCTACACACTCTTCCGCTGCTCCCACTGTCTAAGAAACCATCTGGTTGATCCATGTAAACACTCTCTTCTAAATGTCCATTTAGAAAAGCTGTTTTTACGTCCATCTGCCAGATTTCATAGTCATGGAAGGCAGCAATGGCAAGTAGGATTCGAATGGATTTAAGCATGGCTACAGGTGAAAAGGTTTCATCATAGTCCAGTCCTGGTCTTTGACGAAAACCTTTTGCAATGTGTCTAGCTTTGTAGGTTTCCACTTGTCCAAGTGCACCAATCTTCTTTTTGAAGATCCATTTGCATCCAACTGGTTTCACCCCAGGAAGAGCAACTTCTAAAGTCCATACTTTATTGGTGTACATGGATTCCATTTCGGATCTCATAGCATCCAGCCATTTCATCGAGTCAATACTCGTGATAGCCTGCTGAAAACTAGTAGGCTCATCATCATCGATGATGCAATCCTCTCGATCCCCATCTAGAAGAAAACCATAGTATCTCTCTGGAGGATGAGAAAGCCTACTAGATCTGCGGAGTGGCGTTGGTTCATCATGTTCTATTGAAATCTGAGGTTCTTCTAAGTCCTCGGTAGCAGTTTGAGGTTCTGGAATTTCTTCCAGCTCTACCGCGCTCCCACTAATTTCTTTTGCAAGAAATTCGCTCTTCATGAAGACAATGTGGCGAGCGACAAACACCTTTTGTTCTTCAGTGTGGTAGACCATGTACCCCCTTGAATGTTTGGGTATCCTACAAACTTGCACAAAACCGATCGTGACTCGAGCTTGTCCGGTTTATGCTTTTTAACATATGCCGGACACCCTCATATCTTGATGTACTTAAGATATGGTCTCTTCCCGCTCCACATTTCATATGGAGTGGTAGGAAAAGACTTAGTTGGAACTCTATTCAATAAGTATGCTGCTGATTCTAGAGCAAATCCCCAGAAGGAAAGTGGTAACTCAGCACTACTCATCATTGAACGCACCATATCTAATAGCGTGCGATTCCTCCTTTCTGATACCACATTATGCTGAGGTGAATAAGGCGGAGTAAGCTGAGAGAGAATTCCATTCTCTTTTAAGTATTCAAGGAAACTGGTACTTAAGTATTCTCCACCTCGATCAGATCGAAGTGTCTTGATGCTTTTACCAGTTTGTTTCTCTACTTCATTTTTCTACTCCTTAAACTTCTCAAAGGTCTCTGATTTATGTTTCATTAAGAACACATGTCCATACCTAGAGAAGTCATCAGTAAAAATGATGAAGTAGGAGTGACCGCTTCGCGCATGTGTAGACATTGGACCACATACATTACTGTGTACAAGTCCCAAGAGTTCAGTAGCTCTTGCTCCGTGTCCGGAGCACGGAGATTTGGTCATTTTTCCTTTGATACATGATTGACAAGTTGCATATGATGAATATTCAAACGGATCTAGATATCCATCTTTATGTAACTTAGTCAACCTTGTTTCGTTTATATGACCAAGTCTACAATGCCATAATAAGGCTTGATTTGAATCTGGAGCCTTTCTTTTATGTGTGTTTTGAATATTGAAAATTCGAGGTTGATTAAGTATGAATATGCCGTTTTCCAGTGTGCCATACCCAATCAGTTCTTGATTTAGGAGAATGCTCATGACATTACTTTCAAGCGCAAAATTATATCCTTTATTAGACAACAAAGATACTGATATAATATTACACAGCATACTGGGAATACAAAAACAGCTGTACAACACCAAAACGTGCCCACTAGTCAACCCTAGGTGATACTCCCCTATTGCAACAGCATCTACATGCATTCTATTGCCCATCCGGATAGTCATATCACCTGCCCCCAGTACTCTACTATTTCTTAGATCCTGCAATGAATTACAGATGTGAGAACCAGAACCGGTATCAAGTACCCATGATGTTGAGTTTACTGAAAGACAATTTTCGATTACGAACACACCTGAAGCAGAAGAAACCGCTTGCTTCGTTTCCATTGCCTTGAAGGTCATACAGTCCTTCTTCCAGTGCCCATGCTTGTGACAATAAAAGCATTCGTTTATATCCGCTTTCACCCTTCCTGCCTTGTTCTTTCCCTGCACCTTCTTGACCCCACCCTTCGGTTTGGTGGCTTTCATCTTCTTTTTCCCTTTAACTTTCGCTTTAGATTTAGAAGAGGATGATTGGACAACATACAGAATGGGGGTCTTCTCCTTTTTCAAGGAGGTCTCTGCTACCCTCAACATGTTGAGGAGCTTCGGAAGATCAGCTTCCATTTCGTGCATGTTGAAGCTAAGCACGAACTGAGAGAAGGTGTGGGGAAGGGACTGCAAAATCAAGTCGATATATAAATCATTCTCTAGCACGCATCCCAGGTTTGCAGGTTCCTCAATGAGGCTGATCATTTTGAGGACGTGCTCTCCTACAGGCGATCCTGGAGCTAACCTCATCTGGAAGAGTTTCCTTGAGGTCTCGTACCTCGCGATACGGGAGTGCTCCCCATACAAATCCTTGCAATGGAGAAAGATGGATACAACATCCATACTCTCGTGCTGTTTCTGGAGTTCATTGTTCATGGACTCCAGCACGATACACTTAGCTCACTCACAATCCAGATCCCAAGTTTTGCGAACTTCCTTGTCCACAACTGACGAATCTGGTCCACGGATAAGGGGAGGAACAGCGGTGGTAACATATGCTACTTTATCATAAGTCAGCGCAATGTTGACGTTCCTTAGCTAATCTTTATAGTTTTGTCCGGTCAGTATACTTTTCTCAAGTAATAGTTTTAATCCTGTCATGGTAGCTGCTAGAGAGAAAATAAAACACATAGCATATGCTTCTTACAATTTTAGATTGGTTATTAATTTTTCTAAACAGGATGGCTCGCACTGTTTCCTCAAATCCTTCTTCAAAACCTAAAAGAAGAACTAGTCAGGATTTAATCACACGTCACAATACTTTCTTAACCTTTCAGCCAGGCTCGTGTTGGTACTTCGAGGGAGGTTTTCCAACGTTTTCGCGAAGTTCCTTAATTAAATAACCTCTTTTCCCTGGAGGCGTAGCCCCTCTAACACCTTTCTGGAAACCTACTTGGTTTATAGCATTGATTGTTAACTGAGAATGTTTCCCGAGAGTAATCCTACTCATCAGTGGGATCGGGATCCAACTATCATTGTATGATGCACTAGATGGAAGCCACTCTAGTCACCACACTCCAGAAGGTATGCTTAATCTGCAAGTTTCCTTTATGTTTGAAACTCCCGATGTGATTTTTACCCCAAGCTCTTATAGACCTTGACGTAGGCCAACAAGTCATAAGACGCAAGTCAAGTTCTACCCGTCGTTGTCCTGATCAATTTAAGTACATCGTACAAGCCCTTGACGTAGGCCAACAAGGTGTACGTCTATTTTAAACTAATGCATCTATCTATGCAACAAATAGGCACACACACTGCTACCATACATTATGCCTTGACGTAGGCCAACAAGCATAGCATGTATACGATGTGCTGTCTATTTGAAACGACAGAGGGTTACGGCTGGTTTTTTTGGCAAAAAACCGTTAACGTATTGAACTTGATTTGATCGAAGGAACTAAGATAGCTTTTATTAGAAGGAGTGGTCTAAGCTCCGTATTTAAAGTTTTGCTTTTTAAAGAAAACCGAGTGGTTTTTAGAAATTGTTCCAACGATTCAGTTTAGGTTTTATTTTTCTTTGCATTAAAAATAATGCGTCCCATCTTTAACCTATCATTACAGATAACAACGAAAATACAACATCCTCTTATGCCATCCGCATTCGCCACGGGGTCCTGTCATCACCCGTTAGGTTACTTAACTAACGGCAGAGCGGGGGCTGGGCTAGCGCGGGTGTAAAACATAAGTGACGTCTAAATAGCTATCATATATAGACATTGTATATTCGTCAGACGCAATAATAGGCATTCCAGATCACAGATAAACAATATTGGATTTGCAAGCAATCCGCGTTTCTTTTGAGCCTGTAAGAAAAGACAGATTACACAGTTGTGATGAATAGTCATTACCCCACCCAAGACCCCTACGGGTTCGGCAAACTACCCGCCAAGTACCCGAAGTGAAGCGGTCTCCCTCAACGACATGAGTAGGCCACTAGACACTTCGAAATACCTGGTAGTTTGTGCACCCCTCCTTGGGTCTATCCTAGGAGCAAAAAACAGTAAAAAGAAATAATACAACTGTGGCTACAACCGCAACCTGGATGTGCCCCGCAAAATAATATTACAACTTATTACAATTACACCGAATGAATTAATACAATAACCCATCACAAAACCCGACTAATCATCACAACAGTCAAATACAGTTTATATACACAAACAGTTATAAATAACATCACAGATATGTGCAACCCCTTGCCAACCGACATACTAGCAGTTAGGGGAGGTTTACGAACACATAATACAAATCACATATACAATCAAACAAGCAAACATCGTATAATTTCGATCGATTAAATACATTAAATTTTGCTCCAATACTTCTCTGCAAAACAGAAACCAGAGCAAAAATTAAATCATACCAGAAAATACAAAATATCACAAAAGATGCACAGAAGAAAACTGGGCTGAATCGGCCCCAACTCGGCCGCGGATCCGCGGCGGCTGGGTGGGATCGGCCGCTGTTCCGCGGCTCTTTGGCCGATTCAGGAGCCCATTTTTCTTGTGTGTTCTTATATTTTCTTACTGGTCATTCTGGAGGTCCCTGAAAAATTTTTGGACCTCATTTAAAAATCGACAGAAACTATGCAATATCGGTGTATTTTCCGGTTTGTTTTCCGTTCGAAATTCATACGACTTTGCAAGTGAGTTAATTATTGTTTAGTGAGGCTCTGATACCACTGTAAGTCGATGTGCAACACCCCACGAGTAGCGGGGAGGCGTAAATATGAAAAGCGATCATGTTTATAAACGTACATCGACTAACCGAAGATCTTTTCTAAACAATACTTAACAATAAGCATAGAGTTCTAAGCTACTGTGTGATGATATTATACCGAACGATTCTAGTCCTTCGTCTTTGTGATCTCTATGTCCTCCTCGGCCTCCTATCCGTGATAGATGATCCACCCGAGTACCCTAATCCAAGCTACACCTCAAGATTTGAGGTAACTTTGTTTCTCTAGTTGCTAACCAAAGTAAATAAGATGATGTAGAGTTAGGTTATGGAGTGTTTAGTCTTTACTAATCCTTGTACTCAACTCATGAGTGGTAGGATTAGAGTTTGGAGAAGGGGAGAGAGCTTGTGGAGAGAGAAGGTGGAGATGATCATGAGAAGAGAAAAGCTTCTCACTTGAATATATCAAACATAATGAATTATCAAATAATATCAATTAAATGATTATTCACCATGCTTCATTTATTCAAGAAGAGTGATTCATCATGTGAGTCATTAGATCATTAATGATGCATTAATGATGCATTTAATGATATGATGAATCATATGAATGAGTCACAAAAGCAATTAATGAAAATGCCACCTTAACCTCCTTAGTCACCCTCCTTATAGAAGCTTCTCGGATAATTATGAGAACGCCCTTCGCATCCGTGAAAACACGGAAAAACTTTAGACTATATAAATCCAATAACCCGATACTAGAATCTGGCTTAAACCAAAGCCGGCTAGTAAAAACTGTCCGAATGTCGTACGTGCGTTTAAACACGTATGCGTCCGAACCCTTTGTCGTAAACCGTACGACCTCTATATCATTTTTCCTGGAGTTGGGAAAACACTGTGTGGGACTCTAAAGACTCGACTACTACGCTGGCAGTGGGTTTAACCACAGACCGCAAGTGGCACTAGCTGTACGTAACGGTCCCCAGGTATATGTCGATAAGAAGGCCGGTGAGGATACCCATCCGAACTCCTACTGAGCCAGTGCGTGACAATATCCGTGCAGTCCGGTCTGTTCGTCTAAGAGTATCGCATGTATGGTCTAGGGAGGTGGTGAAAGGTTTACCTAGCACCCTATATAGAGTTTGGAAGCATCACATGTCACAAAGATCAAGTTTTTATGGTGCTAAGCAAGCATATATGGGATCGATCCTAGAAAATTAGGGTTTCTAAACGATAAAGGCAATAAAGACTAGGGTTTCGAGACTACAACCTTTGTAGCTCCCTTCGCTAGACACTTTGGCCTCTTGAGGGTTGGAGGAAGGTTCTCTTGAAGTCTTCTAGCGTCCACGACAATCCACCCGAAGCTCCTAGTCCAAGCTTGCAACTTCACCTTTCAAGAGGAGAAATGAAGATAACACTCTACACAAGTGGGCTAAACTTGTGTAGAATGATGTTGTGGATCTAATTCTCACTTCAAAAACCTTTCTTGATGTGTGTCTTGCTCACTAGAAGAAACTAGAGAGCAAAAATGGTGAAGGAGGAAGATGATAGCTTTCTTTTTAACAAGAGTAAAAAGATAACCCATGAAAAGAAATGAAAATATATCCTTATATATTTATTTCTTCTCATCTCAAACCATGGTTAAATATTTGAGTTATTATTTAATTAGAGTTTAAAACAAAGAAGGAAAGATTAATCCATGGTTAAGGGTAGGTGAGGATGGTTAGGTTAAAGAAGAGTGTAGAAACAAGTCAAGAATTATCCTTTCCTTTATATCTTTTGTTTTAACAATAAATCAAATAATAATCCATATATTCAACCATGGTGTGAGTCTTATATTGCCATCATATTCCATGTATAAGCAACCATGAAGGATGATGCATGTATGTATGTGTGTATGCACATCCATATGTGCATGAAACTAAAAGAAAGATAGCATACATGCATGCATACATCCATCATGAACAAGAAAAGGTTTCAAGTGAGAAAACTAATGGTTAAATGATAAATCAACACATGATTTATCAATTCGTCCATATCACATATGACCCCAACAAAAGCTAGCCGCCCGATCAATATACGGTATCCCATAGGCGCATTTTAATCGGGTCCATGCGCATATCGCATACGCGCACCACAACGTTTCGCCTGGACTAGGTAACTCCTTTGTGGGACTCTAAGACTCGTCAATATGCCGGCAGTGGATGATGATCATATCAAGCACCCCCAAGCCGCAAGCGGTCAGCTAAACGTAACGGCCACCCGGGTATTGAGCGATCAGAAGAAAACAAGCGAACCTGCTACAACTCCCGTCGAGCCAACCGGCAACACTACCGTACAGTCCGGTCTCTTCGTCAGATATGCTGCATATCGAGCCTAGGGATGGTCACGTCGACCCCAATAACTCAATAAGCCGTGCCGGTAAATGGTCTATAACAGATCGAGAAACTAGTGATAACACTTATCAGCAAATCTCAGCAGCCCTGGCCAGGGACTTACTGATATAACTATTCGGGCACAGCACAACATCAACTCCCAATACCGGGAGAGACGAAACCCCTCCTATCGCTCATCGTCTTCGTGTGTCTCGGGACTGTACCCAACGGCCACCTGTTTGCACGACTCAGTAGAGCCGTGGTAGGGTGGCAATCAAAGTACAATGGGAGAACACACAAGACTCTATGACGATCTCGGGTCTACAGACTAACCTGTACCAGTGTCACCTGAGAACTGTTATCTGACGATAGATATAATTCCATATAGGAGTTCTCGTTGATTCCGTACAGTGTACCCAGTCACCACTGAGCACCCGTATATGACCTTGATGTCAAACATTGATGAATGTGGGAACATTCATCGCCCATCGTATGGGTCTAGTATCATATACGCTAGTCTACTCTGGTATATCAATGCCCCGTCTCGATATACCTACGACTAGGGACATTCCAGGATATGCTTATGGACTACAGATGTCCCACTAGTATGATCTCCATCATAATCAGAGTAGTCAAGCCGATATCCTCAGGGCTTTATCAGCATGTATGAATGAATAAAAGCATTATCAAATCAACATGTCAAATAAAGAAGAACCAGATATCATACTATCATGTCGAGCAAGAATGCATACTGAATATATATATATATATATATATATATATATATATATATACATACATGTATAGATACATCCACTATCATATAATGGCCTTTAGGGCATACATATATCCAACAGGTGGTGAACGTCAAACCCCTAATAACTGTACAAGTCGTGTTGGTATGTCTCTATCACCATCCGAGAATCTACTGATCAATCTATCAGTAATTCTCAATCAGCCCTGGCCAGGGACTTATGGTAATGACCAACCGATCACCGTGCGATATCAACTCCCTATACCGGGAGAGACGGATCCCTAACAGTCACTCACTGCCTCCATGTGGCTCAGGACTGTGCCCAACTAAAACCTGTTTACACGACTCCTTTGAACCGTTGTAGGGTAGTAATCAAAGCACAGTGGGAACTCACACGAGACAAATGACGACTTTAAGTCAACGGACTATCTGCACACATGTCACCTGAGAACTGCTATCAGACGTTAGGTATAAATACCATCCAGTCAGTTCTCGGCGACTCCTGTCCGGTGTACTCACACCCAGCGAGCATCTGTATACAATCTTAGGTGCACTCCACCAACGGCTGCGGGACCAATCCATCGCCCCTCCTCGGGGTCTAGATATTTATACACCATTCTACTCCGGAGTATCGATGCCCAGTCTCGATACTCCTGCGAGGGACATCTAAGAATGTGCCTATTGACTATCCAGTTCCCACTAGTATGACTGCCATCATAACGCCGGAAGTCAGGCAAACACCCTATGGGCTTTATCAACACGTATATATATAAATACCAAGTAAAACATATCATACGTTACGATAAAGACAAACCAAATAGCGTACTATCATATTAAGCAAGATTGTTATGTACATACATATCCCCAGTATCCTATACAATGAAGGCCTCTAGGGCATATATATCCAACATAAGGACGTTGTCCCCTACAGATGACCCAACAGCCAACCTCGCTTGAATTAAATCGTTCGAGGTCTCATATCTTGTGATATGAGTTTGCTCTCCATATAAATCTTTGTTATGGAGGAAGATGGAAACTAAGTCCATCTTCACGTGCTGCTTCTGGTATACACCATCAACTGAAGCCAGCACGAAGCACTTGCATTTGCACTGTCCTTTTCCCTTGTCTGACGGATATCCATATCCGCGACTGTGGAAACTGGACCTGGGACGGTGGGATCTTGAGTAGTAATATGGTGGTCCAGCTTGTCATAGGCAATGGACATCTGGACAGACCTTTGCCAGTCATATAAGTTAGATTCAGTCAACTTGTTATCTAGATGTAACCTAGTCATGGTCACAAGTTCGCTGCAATGAGAGAGAGAGATGAAAACACTTTAGCATGATGCTCTTGCAAGTTTAGATTGGTTTTTAATTTATCTAAACTGGATGGCTCCAACTGTTTCTCGAATCCTTCCTCAAACCATAAAAGAAGAATTAGCCAGGACTATTCTCACTGTACAATACTTGCTTAACCGTTCAGCCAGGCTAGTGTCGGTAATTCAAGGGAGGTTTTCCAACGCTTTCGCGAAGTTCCTTAATTAAATAACCTCTTTTCTCTGGGGGCGTATCCCCGCTGACACCTTTCTTGACACCTACTTGGTTTATAGCATTGATCGTTAAGTGACGAATCTCATGATGAGTAGCAAATACTCACAGTAGGATCGGGATCCAAATATCATCATATGATAATGTTGGAGGAATCCTACCAACATTCATCAAACTCCAAATGGTATGCAACACTAGCAAGTTTCGGTTTCTTTAGAAACTCCCGATGTGGATTTTTGCCCCATGTTCTTATGACCTTGACGAAAGCCAACAAATCATAAAACACATGTCAAGTTCTACCCATCATTATCTTGTTAATTCGAACCCACCCGTATATACCCTTGACGAAAGCCAACAAGGTAATACGACTGTCCCAAACCAACTCATCTATCTATGCAACAAATGAATACCCCAGCAGCTACCAAATACTATGTCTTGACGAAAGCCAACAAACATAGCTTGAATACTACTGACCATCCATAAGAAATGACGAAGGGCTATGATTGGTTTTGGCGAAACCGTGAATGTAGTGAACTTGATATAATCGAAGGAACCTGTTATCTTTTTAAAAAGGAGTGGTTAAAAGTCCGCAATTTAAAAAATCTGCTCTTTTAAAATAACCGAGTTGTTTCTTTTAAATTTGTTCCAACGATTCAACTTTGGTTTATTTCTTTGCATTAAAATAATGCGTCCCATCATTTAACCTATCATTGCAGAGAACAACGAAAATACAACGTCCTCTTATGCCATCCGCATTCGCCACTGGGTCCCGTCATCACCCGTTAGGTTACTTAATTAATGACAGAGCGGGGGCTGGGCTAGCGCGGGTGTAAAACATAAGTGACGTCTAAATAGCTATCATATATAGATATTGTATATTCGTCAGACGCAATAATAGGCATTCCAGATCTCAGATGAACATTATTGGATATACAAGCAATCCGCGTTTTCTTTGAGCCTGCAACAAAAGACGGATTACACAGTTGTGATGAATAGCCTTTACCCCATACTAGATCCCTACGCGTACGGCAAACTACCCGCCAAGTACCCGAAGTGAAGCGGTCTCCCTCAACAACGTGAGTAGGCCACTAAACACTTCGACTTACCCGGTAGTTTGTGTACCCCACATTGGGTCTATCCTAGGAGCAAAAAACAGTAAATGAAATAATACAACGGTGGCTACAACCGCAACCTGGATGTGCCCCGCAAAAGAATATTACATCATATTACAATTTACATCGAATGAATGAATATAAAACCCATCTCAAACCCCGGCTAATCATCACAACGATCTAATCAAGCTCATATACACAAACAGTAAACATTACAGAAATGTGTTACCCCCTGCCAACCGACATACTAGCAGTTAGGGGAGGTTTACGAACACATTAATCATTACAGATAAAAACCCGATTAGAAAATAACTTAGAATATCGATGGATAACCATTTTCCGTGTCTACCCCAATTGCAAACCTGCACTGAAGTAACCTGGGTAGAAACAGAACATACAGGAAAACAAAACACCAGAAATAAAGAATTACTGTGAAACTCTGAGTCAACTCGGCGTTGACTCGGCGGCGGATCCGCGGACAAAAGCACCATTTGGCCGCGGTTCCGCGTCCGTCTTGCCGAGTTGTGACCTCGTATTTTCCCAGAACTCTTATAATACCCTGCTGTGAATTTTAAGGCCTATCAAAAAAAATTTCTGACACATTTAAAATTAACAAAAACTCTTAAGGGTATCAGGGTGTTGTTTTCGTATTTTCCGTCGATCGAAGTTCTACTTAGTTGCTAACAAGCTAATAATGGTTTAGTTGGCTCTGATACCACTGTAAGTCCATGTCACGCACCCCATGAACTTGCGGGGAGGCGGAATATATGAAAAACGATCATCAAAGGTTCGTAATACGTACTTGAGCGCATGTATCGTATCTAAACCGTTACTAGCAAACTACGAAAGGTTTAACTACTCTGATTCGAAGTTATACCTCACGTTTCTTGTCCTTCGGGTCTTCATCACTATCATCCACTCCTTGTAGGCTCTTTGGAACGTCGGCACCTCAACGGACTCCTCGAGTCAAAGACGATCCACCCGAGAGCTCCTACTCCAAGCTTAACCTCTAACTTGAGGTAAGTAGGTTACTCAAAGTGCTAATCTAAGCAACCTAGGTGATATAGAGTTGGATTATGGAAGTATTAGTCTAGCTAACTCTTGATCTCAACACATGAGAGGTTAGAGTTAGGGTTTGAAGATGGAGAGCTTGAGGAGAGAGAATGTGAGAGTGAGAATCCTTTTGGATGAATAGATCATGTGTTTATATAGGAAACATATCATATATATTAAATGAATAACAAATAATGATATATCATCATGTTTCATTAATACACTAAGTGATTCATCACATGAATCAAATAAATCATAATTGATTCAATAACTCCATGTATGAATCACACCATGACCCATTTATCCAATTAATGCAAATGCCACCTTAACCCCCAAGTCACCATGCTTCAAGAAGCTTCCCGACAAATTACGAGAACACCCCTCCTATCCGTAAAAACACGGAAAAACTTTAGACTGTATAAATCCAATAATCCGATACTAGAATCTGGCTTAAACCAAAGCCGAGTAGCAAAAACTGTCCGAACATCGTACGTGCGTAAAAACACGTATGCGTCCGAACCCTGTCGTAAAACCATACGACATCTATATCGTTTCGCCAGAAGAAGGGAAACTCTCTGTGTGGGACTCTAAAGACTTGACACTACGCTGGCAGTGGGTTTAACCACAGACCGCAAGCGGCACTAGCTGTACGTAACGGTCCCCAGGTAGATGTCGATAAGAAGGCCGATGAGTAAACCCATCTGAACTCCTACTGAGCCTGCTGTGACAATCTCCGTACAGTCCAGTCTGTTCGTCTAAGACTATCGCATATCGGGCCTAGGGGGCGGCAAGCGCCAGTCCCCTAAAAGCGGTATAAGTCGTGTCAGAGCGGAGCCCGTTACACCTTGAGAAACTACTGGAAAACCTACCAGTAAATCTCTCTTGCCCTGGCCAGGGACTTTGCTAATGGCTATCTGACACAGCGCGAAATCAACTCCCAATACCGGGAGAGACGAATCCTGTCTAACCGCCACTGCCTCCAAGTGCTCGGGACTGCACCCAACTGCTACCTGTTTGCACGACACCTTTGAGCCGTGGTAGGGTAGCAATCTAAGAACAGTGGGACACACTCGAGGCGAAGAAGCAGTGTCAAGTCTGCGGACTATGCTGTAATCATGTCACCTGGGAACTGTTAACTGACGACTGGTATAAAACCAACCAACAGTTCCCTGTGAGTCCTGTCTGGTGTACCAGTAACCTAACGAGCACCTGTATACTATCTCCAGTACGACGTACTGACGGCTGTGGGACATACCATCTCCCCAACTGGGATGAGAAGCGTACACACTAGTCTACTTCGGAGTATCGATACCCTGTCTAGATAATCCTACGACTAGGGACCTGAATAAGGATGTGCTTGTAGACTACCCAGCCCCCACTAGTGTGACTGCCATCACAACGCTAGTAGTCAAGCAAGATCCAAAGAGCTCTATCAATACGTATACTCACATATTAAGATAGAAAAACCAAGTACCATACTACTATGTTTAGCAAGACTGTTATATACATGTAAATATCCCAAGCTTCCATTAAGTAATATACAAACTAGTATGATACAGTAATGGCCTTCTAGGGCATAAACACAAATAGTTTGATATGATCATTACCTACTGCCGGCGTATTGGCGATTCTTTAGAGTCCTACACAGAGGTTTCCCGGCTCAGGCAAAACGGAGTAGGAGCACATATGTGATATGTGCAGGACCGAGAATAATATGATATGAGATACCGTATTCTATTCTCGCGATATGAGATATCGGCCGGGTATATGTGATATAGCCGGGTCATCGGATCAAGTGTTGATTCGATGAATTGGTACATGTTATATTAGTCGGTTATATGTATTATAGCCGGATTATCGGATCAAATGTTGATTCGATAATTTAATGTATAATTATATATGTGATATATTACATTACGTTAACTAATATAAGCTCGCTTTATTGATTCATTTTCTCACGGGAAAATACATTGATATATATGCGATATATGTTAATTGTATTATTTTCTTTTGCTACAAAATATATTGTATATGCGATATATAATATTGTAACATGTTAGGGTTACAAATTCAACATTGGTTTAGGGTTTAAACTTGGTTAGGGTTTGGATTAGGGTTAGCTTTTGTATGAAACTTCCATGAAGCTTTGACTTTGTCTTTAGCTTTGATCTTTTGTGTAGATATTTGTTAACCCAATCCAAACCATTAACTCTAGTTTATTCTCTAGATGAGTTAAAGTCTTCATACTTAACTCATGGTTGAATAAGTAACCACAACAATAATTCATTATTCATCACAAAAGGATTATCTTCATCTTCTTCTCCCTTGAGCTCTTGAAAAAGCTTCACTAGGTTTTTCTTTTATGATGATATTGAGTGAGAATTTGAAAACAAAAGAGAGCAAAATTCCTACTTCATCATCCTCATCTATTCTAGCCACTTAGATTAGGGTGTTCACTTCTCTAATAAGTTGTTTAGTGAAGTGTAAGCTTGGGTTAGAGATTCTTCAAGGAAGATCATCTTGGATCATGAAGACTACAAGCAAGGTGTCTCATTTACCTCATGGAGCCACTCGAGAGTCGGAGTTCATGTTGATCGCAGTGAAGGGACATCAACACGGAGCTTATGACGCGAAGGAACGGACTACAAAGTTTGTAATCTCTATCTCTTTACTTCTTTGTATGTGATACATTTTTGTTACCCTAGAAATTCTAGCAAGATTCATGGTTAGTTAGCTTTATACCTCTCTAAATTTTAAAATGTCATGAGTGATGCTACCAAACCCTAGACTAGGTGCAAGGGTAACCCAACGGTGGTATCAGAGCCAAACTAGAATTCTAGATACGGTGTTATAACTATTACGAAAACGAAATCCACTCCGAAATACAGTATTTAGAAACCATATTCTTGATCTCTGGAAATTTTGTAAAAAGTCCTTTAAAATTTTTTCAAACAGGTGCGGAATGATATTTGGGACATTCTAAGAACATGGGTGAAATACGGAGGGGGGGGGGTGCTCGGATTTTTGCCGAGCACCATGGGCAAAATTCCGACCTGGCCGGCCCCTTCACCTCCTCTGGCCCCCGTATTCCTCCTGTGCTCTGGTGTTTTCAGTTTGGGTTTCCTAGTATTGTTTATTTAGCCCAATTTTCATGTGATGATTAGTTTGACCTGGGGCTAATTCGTAGTGCTTCGTAGTCGTATAACATAACACTGTTTTGGTAACCTTGACTATTTTTAGCGGTTCGATCGAACTTCGCACACCACATTTTGTACCCCGCAGAAATTTTCAAGTGTTGTAATTTTCCGAAGTTGATTATATTCGTTAAATCGTGCAAGTACCTCTATGGACCCCCTAGAAGACATAATAACCATAACTCGATTCTATGCCCAAGGAACCGCGAACGAACCTTCGGGTTTGCCGTAGTTCCGTGGTGTCATAGGTGAGGCGTTGGTTAACTCCTTCTACTGCTGGACCATAGACATTGTTGCATGGTTTTTTAGTGTTTTGTGAGTGTATATTGATTCGATCGAAACGTTAAACATCGTCATGATATTCTGCGATTGTGATACAATATGTGGAATTCAAATAGTTAGGCATGAAATCCGCAATATGTGATATTTCGGGTTTACGATGTCTATGGAGTTTATGGATTCCAAATGTTGTAGTTTTACACTTCCTTTTCTATGACCGTAAGCGTAGTATGTGGGGTATTGCCGACTTCGTTGGTATACATCAACGACAATCGGGATACCCATACTTGCTTACGTTAATGATATGAGATATTATGTGTTGCTGTGATATGTTATATTGGATCGTCGTGTTTTGAATAGCCGGGGGTTTTATATGAGATGAGGGTTTTTATTTTCATTCGTGTAAAATCCATTGTATGTAATATTCTATTATTGGGGAACTTCCGGGATGAGGTTGATGTCACCATTGTATATTGTTTACTTTTCCACATTAGGATAGACCCAAGGTGGGGAGCATAAATAACAGGGTTCTAGGGTCCAGTGGGATGCCATCTCGAGGAGTTGAGACCGGGTCTCCTAACCCTAGAATTGGCAGTGTTAGTTGACGCTCTCGTAGGCGTCTAGGGATGTGGGTTTGGCTATTCATCGTGACCGTGGAATCCGTGTTTTATACAGGCTCGAAATAAAACACGGACCTTCTAGTATATCCAATATTTCATATGTTTCTTCTGCTGCTGATATACTGTGATGTGATCATATTATATGCGTGAGAATGCTTTATTATTGTATATATGATATATAATAATCGTTGCTTATGTTTTACACAAGCGCTAGTCCCGTCCTGGTATGCCGTTAGTTAAGTAACCTAACGGTGCATAACGGAACATTGTGGCGAATGCGGATGGCTTAAGCGTACGTTGTATTTTTGTTTCTTCTGTGATGCTTAGGAAGCATAAATGATGGGATTTATTAATGAGATTAATAAAAGAAAAGAAACCTAAAAGATGCTGTAGAATTAAATTTTCAAAATGATTAGCTACAGTTCTTGCTTTGCACCGCGGTATATGTGATATACCATGCACCTTATTCGATGAGGAAAGAGCCGAGATCCTTTCACCTGGAGTGACCTCTTTAGCAAAACTGGCAGATGCTACAAACTCACGGTTTAGTTTTTGATTGCTCCTATAGTTCTTTCTTTGCACCGCGATATTTATGAAATATCCTGCACCTTATTCGATAAGGAAAGAGCCGAGATCCCTTCACCGGGAGTGACCTCTTTAGCGAAAATAGAAAAGCCTAAAAAACACTCCTTTTCAAAATCACTTGTTTCTAAAATGATATCAAGTTCATTTCGCTCATGGTTTTCTGAAAAACCTGCGTAGTCCTCCGACATTTCAGATAAGAAATACTTAGTGTTCGTGCTGCGTTTGTTGGCTTTCGTCAAGGCGTAGTGTGCGGTAGCTAACTATTTCTTATCTGCAACATATGATGCGATTGGGTTAGGGTAGTCGTACGGCTTTGTTGGCTTTCGTCAAGGGTCATGCGGGTGGGTTTAATTCAATCAAGAAATGTACGGGTTGAACTTGACTAGCGGACTATGGTTTGTTGGCATTCGTCAAGGTCATAACACATTAGGGGTAAAAGAATTATCGGGAATTTCGAGTGTTGAAATTTGCAATGAGATTGCATACCTCTTATGAGATTGTTGGATCCCGATACTCACTGCGAGTAAGAGTTACTCCTGAGAGAGTTTTACACAGGACAATTAGCCGATCAAGTAGGTGACTAGAAAGGTGTTAACGGGGTTATGCATCTGGGAAAACGAGGTTTATTCTAATTAGGTCCGTGCGAAAGCACGGGGAACCTCCCTCAAAGTACCAACACTGTCCTGGCTGAAAGATTGGAGAACATGTAAAGTGTAATTAATCCTGGCTAGTCTTACCTTTTAGGGCTTTAAGGAAGATTTGATAAAAAGCAGTGGGAGCCATCCTGATTTGATAAGATAATAACTAATCTAATCTTGCAAGAGCATACGCTAAAGTGTTTTCTTCTCTCTCTCTCTCCAGGTAGCGACCCAGTCAGGCCTTAATCAAGATAATAATATGGATGTATTGACTGAACCCGCATTTTATACTGAGCAGGGGAACATTGGTCCCGCTCCCGCTTATAATTGTTATAAGTCCGAGCAGGAATTAGGAGAATATCTGGATTCTCACGCCACCCAAACGAAGAATAAGCATGATGATGCATCTTCTTTAGGTGTGTTTGTTATCGAGAACGTTTCTCAGTTCACTCTACGTCCTGGGTATTAGATACCGGATCAGGATCCCACATATGTAATATGTTACATGGGCTACGTAATGGTAGGGAACAGAGAGAGGGTGATCATTCCATAAGAGTAGGGAATGGTGCAAATTTTGAGGCCAAAGCAGTTGGCGAATATCAACTTGTCTTACCAAATGGTAATACATTGATTCTGAACGTATGCTATTACATTCCGACCTTAATATGCAATCTTATATCAGTATCTTTATTGAGAAAAGAAGGATATAATTTTGTAGTACATGATAATGTTATGAACATCTTCTTGAATCAACAGTTGATTGGATCAGGCTCGTTAAATAATGGCATATACGTTCTCAATCAAACTACAGTACTTAATGTACAAAACACACACAAGAGCAAGGGTTCAGAAATGATCGAATCCTTCTTGTGGCATTGTAAACTAGGTCATATTAATGTGACATGGCTAGCTAAGTTACATAAGGATGGATATTTGAATCCGTTCGAATTTTCATCTTATGACACTTGCTAGTCATGTCTCAAAGGCAAGAATACCAAAACTCTGTTTAGTGGACACGGAGAAAGAGTTACGGAACTCTTAGGGCTGATACATAATGATGTATGCGGACCCATGTCTACATATGCCAGGAATGGTTCTTCCTACTTCATTACATTCACTGATGATCTCCAAGATACGGACATGTGTTCCTATTGAAACACAAGTCTGAAGCTTTTGAGAAATTCAGAGAATATAAGAACGAAGTAGAGAACTAAACGGGCAAAAGTATTACGATCCTACGATCTGATCGAGGAGGAGAATACTTAAGCAATGAGTTCCTAGATTATCTAAAAGGGAATGGGATTCTCTCTCATCTTACTGCTCCTTATACACCATAGCACAACGGTGTATCGGAGCGGAGGAATCGCACCATATTAGATTTGATGCGCTCTATGATGAGCACTGCTGAGTTGCCTATTTCCTTTTGGGGGTATGCGCTTGAGACATCCACACACCTGTTGAATATGGTACCTACCAAATTAGTGCCTACCACTCCATATGAGATATAGAAAGGGAAGAGACCATCTCTTAAGTATGTTAAGATATGGGGTTGTCCGGCCAGTGTCAAAAGGCACAATCCGGACAAACTCGAGGCAAGGTCTGCCTTGTGCAAGTTTGTAGGATATCCCAAAAATTCATAAGGGTATATCTTCTACCACACTGAGGAACAAAAGGTGTTTGTTTCTCGACATGCCACATTTTTAGAAAAGGAATTTCTTGCAAAGGAAATTAGTGGCAAGGAGGTAGAACTGGAAGAAGTTCCAGCAACACAAACTACGAGAGAAGATTTGGTGGAACCAGAGGACTCAGTAGTACCTGACGAACTCCAGCCTCTCCGCCGATCTAGTAGGGTTCCTCATCCACCTGAGAGATACTACGGTTTTCTCATTGACGGTGAAAGCGAGGACTACATCATGGAAGATGATGACTCGACGAGCTTCGAGCAGGCCATCATGAGTGGGGACTTTGTGAAATGGCTGGATGCAATGCGATCTGAGATGGAATCCATGTACACCAACAAAGTACGGACTTTGGAAGCTGCTCCTGAAAGGGTAAAACCCATTGGGAGCAAATGGATCTTTAAGAAGAAACTTGGTGTAGATGGAAAAGTTGAGACTTTCAAAGCTAGACTTGTTGCAAAGTGTTTTCGTCAACGACCTGGTGTGGATTATGACGAAACCTTTTCTCCAGTGGCTATGCTTAAGTCCATCCGGATCTTCCTTTCCATTGCTGCATACCATGACTACAAAATCTGGAAAATGGATATTAAGACCGCTTTTCTAAATGGTGATTTAGAGGAGTGCGTGTACATGACTCAGCCAGAGGGCTTCGTAGAGAGTGGGAGCAGCGGAAAGGTGTGGAAGCTGCTTAAATCCATCTACGGGTTAAATCAGGCTTCGCGGAGTTGGAACATCTGCTTTGATGTTGTAGTCAAAGAGTTTGACTTCATCAAAAACGTAGATGAACCTTGTATATATAAAAAGGTTGCAGAGAGTAAGGTTGTCTTCCTCGTATTGTACATGGATGACATACTCTTGATAGGAAAAGATGTTCCTATGCTGCACTCGGTCAAGCTCTTCTTATCACATAGATTCTCAATGAAAGACCTAGGTGACGCCTCCTGCATTTTAGGAATTAAGATCTATAGAGATATATCTAAACGGATACTGGGATTGTCCCAATCCAGGTACATTGACACCATACTAAAGAGGTTTAGTATGGAAGAATCCAAGCGTGGTAACCAACCCACGATCTCTGGACTCACTCTCTCCAAAGAGATGTCTCCCAAGACTGATTTGTAGAGAGCTCGCATGGAAGGGATACCTTATGCTTCGGCAGTAGGCTCTATCATGTACGCGATGCTATGTACCAGACCCGATGTAGCATACTCACTAAGTGTAGTGAGTAGGTATCAAGCAGATCCAGGAGAGACTCATTGGACAACTGTGAAGAACATTCTCAAGTACTTAAGAAGGACTAAAGAGATGTTCTTGGTGTATGGTAATGGAGAACTCCAGGTTGAGTCCTTTACCGATTCGAGCTTCCAAAGTGCTAAGGACGACTCTAAGTCGCACTCGGGATTTGTCTTTACCCTAAATGGAGGGGCGGTTTATTGGAAGAGTTCCAAGCAAGAAACCGTGGCAGACTCGACGATGGAGGCTGAATACATCGCTGCCAACGATGCTGCCAAAGAAGCTGTCTGGATAAAGAACTTGTCACGTCCCGAAAGTACGGAATATGACCGGCACTTAAACTACGAACGTCTCGAGGCGTAAGTAATCTAAGTAAGCCGAAAACCCATAAATCCAAACCAAGAAAAGTGTAGAGTGATGGAAAACCAATCTAAAACAAGTAGTTTTAATAGTATAAGCCGAATTATGCGGTTTTAAAAAAAACATCAAATATTTCCGGAAAATTTCGGCAGAGTCTCCTTTGTAAATACTGGCTCCCAAACGGGATACAACATGAATAGTATACGAAATCAATAAAAAGGCATCCCTAAGCGGGAGCTAGCTCTTCGTCAATCGACGGTCACAACTACACAAGCAATATAATATACAACGCCAACGGCGAGGATCAAAATTCAAAAGGAAACTCAAAACCACAGGAAAACCACAGAAATAAAACGCGCGACTCTAAGGTCGAAGGAATAACATCACTGGTCTCTATCTCAAAAATAAATACATGTTTGGTTGATGGAACTTCTAGATACAACAGAGTAATAATATACAAGTTATATAATGGGGGGTACGATACAAGTAAACCCACCTACTAGCAAATCACCCGAAGGAAACTATGCCCGCAAGCCGTAATGAAACCTGTACGGCAAACCTGCAAGAAACTGGGGCACAACGGGGGTGAGTTGCCAACTCGTGAATAGAAAAACATCTACGGAAGGAAATCGCATAAATAACGCAACCTAGGTCAATGATCATAATATATCCTCAAATATAAGTATAACATGCAGCCTATAACAATGGCTAGGGTAATATCTAACCGAGTGTGATCTCATGCCCGTGTCAGTGCCTCAGGTAGCAATATAAGATATGAATGAGGTATGAATGCATGGAACATAATGAATGTATTGACGAAAACTGCTTTCATAAATCAGTAAGATTTTTGTATTTCAAAAGTGAGCTACCATAAATGAAATCAGCATAAAACAGTGCCCAGCATCGACACAAAACAAGTGTCCAAATATCTCGATATCTCTGTATCACAATCGCTATACCTCAATATCTCAAATCACAATATCTAGGGTGCCGTCAATCCAGATCGGCCCCTACCATCCATCTCAAGACCACGACGGTATCCTCCGGATATCCGATGCGTCGGGTAATATCACCGGTCGGTAGTACTCCCCTGCCGGGCTCAACGTCAACAACACATTCCTCTTGCCCCGGGCCCACCATGTACCCGAAACGGTTCCTCCACTACTCGAATCGGGTCTCGAAATCTATCAGCAAACTCATGGTGGACGACTCATACATCATGGGAAAACCGCACTTTCTATTTTAAAAGAGAGAAAAGGGTTTATTTATGTTTTTGCGGTTTTCCTCCAAATCCAGAAAATCTCATGGAAATCCGAATCCAAACCTCAATAACACGTAAAATAGTGAATATATGCATGAGAATCCATGAATGCGGCATAACAATGAATAACAGTATGCATGAAGTAGCAGGTAATAACTACAATGTCTAAACTAACATATAAGGCAAGTACGCTATGTCAAGCAATAATATTTCCTAAGGTGTACGTGATATGGCAATTACCGATGAAGATGTGTGTGAGCCGACAAGTAAGTGTACGTGGTACATACGCATCATCGGTAATGGTGCTGGTGTCCTAATAGCATGATATCAATAATGGAGTATGAAACTTAATATAAGCATGCGATGCGAAGCGAACCACAATAATGAGCAGGAGCTGAATACTAGACGCAACTATAACTAATCTGCACTAATCTAATATAAGTCCTACAAATGGTGCCTTTTTAAATAACACGAATCATGTGGTTTTGAAAATAGGGGCTACGGTGTTTTTATGAAAAGATACGTCTTTTGAAATATCCGTAGGATCCCTTGGGCTGTCTTTTAAAATACCCACGATTCGTTAGTTTTTGAAATAGGTAAGAATCGAATCTAACCTAACAACTAAACTAAACTAAAGGGCTAAGCTAACAAGCTGGACTACAGGTAAGGAAACCGCCTAACATCTGAGTCGATCCATATACATACCTGTATATATATTAGTCGGTGATCCCGCCTCAATAATATCATATTCGATACCATATCTATAATCAGACATCCCAAGTCAAGAGTGCGGATCAATCGTCAATATATAGCTCGTATGTAAATCCGTCGTACGTCATCCCCAATTTCGGATACGGTCAATATCATACCCATTACACTGTTCATCTGGTATCCTCTTTATCAAGATCATCATCTGGGGTACTGACCGATGTCTAGTACACTACTAAAATCACTCTTCACATGGCATTGTCATTCAAAGATCCGCTATAACATCAGGACGTATGTCAAGTACGAATCCTGCCATATCACCGATCTCACGGCCTCAACTCAAATCTCATCGACTCATCTCAATCCCAAGTATCATCCTCAAATCTGTATGTGAACACATAGTCCCATACCCATGTGAACACATAACTATAAAGAATCCCATGAGCACATATAATAGGAATGTATGCAAGTGTGAATGTGTGTATGTGTAGTGCAACACTACCCTAGGGTTCGCAACACTAAAATAATCCAACACACCAAAATCCATCATAAACATTGTTATTAATCCCAAATAACATAATAATTGTTGGTGTGTATACGCATCCGTATACACCACCACGGACTGCGGGGGTGCTATACGCCATCCACCCGACTTCTCCCCGTAGATATAAATCTACTCACCTGGTCCTCGCTCGCCGGTGCCGACGTCGCCACGCGCTTGCTTGTCGTCTCGAAGTCCACATGGGGTACCTACATATCATAACGCACCGTATCGCATTAAAATCCGACTCATGACCAAAACGACACACGAACCCCACATAGGTCAAAACCTATGGTTGCTTCCACAAATCAACCCAAAAACCCTCGACGTCGGTGTACAAACGCCAGACCATCGAGAAAAACCCAAATACACTCATTTGCACATTCACGAACACAAATTTTAATATAAAATAGGTTAAAACTCACAAAAACCCTAAATTCACTTTAAAAGCCGTTTTTCCGAAAAACTAGCAAGCAAAATTACCCGTTTTAGTACAAAACTCGATGTATAAACGAATCTAGCGGCCACAATATTCACTAAATATCTTAAATAAGTCATAAAAACAATTCCCATAATTTAATCTCGTTAATTTCCAAAAACCCTAAAATTCTAGTTTATAAAATACCTAAATTTTAACAATTTTATAGCAAAAAAATGCACAAACCACAATCTAGCTTGGATTTTCATGAACTAAAGTATTAAACTACACTTAATAATGTTAAAGAAGTCATGAAAAATATATTTAGATTTTTCTCTTAATTATATTCATAGTTTTCAAAACCCAGTTAGCAAATTAGCGTAATTGTCACAATTTAAATCAACAAAAATGCAACCTAGCAACTTACTTTGATTTAGCAACCATTAATATATCAAAACATCACACAAGCATAATCTCATAACATAAAATCCTAACTAGCAATTAACCCCATTCTAGAATTCTCAAGCTTTCAAATTAAAACCTAATTAAGCATCTAATTAGATAATAAGGAAGTATTATAGCAACAATTAAGTAACTAATCAAAAATCAAACCATGAGACAAATATTTATACCTCCCAAAACTTGAATCAAACATGCAACCTAGCCTCACAAACTTGCTTCTTTCACCATGATCCATACTAGAATAGGTAATGGAAAAATGGGTAAGAATTGGATTTGAGTTTTAGCATGATTTTGCAAGGATTTTGAGGCAAAATTGTGGATTTTTTTGATGCAACAATGGAGGGGATTTGGGGGAGGGGCTGCTGCTGATTGGGGACAGAAAATTTTCGACCATGTGGTGTGGGGGGAGTGAGGAGAGAGAGAGAGGTGAAGAAAGTGGGGAGAAATGACAAATTCTACACCTCTTTGACTTTTCTTTTCTTTTCTTTTGAAATGTGAGGTGATTGGAGAGAAAGAGAGGGAGGGGCTGTCAAAGTGGGCCAGCCACATGGGGAGGGGGAGAGAGGGTGAGGTGTGGGTGTGTGGGTTAGGGAAAAGATAAATGTATTACCCCAATTCCCATTAACACTAATTTCACCGAAAAAAGCCTTTTTCTTCGATATTTTCTAAACCGTTTTGGCAAACGATTTCATTTCAAAAACCACATGATAAAATTTTATTTAATGTTTTATGATGCATAAAATTTGTTTCAACTCATTCCAATTTGTAATTTTCCCTAATTAAATGTATTAGGAACGACTTAAAATAATATTAAAATAATTAATTTCGGAAAAAATTTCAGAAAATTTGAAATTTCACCAGTGGCTCAATAAACACCAAATACTAGCAATTACATAACTAGAATATGTATATTTAATTTTATAATAAAGATATTTGCATTTTGACTTTTTACAAAAAAACCCCTTATTTTACCGTTTTTCGAAATTTCACCGAAACGATTTTCAAAACGTTACAATCTTCCCCCCTTAAAGAAATTCGGTCCCCGAATTTAAATTAAAACTCCCCCCAAATACTAAAATATTTCAGCCAAAGCCATCAAATCGCCGGGGCTCCGAAACCATAAATACATAAAACGCATCATAGCGCAATGCATGCGCATGAGTAATGAGGAGATAACTCGAAATCAAAACTCCGTCAAGCATCCCGCAATCATCGGAGTAAAGGTGAAGACACAAATGCCAAATCCAAAGCTAGATCGATATGCTATAAATCGGAACTATACATCTAAACATCATGAGGAAATGCAGGCCAAATCTTTTAAGTTGATGTGCAATGCACATAACACAGCATAGTGGCGGACGTCTATCATAAGAAAATAACTATATACATATATACCTTTGTTTGAAATGTACGTTCCGCCGTTTTGCGAAACAATTTAGAAGGGTTTTCCTTGTTTTAAACGTTTCGCGTCATATCAGACACGTAGGTAAATTCTGAGACTATAGCTCGCTTTTTGGAATTCCCTTCAATAGCTATCAATGCATGCAAAATACATTCAGGTACTTTCCTCTGACTAGTCCTGCTTAGTACGAAAACACATCGCAATTATCATAATAAAAAAACGTACTGCTCTATAAGAAATCAATCCCAAAATACGCGTATGAATACTACGTGCGTCTGGTGTGCTCGACAATCAAAACCCATATACGTGCCATACAAATGCACAGAAACAAGATCTAAGTGCACCGGGTGTGCACAAAGCATCTGTCGTAGGCAACGTGTGTGCTTGACAGCAAAATCAGGTGCATCTGACATGCACGAAGAATCTCGATTTAGTGCATCTGGTGTGCACCAAAATCGCACCTCAAAACATGCGCTCAACATGCGCGAAAACCCAAAACCAGGGGCATCCATCATGCACGAAATCATGAAATCCAATATCAAGCGTCGAACATGCGCAAAATCAAATCAGGTGCATAAGGTGCACAAAACAAATATCGAGTATCACAATCGAAATCGAAGTCCAGTGCATCTAAGTGCACAAAAGCCGTATCACTGTACTGCAAGCATATATAAACTATACAGAGTGCAGGAACCAAATCGTGTGCGTGCATACGCACAAAATCAACTCAAATGTCTAAAACCGTAAAATCATAAACATGTGAAACCAAAGCACGAAAACGATATCAAGTGCAACACTGTGCAAAGATCGTAAATCCTCAATCATCAAAATCAAATCATGCGAATAAATCACCCAAAACATCGAAATCAATAATGGCGGAATAGTACCGCTCAAGTTCATCCTCTAAAAAATCTCGGGCCAACTGTCGCGGTCACTAGTGGGATGTCTCGTCGATGATCGTGAACTCTGGCCTGCTGGTGTGCGTAACAATGACCACTCCTGGGTCAAGGTCTTCACTGTGAATTACCAATCTCTCGGTCCATCGGTTCATCGGCCCTATCAGATGTGCTAACGCGGATGATCCCATTCTGGCACTTCTCTGGTCATCTCTCGGTCAATCATTGCGACCACTCGTAAGGCAGCATATCACTGGCGTCGGCCTCTGGCTTTCTAAATATACGTGACACATCTGATCCTGGGTGCAAGTATCATTACAGCAATGTCCTGGAAGGAATCCTGCTCATAGTCTCTTCCATGTCTCGTCTCTGCCAACTGTCCGGAAGTCATCGTCCTTTCCTATATCTGCATCTTGCTCTGGAATGACTGCATACTCATCGCGGCCCCTTCTAGAAGGTAAATCCAAGTACCATGCCTCGGCATGCGCATCGCATCTCTGATGTCGGCTGAGTGGAACGTCATCTCATCTAGATCTGGTACGAAGCTCTTACTTCACTTTTCTCTAATGTCGTCTGCTTTGGACTCGTCTCGTCGCGGCTGCATGGACTGAGCTCCAACGGCTATCCTCGTATCGGGAGTCTCCCAAGAAATGCATCTCACCACCTAGCATCCGAATTAAGTCGAACCATCCAATCGATTGTCAAAACCTCATAATCCCCCAAGGGCTCAACATCTTGGCACAGTTTAATAGTATCGAGTACATACCACAGCATCGGTGGTCCAGCCGTAGAATGGCAAACCCAAGCCTCACTAATGGCGTCGTGGAACAACCGCAAACCCGAAGGTTCAAAGGCTTTCACACGGTCATTATGTCGAGTTAGGGTTTCATTCTTCTAGAGGGTCCATAGAATTGCCTGCATGTCTTTCCTACTACTTTAAACTTGGAATAATAGGTTTCTGACATTCGATCGTCTCTGTCGACTCCTAACGTCTCCGCATGAAGTCGTCTCTAGCTGGAATCAATCTATCTGATCACCTCGCATCGAGGTAGGCGAACGATCCACATGTCCTAGTCATTCATCCTCGATGACTAGCGACCTTCTATCATCTCTTAGTACAACTCATTCTGCACTAACTCCAGCATCTGGGCAATATCTCGTCGTTCGCAGCAATAACTGGCTCGCTCGTCTGCACGCTGAACGGTGCCTCAATCATCAGGAGTAAGCAATACTTCAATGGTCATCAAAATCTGGCTGGCCTCTATCAGTGGCTCAATCCTCTAGTGCAAATCGGCACGTCCGAGTAATCTCATACAACAATCCACCCAACTTTCGTGGCGCGAAGACACAATGAAAAGACACATCTCTGCAATCGTGTGTCACAGGAATCATGCCCTGGTCAGTCCTCATTCTTGACGAGCTCATGCTGATCGCAACTCTAGCCATAGCTCTCCCTGCCCGTAATCGTGGCAGCAAAACCATAACTGGTACTGATGAGGCTAGATCGGAATGAATATAATACTGAGCAAAGAAATGTACATCCTAAGGCTTCTTAAGTGGAGTAGCGTATCGTAAGTATGCCGCGGAATATACCAACGGTACGTCACTCTACTTTAGTCACCTATTCCATCAACCAAAGGTCATCCTACGCTCCGAAGGTAAAACCTAACGCTCTGATACCAACTTTGTCATGTCCCGAAAGTACGGAATATGACCGGCACTTAAACTACGAACGTCTCGAGGCGTACGTAATCTAAGTAAGCCGAAAACCCAGAAATCCAAACCAAGAAAAGTAGTAGAGTGAAGGAAAATCAATTTAAAACAAGTAGTTTTAATAGCATAAGCCGAATTATGCGGTTTTAAAAAAAACATCAAATATTTCCCGAAAATTTCGGCAGAGTCTCCTTTGTAAATACTGGCTCCCAAACGGGATACAACATGAATAGTATACGAAATCAATAAAAAGGCATCCCTAAGCGGGAGCTAGCTCTTCGTCAATCGACGGTCACAACCACACAAGCAATATAATATACAACGCCAACGGCGAGGATCAAAATTCAAAAGGAAACTCAAAACCACAGGAAAACCACAGAAATAAAACGCGCGACTCTAAGGTCGAAGGAATAACATCACTGGTCTCTATCTCAAAAATAAATACATGTTTGGTTGATGGAACTTCTAGATACAACAGAGTAATAATATACAAGTTATATAATGGGGGGTACGATACAAGTAAACCCACCTACTAGCAGATCACCCGAAGGAAACTATGCCCGCAAGCCGTAATGAAACCTGTACGGCAAACCTGCAAGAAACTGGGGCACAACGGGGGTGAGTTGCCAACTCGTGAATAGAAAAACATCTACGGAAGGAAATCGCATAAATAACGCAACCTAGGTCAATGATCATAATATATCCTCAAATATAAGTATAACATGCAGCCTATAACAAAGGCTAGGGTAATATCTAAGCGAGTGTGATCTCATGCCCGTGTCAGTCCTCAGATAGCAATATATGATATGAATGAGGTATGAATGCATGGAACATAATGCATGTACTGACGAAAACTGCTTTCATAAATCAGTGAGATTTTTGTATTTTAAAAGTGAGGTAACATAATTGAAATCAGCATAAAACAGTGCCCAGCATCGACACAAAACAAGTGTCCAAATATCTCAATATCTCTGTATCACAATCACTATACCTTAATATCTCAAATCACAATATCTAGGGTGCCGTCAATCCTGACCGGCCCCTACCATCCATCTCAAGACCACGACGGTATCCTCCGGATATCCGACGCGTCCGGTAATATCACCGGTCGGTAGTGCTCCCCTGCCGGGCTCAACGTCAACAACACATTCCTCTTGCCCCGGGGTACCGCACCGGGCCCACCATGTACCCGAAACGGTTCCTCCACTCCTCGAATCGGGTCTCGAAATCCATCAGCAAACTCATGGTGGACGACTCATACATCATGGGAAAACCGCACTTTCTATTTTAAAAGAGAGAAAAGGTTTATTTATGTTTTTGCGGTTTTCCTCCAAATCCAGAAAATCTCATGGAAATCCGAATCCAAAACTGAATAACACGTAAAATAGTGAATATATGCATGAGAATCCATGAATGCGGCATAACAATGAATAACAGTATGCATGAAGTAGCAGGTAATAACTACAATGTCTAAACTAACATATAAGGCAAGTACGCTATGTCAAGCAATAATATTTCCTAAGGTGTACGTGACATGGCAATTACCGATGAAGATGTGTGTGAGCTGGCAAGTAAGTGTACGTGGTACATACGCATCATCGGTAATGGTGCTGGTGTCCTAACAGCATGATATCAATAATGGAGTATGAAACATAATATAAGCATGCGATGCGAAGCGAACCACAATAATGAGCGGGAGCTGAATACTAGACGCAACTATAACTAATCTGCACTAATCTAATATAAGTCCTACAAATGGTGCCTTTTTAAATAACACGAATCATGGGGTTTTGAAAATAGGGGCTACGGTGTTTTTATGAAAAGATACGTCTTTTGAAATATCCGTAGGATCCCTTGGGCTGTCTTTTAAAATACCCACGATTCGTTAGTTTTTGAAATAGGTAAGAATCGAATCTAACCTAACAACTAAACTAAACTAAAGGGCTAAGCTAACAAGCTGGACTACAGGTAAGGAAACCGCCTAACATCTGAGTCGATCCATATACATACCTGTATATATATTAGTCGGTGATCCCGCCTCAATAATATCATATTCGATACCATATCTATAATCAGACATCCCAAGTCAAGAGTGCGGATCAATCGTCAATATATAGCTCGTACGTAAATCCGTCGTACGGCATCCCCAATTTCGGATACGGTCAATATCATACCCATTACACTGTTCATCTGGTATCCTCTTTATCAAGATCATCATCTGGGGTACTGACCGATGTCTAGTACACTACTAAAATCACTATTCACATGGCATTGTCATTCAAAGATCCGCTATAACATCAGGACGTATCTCAAGTACGAATCCTGCCATATCACCGATCTCACGGCCTCAACTCAAATCTCATCGACTCATCTCAATCCCAAGTATCATCCTCAAATTTGTATGTGAACACATAGTCCCATACCCATGTGAACACATAACTATAAAGAATCCCATGAGCACATATAATAGGAATGTATGCAAGTGTGAATGTGTGTATGTGTAGTGCAACACTATCCTAGGGTTCGCAACACTAAAATAATCCAACACACCAAAATCCATCATAAACATCGTTATTAATCCCAGATAACATAATAATTGTTGGTGTGTATACGCATCCGTATACACCACCACGGACTGCGGGGGTGCTATACACCATCCACCCGACTTCTCCTCGTAGATATAAATCTACTCACCTGGTCCTCGCTCGCCGGTGCCGACGTCGCCACGCGCTTGCTTGTCGTCTCGAAGTCCACATGGGGTACCTACATATCATAACGCACCATATCGCATTAAAATCTGACTCATGACCAAAACGACACACGAACCCCACATTGGTCAAAACCTATGGTTGCTTCCACAAATCAACCCAAAAACGCTCGACGTCGGTGTACAAACGCCAGACCATCGAGAAAAAGCCAAATACACTCATTTGCACATTCATGAACACAAATTTTAATATAAAATAGGTTAAAACTCACAAAAACCCTAAATTCACTTTAAAAGCCGTTTTTCCGAAAAACTAGCAAGCAAAATTACCCGTTTTAGTACAAAACTTGATGTATAAACGAATCTAGCGGCCACAATATTCACTAAATATCTTAAATAAGCCATAAAAACAATTCCCATAATTTAATCTCGTTAATTTCCAAAAACCCTAAAATTCTAGTTTACAAAATACTTAAATTTTAACAATTTTATAGCAAAAAAATGCACAAACCACAATCTAGCTTGGATTTTCATGAACTAAAGTATTAAACTACACTTAATAATGTTTAAGAAGTCATGAAAAATATATTTAGATTTTTCTCTTAATTATATTCATAGTTTTCAAAACCTAGTTAGCAAATTAGCGTAATTGTCACAATTTAAATCAACAAAAATGCAACCTAGCAACTTACTTTGATTTAGCAACCATTAATATGTCAAAACATCACACAAGCATAATCTCATAACATAAAATCCTAACTAGCAATTAACCCCATTCTAGAATTCCCAAGCTTTCAAATTAAAACCTAATTAAGCATCTAATTAGATAATAAGGAAGTATTATAGCAACAATTAAGTAACTAATCAAAAATCAAACCATGAGACAAATATTTATACCTCCCAAAACTTGAATCAAACATGCAACCTAGCCTCACAAACTTGCTTCTTTCACCATGATCCATACTAGAATAGGTAATGGAAAAATGGGTAAGAATTGGATTTGAGTTTTAGCTTAATTTTGCAAGGATTTTGAGGCAAAATTGTGGATTTTTTTGATGCAAAAATGGAGGGGATTTGGGGGAGGGGCTGCTGCTGATTGGGGACAGAAAATTTTCGACCATGTGGTGTGGGGGGAGTGAGGAGAGAGAGAGAGGTGAAGAAAGTTGGGAGAAAAGACAAATTCTACACCTCTTTGACTTTTCTTTTCTTTTCTTTTGAAATGTGAGGTGATTGGAGAGAAAGAGAGGGAGGGGCTGTCAAAGTGGGCCAGCCACATGGGGAGGGGGAGAGAGGGTGAGGTGTGGGTGTGTGGGTTAGGGAAAAGATAAATGTATTACCCCAATTCCCATTAACACTAATTTCACCGAAAAAAGCCTTTTTCTTCGATATTTTCTAAACCGTTTTGGCAAACGATTTCATTTCAAAAACCACATGATAAAATTTTATTTAATGTTTTATGATGCATAAAATTTGTTTCAACTCATTCCAATTTGTAATTTTCCCTAATTAAATGTATTAGGAACGGCTTAAAATAATATTAAAATAATTAATTTCGGAAAAATTTTCAGAAAATTTGAAATTTCACCAGTGGCTCAATAAACACCAAATACTAGCAATTACATAACTAGAATATGTATATTTAATTTTATAATAAAGATATTTGCATTTTGACTTTTTACAAAAAAAACCCTTATTTTACCGTTTTTCGAAATTTCACCGAAACGATTTTCAAAACGTTACAGAACTTCATCACTAAACTTGGTGTGGTTCCATCCATTGAGCATCTAATACCTTTGTATTGTGATAATAATGGAGATGTGGCTTTGGACAAGGAACCCAGGTCCCATCAGAAGTCCAGACATATTCTGAGGCAGTATCACCTGATCCGGGAGATAGTTGATCGCCGCGAGATCGAGGTCAGGAGGGTTGACATGAAGGACAACACCGTGGATCCACTCACGAAGGTCATTCCCCAGATACAATTTAGAGACTCTTCGGGATATTGGGTATGAGATACTACAACAGCTGGCCTTAGTGCAAGTGGGAGATTTTTAGTTATATATATGCCCTAGAGGCCATTGTTGTACATATGATGTATATTATAGTGGATGCTTGGATATATATAGAGAGGACTTTCTTTCTCGACATGATAGTATGCTATTTGGTTTCCCTTTGTCTTAACATGTTGACTTGTATTAGTTTACTGTCTTACTCTCACATGTTGATAAAGCCCTTAGGATATGTACTCGACTACTAGGACTATGATGCAGATCATACTAGTGGGGCCAGGGTAGTCCAAGAGTACATCCTATAACTGTTCCTAGTCGAGGGTGTATCGAGATGGGGCATCGATACACCAGAGTAGACTAGCGTATACGTATCTTGACCAATATGATGGGCGATGGATGATCCCATATCTATCGGTGTTTGATATCAAAGATGGTGTACGGGTGCTCAGTGGAGACTGGGTACACTGGATAGACTCGCCGAGAACTCCTAGATAGTATTATACCTATAGTCAGATAGCAGTTATCCGGTGACACTGGTACAGGTTAGTTTGTAGACGTGAGATCGTTATAGAGTCTTGTGTGATTCCCACTGTGCTTTAATTTCCACCTTACCACGTCCAAGAGGGCATGCAAAACGGTGGCTTTTGGGTACAGTCCCGAATCACATGGAGGTAATGAGCGATAGGAGGGGGTTCGTCTCTCCCGGTATAGGGAGTTGATGTTATGCTGCGTTCGATTGGCTATAACTGGAAGTCCCTGGCCAGGGCTGATATGGAGTGCTGTTGGTAAAAGTTATCAGTAGTTTCTCGACCCGTTATGAGCCTTACATTGACACGACTTATCGGTTACTGGGGTCTGACGTTTACCACCCCTAGACCGTATATGCGACATATCAGACGAAGATACCGGACTGTACGGGAGTGTTACTGATTGGATTCATAGGAGAATGTACAGGTTTGCTTATTGATCTTCTGATCGCTCAATACCTGGGTGGCTGTTTGTCACGACCCGAAAGTACGGAACATGACCGGCACTTAAACTGCGAACGTCTCGAGGCGTACGTAATCTAAGTAAACCGAAAACCCAGAAATCCAAACCAAGAAAAGTAGTAGAGTGAAGGAAAACCAATTTAAAACAAGTAGTTTTAATAGCATAAGCCGAATTATGCGGTTTTTAAGAACATCAAAATTTACTGAAAATTTCGGCAGAGTCTCCTTTGTAAATACTGGCTTCCAAACGGGATACAACATGAATAGCATACGAAATCACTAAAAAGGCATCCCCAAGCGGGAGCTAACTCTTCGTCAATCGACGGTCACAACCACATAAGCAATATAATATACAACGCCAACGGCGAGGATCAAAACTCAAAAGGAAACTCAAAACCACCAGAAATATAACGAGCGACTCTAAGGTCGAAAGAATAAACAACACTGGTCTTTATCTCAAAAATACATGTTTGGTTGATAGAATTTACTAGATACAACGGAATAATATCATACAAGGTAATATGATGGGTACGATACAAGAAAAACCCACCTACTAGCAAGTCACCCGAATGAAACTGAGCCCGCAAAGCCGTAATGAAACCTGTACGGCAAACCTGCAAGAAACTGGGGCACAACGGGGGTGAGTTGCCAACTCGTGAATAGAAAAATATCTACGCACAGAAATCGCATAAATAACGCAACCTAGGTCAATGATCATAATATATCCTCAAAAATGTATATAACATGCAGCCTATAACAAGGCTAGGGTAAATATCTAACCCGAGTGTAATCTCATGTGGCCGTGTCTGTGCCTCAGGTTGCAATATATCATATGAATGAGGTATGCATGCATGAAACAGAATACATGTAAATGAAGAAACTGTTTTCATAAATTAGTGAGATTTCCTTCGTATTTTTAAACTGAGGTATCATAATGAAATCAGTATCAACAGTGTCTAGCATCGACACAAAACATAAATCTCACTGTCTCGAAATATCAATGTCTCAATCTCAATATCTAGGGCGCCGTCAGTCCAGACCGGCCCCTACCATCCATCTCAAGACCACGACAGTATCCTCCGGATATCCGACGCGTCGGGTAATATCACCGGTAGGTAATCTGTCCCCTGCCAGGCTCAACGTCAACACCACATTTATCTTGCCCCGGGGTACCATACCGGGTCCACCATGTACCCGAAATGGTTCCTCCACTCCTCGAATCGGGTCTCGAAATACATCAGCAAACTCATGGTGGACGATTCATACATCATAGGAAAACCGCACTTTTTATTTTAAAAGAGAGAAAAGGTTTATTTATGTTTTTGCGGTTTTTCTCCAAATCCAGAAAATCTCATGGAAATCCGAATCCAAAACCTCAATAACACGTAAAATAGTGAATATATGCATGAGAATCCATGAATGCGGCATAACGAGGAATAACAGTATGCATGAAGTGACAAGTAATAACTACAATATCTAAGCTGGCATATAAGGTAAGTACACTAATATTATGTCAAACTACTAGCTATCTAGCTAAGTTAAGCAATAATATTTTCTAAGGTGTACGTGACATGGCAATTACCGATGAAGATGTGTGTGAGCCGGCAATTAAGTGTACGTGGTACATACGCATCATCGGTAATGGTGCTGGTGTCCTAACAGCATGATATCACTAATGGAGTATGAAACATAAAAATAAGCATGCGATGCGAAGCGGACCACAAAATGAGCGGGAGTTGAAAACTAGACGCAACTATAACTAATCTGCATTAATCTAATATAAGTCCTACAAATGGTTCCATTTGAAATAACACGAACCGCGGGGTTTTGAAAATAGGGCTACGGTGGTTTTTAAGAAAGGATACGTCTTTTGAAATATCCGTAGATCCATTGACCTGTCTTTTAAAATACCCACGATCCGCTAGTTTTGAAATAGGTAGGAGTCTAATCTAATCTAACAACTACACTAAACTATACGGCTGAACTAACAAGATGAACTACAGGTAAGGAAACCGCCTATCATCTGAGTCGATACATATACATACCTGTATATATACAGTCGGTGATCCCGCCTCAATAAATATAATATCCATAACCAGACATCCCAAGTCAAGAGTGCGGATCAATCATCAAAATATAGCTCGTACGTAAATCCGTCGTACGGCATCCCCAAATCTGGGTACGGGTCAATATCACATTCATCATACTATTCGTCTGATATCCTCTTTATCAAATATCATGATCGGGGTACTGATCTACGTCTAGTACAATACTGATACCGCCTACGTATGCATGGACGTGTGTGAAACACTACGTCAAGGACCCGCTACAACGTCATGTTGTATCTCAAATACGAACCCTGGTATATCGCCGATCTCACGGCCTCAAATCAAATCTCATCGACTCAGCTCAATCCCAAGTATCATCCTCAAATCCGTATGTGAACACATAGTCCCATACCCATGTGAACCCATAACTATAAGGAATCCCATGAGCACATATCAATAGGAATGTATGCAAGTATGTATGTGTGTATGTGTAGTGCAACACTACCCAAGGGTTCGCAACACTAAAGTAATCCAACACACCAATATCCCTCCTAAGCATCGTTATTAATCCCAAATAACAAATAATAAATGTTGGTGTGTATATGCATCCGTATACACCACCACGGACTGCGGGGGTGCTATACGCCATCCACCCGACTTCTTCCCGTAGATATAAATCTACTCACCTGGTCCTCGCTCGCCGGTGCCGACGTCGCCAAGCGCTTGCTTGTCGTCTCGAAGTCCGCATGGGGTACCTACATATCATAACGCACCGTATCGCATTAAAACTAAATTCGAAATCGAAACGGCATACGAAAATCAAATCGGCACGCGTATCACGCATAGGTCCAAACCTATCGCCTACGCATTCAAGAATAGTCAAACCAACCCTCGATGTCGATGTACAAACGTCAAACCATCGAGAAAAATCCAATCACACTCATTTGCACATTCACGAACACTAATTTTAATATAAACTAGGTTAAAACTCACAAAAACCCCAATTGCACTAAAAAAGTCATTTTTCCGAAAATCTAGCAAGCACAATTCGCCGTTTTTGTACAAAACATGATGTTTAAATGAATGTAGCGGCCAATATACTTATTAAATATCTTAAATAAGTCATAGAAACAATTTCCGGAATTTAATCTTCCAAAAACCCTAATATTCTAGTTTACAAAAATACCCTTTTTAACAATTTCAAAGCAAAAATGCACAAACTACAATCTAGCTTAGATTTGCATGATCTAAAGCATTAAACCACACTTAATAAAGTTAATGAAGTCATGAAAAACCTAAACACATTTTTAATCCCAAGTATTTAACCAAATTCAAAAATCTAGTAGGCAAATTAGCACATTAACACAATTTTTTTAAACTAACCATTAGCACTAGCTACTAATCTTGTATTAACATGACAAAAAGCCTAAATATAACACACAACCATACACCAATTCTACAAAATCCTAACTTGCATTCAAATTCATAACTTGAATTCCAAAACTTGCAATTAAACTCACATATCCAAATTAACACTTAATTAAATTAGCTTAAGAAATTAGTAACAAATTAAGCAACAAAAATGTTTAGAATTATACCCAAAACATATGAAGATCCACAAGCACACATATCCCTCCAAAATTCTCCCTTGCCACCAAAATCCATGCTATACTGGCTAAGCTAAAATGGGTAGGAGTTGGATTTTGATTTGGATTTTTGCTTGATTTTTTGTGGATTTTTCTTTGATGGAACAAAGAGAGGAGAAGAGGAAAATGGGGCTGTTGGGGGGGTTGCTGATTTCGGACAGATTGTGGGGGGGTTGGGTGAGGGAGGAGAGAGAGTGAGGTGGGGAAAATAACAAGTAAGGAAGTCCAAGTCAACACAAAGTCAAAAGTCCAACTCATTTATCCATTTTCTTTTCTTTTCTTTCATTTCTTTTCCTTGAAATCCAAGTGGGGACAAAAGAGGGGGCTGCTGAATTCTTCAAGGGGATAAGTGAATGGGGGTGTGTGGGTGTGGGTACGTGTGTGGGGTAATGAAAAATGATAAATACAATAACCCAAACATCCATTTACGCTAAAAAAAAGCCTTTTTTCTTCAATAATTTCTAAACCGTTTTGGCAAATGATTTCGTTCCAAAAACCACATGATAAAATTTTATTTAATGTTTTATGATGCACAAAATTTGTTTCAACTCATTCCAATTTGTTATTTTCCCTAATTAAATGTATTAGTGACGGCTTAAAATAATAATAAAATAATATTTTTTCAGAAAATTTGAAATTTCACCAGCAGCTCAATAAACACCAAATAATAGCAATTACATAGCTAGAATATGTATATTTAATTTTTATAATAAGATATTTGCATTTTGATTTTTTTTTCAGAAAACCCCCTTATCTTACCGATTTTTCGAAATTTCACCGAAACGATTTTCAAAGCGTTACAATCTTCCCCCTTAAAGAAATTCGGTCCCCGAATTTAAATTCAAACTCCCCCAAATACTAAAACATCTAAGAAAACCCATCAAGTCGTCGGGGCTCCGAAATTGTAAATACATAAAACAAATCATAGCGCAGCGCATGCGCTTGAAAAATGAGCATATAACTCAAATCAAAACTCCGTCAAGCATCCCGCAATCATCGGAGTCATGGAGAAGACATCAATGCCAAATCCAAATCAAAACCAATATGACATAACTCGAAACTATACCTGTAAATATCGAATCTATATCTGTAAGTATCTGAAGGAAATGCATGCCAAATCTCTTTAAGTCGCTGTGCAACGTGTATAACACTGCACAGTGGCGGACGTCTATCATAAGAAAATAACTATATACATATATACCTTTGTTTGAAATGTATGTTCCGCCGTTTTGGAAACAATTTAGAAGGGTCTCCTTGTTTTAAACATTTTGTGTCATATCAGACACGTAGGTAAATACTGAGGCTATAGCTCGATTTTTGGAAATCCCTTCAATAACTATCAATGCATGCAAAATATATTCAGGTACTGTCCTCTGACTAGTCCTGCTCAGTACGAAAACACATAGCAATATCATAAAAACGTACTGCTCTATACGAAATCAATCCCCAAAATATGCACATGAATGCTACGTGCGTCTGGTGCGCACGGAAATCAAAATCCATGAATATACCATACATGCGCACAGAAACAACATCTAAGTGCATCGGGTGTGCACGAAACATCTGTCGTAGGCAACGTGTGTGCCTGACAGCAAAATCAGGTGCATCTGACATGCACGAAAAATCTTGAATTAGTGCATCTGGTGTGCACCAAATCGCATCTCGTAACAGGCGCCCAACAGGCGCTAAAAATCCAAATCAGGTGCATCCATCGTGCACGAAATCATGAAATCCAATATCAAGCGCTGAACGTGCGCAAAATCAATCAGGTGCACAAAACAAATATCGAGTATCACCATCGAAATCGAAGTCCAGTGCATCTAAGTGCACAAAAGGCGTATCACTGCACTGCAAGCATATATAAACTATACAGAGTGCAGGAACCAAATCGTGTGCATGCATACGCACAAAACCAACTCAACTGTTTAAAATCGAAAAATCACAAACATGTGAAACTGAAGAACGAAAATGATATCAAGTGCAACACTGTGCAAAGATCGTAAATCCGCAATCATCAAAATCAAATCATACGAATAAATCACCCAAAACATCGTAATCAACAATGGCGGAATAGTACTGCTCAAGCGCATCCTCTAAGAATCTCGGCTAACCGTCGCGGTCACTAGTAGGACGTCTCGTCGATGATCATGAACTCTGTCCTGCTGGCGTGCGTAACCATGACCACTCCTGGGTCAAGGTCTTCACTATGAATTACCAATCTTTCGGTCCATCGGCTCATCGGCCCTGTCAGGTGTGCTAACGGGGACGATTCCGTTCTGGCACTTCTCTGGTCATCTCTTGGTCAATCATCGCGACCACTCGTAAGACAGCATATTACTGGCGTCGGCCTCTGGCTCTCTGAATGTACGTGACACATCTGATCCTGGGTGCAAGTATCATTGCAGCAGTGTCCTGGAAGGAATCCTGCTCACGGTCTCTTCCATGTCTCGTCTCTGCCAACTGTTCGGAAGTCATCGTCCTTTCCTATATCTGCATCTTGCTCTGGAACGGCTGCACACCCATCGCGACTCCTTCTGGAAGGTATATCCAGTACTCTGCCACGGCATGCGCATCGCATCTCTGATGTCGGCGGAGGGAAACGTCATCATATCCAGATCTTGTATGATCCTCTTACTCCATTTTCTCTAATGTCGACTGCTTCGGACTCGTCTCATCGTGGCTGCATGGACTGAGCTCCAATGGCTATCCTCGTATCGGGAGTCTCCCAAGAAATGCATCTCACCACCTAACATCCGAATTAAGTCGAGCCATCCGATCGAGTCGTCAAAACCTCATAATCCCCCAAGAGCTCAACTACTTGGGCACAGTTTAATAGTATCGAGTACATACCACAGCATCGGTGGTCCAGCCGTAGAAGGGCAAACCCAAACCTCGCTAATGGCGCCGCAGAACTACCGCAAACCCTAAGGTTCAAAGGCTTTCATACGGTCATTAAGTCGAGTTACGGTTTCATTCTTCTAGAGGGACCATAGAATTGCCTGCATGTCTTTCCGAATACTTTAAACTTGGAATAATAGGTTTCTGAAATTCGATCGTCTTGGTCGACTCCCAACGTCTCCGCGTGAAGTCGTCTCTAGCTGGAATCAATCTATCTGATGACCTCGCATCGGGGTAGCGAACGAACCACCTGTCCTAGTCATTCATCATAGGGTGACTAGCGACCTTCTATCATCTCTTAGTACAACTCGTACTGTAATAGCTCCAACATCTGGGGCGATATCTCGTCGTTCGCAGCAATAACTAGCTCACTCGTCTGCACGCTGAACAGTGCCTCAAACATCTGGAGTAAGCAACACACCAACGGTCATCAAAATCTGGCTGGCCTCCATCATTGGCTCAATTCTCTAGTGTCGATCAGCACCTCCGAGTAACCTCATAAAGGCGATCCGCCAAACGCTCGTGGCGCGGAAACACAGTAAAAAGACACATCTCTGCAATCGTGTGTCGCCGGAATTTCGCCCTGGTCAGTCCTCGTTCGTGACGAGCTTGTGCTGACCGTAACTCTAGCCGTAGCTCTCCCTGCCCGTAACCGTAGCAGTAAAACCAAACTGGTACCGATGAGGCTAGATCAGGAAGGAATATAATACTGAACAAGGAAATGTACATCCTAAGGATTCATAAGTGGAGTGGCGTGTCGTAAATATGCCGCGGAACATATCAACGGTACGTCACTCTACTTTAGTCGCCTATTCCATCAACCAAGGGTCATCCTACGCTCCGAAGGTTAAAACCTAACACTCTGATACCAACTTTGTCACGACCCGAAAGTACGGAACATGACCGGCACTTAAACTGCGAACGTCTCGAGGCATACGTAATCTAAGTAAACCGAAAACCCAGAAATCCAAACCAAGAAAAGTAGTAGAGCGAAGGAAAACCAATTTAAAACAAGTAGTTTTAATAGCATAAGCCGAATTATGCGGTTTTTAAGAACATCAAAATTTACTGAAAATTTCGGCAGAGTCTCCTTTGTAAATACTGGCTCCCAACGGGATACAACATGAATAGTATACGAAATCACTAAAAAGGCATCCCCAAGCGGGAGCTAGCTCTTCGTCAATCGACGGTCACAACCACATAAGCAATATAATATACAACGCCAACGGCGAGGATCAAAACTCAAAAGGAAACTCAAAACCACCAGAAATATAACGAGCGACTCTAAGGTCGAAAGAATAAACAACACTGGTCTCTATCTCAAAAATACATGTTTGGTTGATGGAATTTACTAGATACAACGGAATAATATCATACAAGGTAATATGATGGGTACGATACAAGAAAAACCCACCTACTAGCAAGTCACCCGAATGAAACTGAGCCCGCAAAGCCGTAATGAAACCTGTATGGCAAACCTGCAAGAAACTGGGGCACAACGGGGGTGAGTTGCCAACTCGTGAATAGAAAAATATCTACGCACAGAAATCACATAAATAACGCAACCTAGGTCAATGATCATAATATATCCTCAAAAATGTATAAACATGCAGCCTATAACAAGGCTAGGGTAAATATCTAACCCGAGTGTAATCTCATGTGGCCGTGTCTGTGCCTCAGGTTGCAATATATCATATGAATGAGGTATGCAAGCATGAAACAGAATACATGTAAATGAAGAAACTATTTTCATAAATTAGTGAGATTTCCTTCGTATTTGTAAACTGAGGTATCATAATGAAATCAGTATCAACAGTGTCTAGCATCGACACAAAACATAATTCTCACTGTCTCGAAATATCAATGTCTCAATCTCAAAATCTAGGGCGCCGTCAGTCCAGACCGGCCCCTACCATCCATCTTAAGACCACGACGGTATCCTCCGGATATTCGACGCGTCGGGTAATATCACCGGTAGGTAATCTGTCCCCTGCCAGGCTCAACGTCAACACCACATTCATCTTGCCCCGGGGTACCATACCGGGTCCACCATGTACCCGAAACGGTTCCTCCACTCCTCGAATCGGGTCTCGAAATCCATCAGCAAACTCATGGTGGACGATTCATAAATCATAGGAAAACCGCACTTTTTATTTTAAAAGAGAGAAAAGGTTTATTTATGTTTTTGCGGTTTTCCTCCAAATCCAGAAAATCTCATGGAAATCCGAATCCAAAACCTCAATAACACGTAAAATAGTGAATATATGCATGAGAATCCATGAATGCGGCATAACGAGGAATAACAGTATGCATGAAGTGACAAGTAATAACTACAATATCTAAGCTGGCATATAAGGTAAGTACACTAATATTATGTCAAACTACTAGCAATCTAGCTAAGTTAAGCAGTATTATTTTCTAAGGTGTACGTGACATGGCAATTACCGATGAAGATGTGTGTGAGCCGGCAATTAAGTGTACGTGGTACATACGCATCATCGGTAATGGTGCTGGTGTCCTAACAGCATGATATCACTAATGGAGTATGAAACATAAAAATAAGCATGCGATGCGAAGCGGACCACAAAATGAGCGGGAGTTGAAAACTAGACGCAACTATAACTAATCTGCATTAATCTAATATAAGTCCTAAATATTGTGCCATTTGAAATAACACGAAACGCGGGGTTTTGAAAATAGGGCTACGGTGGTTTTTAAGAAAGGATACGTCTTTTGAAATATCCGTAGATCCCTTGACCTGTCTTTTAAAATACCCACGATCCGCTAGTTTTGAAATAGGTAGGAGTCTAATCTAATCTAACAACTACACTAAACTATACGGCTGAACTAACAAGCTGAACTACAGGTAAGAAAAACCGCCTATCATCTGAGTCGATACATATACATACCTGTATATATACAGTCGGTGATCCCGCCTCAATAAATATAATATCCATAACCAGACATCCCAAGTCAAGAGTGCGGATCAATCATCAAAATATAGCTCGTACGTAAATCCGTCGTACGGCATCCCCAAATCTGGGTACGGGTCAATATCACATTCATCATACTATTCGGCTGATATCCTCTTTATCAAATATCATGATCGGGGTACTGATCTACGTCTAGTACAATACTGATACTGCCTACGTATGCATGGACGTGTGTGAAACACTACGTCAAGGACCCGCTACAACGTCATGTCGTATCTCAAATACGAACCCTGCTATATCGCCGATCTCACGGCCTCAAATCAAATCTCATCGACTCAGCTCAATCCCAAGTATCATCCTCAAATCCGTATGTGAACACATTGTCCCATACCCATGTGAACCCATAACTATAAGGAATCCCATGAGCACATATCAATAGGAATGTATGCAAGTATGTATGTGTGTAAGTGTAGTGCAACACTACCCTAGGGTTCGCAACACTAAAGTAATCCAACACACCAATATCCGTCCTAAGCATCGTTATTAATCCCAAATAACATATAATAAATGTTGGTGTGTATACGCATCCGTATACACCACCACGGACTGCGGGGGTGATATACGCCATCCACCCGACTTCTCCCCGTAGATATAAATCTACCCACCTATTCCTTGCTCGCCGGTGCCGACGTCGCCACGCGCTTGCTTGTCGTCTCGAAGTCCGCATGGGGTACCTACATATCATAACGCACCGTATCGCATTAAAACTAAATTCGAAATCGAAACGGCATACGAAAATCAAATCGGCACGCGTATCACGCATAGGTCCAAACCTATCGCCTACGCATGCAAGAATAGTCAAACCAACCCTCGATGTCGATGTACAAACGTCAAACCATCGAGAAAAATCCAATCACACTCATTTGCACATTCACGAAAACTAATTTTAATATAAACTAGGTAAAAACTCACAAAAACCCCAATTGCACTTAAAAAGTCATTTTTCCGAAAATCTAGCAAGCACAATTTGCCGTTTTTGTACAAAACATGATGTTTAAATGAATGTAGCGACCAATATACTTATTAAATATCTTAAATAAGTCATAGAAACAATTTCCGGAATTTAATCTCATTAAATTCTAAAAACCCTAATATTCTAGTTTACAAAAATACCCTTTTTAACAATTTCAAAGAAAAAATGCACAAACTACAATCTAGCTTAGATTTGCATGATCTAAAGCATTAAACCACACTTAATAAAGTTAATGAAGTCATGAAAAACCTAAACACATTTTTAATCCCAAGTATTTAACCAAATTCAAAAATCTAGTAGGCAAATTAGCATATTAACACAATTTTTTTAAACTAACCATTAGCACTAGCTACTAATCTTGTATTAACATGACAAAAAGCCTAAATATAACACACAACCATACACCAATTCTACAAAACCCTAACTTGCATTCAAATTCATAACTTGAATTCCAAAACTTGCAATTAAACTCACATATCCAAATTAACACTTAATTAAATTATCTTAAGAAATTAGTAACAAATTAAGCAACAAAAATGTTTATAATTATACCCAAAACATATGAAGATCCACAAGCACACATAGCCCTCCAAAATGCTCCCTTGCCACCAAAATCCATGCTATACGGGCTAAGCTAAAATGGGTAGGAGTCGGATTTTGATTTGGATTTTTGCTTGATTTTTTGTGGATTTTTCTTTGATGGAACAAAGAGAGGAGAAGAGGAAAATGGAGCTGTTGGGGGGGTTGCTGATTTCGGCCAGGTTGTGGGGGGGTTGGGTGAGGGAGGAGAGAGAGTGAGGTGGAGAAAATAACAAGTAAGGAAGTCCAAGTCAACACAAAGTCAAAAGTCCAACTCATTTATCCATTTTCTTTTCTTTTCCTTGAAATCCAAGTGGGGACAAAAGAGGGGGCTGCTGAATTCTTCAAGGGGATAAGTGAATGGGGGTGTGTGGGTGTGGGTACGGGTGTGGGGTAATGAAAAATGATAAATACAATACCCCAAACATCCATTTACGCTAAAAAAAAGCCTTTTTTCTTCAATAATTTCTAAACCGTTTTGGCAAATGATTTCATTCCAAAAATCACATGATAAAATTTTATTTAATGTTTTATGATGCACAAAATTTGTTTCAACTCATTCCAATTTGTAATTTTCCCTAATTAAATGTATTAGTGACGGCTTAAAATAATAATAAAATAATATTTTTTCAGAAAACTTGAAATTTCACCAGCAGCTCAATAAACACCAAATAATAGCAATTACATAGCTAGAATATGTATATTTAATTTTTATAATAAGATATTTGCATTTTGATTTTTTTTTTTTCAGAAAACCCCCTTATCTTACCGATTTTTCGAAATTTCACCGAAACGACTTTCAAAGCGTTACACTGTTACGTTTAGCTGACCGCTTGCAGCTTGTGGGTGTTTGATATGATCATCACCTACTGCCGGCGTATTGAAGATTCTTTAGAGTCCTACACAGAGGTTTCCTGGCTCAGGCAAAACGGAGTAGGAGCACATATGTGATATGTGCGGGACCGAGAATAATACGATATGAGATACCGTATTCTATTCTCGTGAAATGATATATCGGCCGGGTATATGTGATATAGCCGGGTCATCGGATCAAGTGTTGATTCGATGAATTGGTACATGTTATAGTAGTTAGTTATATGTATTATAGCCGGATTATCGGATCAAGTGTTGATTCAATAATTTAATGTATAATTATATATGTGATATATTACATTACGTTAACTAATATAAGCTCGCTTTATTGATTCATTTTCCCACATATGTAATATGTTATATATGTGATATATATGCGATTTATGTTAATTGTATTATTTTCTTTTGTTACAAAATATATTGTATATGTGATATATAATATTGTAGCATGTTAGGGTTACAAATTCAACATTGGTTTAGGGTTTAAACTTGGTTAGGGTTTGGATTAGGGTTAGCTTTTGCATGAAGCTTCCATGAAGCTTCATGAAGCTTTGACTTTGTCTTTAGCTTTGAACTTTTGTGTAGATATTTGTTAACCCAATCCAAACCACTAACTCAAGTTTATTCCCTACCTGAGTTAAAGTCTTCATACTTAACACATGGTTGAATAAGTAACCACAACAATAATTCATTATTCATCACAAAAGGATTATCTTCATCTTCTTCTTCCTTGAGCTCTTGAAAAAGCTTCACTAGGTTTTTCTTTTGTGATGATATTGAGTGAGAATTTGAAAACAAAAGAGAGCAAAATTCCTACTTCATCATCCTCATCTATTCTAGCCACTTAGATTAGGGTGTTCACTTCTCTAATAAGTTGTTTAGTGATGTGTAAGCTTGGGTTAGAGATTCTTCAAGATAGATCATCATGGATCATGAAGACTACAAGCAAGGTGTCTCATTTACCTCATGGAGACACTCGAGAGTCGGAGTTCATGTTGATCGCAGCGAAGGGACCTCAACACGGAGCTTATGAAGCGAAGGAACGGACCACAAAGGTTGTAATCCTTATCTCTTTACTTCTTTGTATATGATACATTTTTGTTACCCTAGAAATTCTAGCAAGAATCATAGTTAGTTAGCTTTGCAGCTCTCTAAATTTTAAAATTGCAAGAGTGATGCTACCAAACCCTAGACTAGGTGCAAGGGTAACCCAACACTTCCAAAGCCCTGCAATCTTTCTGCTAATGCCCCTTCCCATAACAATAGGAACATCCCTCCTTCCCTGCACCATGTCCCGAAACTTTTGCTCTTCCCTTTCCTTCTACTTCACTGACACCGTATATTGGCTTTGTGGAGGTTTTCTTCTTTTCACCCTTTGCTTTTGCCCTGGATGCAGAAGAAGAAGGTCCCCCATTAAGCTGAGCGGGTGTCTTCCTGGTTTCTTTCAGGGTGTAAGTAGTGGGTAGGGACTGTGAAAATAAGTCAGCATATGACCTGTTTCCCAACGTGGTCTCCAGGTCCTTGAGCTCATCAATATAGCTAGTCATCGTAAGGACGTCGTCCCTTACAGATGACCCGACAGCCAACCTCGCATGAAGCAATTCGTTCGAGGTCTCATATCTTGCGATACGAGATTGCTCTCCATATAAATCTTTGTTATGGAGGAAGATGGAAACTAAGTCCATCTTCACGTGCTGCTTCTGGTATACACCATCAACTGAAGCCAACACGAGGCACTTGCATTTGCACTGTCCTTTTCCCTTGTCTGACGGATATCCATATCCGCGACGGTGGAAACTGGACCTGGGACGGTGGGGGCTTGAGTAGTAATAGGGCGGTCCATCTTGTCATAGGCAATGGACATCTGGACAACCTTTACCGGTCATAAAAGTCAGATTCAGTCAACTTGTTATCTAGATGTAATCTAGTCATGGTCACAGGGTCGCTGCAGTTGAGAGAGAGAAGAAAACACTTTAGCATGATGCTCTTGCAAGTTTAGATTGGTTTTTAGTTTATCTAAACAGGATGGCTCCCACTGTTTCTCGAATCCTTCCTCAAACTTTAAAAGAAGAATTAGTCAGGACTGATCTCACCGTACAATACTTGCTTAACCGTTCAGCCAGGCTAGTGTCGGTACTTCGAGGGAGGTTTTACGACACTTTCGCGAAGTTCCTTAATTAAATAACCTCTTTTCCCTGGAGGCGTAGCCCCGCTGACACCGTTCTAGACACCTATTTGGTTTATAGCATTGATCGTTAAGTGACGAATCTCCTGATGAGTAGCATATACTCACGGTAGGATCAGGATCCAGATATCATCGTGTGATAATGCTGAAGGAATGCTACCAACATTATCAAACTCCAAATGGTATGCAACACTAGCAAGTTTCGGTTTCTTTAGAAACTTCCGATATGGATTTTTGCCCCATGCTCTTATGACCTTGACGAAGGCCAACAAATCATAAGTCATATGTCAAGTTCTTCCCATCATTATCCTTGTTAATTTGAACCCACCCATACATACCCTTGACGAAGGCCAACAAAGTAATACGACTGTCCCAAACCAACACATCTATCTATGCTACATATGAATACCCCAGCAGCTACCAAACACTATGCCTTGACGAAGGCCAACAAACATAGCTTGAATACTACCGACCATCCATATGAAATGACGGAGGGCTACGACTGGTCTTCGGGAAACCGTGAACGTAGTGAACTTGATATAATCGAAGAAACCTGATAGCTTTTTAAAAGGAGTGGTTAAAGCTCCGCAATTAAAAATTCTGGTCTTTTAAAATAACCGAGTGGTTTCTTTTAAATTTGTTCCAACGATTTATCTTTGGTTTGTTTTCTTTGCATTAAAATAATGTGTCCCATCATTTATCTTATCATTGCAGAAAACAACGAAAATACAACGTCCGCTTATGCCATCCGCATTTGCCACTGGGCCCCGTCATTCACCCGTTAGGTTACTTAACTAACGACAGAGCGGGGGCTGGGCTAGCACGGATGCAAAACATAAGCAACGCCTACTAGATATCATATATAGATATTGTACATGCGTCAGACGCAATAATAGACATTCCAGATAACAGATGAACATATTGGATATACTAGGAATCGGTGTTTCGTTCGAGCCTGCAACAAAAGACGGATTACACGGTCGTGATGAATAGCCAAACCCGACCCTAGACCCCTATGCGTGTGGCAAACTACCTGCTTAGTACCAGAAGTGAAACAGTCTCCCTCAACGACGTGAGTGGGCCATTAAACACTTCAAAGTACCCGGTAGTTTGTGCACCCCATCTTGGGTCTATCCTAGGATCATAAAACAATAAATGAAATAATACAACGGTGGCTACAACCTCAACCTGGATGTGCCCCGCAAAAGAATATTACAACATATTACAATTTACATCGAATGAAAGATAAAAACCCTCATCTCACATTCCCGGATATTCATCCACGACGATCCAATAGAGTTCATATACACAAACCAATATCCATTACAGAAATGTGCAACCCTCAACTAACCGACATACTAGCAATTAGCGGAGGTTTATGAACACATTAAAAAAAACCCGATTAGCAAATAACTTAGAATTTCGATCGACAACCTTTTTCCGTGTCTACCCCAAATGCAAGCCAGCACTGAAAAGACCTGGGCAGAAATAAAAAATACAGTAAAACAGAACACCCAAAAATAATACAAACTGTGTAAATACGAGTCAACTCGGAGTCGACTCGGCCGCGGATCCGCGGCGTATTGCACCAATCCGCCGCGCTTCCGCGGTCGTCTCACCGAGTTAGCAACTCGTATTTCTCCAGTATTCTTAGAATTCCCTGCTGTGAATTTTCATACTTCTGAAATAATTTTTTCGACAAGCTTAAAATCACAGAAAATTTAGGGAAGCGGGGTTATTTTTTCGTGTTTTTCCGACGATCGAAGTTATAATTAGTTGCTAACAAGCTAGTAAAGGTTTAGTAGGCTCTTATACCACTATAAGTCCATTTCACGCACCCCACGTGTTCGCGGGGAGGCAGAATATATGAAAAACAATTATCTAAGCTTCGTAATACGGACTTGAGCACACGGATCGTGTCTAAAACATTACTAGCAAACTACGAGAGGTTTAACTACTCTGATTCGAAGTTATACCTCATGTTACTTGTCCTTCGAGTCTTCATCGCTGTCCTCCACACCTCGTCGGCTCTATGGAATATGGGTACCTCAACGGCCTCCTCGAGTCAAAGACGATCCACCCGAGAGTCTATAGTCCGAGCTCCTATCTCGAATCTGAGATAACTACGGCTTCTAGTTTGCTAATCTAGAAGTCCTAGAGGGTGTAGAGTATTTAGATGGATTACTTAGTCACTTTAAACCCTAGGATTCTCAACTCATGAGAGCTTTTAGGGTTTGAGGAAGAAGATGAAGACTTGAGGAGAGAGAAGTGTTTTTGTGATAATGAATGAACTATTCTCATTTGTGAATATCATGAAGCATAATAATATCATCAAAATAAATATCTAGCTAATATTCATCATGCTTCGTTTAATTCACAAGGTGAATCATCTAATGAGTCACCTAATGAGTCATGGATCATTTAATGAAACTACACCTCATCTCGTCCACCTCATTTAGTTTAAATACAAAAAGAAATAAACACAAATGAGTCACCTCCTTCTAGAAGCTTCCCGACAAATTACGAGAGTGCCCCTCCCATCCATATTTCCGTAAAACACGGATAAACTGAGACTGAATAAATCCATCTATATAATATTAGGATCCGGCTTAAACCAAAGCCCACTAGTATTATCTGCCCGATCATAGTACGTGCACAAGTGTACATAAGTGATCGTGGCCCTGCTGTAAAACCATGCGGCCTTTACACCTTTTGCCCGGTGTAGGGAAACTCTCTGTGTAGGACTCTAAAGACTCGACACTTCGCTAGAAGTGGGTTTAACCACAGGCCACAAGCGGTACTAGCTGTACGTAACGGTCCCTAGGTAGATGTCGATAAGAAGGACGATGAGGAAACCTATCCGAACTCCTACTGAGCCTGTATGTGACAATCTCCGTACAGTCCGGTCTGTTCGTCTAGGACTATCGCATATTGGGCCTAGGGGTTGGTAAACGTCAGACCCCTAATAGCGGTATAAGTCGTATCGGAGTGAAGCCCATTACACCTTGAGAAACTACTGGAGCACCTACCAGTAAATCTCGCTTGCCCTGTCCAGGGACCTTGCGTAAGGGCTCTCCATACACAGCGCGATATCAACCTCCAATACCGGGAGAGACGAATCCTGTCTAACCGCCACTGCCTCCAAGTGCTTTGGGACTGCACCCAAATACTACATGTTTCCACGCCTCTTTTGAGCCGTGGTAGGGTAGTAATCTAAGTACAGTGGGAAAACACTCGAGGCGAAGTAGCAATTTCAAGTCGACGGACTAAGCTGTATTAATGTCACCTGGGAACTGCAATCCGAAGATAGGTATAGTACCAACCTGTAGTCCCCGGTGACTCCTGTCCGGTGTACTCGTAACCTAACGAGCACCTGCATACTATCTCCAGTACGACGTGCTGATGGCTGTAGGACAGACCATCTCCCCATGCTGGGATGAGAAGCGTATACACCAGTCTACTCTGGAGCATCGATGCCTTGTCTCGATAATCCTACGACCAGGGACCTTTATAGGATGTTGCTTATAGACTACCCAGCCCCTACTTGTGTGACTGCCATCACAACGCTGGTAATCAAGGAAAGATCCTAAGGGCTCTACTAATATGTATAAGCAATATGTTAGAAGAAACATATGCACATATTAAAGTAGAAACAAACCAAGTAGCATACTACCATTTTTAGCAAGACTGTCATTACAATTGTGAATATCCCAAGCTTCCATTAAGTAATATACAATCTAGTATGATACAATAATGGCTTCTAGGGCATAAACACTAACAAAAAGAGCATGTAATTCTCTTTCAGCTTACTCCTCCATACAAACCACAACACAACGGTGTATCTGAAAGTCAGAATCGAACCCTATTGGATATGGTTCGTTCCATGATGAGTAAGGCTGAGTTGCCGCGATCTTTCTGGGGTTATGCATGAGAATCAGCTGCATATCTTTTGAACCAGGTTCCTACTAAGTCTGGGCCTACCACACCATATCAAATGTGGAGTGCGAAGAAACCCTGTCATAAACACTTTAAGACATGGGGATGTCCAGCTTTTGTTAAAAAGTAGCATGCGGACAAGCTCGAAGCACGCTCAGTACAGTGTAAGTTTGTGGGATACCGAAAGAACTCTAAGGGGTATTTTTTCTATTACGCAGAGGAGAAAAATGTTAGTGTATATGCCCTAGGGGCCATTATTGTATCATACTGGCTTGTATATTTCTTAAGGGAAGCTTGGGATATTCACAGTTATATTAACAGTCTTGCTAAACATGGTAGTATGCTACTTGGTTTATATCTATCTTAATATGTGTGTACGTATTGATAGAGCCCTTAAGATCTTGCTTGACTACCAGTGTTGTGATGGCAGTCACACTAGTGGGGGATGTGTAGTCTACAAGCACATCCTTTTTCAGGTCCCTAGTCATAGGATTACCGAGACAGGGCATCGATACTCCGGAGTAGACTAATGTGTACGCTTCTCATCCCAGTTGGGTAGATGGTCTGTCCCACAGCCATCAGTACGTCGTACACCGGACAGGACTCGCAGGGAACTGTCGGTTAGTATTATACCCGTCGTCAGTTAACAGTTCCCAGGTGTCATGACTACAGCATAGTCCGCAGACTTGACACTGCTGCTTCGCCTCGAGTGTGTTCCTACCGTTCTTAGATTGCTACCCTACCACGGCTCAAAGGAGTCGTGCAAACAGGTAGCAGTTGGGTGCAGTCCCGGAGCACTTGGAGGAAGTGGCGGTTAGACAGGATTCGTCTCTCCCGGTATTGGGAGTTGATATCGTACTGTGTCTAGAGAGCCATTACGTAAAGTCCCTGGCCGGGGTAAGCGAGATTTACTGGTAGGTTTTCCAGTAGTTTCACAAGGTGTAATGGGCTTCGCTCCGACACGACTTATACCACTTTTAAGGGACTGACGCTTGCCGCCCCCTAGGCCCGCTATGCGATAGTCCTTGACGAACAGACTGGACTGTACGGAGATTGCCACATCAGGCTCAGTGGGAGTTCGGATGGGTTTCCTCATCGGCCTTCTTATCGACATCTACCTGGGGACCGTTACGTACAGCTAGTGCCGCTTGCGGTCTATGGTTAAACCCACTGCCAGCGTTGTAGTCGAGTCTTTAGAGTCCTACACAGAGAGTTTCCCTGCATCGGGCGAAACGATATAGAGGTCGTATGGTTTTACGACAGGGTTCGGACACGCACGTTCATTTATGCACGTACGATGTTCGGACAGTTTTTACTAGCGGGCTTTCGTTTAAGCCAGATTCTAGTATCGGATTATTGGATTTATACATTCTAAAGTATTTCCGTGTTTTCATGGATAGGAGGGGCGTTCTCGTAAATAGTCGAGAAGCTTCTAGAAGGATGATGACTTGGAGGCTAAGGTGGCATTTGCATTTATTGGATTAATGAGTCATAGTGTGATTCATCCATGGAGTTAATGATACATTTATGATTCTAATGACTCATGAGATGAATCACTATGTGAGCTAAAGAAGCATGAAGATATTTTTTATTTGTTAGTCATTTAATAAATATGTTATGCTTCGTATATATTCAAAATGATTTCATTATTCCAAAAGGATTCTCACTCTCCCCTTCTCTCTCCTCAAGATCTCTCTCTTCAAACCCTAACCCTAACCTCTCATGTGTTGAGATCAAGGGTTAGCAAGACTTATTAATCCATAATCCCACTCTATATTCCCTAGGTTGCTTTGATTAACACTTTGAGTAACCTAGTTACCTCAAGTTAGAGGTCAATCTTGGAGTAGTAGCTCTCGGGTGGATCTTCTATTACAAAGAGGAGGCTAACGAGGAGGTGGTCATCGAGACGAATAAGGACTTGGTTCATTAGGTATAATCTTCTTTCATAGTAGCTAATCCCTCCTATGATGTTGTTAGTTAAGGTTTGGAAAAGATCCGTAAGTTAGTCGATGTTTCTTTTAAACAAAATGATTGTTTTACCTATTCCGCCTCCCCGCAAATCGTGGGGTGTCTAACGTCGACTTACAGTGGTATCAGAGCCTCGCTAAATCATAACTAACTTGTTTGCAAAGTCGTTAGAAATTCGATCGCGAAACGAACCGGAAAAATCATCATTTTCACACAGTTTCTGTCGATTTTAAAACGGGGTCTAAAAATTTTTCAAGGACCCTTAAAATTACAAGCAGGGAAATATAAGAATACTGGAGAAATTTAGGTTCCTGACTCGGCCATATAGCCGCGGAACCGCGGCCGATCCAAGCGATTCGCCCCGGATCCGCGGCCGAGTTGAAGCCGAGTCACCCCAAAATTCCCTCGTAACTCTTCTGTGTTAATTTTGGTATTTCTGGGATATTTTGTTTCTGCTCAAGTCTCAGGTGCACAGAGAAGCTTTTGGAGTAGAATCATTTGCGTTTGCTCGATCGAAATTCTATGATGTTTGGCTAAATAGATTATATCTTTGATTTGTATAATGTGTTCGTAAATCTCCCCTAACTGCTAGTATGTCGGTTGGCAGGGGGCTGCACATTTCTGTAATGTTTTTACTGTTTGTGTTTGTGGACTTGTTGGATTTTTGTGAATGGATAGACGGGGATGTGAGACGAGCGTTTCTTTCATTCAAATGTAATTTGTAAATTGTTGTAATATTCTTTTGCGGGGCACATCCAGGTTGTGGTTGTAGCCACCGTTGTATTATTTCATTTACTGATTTATGCTCCTAGGATAGACCCAAGGTGGGGTGCACAAACTACTAGGTACTTTGAAGTGTTTAGTGGCCTACTCACGTTGTTGAGGGAGACCGCTTCACTTTGGGTACTTGGCAGGTAGTTTTCCATACCCGTAGGGGTCTAGGGTGGGGTTTTGGCTATTCATCACGACTGTGTAATCTGTCTTTCTTTGCAGGCTCAAAAGAATGCGGATTCGTAGAAAAACCAATGTGTTCATCTGTGATCTGGAATGCCTATTATTGCGTCTGACCAATATACAATATCTATATATGATAGCAATTTAGACATCACTTATGTTTTACACCCGCGCTAGCCCAGCCCCCGCTCTGTCGTTAGTTAAGTAACCTAACGGGTCATGACGGGACCCAGTGGCGAATGTGGATGGCATAAGAGGACGTTGTATTTTCGTTGTTTTCTGCAATGATAGGTTAATTGATGGGACGCATTATATTAATGCAAAGAAAATAAACCAAAGTTGAATCTTTGAAACGGTTTTAAAAGAAACCACTCGGTTATTTTAAAAACAGAGGATATTTTTTAATTGCGGAGCTTTAACAACTCTTTTTAAAAGCTATCAGGTTCCTTCGGTCATATCAAGTTCACTACGTTCACGGTTTCTCCAAAACCATTCGTAGCCCTCCGTCATTTCATTTGGGTATTCAGTAGTATTCAAGCTATGTATTTTGGCCAAAGTCAACGCGTAGTGTTTGGTAGCTGCTGGGTATTCATTTGTTGCATAGATAGATGAGTTAGTTTGGGGCAGTCGTATTATCATTTGACCAAAGTTAGGGGTATGTACGGATGGGTTCAAATTAACAAGATAATGATGGGTAGAACTTAACATGTGACTTATGACATTTTGACCAAAGCTAAGGTCATAAGAGCATGGGGCAAAAATTTATATCGGGAATTTCTAAAGGAACTGAAATTTGCAAAGAGATGCATACCATTTGGAGTTTGATGAATGTTGGTAGGATTCCTTCAGCATTATCATACGATGATATTTGGATCCCGATCCTTTTGTGAGTATCCGCTACTCATCAGATGATTCGTCACTTAACGATCAATGCTATAAACCAAGTAGTTGCCGAGAAAGGTGTCAGCGGGGCTACGCCCCCAGAGAAAAGAGGTTATTTAATTAAGAAACTTCGCAAAAGCATTGAAAAACCTCCCTCGAAGTACCGACACCGGCCTGGCTGAACGGTTAAGCAAGTATTGTACGGTGAGAATTGTCCTGGCTAGTTCTTCCTTTTTGGTTTGAGGAGGGATTCAAGAAACAGTGGGAGCCATCCAGTTTAGATAAACTAAAAACCACTCTAAACTTGCAAGAGCATCATGCTAAAGTGTTCCCTCTCTCTCTCATTGCAGGGACCCAAAACATGACAGGCCTTAAGTTACTATTAGAGAAAAATATATTGACAGGGCCAAACTATAAAGATTGGCTGCGGAATGTCAATATGGCTTTGACTTATGAAAAATTGGGGTATGTCCTTACCACTATGGCACCTGCAGTCCCTAGTCCAAAATCCAGTATTGCGGATAAGGAAATCTACAAGACCTGGGAGTTAGATTACGCGAAGGCCAAGTGCATCGTGCTTGCCTCTATGAATAATGAACATCAGAGGAGGCACGAGGATATCGATCTTGAATCCATATTTCTCCATACAAAGGATTTATATGGGGAGCAATCTCGTATAGTAAGACATGAAACCTCGAAGAACTTGTTTCAATCGAGGTTGGTCATCGGATCGTCTATAGGAAAACATGTCCTAAAGATGATTGGCTATATAGAAGAGCTCGCAGACCTCGGGACGACTTTGGAGAACGAGCTCTATACAGACTTGATTCTCCAGTCCCTTCTTTCCACCTACGCCCAGTTTATTCTGAATTTCAACATTCAAAGTAAAGAAGTTGAACTTCCAGAACTCCTTAACATGTTGAGGAGTGCAGAGGGCACCTTGTAGAAGGCAAAGGAAACATCTGCTATGTTTGTTCGCTGTGCTTATTCTTCCGGGTCCAAGGCTAAGGCCAAAGGAAGGAAGAATAAGGCCGCTACCAAACTTAGAGGAGGTGTTAGTAAGGTGGGAGTCAAGGGAAAGAAAAAGGTTGCAGTACGAGTAATGGAAAAGGACGAGTGCTACCACTGTCGTAGGAAAGGGCACTGGAAGAAAGATTGCAAAGCTTGGAATGCCAAGAACTAGGAACCGAAGCAAGATGTGGCTTCGACTTCAGGTGTGTTTGTAATTGAAAAATGTCTGTCAATCAACTCTACTTCCTGGGTATTGGATACCGGATCAGGATCTCATATATGCAATTCATTGCAGGCACTGAGAGACCGTAGAGAGTTGAAGGTTGGTGATATGACCCTCTAGGTTCCTAACGGAGCTAGCGTGGGAGCTGTGTCCGTAGGGGATTATCACCTAGGATTGACGAGTGGACATATTTTGGTTTTGCATAACTGTTTTTGTGTACCCTGTTTAACGTGTAATATCATATCGGTTTCGTTGTTATCAAAAGAAGGTTATGATTTCACGTTTATAAGCGATGTTGTTAACATCCACCTTAATCATGGTTTGATTGGGTCCGGCACACTAGATAACGGTATATATGTATTAAACCAATTACAGATTTTCAATGTCCAGAACACACTAAAAAGAAAGTCTCCAGATTTAAATAAGGCTTTCTTATGGCATTGTAGACTGGGTCACATCAATGAGACAAGGTTAACTAAGTTACATAGAGAAGGATATTTGGATTCGTTCGAATATCAAACTTATGCCACTTGTCAATCATGTCTCAAAGGAAAGATGACAAAGACTCCATTCACTGGACATGGAGTATGAGCGAGCAAGCTCTTAGGACTCATACACAGCGATTTATGTGGTCCAATGTCTACACATACAAGTGGTGGTTTTTCCTATTTCATTACTTTTACAGATGATTACTTTAGGTACGGATTCATTTTCGTGATGAAACATAAATCCGAGGATTTTGAGAAATTCCAAGAGTATAAGAATGAAGTAGAAAACCAAACCGGCAAAAATATCAAGACACTGAGATCTGATCGAGGTGGTGAATACTTAAGTGCCGAGTTCCTAGGTTACCTAAAGGAGAAAAGAATTCTCTCTCAGCTTACTCCTCCATACACTCCACAGCATAACGGTGTATCGGAGAGATGGAATCGAACCCTATTGGATATGGTACGTTTCATGATGAGTAATGCTGAGTTACCACGATCTTTCTGGGGTTATGCGCTAGAATCAGCGGCATATCTTTTGAACATGGCTCCTACCAAGACTGTGCCTACCACGCCATATCAGATGTGGAGTGGGAAGAAACCCTATATTCAGCATATAAAGATATGGGGATGTCCAGCTTTTGTTAAAAAGCAGCATGTGGACAATCTTGAGGCACGATCAGTACAGTGTAAGTTTGTGGGATATCCAAAGAACTCCAAAGGGTATTTCTTCTATTACGCAGAGGAACAAAAGGTTTTTGTTTCTCGTTATTCCCATTTTCTAGAACAACAGGTTTTAGAAAAGGAAACAAGTGGGAGCGAAATAGAACTGGAAGAAATTCCAGAACCACAAACTACTACTGAAAGTTTGGTAGAACCAGTAGTTCAAGAAGAACAGGACATTCCCGTACCCCTCCGCAGGAGTAGTAGGCCATCTCATCCGCATGAGAGATACTACGATTTTCTCATAGATGGGGATTGAGAGGATTGCGTCATTGATGATGATGAACATACTAGCTTCCAGCAGGCCATCCAGAGCGGCGACTCGGTACGATGGCTAGATGCAATGCGGACCGAGATGGAATCCATGTACACCAACAAAGTATGGACTTTGGACTTTGCTCCAGATAGGGTAAAACCCATAGGATGCAAATGGATGTTTAAGAAAAAGATTGGTGTAGATGGACAGGTGGAAACCTATAAAGCTAGACTTGTTGCAAAGGGTTTTCGTCAAAGACCTGGTTTGGACTATGACGAAACTTTTTCTCCAGTGGCTATGCTCAAATCCATTCGGGTCCTTCTTGCTATTGCCGCCTTCCATTATTATGAGATCTGGCAGATGGACGTAAAGACGGCTTTTCTAAATGGTAATTTAGAAGAGTGCGTCTATATGGATCAGCCAGAAGGCTTCAATCAGAGTGGGAGCAGTGGGAAAGTGTTCAAGCTGCTTAAGTCCATTTATGGACTAAAGCAGGCATAGCGGAGTTGGAACATCTGTTTTGATGAAACGGTCAAAGAATATGACTTTATCAAAAATCCAGATGAACCATGTATATATAGTAAAATTGTAGCGTGAACTGTCGTATTCCTCGTCTTGTACATGGATGACATTCTATTGATAGGAAATGACATTCCTATGCTACAATCTGTCAAAAGATTCTTGTCACACAGGTTCTCCATGAAAGACCTGGGTGATGCCTCTTACATTCTGGGGATCCGGATCTATCGTGATAGATCCAAGAGGATGTTGGGAATTTCGCAGTCCAGGTATATCAACACTGTACTGAAAAGATTCAGTATGGATGATTCTAAGCATGGTAATTTACTGGCTTGTCACGGAATCACCCTATCCAAAGAGATGTCTCCCAAGACTGATTTGGAAAGGGGTCGCATGTCAGTTATACCCTACGCATCTACGGTAGGCTCTATAATGTATGCGATGTTGTGCACCAGACCAGATGTAGCTTACATACTGAGCGTGGTAAGCAGGTATCAGTCAGACCCAGGGGAGAAGCACTGGATAGCAGTAAAGAACATTCTCAAGTACCTGAGAAGAACTAAGGAGATGTTCTTGGTTTACGGCGGAAAATACCTCAAGATAGAGGCCTTTGCTGATTCCAGCTTCCAGAATGATAAGGATGACTCCAAGTCCATGTCAGGTTATATCTTTACCCTCAATGGTGGGGCGGTGTGCTGGAAGAGTTCCAAGCAGGACACCATTGCTGACTCGACGATGGAAGCGGAGTATATTGCTGCTTGCGATGCCCCAAAAGAAGCGGTCTGGATGAAGAAGTTCCTAACAGAACTTCAAGTGGTTCCTACCATTGTTGATCCAATGCCGCTGTATTGCGACAACAACGGAGCTATAGCTTTAGCGAACGAACCCAGGCCCCATCAGAAGTCCAGACACATCTTAAGGCGGTATCACCTGATCTGGGAGATCATTGATCGCCGGGAGATCGAGGTCCGGGGAGTTGCTACAGATGAGAACACTCCTGATCCATTCACAAAGGTCTTACCTCGGACTCAGTTCGAGAGGGTACTCGAGATGATCGGTATTCGATATACCAGTACATGGCCCTAGTGCAAGGGGAGATTGTTAGTGTATATGCCCTGGGGGCCATTATTGTATCATACTGGCTTGTATATTACTTAATGGAAGCTTGGGATATTCACTGTTATATTAACAGTCTTTCTAAACATGGTAGTATGCTATTTGGTTTATATCTATCTTAATATATGTGTATGTATTGATAGAGCCCTTAGGATCTTGCTTGACTACCAGCGTTGTGATGGCAGTCACACTAGTGGTGGCTGGGTAGTCTACAAGCACATACTTTTTCAGGTCCCTAGTCGTAGGATTATCGAGACAGGGCATCGATACTCCGGAGTAGACTAGTGTTCACGCTTCTCATCCCAGTTGGGGAGATGGTCTGTCCCACAGCCATCAGTACGTCGTACTGGAGATAGTATACAGGTGCTCGTTGGGTTACGGTTACACCGGACAGGATTCGCAGGGAACTGTTGGTTGGTATTATACCCATCGTCAGTTAATAGTTCCCAGGTGACATGAGTACAGCATAGTCCGTAGACTTGACACTGCTGCTTCGCCTCGAGTGTGTTCCTACTATTCTTAGATTGCTACCCTACCACGGCTCAAAGGAGTCGTGCAAACAGGTAGCAGTTGGGTGCATTCCCGAAGCACTTGGAGACAGTGGCGGTTAGACAGGATTCGTCTCTCCTGGTATTGGGAGTTGATATCGCACTATGTCTGGAGAGCCATTACGGAAAGTCCCTGGCCAGGGCAAGCGAGATTTACTGGTAGGTTTTCCAGTAGTTTCTCAAGGTGTAATTGGCTTCGCTCCGACACGACTTATACCGCTTTTAAAGGACTGACGCTTGCTTCCCCCTAGGCCCGATATTCGATAGTCCTAGACGAACAGACCGGACTGTATGGAGATTGTCACATCAGGCTCAGTAGGAGTTCGGATGGGTTTCCTCATCTGCTTCTTATCGACATCTACCTGGGGACCGTTACATACAGCTAGTGCCGCTTGCGGTCTGTGGTTAAACCCACTGCCAGCGTAGTAGTCGAGTCTTTAGAGTCCCACACAGAGAGTTTCCCTGCTTCGGGCGAAACGATATAGAGGTCGTATGGTTTTACGACATGGTTCGGACACGCACGTGCATTTATGCACGTACGATGTTCGGAAAGTTTTTACAAGCAGGCTTTGGTTTAAGCCAGATTATAGTATCGGATTATTGGATTTATATAGTCTAAAGTATTTCCGTGTTTTCACGGATAGGAGGGACGTTCTCATAAATTGTCGAGAAGCTTCTAGAAGGATGATGACTTGGAGGCTAAAGTGGCATTTGCATTTATTGAATTAATGAGTCATGGTGTGATTCATCCATGTAGTTAATGATACATTTATGATTCTAATGACTCATGAGATGAATCACTATGTGAGTTAATGAAGCATGAAGATATTTTTTATTTGTTATTCATTTAATAAATATGTTATGCTTCATATATATTCAAAATGATTTCATTATTCCAAAAGGATTCTCACTCTCACATTCTCTCTCCTCAAGCTCTCTCTCTTCAAACCCTAACCCTAACCTCTCATGTGTTGAGATCAAAGGTTAGAAAGACTTATTAATCCATAATCCCACTCTATATTCCTTAGGTTGCTTTGATTAGCACTTTGAGTAACCTAGTTACCTCAAGTTAGAGGTCAAGCTTGGAGTAGTAGCTCTCGGGTGGATCTTCTATTACAAAGAGGAGGCCGACGAGGAGGTGTCATCGAGAAGAAGACGGACTTGGTTCATTAGGTATAATCTTCTTTCATAGTATCTAATCCCTCCTAAGATGTTGTTAGTTAAGGTTTGGTAAAGATCCATAAGTTAGTCGATGTTTCTTTTAAACAAAATGATTGTTTTACCTATTCCGCCTCCCCACAAATCGTGGGGTGTCTAACTTCGACTTACACAAAAAGTCTTTGTTTCTCGTCATGCCTGCTTCTTGGAAACTGAATTTTTAGAAAATCAGATAAGTGGGAGCGCAATAGAACAGGAGGAAATTATGGAACCATAAGCTATTACTGAAAGCTTGGTAGATCCAGAGGTTTCAGAAGAACCGGACATCCCAGTGCCACTCCGCAGGAGTAGCAGGCAGTCTCATCCACCCGAGAGATACTACGGTTATCTCATAGACGGGGATCGAGAGGATTGCATCATTGACAATGATGAGCCAACTAGCTTCCAGCAAGCCATTCAGAGCGGGGACTCGGTAAAATGGCTGGATGCAATGCAGACCGAAATGGAGTCCATGTACAACAACAAAGTTTGGACTTTGGACATTGCTCCAAAAGGGGTAAAACCCGTAGGCTGCAAATGGATCTTCAGAAAGAAGATTGGTGTAGATGGACAGGTTGAAACCTATAAGGCTAGACTTGTTGCAAAGGGTTTTCGTCAAAGATCTGGTTTGGACTATGATGAAAACTTTTCTCCAGTGGCTATGCTCAAATCCATTCGGGTCCTTCTTGCAATAGCTGCCTTCCAAGATTATGAGATCTGGCAGATGGATGTAAAGACGGCTTTTCTAAATGGTAATTAGAAAAGTGCGTCTATATGGATCAGCCGGAGGGTTTCATTCAGAGTGGGAGCAGCGGTAAAGTGTGCAAGTTGCTTAAGTCCATTTATGGACTGAAGCAGGCATCGGAGAGTTGGAACATCTGTTTTGATGATACTGTCAAAGAATTCGACTTTATCAAAAATCCAGATGAACCATGCATTTACAGTAAGATTGTAGGGAGAACTGTCGTATTCCTCGTTTTGTACGTGGATGACATTCTCTTAATAGGAAATGACATTCTTATGTTACAGTCATTCAAAGGATTCTTATCACTGAGGTTCTCCATGAAGGACCTAGGTGATGCCTCCAACATTCTGGGGATCCAGATCTATCATGATAGATCTAAGAGGATGTTGGGACTTTCGCAGTCTAGGTACATTGACACCATACTGAATAGATTAAGTATGGAAGATTCTAAGCACGGAAAACTGTCGACTTGTCACGAAATCACCCTCTCCAAAGAGATGTCTCCCAAGACTGATTTGGAAAGGGCTCGCATGTCATCTATACCCTACGCATCTGCGGTAGGCTCTATAATGTATGCGATGTTATGTACCAGACCAGATGTAGCATACGCATTGAGCGTTGTAAGCCGGTATCTGTCGAACCCAGGGGAGAGGCACTGGATAGCATTAAAGAACATTCTCAAGTACCTGAGAAGGACTAAGAAGATGTTCTTGGTGTATGGCGGAAAAGACCTCCAGATCAAGGCCTTTGCTGACTCCGGCTTTTAGAGTGACAAGGATGACTCCAAGTCCATGTCGGGTTATGTCTTTACCCTCAATGGAGATGTGGTCTGTTGGAAGAGCTCCAAGCAGGACACCGCTGCTGACTCGACGATGGAAGCGGAGTACATAGCTGCTTAGGATAACGCAAAAGAAGCTGTCTGGATGAAGAAGTTCCTCACAGAAATTCAGGTGGTTCCAACCATTGTTGATCCAATACCACGGTATTGCGATAACAACGGCGCTATAGCTTTAGCGAAGGAACCCAGGTCCCATCAGAAGTCCAGGCACATCTTGAGGCGGTAACACCTGATCAGGGAGATCGTAGATCGCCTGGAGATCGAGGTGAGGAGAGTAGATTCAGAGAATAACACTGCAGATCCACTCACGAAGGCCATTCCTCAGACACAGTTCGAGAGGCTGATCGAGATGATAGGTCTTCGATACGCCAGCACATGGCCCTAGTGCAAGTGGGAGATTGTTAGTGTATATGCTCTAGATGCCATTACTGTATCATACTAGCTTGTATATTACTTAATGGAAGCTTGGGATATTCACAGTTGTATTAACAGTCTTTCTCAAAATGGTAGTATACTACTTAGTTTGTTTCTACTTCAATATGTGCATGTGTTTCTTTTAGCATATCGCTTATAGATATTAGTAGAGACCTTAGGATCTTTGCTTGAATACCAGCGTTGTGATGGCATTCATACTAGTGGTTGCTGGGTTATCTAAAAGCACATCCTTATACAAGTCCCTAGTCATAGGATTATTGCGACGGGGCATCGATACTCCGGAGTAGACTGGTGTATACGCTTCTCATCCCAGCAGGGGAGATGGTCTGTCCCACAGCCATTAGTACGTTATACTGGAGATAGTATGCAGGTGTTTGTTAGGTTTCGAGTACATCGGACAGGACTCATCGGGAACTGCTGGTTGGTACTATACCTATCGTCAGATAGCAGTTCCCAGGTGACATGAGTACAGCTTTGTCCGTCGACTTGACACTGCCACTTCGCCTCGAGTGTGTTACCACTGTACTTTGATTACTACCCTACCACGGCTAAAAGGAGTCATGCAAACAAGTAGTAGTTGGGTGCAAGCCCGAAGCACTTAGAGGCAGTGGCGGTTAGACAGGATTCATCTCTCCCGGTATTAGGGGTTGATATCGCGCTGTGTCTGGAGAGCCATTACACAAAGTCCCTGGCTAGGGCAAGCGGGATTTACTAGTAGGTGTTCCAGTAGCTTCTCAGGGTGTTCTGGGGTACACTTAGACATGACTTATACCGCTATTAGGGGTCTGACTTTTACCGCACCCCTACGCCCGATATGCGATACTCTTAGACGAACAGACCGGACTGTAGTGTCACATTCTGGCTCAGTAGGAGTTCGGATGGGTTTTCCTCATCTTCCTTCTTATCAACATCTACCAGGGACCGTTACGTACAGCTAGTACCGCTTGCGGCCTATGATTAAACACGCTGCCAGCGTAGTGTCGAGTCTTTATAGTCCCACACAGAGAGTTTCCCTGCACTGGGCAAAAGGTGTAGAGGCCGTATGGTTTTACGACAGGGCTACGATCACTTACTTGCACTTGTGCGCGTATGATGTTCGGACGGATAATACTAGTAGGCTTTGGTTTAAGCCGGATCCTAGTATTATATTGATGGACTAGTTTTATCTCTTAGTATTCGTATTCTTCGGAATGCGGATGCGGGTGTGTATGCATGGATGTGAGGAGCAAAGAAGGAGATACCTCATTATGTTTTTGACCATTGACTTTATTAAAACCATTATGAGGTGGTGGAAAATGTTTACTAATCTTTTTAGTGATAATTGTGTCATGGCTAATCGGGTTTGACAATTTGATCTTGTTGACTTTTGTTGACTTCGATATTTTTTTTAAGCACTAGATATTTTGGCTTAGCATTTATTGTGACATGATAATGGTCAAATCAAATTTAGCCATCACAATTATCCTGTTGAAAGATTTGTTTTCTTTTTTCCATGGTTGATAATCTCATACCTTTTCTCTCTTTTCAAGAGAGCTCCCATACTTGCTCTCCTTCTTCCTCCTCACTAGAAAACTCTTAAGCTCTCATGTGTTGAGAAAATTAGAGTTTAAATAGACAAACAAATCTATCTTCATACTCTACATCACCTACGACATCAAGATTAGCAAGCTTGTTGCCCTAATTACCTCGGTCTTGAGGTGGAGCTCGGACTATAGACACTCGGGTGGATCGTCTTCGACTCAAAGAGGCCGTTGAAGAAGCCACGATCCGGATCGACCAATGGAGCCTACGGAGACAAGGAGGACAGCGGAGAAGACCGAATGACTTATAGCATGAGGTATAATCTTCTAGCATAGTAGATAAAACCTCTAGTTTGGTTGTTAGCAATGGTTTAGCAAAGATCCTCAAATATAGTCTATGTTACCTTATGATAAAAATTTGATTTTTACCTTTTTCCGCCTCCCCGTAAGTACCGGGGTGTGTGACATAGACTTACACATGGAACAAAAGTGTACAAAATAGTATCAAGTGCATCCAAGTGCATAAAATAAATCTCAAGTGCATCGGAGTGCACAAAATCAACATCAAGTGCATCAGAGTGCACAAAATCAAAATCAAGTGCATCGGAGTGCACAAAATCAAAATCAAGTGCATCAGAGTGCACAAAATCAAAACCAAGTATACCTAGGGTATATATATATATATATGTGTATGTGTGTGTGTGTGTATATATATGTATATATATATATGTATATATATGTATATATAATCTCTTAACCATATGCATCTGATGTGCACGGAAATATCAGTGTAGTGCATCCGGTGTACATAACACTCCAATCGAGTGCAGTCACCTCACACAAAAATCTCAACAAGTGCACCTGGTGTGCACAAAACATAAATCAAAATGAAATTACTGTGCATGAAAATCTCCTCAATAGCACCTGGTTTGCACAAAACATAGATTGACCCTCAAATCCTCAAAATACATATATCAAAATAACAGACGTTGTGTTTTCCGTTCTCCAACGTTGAAAATGAAATGTTTTAGATCATAAAAACGCAAATCGAACTCAAAGGACATCGAAGCCTATCCTCTTCGATGTCGGAAGGTGTTTATACCACTGGAATTGGCATAGCAAGGATTACTACATGCCGTCTGCCACGTTCTAACGATCTCTGTCTCTGAATTCTTGTTCTTCTTGCGGATCTCTAATACCATGGCTTCTTTATGCGATCGTCCGGTGAGGAACAACGACACCATTCGTCTTAGTGCTGATACATCCCATCACATCTTCTTGACCAATAGTCCGGTCCCTTGTAACGCAACATGTTGATAATGGAAATCTTTATCCTCTGCTTGTGTGCTAACAACTGATATTGGGTCCAATCTTACTTATTATCAACTTCAAGAAAGAACCCCTTCAAGTCTCCTGCTGATCTCAGCTATCCAGCCTGCCCGGAACTAGTACTCATTACTCAATCCACTTTCTCTTTAGTAACCGCTGTCATTTCTTTTTTATTTCCTCCTGAAAATGTAGTCGTACGCGTCTTAGTATATGCATCAAATCTTCAATATCAACTGTGAAGAACAACTATTCACTGAACTTCGCACCAATCTCTTGTTCTATAAATCTCCAATATCAACCACTTAAGGAGCGTATCACGATAATCATGCGAGTTGCAAGTCATACTCGATTATGACCATGCCCGGAGCCTTACAAGACTTCCAAAAACATGAATCCGGCATCTTTGATACTCTGTAGAAGAATCTGGCTAAGCGCACCTTCGAAAACTCGTCCTAATTCGTCAGAAGAAAACTTACTGCACGATCTCTTTCTCGAGCGACTTGCATCAAGTCTGAGCAAGATCCATCTGAAGAAGTAAATCAATTTCACCGATCTCGTATCGGAGCGCCACAACGGATTAAAAGTCCTAACCATCCCACATCTGAATGGCTACTAATCCTGTTGATCCATCTGTACTTGTAACTATTGTCAATTTTTAACTTCGTGAACTCTGGAAGAAGCATCTCAATAACCTCAGCAATAATTGGTACTGCTTCCTGAACAGTACGCAACACCACGATCTTTGAAGAGGGAAAAACATCACTCCTCAAGTCCGACTGGTCTCCAGCAATGACTCGACCATCTGGTGTGGATCCCGAAGAAACTCGCTTCAACCTTAGAACCTAGTTGAATATGAATAAACGACATGTCTCTATATCACCGGAAAGTCATCCTGGTCAGTCCTTGTCCCAGACATGTCTGCTCTGACTGTATCTCTAACCGCAGCGCTCTCGGCTTCTATAAACATGGTGACCGGAACAATCAACATGCATTGACGAGGATAGATCAACGGAATGAATAGAAAGAAGATCTCAAGATATAAATCCTAAGGTAACTTAGGCGGAGTATCATAACGTAAATATGTCGCGGAACATATGTACGGTACGTCACTCCACTTAGTACCTACTCCATCAACCAAGGTCATCCAATATAACGAAAGTTCGGGTATAAGACCCCCAAAGTCGAGTCTAAGTCCTATAATGTAAAGTCTAGGTAACAAAAGTGCATGCCTAGATCCCTTATAGACAACCTAGACTCGAACAAAGGTTAAACCAAACGCTCTGATACCAACTTTGTCACGACCAAAATGCAGCACGTGACCGGCACTCAAATCACGTGACATCTAAAGACGTCGATGAGGTTCAAGTAAGCCGAAACCCAGAGTCTAAACCCTTTTGAAAATATTGGAGGTGAAGTTTAAAATAGTCATCATATGGAACCAGTTTAAAATAATATTTAAATTTAACTAAGTATGTTTGAAAATCATCTATGACGTTTTGAAATTCGACAGCACTTCCTTTGCATTTTTTGTATAACCCGATACAACATAATAATATAAATAGCATCCTAACGGGGGCTAGCTTCCATGCCCAAATAGTGGAGCAACCAAGCAAACAATATATGACGCACAATGGCGAAGAAAATAAAAGCGAAACAAAATAAACAATCTAAACTGGTCGACTCCAATGAGTGCGACACCACAACTCAGAAACTCTAGGTCTCGCTTCTAAGTCCACAATATACCCTTTCTAAATTGATGGAGTTTTCACTAGATACAAGAATATATGAATAATCAAGGGTGAGTAGGATACAATAGTAACCCACTTACCAATCCATCACCGAAAGGAATGTGTGCCCAAGACACTGATAATCCAAGCGGTAAAACCTGCAAGAAACTGTGGCACAACGGGGGTGAGTTGCCGACTCAGAGAATAAAAGTACATCTAAAGGTAGAAATCGAAATGCACAACGATACCTAGGTCATAAATATAGTATTATCATAATCTGTACTAATATAACATATGATATACATATGTATCATAATGCGACACTAACTATCATGCAATCCCATGTAGAATATATCCAATGCAAATAACCTATATCTAAGTATAAGCCCAATGTAGCCGAATATATATATATATATATATATATATATATATATATATATATATATACACACACACCTCTACATTAAAACAGCCGCGGAATATATATGTCCCGGCATAAAGCAGAAGTGATAGTTTGAAATATAATAAGTATCTTTACTTAAGATATACGTCCTGCTGTTTTTGATGGAAAAATGTCAAGAGGTTTACAATTTAAAGATCCCAGTGTCATATCAGACATTTCAAAATATCGAGTCCATAGCTCGTGTTTGAATTCCTTTTTGTGTATATGAATGCCCTTACAATATATACAGGTACTTTCCCCCGGATCAGTCATGGTCGGCTACAATAATTATAATCTAACTGTGTACCTCATGATAACAACATTTCAATGTATATATATATGGATATCCAGCATCGACACCCGAAATCAGAAATCTCTCGTGAACATCACCGACACGTAAATGCAGATATCGTCGACACCATCTCAACAGATGATCGCCACCCGATATCCCTGGCCCCGGTTTGTATCCCTTGGATATCCGCCGTGCCTAATCGAACCCCGATCAATATCCCCTAGATATCTGTCGTTCTCATCTCTATCTCCGGTATCGAGCATCCTCACTAGGCTCCCCGCCTATAATGCGTCTTTCCTGCCTCTCGGTCTCGAACCGGGTCCACCATGTATCTGACTGTATATCTTCCCCAATCAGTCCGTGTAGGGTTCCTAGGCACTCTAATGGAGTCTCACAAGTGATCAAACATGCACAAATCAAAAATTCCTTGTGCCTACAAACCCTAATACGGATCGTTAACTAGAAATCAAGGCGATGCAAGCAAGTAAACGGAAATATAGCTAAAGGGAAGGGGCTACAACCTTTGTAGATCCGGTCCTCCACCTCCTAGGCTCCGTGATGAAGTCCTCTCCGCTGTCCAAATCGAACCATGGCTCTAGCGTCGGCGTCATCGGAGAAAAAGCGGGCTAGGTCATCGACGACGATGCCGAAGATGATCTACGTCGAGGCATCGCTAGATCAAGCTCCAACTTCACCAAGTCAAGAAAACTTGTGAAGGAAACACCCTATACTACTTGGCAAGAGGTAGAGGATGAAGAAATAGGAAGTGGGTAGACTTTAGATTTGGATTTCTCACACTTTTTCATCAATCACCATTGATGTAGTAAGCTTTCTTCTCATGAAAGAAGAAGATGAAGAAGAAGAAGAAGATATGATAAGTTATCTAAATTAGATAAATAAATCAATACTTATCATTTACTAACCCTTGGTTAAGTGTAGAGAATGTACTATGGTTAGTTCATATGGTTAGGGTTAAACATGAGACAAGAATGGTGACTTAGTCAAAGTTTCATGAATGTTCAACTAAAAACAAATAAAGCCACCATTCATCTTTCTCTTTTCCAAAATGAATAAGATAAATGAATAGATAAATAAGTAAATGGAAAAACAAAACCCTAACCATTAGTTTAACCATGGTACATTCTTTACACTAACCCTAGCTTGCATGTATCATCAAACATGATACAATCTTGTGCACAAAAGTATATCACATATACAACTTGTGCATTTCAAGTGAGAAAATCCATTTAAAGTGAACCAATACTAGTTAATGCAAAGTAATATATCAAATATATAATTATACATCAAATCATTAAATCAACACTTGATTTAACGATCCGGTCATGTCGCATATAACCGGCTAGTATCCAATGTATCGGCTTATCGAGTCAATCCTTGATTCGATAACTAGGTTATATCGCATATAACCATTCGATACATTCATCGCGAGAATAGAATACGGTATCACATACACGCAATATTCTCGGTCCCGCACATATCTCATATGCGCTCCTATTTCGTTTCGCTTGAGCTAGGAAACCTCTGTGTAGGACTCTAAAGACTCGTCAATACGCCGGCAGCAGATGATGATCATATCAAACACCCACAAGCCGCAAGCGGTCTGCTAAACGTAACGGCCACCCGGGTATTGAGCGATCAGAAGATCGACGAGCAAGCTCGCTCACACTCCTGTGAATCCAACTAGTAACACTTACCGTACAGTCCGGTCTGTTCGTCTGATATGTCGCATATCTCGCCTAGGGGTGGTAAACGTCAGACCCCAATAGCTTGATAAGTCATGCCGACGTATGGTCCATAACTCTCGTGAAACTACTGATAACTCTTACCAGTATATCACAGCAACCCTGGCCAGGGATTTCCTGTTATGGCCAGTCGAGCATAGCGCAACATCAACCCCTAATACCGGGAGAGACGAATCCCCTCCTATCGCTCATTGCCTCCATGTGAATCGGGACTGTACCCAATAACCACCTGTTTGCACAACTCGGTAGAGCCGTGGTAGGGTGGAAATCAAAGCACAGTGGGAGACACACAAGACTCTATGACGATCTCGGGTCAACAGACTCAGCTGTACCAGTGTCACCAGAGAACTGCCATCTGACGTGAGGTATAATACCATCTGGGAGTTCTCGGCGAGTCCGTTCAGTGTACCCAGTCTCCATTGAGCACCCGCATACCATCTTCGATGTCAAACACCAATGGATATGGGATCATCCATCGCCCATCACATGGGTCGAGAAGATATACGCTAGTCTACTCTGGAATATCGATGCCCCGTCTCGATATTCCCACGACTAGGAACAATGAAGGGTGTACTTATTGACTACCCAGACCCCACTAGTATGATCTACATCATAGTCCTGGAAGTCGAGTACACATCCTAAGGGCTTTATCAACATGTAATCAGAGAGACAGAAAGTATACATGTTAAGATAAAGAGCAACCAGATAGCGTACTATCATGTCAAGCAAGAAAGTCTTACCTATATATGTCCCAGCATTCACTACAATATACATCCAATGTACAGTAATGGCCTATAGGGCATACATATAACTAACAATCTCCCACTTGCACTAGGGCCATCTGTAGCAGTGGTTGCAGTATCACATACTCAACCATCCCCTAAAAAGTCTCTCTTTGGGAAAAGGCCTTCGTGAGTGGATCTGCCATGTTGTCCTCTGAGTCTACTCTCCTAACCTCGATCAACCTGGAGATCAACTATCTCCATGATCAGGTGATGCTGCCTCAGAATTTGTCTGGGTCACTGATGGGACCAGGGTTCTAGGGCCGAAGCCATACTTCCATTGTCATACAATGGCAGGAACCTAGTTCATGTTATGAACCAATATACACCCAAACTGCCTCTTTGGTAGCATCTTTAATAGCGATGTTACCAGCCTTTATCGTCTAGTTTGCCACGGTATCTAGCTTGGAACTCTTCCAACATACTGTCCCTTTACTGAGGGTAAAGACAATGCCTGTGACTGACATTCAGTCGTTTTTATCACCCTGGAACTCTTCCAGTGATTCTCCCCAGGATCGATTGATACCATCTCACTACATCTAGTGAGAATCCTAGCATCCAATTACATCTATCTCATAAATGAAAACTCAGGATTTAGGAGGTATCACTTTGATCCTATTTGGAGAATCCTTGTGACAATAGGAGATTGACCGATTGTAGTATAGGAAACTCTTTTTCTATCAAGAGTATGTTGTCTACGTACAATACGAAGATGACCACCTTACTCTCTACTATCCTTTTGTATATACAAGGTTCGTCTACCATTTTGATAAAGTCAAACACTTTGACTATCACATCAAAACAGACGTTCCAACTCCGCGATGCCTGCTACATTATGTAAAGCAACTTGCACGCGTTTCCGCTGCTCCCACTGTTTACGAAGACCTCTGGCTGTGTTGTTATAGACGTTCTCTTCTAAATCAGTATTTAGAAAAGCAGTCAGGGCACCCAACCACCAGATATCGTAGTCATGGTATGTAGCAATGTTAAGTAGGATCTGGATGGACTTAAGTATAGTCCCTGGAAAAGGTTTCATCATTTTCCACTCTTGGTCGATGACGAAAACCTTTAACAAGTCTAGCTTTGAAAGTCTTAACTTTTCCATCTACACCAAGTAATCTTCTCAAGATATACTTGCTCCTGATGGGGATTTAACCCTTCAGATATAGCAACCAAAGTCCATACTTTGCTGGTGTATATGGATTCCATCTCAGATCGCTAAGCATCCAGCCATTCTTACAGAGTCCCTACTCTCGATGGCCTGCTCGAAACTAGTTGGGTCATCATCTCATGATGCAATCCTCGCTCCCACTGTCATCGAGAAACCGAGGTATCTCTCAGGCGGATGAGGAACCCTACTAGATCGGCGGAGAGGCTGAGGTTCATCGGGAACTATAGAATCCTTTGGTTCTGTCAAATCATCAACTGCAGTTTTGTATAGCTGGAACCTTTCCAGTTCTACAGAACTGATCCTGCCTCGATCTTGTCCGGATTTTGCTTTAAACATAGGCCGGACAACCCCAAATCTTAACTCGCTTAAGAGATGGGTTCTTCCTATACCATATCTCATATGGAGTGGTAGGCACTGATTTGATTCAAACCTAATTCAATAGGTATGCAGCTTCTCAAGTGCATAACCCCAAAAGGAAATAGGTAACTCAGTAATACTCATCATAGAGCACACCATATCTAATATTGTGCAATTGCTCCGCCCTGATACACCGTTGTGCTGTGGTGTATTCAGAGGAGTAACACTGAGAGAAAATCTCATTCTCCTTTAGAATAGTCCAGGAATTCTATGCACAAGTATTCTCCTCCCTGATCTTATCATAGGACATAATACTTATACCCGTATTTTGGTTCTCTGCTTCTAACTTATATTCTGTGAATATCTCAAAAGGTTCGGACTTATGTTCCAACAGGAACATATGACTGAATCTTGTGAGATTATCAGAGAATATAATGAAGTATGAAGAACCAGTCTTGGCATGTGTAGACAGAAGACTTTACATACATCATCATGTATCAGTCCCAAGAGTTTACTAACTCTTTTTCTGTTTCTAATAAACAGAGCTATGGTCATCTAATCTTTGTGACATGACTGGCAAGTTTCACAAGATGTAAATTCAAACTGATTTAAATATGCATCTAAAATGTAACTTCAGCCAGTCGGGTCATATTGATGTGACCTAGTCTACAATGCCTCAAGAAGGATTCGTTCATTTCTGAACTCTTCCTCTTGTGTGTGTTCTGTATACTAGGAACTGCAGTTTGATTTAGAACGTCAATGCTTTTAGATAACGTGCCTGAACCGATCAACTTTTGATATAGGAAATGTTCAAAACATTATCCAACAATACAAAATTATATCCTTCTTTACTAATAAAGAGACTGATATGATTTTGTATATCAGGTTCGGTATCTAATAGCATTTGTTCAGAATCAATGTACTGGTAATACAGGGTGACAGTGACCAACAGACTTGGCTGCAACACTTGCCCCGGTTTCTGTCTCATGAAACTTATCACCCGTTCTCAGTTTTTCTACCTTTTTGTAGCCCTATGTAACAGCTTACATATCTGGGATCCTGATCCGGTATCATATACCCAAGATACAGAGGATACTGAGAAACAGTTCTGTTTAACGAACACACCCGAAGAAGATGCATCATATGCACTTTCTACGTTTGGGCGGCATAGGAATTCTGGTATTCCCCTATTTCCTGCTCTGTCTTATAACAATAATAAGTTGGAGCGGGACCAACGTTCCCCAGCTCAGTATAACAAGCGGGTTCGGTCAATACATCCATATTATTATCTTGATTAAGGCGTGATATGGTCGCTACCTGGAGAGAGAGAAGAAAACACTCTGCGTGCGCTCTTGCAAGATCAGATTGGCTATTTATTTTATCTAATCAGGATGGCTCCCACTGTTTTTATCAAATCTTCCTTCAAACCCTAAAAGCAAAGACTAGCCGGGATTAATTACACTCTACAAGTTCGCCAATCTTTCAGCCAGGCCAGTGTCGGTACTTTGAGGGAGGTTCCCCGTGCTTTCGCACGGACCTAATTACTGTAAACCTCGTTTTCCCAGAGGCGTAACCCCGTTGACACCTTTCTAGACACCTACTTGATCGGCTAATTGCAAAGTGCAAAACTCTCCCAGGAGTAACAATTACTCGCAGTGGGTATCAGGATCCAACTATCATATAGAAGGTATGCAATCTCATTGCAAGTTTCAACACTTGAAACTCCCGATAATGGTTTTTACCCCTAGCACTTATGACCTTAACTAAGGTCAACAAATCATAAGTACTAGTCAAGTTCTACCCGTCATTTCGTGATTAATTAGATCCATCCACATGACCCTTAACTAAGGTCAACAAAGTCACGCGACTGTCCTAACTAATTGCATCATATGCGGTGTAGGAAGACATCACTTAGCTACCGTACACCGTGCCTTGACTATGGTCAACAAACACATCACGAATACTAAGTACTCTACTTCTTAAAATGACGGAGGGTTGCGAATGGTTTTTATGAAAACCTTTAACGCTTTGAACTTGATCTCGTTGCGGAATCAAATGGATTTTAAATGGAATCTTTTCGAGGCTTTTCTAGTTTTGCTAAAGGGGTCACTCCCGGTGAAGGGATCGTCGGCCCTTTCCTCGTCGAATGAGGTGCGGGATATATCATATATATCACTGTGCAAAGAGGAAACAATAGAAGCGATCAAATGACAAACCGAGGGTTGTAGCATCTGCCAGTTATTGCTAAAGGAGTCACTCCCGGTGAAGGGATCTCGGTCCCTTCCTCATCGAATAAGGTGCAGGATGTTCTATAATGAACACCGCGATGCAAAGCAAGAACTGTAGCTACCTGTTTTATTTTGAAATTCGATTCCACAACATCAATTAGGTTTATTTTCTTTCATTAATCTCATTAATGAATATCCCTTCATTTAAGTCCACCTAATCATCACAGATAAATATAACGTACGCTTATGCCATCCGCATTCGCCTCGATGTCCAGTCTGCACCGTTAGGTTAGGTAACTAACGGCAGAGCGAGGCAGGGCTAGCGCGGGTGTAAAACATAAGCAACGTCTATATAATATATCATATATACTATATACTACATCTATCTGAACAGAGCACAGAACATCGCATGATCACATCACAGATAACGCAGCAGAAAGAATTATATGAAATATTGGATATACTAGGACGTCCGTGTTTTCAATACGAGCCAGTATAAAACACGGATTCCACGGTCGTGATGAATAGCCAATCCCACACCCCTAGACCCCTACGAGAGCAGCAAGCAACCCTACCAATTCTAGGGTTAGGAGACCCGGACTCGACTCCTCGAGTTGGTCTCCCACTGGACCCCAGAACCCGGTTACTTGTGCTCCCCTCCTTGGGTCTATCCTAGTGCAGAAAAGTAAATAATATACATCAACGGTGACAACTTCCGCAACCTGGAAGTGCCCCAATAAAAGAATATTACATACAAGTTTTTACATGAATGAAAATGAAAAACACTCATCTCACATAAAAAACCCCGGCTATTCAAACACGACGATCCAATATAACATATCCAGCAACACATAACATCACATGTCATCAACGTAAGTAAATATGCGCATCCCAATTGTCGTTGACATATAGCAACGAAACCGGCGATATCACATATTACACTTACGGTCACAGAAAAGAAAGTGTAAAACTACAACAGTTGGAATCCGCAACTCCTTTAGACATCACATGCCTAATCAAATGAATTCTTTAGACATCGCATGCCTAACAATTATAAACCCCGCATTTTAGTCTCATTATCGAAAACTCTTTTCAATATCAAGTCGGGCAATTCAACAGGATTCCCGACATTCTGATCGAATGCTCGTCGCAAACTTCAGTAGACGGCCGCACCCCCAACGCCGTCGACAAAGTGCACCAAGGCGGAACACCGCTACCGCGAGCACCCGAACGGATGCTTTCGACGACGGGGTTCTCCTACAGTCACTTGGTCGGGGCTATCGAGTGAGGCTGTCTATTAAGTTTACCCGGCGAGTATCCGCGTACGCTACATGATTGCGACGGACTTTTGATCACATCAAAATTCCGTGGCAACCGATCAAGTGAGACTAAACTGCTATGTTTATAATATTCATTCCGTTATCTCATAACTATTTGTGAATTCCAATTATTGTATCATATTCCGGATAAATAGAAAATGCTAAACTTTTTGATCGAACAATCGAACACCCAAGTTTTCCCGATACAGCTCAACACATGAAATAAGTCTAACAACATTCACTTCGTGCCTCAGTACCAACGGTCCAGCCGTAGAAGGGTCAATCCAACGCCTCACATGTGGCACGCCGTACTGCCCCAAACCCGAAAGTTCAAAGGGCAGTTCAAGACGGTCACATAATCGAGTTAATGTTTGTTGTCTTCTAGAGGGTCCATTGCGTTACTTGCACTACTTAGAACGTTATTAAACTACGGAAAATCCAACAATTGGAAATTTCCCGGCAGGGGAAAAAGTGGGTATTTATATCCGGTCGAACTTTTTAACATATTCTAAGATTATCCGGAAAAGCACACAGACAGAATTAGACAATCCGATCGATACACCGAGTCCCCAATACAACCCAGAAAATGCAACTCTGGGAAAAAAATATTAAAAATTCCCAGGAAAACCAACACTTCTTACTAAGAATTACGGTGCAAACTTCGATGCACAACAAGACAAAACCGCCGCGGAACCGCCGCATGAGCATGCTCATGCCGCGGATCCGCGGCGCCTTTAAGGAATTAGGCTATCGAATTTTGCAGTAACCCTTACAATCCCCTGCTGATTTTTCTGCATATTTTTAATCTACAAAAATCCACATTTTACAGAATTGTCCAGAGAGCATTTTAAAGTCGGGGTTTTGGGTCGATCGGACTTCTAACTCCGTCTACGCATCGCCTAAGGCTCTAGCTAGGCTCTGATACCACTGTAGGGTTCCTAGGCACTCTAATGGAGTCTCACAAGTGATCAAACATGCACAAATCAAAAATTCCTTGTGCCTACAAACCCTAATACGGATCGTTAACTAGAAATCAAGGCGATTCAAGCAAGTAAACGGAAATATAGCTAAAGGGAAGGGGCTACAACCTTTGTAGATCTGGTCCTCCACCTCCTAGGCTCCGTGATGAAGTCCTCTCCGCTGTCCAAATCGAACCATGGCTCTAGCGTCGGCTTCATCGGAGAAAAAGCGGGCTAGGTCATCGACGACGATGCCGAAGATGATCTACGTCGAGGCATCGCTAGATCAAGCTCCAACTTCACCAAGTCAAGAAAACTTGTGAAGGAAATACCCTATACTACTTGGCAAGAGGTATAGGATGAAGAAATAGAAAGTGGGTAGACTTTAGATTTGGATATCTCATACTTTTTCATCAATCACCATTGATGTAGCAAGCTTTCTTCTCATGAACGAAGAAGATGAAGAAGAAGAAGAAGATATGGTAAGTTATCTAAATTAGATAAATAAATTAATACTTATCATTTACTAACCCTTGGTTAAGTGTAGAGAATGTACTATGGTTAGTTCATATGGTTAGGGTTAAGCATGAGACAAGAATGGTGACTTAGTCAAAGTTTCATGAATGTTCAACTAAAAACAAATAAAGCCACCATTCAACTTTCTCTTTTCCAAAATGAATAAGATAAATGAATAGATAAATAAGTAAATGGAAAAACAAAACCCTAACCATTAGTTTAACCATGGTACATTCTTTACACTAACCCTAGCTTGCATGTATCATCAAACATGATACAATCTTGTGCACAAAAGTATATCACATATACAACTTGTGCATTTCAAGTGAGAAAATCCATTTAAAGTGAACCAATACTAGTTAATGCAAAATAATATATCAAATATATAATTATACATCAAATCATTAAATCAACACTTGATTTGACGATCCGGTCATGTCGTATATAACCGGCTAGTATCCAATGTATCGGCTTATCGAGTCAATCCTTGATTCGATAACTAGGTTATATCGCATATAACCATTCGATACATTCATCGCGAGAATAGAATACGGTATCACATACACGCATTATTCTCGGTCCCGCACATATCTCATATGCGCTCCTATTTCGTTTCGCTTGAGCCAGGAAACCTCTGTGTAGGACTCTAAAGACTCGTCAATACGCCGGCAGCAGATGATGATCATATCAAACACCCACAAGCCGCAAGCGGTCTGCTAAACGTAACGGCCACCCGGGTATTGAGCGATCAGAAGATCGACGAGCAAGCCCGCTCACACTCCTGTGAATCCAACCAGTAACACTTACCGTACAGTCCGGTCTGTTCGTCTGATATGTCGCATATCTCGCCTAGGGGTGGTAAACGTCAGACCCCAATAGCTTGATAAGTCATGCCGACGTAGGGTCCATAACTCTCGTGAAACTACTGATAACTCTTACCAGTATATCACAGCAACCCTGGCCAGGGATTTCCTGTTTTGGCCAGTCGAGCATAGCGCAACATCAACCCCCAATACCGGGAGAGACGAATCCTCTCCTATCGCTCATTGCCTCCATGTGAATCGGGACTGTACCCAATAACCACCTGTTTGCACAACTCAGTAGAGCCGTGGTAGGGTGGAAATCAAAGCAAAGTGGGAGACACACAAGACTCTATGACGATCTCGGGTCAACAGACTAAGCTGTACCAGTGTCATCAGAGAACTGCCATCTGACGTGAGGTATAATACCATCTGGGAGTTCTCGGCGAGTCCGTTCAGTGTACCCAGTCTCTACTGAGCACCCGCATACCATCTTCGATGTCAAACACCAATGGATATGGGATCATCCATCGCCCATCACATGGGTCGAGAAGATATACGCTAGTCTACTCTGGAATATCGATGCCCCGTTTCGATATTCCCACGACTAGGAACAATGAAGGGTGTACTCATTGACTACCCAGACCCCACTAGTATGATCTACATCATAGTCCTGGAAGTCGAGTACACATCCTAAGGGCTTTATCAACATGTAATCAGAGAGACGGAAAGTATACATATTAAGATAAAGAGCAACCAGATAGCGTACTATCATGTCGAGCAAGAAAGTCCTACCTATATATGTCCCAGCATCCACTACAATATACATCCAATGTACAGTAATGGCCTCTAGGGCATACATATAACTAACAGTCCGGATAAGTAAAAAGTCCGAAACCGTATAGCTCCCCCACTCGGTTCGGAATAAAACCATCATAAAACATCAAACTCATGGCGAACGTCAACTCATCATATCCTGAAATATCATGTAAAGAATGAGAATACTTACATAGATTATTCTGATGATATATTATATATATACATATATAACAACGTCCTATACCACTGATATATATCATCAGGAGTAAATATCTAGAAAATCCATAAGAAGAAAATATAACATCTATAGTACTGATACTTGCAAATACGCAATAGGAATTAAAGGAAGAATGCGTAAGTAAATCATACAGGTATAAAGATATCAACTCTACTGTGTCATGGCACTACTAATGATGTGTGGTGTAACATACGCATCTGTGCTCGTGCTGCATGGCAATCATTAGTATTTGTGCAAGTGTTCTAAAGGTGTAATAGCCTACTTATATCAACGTCTATATACGTATTATATAACATAACGGTTCTACAGTGACATGGCAGTACCAATGAGGTGTGGTGTAACATATACGTACGCGCTCGTGCAACACAATACTCATTGATAATTGTGCAGTGTTCTATCAGAGTGTTCGTATCGCGAAAACGTATAACATCGATAATATAACGCTAAAATGTAAAGTAATCTAAGCGTAACTATTGTAATTACTTGCTATGAGCTATACCGTTATCTTTGGAAATGATACGAAATGTTGGTTTTGAAATAAGGAAGCTACTTTAAGTTAAAATATTTGTTTTGGAAATTGGCATCACATCCTTGTCTTCTATAACTTAAAAAGGGAAACAAATTGTTAGTTTTTAAAAGAATATAGCTCATTCAAGTATTACATGCTCACACGGAATAAAATATAACACTATGAGTCTATAGGAAACTTGACCGTTATTCGGCATACTAATATAGTCATTTCAAGTACGGTACGATTCTTCGTACAAAACCCACATTATCTCAAATATGGTATGATCCCTCACACGACTATACCAACCCTTGAATATACTATATGCACATGGAAAACTTACTAAATGCAACATCATTCTAATATCATAAACTTAATTAACACCGAGGAAACTAACTATATAGTATAGTATCATATATATATAAGGTTGCGGGGGTGCTAAACGCCATCCACCCGACTTCCCCTGTAGATGTAAATCTACTCACCAACTTGATAAGATTGCTGAAATCAACATTGCTATGTCCGCCAACTCCGTCTCGAAAATCTTCGAAATCGAACCTATAATCGTATTTATATCATATCTACGGGAAAATCATCTCAAAACTCAAAACAATGAGATAGGCATCCATAGGTTAGAACCGACAGCATATTTAACCAAAACGACAATATATATATCTGTCGCTAATGTATAAACATTAACGGTTCAGTTGCAGTTCAAAATACGAAAAATCCGTATCATAAATATCTGAAATTTGTTAAAACCTTTTCTAAAACATCCCTAGATTTTACTGTGTAAGTATGGAGAAAAATCAAACAATACAGTAACTTACAAAATACCAAAATCAAGCTACAGAACAAAATCCACCCTCAACTACCATCAAAGGGCCGGCGACCTCTGCCAAAAGTGGGTTCTCGCTGGGTCGGGTATGGAGTTAGGGTCTCGTGCTTTGTGTAAAGTATCATAGTGGTCTTATGATACTTCTGGTATTGCTAGATTTTCTAGTGATTACACCTATTGGTTCCAGATTCATTTACAGTAGGCTAAATATCACAAAACAAACTGTTTTTGTAATACTGCACACAAAACTGATATTGAACAGAAATGATTAAGTGAAGAGAGAGGAAGATATACCTATGGAGATTGTGTACACAAAGGATTCCAGCTCATGAAGTGCTTGTGGAATCATCTAGGGTTTGGATCAATTTGATGATGTGCACAAGTGATGAAAGGACTAAAGTTTTCTATTTTGAAATGAAGAACACATAGGAATTTAGGTGTTGGAGCTTGAGGAGTAAATTTGTATTCAGTTGAGAAAACTTAGAAGTTTCTATGTTTTGTGTGTTGTAGAGAGAGCATGAGGTGGAAAGTTATGAGGTGAAGGTGGCATGGAGGAAGAAGGAGGTGTCAAGCTTGAAGTAGGATGTGTAAAGTGTGAAGGTGGAGGTGTAGGAAATTTAGCATGCTTGGTAAGTTATATGTGAGGTTTTAACCTAGAATTTCATATGCCAACCATGATTAAAAGAATGCAACAAATAGGAAAAACTTTCATATTGCAAACCTAAATCCATATAACATAAAAGATATGAAATGATAACTCTATCACTTAATTATCATTAGCTAATTGAAAAATGCAATGTCATGTTAAAATAATTAAAATATCATTTTTATGACATCACACACCTTTATTCATATTTACCGAAATAACTACATTTTTACGGATATAATCCCGATACCAAAAGTTGTATTTGATATCACTTTTATAAACTCATTATTTTTATATTTTAAATTATAAATTAATATTTATAATTTTCCAAAATGTTACAGGTTTTGTCTTCACCCTCAATGGAAGGGCGGTATATTGGAAGATTTCCAAGCAAGATACCGTGGCAGACTCGACGATGGAGGCTGAATACATCACTGCCAACGATGTTGCCAAAGAGGCTGTCTGGATGAAGAACTTCATTGCTGAACTTGGTGTGGTTCCATCCATTAAGCATCCAATACCCTTGTATTATGTAACAATGGAGCTGTGTCTTTGGCCAAGGAACCCCGATCCCATCAGCGATCCAGACATATTCTGAGGCGGTATCACCTGATCCGGGAGATAGTTCATCGCCGGGAGATCATGGTCAAGAGAGTTCATACGAAGGAAAATACAGCGGATCCACTCACGAAGGCCCTCCCACATACACAGTTTGAGAGACTTTTTAGGATGTTAGGTATGAGATACTACAACAACCGGCCTTAGTGCAAGTAGGAGATTGTTGGGAATATGTATGCCCTAGAGGCCATTACTGTATGATATAGTGGATGCTTGGACATATATATATGGGATTTTCTTGCTCGACATGATAATATGCTCTCTGGTTGATATTTATCATAACATGTACACTTGTATTATTATACCGTCTCTCTGTTACATGTTGATAAAGCCCTTATGATGTTGACTTGACTACCAGGACTATGATGCAGATCATACTAATGGGGCTTGTGTAGTCCACAAGCACATCCTTCTACAGTTCCTAGTCGAGGGGATTTCGAGACAGGGCATCGATATTCCAGAGTAGACTAGTGTGTACGTTTCTTGAACCTGTATGGGGTGATGGTTGATCCCATAACCATTGGTGTTTGACATCATAGATTGTACACGGGTGCTCATTAGAGAATGGGTACACGGAACATGACTCGCCGAGAACTCCTATATGGTACCAAACCTATCATCAGATAGCAGTTCTCTGGTGACACTTGTACAGGTTAGTCTGTAGACCCGAGATCGTCATAGTGTCTTGTGTGGTTCCCACTTTGCTTTGATTTCCTCCCTACCACGGCCCAAAGGAGTCGTGCAAATAGGTGGATTTTGGGTACAGTCCCGGGTCACATGGAGGTAGTGAGCGATAGGGGGTTTCGTCTCTTCCGGTATAGGGAGTTGATGTTGCGCTATGCTCGATTGGCCATAAAAGCAAGTCCCTGGCCAGGGCTGATGAGATTTACTGATAAATGTTATCAGTAGTTTCTCGAAAAGTTATAGGCCACACATCGGCATGACTTATCAAGTTACTGGTGTCTGACGATTCCACCCCTAGACTTGATATGCGGCATATCAGACGAAGAGACCGGACTGTACGATAAGTGTTACTTATGGGCATCACGGGAGTTTGGACAAGCATGCTAGTTGATCTTCTATTCTTTCAATATCTGGGTAGCCGTAATGTCCAGCTAGTACCGCTGACAGCCTGTGGGTATCTGATGTGATCATTAGCTGCTGCTGGCATATTGACGAGTCTTTAGAATCACACACAGTGGTTTCCTAGCTCAAGAGAAACGAAGTAGGGCACATATGATGATATGTGCGGGAGCTTGATTAAATACGAGTATGTGATATTGTATTCTAATCTCGCGATATTTGATATCAGTTAGGTTATATGTGATATAACCGGATTATTGAATCAAGTGTTGATTCAATGATTTGTTATATGCATGTATATTTAATATTGGCTGGTTAAATATGATATGATCGGATTATTGAATCAAGTGTTGATTTAATAACTTGTATTGAATATTGACGGTTATGTGTGATATAACCGGATTATTGAATCAAGTATTGATTTAATAGTTTGATATACATACATACATACATACATACATACATACATATATATATATATATGATATTAGTCCGACACAGAGGTTTCCTAGATCAAACGAAACGAAGTAGGGCACATATAGTGATATGTGCGGGAACTTGATTAAATACGAGTATGTGAAACCGTATTCTAATCTAGCGATATTTGATATAAGTCAGGTCATATGTAATATGACCGGATTATTGAATCAAGTGTTGATTCAATAGTATATGTATATGTTGTTAATATATATATTTGGTATATATTTATATATTTGATATTAGCCGGATTATATTTGATATAGCCGTATTATTGAATCTTGTGTTGATTTAATAATTTGATATATATATATATATATATATATATATATATATATATATATTAACTAGTATTGAATATTAGACGGTTATATGTGATATAACCAGTTTATTGAATCAAGTGTTGATTTAATAATGTGATATACATATATATATGATATTAGTCGGTTATATATGATATAACCAGATTATTGAATCAAGTGTTGATTTAATAATTTATTATATATTAATATATTTGATATATATATATATATATAAACTAATATTGGCTCCCTAAAAATTTTCTTCTCTTTATACATATTAATATATATATGTGTGTGTGTGTGTGTGTGTGTGTGTGTGATATAATTATATGTATGGATTATTGTATCATGGTTGATGATACATAGAACTATGATGTATGAGATTCACACAAGAAGTGAGATGAGTAGATAATGGTTGATTTATAAATAAAAGAAAATGGAAATGAATCATTTTCTCAATATGCTTGTGGAAGCTTTGAAAAGCAATGACTCACCACATTCTCTTTGTTTTATTCTTAGATATTTTTCCCATCATCTCATCATTTCACTTCATGGTTCTCTCTCTCATTCCAAGTTCATCTCCCATCTTCTTCTTCACTTCCTCTCTTGATTTTTCTAGAGGTGAGAAAGTGAAAAGATATGAAGAAAAATTAGTGAGCAAAATTTCTTCTTCCTCGACCTATACTATCCTAGCCCTTTAGTATAGGTTGTTTGATTCACTAATACTTTGATTAGTGAAGAGTGAGCTTGAGTAAGAGAGACTTCAAGTGGATCATCTTCGGCCTCAAAGACAAGGAGCAAGCTCGTTCCTTTCACCAAGTGGAGTCTAAGAAGAGTTCTAGAGACTACTACTTGGAGCTTGAAGTCACGAAGAAGAGTTCTAGGGACTACTACTTTGACCTCAAGAAGAAGAAGCATGCTGATGCATCCACTTCTTGTCGAGATTTACTGCTAAAGCTCCAAGTAGTAGTCCCTTAGATCCAAGTAGTAGTCCTTAGAACTTTTCATATGCTCCACTTGATGAAAGGAACGTGCATGCTTAAGAATCTTCGAGGCCGAAGATGATCTACGTTGAGGAATCTCTAACTCAAGCTACCTCTTCACTAATTGAGGAATTAGTGAAGTAAACAACCTATAATAATTGGCTAATTTGGTATAGATTGATGAAGTAGGAATTTTGCTCACTTTAGAATTATTTTTCTCTTTTTTCTTTCTCACCTCACTCAAAGATAGAGAGCAAATAAGGAGATGAAGAAGATCTACAATTGTGAACCATGGGTGAGAAAAAAATCTTAAGAGATCTTAAGTAGAGACTTAACCATGGCTAAAGATAATTGTTGTGTTAATAAATATCTAGAGTAAAACAAAATTAGCGGACTAAGTCAAGGCTTCTACATGCTTCCACAAGCAACTTAAGCCATGGAATTTTCCACCTAATTTTGGTTTATCCCTTAATAATTAAATCACCCAAATAATCTTTAGTTTGGTGTGAGTCTTATACACCCATGTCCAATGTATCATCTAGCATCACACAATAGTAAATACATTAATATATATCTCATATATATTTATATGTATTTGTAGAAAAGAAATTCTCAAGTGGGCTAATATTAGTTAATATATATTAATATATCAAATATATAATTATAAAATCAACACTTGATTTAATAATCCGGCTATATCACATATTACTGACTAATATGATTTATATGTATATCAAATATACATATAACAAATTATTGAATCAACACTTGATTCAATAATCCAGTTATCTCACATATAACCTATATCGCAAGATTAGAATACTATATCACATACACGTATTATTCTCGGTCCCGCACATATCACATAAGTGCCCTACTTTGTTTCGCTTGAGCTAGGAAACTTCTGTGTAGGACTCTAAAGGCTCGTCAATACGCCAGCAGTAGGTGATGATCATATCAGTCACCCGCAAGCCGTCAGTGGTACTAGCTGGACGTAATGGCTACCCAGGTATTGAGTGACCAAAAGATCAACAAGCAAGCTTGTCCGTACTCTCGCAAAGTCTATAATTAACACTACCATACAGTCCGATCTCTTCGTCTGATATATCTCATATCGAGTCTGGGGGTGGTAAACGTCAGACCCCAATAACTTGATAAGTCATGCCGATATGAGGCTCATAACGGGTCGAGAAAATATTGATAACACTTACTAGTAAATCTCATCATCAACCCTGACCAGGGACTTCCTGTTATAGCCAATCAAGCATAGCGCAACATCAACTCCCAAAATCGGGAGAGACGAAACCCCTCCTATCGCTCATTGCCTCCATGTGACTCGGGACTGTACCCAAAATCCACCTGTTTGAACGACACCTTTGAGCCGTGGTAGGGAGGAAATCAAAGCACAGTGCGAGCCACACAAGACTCTATGACGATCTCGGGTCTACAGACTAACATGTACCAGTGTCACCAGAGAACTGCTATATGACGATAGGTATAATACCATCTAGGAGTTCTCGGTGAGTCCTGTTCGGTGTACCCATTCTCTAATGAGCACATTTGTACAATCTTTGATGTCAAACACCAATGGTTGTAGGATCAACCTGTAAGTCCACGTTGCGACCCCCGGTTCTTACGGGGAGGCGGAAACGGTATAAAAATCAAATTTTTAGTGCAAGAGGCAACATGGACTAAACAAGGTCGGGATCGTTACCTAAACTAAAACTAGCAAACTTGCTAAAGAGATTTAGCTACTCGGATGAAGATGGTTATACCTAAACTTGAACTCCTTCTTCTTCAAACTTTGTGGAGGTTGATGGTTCTCTTCTTGTCGCCTTCTTCCGTCGAAGATGGATCCACCTCGAAGGTTCGACCTTTGGGCTCTTTCTCGAACTTGGAGTGAACTAGAATCTCCGGCTTGCTAAACCCTTGATCCTAGAATGAGTAGAGAGTGATTAAGGGGTGCTTTTCTTTTTAAAGAGAATGATTCTCAATACATGAGAAGGGTTCTCTTTTGCTAGAGGAAGAAGAAGATGAAAATGAAGAGAGAGAAGCTAAATGAGATAATGAGCACTCTTTTTCTTTCTTGCAACCATAATCCAAAAGAAAAAGAATTATCAAATAATAATAATAATGATAATGAAAAGGTTGATGGAAAGTTTTAGAATGACCATTATCATTACCAACATTAAATGGTTTTGGAAGAATCAAAAAGCATCTTGCTTTTGTAATGATGATGGTCAAATCTTCAACCATGGTCAACAAGTCAACAATGGTCAACAAGTCAACAAAAACCAACCATGGTCAACAAGTCAACAAAAACCAACCATGGTCAATAAGTCAACAAAAAACCAACCATGACACTTTTCATTTTATTAATATTATTAATTGATAAAACATAAATCCATTAGGGTTTGGAAAAGGACGACTGTCAACTGTGCATACGCACCCGTTCCGAAACCCTAATGAAAGTCATCTTCCTCCTCCTCAAATAACTGTGCATACACACCTGCATTCTTGTTCCGAGGAACACGAATACTGAGAGATAAAAGCAACCCCAAAACATATACCGGTATCTGACTCAAACCAGAGCCAACCAGTAAAATCCGTCCGGACTCCAAACGTGCACAAGTGCGCGGATGAGAACGAACCCTGTCGCAAAACCATGCGACCTCTACTCTGTTTTGCCCAGAGGCGAATACCCTGTGTGTGAGACTCTAAAGACTCGACACTACGCTGGCAGTGGGTTTAACCACAGACCGCAAGCGGCACTAGCTGTGCGTAACGGTCCCCAGGTAGATGTCGACAAGAAGGCTGACGAGGTGAAACCCCATCTGAACTCCTACTGAGTCTGAATGTGACAGTCTCCGTACAGTCCGGTCTGTTCGTCTAATACATTGCATGTCGGGCCTAGGGGCGGTAAAACGTCAGTCCCCTAATAGCGGTACAAGTCGTGCCGGAGTGAAGCCCAAAACACCCTGAGATAACACTGGAACCTACCAGTATATCTCGCTTGCCCTGGCCAGGGACTACTCGTGTAATGGCTCTCCTAGACACAGCGCGATGTCAACCACCAATACCGGGAGAGACGAATCCTGTCTAACCGTCACTGCCTCCAAGTGCTTCGGGACTGCACCCAACCACCACCTGTTTGCACGAATCCTTTGAGCCGTAGTAGGGTAGTGATCAAAGTGCAGTGGGAACACACTTGAGGCGAAGTGCCAGTGTCAAGTCAGCGGACTAAGCTGTACTCATGTCACCTGGGAACTGATAACTGACGATAGGTATAATACCAACCTGTCAGTTCCCGACGAGTCCTGTCCAGTGTACTCGTAACCCAACGAGCACCCGTATACTATCTCCAGTACGACGTACTGATGGCTGTGGGACAGACCATCTCCCACACTGGGATGAGAAGCGCATACGCTAGTCTACTCCGGAGTATCGATGCCCTGTCTCGATAGTCCTGCGACTAGGGACCTGTATAAGGATGTGCTTATAGATTACCCAGCCCCCACTAGTGTGACTGCCATCACAACGCTGGTAATCAAGCAAAGATCCTAAGGGCTCCACTAATGCGTATAAGTGATATACTGAAATAAACACAAGTACACATTGAAGTAGAAACAAACCAAGTAGCATACTACTATTTTGAGCAAGATTGTTTATACAAGGTGAATATCCCAAGCTTCCATTAAGTAATATACAAACTAGTATGATACAGTAATGGCCTCTAGGGCATATACACTAACAATTTCCCACTTGCACTAAGGCCATGTACTGGCGTATCGAAGACCTATCATCTCGATCAGCCGCTCGAACTGAGTCTGGGGTAAGGCCTTGGTGAATGGATCTGCAGTGTTTTCTTCTGAAGCAACCCTCCGAACCTCGATCTCTTTGCGATCCACGATCTCCCTGATCAGGTGATACCGCCTCAAGATGTGCCTGGATCTCTGATGGGACCTAGGTTCCTTCGCTAAAGCTATAGCCCCGTTGTTGTCGCAATACAGAGGTATTGGGTCAACAATGGACGGAACCTCCTGAAGTTCTTTCAAGAACTTCCTCATCCAGACAGCTTCTTTTGCGGCATCAGATGCAGCAATGTATTCCGCTTCCATAGTCGAGTCTGCAACGGTTTCCTGTTTGGAGCTCTTCCAACACACCGCCCCTCCATTGAGGGTAAAGACAAAACCCGACATGGACTTGGAATCATCCTTGTCACTCTGGAAGCTGGAGTCAGCAAAGGCCTCGATCTGGAGGTCCTTTCCGCCATACACCAAGAACATCTCCTTAGTCCTTCTCAGGTACTTGAGAATGTTCTTTACCGCTATCCAGTGTTTCTCCCCAGGGTTTGACTGATACTGGCTTACCACACTCAGTGCATAAGCTACATCCGGTCTGGTACACAACATCGCATACATTATAGAGCCTACCGCAGAAGCGTAGGGTATAATAGATATGCGATCCCTCTCCAAATCAGTCTTGGGAGACATCTCTTTAGAGAGGGTGATCCCGTGACAAGCCGGTAGGTTACCGCGCTTGGAATCTTCCATACTGAATCTCTTCACTATGGTGTTGATGTACCTGGACTGAGAAAGTCCTAATATCCTCTTGGATCTATCACGATGGATCCGGATCCCCAGGATGTATGAGGCATCACCCAGGTCTTTCATGGAGAACCTGTGTGACAAGAACCCCTTGACAGATTGTAGCATAGGAATGTCATTTCCTATTAAGAGAATGTCATCCATGTATAAAACGAGGAATACTACAGTTCTCGCTACAAATCTACTATAGATGCATGGTTCATCTGGATTTTTGATAAAGCCAAATTCCTTGACCGTCTCATCAAAACAGATGTTCCAACTCCGCGATGCCTGCTTTAGTCCATAGATGGACTTAAGCAACTTGCACACCTTTCCGCTGCTCCCACTCTGAATGAAACCCTCTGGCTGATCCATATAGACACACTCCTCTAAATTTCCATTTAGAAAAGCGGTCTTTACGTCCATCTGCCAAATCTCATAATCGTGGAAGGCAGCAATGGCAAGAAGGATCCGAATGGATTTCAGCATAGCCACTGGAGAAAAGGTTTCGTCATAGTCCAAGCCAGGTCTTTAACGGAAACCCTTTGCTACAAGTCTAGCTTTATAGGTCTCAACCTGTCCATCTACACCAATCTTCCTTTTGAAGATCCACTTGCATCCTACGGGTTTTACCCCGTCTGGAGCAATGTCCAACGTCCATACTTTGTTGGTGTACATGGACTCCATTTCGGTCCGCATTGCATCCAGCCATTTTACCGAGTCAACGCTCTGAACGGCCTGCTGGAAGCTAGTAGGCTCATCATAATCTATGATGCAATCCTCTCTATCCCCGTCTATGAGAAAACCGTAGTATCTCTCGGGCGGATGAGACTGCCTACTACTCCTGCGGAGCGGCAAAGGAATGTCCTGTTCTTTTGAACTTTCTGGCTCTTCTAAGCTTTCAGTAATAGCTTGTGGTTCTGGAATTTCTTCCAGTTCTATTGCGTTCCCACTTATCTGAGTTTCCAAAAACTCAGTTTCCAAGAAGCGGGCATGTTGAGAAACAAAAACCTTTTGTTCCTCAGCGGAATAGAACAGATACCCCCTGGAGTTCTTTGGGTATCCCACAAACTTGCACTGTACTGAGCGTGCCTCGAGCTTGTCCGCATGCTGCTTTTTTACAAAAGCTGGACATCCCCATATCTTAAGGTACTTAAGACAGGGTTTCTTCCCATTCCACATCTGATATGGAGTGGTAGGCACAGTCTTGGTGGGAGCTTTGTTCAAGAGATATGCAGCTGCTTCTAGTGCATAGCCCCAGAAAGATCGCGGTAACTCAGCCTTACTCATCATGGAACGAACCATATCCAATAGGGTTCGATTCCTCCTTTCCGATACACCGTTATGTTGCGGAGTGTATGGAGGAGTACGCTGAGAGAGAATTCCATTCTCTTTTAAATACTCCAGGAACTCGGCACTCAAGTATTCTCCACCTCGATCCGATCTTAGAATCTTAATACTTTTGCCTGTTTGTTTTTCAACTTCATTCTTGTAATCCCGAAATTTCTCAAAGGCCTCGGATTTGTGCTTCATTAAGAAGACATGTCCATACCTAGAGAAATCGTCTGTGAAAGTAATGAAGTATGAATAACCGCTTCGCGCATGTGTAGACATTGGACCACACACGTCACTGTGTATGAATCCCAAGAGCTCGCTCGCTCTTTCTTCGTGTCCAGTGAACGGAGTCTTTGTCATCTTTCCCATGAGACAAGATTCACAAGTGGCATAAGACTGATACTCGAACGGATCCAAGTATCTTTCTTTATGTAACTTAGTCAACCGTGTCTCATTGATGTGACCCAGTCTACAATGCCATAAGAAAGCCTGATTAATATCTGGAGACTTTCTTTTGTATGTATTCTGGATATTGAAAATCTGTGGTTGGTTCAACACGTATATACCATTGCTCAGAGTACCTGACCCAATCAGAACTTGATTAAGGTGAATGTTTACAACATTACTTACAAACGCAAATTCATAACCTTCTTTAGAAACTAAAGATACAGAAATGATATTACAAGTTGCGTTGGGTACAAAAAAACAATTACGCAAAACCAAAACATGCCCATTTGTCATTCCCAGGTGATAGTCCCCCACGGCTTTAGCATCCATGCTAGCTCCGTTCGCAACTCTGAGGGTCATGTCACCTGCCTTCAAAAACCTACGGTTTCTCAACGCCTGCAAAGAATTACAGATATGAGATCCTGATCCGGTATCCAATACCCAGGAAGTAGAGTTTATAGAAAGACAGTTTTCAATAACATACACACCTGAAGCTGAAGCCGCAACCTGCTTCAGTTCCTGTGTCCGGGCCTTCCAGGCCCTGCAATCTTTCTTCCAGTGTCCACTCTTATGACAATAGAAGCATTCCTCCTTTCCCACAAGCTTCCCCGCAATCTTTGTTGCCTTTTCCTTTCCCTTCTTACCCACTTTACTAACACCGCCTCTTGGTTTGGCGGGGGCTTTCTTCCTCTTTCCATTGGCTTTCGCCTTGGACCTAGAGGAAGAAGATCCTCCTACAAACAAAGCGGGTGTTTCCCTACCTTTCTGTAGGGTGCCCTCTGCGCTTTTCAGCAAGTTTAGGAGTTCTGAAAGTTCAACATCCTTTTCTTGTAAGTTGAAGTTCAGTATAAACTGGGCGTAAGTGGATGGAAGGGACTGGAGGATTAAATCCGTATAGAGTTCACTTTCCAACGTGGTCCCAAGTTCCGCGAGGTCCTCAATGTAGCCAATCATCTTAAGCACGTGGTCCGCTACCGATGATCCGACGGCCAACCTTGCCGAAAATAACTTCTTCGACAATTCGTATCTTGCGATACGAGACTGCTCTCCATACAGTTCTTTTGTATGAAGAAATATGGATTCCAAATCCATATTCTCGTGCCTCCTCTGGTGTTCGTTGTCCATAGAGGCAAGCACGAGGCATTTGGCCTTCGCGCAATCAATCTCCCAAGTCTTACGGATTTCCTTATTCGCGACGCTGGAGGTGGGACCTGTGACGGGGGGAGCTTTGGTGGTAAGAAGATACCCCAGCTTGTCGTAAGTGATTGCCATTTTGACATTCCTGAGCCAATCTTTGTAGTTTGGCCCTGTCAGTATATTTTTATCTAGAAGTAACTTAAGTCCAGTCATTTCGATTTGGTCGCTGCAGTGGGAGAGAAGAAACACTTTAGCACGATGCTCTTGCAAGTTTAGAATGGTTTTTAATTTGTCTAAACAGGATGGCTCCCACTGTCTCTCGAATCCCTCCTCAAACCATAAAGGAAGAATTAGTCGGGATCAATCCCACCGCACAATACTTGCTTAACCGTTCAACCAGGCCAGTGTTGGTACTTCGAGGGAGGTTTTCCAACGCTTTCGCGAAGTTCCTTAATTAGAGAACCTCTTTTCCCTGGGGGCATAGCCCCGCTAACACCTTTCTAGGCACCTACTAGGTTTATAGCATTGATCGTTTAGTGAAAAATTTCCCGAGGAGTAGCATATACTCACAGTAGGATCGGGATCCAAATATCATCGCGTGACGAAAATGAAGGAATCCTACCATAATCATCACACTCCAAATGGTATGCAAATCTAGCAAGTTTCAATACTTATGAAACTCCCGATGTGGATTTTTGCCCCATGCTCTTATGACCTTGACGAAGGTCAACAAATCATAAGTCACATGTCAAGTTCTGGCCGTCATTATCCAGGTTAATTTGAACCTACCCGTATATACCCTTGACGAAGGTCAACAAGGCAATACGACTGTTCCAAACCAACGCATCTATCTATGCTACATATGAACACCCAACAGCTACCAATCTCTATGTCTTGACGAAGGTCAACAAACATAGCTTGAATACTATTGAATATTCATACGAAACGACGGAGGGATACGAATGGTTTTGGCGAAACCGTGAATGTAGTGAACTTGATTTAATCGATGGAACGAGATAGTTTTTTAGAAGGAGTGGCTCAATCTCCGCATTTAAAAGTTAGTTTTGAAAAGAACCGAGTGGTTTTTCGAAAGTGTTCCAACGACTTCAACTTGGTTTATTATCTTGCATTAGTTCTTTTAATGCGTGATATTCTTGCATTAGTTCTTTTAATGCGTCCCATCAATTATTCCTACCATTGCAGAAAACAACCAAAATATGACGTACGCTTATGCCATATGCATTCGCCACGGGGCCCCGTCATCACCCGTTAGGTTACTTAACTAACGACAGAGCGGGGGCTGGGCTAGCGCGGCTGTAAAACATAAGCAACGCCTAAATAGTTATAGATATAGCAATAGTAGACATTACAGATCACAGATGAATGCATTGGATATACTAGGAATCCGCAATCCGTTCGAGCCTGTAACGAAAAGCGGATTACACGGTCGCGGTGAATAGCCAAATACCCCACCCAAGACCCCTACGGGTGCGGCAAACTACCCGCCAAGAACTCGGCAGTTTGTGCACCCCTCCATGGGTCTATCCTAGGAGCAAAAACAGTAAAAAGAATTATACAATGACGGCTACAACCCCGACCCGGTTGTGCGGCCAAATAAATAATAATATTACATCAATTTACATTTACAATGAATGAAAGAAAAACAAAAGCTCATCTCACATCCACCCCGGCTATTCACCCGCGACAGTCCAACACATTCATATACACATTCCAATATCAAACACAGATCATGTATAACCCCGACTAATCGACTTATAGCGATTAGCCGACGTTCAATACATGCAAACATCACAGATATAACCATCATAGTCAAAGTGCAGTGAAGTTCGGAAAAAAATACGGAATTATAGGACCCCAAAAGTAAATTTCTTTTCTGGAAAATCTGGGCACATATAATATATTTTAAAAATCCCAAAACCAACACACAAACACACTGCACGAAAAATGATGCAGAGAAGACGACAAAGCGCGGCGGTTCCGCGGCACATGCCTACCCCGTGCCGCGGAAGGGCGGCGCTTTGAGCGCAACAGTGGATCGTTTTTCATGGGTGCACTCACAAAACCCTGAGACGATTTTACAAGTATACAGTTTTTCATTTTGAGCCAAAAAAATTTCAACAGAAACTCAGGTTTTGTAATTTTTCCGGTTTTGTGATTTTTCGTTTCCGAACTTCGTTACACTTCACTACCAAGCTAGTTTAAGTTTAGTTAGGCTCTGATACCAATGTAAGTCCACGTTGCGACCCCCGGTTCTTACGGGGAGGCGGAAACGGTATAAAAATCAAATTTTTAGTGCAAGAGGCAACATGGACTAAACAAGGTCGGGATCGTTACCTAAACTAAAACTAGCAAACTTGCTAAAGAGATTTAGCTACTCGGATGAAGATGGTTATACCTAAACTTGAACTCCTTCTTCTTCAAACTTTGTGGAGGTTGATGGTTCTCTTCTTGTCGCCTTCTTCCGTCGAAGATGGATCCACCTCGAAGGTTCGACCTTTGGGCTCTTTCTCGAACTTGGAGTGAACTAGAATCTCCGGCTTGCTAAACCCTTGATCCTAGAATGAGTAGAGAGTGATTAAGGGGTGCTTTTCTTTTTAAAGAGAATGATTCTCAACACATGAGAAGGGTTCTCTTTTGCTAGAGGAAGAAGAAGATGAAAATGAAGAGAGAGAAGCTAAATGAGATAATGAGCACTCTTTTTCTTTCTTGCAACCATAATCCAAAAGAAAAAGAATTATCAAATAATAATAATAATAATGATAATGAAAAGGTTGATGGAAAGTTTTAGAATGACCATTATCATTACCAACATTAAATGGTTTTGCAAGAATCAAAAAGCATCTTGCTTTTGTAATGATGATGGTCAAATCTTCAACCATGGTCAACAAGTCAACCATGGTCAACAAGTCAACAAAAACCAACCATGGTCAACAAGTCAACAAAAACCAACCATGAAACTTTTCATTTTATTAATATTATTAATTGATAAAACATAAATCCATTAGGGTTTGGAAAAGGACGACTGTCAACTGTGCATACGCACCCGTTCCGAAACCCTAATGAAAGTCATCTTCCTCCTCCTCAAATAACTGTGCATACACACCTGCATTCTTGTTCCGAGGAACACGAATACTGAGAGATAAAAGCAACCCCAAAACATATACCGGTATCTGACTCAAACCAGAGCCAACCAGTAAAATCCGTCCGGACTCCAAACGTGCACAAGTGCGCGGATGAGAACGAACCCTGTCGCAAAACCATGCGACCTCTACTCTGTTTTGCCCAGAGGCGAATACCCTCTGTGTGGGACTCTAAAGACTCGACACTACGCTGGCAGTGGGTTTAACCACAGACCGCAAGCGGCACTAGCTGTGCGTAACGGTTCCCAGGTAGATGTCGACAAGAAGGCTGACGAGGTGAAACCCCATCTGAACTCCTACTGAGTCTGAATGTGACAGTCTCCGTACAGTCCGGTCTGTTCGTCTAATACATCGCATGTCGGGCTTAGGGGGCGGTAAAACGTCAGTCCCCTAATAGCGGTACAAGTCGTGCCGGAGTGAAGCCCAAAACACCCTGAGATAACACTGGAACCTACCAGTATATCTCGCTTGCCCTGGCCAGGGACTACTCGTGTAATGGCTCTCCTAGACACAGCGCGATGTCAACCCCTAATACCGGGAGAGACGAATCCTGTCTAACCGTCACTGCCTCCAAGTGCTTCGGGACTGCACCCAACCACCACCTGTTTGCACGACTCTTTTGAGCCGTGGTAGGGTAGTGATCAAAGTGCAGTAGGAACACACTTGAGGCGAAGTGCCAGTGTCAAGTCAGCGGACTAAGCTGTACTCATGTCACCTGGGAACTGATAACTGACGATAGGTATAATACCAACCTGTCAGTTCCCGACGAGTCCTGTCCAGTGTACTCGTAACCCAACGAGCACCCGTATACTATCTCCAGTACGACGTACTGATGGCTGTGGGACAGACCATCTCCCACACTGGGATGAGAAGCGCATACGCTAGTCTACTCCGGAGTATCGATGCCCTGTCTCGATAGTCCTGCGACTAGGGACCTGTATAAGGATGTGCTTATAGATTACCCAGCCCCCACTAGTGTGACTGCCATCACAACGCTGGTAATCAAGCAAAGATCCTAAGGGCTCCACTAATGCGTATAAGTGATATACTGAAATAAACACAAGTACACATTGAAGTAGAAACAAACCAAGTAGCATACTACTATTTTGAGCAAGATTGTTTATACAAGGTGAATATCCCAAGCTTCCATTAAGTAATATACAAACTAGTATGATACAGTAATGGCCTCTAGGGCATATACACTAACACAACCATCGCCCCATACAGGGTCAAGAAACGTACACATTAGTCTACTCTAGAATATCGATGCCCTTTCGCAATACTCCCTTGACTAAGAACAATTAATGGATGTACTTGTGGACTATCCTGGCCCCACTAGTATGATCTGCATCATAGTCCTGGTATTCAAGTACACATCCTAAGGGCTTTATCAACATGTAACGCAGTGACTGTATAATGATACAAGTGTACATATTAAGATAAAGAGCAACCAAATAGCATACTATTATGTTGAGCAAGAAAGTCCTCTCTATATATGTCCAAGAATCCACTACAATATACAATCATGTACAATAATGGCCTCTAGGGCATACATATAACTATCAATCTCCCACTTGCACTAAGGCCAATTGTTGTAGTATCTCATACCCAACATCCCAAAAAGTCTCTCAAATAGCCTTCGTGGGTGGATCCGCCGTGTTATTCTTCGTGTCAACTCTCCTAGCCTCGATCTCCCGGAGATCAACTATCTCCCTGATCAGTTGATACCGTCTAAGAATATGTCTGGATCACTGATGGGATCGGGGTTCCTTGGCCAAAGCCACAGCTCCATTGTTATCATAATACACAAGTATTGGATGCTTAATAGTAAGAACCTCAACAAGTTCATCTCATGAACTTGTTCATCCAGACAGCCTCTTTGGCAGCATCGTTTGTAGAGATGTATTCAGCCATCATTGTCGAGTCTACTACAGTATCAAGCCTGGAACTCTTCCAACATACCTTCCCTCCACTGAGGGTAAAGTCAAAACCCGAGACCGACTTACAGTTGTCCTTATCACTCTGGAAGCTCGAATCGGTAAAGGACTCGACATGGAGTTCACTGTTACCATACACCAAGAACAATTCTTTAGTCCTTCTCAAGTACTTAAGAATGTTCTTCATAGTTGTCCAGTGCTTTTCCCCAGGATCTGATTGACACCTACTCACTACAGCTAGTGAGTATGATACATCCGGTTAGATCTATCTCTATAGAGCTTAATCCCAGGATGTAGGAGGCATCAGCTAGATCTTTTATAGAGAAACTGTGATAAGTAGAGCTTGGCCGAGTGTAGCATAAGAACATCATTTCCTATCAAGAGTATGTCATCCACGTACAATACGAGGAAGACAATCTTACTCTCTACAACTTTCTTGTATATACAAGGTTCATCTACGTTTTTGATGAAGTCAAACTCTTTGACTGCCACATCAAAACAGATGTTCCAACTCCGCGATGCCTGCTTTAATCCGTAGATTGATTTAAGCAGCTTGCACACCTTTCCGCTGCTCCCACTATCTACGAAGCTCTCTGGTTGTGTCATGTACACGCTTTCTTCTAAATCACCATTTAGCAAAGCGGTCTTAACGTCCATCTGCCAGATTTCGTAGTCATGGTATGAAGCGATGGCAAGTAGGATCCGGATGGACTTAAGCATAGCCACTGGAGAAAAGTTTTCATCATAATCCACACCTGGTCATTGACGAAAACCTTTTGCTACAAGTCTCAACTTTTCCATCTACACCAACTTTCTTCTTAAAGATCCACTTGCCCCCAATGGGTTTTACCTCTTCAGGAGAAACTTCCAAAGTCCATACTTTGTTGCAGTACATGGATTCCATCTCAGATCGCATTGCATCCAGCCTTTCACAGAGTCCCCACTCGTGATGGCCTGCTCGAAACTAGTTAGGTCATCATCTTCCATGATGCAATACCCGCTCCCACCGTCAATGAGAAAACCGTAGTATCTCTCAGGTGGGTGAGGAACCCTACTAGATCTGCGGAGTGGCTGAGGTTCAATGGAGACTATCGAATCCTCCGGTTACACCAAATCATCAGTTTTGTTTGTGTGGCTGGAACTTCTTCCAGTTCTACCTCATTAACACTAATTTCTTTTACAAGAAATTCATTTTCTAAAAAGGTTGCATGTTGAGCAACAAACACCTTTTGTTCATCACAGTGGTAGAAGATATATCCATAGGAATCCTTTGAATATCCCACAAACTTACATAGAACAGACCTTGCCTCGAGCTTGTCCGGATTTTTCTTTTTAACATAGGCCGGACAACCACATAACTTAACTCGTTTAAGAGATGGTCTCTTCGCATTCCATATCTCATATGGAGTTGTAGGCACTTATTTGGTTGGAACTCTATTCAATAGGTATGCGGCTATCTCAAGTGCATAATCACAAAAGAAAATAGGCAACTCTGCTGTACTAATCATAGAGCACACCATATCTAATAGGGTGCGATTCCTCCGCTCCGATACACCGTTGTGCTATGGTGTATATGGAGGAGTAAGCTGAGAGAGAATTCCATTCTTTTTAAATAATCCAGGAACTTCATATTTAAGTATTCTCCTCCCCAATCAAATCGAAGGATTTTAATACTTTTACCCGTTTGGTTCTCTACTTCACACTTATATTCCTTGAATTTCTCAAAAGATTCATATTTATGTTTCAACAGGAACACATGTCCGTATCTTGAGAGATCATCAATGAATGTAATAAAGTACACGGAACCATTTCTGGCATGTGTAGACATGGGACCGCATACATCACTATGTATCAGTCCCAAAAGTTTAGTAACTCTTTCTTGTAGGGTTATTAGGCACTAGAACAAGGTTCTACAAAGCATCAACAATACCAAAATCAAATTTTTCAAGTGCCGAACAACCCAAGCAAGATCTTAGACTAGAGATTAGGCAAAACAATAAGCATGTAAACAACTTTACTTCTAAGAGTTTGGGATTACAACCTTTGCAGTCCGTTCCTTCACTTCATAAGCTCCGTGTTGAGATCCTTTCGCCGCGATCATCATGTACCCGGACACTAGAGAGACTCCATGAAGAGAAAGATGCAAGCTTGCTTCCGATCTTCAACAACTAAGATGATCTACCTTGAAGAAACACAAACCAAAGCTTTTGCTTCACTAATCAAGTATTAGCAAAGAAAACACCCTAATCTAAGTGGATAGAATAGATGAGGATGATGAAATAGTAATTTAGCTCTCTTTTGTTTTCAATTTATCACTCATTATCATCACTTGTCAAAAACCTAGTCAAGGTTTTCATGCAAGAAGAAGGAAGAAGAAGAAACAAATCCTTTTGTGATGAATAATGAAAATAATTGTTGTGGTTACAAATCAACCATGGGTAAAGAATGAAGACTTAACCCTTGTTGAAAATTAACTAGGGTAAAGGGTTTGGGTTGGGTTAAAAAAATATCTACACAAAATATCAAAATCAAAGTCAAAGCTTCAAGAAGCTTCATCCAAGCTTAACCCTAATCCAAAACTAACCATATTTAAGCTCCACAAAACATGTTGCATTTGTAACCCTAACTTGTTACAATATTATATATCACATATACAATATTTATTGTAACAAAATAAAATAATACAATTAACGTATATCACATATATATCAATGTATTATCCAAGTGAGAAAAAGAATTTTTAAGTGAGCTAATATTAGTTAATGTAATATAATATATCAAATATATAATTATACATTAAATTATCGAATCAACAATTGATCCGATAATCCGGCTATTTCATAAATAACCGACTAATATAATCTATATCAGTTCATCGAACCAACACTTGATCCGATGACCCGGCTATATCACATATACCCGGCCAATATCACATATCGCGAGAATCTAATACGGTATCGCATACATGTATTTTTCTCGGTCCCGCACATATCACATATGTGCTCCTACTCCATTTTTCCTGAGCCAGGAAACCTCTTTGTAGGACTCTTAAGAATCGTCAATACGCCGGCAGTAGGTGATGATCATATCAAACACCCACAAGCTGCAAGCGGTCAGCTAAACGTAACAACCACCCAGGTAATGAGCGATCAGAAGATCAACAAGCAAGCCTGTACATTCTCGTGCGAATCCATTCTGTAACACTCCCCTACAATCCGGTCTCTTCGTCTGATATGTCGCATATCCAGTCTAGGGGTGGTAAACGTCAGACCCCAGTAACCGATAAGTAGTGTCGATATGAGGTCCATAACAATTCGAGAAACTACTGATAACACTTACCAGTAAATCTCAGCAACCCTTGCCAGGGATTTCCAGTTATAGCCAATCGAATACATCGCAACATCAACTCCTGTTCATACCAAAATATTGCATTTTACACCGTCCATTCTTACGCTCGTTTGTTTATAGGAAGGTGCTTTTAATCAGTGTTTGCTACATAATTGCAGGATACTGGTCTCAGCTCTAAATAGTGAATATCATGGAAAAGTACGACAAATTCTGGATTACTGCCAACAACAGATAAAACACGGGTCTCCGCTCTCTATCCGTGTGTTGCCACATACCAGTGTAAGGGACAAAATGGCAAATCGATTGTCATTTTCATGCACAAAGCTCAATGTCAACACAAGATCCAAGAAATCTACGCGGAGCTCGAGGAAATCATGGCAAAAGATCCACATCACATCACCTTTTTTTCTACTGAAATTCTGGAAGAATTGTGAAGAAATTCTGAGAAAAGTCATATACCACACTAAAGAGTACAGACAACCAGGGAATACGACAAAAGATGAAGGCCCAAGCCCTCTTTATGGCCGCGGTTCCGCGGCATAAGCATGCTTAGGCCGTGGAACCGCGGCCATATAGGCTCCGTAGTGGATGAAATTTTAGGGGCTTTTTGGTCATTTCATGATGTGCCAGAATATTGCCCTTGGTTCTCTGTTTCCTGCCTATAAATAGCTCAGAACTTGCCAAGCCAAAGGAGTACATTCTTATGCCTCTTTTTTGTTAGTTTTTAGTCTTCTTCTTCTTCTTCTTCTTCATTCTTTCCTCCATGAAAATGTAGTGAGAGCATTGAGTGGATGTTAAATGAAGATGAGGGTTTTTTGTATCATTCTTTTTTTGCTTAGCTTCCCCCTTGAGCTCTCTACCTTAACTTGATCTTGCAACCTCTTAAGTGAGCTTGCAAGTTTAAGCTTTGGTCATTGATCTCAAAGGGGTTGTATCATTTTGTTCTCTCTTTTGTGCTTCATTTCACATGCGTTCTTTACCCTTCTCTTGATCTTGCAACCTCTTGATTGAGCTTGCAAGTTTAAGGGTTGGCTATTGATCCCATGGCTTGTCTTGAGTTCTATGGTTCTTAGTGTTACTTTCTTGCTTATCTCTTTCTTGCATTTTTCATTCTTGTCTTTTGTTACTTGCAATTTATTATCATGCACTTTAATTACTTGCTTGTAATCTTTTCTTTTCTTTGTTTATCTTTTTGTTCTCTCTTTTTGGTTCTTTTTGTGAATGGTTGTAATTATTGTTTTTAAGAATAAATATGATATTGTAAGTTAATGTTTCTTTGCTCATTTCCTTTTCCCGTTATTTTCCATTGAACTCCGCCCAAACGATACGCAAGCGCTCCGTTAGGCACCCTACCCTACCAAGGTAACGGTGATTCCTAACCGCGACCGGTTACGTTCGGTTTGGCCGGAGGCGAAAGCAAGAGACAAGAACGGAAGGACAAGGGTAAATAAGCCGGATTCCACGAATATCGTGCTTAAATCCCCTAATCCACGTTGGTGCCAATTGCTCTAGCTTCAATTGGTCAATACTCGGCTCAAAGGTTTTGAGTGCGGATTCCTTTAGCTTACACATTCGTATCTTTTTCTTAACAACTTTATACTTGCATATATCATATAGGATAGAACTGAACAAACATATACACATTCTTTATTGACTCGTCTAAAACTCGAACGGACATACAACCATCTCCCTGTGGATCGACCCGTGCTTAACCGGCTAGCTGCATAGCGACACCGTCCTGATCGCGGTTATACTTTAGAACTTTGAACATCCGACACGCCAAAAGCGTGCGATCAAATGGCACCGTTGCCGGGGAGACGGTAGCGTATTTTCTTTCTTGTTATTCGGGTTAATATTCTTTTTGTATATATTTATAAATAAAAAAAATCTTTTTGTTTTTTTTGATAATTTTTGTGAGCAAGTCTGCAGATTTTTGCGGATTTGCGAACTGCGATTGTGGGTAGCAAAGTGTACGTTCAAGGCTAAGGTGATTGCAAAGTACAGTGCCAAAGATCCGGGTAGTTTGACCCGCGCAAGCGAACTTTTCAAGCTTACCGGATTTGATTCAACGGGGGTTTCCTAACCCAAAACTTAACGGTACGTACTTTACTAACACCTTCTTCTCAAATTCGACGCATCCAATATACTATTCTTTGCAGGATTCTTTGCAAGTTCGCTAGCAAACACTAAAAATTGACTAACCCGTATTTGTTGCAGTGTCGTGCTTAAACTAAAAAACGATTGTTTGATTCTTTATAGAATTTTTATTGAATTGCGCATTGCATACATTAATACGGACTTAAGGGCAAGCGAACCCCACAACATACGGTAAAGGAATTCATCACCTTTTCCATGGCCCACAAATCACGAATTTGAGCATAATGTTTACCCGCACAAAATTTAAAAGAAACTAGACTTTAATCCTTAAGGACTTCGCGCTCACTAGGAGAAGTTGACTGTGTTTAGAACCTCGCTTAACGGTATATTGTTTACGGGGTGTCTAGGAAAGTGTTAACGGCGAAACCGCCAAAAGAGAAAGGGTTATTTAATTAAGGAACTTCGCGAAAGCGTTGGAAAACCTCCCCTTATCTCTGCACTTACCTGGCCTCGTGATCAGTGTATCTTGAGCCCGTTTCTCGACACAGTTTTACTTCGACAATCAAGTTCTGGAGCAGGTCTAGTTGACCTAGGTGAACCCTAGAATGATTAGGTGTGTGGTATTTTTTTGTCGTGATTGTTTTTGTCCATATTCTTTTTTGTGTGTATAATTCATTCTTTTGTTAATAGCTACCTAAAAAAATAAAAAAAATATCACATTCTTTTTCTCCTCCTTTTCTCTGCCTTTCTTTCTTTCTCTCTTCATATCATGGGTACACCACCTCGCAAATCTCTTGCCGAACTTTGGTACCCACAACCAGACATTACTTCTTACGGTTCTTGCTTTGGCCGAACGTCGAACGATCCCTCCATGCCCAAAATCTCTTTGAAAGATCGGATAGACGCGTCTAGGACAAACACTTGCCCTCCGCAATCCACTTTGTATCAACCTTTTCAACCTCCCCCACCCTCTTATGTTGATACCCCTTTTGCAAGTCGTCCTTTGTCCATCGCTGAACATATTGAACAATCCTGTAGCCGATCTTTCACTCTTTTCACCACTACAGATTCTTGGGATCAACAATTCCATTCACCTTCTTATCCAAATGTTGATCCTGTTCCTGTCCAGCCTTTCAATTCCTACCAGTCCTACCCGACTTTTGCACCTTCCCTAGACATTGCTTCTGAACCGCCATTTGGGAATTTTCAGTATCCAAACAACTTTGAATCTTTTACTGAAACCCCTTCACAACCCATGTCTAGTCTTGAACAGTCTTTGGAAGACTTGAGGGTAGCGTCATGCCAACAGATGATGGATTTGAATGCGTCCATGACCACCCTCATACAACCTACTGACCCGGTAGCTAGTTTCCAACTAGCTCCTAATATTCCAATGTATGGTGAGGCGGTTGGACAGGTTGAGAATTTGAGTGGAGAGAGTGAGATGTACCCCCTTCCGAATCAAGCCTACCCATTTTAACTTGAATCCCACGACTCCAGTTTTGAATGTCTATCTAGTGTTCGAAACGATTCATTGATTAAAGATAGAACTGATAATGAGTTGTGTGACCTTGTAGTGTTTGATTTGCCCGATTGTGAAGGGTCCCTTTCGAGTGAAACCACACCCAATCCTTTTGACCACTACACCTCCACTCTAGAACCTGAATTGATTAATATCCATGCTTTTGTTTAGGTGTATGAGAATATTGATTTTCACTTGATTGAGGATATTGACGCCGGGAATATTTTGGATGATGAACCTGTAGATTTGGCAGAGTTTTTCTCTCCGATTCATCATCCTAAGTCATTAACTGTTTTTCCCGAACCCCATATGCGTCTTGATTTTGAGGATAAATGCATGGATGTGCTTAACTTTGAGGAGAATTTTGAGGATATGTTTGAGGATGAACCAGTTGTAATTGATGAGTCGGATTTTCTAATTCATCCTGTTCCTTTCATTGACTGTGTACTGTTTGTTGTATGTATGCCCTAGAGGCCAGTATTGTACAGATGATGTATGTTATTGGATGCTTGGACATATATATAGAGATGACTTTCTTGCTCGATATGATAGTATGCTATCTGGTTGCACTTTATCTTAACATGTATACTAGTCTCTTTAAACTGTATTATAGTTACATGTTGGTAAAGCCCTTAGGATGTGTACTTGAGTACCTGGACTATGATGCAGATCATACTAGTGGGGACATGGTAGTCCATAAGTACATCCTTCAAGGTCCCTAGTCGTAGGTGTAACGAGATGGGGCATCGATATACCAGTGTAGACTAGCATATACGCTTCTCGACCCATGAGATGGGCGATGGATGATCCCATATCCATTGGTGTTTGACATCAGAGATGGTATACGGGTGCTCAGTGGAGACTGGGTACACTGGACGGACTCGCCGAGAACTTCCAGATGGTATTATACCTCACGTCAGATGGTAGTTCTTAGGTGACACTTGTGCAGGTTAGTCTGTAGACCCGAGATCGTCATAGAGTCTTGTGTGATTCCCACTGTACTTTGATCTTCACCTTACCACGTCCATGAGGGCGTGCAAAACGGTGGTTTTTGGGTACAGTCCCGAGTCACATGGAGGCAATGAGCGATAGGAGGGGTTTCGTCTCTCTCGGTATTGGGGGTTGATCGCTGTGCTCGATTGGCCGTAACAGGGAAGTCCCTGATCAGGGCTGATTCAGAGATTTGCTGGTAAGTGTTTCCAGTAGTTTCTCGACCCGTTATGAGCCTCACATCGGCACGACTTATCGGTTATTGGGGTCTGACGTTTACCACCCCTAGACTTGATATGCGACATATCAGACGAGGAGACCAGACTGTACGGGAAGTGTTGCCGATCAGCTCGACGGGAGTTGTAGCAGGTTCGCTTGTTCTCTTCTGATCTCTCAATACCCGGGTGGCCGTTACGTTTAGCTGACCGCTTGCGGCTTGGGGGTGCTTGATATGATCATCACCCACTGCCGGCGTATTGACGAGTCTCAGAGTCCCACAATGGAGTTTCCTAATCCAGGAGAAACGTTGTGGTGCGCGTATGCGATATGCGCATGGACCCGATTAAAATGCGCGTATAGGATACCGTATATTGATCGGACGGCTTGCTTTTGGTAGGGGTCATATGAGATATGGCCGGATTGGTAAATCAAGTGTTGATTTATCATTTAACCATTAGTTGCTCACTAGAAATCCTTTCTTGTGTTGGATGGATGTATGAATGCATGTATGTTTTTCTTTCATTCTTGTTTCATGCACATATGGATGTGTATACATACATACATGCATACATACATTTATCATGGTTGGATGTATATGAAAATGGTGGCAATATAAGACTCACACAATGGTATTTTTTATGAATTATTATTGTATTTATGCTAAAACATAAAAGGAAAGAAAAGGTGTATTATTGATTTGTTCTACACACTTCTTTTGACCTAACCATTCTCACCCACCACTTAACCTTAGGTTAAGTTTCCTTTTGTGTTTTAACCCTAGTACAATAATGATTCAACCATGGTTTGAGATGATAGATTTAAAATATATATTGATATATTTTTCCTTTTTGAAATGAGGTGAGTTGAACTTATCATCTTCTAATGTTGCCATCATCTTCTTCCTCCTCCTTCATATCTCTCTAGATTTTTGTAGTGAGCTATATAATCAACAAGTTAGGATTTTGAAGTGGGAAAGAGAACCACAACACCATTCTACACAAGCCTAGCCCACTTGTTTGGAGTGTTGACTCGATTTCGTTCACTTGATCGAAAAAAGTCGCTAGCTTGGACAAAGCGGACTCCGGGTGGATCATCGGTGACGTCGAGAAGTTCAAGCAGAGTTCTTTCAAACCCCAAGTAGCCGAGAAGTCTAGCGTAGGGATCTACAAAGGTTGTACTCTCTAAACCCTAGCATTTCTTTCATATGTCGATATGAAAATTTTGAAACACTAATCGATTTTAGGAACGATTCTATGTTCATTAGCTTAGCACCATAAAGACTACATATTTGGTTCATGTGATGCTTCCAAACCCTTCATGAGGTGCTATGCTAACCCAACATTGGTATCAAAGCTACTAGGCATTAGATGTCGACCTATGGGGGGTTCTCACTGTGTGACAGTGTGGCGAAGCATAGGCTCTTACCCCCAGGGTGTCCCGAGACCGGAAGGTGTTCCGGAGGGTTGTAGTCCTCTCGAGGGGGCATGCGTAAAAAGTAGCTGCTGAGGGACCCGTTGGTGCCACGGTGACCCTATTGGATGGGGTGGCTGCCTGACCAACATTGGTATCAGAGCCGACCTAGAACATTAGGCGACACCTTTACGAAGTTAAAATTCCGATCGAACCGAAAAAATACGGTTTTTGGTGCTCTCTGGACATTTTTGAAAAATTGACTTTTTTCAGAATTAAAAATACGTAAAAAATACAGCAGGTAAATATAAGAATTACGATGCAAAAATTATGCAATGAACAGTATAAACCGCCGCGGAACCGCCGCAATTCTTGGCTTAGGCCGCGGTTCCGCGGCCGTACGAGGGCTTAATTGCATAAACTTTTCACTGTAATTCTTAGAACTGCTTGTACAGTGTTTTAGGTATGTTTAATCTGAATATTGCATTGAAAAATTCTGGAGATGGTTCTGAACTCGACTGTTCGATCGGAATTTTGATTTCGTGTCTTTTCGGGGTAAATTAGAAAGTAGTGAAGTGTTTGAACGAGTATCATTTGCTCACTGTTCACGGGGTTTAGATCCTTCGGAGGTTCGTGCAAGTTTTGTGGTGGTCCCTCTAGAAGACAACAAACCTTAACTCGATTATGTGACCGTCTTGAACTGCCCTTTGAACCTTAGGGTTTGGGGCAGTACGGCGTGCCACATGTGAGGCGTTGACTTGACCCTTCTACGGCTGGACCGCTACTACTGTGTCACACTCCAAGTTTTTGTACTTCGCTCAAGTGTTGAGCTTTAGTGAATCTTGGGTATTTGATCGGTCGTTCGAAAACTTTAATACTGTCTGTTTATTCGGGATGTGATGCAATGTATGGAATTCACATTATAAGACATGAAATACGAGGTATGTGATACTTCGTATTTATGATGTCTAGAGAGAATGTGGATTCCAGATATTGCAGTTTTACATTTTCTTTTCTGTGACCGTAAGTGTAATATGTGATTTCGCCGATTTCGTTGCTATATGTCAACGATAATTGGGATGCACATATTTACTTACGTTGATGACATGCGATGTTATGTGTTGCTGGATATGTTATATTGGATTATCGTGTTTGAATAGCCGAGGTTTTTTATGTGAGATGAGTGTTTTTTCATTTTCATTCATGTAAAAACTTGTATGTAATATTCTTTTATTGGGGCACTTCCAGGTTGCGGAAGATGTCACCCTTTGTATATTATTTACTTTTCCGCATTAGGATAGACCCAAGGAGGGGAGCACAAGTAACCGGGTTCTAGGGTCCAGTGAGAGACCATCTCGAGGAGTCGAGTCCGGGTCTCCTAACCCTAGAATTGGCAGGGTTGCTTGCCGCTCTCGTAGGGGTCTAGGGGTGTGGGATTGGCTATTCATCACGACCGTGGAATCCGTGTTTTATACCGGCTCGTATTGAAAACACGGACGTCCTAGTATATCCAATGTTTCATATGTTTCTTCTGCTGCGATATCTGTGATGTGATCATGTGATGTTCTGTGATAGATACAGTATATAGTATATATGATATATTATGTAGACGTTACTTATGTTTTGCATCCGCACTAGCCCTGCCCTGCTCTGTCGTTAGTTACCTAACCAAACGGTGCACGAGGGGACATCCAGGCGAATGCGGATGGCATAAGTGTACGTCGTATTTATCTGTGATGTTTAGGTGACATAAATAATGGGACTTCATTAATGTGATTAATGAAAGAAAAGAAACCTAAGATGTCGTAGAATCAAATTTTAAACAAAACAGGTAGCTACAGTTCTTGCTTTGCATAGCGGTATATATGATATACCCTGCACCTTATTCGATGAGGAAAGGACCGAGATCCCTTCACCGGGAGTGACTCCTTTAGCAATAACTGGCAGATGCTACACACTCGGTTTGACTTTTGATTGCTTCTATAGTTTCTGCTTTGCACAGTGATATATATGATATATCCCGCACCTCATTCGACGAGGAAAGGGCCGACGATCCCTTCACCGGGAGTGACCCCTTTAGCAAAACTAGAAAAGCCTCAAAATCACTCCATTTCAAAACTTTATTTGATTCTACAACGATATCAAGTTCATTACGCAATAGGTTTTCAGAAAAACCTGTCGTAGCCCTCCGACATTTCAGATAAGTTGCATATAGTATTCGTGCTACATTTGTTGGCTTTCGTCAAGGTGTAGTGTGCGGTAGCTATGTGCTGCTTATCTGCTGCATATGATGCGACTGGATTAGGGTAGTTGTACGACTTTGTTGGCTTTCGTCAAGGGTCGTGCGGGTGGGTTTAATTCAGTCAAGAAATGTACGGGTTGAACTTGACTAGCGGGCTGTGGTTTGTTGGCTTTCGTCAAGGTCATAGCATGCTAGGGGCAAAAGCATTATCGGGAATTTCAAGTGTTGAAATTTGCAATGAGATTGCATACCTTCTATGAGATAGTTGGATCCCGATACCCACTGCGAGTAAGAATTACTTCTGGGAGAGTTTTACACATTACAATTAGCCGATCAAGTAGGTGTCTAGAAAGGTGTCAACGGGGTTACGCCTCTGGGAAAACGAGGTTTACTTTAATTAGGTCCGTGCGAAAGCACGGGGAACCTCCCTCAAAGTACCGACACTGGCCTGGCTGAAAGATCGACGAAGTTGTAGGGTGTAATTAATCCCGGCTAGTCTTTCCTTTTAGGGTTTGAAGGAAGATTTGATAAAAACCAGTGGGAGCCATCCTGATTAGATAAGATAATAACAAATCTGATCTTGTACGAGCATACCCAAAAGTGTTTTCTTCTCTCTCTCTCCAGGTAGCGACCATGTCATGCCCTAATAAAGATAATAATATGGATGTATTGACCGAACCCGCATGTTATACTGTGCTGGGGAACGTTGGTTCCGTTTTTTCTTATAAGAGTTATAGGAATGAACAGGACATAGGGGAATACCAGGATTCCCATGCCACCCGAATGAAGAAAGTACATGATGATGCATTTTCTTCGGGTGTGTTCGTTACAAAGAACCGTTTCTCCATTTGCTCTACGTCCTGGGTATTAGATACCGGGTCAAGATCCCATATATGTAATCAGTTACATGGGCTCAGGAAAGGTAGAGAACTTGGAGAAGGTGATAAAGACATTAAAGTTGGAAATGGTGCAATTGTTGCAGCTAAGACTGTCGGGGAATATCACCTTGCATTACCAACTGGTAATACATTGGTTCTGAACGAATGCTATTACATGCCGAACCTGATATGCAACATTATATCGGTTTCTTTATTAAGTAAAGAGGGATATAATTTTGTATTACAGGACAATGTTATGAACATTTTCCGTAACCAAAAGTTGGTTGGATCAGGCACGTTGTGCAATGGCATTTATGTTCTAAATCAATCAACAGTTCTGAGCATAACAAACACACACAAGAGGAAGAGTTCAGAACTGAACAAATCCTTCTTGTGGCATTGTAGACTGGGTCACATCAATGCGACACGACTGGCTAAGTTGTATAAGGATGGATATTTGAAACCATTCGAATTTTCATCTTATGACTCTTGCCAGTCGTGTCTCAAAGGCATGATGACCAAAACTCCGTTTACGGGACACGGAAAAAGAGTTAACGAACTCTTGGGACTGATACATAGTGATGTATGCGGTCCCATGTCTACACATGCCAGGGATGTTTCTTCGTACTTCATTACATTCACTGACGATCTCTCAAGATACGGACATGTGTACTTGATAAGACACAAGTCTGAAGCTTTTGAGAAATTTAGAGAATATAAACATGAAGTCGAAAACCAAACCGGAAAAAGTATTAAAATCCTTCGATCTGATCGAGGAGGTGAATACTTAAGTAATGAATTCCTGGACTTCCTAAAAGAGAATGGGATTATCTCTCAGCTGACTCCTCCATATACACCACAGCACAACGGTGTATCAAACGGAGGAACCGCACCCTATTAGATATGGTGCGCTCCATGATGAGCACAGCTGAGTTGCCTATTTCCTTCTGGGGGTATGCGCTTGAAACAGCCATACATCTATTGAATATGGTCCCCACCAAATCTGTGCCTACCACTCCATATGAGATATGGAAAGGCAAGAGACCATGTCTTAACTATGTTAAGATATGGGGTTGTCCAGCCTATGTCAAACGACAAAATCCGGACAAACTCGAGGCACGATCTGTTCTATGCAAATTTGTAGGATATCCCAAGAATTCACAAGGGTATATCTTCTACCACCCTGAGGAACAAAGAGTGTTTGTTTCTCGGCATGCCACCTTTTTAGAAAAGGAATTTCTTGAAAAAGAGATTAGTGGTCATGAGGTAGAACTGGAAGAGATTCTAGCTACAAAAGCTACAACAGAAGATCTGGTGGAACCAGAGGATTCCGTAGTTCCCAATGAACCCCAGTGTAACATTTCAAAATAATAAAATATTATTTTTGGGAATTTTTATAATTTAATATTATTTTATTGATTATTTTAATATTAAATTTATAATAAATGAGAAAAAATTGGAAAAATTATGGAAAATTCTAAAATAGGGTATTTTATGGAATTATGCCATTTTAAAGTTTTTATGAGCATTTATATGCTAATTTAGTACTAATCGTGATTAAAAATCGCTAATCGGGTTTTTTGCAAGTTTGTGCAAAACATGCACATATCTTGTTTTTCTACACTTGTGCATTTTCTATCATGTTACTTTTTGGGTTACTATTTGAGTGAGAAGAAAAGGAAAAGAAAAGAAAAAGGGATTAAAGAAATAGGCATGGTGAGAGAGAGGGGGTAGCTGAGAGTGTTGACTTGGCCATTCCCTCTTGTTTTCTCCTCTCATTTCTCCCCCCCTCTTCCATGAGCTGCTGCTGCTCCTGCTGCCCTCCTCTTCCTCCACCTTCAAACCCCCATTTCTCCATGAAATTCATCCCAAAACCCATATCGGTTTCACAAAAAATGCACACAAGCTCAAGATCTACACATTGGACTAAAGAAGCATGGATTTTGGCCACTAGGGGCAACTCAAGAAAATTCTTGAGTTGCCAAATGAGGTAATTACTGAACCATTAGCTTAGTTTTAGCATTACTTATACCCCTATGCACGTTTAGAATCGAAATCGGGTGATTTTGTGGATTTTAGGAAAAACTAGTAAGGGTTTGAGGAAATTATGAGTTGTGATGGGAAATTGAGTTCAGTGGAGACCATAAAAGCACCCTAGTGCTAGAAACCCAGACCAACCCCACTGGAAACCCAAAAATACGGAATTACTGAACTTTTCATGTCGGTTTGTGTGATCTGTGAAGGTGTTCTGGAATCTGGAGCAACCCGGGGTCACCAAAAATAAAATTGAGCTGACAGTGAGTCGTGCAGGCACCTAGGAAGCTACCACCAAGACCCGAGCCCCTAACTCAAAACTACGGCCGCAAATTTAATCATTCTGGCCGCAATTTGCGGCCAGAGTAGAGGGGAATCGGTCAATTTTTGTTCCAGGTCTCATTTTGCACTAAATTAGACCCCTCCTATATGCACTTTTGGCTAATTGTCATCTGGGGAAAATCTGGGAGCATTTTGGTGTGTTTTAGGCAGTGTTTTACGTATTTTTAAATGAACTTTCTTGATATTTGGATTTGTATTTGGTTGTCGGGTGTTCGTACATCGACAACAGGGCTTGTTTGTTGGATTTGCATGTTTGGGCCAAGGTTCCAACCTATGAGCACACCGTGTGCTGTATCAGTTTTCTGCCTTGATTTTCATACGCATTGCTATGGGTGATCATTGTAGGTACTTTCACGTGGATTCCGAGACGACGGAGCATGGCGTTATCGACACCGACACGCAGGATACAGGTGAGTAGATTTATATCTACGGGGAGAAGTCGGGTGGATGGCGTATAGCACCCCCGCAGTTCGTGGTGATGTATACGAATACGTATCCACACAGATATTGATTGTATATTGTTTGAGATTATTGATGTTAAAAGATGGATTCTAGGTGTGATTGGATTGGTTAGTGATGCGAAACCCTAGAGTAGTGGTTGCACCACACATACACACACACACCCATACTTGCATACATTCTTCTTTCATAAGTGCGTATATGGGATTGTATTTTTATGTGTTTACATAGGTATGGGAATATGTGTTCATATACTGGATTTGAGGATAGTATTTGGAATTTGAGATGAGTCGATGAGATTGGACTTGAGGCCAGGAGATCGGTGATGTGATTTGGTTCGTATTGAGATACGACATGATGTTTTAGCGGGTCTTTTGACGCAGTGATTCTTGCACCTGCATGCATACTTAGGCGGTATCAGTATTGTACTAGACGTAGATTAGTACCTCGATCATGATATTTGATAAAGAGGATACCAGATGAATAGTATGATGAATGTGATATTGACCCGTACCCAGATTTGGGATGCCGAATGACGGATTTACGTACGAGCTATATATTGATGATTGATCCGCACTCTTGACTTGGGATGTCTGATTATAGATATGGTATCGGATATGATATTATTGAGGCGGGATCACCGACTATACATATACAGGTATGTATATGTATCGACTCAGATGATAGGCGGTTTCCTTACCTGTAGTTCAGCCGTATAGTTTAGTGTAGTTGTTAGATTAGATTAGACTCCTACCTATTTCCAAACTAGTTGGTCGTGGGTATTTTATAAGACATGTCAAGGGATCTACGGATATTTCAAAAGACGTATCCTTTCTTAAAACCACCGTAGCCTTATTTTCAAAACCCCACGATTCGTGTTATTTCAAATGGCACCATTGTTTAATATTTTGCTCCTGCTTATTTTGGTTGCTCGCTCCGCATCGCATACTTGCATTGTTATTTCATATTGCATTGTTGACATTATGCTGTTAGAACACCAACACCATTACCGATGATACGTATGTACCACGTACACTTACTTGCCGGCTCACACACATCTTCATCTGTAATTGCCATGTCACGTACACCTTAGAAAATATTATCGCCTAATGTAGCTTGTTACTAGTAGTTTTGACATGATGATTAGTTGCTTGCCTTATATGCTAGTTTAGACATTGTAGTTGTTACTTATCACTTCGCATACTGTTATTCATTATATGCCGCATTCATGGATGCTCATGCGTATATTCATGGTTTTACATGCTATTGATGATTCGGATTCCCATGATATTTTCTGGATTTGGAGGAAAACCGCAAAACATATATAAACTGCTTTCTCTCTTTTTAAATAAAAAAATGCTGTTTTCCTATGATGTATGAGTCGTCCACCATGAGTTTGCTGATGGATTTCGAGACCCGATTCGAGGAGATGGATGAACCGTTTCGGGTACATGGTGGACCCGGTAAGGTACCCCGGGGCAAGAAGCGCGTGATGACGATGTGAGCCTGGCAGGGGAGCACTACCTACCGGTGATTTTACCCGACGCGTCGGATATCCGGAGGATACCGTCGTGGTCTTGAGATGGATGGTAGGGGCCGGTCTGGACTGACGGCGCCCTAGATATTGTGATTGAGACATTGAGATTTCGAGATTTTGAGGTACAGAGACTGTGATACAGAGATATCGAGATATTGGGATTACGTTTTGTGCCGATGCTTGGCACTGTTTTATGCTGATTTAATTATGACACCTCATTTTAAAAATACAAAGGAAATCTCACTAAATTATGAAAACAGTTCTTCATTTACATGTATTCTATTTTCATGCGTTCATACCTCATTCATATGATATATTGCTACCCTTGGGCACTGACACGGGCACATGAGATTACACTCGGGTTAGATATTTACCCTAGCCTTGTTATAGGCTGCATGTTATATTTGAGGATTATATATTATGATCGTATGACCTAGGATTGCGTCATACATGCGATTTTTATTCGTACATGTTTTTCTATTCACGAGTTGGCAACTCACCCCCGTTGTGCCCCAGTTTCTTGCAGATTTGCCGTATAGGTTTCTTTACGGCTTTGCGGGCATAGTTTCGTTCGGGTGATTTGCTAGTAGGTGGGTTTACTTGTATCGTACCCCCCATTATATATCTTGTATATCATTATTCTGTTGTATCTATAAGTTCCATCAACCAAACATGTATTTATTTCAGAGATAGAGACCAGTGTTGTTTATTCTATCGACCTTAGAGTCGCGCTTTGTATTTATGCGGATTTCATGCTGTTTTGAGTTTCCTTTTCTGTTGTGATCCTCGCCTTTCGGCGTTGTATATTTTATTGCTTGCGTGGTTGTGACCGTCGATTGACGAAGAGCTAGCTCCCGCTTGGGGATGCCCTTATTCTTTATATATATGCTTTATCAGGTTTTGTACCCGTTTGGGGTCAGTTTTACAAAGGAAACTCTGCCGAAATATTTGGAAAAGACTTATGATTTTAAAATGCATACTTCGGCATATGTTGCAAACTAGTTGATTTAAAATGGTTTTCCTACTCTCTACTACTCCTCTTGGTTTGGATGTCTGGGTTTTCGGCTTACTTTGAATACGTGCACCTTGTGACGTTCGTAGTTTAAGTGTCGGTCATGTTCCATACTTTCGGGTCGTGACAAAGTTGGTATCAGAGCGTTAGGTTTTACCTTCGGAGCGTAGGATGACCCTTGGTTGATGGAATAGGTGACTAAAGTAGAGTGACGTACCGTGGGTATATTCCGCGGCATATTTACGACATGGCACTCCACTTAAGAAGCCTTAGGATATACATTTCTTGTTCAGTATCATATTCATTCCTTTGATCTAGCTTCATCGGTACCAGTTTGGTTTTGCTGCCACGATTACAGGCAAGGAGTGCTACGGCTAGAGTTGTGGTCAGCATGTGCTCATTACGAACGAGGACTGACCAGGGCGGGATTCGGGCGACACACGATTGTAGAGATGTGTCTTTTTACTGTGTTTCCGCGCCACGAGCTTTTGGCGGATCGCCTTTAAGAGACTTCTCGGACGTGCAGATTAGCACCATAGGATTTAGCCACTGACAGAGGCCAGCCAGACTTTGATGACCGTTGATATGTGGCTTATTCATGATTGATTGAGGCACGGTTCAGCGTGCAGACGAGTGAGCCAGTTATTGCTGCGAACAATGAGATATCGTCCCAGATGTTGGAAGTATTGTAGTTAGAGATTGTACTAAGAGATGATAGAAGGTCGCTAGTCACCTAGGATGAATGACTAGGACACATGGATTGTTCGCTACCCCGATGCGAGGTCATCAGAAAGATTGATTCCAGCTAGAGACGACTTCACGCGGAGACGTTGAGAGTCCACAGAGACGATCGAATGTCAGAAACCTATTATTCCAAGTTTAAAGTAGTCGGAAAGACATGCAGGCAATTCTATGGTCCCTCTAGAAGAATGAAACCCTAACTCGACTTAATGACCGTATGAAAGCCTTTGAACCTTAGGGTTTACGGCAGTTCTACGGCGCCATTAGTGAGGCTTGGGTTTGCCCTTCTACGGCTGGACCACCGATGCTGTGGTATGTACTCGATACTATTAAACTGTGCCCAAGATGTTGAGCTCTTGGGGGATTATGAGGTTTTGACGACTCGATTGGATGGCTCTACTTAATTCGGATGCTAGGTGGTGAGATGCATTTCTTGGGAGACTCCCGATACGAGGATAGCCGTTGGAGCTCAGTCCATGCAGCCACGACGGGACGAGTCCGAAGCAGTCGACATTAGAGAAAAAGTGGAGTAAGAGGTTCGTACGAAATCTTGATGATGACGTTCCCCTCCGCCGACATCAGAGATGCGATGTGCATGCCGAAGCATAGTACTGGATATACCTGCTAGAAGGAGTCACGATGAGTATGCAGCCGTTCCGGAACAAGAAGCAGATATGGTAAAGGGCGATGACTTCCGGACAGTTAGGCAGAGACGAGACTTGGAAGAGACCTTGAGCAGGATTCCTTCCAGGATACTGCTGCAATGATATTTGCACCCAGGATTAGATGTGTCATGTGCATTCAGAGAGCCAGAGGCCGACGCCAGTGACATGCTGCTTGACGAGTGGTCGTGAGGATTGACCGAGAGATGACTAGAGAAGTGCCAAAACGGAATCGTCCCCGTTAGCGTACCTGACAGGGCCGATGAGCCGGTGGATCATGAGATTGGTAATCCACAGAGAAGACTTGGACCCAGGAGTGGTCATGTTATGCACACCAGCAGGCCAGAGTTCAGGATCGTCGATGAGACATGCTATGAGTGACCACGACAGTTAGCCAGAGATTCTTGGAGGATGTGCTTGAGCGGGACTATCTCGCCATACTTGTTTTTAGTATTGTTGGGCGATTTATTCGCTTGATTTGATTTTGATGATTGGGTCTCATGATATTTGTTTTCATGCACCATGATGGCACTTGCTGAGTATTTACGATTTTTGCACAGTTGTTGCACTTGATATTGTTTTGAACCTTGGTTTCCTATATTTATGATTTCATGGGTTTCATACATTTGAGTTGAATTTGTGCGTATGCACGCACACGATTTGGTTTTTTTGCACTCTGTATAGTTTACATATGCTTGCAGTGCAGTGACATGTATTTTGTGCACTTAGTTGCACTGGACTTCGATTTCGATTGGGATGTTCGTTGTTTGTTTGTGCACTTTATGCACTTGATTGGATTTTACGCGTGTTTCGGCGCTTGATATTGGATTTCATGATTTCGTGCATGATAGATGCACCGGATTTGGATTTTAGCGCATGTAGGGCGCATGTTATGAGATACGATTTTGGTTGCACACCAGATGCACTAAATCGGGATTTTTCGTGCATGTCAGATGCACCTGTTTTTGCTGCCAGGCACACATTTGGCCCATGACAGATGCTTCGTGCACACCCGATGCACTTAGATGTTGTTTCTGTGCACATGTATGGCACATTTATGGATCTTGATTTCCGTGCGCACCAGACGCACGTAGTATTCATATGTATATTTTAGGACTGATTTCTTATGGAGCGGTACGTTTTTATGATGATTGCTATATGTTTTTATACTGAGCAGGACTAGTCAGAGGACAGTACCTGAGTATATTTTGCATGCATTGATAGTTATCGAAGGGATTTCCAAAAGCGAGCTATTGTCTCAGTATTTACCTACGCGTCTGATAAGACACGAAACGTTTAAAATAAGGAAACCCTTCTAAATTGTTTTCAAAACGGCGGGACGTGCATATTAAACAAGAGGTATATACGTATATGGTTATTTTCTTATAACAGACGTCCGCCACTGTGCAGTGTTATGCGCATTGCACAACGACTTAAAAAGATTTGGCATGCATTTCCTTTAGAAACTTACATGTATAGATTTGATATTTACATATATAGTTCTGATTTATATCATATTGGTTTTGCTTTGGATTTGGCATTCGTGTCTTTACCATGACTCCGATGATTGCAGGATGCTTGACGGAGTTTCGATTTTCAGTTATCTACTCATTTTTCATGCGCATGCATTGCGCTATGATACGTTTTATGTATTGATAATTTCGGAGCCCCGACGACTTGGACTTCTTATTGAAATGTTTTAGAAATTGGGGGTTTAAATATAAATTCGGGGTCCGAATTTATTTAAGGGGGGAAGATTGTAACATTTCAAAATAATAAAATATTATTTTTAGGAATTTTTATAATTTAATATTATTTTATTGATTATTTTAATATTAAATTTATAATAAATGAGAAAAATTTGTAAAAATTTTGGAAAATTCTAAAATAGGGTATTTTATGAAGTTATGTCATTTTTAAGTTTTTATGAGCATTTATATGCTAATTTAGTACTAATCGCGATTAAAAATCGCTAATCGGGTTTTTTGCAAGTTTGTGCAAAAAATGCAAATATCTTGTTTTTCTACACTTGTGCATTTTCTAACTTGTTACTTTTTGGGTTACTATTTGAGTGAGAATAAAAGGAAAAGAAAAGAAAAAGGGATTAAAGAAATAGGTATGGAGAGAGAGGGGGGGTAGGTGAGAGTGTTGACTTGGCCATTCCCTCTTGTTTTCTCCTCTCATTTCTCCCCCCCTCTTCCATGAGCTGCTGCTGCTCCTGCTGCCCTCCTCTTCCTCCACCTTCAAACCCCCATTTCTCCATGAAATTCACCCCAAAACCCATATCGGTTTCACAAAAAATGCACACAAGCTCAAGATCTACACATTGGACTAAAGAAGCATGGATTTTGGCCACTAGGGGCAACTCAAGAAAATTTTTGAGTTGCCAAATGAGGTAATTACTGAACCATTAGCTTAGTTTTAGCATTACTTATACCCCTATGCAAGTTTAGAATCGAAATCGGGTGATTTTGTGGATTTTACGAAAAACTAGTAATGGTTTGAGGAAATTATGAGTTGTGATGGGAAATTGAGTTCAGTGGAGACCATAAAAGCACCCTAGTGCTAGAAAACCAGACCAACCCCACTGGAAACCCAAAAATACGGAATTAAGGAACTTTTCATGTCGGTTTGTGTGATCTGTAAAGGTGTTCTGGAATCTGGAGCAACCCGGGGTCACCAAAAATAAAATTGAGCTGACAGTGAGTCGTGCAGGCACCTAGGAAGCTATCACCAAGACCCGAGCCCCTAACTCAAAACTACGGCCGCAAATTTAATCATTCTGGCCGCAATTTGCGGCCAGAGTAGAGGGGAATCGGTCAATTTTTGTTCCAGGGCTCATTTTGCACTAAATTAGACCCCTCCTATATGCACTTTTGGCTAATTGTCATCTGGGGAAAATCTGGGAGCATTTTGGTGTGTTTTAAGCAGTGTTTTCCGTATTTTTAAATGAACTTTCTTGATATTTGGATTTGTATTTGGTTGTCGGGTGTTCGTACATCGACAACAGGGCTTGTTTGTTGGATATGCATGTTTAGGCCATAGGTTCCAACCTATGAGCACACTGTGTGTTGTATCAGTTTTCTGCCTTGATTTTCATACGCATTGCTATGGGTGATCATTGTAGGTACTTTCACGTGAATTCCGAGACGACGGAGCATGGCGTTATCGACACCGACACGCAGGATACAGGTGAGTAGATTTATATCTACGGGGAGAAGTCGGGTGGATGGCGTATAGAACCCCTGCAGTTCGTGGTGATGTATACGAATACGTATACACACAGATATTGATTGTATATTGTTTGAGATTATTGATGTTAAAAGATGGATTCTAGGTGTGATTGGATTGGTTAGTGATGCGAAACCCTAGAGTAGTGGTTGCACCACACATATACACACACACCCATACTTGCATACATTCTTCTTTCATAAGTGCGTATATGGAATTGTATTTTTATGTGTTTACATAGGTATGGGACTATGTGTTCATATACTGGATTTGAGGATAGTATTTGGAATTTGAGATGAGTCGATGAGATTGGGCTTGAGGCCTAGAGATCGGTGATGTGATTTGGTTCGTATTGAGATACGACATGATGTTTTAGCGGGTCTTTTGACGCAGTGATTCTTGCACCTGCATGCATACTTAGGCGGTATCAGTATTGTACTAGACGTAGATTAGTACCTCGATCATGATATTTGATAAAGAGGATACCAGCTGAATAGTATGATGAATGTGATATTGACCCGTACCCAGATTTGGGATGCCGTATGACGGATTTACGTACGAGCTATATATTGATGATTGATCCGCACTCTTGACTTGGGATGTCTGATTATAGATATGGTATCGGATATGATATTATTGAGGCGGGATCACCGACTATACATATACAGGTATATATATGTATCGACTCAGATGATAGGCGGTTTCCTTACCTGTAGTTCAGCCGTATAGTTTAGTGTAGTTGTTAGATTAGATTAGACTCCTACCTATTTCAAAACTAGCGGGTCGTGGGTATTTTAAAAGACAGGTCAAGGGATCTACGGATATTTCAAAAGACGTATCCTTTCTTAAAACCACCGTAGCCCTATTTTCAAAACCCCACGATTCGTGTTATTTCAAATGGCACCATTGTTTAATATTTAGCTCCTGCTTATTTTGGTTGCTCGCTCCGCATCGCATACTTGCATTGTTATTTCATATTGCATTGTTGACATTATGCTGTTAGGACACCAGCACCATTTCCGATGATGCGTATGTACCACGTACACTTACTTGCCGGCTCACACACATCTTCATCGGTAATTGTCATGTCACGTACACCTTAGAAAATATTATCGCCTAATGTAGCTTGTTACTAGTAGTTTTGACATGATGATTAGTTGCTTGCCTTATATGCTAGTTTAGACATTGTAGTTGTTACTTATCACTTCGCATATTGTTATTCATTATATGCCGCATTCATGGATGCCCATGCGTATATTCATGGTTTTACATGCTATTGATGATTCGGATTCCCATGATATTTTCTGGATTTGGAGGAAAACCGCAAAACATATATAAACTGCTTTCTCTCTTTTTAAATAAAAAAATGCGGTTTTCCTATGATGTATGAGTCGTCCACCATGAGTTTGCTGATGGATTTCGAGACCCGATTCGAGGAGATGGATGAACAGTTTCGGGTACATGGTGGACCCGGTAAAGTACCCCGGGGCAAGAAGCGCGTGATGATGATGTGAGCCTGGCAGGGGAGCACTACCTACCGGTGATTTTACCCGACGCGTCGGATATCCGGAGGATACCGTCGTGGTCTTGAGATGGATGGTAGGGGCCGGTCTGGACTGACGGCGCCCTAGATATTGTGATTGAGACATTGAGATTTCGAGATTTTGAGGTACAGAGACTGTGATACAGAGATATCGAGATGTTGGGATTACGTTTTGTGCCGATGCTAGGCACTGTTTTATGCTGATTTCATTATGATACCTCATTTTAAAAATACAAAGGAAATCTCACTAAATTATGAAAACAGTTCTTCATTTACATGTATTCTGTTTTCATGCGTTCATACCTCATTCATATGATATATTGCTACCCTTGGGCACTGACACGGGCACATGAGATTACACTCGGGTTAGATATTTACCCTAGCCTTGTTATAGGCTGCATGTTATATTTGAGGATTATATATTATGATCGTATGACCTAGGATTGCGTCATACATGCGATTTTTATTCGTAGATGTTTTTCTATTCACGAGTTAGCAACTCACCCCCGTTGTGCCCCAGTTTCTTGCAGATTTGCCGTACAGGTTTCTTTACGTCTTTGCAGGCATAGTTTCGTTCAGGTGAATTGCTAGTAGGTGGGTTTACTTGTATCGTACCCCGCATTATATATCTTGTATATCATTATTCTGTTGTATCTATAAGTTCCATCAACCAAACATGTATTTATTTCAGAGATAGAGACCAGTGTTGTTTATTCTATCGACCTTAGAGTCGCGCTTTGTATTTATGCGGATTTCATGCTGTTTTGAGTTTCCTTTTCTTTTGTGATCCTCCCCTTTCGGCGTTGTATATTTTATTGCTTGCGTGGTTGTGACCGTCGATTGACGAAGAGCTAGCTCCCGCTTGGGGATGCCCTTATTCTTTATATATATGCTTTATCAGGTTTTGTACCCGTTTGGGGTCAGTTTTACAAAGGAAACTCTGCCGAAATTTTTGGAAAAGACTTATAATTTTAAAATGCATACTTCGGCATATGTTGCAAACTAGTTGATTTAAAATGGTTTTCCTACTTTCTACTACTCCGCTTGGTTTGGATGTCTGGGTTTTCGGCTTACTTAGAATACGTACGCCTTGAGACGTTCATAGTTTAAGTGCCGGTCATGTTCCGTACTTTCGGGTCGTGACACCCAGCCACTCCGCCGATCTAGTAGGGTTCCTCACCCACCTGAGAGATACTACGGTTTTCTCATGGATGGTGGGAACTAGGATTGCATCTTGGAGGATGATGACCCAACTAGCTTCGAGCAGGCCATCACGAGTAGGGACTCAGTGAAATGGCTGGATGCTATGCCGTCCGAGATGGAATCCATGTACATCAACAAAGTTTGGACTTTGGAATTTGCTCCTGAAGGGGTAAAACCCATTGGGAGCAAGTGGATCTTCAAGAAAAAACTTGGTGTAGATGGAAAAGTGGAGACTTTCAAAGCTAGACTTGTTGCAAAAGGTTTTCGTCAAAGACCAGGTGTGGACTATGACGAAACCTTTTCTCCAGTGGCTATGCTTAAATCCATCCGGACCATGCTTGCCATCGCTGCAAATCATGATTACGAAATCTGGAAAATGGATGTTAAGACCGCCTTTCTAAACGGTGATTTAGAAGTGTGCGTGTACATGACTCAGCCAGAGGGCTTCGTAGACAGTGGCAGCAGCGGGAAGGTGTGCAAGCTGCTTAAATCCATTTATGGATTAAAGCAAGCATCGCGGAGTTGGAATATCTGCTTTGACGTCGTCATCAAAGAGTTTTATTTTGTCAAAAATCCAGATGAACCTTGTATCTACAAGAAGGTGGCAGAGAGTAAGATTTTCTTCCTCGTATTGTACGTGGACGACATACTCTTGATAGGAAATGATATTCCTATGCTGCAATCGGTCAAGCTCTTCTTATCACAAAGATTCTCAATGAAAGATCTTGGTGATGCCTCCTGCATATTGGGAATTAGGATCTATAGAGATAGATCCAAACGGATATTGGGATTGTCCCAATCCAGGTACATTGACACCATACTAAAGAGGTTTAGTATGGAAGAATCCAAACGTGGGAACTTACCCACGATCTCTGGAGTCACTCTCTCCAAAGAGATGTCTCCCAAGACTGATTTGGAGAGAGCTCGCATGCAAGGGATACCCTATGCTTCGGCTGTAGGCTCTATCATGTACGCGATGCTATGTACCAGACCTGATGTTGCATACTCACTAAGTATAGTGAGCAGGTATCAAGCTGATCCTGGAGAGAGTCACTGGACAGCTGTGAAGAGCATTCTCAAGTACTTACGAAGGACTAAAGAGATGCTCTTGGTGTATGGTAACGAAGAACTCCAAGTGGAGTCCTTTACCGATTCGAGCTTCCAGAGTGATAAGGACGACTCTAAGTCGCAGTCGGGATTTGTCTTTACCCTTTACGGAGGGGCGGTTAGCTGGAAGAGTTCCAAGCAGGAAACCGTGGAAGACTCGACGATGGAGGCTGAATACATCGCTGCCAACGATGCTGCTAAAGAGGCTGTTTGGATCAAGAAGTTCATTACTGAACTTGGAGTGGTTCCATCCATTGAGCATCCAATACCTTTATATTGCGATAACAATGGAGCAGTGGCTTTGGCCAAGGAACCCAGGTCCCATCAGCGATCCAGGCATATTCTGAGGCGGTATCACCTGATCCGGGAGATAGTTGATCGCCGGGAGATCGAGGTTAGGAGGGTTGACACGAAAGACAACACGGCGGATCCACTCACGAAGGCCATTCCCCAGATACAGTTTGAGAGACTCTTCGGGATGCTCGGTATGCGATACTATAGCAGCTGGCCCTAGTGCAAGTGGGAGATTGTTAGTTGTATATATGCCCTAGAGGCCAGTATTGTACAGATGATGTATGTTATTGGATGCTTGGACATATATATAGAGATGACTTTCTTGCTCGATATGATAGTATGCTATCTGGTTGCACTTTATCTTAACATGTATACTAGTCTCTTTAAACTGTCTTATAGTAACATGTTGGTAAAGCCCTTAGGATGTGTACTTGACTACCTGGACTATGATGCAGATCATACTAGTGGGGACATGGTAGTCCATAAGTACATCTTTCAAGGTCCCTAGTCGTAGGTGTATCGAGACGGGGCATCGATATACCAGCGTAGACTAGCGTATACGCTTCTCGACCCATGAGATGGGCGATGGATGATCCCATATCCATTGGTGTTTGACATCAGAGATGGTATACGGGTGCTCAGTGGAGACTGGATACACTGTACGGACTCGCCGAGAACTTCCATATGGTATTATACCTCACGTCAGATGGCAGTTCTCAGGTGACACTTGTGCAGGTTAGTCTGTAGACCCGAGATCGTCATAGAGTCTTGTGTGATTCCTACTGTACTTTGATCTCCACCTTACCACGTCCATGAGGGCGTGCAAAACGGTGGTTTTTGGGTACAGTCCCGAGTCACATGGAGGCAATGAGAGATAGGAGGGGTTTCGTCTCTCCCGGTATTGGGGGTTGATGTTGCGCTGTGCTCGATTGGCCGTAACAGGGAAGTCCCTGGCCAGGGCTGATTCAGAGATTTGCTGGTAAGTGTTACCAGTAGTTTCTCGACCCGTTATGAGCCTCACATCGGCACGACTTATCCGTTATTGGGGTCTGACGTTTACCACCCCTAGACTTGATATGCGACATATCAGACGAGGAGACCAGACTGTACGGGAAGTGTTGCCGATCGGCTCGACGGGAGTTGTAGCAGGTTCGCTTGTTCTCTTCTGATCGCTCAATACCCGGGTGGCCGTTACGTTTAGCTGACCGCTTGCGGCTTGGGGGTGCTTGATATGATCATCACCCACTGCCGGCGTATTGACGAGTCTCAGAGTCCCACAATGGAGTTTCCTAATCCAGGAGAAACGTTGTGGTGCGCGTATGCGATATGCGCATGGACCCAATTAAAATGCGCGTATAGAATACCGTATATTGATCGGGCGGCTTGCTTTTGGTAGGGGTCATATGAGATATGGCCGGATTGGTAAATCAAGTGTTGATTTATCATTTAACCATTAGTTGCTCACTAGAAATCCTTTCTTGTGTTGGATGGATGTATGAATGCATGTATGTTTTTCTTTCATTCTTGTTTCATGAACATATGGATGTGTATACATACATACAGTAAAACCTCCGTATAGGAATACTCTATATAGGAATAACCTCCCTATAGTGATAAAAAGTCCCGGTCCCGACTCGGGACCAGTTATAAATAAGAATAACCTCCACAGTGTGATATTCCATACTTTTTCCAAGTCCCGCCTGTACTAATTTACCTCTATATAGTAATAAATTGGCATTAAATTTTAAATAATTTTTTATATATATAAAAAATACATAAAATTACTTGGCTATTACAATTGAACTTAAGATGACATAAATTACTTAACTACACAATTGAACTTAAGATGACATAAAGTACTTATTCAAAGTTGTTTGGGACAATGACTTAATTTTTTGAGTTACTACCATATCCTTTAACTTGCGAGTTCGTAGTAACTCGTCACCACAATCACCTTCTTGTTGAATCCAAAACATTTCTAACTTATCCAACATGTTTGAAGCTTCTCGACATGACACCTTTTCTATTTCCACACTATCGTCTTCCGGATTATCACCTTGCGCTTCTTGCCTTATTGCCGCCATGATTTCTTTTATATATAAAACTCTACTTAAGAATAACCCCCCTATAGTAATATTTTTCCCCGGTCCCAAGGATATTACTGTATAGAGGTTTTACTGTACATGCATACATACATTTATCATGGTTGGATGTATATGAAAATGGTGGCAATATAAGACTCACACCATGGTATTTTTTATGAATTATTATTGTATTTATGCTAAAACATAAATGGAAAGAAAAGGTGTATTATTGATTTGTTCTACACACTTCTTTTGACCTAACCATTCTCATCCACCACTTAACCTTAGGTTAAGTTTCCTTTTGTGTTTTAACCCTAGTACAATAATGATTCAACCATGGTTTGAGATGATAGATTTAAAATATATATTGATATATTTTTCCTTTTTGAAATGAGGTGAGTTGAACTTATCATCTTCTAATGTTGCCATCATTTTCTTCCTCCTCCTTCATAGCTCTCTAGATTTTTGTAGTGAGCTATATAATCAACAAGTTAGGATTTTGAAGTGAGAAAGTGAACCACAACACCATTCTACACAAGCCTAGCCCACTTGTTTGGAGTGTTGACTCGATTTCGTTCACTTGATCGGAAAAAGTCGCTAGCTTGGACAAAGCGGACTCCGGGTGGATCATCGGTGACGTCGAGGAGTTCAAGCGGAGTTCTTTCAAACCCCAAGTAGCCGAGGAGTCTAGCGTAGGGAGCTACAAAGGTTGTACTCTCTAAACCCTAGCATTTCTTTCATATGTCGATATGAAAATTTTGAAACCCTAATCGATTCTAGGAACGATTCTATGTTCATTAGCTTAGCACCCTAAAGACTACATATTTGGTTCATGTGATGCTTCCAAACCCTTCATGAGGTGCTATGCTAACCCAACATGTACACCCTCCTGAACCTTTAGCCGATAACCTTCCTCAATCACCTACCTCCATCCTTTCCATCGTTCCGACCTTGCAAGAAACCGTCTCACTTTCATTTCATATGTCTGGTTTACCGAGTTCGGCGTACCCATGGTTTCTCACGAATCTTGAGAGATTTGACCCAATTTCGTGCCATATTGATAGATTAGTACAATCCATCTTTTCCTATCGATCATTACAGATTGTACTAATTTATTCAATCCATTTCCACCCTCAAGTTCGTATTCCACTTCTTTCTCCCTTCCGCCATTCTTCTTCTCATATACCGAGACCGTATCCCACTTCTCTCTCCATACGGTCTCGCATATTCTCCATTTCTTACCTCTCCGTATTCTTTCACCAGCCACTGCTTTATCACGATAAGATCTTTGAATGGTTGGTGCTCACCTTTGGCCTGTGTAAGGCCTTGCATAGCTTGATACTGTTCTTTTCCCCCTATTCCTGAACTTCAACGCTTAACAGTGGAAACACTGTTTCACTTAAGTTTGGGGGGAACCTTTTTGTGTATATATTTTTGGTTTTCTTTTTTATTTTATTTTTGTATAAAATTTCCTTTTGGAGAGCGCCGACAATTTTGACCCTCTTGGTGTAGCCTGACAGTGAGGGCACTGTCAAGTTTAAGTTTGGGGGTGTGCTCGGTAAGCTTTCTTCCTTCGCATTCATTTGTATATTTTGCATTTACATACCTTATTAAAAACCCAAAAATATCGAAAATTTTCCAAAAAAGATAAAAACTTTGTCAAGTTAGCTAGTGGGAGAACTCAGATTCAACATTTCGACGGTTTTGTTTGATAAGATAAGAATAACTAAATCTTATTTTTAGATTTTGAAAACCTGAAAGATAACTCTCCTTTGAAGTTAACTATAGCTGATATACGTCTTTATATCACACTACACGTGTTGAGAATTTTGGAAATTAGATGACAAGTCTTTTATGTCTAAAAACTTTTAAATGGATAAATGATTTTCTAAGGAATAAATAGGTTTGTTCTGAAAAAAGTAATATCAAGAATAGTTTATGAAGTAAAGTGAATATGAAGGAATGTTATTGATGCCTTAATAGGAACTACGTCTGAAAAATAACCCATCTGGAACTTGATTGGAATGATTACACACCGAACCCACTAAACACGTCTTTTATCCAAAAAAATAATTGAACTGCCGGTTATATCTCCGTTCGTATTGAATCATCATGATTTTCACGCCAATTTTTTTTTTGTTTTTGGACCTAGGTAACTTGAGTAATTAAGTCCGCTGGGGTGTTTCTACACCTAATGCCCTAAAGCCAACTGGATTGGGTGCATTGGCCCAAAGCTCATTAAGAAGCCTAGAAAGTCCAGTTTAAAACAAAGTCAAGCAAGTGTTCTCTCCAAGTTAAAATTCCTAATGGTTCTTTGTGTGAGAATAATCTTGACAAAAGACAAGTTTTATAAAAAATATTTCTAGCGGAGATATGAAGGTTTTATTCTATGATAAAGACTATTGCACGTTCACAGAGGTGTGTATGAAATGAAAACAAGAAAAAGGTGGAGTGAAAAATAAGACCTAGTTTCCTGTTAGGGAAGATAGAAATTCTGAAGTTGAAACTTTACTGGAAAACGAAACTTGAAAAATACTTAACTCTTTATAAAACTTATGTGATCCTTTTAAAATTTTTATCTGGGCTTTATTGTGTGACATGATGACTTTAATGGATCCTTCTGGAACTTAACGACACTATTTGCACTGCACGTACAGACATATAAAATCTTAATTTAAATAAGAAGCGAGATGTGAAAAATAAAGGTTCGATAGTCTAGACTTAGGATAATAGAATTGTTATTTTCTAAAACAAAACTTTAGGGTTTGAATCATAGTAATTTTGCAAAACTAGCTTGACGGGATTTTGTGGGTGTAATCCGCTGAAAACCCTCAAGAGACAACACTCCTCCAACTAGGGACACCTAGAGGTTTAACAACTTGTTGCACGAGCTCAGTGCAATCGCGTTCCCTGTGAAAGTGCGGTTAGGATTTTATTTTTGTGAATAAATGGTTTTGCTCGGGACGAGCAAAAGTTAAGTTTGGGGTATTTGTTCATACCAGAATATTGCATTTTATACCGCCCATTCTTACGCTCGTTTGTTTATAGGCAGGTGCTTTTAATCAGTGTTTGCTACATAATTGCAGGATACTGGTCTCAGCTCTAAATAGTGAATATCATGGAAAAGTACGACAAATTCTGGATTACTGCCAACAACAAATAAAACACGGGTCTCCGCTCTCTATCTGTGTGTTGCCGCATACCACTGTAAGGGACAAAATGGCAAATCGATTGTCATTTTCATGCACAAAGCTCAATGTCAACACAAGATCCAAGAAATCTACGCGGAGCTCGAGGAAATCATGGCAAAAGATCCACATCACATCACATTTTGTTCTACTGAAATTCTGGAAGAATTATGAAGAAATTCTGAGAAAAGTCATATACCACACTAAAGAGTACAGACAACCAGGGAATACGACAAAAGATGAAGGCCCAAGCCCTCTTTATGGCCGCGGTTCCGCGGCATAAGCACGCTTAGGGCGCGGAACCGCGGCCATATAGGCTCCGTAGTGGATGAAATTTTAGGGGCTTTTCGGTCATTTCATGATGTGCCAGAATATTGCCCTAGGTTCTCTGTTTCCTGCCTATAAATAGCCCAGAACTTGCCAAGCCAAAGGAGTACATTCTTATGCCTCTTTTTTGTTAGTTTTTAGTCTTCTTCTTCTTCTTCATTCTTTCGTCCATGAAAATGTAGTGAGAGTATTGAGTGGATGTTAAATGAAGATGATGGTTTTTTGTATCATTGTTTTTTTGCTTAGCTTCCCCCTTGAGCTCTCTACCTTAACTTGATCTTGCAACCTCTTAAGTGAGCTTGCAAGTTTAAGCTTTGGTCATTGATCTCAAAGGGGTTGTATCATTTTGTTCTCTCTTTTTTGCTTCATTTCACATGAGTTCTTTACCCTTCTCTTGATCTTGCAACCTCTTGATTGAGCTTGCAAGTTTAAGGGTTGGCTATTGATCCCATGGCTTGTCTTGAGTTCTATGGTTCTTAGTGTTACTTTCTTGCTTATCTCTTTCTTGCATTTTTCATTCTTGTCTTTTATTACTTTCAATTTATTATCATGCACTTTAATTACTTGCTTGTAATCTTTTCTTTTCTTTGTTTATCTTTTTGTTCTCTCTTTTTGGTTCTTTTTGTGAATGGTTGTAATTATTGTTGTTAAGAATAAATATGATATTGTAAGTTAATGTTTCTTTGCTCATTTCCTTTTCCCGTTATTTTCCATTGAACTCCGTCCAAACGATACGCAAGCGCTCCGTTAGTCACCCTACCCTACCAAGGTAACGGTGATTCCTAACCACGACCGGTTGCGTTCGGTTTGGCCGGAGGCGAAAGCAAGAGACAAGAACGGAAGGACAAGGGTAAATAAGCTGGATTCCATGAATACCGTGCTTAAATCCCCTAATCCACGTTGTTGCCAATTGCTCTAGCTTCAATTGGTCAAGACTCGGCTCAAAGGTTTTGAGTGCGGATTCCTTTAGCTTACACATTCGTATCTTTTTCTTAACAACTTTATACTTGCATATATCACTTAGGATAAAACTGATCAAACATATACACATTCTTTATTGACTCGTCTAAAACTCGAACGGACATACAACCATCTCCCTGTGGATCGACCCGTGCTCAACCGGCTAGCAGCATAGTGACACCGTCCTGATCGCGGTTATACTTTAGAACTTTGAACATCCGACACGCCAAAAGCGTGCGATCAACTCCCTATACCGGGAGAGACGAAACCCCTTCTATCGCTCATTGCCTCTATGTGATTCGGGACTGTATACAAAAGCCACCATTTTGCACGCCCTCTTGGACGTGGTATGATGGAAATCAAAGAACAGTGGGAATCACACAAGACTCTATGACGATCTCGGGTCTACAAACTAACCTGTACTAGTGTCACCAGAGAAGTGCCATCTGACGTGATGTATAATACCATTTGGGAGTTCTCGGCAAGTCCATCTAGTGTACCCAGTCTCCACTGAGCACCCATATACTATCTCTGATGTCAAACATCAATGGATATGGGATCATCCATCGCACTTCTACATGGTTCAAGAAGCATACGCTAGTCTACTCTTGTATATCGATGTCCTGTCTCGATACACCTGCGACTAGGAACATTTGAAGGATGTACTTAGCGACCATACTTTCCCCACTAGTATGATCTGCATCATAGTCCTGGTAGTCAAGTACTCATCCTAAGGGCTTTTTTAACATGTAACATAAAGACTATCAGAGTACATGTTAAGATAAAGAGCAACCAGATAGCATACTATTATGTCGAGCAAGAATGTCCTACCTATATATGTCCAAGCATCCACCATAATATACATCATATGTACAGTAATGGCCTCTAGGGCATACATATAACTAACAATCTCCCACTTGCACTAGGTCCATCTGTTGTAGTATCGCATACCCAACAATCAGCTGTGGTTAATGTATCTCATACTCAACCATCCCATAAAAGTCTCTACTGGGAAATAGGCCTTTGTGAGTGGATCCGCGCTGTTATCCTCTGTGTCTTTTCTCGAAACCTCGATCTTCCTGGAGATCAACCATCTCCATGATCATGTGATACTGCCTTAGAATATGTCTGGATTACAGATAGGACGGGGTTTCCTTGGAAAAAGCAAAAACTCCTTTGTCACATAATGCTAGGAACGAAGTTCATCTCATGAACTAGTGTACATACAGACTATTTCTTTGGTAGCATCCTTGGTAGTGTTTTATCCTGCGTTTATCTTCTAATATGTCACGGTATCTGGCGTGGAACTCTTCCAACATACCGTCCCTCCACTCAGGGTAAAGACAATGCCTGTGACTGACATTCAGTAGACCTTACCACCGTGGAAGCTTTCCAGTGATTCTCCCCAGGATCAATTGATACCATCTCACTACATCTACTGAGAATCCTTACATCCAATTAGATCTATCTCATAAATCCAAAAACCCCGGATTTAGGAGTTATCACCTTGATCCTTTATGGAGAATCATTGTGATAAGAGGAGATTGACCGAGCGTAGCATAGGAAACTCCTTCCCTATCAAGAGTATGTCATCCACGTACTATATGAGGATCATCACCATACCCCCTACCACCTTTTTGTATATACTAGGTTCATCTACCATTCTGATGAAGTCAAACTCTTTGACTATCACATCAAAACAAAATTTCCTACTCCGTGATGCCTGATTTATCTCATAAAACAACTTGCACACGTTTCCGCTGCTCCTACTGTCTACGAAGCCCTCTGGCTGTGTACTTATAGACGCTCTTTTCTAAATCAATATTTAGAAAAGCAGTTATGACACCCAACCGCCAGATATCGTAGTTATGGTATATAGCAATGGTAAGTAGGATCTGGATGGACTTAAGCATAGATTTGAAAGTATTAACTTTTCCATGTACACCAAGTAATCTTCTCAAGATATACTTGCTTCTGATGAGGATTAAACCCTTCAGATAATGCAACCAAAGTCCATACTTTTTTGGTGTACAGGGATTCCATCTCAGATCTCATAAGCATCCAGCCATTCTCACAGAGTCCCCACTCCTGATGGCTTGCTCGAAACTAGTTGGGTCATCATCTCATGATGCAATCCTCGCTCCCACTATCATAGAGAAATCGAAGTATCTCTTAGGTGGATGAGGAACCCTACTAGATCGGCGGAGAGGCTGAGGTTCGTTAGAAACTATTGAATCCTTTAGGTTTACCAAATCATCAGCTGCAGTTTGTATAGCTCGAACTTTTTCCAGTTCTACCTCATGAGCACTAATTTCTTCACAAGAAATTCCCTTTCACAAAGGTGGCATGCTGAGAAACAAAACATCTTTTGTTCCTCGGTTCTGTAGAAGATATTCCCTTGCGAATGCTTAGGATATCCAACAAACTTCCACAGAACTGACCTTGCCTCGAGCTTGTCCAGATTTTGCTTTTAGGCATAGGCTGGACAACCCCAAATCTTAACATACTTAAGATATGGGCTCTTCCCATTCCATATCATATATGAAGTGGTAGGCAACTGATTTGATTGGAACCCTATTCAATAGGTATGCAGCTTCTCAAGTGCATAACTCCCAAAAGGAAATAGGAAACTCAGTAGTACTCATCATAGAGCGCACAATATCTAATAGGGTGAGATTGCTCCGCCCCGATACACCGACGTGCTGTAGTGTATATAGAGGAGTAATGCAGAGAGAAAATCTTATTCGCCTTTAGAATAGTCCAGGAATCCCGTGCTCAAGTATTCTCCTCCATGATCACATCAAAAGACATAATACTTATACCTATTTTGGTTCTCTACTTGTAACTCATATTCATTGAATTTCTCAGAAGGTTCAGACTTGTGTTTCAACAGGAACATATGTCCGAACCTTGAAAGATAATCAGTGAATGTAATGAAGTATAAAGAACCGGTCCTGGCATGTGTATACAGGGGACCTTACATACATCATCATGTATCAATCCCAAGAGTTCACTAACTCTTTCTCTGTTTCCAATAAACAGAGCTATGGTCATCTTATCTTTGTGATATGACCGACAAGTTTCACAAGATGTAAATTCAAACTAATTTAAATTTGCATCTAAATATAACTTAGCTAGTCGGGTCGCATTGATATGACCTAGTCTACAACTCCTCAAGAAGGATTCGTTCATTTCTGAACTCTTCCTCTTGTGTGTGTTCTGTACACTAAGAACTGTGATTTGATTTAGAATGTATATGCTTTTAGATAACGTGCCTGAACCGATCAACTCTTGATATAGGAAATATTCAAAACATTATCCAACAATACAAAATTATATCCTTCTTTACTACTAAAGAGACTGATATGATGTTGTATATCAGGTTCGGTATCTAATAACATTCGTTCAGAATCAATGTATTTGATAATACAGGGTGATAACTGCCAAAAGACTTGGCTTGCAACAATTGCACCATTTCCAACTCTTGAAACATATCACTCGTTCTCAGTTCTTTACCTATCTGTAGCCCATGTAATAGATTACATTTGCGGGATCCTGATCCGTTATCTCATACCCAGGACGTAAAGGATACTGAGAAACAGTTCTGGGTGATGAACACACCCGAAGAAGATGCATCAGAATGCACTTTCTTCGTTTGGGCGTCATGGTAATTCTAGTAATCCCCTATTTCCTGCTCGGTCTTATAACAATTATAAGTTGGAGCGGGAACAACTTTCCCAGCTCAGTATAACAAGCGGGTTCAGTCAATAATTATTATCTTGATTAAGGCGTGACATAGTCGCTATCTGGAGAGAGAGAGAGAGAAGAAAACACTCAGCGTATGCTCATGCAAGATTAGATTGGTTATTAATATATCTAATCTGGATGGCTCCAACTATTTTAGTCAAATCTTCCTTCAAACCCTAAAAGGAAAGACTAGCCGGGATTAATTACACGCTATAAGTTCGCCAATCTTTCAGCCAGGCTAGTGTCGGTATTTTGAGGGAGGTTTCCTGTGCTTTCGCACGGACCTAATTAAAATAAACCTCATTTCCCAGGGGAATAACCCCGTTGACACCTTTCTAGACACCTACTTGATCGACTAATTGTTATGTATAAAACTTTCCCAGGAGTAACTCTTACACTCAGTGGGTATCGAGATCCAACTATCTCATAGGATGTATGGAATCTCATTGCAAATTTTAACACTTGAAATTCACGATAATCTTTTACCCCTAGTACTTATGACCTTAACTATGGTCAACATATCATACGCACTAGTCAAGTTCTACCCATCATTTCATGTTTAATTAGACCCACCCACATGACCCTCAACTATGGTCGACATAATCATATGACTGTCCTAATTAATCGCATAATATGCTGTGTAGGATGACATCACTTAGCTACCGTACACTACGCCTCAACTATAGTCGACATAAACAGCACGAATATTAAGTACTCTACTTCCTAAAATGACGAAGGGCTACGACAGGTTTTTAAGAAAACCATTTGCGTAATGAACTTGATATCGTTGTAGAATCGAATGATTTTTGAAAAGGAGTGTTTTTTAGGCTTTTACTAGTTTTGCTAAAGAGGTCACTCCCGGTGAAAGGATCGTCAGCTCTTTCCTTATCGAATAAGATGCAGGATATTTCACAAATACCACTATGCAAAGAAACAACTATAGAAGCAATCAAAAGACAAACCGTGTGTGTAGCATCTACTAGTTTCGCTAAAGAAATCACTCCCGGTGAAGGGATCTCGGCTCTTTCCTTATCGAATAAGGTACTGGATATTCTACAAGGAATACCGCTATGCAAAGCAAGAACTAGAGCTACCAGTTTTTTAAAATAAGTTTCTACAAAATCTTTAGGTTTCTTTTATCTCATTAATCTCATTAATGAAGTCCCATTTTATTGTGCTTCACAAGCATCGCATTTGAAACGAAATCAGCAATATAACATATATCTCATATATATTATATAAACATTCGTCTCAGGCAGTAATATGATCTCATTACAGAACATAGCAGCAGAAGAACATATATGAAATGTTGGATATACTAGGTTGTTCGTGTTTTATTGCGAACCTGTATAAAACACGGATTCCATGGTCGTGATTAATAGCCAAACCCACATCCCTAAACCCCTACGAGAGCGTCAAGTAACCTTGCCAGTTCTAGAGTTAGGAGACCCGGTCTCGACTCCTCGAGATGGTCTCCTACTGGACCCTAAAACCCGGTTACTTGTGCTCCCCGCCTTGGGTCTATCCTAATGTGGAAAAGTAAATAATATACAATGGTGACAACATCCTCAGCCCGGAAGTGCCCCAATAAAAGAATATTACATACGATTGAATTTTACATGAATGAAAAAGAAAAAACTCTCATCTCACATAAAACCCCCGGCTATTCAAAACACGACGATCCAATATAACATATCACAGCAACATATAATATCGCATGTCATCAACGTAAGTAAATATGCGTATCCCAATTGTCGTTGATGTATAGCAATGAAACCGGCGATACACCACATATTACACTTACGGTCGCAGAAAAGAAAGTTTAAAACTACAAAAGTTGGAATCCACAACCTTCTTAGACATCGCATGCCTAACCAAATGAATTCCTTAGACATCTTATGCCTAACAATTATAAACCCCGCATTTTAGTCTCAATATCGAAAAAAAAATTCAATATTTAGTCGGGCAATTCAACAAGATTTCCGATATCCTTATCGAATGCTCGTCGGAAACTTTAGTAAACGGCCACACCCCTCGATGCCATCGACGAAGTACACTAAGGCGGAACACCGTTGCCGCGAGCACCCGAACAGATGCTTTTGGCGACGGGGTTCTCCTACAGTCACTTGGTCGGGGCTATAGGGCATGGCTGTCTATTAAGTTTACCCGGCGAGTATCCGCGAACGCTACGTGATTGCGACGGACTTTTGATCGTATCAAAATCCCGTGGCAACCGATCATCTGAGACTAAACAGCTAGATTTATAACATTTAAATTAGTTATCTCATAACTACTTGTGGATTCCAAATATTGTAACACATTCCAGATAAATAGACAATGTTAAACTTTCCGATCGAATAATCAAACACCCAAGATTTCCCAAATAGCTCAACACTTGAGCGGAGTTCAAAAATCCCAGAACATGTCACAGTCCAAGTGAACCAGCCGTAGAAGGGTCAAAATAACGCCTCACATGTGGCAACGCTAAACTACCACAAACCCTAGGGTTCAGTGGCAGTTTTGACGGTCACATAATCGAGTTGAGGTTACGTTCTTCTAGAGGGTCCACAGATACGCTTGCATGATTTCCCGAAAGTTTTAAACTCAGGAAAAAAAATCCAACACTTGAAAGTTTTCCGACAGGGGAAAAAGTGAGTTATTGATATCCGTTCGAACTTTTTAAAACGTTCTAAATTACCCGGAAAAAAAAACGATGTAAAACTTTCCGATCGAATCAACGAATTCTAAAGATCTCCAGAACACTCAACACTTGAGTAATATTAAAGATTCCCAGAAGCATAATGTAATACGTACGGATCACCTCATGAAGTACCATCCCTCTATCCCCATGTTCTACAGTGGAACCGCCGCCAATAGCTTGGTTTGGCCGCGGTGGCTTGGAGTATTCAGGGAGTCGTACATCACAGATATCCATAGAATCACCTGCTTATTTTTCTGAGTATTTTTAAGACAGAAAAACCAAGTTTTTAAAAAATTTCCAGAGAGGGGTTCTAAAACGATGTTTCAGGGTTCGATCGGACTTTTAACTTCGTCTAGACAACGCCTAAAGCTCTAGCTTGGCTCTGATACCACTGTAGGGTTATTAGGCACTAGAACAAGGTTCTACAAGGCATCAACTATGCGAAAACCAAAATTTCAAGTTCCGAACAACCCAAGCAAGTTCTTAGACTACGGATTAGGCAAAAAAATGAGCAAGTAAACAACTTTACTTCTAAAAATTTGGGATTACAACCTTTGTAGTCCGTTTCTTCACTTCATAAGCTCCATGTTGAGGTCCCTTCGCCGCGATCATCATGTACCCGGACTCTAGAGAGGCTCCATGAAGAGAAAGATACAAGCTTGCTTCCGATCTTCAACAACTAAGATGATCTACCTTGAAGAAACACAAACCCAAGATCTTGCTTCACTAATCAAGTAATAGAAAAGAAAACAACCTAATCTATATGGCTAGAATAGATGAGGATGATGAATTAGTAGTTTAGCTCTCTTTTGTTTTCAATTTCTCACTCATTATCATCACTTGTCAAAAACCTAGTCAAGGTTTTCATGCAAGAAGAAGGAAGAAGAAGAAGCAAATCCTTTTGTGATGAATAATGAAAATAATTGTTGTGGTTACAAATCAACCATGGGTTAAGAATGAAGACTTAACCCTTGTAGAGAATTAACTAGGGTGAAGGGTTTGGGTTGGGTTAAAAAAATATCTACACAAAATATTAAAGTAAAAGTCAAAGCTTCAAGAAGCTTCATGAAAGCTTCATCCAAGCTTAACCCTAATCCAAACCCAAACCATATTTAAGCTCCACAAAACATGTTGCATTTGTAACCCTAACTTGTTACAATATTATATATCACATATACAATATTTATTGTAACAAAATAAAATAATACAATTAACATATATCACATATATATCAATGTATTATCCAAGTGAGAAAAAGAATCTTTAAGTGAGATAATATTAGTTAATGTAATATAATATATCAAATATATAATTATACATTAAATTATGGAATCAACACTTGATCCGATAATCCGGCTATTTCATAAATAACCGACTAATATAATCTGTATCAGTTCATCGAATCAACACTTTATCCGATGACCCGGCTATATCACATATACCCGGCCGATATCATATATCGCGAGAATCTAATACGGTAACGCATACATGTATTTTTCTCGGTCCCGCACATATCACATATGTGCTCCTACTACGTTTTTCCTGAGCCAGAAAACCTTTGTGTAGGACTCTTAAGAATCGTCAATACGCCGACAGTAGGTGATGATCATATCAAACACCCACAAGCTGCAAGCGGTCAGCTAAACGTAACAGCCACCCAGGTATTGAGCGATCAGAAGATCAACAAGCAAGCCTGTACATTCTCCTGCGAATCCATTCAGTAACACTCCCCTACAGTCTGGTCTCTTCGTCTGATATGTCGCATATCCAGTCTAGGGGTGGTAAACGTCAGACCCCAGCAACCGATAAGTCGTGTCGATATGAGGTCCATAACAGTTCGAGAAACTACTAATAACGCTTACCAGTAAATCTGAGCAACCCTGGCCAGGGATTTCCAGTTATAGCCAATCTAATACAGCGCAACATCAACTCCTAATACAGGGAGAGACGAAACCACTCCTATCGCTCATTGCCTCCATGTGATTCGGGAATGTACACAAAAGCCACCGTTTTGCACGCCCTCTTGGACGTGCTATGATGGAAATCAAAACACAGTGGGAATCACACAATACTCTATGACGATCTCGGGTCTACAGACTAACATGTACCAGTGTCACCAGAGAAGTGCCATCTGACGTGAGGTATAATACCATCTGGGAGTTCTCGGCGAGTCCGTCTAGTGTACCCAGTCTGCACTGAGCACCCGTATATTATCTTTGATGTCAAACACCAATTGATATGGGATCATCCATCGCCCATCTACATGGGTCAAGAAGTATACGCTAGTCTACTCTGGTATATTGATGCCCTGTCTCGATACACCTGCGACTAGGAACATTTGAAGGATGTACTTAGAGACCACACTGTCCCCACAAGTATGATCTGCATCATAGTCCTGGTAGTCAAGTACTCATCCTAAGGGCTTTATCAACATGTAACATAGAGACTATCAGAGTACATGTAAAGATAAAGAGAAACCAGATAGCATATTATCCTGTCGAGCAAGAAAGTCCTACCTATATATGTCCAAGCATCCACTATAATATATATCATATGTACAGTAATGGCCTCTAGGGCATACATATAACTAACATTTCTCTATGTCCAGTAAACGGAGTTTTGGTCATTTTGCCTTTGAAACATGACTGGAAAGTTTCATAAGATGTAAATTCAAACGGATTCAAATATCCATCATTATGTAACTTAGCCAGTCGTTTCGCACTGATATGATCTAGTCTACAATGCCACAAGAAGGATTCGTTCATTTCTGAACTTTTCCTCTTGTGTGTGTTCTGTATGTTAAGAACTGTATTTTGATTCAAAACGTATATACCTGTCATGACCCGAAAAGTACGGAATGTGACTGGAACTTAAATTACGAAACGTCTCAAGGCGTACGTAATCCAAGTAAGCCAAAACCCAGAAATCAAAACCAAATAGTGCAGTAGAGTGAAGGAAAACCAAGATAATATTGAAAGCGATTTAAAACAAATACGTCACATCAAGCGTTTTAAAAGCAACATAATTTTCCAAAAATTTCGGCAGAGTCCCCTTTGTAAATACTGGCCCCAAACGGGTATAAAACAGGAATATATGCACAATATGAAATAAGGCATCCCCAAGCGGGAGCTACCTCTTCGCCAAAGGAGGACTCAAAATCACACGCAGTATAAATCATCACTGTACAAAAATAAGCATATAAAGGCATAAAGTAATAAAGCATCATGTCGGCTCAAGTGAGCTCGACCCCGAGATACAACATATAAATACAAAAATCTCACTGTCTCGTCTCTAGGTCGCAATATACTAATATATGTGGTAATTACGGTAGATGGAGTACACTAGATACAATAATGATTCAAGGTGGCAACAAAAAAACCCCGCAACCCACCTACGAACAAAGCTGCGAGTCAAAGAAAAAGGAGCAAAAGAGAAGGTGCGTCCGCCGCTACTGTGCTGACGGGTCAGACCTGCAAAACACTATGGCACGACGGGGGTGAGTTGCCAACTCGTGAGTAATAAGTGACACATAATAAGGCTATCGTAAGCATGTACACAATGGTGTCACAACCTACAAATACTAATATGATGCGATGTAATAATATGTATGCAACATGTATGCAATATACAATACTAGATTTGAATATAATTAACATGGAAAATTTTTATTCTTATCTAATTAAACTTCTGTAATTTAGCTTTAGTTTCATCAAGGAAATCAATATAAATTTGTGTCAAGTATTGACACTAAATATAAATATCTCAATTACCCTAGGCTCCGGCAATCCGGACTGGCCCAAAAATATCTGATCTAAGGCTCCGGCAAATCTGGACTGGCCCATATCATCAAAACTCAAGACTACGTCGGTATACTCCGGATATCCACCGCGTCATAAATAACCGGTCGCTAGTGCTCCCCTGCCAGTCTCAACGCCATCATCTGCGACCATCTTGCCTCGGAGTACAGCACCAGGTTCACCATGCACCCGCAAATGGTTTCTCCTCCTCTTCGAATCGGGTGTATGATACTGCTCAGGCACCGAGAAATCTCATGGTGGACTATAGATGCATCATATCACAAAAAAACCGCAACTTACATTTTTAAAATGGTAATATGTTTTCAAATCCTTGCGGTTTCTCAAATCCATAAATCTCATAAATACGGAAATCCTCAAACGAATCATGATACGTGAATGTCTATGATATTAGCAATATGCAATGCAATGCGGAAACTAGAAATTTATGAATGAACAATGATGCAATAAGATATGTGCATGTGACTAGCAATCCTACATATCCATATTGATGAATTAATTATATCAATTGAAGGTTTATTAAATTTGATTGCGCAAGTGATAAGATTCGAATTTATCTAGTTATAAGGTGTTCGTGGCATAGCAATTACCATGGCGTGTGTGTCCCCATGAATAGTGTCCATGCAACATAAGCCAATGGTAATAGTGCGAGTGTCCTATGGGGTACTAGCACAGTATATATACATATGAAAGATGATGCAATGCAACGGGATGATGAATTAGGAACAACGCATGTAATTATAGTATTAAACTACATTCTAACTATCGGGCGTCAAGCGCCATCCAAACGATTTTCCCCCGTAGATGTGTACATCTACTCACCGGAACGCCTCCGCTAGTCTGATCCGATCACCACCTTTTCTTTCCGCGCAACGTCCGATGTCTCCACGACCGATCCTAGAATTTGCACAAAGTAACACATGTAAGGGTAAAATCCTGCAAAAACGCGATATCAAGACCATACGAGAAACTAGCGTCGCAAGCTAAACGTGTGTGCAAACGAAACGCCGATACGTGTGTGCAACGTCTGAAACCACCCCGACATGCCATGATACACAGCAACACCAAACCCAACTCGGAACGTACGTGTCGCGCAAGTCCTACTACAATAATTATAGGTAAATGGTCCCAGATTTTACCTAGAGCAAAAACAAGAAAAACAGACAAGACCAAACCTCTTATAATACCTACAGACAACTACCTGCAAAGTTTCAACGTGTTTCTCCAAGATTGGGCCGAGCACGAAGGGGGTGATATCGGGTCAAATCTGGTGAAAAGAGTCCAGCTTCTTACACTACACTCCTAAAACCATGTATAGTCTAATGTATATGTTTGCTTGTTCTAAAAACCCCCACGGTAATAAAAGATACCTCGTATCCTAACACTTGATTTAAAACCGTATTTAAAACACAAATTTGATACAATAAGGTGTTTTAGTGTACACTGGTGCAACGACTTGGATTAAGCGACACTAACAACACTTAATTAAGCTAATCAAGCCATAATAACCTTAACTTAACCTAATCTCCACTTAAACCACATAATTAGCACAAAAACCCACATAAACACTAATTAAAGCTAAATAAACTACAAGTTTAGCAAAAAGGCTAGTAATGTAATCTTTATACCTCAAAATGGTCAAGTGGTGGCACAAACATGCTGTCCTTGCCTCCTAGAGCTCAGATTAGGCTCAAGAACCAACAAAGGAGTGATTTTGGAGTGTTAAAAGTAAGGTTGGTGTGATAAATGATGGATTTTTGAATGGAGATTTGAGGCTAGATAATGATGAGAAGAAGGAGAATGAGGGGAAGGGGATGCAGGAGCTGAGGCTCTGCAGGAATGTGAGAGAGAGAGTGAGAGAGAGAGAGAGAGAAAACCCCAAAAGTCAAGCCCCAAACCACATTTAATACCCCCTATGCCTCTTTATCATTTCATTTATCTTATTTTCTTTAATTGATTTGTTTTGTTTTCTGAGAAAATTAGAACCATGCAAGAGGAAAAGAAAATGAAGACAAGTTATAACTTAACCTAGCTGATTAGGGTTGTGCATGCTACAGTAAAATTTAGCTTAGGAAAATAAAAGTTAAGGAAATTTGATTAATGTGTAAAAAATAAATTAAATGTTAATTAATAAAACACAATTATATATATAATTACATATTTTCACAATTTAAAATAGATTTATTCCATTTTATGTGGAAAATAATTAAATAACGAGATTTTATGAAAAACACGCATTATCACTAATTAACACGAAATTAACCTAAACAATTTTCAAGGTGTTACAATCTTCCTCCTTTAAAGAAATTCGGTCCCCGAATTTAAAATTCTTACTAAGCGTACCTTCAAAAAGATAAGGGAATTTCTTCCGCATCTCGCTCGTAACCTCCTCACTACACAGGCTACGCCACAGAGCCTTCACAGATAGCAAGACCTTTGGACGAAGTTTCTCCACATGCCGATCCAATATAATTATCGGCTGTTGGGTGAACAAAAGATCGCATTCTGGTAGAATGGTCTGACGCTGAATCATGTGAGAAGGGCCATGAAGGTATTTGCGAAGTATCGACACAAGGAATACAGGGTGAAAATCCGGAAATCTGGGCGGAAGAGCCAAACAATAGGCAACGGTACCGACTCGCTCAAGGATCTCAAGAGGTCCTACAAATTCTGGGACTAAGTTTCCCAAAACTCAACATGCCATTTCATCGGAAAAATCCAAAGGAATACATGATCTCCCACTTCGAACTCAAGTCTGCGACAACGACAGTCAGCATAAGAATTCTGTCCGCACTGGGCTGCTCTCATTCTGACCTGAATCAACTGGATCTTCTCCGTAGTCTCATGACTAGCTAGGGTCCAAAAATTCTGCTCTCGCGGAGTCAGTAAAACAGACTGGCGATCGACACAATCTACCATACAAAGCCTAAAAGTTGCCATCTGAAACGTCTCCTGATAACTGTTATCGTAGGAGAACTCCATCAATGGCATGTGACGATCCCAACTCCTAGCAAACTTAAGTACGCGCGCTCGAAGAATATCCTCTAGAGTCTGCATAGTCCGCTCTGTCTGGCCATCAGCCTACGGATGGAAAGCGGAGCTAAAACTCAACCAGGTACCCAAGGCCTCCTGAAGCTTCTGCCAACGACGGCTAGTGAATTGGGTGTCACTATTGGATACAACGTATGAAGAAAACTCCGTGCAACGCACAAACTTATTGACGTACAAAAGAGCAAACTGAGCATACTGAGCATAACCGGAAAACAATCACCCAGATGGAGCCATACCCTTGACTAGACCTGGGTAGACCCACAATGAAATTCATGGAGATCTGCTCCCATTCCCATAACGGAACGGTAAAAGGATGCAACTCTCCTTCCGGTCTCAAATGCCCAGCCTTAGCTCGCTGACAAGTCAGGCACCTCAAAACGAAATCTGAAACATTACTCTTCATCCCTGCCTACCCATAACTATCTCTCAAGTCACGTTACATCTTGGTGGAACTTGGGTGAACACTAAAAGCTGACTGATGTACCCGCTCTAGGATCTCACGTCTCTACCCATCAGTATCAGGTATACACAAACGAGTCCCTAAACGTAGCACACCCTGGTCAAAAATTAAGAATTCCGAAATCAAGGAAGAAATTGAAAACCACAGCGCATCGTGTGCGACTGAAAACGAATACAAACTCAAAATCGAACTCCGTCAAGCGTCTCGCAAATCATCGGATTTGCACGCATATCATCGGAGTTACAATAGAGATACAGATTTCGAAATCCCCTACGGAAATCCATTTTGCATAGTCAAATACCATAATACATATATATAGCACGCATCCTTAGAAAAATCTTAAAACCGAATAAAACACATGCAAAAATCTTTCTGAATTGCTGTGTGATGCGTAACTCATGACACAAGGGGCGGACGCTCATTGTAAAGTAGTAAATATACCTGTATATTCTTTTGCTCAAATTATACGTTCCGCCGTTTTTTTTAAAATATCGCGAATGGTTTTCCTTATAAACGTTCGTGCCGCTCGCAGACACGTAGGAAATAGTGAGACTATAGATCCCTTTTTTTGAAAACCTCTTGTTAACTTTTTAGTGCATTCAAAATACTTAGGTACTGTCCTCAAATAAGTCCTGTTTGGCTACTACACAATATAGCGCCCAATCATGAAAACAAGGTGCTCAAAAGCAAAATCAGCCTCAAAAGGCGTATCCAACAATCACGTGCATCTGGTGTGCACGGAAATCAAATCCCAACACAGGTGCCACAATATGCACAACGCAAAACTAAGTGCAACGGGTGTGCACGAAAGCATCTGTCCAGTGCAACGGGTGTGCACGACAACAATATCTGGTGCAGCTATTGTGCACGAGAATCTCAATTGAGTGCATCCGGTGTGTACAAAATCAAATCTCATATCATGCGCGAAAATCCAAATCAAACACGTCAGGTCCTTAAAAAGCATATAGTGCAATAGCATGTACGAAAAATATAAGTCTGGTGTAACAATGCACAAAAATACAAATCTGGTGCATCAAATGCACAAAATACCAATCAATAACTCAAGTGCATAAAAAGCAACACCGAGTGTACCAAGGTGTAAAAATCATAAACGTGTGCAACTGCGTGCACAAAACAAGTATCAATGCACTGCAAGCATATATAAGCTATACCGAGTGCAAGATCAAATCGAGTGCGTACCACACGAACAAAAATCAAATCAACTGTATGAAATCTAGGAAATCATAAGCATGTGCAGCCAAAGCACAAAATCAATATCAAGTGAAATAGATATGCACAAACCATAAACCAATACAATAATGTGTAAATCGTATATCGAGTGCGATAACTACACACAAAAATATAAATAGTCAGTAGGTGCAGCAATGGTGCATGAAATCAATATCATAAAACTCAAATCCAAGCGATATAAGCATGATACTTGGATCACAACGCAAATCGCAGCAAATGACATTGAGGTACACCTCCTACAATGTCGAAAAGAAAATATTGGTGCGACCAAAAATGGCAGAGAAAGAACATCTGCTTTCCTCCTGCTCACGGTCTGGCGTCCTCTGTCTCTGTGTCCTCATTTCTCTGTAGATTACCAATTTCGCAATCCATCGGCTCTTCAGTTCAGTCAGGTGTGCTAACGGAAACGATTCCGCTCTGGCACTTCTCTGATCGTCTCTTGGCCAATTAGTATGACCATTCGTAAAGCAGCATGTCACTGGCGTCGGCCTCTGGTCCTCTTAATACTGGTCACACGTCTGGTCATCAGCACAAATCTTATTGCAGCATTGTCCTGGAAGGAACCTGCTCAGGGTCTCTTCTGATCTTTCCTATGTCGAACTATACGAAGGCTGGTACTCTTGCCTAATCTTTTTCTCGCTTTCTGGACATCTGTGTTCTCAGTACAGCTTTTCCTCGGGAACTCGTCGTATATCACGCATCTGTATAGATATCAGATCTCTAATCTCAACGGGGAGTAGCAACAGCTCGTTTGACATCTCGCACGAACCTCTTGTTCCACTCGTCTTTATTATCGTCTGCTTCGACGCCATGTCAAGCTATCTGCGTACTGTAATTGTCTCGGCTACAGTCAATCCGGAGTCTCTCACATTGACTCGAAATTATGAACTCGGTATCTTCATCACTCTGTAGAAGATCTCTAGCCGAACACGTCCTCGGGAACTCGTCTATACCATCGGAGGAATACTCAATACTCGTCCGTTCTCGATCAACTCACAACGCATCTGGATGAGATCCTTATCTGAAGCTGGTCCACGAACTGGTCTCGAATCACATGATATCCAGACGATGTTAAACTTTTATTTGATTTGTCAAAGTCCCATGATTCTCCTAAAGCTCAACTCTGAGCACATTTTAATAATATCTAGTACACGCCACAGTACCTATGGACCAACAGTAGAAGGGCAAACCAAAGCCTCACTGATGGCACCGCTAAACTGCTGCAAACCCTAAGGTTCAAAAGCGGTTCCATGGTCATCATGTCGAGTTAGGGTTTCATTCTTCTAGAGGGTCCACAGAATTACTTGCATGTTCCTCCGAATACTTTAAACTTGGAAGAATAGGTTTATGACATTCGTTCGAACCATTAACTTCGCCTAGACAACATGTGAATACCCTTCGTCTCTCAACTCAGGATAGGCTAGCTATCATCTATCGTATCTATGCTGGAAAGCTCCAGCGATCTCAGCTCGTAAGCTTTGGAAGCGACATGACATCAATCTCAGTAACAACAAGGTCATCTGTCCACACGGTAGACGATATCAAAATCTCTGAGGTATGTTGTACATCAACAGTCCTCATACAACCGATAGCCACTATCAACGTCCCGATCATACGGTGCAATGCCAAACACTCGCCACAAACGAGAAGTCACAACACCAATACAAAAATCGAGACATTCTCATGTCACCAGAAAACACGATGGTCAGTCCTCGTCCATGACGAGCTCGCCCTTACCGCATCACTAGCAGTAGCTCAATCTGTGCTCAAACCATGGTGACAGGAACCTCAAGCATGTATCGATGAAACCATATCAATGGAATGAAAGGAATCAACAGATCCCAAAATAGACATATGATCATAAGGAGGAATGGAATCATTAAGGGTATGATCATGGAAACAAATAGAATCAAAGATCTCAATATATGTATATCCTAAGGTTTCTTAAGTGGAGTATCGTATCGTAGGTATGCCGCGGAACATACACGCTACGTCACTCTGCTTAAGTTACCTACTCCGTCTACCGAGGGTCATCCTACTCTCATAAAGGTAAAACCTAACGCTCTGATACCAACTTTTTCACGACCCGAAAAGTACGGAACGTGACTGGAACTTAAATTACGAAACGTCTCGAGGCGTACGTAATCCAAGTATGCCAAAACCCAGAAATCAAAACCAAATAGAGCAGTAGAGTGAAGGAAAATCAAGATTTATTGAAAGAGATTTAAAACAAATACGTCACATCAAGCTTTTTAAAAGCAACATCATTTTCCGAAAATTTCGGCAGAGTCTCCTTTGTAAATACTTGCCCCAAATGGGTACAAAACAGGAATATATGCACAATATGAAATAAGGCATCCCCAAGCGGGAGCTAGCTCTTCGCCAAAGGCGGACTCAAAATCACACGCTGTATAAATCATCACTGAGCAAAAATAAGAATATAAAGGCATAAAGTAATAAAGCATCATGTCATCTCAAGTGAGCTCAACCCCGAGATACAACATATAAATACACAAATCTCACTGTCTCGTCTCTAGGTCACAATATACTAATACAAGTGGTAAATACGGTAGATGGAGTACACTAGATACAATAATGATACAAGGTGGCAAAAAAAAAACCCGCAACCCACCTACGAACAAAGCTACGAGTCAAAGAAAATGGAGCAAGAGAGTAGGTGCGCCCGCCGTTACTGTGCTGACGGGTCAGACCTGCAAAACACTGTGGCACGACGGGGGTGAGTTGCCAACTCATGAGTAATAAGTAACATCTAATAAGGCTATCGTAAGCATGTACACAATGGTGTCACAACCTACAAATAATAATATGATGCGATGTAATAATATGTATGTAATAGACAATACTAGATTTGAATATAATTAACATGGAAAATCTGTATTCTTATCTTATTAAACTTCTGTTATTTAGCTTTAGTTTCATCAAGGAAATCAATATAAATCTGTGTCAAGCATCGACACTAAATATGAATATCTCAATTACCCTGGGCTCCGGCAATCCGGACTGGCCCAAAAATATCTGATCTAGGGCTCCGGCAAATCCAAACTGGCCCATATCATCAAAACTCAAGACTACGTCGGTATCCTCCGGATATCCGCCGCTTCACAAATAACCGGTCAGTAGTGCTCCCTTGTCAGGCTCAACGCTATCATCTGCGACCATCTTGCCTCGGGGAACCGCACCGGGTCCACCATGCACCCACAAACGGTTCCTCCTCCTCCTCGAATCGGGTTTATGATACTGCTCAGGCACCGAGAAATCTCATGTTGGACGATAGATGCATCATATCACGAGAAAACCATAACTTACATTTTTAAAATGGTAATATGTTTTCAAATCCTTGCGGTTTCTCAAATCCATAAATCTCATAAATACGGAAATCCTCAAAAGAATCATGATACATGAATGTCTATGATATTAGCAATATGCAATGCAATGCGGAAACTAGAAAGCTATGAATGAACAATGATGTAATAAGATATGTGCATGTGACTAGCAATCCTACATATCCATATTGATGAATTAATTATATCAATTGCAGGTTTGTTAAATTTGATAGCGCAAGTGATAAGATTCGAATTTATCTAGTTATAAGGTGTTCGTGGCATAGAAATTACCAAGACGTGTGTGTCCCATGAATAGTTCCCATGCAGCATGAGCCAATGGTAATAGTGCGAGTGTCCAATGAGGTACTAGCACTATTAGTTATATGTACGCCCTAGAGGCCATTACTGTACATACGATGTATATTGTAGTGGATGCTTGGACATATATAGGGAGGACTTTCTTGCTAGACATGATAGTACGCTATCTGGTTGCATTTTATCTTAACATGTACTCTGATTGTCTCTATGTTACATGTTGAAAAAGCCCTTAGGATGAGTACTTGACTACCAGGACTATGATGCGGATCATACTAGTGGATACAGTGTAGTCGTCAAGTACATCCTTCAAATGTTCCTAGTCGTGGGTGTATCGAGATAGGGCATCGATATACCAGAGTAGACTAGCGTATGCGCTTCCTGACCTATATGATGGGCGATGGATGATCCCATATCTATTGGTGTTTGACATCAGAGAAGGTATATGGGTGCTCAGTGGAGACTGGGTACACTGGACGGACTCGCCGAGAACTCCCAGATGTTATTATACCTCACGTCAGATGGCAGTTCTCTGGTGATACTGGTACAGAGTAGTCTGTAGCCCGAGATCGTCATAGAGTCTTGTGTGATTCCCACTGTGCTTTGATTTCCATCATACCACGTCCAAGAGGGCGTGCAAAATGGTGGCTTTTGGGTACAGTCCCGAATCACATGGAGGCAATGAGAGATAGGAGCGGATTCGTCTCTCCCGGTATAGGGAGTTGATGTTGCGCTGTGTTCGATTGGCTATAACTGGAAATCCTTGGCCAGGGTTGCTGAGATTTTCGGGTAAGTGTTATCAGTAGTTTCTTGAACTGTTATAGACCTCATATTGACACGACTTATCAAGCTACTGGGGTCTAACGTTTACCACCCCTGGGAGAGATATGCGACATATCAGACGAAGAAACCGGACTGTACGGGAGTGTTACTGACTGGATTCGCAGGAGAAAGTACTGGCTTGCTTGTTGATCTTCTGATCGCTCAATATCGGGTGGATGTTACGTTTAGCTGACCGCTTGCAGCTTGTGGGTGTTTGATATGATCAACACCCACTACCGGCATATTGACGATTCTTTAGAGTCCTACACAGAGCTTTCTTGACTCAGGAAAAAAGGAGTAGGAGCACATATATGATATGTGCGGGACCGAGAACAATACGTGTATGTGATACCGTATTAGATTCTCGCGATATGAGATATCGGCCGGATATATGTGATATAGCCGGGTCATCGGATCAAGTGTTGATTCGATGAACTGATAAAGATTATATTAGTCGGTTATTTATGAAATAGCCGGATTATCGGATCAAGTGTTGATTCGATAATTTAATGTATAATTATATATTTGATATATTAAATTATATTAACTGATATAAGCTCACTAAAAGATTCTTTTTCTCACTCGGGTAATACATTGATATATATGCGATATATGTTAATTGTATTATTTTATTTTGTTACAATAAATATTGTATATGTGATATATAATATTGTAACATGTTAGGGTTATTAATGCAACATGTTTAGCGGAGATTAAACATGGTTAGGGTTTGATTTGGGTTAATCTTTTCTAGAACCTTCTAGAAGGTTTTGTTTTGTTTTGTGCAAAGATATTTGTGTTTATATTTTGCATAGATATTTGTTTAACCCAACCCAACCCTTTAACCTTGGTTAAATCTCTACAAGGGTTACATATACCATGGTTGCATTTCTAACCACACACTTGACTTTCATTATTCATCACAAAAGGATTGATTGTTCTTCTTCCTCCTTCTTCTTTCTTTCATGAAAAGCTTTCTAGCTTTTTATGAAGTGATGAAAATGAGTGAGTTAATGAAAATAAATGAGAGCTAAAATCCTTCTTCATCATCCCAATCTATCCTAGCCATTTAAATTAGGGTGTTCACTTCATTTAGTGAATGAGAGCTTGTGTTAATAAAACTTCAAGGTAGATCATCTTTGTTATCGAAGATCGGAAGCAAGCTTGCATCTTTCTCTTTATGGAGCCTATCGAGAGTCCGAAACTTGATGATCGCTGCGAAGGGAGCACAACACGGAGCGTATGAAGTGAAGGACCGGACTACAAAGGTTGTAATCCCAAACTCTTAGATGTTAAAGTGTTTAACATGCTTTGTTTCGCATAATCTGTAGTCTAAGATCTTGGTTTAGGGTTGTTCGGCATGGCTAAATTTTAAATCGGGCATGGTTGATGCCTTATAGACCCTTTTGCATGTGCTTAGTAACCGTACAGTGGTATCAGAGCCAAGTTAGAGCTTTAGGCGAAGTCTAGGCGAAGTTTAAAGTCCGATCAAACTCTGAATACCCGATAAAACCTAGTTTCTGGAAATTTTTCAAAAAATTGACATTTTTCATATTAAAAATGCTCAAAAAATTCAGCAGGTAATTGTATGGGTTACTGTAAAAAACGACCCCAAAATACCTTTATTCCGCCGCGGAACCGCGGCCGTACCCTTGCTTGCGCGGCGGTTCCGCGGCGCTACAGTAGAATTAGGGTTGCATTTTTGTACAGTAATGTCCGTATTTATTTCCTGATGTTTCTGGGATTTTTTTATTTTACTCAATTGTTGAGTTTTCTGGGTTGTATTGGGAGCTTGTTGATTCGATCGGAAAGTATAACTTCGTTTATTTTGTCCGGGTAATTTTTAGAACGTGTTAAAAAGTTCGAACGGATATCAATAACTAACTTTTTCCCCTGCCGGAAAATTTCCAAGTGTTGGATTTTTTCCGTTATTTATGAACATTCTAAGTCGTGCATGTAACGCGGTTGACCCTCTAGAAGACAACAAATCTTAACTCGATTATGAGACCGTCTGAACCGCCTCTTAACCTTAGGGTTTGCGGCAGTACGGCGTTGCCACATGTGAGGCGTTGGTTTGACCCTTTTACGGCTGGACCATTGGTACTGTGGCATGTTATGGATGTTTTTAAACTAATTTCAAGTGTTGAGAACTATTTGGGAAATCTTGGGTGTTTCTTTATTCGATCAGAAAGTTTAACATTGTCTATTTATCTGGAATGTGATACAATATTTGGAATCCACAAATAGTTATGAGATAACTAATTTGAATGTTATAAATCTAGCAGTTCTGTCTCAGATGATCGGTTGCCACGGGATTTTGATGCGATCAAAAGTCCGTCGCAATCACGTAGCATACGCGGATACTCACTGGGTAAACTTAATAGATTGCCACGCCCCATAGCCCCGACCAAGTGACTGTAGGAGAATCCCGTCGCCAAAAGCATCCGTTCGGGTGCTCGCGGCAGCGGTATTCCGCCTTAGTGTACTTCGTCGATGGCATCCGGGGGTGCGGCCGTCTACTAAAGTTTGCGACGAGCATTCGATCAGGATGTCGGGAATCTTGTTGAATTGCCCGACTTGATATTGAAAAGTGTGTTCGAGATCGAGACTAAAATATGGGGTTTATAATTGTTAGGCATGAGATGTCTAAGGAATTCATTTGGTTAGGCATGCGATGTCTAAGTAGGTTGTGGATTCCAACTGTTGTAGTTTTACACTTTCTTTTCTGTGACCGTAAGCGTAGTATGTGGTGTATCGCCGGTTTCGTTGCTATACATCATCGACAATCGGGATACGCATACTTGCTTGCGTTGATGATATGAGATATTATGTGTTGCTGTGATATGTTATATGGGATCGTCGCGTTTTGAATAGCAGGGGGTTTTATGTGAGATGAGAGCTTTTCTTTTTCCATTCATGTAAAATTCATTGTATGTAATATTCTTTTATTGGGGCACTTCCGGGCTGAGGATGATGTCACCATTGTATATTATTTACTTTTTCGCATTAGGTAGACCCAAGGCGGGGAGAACAAGTAACCGGGTTCCACGGTCCAGTCGGAGACCATCTCGAGGAGTCGAGACCGGGTCTCCTAACCCTAGAATTAGCAGTGTTGCTTGCCGCTCTCGTAGGGGTCTAGGGATGTGGGTTTGGCTATTCATCGCGACCGTGGAATCCGTGCTTTATACAGGCTCGTATTAAAACACGGACCTCCTAGTATATCCAATATTTCATATATGTTCTTCTACTGCAATGTTCTGTGATGAGATCATATTACTGCCTGAGACGAATGTTTATATTATATATATGAGATATATGTTATATTGCAGATTTCGTTTCAAATGTGATGCTTGTGATGCATAATAAAATGGGATTTCATTAATGAGATCAATGAAACTAAAAGAAACCTAAAGATGTTGTAGAAACTTGTTTAAAAACTGGTAGCTCTAGTTCTTGCTTTGCATAGCGGTGTTCCTTGTAGAACGTCCAGCACCTTATTCGATAAGGAAAGAGCCAAGATCCCTTCAACGGGAGTGACCTCTTTAGTGCAACTAGCAGATGCTACAAAAACGGTTTGTCTTTTGATTGCTTCTATTGTTTTTTACATTGCATAGTGGTATTTGCAAAATATCCTGCACCTTATTCGATAAGGAAAGAGCCGAGATCCCTTCACCGGGAGTGACCTCTTTAGCGAAACTAAAAAAGCCTTAAAAACATTCCATTTAAAATCACTCGATTCTACAACGATATAAAGTTCATTACGCAAAGGGTTTTCTTAAAAACCTGTCGTAGCCCTCCGTCATTTCAAATAAGTAGTCTTTAGTATTCGTGTTGCGTTTGTTGACTTAGTTAAGGCGTAGTGTGCGGTAGCTGATTAGTGCTTATCTGCAAAGCATATAATACGATTGGATTAGGGTAGTCGCGCGGCCCTGTTGACTTAGTCAAGAGTCGTGCGGGTGGGTTTAATTCAATCGGGAAATGACGGGTTGAACTTTACTTGCGGTCTATGGTTTGTTGACTTAGTCAAGGTCATAGATCGCTTGGGGCAAAATATTATTGGGAATTTCAAGTGTTGAAATTTGCAATGAGATTGCATTCCTTGTATAAGATAGTTGGATCCCAATACCCACTGCGAGTAAGGGTTACTCCTGGGAGAGTTTTACACATTACACTTAGCCGATCAAGTATGTGTCTAGAAAGGTGTTAACGGGGTTACGCCTCTGGGAAAACGAGGTCTAGTTTAGTTAGGTCTGTGCGAAAGCACGGGGAACCTCCCTCAAAGTAGCGGCACTGGCCTGGCTGAAAGATTGGCGAACTTGTATCGTGTAATTAATCCCGGCTAGTCTTTCCTTTTAGGGTTTGAATGAAGATTTGACTAAAACAGTGAGAGCCATCCAGATTAGATAAATTGATAACCAATCTAATCTTGTAAAAGGGCACGCTGAGTGTTTTCTTCTCTCTCTCTCCTGGTTATGACTATGTCACTCCTTAATCAAGATAATAATACGGATGTATTGTCCGAACCCGCTTGTTATACTGAGCTGGGGAACGTTGGTCCTGTTCCAACTTATAATTGTTATAAGACAGAGCTGGAAATTGGGGTTTACCAGAATTCATGTGCCGCCCAAACGAAGAAAGTGCATGCTGATGCATCTTCTTCGGGTGTGTTCATTACCAAGAACTGTTTCTCAGTATCCTTTACGTCCTGGGTATGAGATACCGGATCAGGATCCCGCAAATGTAATTTGTTACATGGGTTACAGATAGGTAGAGAATTGAGAACGGGTGATAAGTTTCAAGAGTCGGAAAAGATGCAAGTGTTGCAGCCAAGTCTGTTGGCAGTTATCACCCTGTATTACCAGAATACATTGATTCTGAACGAATGCTATTAAATACCGAACCTGATATACAACATCATATCAGTCTCTTTATTAGTAAAGAAGGATATAGTTTTGTATTGTTGGATAATGTTTTGAACATTTCCTATATGAAGAGTTGATCGGTTCGGGCACGTTATCTAAAAGCATAGACGTTCTAAATCAAACCACGGTTCTTAACGTATACAACACACACAAGAAGAAGAGTTCAGAAATGAACTAATCCTTCTTAAGGCATTGTAGAATAGGTCATATCAATGTGACCCGACTAGCTGAAGTTACATAAAGATGCATATTTAAATTAGTTTGAATTTACATCTTGTGAAACTTGCCGGTAATGTCACAAAGATAAGATGACCAGAGCTCTGTTTATTGGAAACAGAGAAAGAGTTAGTGAACTCTTGGGATTGATACATGTTGATGTATGAAGGTCCCCTGTCTACACATGCCAAGACCGGTTCTTTGTACTTCATTACATTCACTGATTATCTCTCAAGATCCGGACATATGTTCCTGTTTAAACACAAGTCTGGAACTTTTGAGAAATTCAATGAATATGAGTTAGAAGTAGAGAACCAAAAACAGGTATAAGTATTATGTTGTTTGATGAGATCAAGGAGGAGAATACTTGAGCACGGAATTCCTGGACTTTTCTAAAGGAGAATGAGATTCTCTCTCAGCATTACTCCTCCATATACACCACAGCATGTTCGTGTATCGGGGCATAGCAATCGCACCCTATGTGATATGGTGTGCTCTATGATGAGTACTACTGAGTTTCCTATTTCCTTTTGGGAGTTATGCACTTGAGAAGCTGCATACCTATTGAATAGGGTTCCAATCAAATAAGTTGTCAGCCACTTCATATGTGATATGGAATGGGAAGAGCCCATATCTTAAGTATGTTAAGATTTGGGGTTGTCCAGCCTATGTCTGAAAGCATAAACCGGACAAGCTCGAGGCAAAGTCAGTTCTGTAGAACTTTGTTGGATATCCCAAACATTCGCAAGGGAATATCTTCTACCTAACCGAGGAACAAAAGATGTTTTGTTTCTCAACATGCCACCTTTGTGAAAGGGAATTTCTTGTGAAGAAATTAGTGGTCATGAAGTAGAACTGGAAAGAGTTCTAGCTATACAAACTGCAGCTGATGATTTGGTAGAACCGGAGGATTCAATAGTAACCAACGAACCTCAGCCTCTCCGCCGATCTAGTAGGGTTCCTCACCCACCTAAGAGATACTTCGGTTTCTCTATGATAGTGGGAGCGAGGAATGCATCATGAGATGATGACCCAACTAGTTTCGAGCAGGCCATCAGGAGTGGGGACTCTGTGAGAATGGCTGGATGCTTAGCGATCTGAGATGGAATCCTTATACACCAACAAAGTATGGACTTTGGTTGCTTTATCTGAAGGGTTAAATCCCAATCGGGAGAAAGTATATCTTGAGAAGATTACTTGGTGTACATGGAAAAGTTGAGACTTTCAAAGCTATGATTAATTCCATCCAGATCCTACTTGCTACGGCTACATACCATAACTACGATATCTGGTGGTTGGGTGTCATGACTGCTTTTCTAAATGAAGATTTAGAAGAGAGCATCTATAAGTACACAGCCAGAGGGCTTCGTAGATAGTGGGAGCATCGAAAACGTGGGCAAGATGTTTTATGTGATAAAGCAGGCATCACGGAGTTGGAACATTTGTTTTGATGTGGTAGTGAAATAGTTTGACCTCATCAAAATGGTAGATGAACCTTGTATATACAAAAAGATAGTAGAGAGTATGGTGGTGATCCTCATAGAGTACGTGGATGACATACTCTTGAAAGGGAAGGAGTTTCCTACGCTACGCTCGGTCAATCTCCGCTTATCACAAGGATTCTCCATATATGATCAAAATGATACCTCCTAAATCCTAGTTTTTATATCTATGAAATAGATCTAAATGGATGTTTGGATTCTTACTAGTTGTAGTGAGATGGTATCAATCGATCCTGGGGAGAATCACTGGAAAGGTTCCAGGGTGATAAGGACGACTGAATGTCAGTCTCAGGTATTGTCTTTACCCTCAGTGGATGGACGATATGTTGGAAGAGTTCCAAGCTAGATACCGTGACTTACTAGAAGATTAAAGGCAAGATACATCGTTACCAAGGATGCTAACAAAGAGGCAGTCTGGATATATATAAGTTCATGGGATGAACTTCGTTCCTGCCATTGTGTGACAATGGAGTTGTGGCTTTCGCCAAGGAACCCCCGTCCCATCAGAAATCCAGATATAATTCTTAGACAGTATCACCAAATCATGGAGATGGTTGATCACCAGCGAGATTGTGGTTAGGAGAGTAGACACAGAGGACAACAGCGTGGATCCACTCACAAAGGCCTTTTTCCCAGTAGAGACTTTTATGGGATGTTTGAGTATGAGATATTTCAACCACAGCTAATTGTTGGGTATGTGATACCACAACATATGGCCTTAGAGCAGGTGGGAGATTTTAAGTTATATGTATGCCCTAGAGGCCATTACTGTACATACGATGTATATTATAGTGGATGCTTGGACATATATAGGTATGACTTTCTTACTCGACATGATAGTACGCTATCTGGTTACACTTTATCTTAACATGTACTCTGATTGTCTCTATGTTACATGTTGATAAAGCCCTTAGGATGAGTACTTGACAACCAGGATTATGATGCGGATCATACTGGTGGGGACAGTGTAGTCGTCAAGTACGTCCTTCAAATTTTCCTAGTCGTGGGTGTATCGAGACAGTGCACCGATATACCAGAGTAGACTAGTGTATGCGCTTCTTGACCCATATGATGGGTGATGGATGATACCATATCCATTGGTGTTTGACATAAGAGAAGGTATACGAGTGCTCAGTGGAGACTGGGTACACTGGACGGACTCACCGAGAAATCCTAGATGGTATTATACCTCACGTCAAATGGCAGTTCTCTGGTGACACTGGTACAGAGTAGTCTGTAGACCCGAGATCGTCATAGAGCCTTGTGTGATTCCCACTGTGCTTTGATTTCCATCATACCACGTCCAAAAGGACGTGCAAAACGGTGGCTTTTGGGTACAGTCCCGAATCATATGGAGGCAATGAGCGATAGGAGGGGATTCGTCTCTCCCGGTATAGGGAGTCGATGTTGCGATGTGTTCGATTGGCTATAAATGGAAATCCCTGACCAGGGTTGCTGAGATTTACTGGTAAGTGTTATCAGTAGTTTCTCGAACTATTATAGACCTCATATTGACACGACTTATCAAGCTACTGGGGTCTGACGTTTACCACCCCTAGGCGAGATATGCGACATATCAGACGAATAGACCGGACTGTACGGGAGTGTTACTGACTGGATTCGCAGGAGAAAGTACAGGCTTGATTGTTGATCTTCTGATCGCTTAATACCTGGGTGGCTGTTACGTTTAGCTGACTGCTTACAGCTTGTGGGTGTTTGATATGATCATCACCTACTGTCGGCGTATTGACGATTCTTTAGAGTCCTAAACAGAGGTTTCTTGGCTCAGGAAAAACGGAGTAGGAGCACATATGTGATATGTGCTAGACCGAGAACAATACGTGTATGTGATACCGTATTAGATTCTCGCGATATGAGATATCGGCTGGGTATATATGATATAGCCGGGTCATCGGATCAAGTGTTGATTCGATGAACTGATAAAGATTATATAGTCGGTTATTTGTGAAATAGCCGGATTATCGGATCAAGTGTTGATTCGATAATTTAATGTATAATTATATATTTGATATATTAAATTACATTAACTGATATAAGCTCACTAAAAGATTCTTTTTCTCACTCGGGTAATACATTGGTATATATGCGATATATGTTAATTGTATTATTTTATTTTGTTACAATAAATATTGTATATGTGATATATAATATTGTAACATGTTAGGGTTATTAATGCAACATGTTTAGTGGAGATTAAATATGGTTAGGGTTTGATTTGGGTTAATCTTTTCTAGAATCTTCTAGAAGGTTTTGTTTTGTTTTGTGCAAAGATATTTGTGTTGATATTTTGCATAGATATTTGTTTAACCCAACCCAATCCTTTAACCTTGGTTAAATCTCTACAAAGGTTAAATATACCATGGTTGCATTTCTAACCTCACACTTGACTTTCATTATTCATCACAAAAGGATTGATTGATCTTCTTCTTCCTTCTTCTTTCTTTCATGAAAAGCTTTCTAGCTTTTTCTGACGTGATGAAAATGATTGAGTTAATGAAAATAAATGAGAGCTAAAATCCTTCTTCATCATGCTAATCTATCTTAGTTATTTAGATTAGGGTGTTCACTTCATTTAGTGAAAGAGAGCTTGTGTTAATGAAACTTCAAGGTAGATCATCTTTGTTATCGAAGATCGGAAGCAAGCTTGCATCTTTCTCTTCGTGGAGCCTCTCGAGAGTTCGGAACTTGATGATCGCAGCGAAGGGACCACAACACGAAGCTTATGAAGTGAAGGACCGGACTACAAAGGTTGTAATCCCAAACTCTTAGATGTTAAAGTGTTTAACATGCTTTGTTCCGCCTAATCTCTAGTCTAAGATCTTGGTTTAGGGTTGTTCGGCACGGCTAAATTTTAAATCGGGCATGGTCGATGCCTTATAGACCCTTGTGTGTTTGCCTAGTAACCCTACAAGCACAGTATATATACATATGACAGATGATGCAATGCAACGGGATATGAATTAGGAATTATGCATATAATTATAGTACTACACTACATTCTAACTATCAGGCGCCAAGCGCCATCCAAACGATTTCCACCGTAGATGTGTACAACTACTCACCGGAACGCCTCCACTAGTCTTATCTGATCACCGCCTTTCCTTTCCACGCCGCGCCGATGCCTCCGCGACCGATCCTAGAATTTACACAAAGCAACACATGTAAGGGTAAAATCCTACAAAAACGCGATATCAAGACCATACGAGAAACTACTGTCGCAAGCTAAACGCGTGTACAAACGAAACGCCGATACGTGTGTGCAACGTCTGAAATCACCCCGACATGCCGTGATACACAGCAACACCAAACCCAACTCAGAACGTTCGTGTCACGCAAGTCCCACTACACTAATTATAGGTAAATGGTCCCAGATTTTACCTGGAGCAAAAACAAGAAAAACAAACAAGACCAAACCTCTTATAATACCTAAAGACAACTACCTGCAAAGTTTTAACGTGTTTCTCCAAAATTGGGCCGAGCACGAAGGGGGTGATATCGGGTCAAATCTGGTGAAAAGGGTCCCGGTTTTTACACTACACTCCTAACACCATGTATAGTCTAATGTATATGTTTGCTTTTTTTAAAAAAAACCCACGGTAATAGCAAATACACCGTATCCTAACACTTGATTTAAAACCGTATTTAAAACATAAATTTGATACAATAAGCTGTTTTAGTGTAAACTGGTGCAACGACTTGGATTAAGAGACACTAACAACACTTAATTAAGCTGATCAAGCCATAATAACCTTAACTTAACCTAATCTCCACTTAAACCACATAATTAGCACAAAAACCCACATAAACACTAATAAAGCTAAATAAACTACAAGTTTAGCAAAAAGGCTAGTAAGGTAAGCTTTATACCTCAAAATGGTCAAGTGGTGGCACAAACTTGTTGTCCTTGCCTCCTAGAGCTCAGATTAGGCTCAAGAACCAACAAAGGAGTGATTTTGGAGTGTTAAAAGTGAGGTTGGTGTGATAAATGATGGATTTTTGAATGGAGATTTTAGGCTAGTTAATGATGAGAAGAAGGAGAATGAGGGGAAGGGGCTGCTGGAGCTGAGGCTCTGCGGGAATGAGAAAGAGAGATAGAGAGAAAACCCCAAAAGTCAAGCCCCATACCTCATTTAATACCCCCATGCCTCTTTATCATTTCTTTTATCTTATTTTCTGTTAGTTATATGTATTCCCTAGAGGCCATTACTGTACATACGATGTATATTGTAGTGGATGCTTGGACATATATAGGGAGGACTTTCTTGCTCGATATGATAGTACGCTATCTTGTTGTACTTTATCTTAACTTGTACTCTGATTGTCTCTATGTTACATATTGACAAAGCCCTTAGGATGAGTACTTGACTACCAGGACTATGATGCGGATCATACTAGTGAGGACAGTGTAGTCGCCAAGTACATCCTTCAAATGTTCCTAGTCATGGGAGTACCAAGACAGGGCATCGATACTCTACAGTAGACTAGCGTATGCGCTTCTTGACCCACATGATGGGCAATGGATGATCTCATATCCATTGGTGTTTGACATCAGAGAAGGTATACGGGTGCTCAGTGGAGACTGGGTACACTGGACGGACTCACCAAGAACTCCCAGATGGTATTATACCTCACGTCAGATGGCAGTTCTCTGGTGACACTGGTACAGAGTAGTCTGTAGACCCGAGATCGTCATAAAGTCTTGTGTGATTCCCACTGTGCTTTGATTTCCATCATACCACGTCCAACAGGGCATGCAAAAAGGTGGCTTTTGGGTACAATCCCGAATCACATGGAGGCAATGAGCGATAGGAAGGGATTCGTCTCTCCGGGTATAGGGAGTTGATGTTGTGCTGTGTTCGATTGGCTATAACTAGAAATCCCTGGCCAGGGTTGCTGGGATTTTCTGGTAAGTGTTATCATTAGTTTCTCGAACTGTTATAGACCTCATATCGACAAGACTTATCAAGCTACTGGGGTCTGACGTTTACCACCCTTAGGCGAGATATGCGACATATCAGACGACAAGACCGGACTGTACGAGAGTGTTACTGACTGGATTCACCGGAGAATATACATGCTTGCTTGTTGATCTTCTGAGCGCTCAATACCTGGGTGGCTGTTACATTTAGCTGACCGCTTGCAACTTGTGGGTGTTTGATATGATCATCACATACTGTCGGCATATTGACGATTCTTTAGAGTCCTACACAGAGGTTTCTTGGCTCAGTCAAAACGGAGTAGGAGAACATATGTGATATGTGAGGGACCGAGAACAATACGTGTATGTGATACCATACTAGATTCTTGCGATATGAGATATCGGCCAGGTATATGTGATATAGCCGGGTCATCAGATCAAGTGTTGATTCGATGAATTGATACAAATTATATTAGTCGGTTATTTGTGAAATAGCCGGATTATCGGATCAAGTGTTGATTCGATAATTTAATGTATAATTATATATTTGATATATTAAATTACATTAACTAATATAATCTCACTAAAAGATTCTTTTTCTCACTCGGGTAATAAATTGATATATATGCGATATATGTTAATAATATTATTTTATTTTGTTACAATAAATATTGCATATGTGATATATAATATTGTAACATATTGTGGTTATAAATGCAACATGTTTTGTGGAGTTTAATTGTGGTTAGGGTTTGGATTAGGATTAAACATTCATGAAGCTTTTAAGAAGCTTCTTGATGCTTTGACATTGACTTGGATATTTTGTGATATTTCTTTAACCCAACCCAACCCTTCAACCATGATTAAATCTCTACATGGGTTAAGTCTTCATACTTAACCCATGGTTGCATTTCTAACCTCACCATAGTTTTCATTATTCATCACAAAAGAAAATGATCTTCTTCTTCCTTCTTCTTCCTTCATGGAAAAGCTTTCTAGCTATTTCAAAGGTGATGAAAATGAGCGAGTTAAAGAAAACAAATGAGAGCTAAAATCCTACTTCATCATCCTAATCTATCCTTGCCATTTAGATTACGGTGTTCACTTCATTTAGTGAGTGAGAGCTTGTGTTAATGAAACTTCAAGGTAGATCATCTTTGTTATCGAAAATCGGAAGCAAGCTTGCATCTTTCTTTTCGTGGAGCCTCTCGAGAGTCCGGAACTTGATGATTGCAGCGAAGGGACCACCCAACGGAGCTTATGAAGTGATGGACCAGACTACAAAGGTTGTAATCCCAAACTCTTAAATGTTAAAGTGTTTAACATGCATTGTTTTGCCTAATCTCTAGTCTAAGATCTTGGTTTAGGGTTGTTTGGCATGGCTAAATTTTAAATCGTGCATGGTTGATTCCTTATAGACCCTTGTGTGTGTGCCTAGTAACCCTACAGTGGTATCAGAGCTAAGCTAGAGCTTTAAGCGAAGTCTAGGCGAAATTTAAAGTCCGATCGAACACCAAAACCCCGACACGAACCCTTCTCTGGATATTTTTAAAAATGTTGATTTTTTCGTATTAAAAATACTCAGAGAAATAAGCTGGAAAATCTAAGAATTACTGTGAATTACGGACCACCAATTCGACCACGTGACCGCGGAACCGCGGATAAACCACGCACGTGGCGGCGGTTCCGCGGCCGAACAGTGTCGTTGGGGCCCACTACTTCACAGTATTATTCCTGGGTTCTTTTGCATTATTCTTGGAATTTTTAATTCCACTCAAGTGTTGAGTTTTCTGGGTTGTATTGGGGACTCGTTGATTCGATCGGATAATTTAACTTCGTTTAAGTTTTTCGGATAATTTTAGAAACTGTTAAAAAGTTCGAACGGATATCAATAACTCACTTTTTCCCCTGTCGGAAAATTTTCAAAAGTTGGATTTTTTCTCGAGTTTGAAACTTCTGGAAAATCATGCAAGTAACGCGGTGGACCCTCTAGAAGAACACAAACCTTAACTCGATTATGTGACCGTCTGAACCGCTTCTAAACCTTAGGGTTTGGGGCAGTACGGCGTGCCACATGTGAGGCGTTGGCTTGATCCTTCTACGGCTGGACCATTGGTACTGTGACATATTCTGGGATTATTTGAACTCCGCTCAAGTGTTGAGCTATTTAGGAAATCTTGGATATTTGATTATTTGATCGGAATGTTTAATACTGTCTATTTATATGGAATGTGATACAATATGTGGAATTCATATAGTTAGGCATGAAATGCGAAGTATATGATATTTCAGATTTACGATGTCTAAAAAGATTGTGGATTCCAAATGTTGTAGTTTTACACTTTCTTTTCTGTGACCGTAAGCGTAGTATGTGGTGTATCGCCGGCTTCGTTGCTATACATCAACGACAATTGGGATACGCATACTTACTTACGTTGATGATATGAGATATTATGTGTTGCTGTGATATGTTATATTGGATCGTCGCGTTTTGAATTGCCGGGGGTTTTATGTGAGATGATGGTTTTTATTTTCATTCATGTAAAATTCATTTTTATGTAATATTCTTTTATTGGGGCACTTCCGGGCTGAGGATGATGTCACCATTGTATATTATTTACTTTTCCGCACTAGGTAGACCCAAGGCGGGGAGCATAAGTAACCGGGTTCTAGGGTCCAGTGGGAGACCATCTCGAGGAGTCGAGACCGAGTCTCCTAACCCTAGAATTGGCAGAGTTGCTTGCCGCTCTCGTAGGCGTCTAGGGATGTGGGTTTGGCTATTCATCGCGACCGTGGAATCCATGTTTTATACAGGCTCGAATTAAAACACGGACGTCCTAGTATATCCAATATTTCATATATGTTCTTCTGCTGCAATGTTCTGTGATGAGATCATATTACTTCCTGAGACGAATGTTTATATTATATATATGGGATATATGTTAAATTGCAGATTTCGTTTCAAAAGTGATGCTTGTGAAGCATAATAAAATGTGACTTCATTAATGAGATTAATGAAACAAAAAGAAACCTAAAGATGTTGTAGAAACTTGTTTAAAAACTAGTAGCTCTAGTTCTTGCTTTGCATAGCGGTGTTTCTTGTAGAGCATCCAGCACCTTATTCGATAAGGAAAGAGCCGAGATCCCTTCACCGGGAGTGACCTCTTTAGTGAAACTAGCAGATGCTACAAACTCGGTTTGTCTTTTGATTGCTTCTATAGTTCTTGCTTTGCACAACAGTATTTGTGAAATATCCTGCACCTTATTCGATGAGGAAAGAGCCGACGATCCCTTCACCGGGAGTGACCTCTTTAGCAAAACTAGAAAAGGCCTCAAATACATTCCTTTAAAAAATCACTCGATTCTACAACGATATCAAGTTCATTACGCAAAGGGTTTTCTTAAAACCTGTCGTAGCCCTCCGTCATTTCAGATAAGTCCTACATAGTATTCGTGCTACGTTTGTTGACCTCCGTCAAGGCGCAGTGTGCGGTAGCTAACTAGTATTTATCTGTTTCTGCATATGATGCAGATTGTTTTAGGGTAGTCGTGCGGCCTTGTTGACCTCCTTCAAGGGTCTTGCGGGTGGGTTTAATTCAATCAGGAAATGACGGGTAGAACTTGACTAGCAGCCTATGGTTTGTTGACCTCCGTCAAGGTCATAGAACGCTAGAGGTAAAATATTATTGGGAATTTCAAGTGTTGGAATTTGCAATGAGATTGCATACCTTCTATGAGATAGTTGGATCACAATACTTGCTGCGAGTAAGAGTTACTCCTGGGTGAGTTTTACACATTACAAATTAGCCGATCAAGTAGGTGTCTAGAAAGGTGTTAACGGGGTTGCGCCCCTGGGAAAATGAGGTTTATTTTAATTAGGTCCGTGCGAAAGCGTGGGGAACCTCCCTCAAAGTACCGGCACTGGCCTGGCTGAAAGATTGACGAACTTGTAGGGTGTAATTAATCCCGGCTAGTCTTTCCTTTTAGGGTTTGAAGGAAGATTTGACTAAAACAGAGGGAGCCATCCTGATTAGATAAATTGATAACCAATCTAATCTTTTAAAAAGCGCACGCTGAGTGTTTTCTTCTCTCTCTCTCCTGGTTACGACTATGTCACTCCTTAATCAAGATAATAATACAGATGTATTGACCGAACCCGCTTGTTATACTGCGCTAGGGAACGTTAGTCCCGCTCCAACTTATAATTGTTTTAAGACAGAGTAGGAAATTGGGGAATACCAGATTTCCCATGCCGTCCAAATGAAGAAAGTGCATTCTGATGCATCTTCTTCGGGTGTGTTCATTACCGAGAACTGTTTCTCAGTATCCTTTACGTCCTGGGTATGAGATACCATATCAGGAACCCGTAAATATAATATGTTACATGGGCTACAGATAGGTAGAGAACTAAGAACGGGTGATAAGTTTCATGAGATGGAAACGATGCAAGTGTTGCAGCCAAGTCTGTTGGCAGTTATCACCCTGTATTACCAGAATTCATTGATTCTGAACGAATGTTATTAGATACCGAACCTGATATACAACATCATATCAGTCTCTTTATTAGTAAAGAAGGATATAATTTTGTATTGTTGGATAATGTTTTGAACATTTCCTATATCAAGAGTTGATCGGTTCAGGCACGTTATCTAAAAGCTTAGACGTTCTAAATCAAACTACAGTGCTTAACGTACAGAATACACACAAGAGGAAGAGTTTAGAAATGAACGAATCCTTTTTGAGGTATCGTAGACTAAGTCATATCAATGCGACTCGACTAGCTGAAGTTACATAAAGATGTATATTTAAATTAGTTTGAATTTACATCTTATGAAACTTGCCGGTCATGTCACAAAGATAAGATGACCACAGCTCTGTTTATTGGAAACAGAGAAAGAGTTGGTGAACTCTTGGGATTGATACATGATGATGTATGTAAGGTCCCCTGTCTATACATGCCAGGACGGGTTCTTTATACTTCATTATATTCACTGATGATCTCTCAAGATTCGCATATGTGTTCCTACTGAAACACAAGTCTGAACCTTTTGAGAAATTCAATGAATATGAGTTAGAAGTAGAGAACCAAAAATAGGTATAAGTATTATGTCCTTTGATGAGATCAAGGAGGAGAATACTTGAGCAAGGAATTCCTGGACTATTCTAATGGAGAATGAGATTCTCTCTCAGCATTACTCCTCCATATACACCACAGCATGTCGGTGTATCGGGGCATAGCAATCGCACCCTATGTGATATGGAATGGGAAGAACCCAAATCATATGTATGTTGAGATTTAGGGTTGTCCAGCCTATGTCTAAAAGCATAATCTGGACAAGCTCGAGGCAAAGTCAGTTCTGTAGAAGTTTGTTGGATATCCCAAGCATTCGCGAGGGAATATCTTCTACCAAACCGAGGTACAAAAGATGTTTTGTTTCTCAACATGCCACCTTTGTGAAAGGGTATTTCTTGTGAAGAAATTAGTGGTCATGAGGTAGTACTGGAAGGAGTTCCATCTATACAAACTACAGCAGATGATTTGATAGAACCGAAGGATTCAATAGTAACCAACGAACCTCAGCCTCTCCACCGATCTAGTAGGGTTCCTCACCCACCTGCGAGATACTTCGGTTACTCTATGATAGTGGGAGCGAGGATAGCATCATGAGATGATGACCCCACTAGTTTCGAGCAGGCCATCAGGAGTGGGAATCTGTAAGAACGGCTGGATACTTAGCAATCTGAGATCGAATCCTTATACACAACTAAAGTATGGACTTTGGTTGCTTTATCTGAAGGGTTAAATCCGTATCAGGAGCAAGTATATTTTGAGAAGATTACTTGGTGTACATGGAAAAGTTGAGACTTTCAAAGCTATGCTTAAGTCCATCTAGATCCTACTTGCCAAGGCTACATACCATGATTACGATATCTGGCGGTTGGGTGTCATGACTGCTTTTCTAAATATTGATTTGGAAGAGAGCGTCTATAAGTATACAGCCAGAGGGCTTCATATAAAGTGGGCGCAGTGGAAACGTGTGCAAGATGTTTTATGTGATAAATCAGGCATCGTGGAGTTGGAACATCTGTTTTGATGTGGTAGTCAAAGAGTTTGACTTTATCAAAATGGTATATGAACCTTATATATACAAAAAGGTAGTAGGGAGTATGGTGGTGATCCTCGTAGAGTACGTGGATGACATACTCTTGATATGGAAGGAGTTTCCTATGCTACGCTCGGTCAATCTCCACTTATCACAATGATTCTCCATATAGGATCAATGTGACACCTCCTAAATCCTAAGTTATGGATCTATGAGATAGATCTATTTGGATGTTAGGATTCTCACTAGTTGTAGAAAGATGGTATCAATCGATCTTGGGGAGAATAACTGGAAACGGTTCCCGGGTGATAGGGACGACTGAATGTCAGTCGCATGCATTGTCTTTACCCTCAGTGGAGGGACGTTATGTTGGAAGAGTTCCAAGCTAGATACCGTGACTTACTAGACGATTAAAGGCAAGATACATCGTTACCAAGGATGCTACAAAAGAGGCAGTCTGGATAGATATATGTTCATGAGATGAACTTCGTTCCTACCATTGTGTGATAATGGAGTTGTGGCTTTTGCCAAGGAACCTCCCCCCGTCCCATCATAAATCCAGATATAATGCTTAGGCGGTATCCATTGATCATGGAGATGGTTGATCTCCAGGGAGATCGAGGTTAGGAGAGTAGACATAGAGGAGAACAACGCGGATCCACTAACAAAGACCTTTTTCCTAGTAGAGACTTTATGGGAAGGTTGAGTATGAGATACTTCAACCACAGCTAATTGTTGGGTTTGTGATACCACAACAGATGGCCCTAGTGTAAGTGGGAGATTGTTAGTTATATGTTTGCCCTAGAGGCCATTACTGTACATTCGATGTATATTGTAGTGGATGCTTGGACATATATAGGGAGGACTTTCTTGCTCGACATGATAGTACGCTATCTGGTTGTACTTTATCTTAGGATGAGTACTTGACTACCAAGACTATGATGCGGATCATACCAGTGAGGACAGTGTAGTCGCCAAGTACATCCATCAAATGTTCCTAGTCGTGGGAATACCGAGACATGGCATCGATACCCCAGAGTAGACTAACGTATGCGCTTCATGACCCATATGATGGGCGATGGATGATCTCATATCCATTGGTTTTTGACATCAGAGAAGGTATACGGGTGCTCAGTGGAGACTGGGTACGCTGGACGGACTCGCCGAGAACTCCCAGATGGTATTATACCTCATGTCAGATGGCAGTTCTCTGGTGACACTGGTACAGAGTAGTCTGTAGACCCGAGATCTTCATAGAGTCTTTTGTGATTCCCACTGTGCTTTGATTTCCATTATACCACGTCCAAGAGGGCGCGCAAAAAGGTGGCTTTTGGGTCTAGTCCTGAATCACATGGAGGCAATGAGCGATAGGAGGGGATTCGTCTCTCCCGGTATAAGGAGTTGATATTGTGCTGTGTTCGATTGGCTATAACTGGAAATCCCTGGCCAGGGTTGCTGAGATTTAATGGTATGTGTTATCAATAGTTTCTCAAACTTTTATAGATCTCATATCGAAACGACTTATCAAGCTACTGGGGTCTGACGTTTACCACCCCTAGGCGAGATATGTGACATATCAGACAACGAGACCGGACTGTACGGTAGTGTTACTGACTGGATTCACCGGAGAATCTACATGCTTGCTTGTTGATCTTCTGAGTGCTCAATTCCTGGGTGGCTGTTAAGTTTAGCTGACTGCTTGCAGCATGTGAGTGTTTGATATGATCATCACCTACTGCCGGCGTATTGACGATTGTTTAGAGTCCTACACAGAGGTTTCTTGGCTCAGGCAAAACGGAGTAGGAGCACATATGTGATATGTGAGGGACCGAAAACAATACGTGTATGTGATACCGTACTAGATTTTCGCGATATGAGATATCGGCCGGGTATATGTGATATAGCCGGGTCATCGGATCAAGTGTTGATTCGATGAATTGATACAGATTATATTAGTCGGTTATTTATGAAATAGCCGGATTATCGGATCAAGTGTTGATTCGATAATTTAATGTATAATTATATATTTGATATATTAAATTACATTAACTAATATAAGCTCACTAAAAGATTATTTTTCTCACTTGGGTAATACATTGATATATATGCGATATATGTTAATATTATTATTTTATTTTGTTACAATAAATATTGTATATATGATATATAATATTGTAACATATTATGGTTATAAATGCAACATGTTTTGTGGAGTTTAATTGTGGTTAGGGTTTGGATTAGGGTTAAACATTCAAGAAGCTTTCAAGAAGCTTCTTGATGCTTAGACTTTGACTTGGATATTTTGTGATATTTTCTTTAACCCAACCCAACCCTTCAACCATGATTAAATCCCTACATGGGTTAAGTCTTCATACTTAACCCATGGTTGCATTTCTAACCTCACCATGGTTTTCATTATTCATCACAAAAGAAAATGATTATCTTCTTCCTTCTTCTTTTTTCATGGAAAAGCTTTCTAGCTTTTTCAAAGGTGGTGAAAATGAGTGAGTTAAAGAAAACAAATGAGAGCTAAAATCCTACTTCATCATCCTAATCTATCCTTGCCATTTAGATTAGGGTGTTCACTTTATTTAGTGAGTGAGAGCTTATGTTAATGAAACTTCAAGGTAGATCATATTTGTTATCGAAAATCGGAAGCAAGCTTGCATTTTTCTCTTCGTGGAGCCTCTCGAGAGTCCGGAACTTGATGATCGCAGCGAAGGGACCACAACACGGAGCTTATGAAGTGAAGGACCGGACTACAATGGTTGTAATGCCAAACTCTTAGATGTTAAACTGTTTAACATGCTTTGTTTTGCCTAATCTCTGGTCTATGATCTTGGTTTAGGGTTGTTCGGCACGGCTAAATTTTAAATCTGGCATGGTTGATGCCTTATAAACCTTTGTGCGTGTGCCTAGTAACCTTACATTTTCTTTATTTGATTTGTTTTGTTTTGTGAGAAAATTAGAACCATGCAAGAGGAAAAGAAAATGAAGACAAGTTATAACTTAACCTAGGTGATTAGGGTTGTACATGCTACACTAAAATTTGTCTTAGGAAAATAAAAGTTAAGGAAATTTGATTAATTTGTAAACCATAAATTAAATGTTAATTAATAAAACACAATTCTATATATAATTGCATATTTTCACAATTTAAAATAGATTTATTCCAGTTTATGTGGAATATAATTAAATAACGAGATTTTATGAAAAGCACGCATTATCGCTAATTAACACAAAATTAACCTAAACAAATTTCAAGGTGTTACAATACTGTTTCTTAACGTGCCAAAAACAATCAATATTTGATTTAGGAAAATATTCATAACATTATCCTCCATTACAAAATTATATCTATCTTAGTGTAACTTAGATACTGATATAATATTGCACATCTTTTCTGGAACGTAATAACAGTCATTTAGAATCAATGTATTACCATTTGGTAATACTAGGTGATATGTGTCAACTGCTTTGGCTGCAACTATTGCACCATTCCCTACTCTGAGAGATTGATCACCTATTCCCAGTTCTCTACCTTTCTTTAGCCCATATAACATATTACAAATGTGGGATCTTGATCCGGTATCTAATACCCAGGACGTAGAACAAACTGAGAAACAATTGTCGGTAACGAACACACCCGAAGAAGATTCATCAACATGCTCATTCCTCGCTCGGGTCGCATGGGATCCGGGCATTCCCCTATTTCCTGCTCAGACTTATAACGGTTATAAGATAGAGCGGAACAAACGTTCCCCGGCTCATTATAACAAGCGGGTTCGGCAAATACATTAATATTATTATCTTGATTAAGGCGTGTCATGGTCGCTACCTGGAGAGAGAGAGAAAAAAATAATTTAGCGTATACTCTTGCAAGATTAGATTGGTTATTATTTTATCTAATCAGGATGGCTCCAACTTTTTTTATCAAATCTGTTAGTGGATGTTGCACACTCTCACAACACTTTTGAGGAGGCGGAAGCGATAAACAAAAATTTCTTGCATGCAACAACCACATAAACCAAGATTTTGTGCTTAAACCTTAACTAGCAAAACTATCTAGAGGTCTTATGTACTATGATAGTGTTATACCTATGTAACCGGTCCTTCAGGTCTTTGTTTGGATGTGACTCCTAGGCTCCTTGTGGTCGCAAAGAACTCGATCTCCGGCCACCTTAAGATCCAAGATGATCCACCCGAGAGCTATCGAACAAGCTACAAACTCTTCACAAGAGTTTAACTAAGAGACCAAGTGTGCTAGAAGTGATCACTTAGATGATGTAGAGATCAAGTATTGGATTAATATGTCTCTTGACCTATGATTCACAACTCATGTAAGTGATTTAGGTCAAGAGGTAGAGGGAGAAGATAATGAGGAGAGAGAAGGTGAATGTAATGAATGAAAAAATCAAGCATGGAAAAAATGATATGGCTCAAATGAAAATAATTGAAGTATGCAATAAAATAATGCACCATGCTTCAATAGTAACTCCAAATGAATAAAAAATCATATAAGCCATTCCTTTATCCATGCTTTGACATTTCTCCAAATTCCATCTCATTTATTTATTTTCACAAAATAAATATTTAATTATGAGGTGTCCCCTTCTAGAAGGTATTCTTGTAACAATTACATGAATACCCCTCCACCGTATACCTTATAAGTATACCCGTATCCGAATTCCGAAAAATACGAATAAAATTAATCCAATAATATAATATCGGTATCCGGCTTAAACCAAAGCCAACCAGTATTATCCTTCCAATCATTATTCCTGTCACCATTACACGAACATGATCGAAACCCTGCCGTAACAACTTACGGCCTCTACATCTTTTGCCTGAACCAGGTAACCCTCTGTGTGGGACTCTAAAGACTCAATAGTACGCTGGCAGTAGGTTTAACCACAAGCACTTCAGCGACACTAGCTGTGCGTAACGGCTACCCAGGTACATGTCGATAAGGTGGCCGACGAGAGAACTTATCACAACCCTAAAGAGCCTGTAAGTAACATTTACCGTAAAGTCCGGTCTCTTCTTCTGATGCGTCGCATATGAAGTATAGGGGTGGTAAATGTCAGACCTCCGTAACTTTATAATTCATGCTGATTTATGGCCCATAACGGTGTAACATTTAAAAAAAAATAAAATATTTTTTTTGGGAATTTTTATAATTTAATTTTAATTTTTAATGAATATTTTAATATTTCGGTATAATTAAATACCGATAAATGGGGAAAATTTTGGAAAAATTTTGGAAAATTCTAAAATAGGGTATTTTAGGGGATTATGTCATTTTAAGGTTTTTATGATAAATTATATGCTAATTTAGTGCTAATCGCAATTAAAAATCGCTAATCGGTTTTTTAGCATTTTTTGTGCAAAACATACACATATCATTTTTTTCCACACATGTCACATTTTCTTACATATTGTGGGTGTATGGTTGCCTAGGGTTACCATTGTGTGAGATGAAATAAAGGAAAAAGGAAAAGAAAAGAAAAAAATAAGAATGATGAAGAGAGAGAAAGGTGTAGGTCAACCCTTTTGTTTTGAGCCATCCCCATCATTTCTTCTTCTCATTCTCTACCCTCTCCCTCTTAGGCTGCTGCTGCTCCTACTCCCCCTCCTCTTCAATCCCACAAAACACAATGGACCCAACCCCAAAACCCTATTCCCATTTCACTAAAATTGTTCCCAAGCTCACTAGCTACACATTGGACCTAGAAAGAGAGGATCTTGAGGACTTTGAGCAACTCAAGAATTTTCTTGAGTTGCCAAAGGAGGTAATTTCTGCACCCTTAGAGTAGTATTTCAATTTTTTGTGCATCTATACTTGTTTCATGTCGATATGGTGTGGTTTTGAGGACTTTGGAAATTTCAAGTTAGGGTTTAGGGTTTAAATTGAAACCAAAGGTGATTTGAGGTGTAGTTAGAGACTACAACCCCTGCTGTGAAGTTATATTGGACCAAACCTGAGATTAAAACCCAGAATACGGATTTATAGAAACGATATCGGGGAAAACTGTTATTCTGCGAGTGTTTTTGGAGATCTGCTATCACCCGAGCTACCTGAAAATTATTTTGGACTGACAGGGGTATGTGCAGGCAACTAGGAACCACCACACAATACCCTAGCCCCCACCTCCTTCTTCAGGCAGCAGATAAAATCCCTTATGGCCGCAATTTGCATCTAGAGCAGGTGGGTTTGGCCTCGTTTTTTCTTCAGGGCCCTATCTTCAGTAAATTTGACCTTTGGTATGTGCAATTTTGACTGATTCCATATAGGGTAGAATCTGGGGTAGTTTTCTTGTGTTAGCGCATGGTTTACAACTTGTTTTAGAATGGATTTTGGTATTTGATAATTCGTTTCTGTCGGGTGGCGTTTGAACGTCAACGACAAAGGGTTATTGGTCGTGTTTGCATGCGAGACTATATGTTTTTACCTATGAGTGTAGCGTGTGCCGTTTTGGTTTTCCGATGTGCTTTTCATGTATTTTTACGATTGTGTTATCTTTGTAGGTACCCCACGTGATGTTGAGGCGTTGAAGATGAAGATGGCGACATCGGCATCGGCACACAAGAAACAAAATGAGTAGATTTATATCTACGGGGAGAAGTCGGGTGGATGGCGTATAGCACCCCCGCAGTTCGTGGTGATGTATACGAATACGTATACACACATATATTTATCATATGTCGTTTGAGTTGATTGATGATAAAGATGGATTCTAGGTGTGATTGGATTGGTTTAGTGTTGCGAAACCCTAGAGTAGGGGTTGCACCACACAAACACACACACCCATACTTGCATACATTCTTCTTTCATATGTGCGTATATGGGATTATATATTTACGTGTTCATATGGGTACGGTGTAAGTCCACGTTGCCCACCCCGGTGCTTGCGGGGAGGCGGAAACGTATTGAAAAATCGGATTTTTAACACACTAGGCAACATGGACTATTAAAAGGCAGGATCTTTGCTAAACAAAACTAACTACAAAGCAAAAGAGAGTTAGCTACTCGGAAAGGGGGTTATACCTAGGTCTTTAAGTCCTTCTCTTCTTGCTCCTTGGAGTGAAAGAACGGGTTCTCCTTGTCGCTTCTCTTGCCGAAGAAAGATCCACCCGAGGGCCTCAACCTTTGGCTCCAACCTCAAACTAGAAGTAACTAAGGTGCTTGGTGTGCTAGACCTAGGACCTTAGAAAGAGTAGAGAGTGTTTTTGGAGGGATTATCTCAAGCTCAAATGGTTCTCAACACATGAGAGGGGAGAGCTAGAGAGAGAGGAAGAGGAGGTGAGAGAATGGAAATGATAAAGTGAGAAGAATATTACAACCCTTCTCACATATATGTGATTTATGAATAATAGATAATTAGTCAAGATAATTGTCATGGTTAATCAAGAGATGACCATTATCATTTCACATTAAATGCTTTTGCAAGGATCAAAGAGCATCTTTCATATGGAATGATGATGGTCAACTTGTCAACCTAGGTCAACAAGTCAAGTATAGTCAAATGGTCAACAACCCTAACCATGCACAATTATAATTAACTAGTTATTAATAAATCATAATTCACACATAAACAATAGGGTTAATAAAATGACAATAGTCATAAACCCTAATCAAAGTCATTTGCCTCTGTCTCAGTCAACTGTGCATACACACCCGTATCCGTGTGCCGAGGAACACGAATACAATGAGATAAAACCAATCCCAAATCATATACTAGGATCCGGCTTAAACCAAAGCCCGCTAGTATAAGCTGTCCGGACACCAAACGTGCACAAGTGCACGGATGTGAACGAACCCTGTCGCAATACCACGCGACCTCTACTCATTTTGCCTAAAGGCGAATAACCCTCTGTGTGGGACTCTAAAGACTCGACACTACGCTGGCAGTGGGTTTAACCACAGACCGCAAGCGGCACTAGCTGTACGTAACGGTCCCCAGGTAGATGCCGATAAGAAGACTGACGAGGTGAACCCATCTGAACTCCTACTGAGCCTGAATGTGACAGTCTCCGTATAGTCCGGTCTGTTCGTCTGATAACATCGCATGGCGGGCCTAGCGGGGCGGTAAATGTCAGTCCCCTGATAGCGATACAAGTCGTGTAGGAGTGTAGCCCAGAACACCCTGAGATAACACTGGAAACCAACCAGTATACCTCGCTTGCCCTGGCCAGGGACTACTTGTGTAATGGCTCTCCTGGACACAGCGCGATGTCAACCCCCAATATCGGGAGAGGCGAATCCTGTCTAACCGTCACTGCCTCCAAGTGCTTCGGGACTGCACCTAACTACTACCTGTTTGCACGACTCCTTTGAGCCGTGGTAGGGTAGTAATCAAAGTACAGTGGGAACACACTCGAGGCGAAGTGACAGTGTCAAGTCAGCGGACTAAGCTGTACTCATGTCACCTGGGAACTGATAACTGACGATTGGTATAATACCAACCAACTGTTCCCGACGAGTCTTGTCCAGTGTACTCGTAACCCAACGTGCACCCGCATACTATCTCAAGTACGACGTACTGACGGCTGTGGAACAGACCGTCTCCCATGCTGGGATGAGAAGCGCATACGCTGGTCTACTCCGGAGTATCGTTGCCTGTCTCGATAATCCCACGACCAGGGACGTGTATATATAAGGATGTGCTTATAGATTACCCAACCCCCATGAGTGTGACTGCCATCACAACTCTGGTAATCAAGCAAAGATCCTATGGGCTCCACTAATGCGTATAGGTGATACAATAATGAAACACATGTACACATTAAAGCAGAGACAAACCAAGTAGCATACTACCATTTCGAGCAAGATTGTCTATTCAGCTGTGAATATCCCAAGCTTCCATCAAGTAATATACATACTAGTATGATACATTAATGGCCTCTAGGGCATATACACTAACAATCTCGCACTTGCACTAAGGCCATGTACTGGCGTATCAAAGACCTATCATCTCGATCAGCCGCTCGAACTGAGTCTGGGGTAAGGCCTTCGTGAATGGATCTGCAGTGTTATCTTCTGAAGCAACCCACCGAACCTCGATCTCCTGGCGATCCACGATCTCCCTGATCAGGTGATACCGCCTCAAGATGTGTCTGGATATCTGATGGGACCTGGGTTCTTTCGCTAAAGCTATAGCCCCGTTGTTGTCGCAATACAAAGGTATTGGATCAACAATGGACGGAACCACCTGAAGTTCTTCAAGAACTTCCTCATCCAGACGGCTTATTTTGCTGCATCAGATGCAGCGATATATTCCGTTTCCATAATTGAGTCAGCAACGGTTTCCTATTTGGAACTCTTCCAACACACCGCCCCTCCATTGAGGGTAAAGACAAAACCCGACATGGACTTGGAATCATCCTTGTCACTCTGGAAGCTGGAGTCAGCAATGGCCTCAATCTGGATGTCTTTTCCGCCATACACCAAGAACATCTCCTTAGTCCTTCTCAGATACTTGAGAATGTTCTTTACCGCTATCCAGTGTTTCTCCCCAGGGTTTGACTGATACTTGCTTACCACACTCAGTGCATAAGCCACATCTGGTCTGGTACACAACATCGCATACATTATAGAGCATACCGCAGAAGCGTAGGGTATAATAGACATGCGATCCCTTTCCAAATCAGTCTTGGGAAACATCTCTTTGGAGAGGGTGATCCCGTGACAAGCCGGTAGATTACAACGCTTGGAATCTTCCATACTGAATCTCTTCAGTATGGTGTTGATGTACCTGGACTGCGAAAGTCCTAATATCCTCTTGGATCTATCACGATGGATCCGGATCCCCAGAATGTAGGAGGCATCACCTAGGTCTTTCATGGAGAACCTGTGTGACAAGAACCCTTTGACAGATTGTAGCATAGGAATGTCATTTCCTATCAAGAGAATGTCATCCACGTATAAAACGAGGAATATGACAGTTCTTTCTACAAATCTACTATAGATGCATGGTTCATCTGGATTTTTGATAAAGCCAAATTCCTTGACCGTCTCATCAAAACAGATGTTCCAACTTCGCGATGCATGCTTTAGTCCATAAATGGACTTGAGCAACTTGCACACCTTTCCGCTGCTCCCACTCTGAATGAAACCCTCTGGCTGGTCCATACAGACACAATCCTCTAAATTTCCATTTAGAAAAGCGGTCTTTATGTCCATCTGCCTAATCTCATAATCATAGAAGGCAGCAATGGCAAGAAGGATCCGAATGGATTTCAGCATAGCCACTGGAGAAAAGGTTTCGTCATAGTCCAAACCAGGTCTTTGACGAAAACCCTTTTCAACAAGTCTAGCTTTATAGGTCTCAACCTTTCCATCTACACCAATCTTCCTTTTGAAGATCCACTTGCATCCTACGGGTTTTACCCCATCTGGAGCAATGTCCAAAGTCCACACTTTGTTGGTGTACATGGACTCCATTTCGGTCCGCATTGCATCCAGCCATTTTACTAAGTCAATGCTCTGGCCTGCTGGAAGCTAGTCGGCTCATCACTATCAATGATGCAATCTTATCTATCCCCGTCTATGAGAAAACCGTAGTATCTCTCGGGCGGATGAGACTGCCTACTACTCCTGCGGAGCGGCGTAGGAATGCCCTGATCTTTCGAACACTCTGGTTCTACTAAGCTTTCAGTAGTAGCTTGTGGTTCTGGAATTTCTTCCAGTTCTATTGCGCTCCCACTTATTTCCTTTTCTAAGAATTGGTGTTCCAGAAAGTGGGCATTACGAGAAACAAAGACCTTTTGTTCCTCTGCGTAATAGAAAAGATACCCCCTGGAGTTCTTTGAGTATCCCACAAACTTGCACAGTACTGAGCGTGCCTCGAGTTTGTCCACATGCTGCTTTTTGACAAAAGCTGGACATCCCCAAATCTTCAGGTATTGATAATAGGGTTTCTTCCCACTCCATAACTCATATGGTGTGGTAGGCACAGTCTTAGTGGGAACTCGGTTCAAAAGGTATGCGGCTGATTCTAGCGCATATCCCCAGAATGATCGCGGCAACTCAGCGTTACTCATCATGGACCATACCATATCCAATAGGGTTCGGTTCCGTCTCTCCGATACACCGTTATGTTGCGGAGTGTATGGAGGAGTAAGCTGTGAGAGAATTCCATTCTCTTTTAGGTAATCCAGGAACTCGACACTCAAGTATTCACCACCTCGATCAGATCTCAGTGTCTTGATACTTTTGCCAGTTTGTTTTTCTACTTCATTCTTGTATTCTTGGAACTTTTCAAAGGCTTCAGATTTATGCTTCATTAAGAAGACATGTCCGAATCTTGAAAAATCATCCGTAAAAGTAATGAAGTAAGAATAACCACTTCGCGCATGTGTAGACATTGGACCGCACACGTCACTGTGTATGAGTCCCAAGAGCTCGCTCGCTCTTACTCCGTATCCAATGAACGGAGTTTTTGTCATCTTCCCTTTGAGACAGGATTAACAAGTTGCATACGATTGATATTCGAACGGATCCAAATATCCATCTGTATGTAACTTCGTCAGCCTTCTCTCATTGATGTGACCGAGTCTACAATGCCATAACAAAGCCTGATTGATTTCTGGAGACTTTCTTTTGTGTGTATTCTAGACATTGAAAATCTATGGTTGGTTTAATACGTATATACCATTGCTCAATGTACCTAACCCAATCAGAATTTGATTAAGGTGAATGTTTACAACATTACTTACAAACGCAAATTCATAACCTTCTTTAGAAACTAAAGATACAGAAATGATATTACAAGTTGCATTGGGTACAAAAAAACAATTACGTAAAACCAAAACATGTCCATCTGACATCCCCAGGTGATAGTCCCCCACGTCCTCAGCATCCATGCTAGCACTGTTTGCAACTTTGAGGGTCATGTCACCTGGTTTCAAAAACCTACGCTTTCTCAACGCCTGCAAAGAATTACAGATATGAGATCCTGATCCGGTATCCAATACCCAGGAAGTAGAGTTTATTGATAGACGGTTTTCAATAACATACACACCTGAAGCAGAAGCCGCAACTTGCTTCAGATCCTGGGTTCTGGCCTTCCAAGCTCTGCAATCCTGTTTCCAGTGTCCACTCTTGTGACAGTAAAAGCATTCTTCCTTTTCCACAAGCTTTCCATCTACCTTTGTTGCCTTTCCCTTTCCCTTCGTATCCACTTTACTAACACCGCCCCTTGGTTTGGCGGGGGCTTTCTTCTTCTTTCCCTTGGCTTTCGCCCTGTACTTAGAAGAGGAAGATCCTTCTAGAAACAAAGTGGATGTCTCCCTACCTTTCTGTAGGGTGCCCTCAGCACTCCTCATCATGTTCAGAAGTTCGGAAAGTTCAACCTCTTTTCCTTGCATGTTGAAGTTTAGGACAAACTGGGCGTAAGTGGAAGGAAGGGACTGGAGAATCAAGTCAGTGTAGAGTTCATTCTCCAACGTGGTCCCAAGGTCCGCGAGCTCCTCTATGTAGCCAATCATCTTAAGCACGTGTTCCGCTACCGATGATCCGACGGCCAATCTTGCCGAAAACAGCTTCTTCGACACTTCGTATCTGGAGATACGAGATTGCTCTCCATACAGATCTTTTGTATGGAGAAATATGGATTCTAGGTCCATATTCTCGTGCCTCCTCTGATGTTCATTGTCCATAGAGGCAAGCATGAGGCACTTGGCCTTCGCACAATCGATCTCCCATGTCTTACGGATTTCTATATCCGCGACGCTGGAGGTGGGACCTGTGACAGGGGGAGCTTTGGTGGTAAGGAGATACCCCAACTTGTCGTAAGTGATTGCCATTTTGACATTCCTGAGCCAATCTTTGTAGTTTGGCCATGTTAGTATGTTTTTATCTAGTAATAACTTAAGTCCGGTCATGTTGATTGGTCGCTGCAATTAGGAGAGAGAAAAGAAACACTTTAGCATGATGCTCTTGCAAGTTTGGAGTGGTTTTTAGTTTGTCTAAACAGGATGGCTCCTACTGTCTCTCGAATCCCTCCTCAAACAATAAAGGAAGAATTAGTCGGGATCAATCTCACCGTACAATACTTGCTTAACCGTTCAGCCAGGCCAGTGTCGGTACTTCGAGGGAGGTTTTCCAACGCTTTCGCGAAGTTCCTTATTTAAGTAACCTTTTTTCCCTGTGGGCGTAGCCCCGCTAACACCTTTCTAGACACCTACTAGGTTTATAGCATTGATCGTTAAGTGAGAAATTTCCCGAGGAGTAGCATATACTCACAGTAGGATCGGGATCCAAATATCATCGCGTGATAAAACTGAAGGAATCCTACCAGAATCATCACACTCCAAATGGTATGCAGCGCTAGCAAGTTTCAGTTCTTTTGAAACTCCCGATGTGGATTTTTTCCCCATGCTCTTATGACCTTGGCGTGAGGTCAAAATGTCATAAGTCACATGTCAAGTTCTACCCATCATTATCCAAGTTAATTTGAACCCACCCGTACCTACCCTTGACGTAGGCCAAAATGGCAGTACGACTGTCTCAAACCAATGCATTCTATCTATGCAATAGATAAATATCCGGCAGCTACCAATCACTATGCCTTGGCGTGAGGTCAAAATACATAGCTTGAATACTACCGAATATTTAACTGAAATAATGGAGGGCTACGAATGGTTTTGGCGAAACCGTGAACGTAGTGATCTTGATATAATCGATGGAACGAGATAGATTTTAAAAGGAGTGGTTCAAGCTCTGCATTTTAAAAGTTGGGTTTTGAAAAAGAACCGAGTGGTTTTGAAAGTGTTCCAACGACTTTTACTTGGTTTATTTTCTTGCATTAATTTTAATGCGTCCCATCATTTAATCCTACCATTGCAGAAAACAACCAAAATATGGTGTACGCTTATGCCATCAGCATTCGCCACGGGGCCCCATCATCACCCGTTAGTTTACTTAACTAACGACAGAGCAGGGGCTGGACTAGCGCTGATGCAAAACATAAGCAACACCTAAAAAGATATCATATATAAATATATAGCAATGATAGTCAATCCAGATCACAGATGAACACTTTGGATATACTAGGAATCCGCGATTCGTTCGAGCCTGCAACGAAAAGCGGATTACACGGTCGCGATGAATAGCCAAAACCCCACCCTAGACCCCTACGGGTGCGGCAAACTACCCGCCAAGTACCCGAAGCGAAGCAACCTCCCTCATCGACGTGAGTAGGCCACTCGGCACTTCGAGATACCCGGTAGTTTGTGCACCCACCATGGGTCTATCCTAGGAGCAAAAACAGTAAAAAGAAATTATACAATGATGGCTACAACCCCGACCCGGTTGTGTGGCCATACAAATAATATTACATCAAATTACATGTTACAAGAATGAAAGAAAAAGAAACTCTCATCTCACATCCACCCGGCTATTCATCCGCGACAATCCAACGAGTTCATATACACAAACCATCAATATTACAGATCATAAATATGTATAATCCCTACTAATCAACGTATAGCGATTAGCAAACGTTCAATACATATATAACAACACAGATATAACCCATTAGCCAAAGTGCAAAGAAGTTCGATCAAAAATACGGATTTGTGACCACCCCAAAAACCAACTTCTTCTCTGGAAAATCTGGGTGGAAACAAATTATCTCAAAAATCCCAAAACCTCAACAGAAGAACACTGCACTAAACTCGGTCCACGGCCGAGTCAACACGGCCGCGGATCCGCGGCAAGAAGCATGTTCTTGCCGCGGAACCGCGGCGCTTTAACCGGTTCAGTGGACCGTTTTTGGTGTGTTTCTTAATAAAACCTTGAGCTGATTTTTTAAGTATGATTTATTATTTTTAAAGCAGAAATAAAAATCGACAGAAACTTAGGGTTTTGAAAAATAGTTTTGCGATTTTTTCCGATCGAAGTTCTATATACTTTGCTAACTAGTTAGCTTGTGTTTAGCTAGGCTCTGATGCCACTGTAAGTCCACGTTGCCCACCCCGGTGCTTGCGGGGAGGCGGAAACGTATTGAAAAATCGGATTTTTTACACACTAGGCAACATGGACTAGCAAAAGGAGGGATCTTCGCTAAACTAAACTAACTACAAAGCTAAAGAGAGTTAGCTACTGGGAAAGGGGGTTAAACCTAGGTCTTCTTGCTCCTTGGAGTGAAAGAACGGGTTCTCCTTGTCGCTTCTCTTGCCGAAGAAAGATCCACCCGAGGGCCTCAACCTTTGGCTCCAACCTCAAACTAGAAGTAACTAAGGTGCTTGGTGTGCTAGACGTAGGACCTTAGAAAGAGTAGAGAGTGTTTTTGGAGGGATTATCTCAAGCTCAAATGGTTCTCAACACATGAGAGGGGAGAGCTAGAGAGAGAGGGAGAGAGAATGGAAATGATAAAGTGAGAAGAATATTACAACCCTTCTCACATATATATGATTTATGAATAATAGATAATTAGTCAAGATAATTGTCATGGTTAATCAAGAGATGACCATTATCATTTCACATTAAATGCTTTTGCAAGGATCAAAGAGCATCTTTCATATGGAATGATGATGGTCAACTTGTCAACCTAGGTCAACAAGTCAAGTATAGTCAAATGGTCAACAACCCTAACCATGCACAATTATAATTAACTAATTATTAATAAATCATAATTCACACATAAACATTAGGGTTAAGAAAATGACAATAGTTATCAACCCTATTCAAAGTCCTTTGCCTCTGTCTCAGTCAACTGTGTATACACACCCGTATCCGTGTACCGAGGAACACGAATACAATGAGATAAAACCAATCCCAAATCATATACTAGGATCCGGCTTAAACCAAAACCCACTAGTATAAGCTGTCCGGACACCAAACGTGCATAAGTGCGCGGATGTGAACGAACCCTGTCGCAATACCATGCGACCTCTACTCATTTTGCCTAAAGGAGAATAATCCTCTGTGTGGGACTCTAAAGACTCGACACTACGCTGGCAGTGGGTTTAACCACAGACCGCAAGCGGCACTAGCTGTACGTAACGGTCCCCAGGTAGATGCCGATAAGAAGACTGACGAGGTGAACCCATCTGAACTCCTACTGAGCCTGAATGTGACAGTCACCGTATAGTCTGGTCTGTTCGTCTGATAACATCGCATGGCGGGCCTAGGGGGGCGGTAAACGTCTGTCCCTTAATAGCGGTACAAGTCGTGTCGGAGTGTAGCCCAGAACACCCTGAGATAACACTGGAAACCAACCAGTATACCTCGCTTGCCCTGGACAGGGACTACTTGTGTAATGGCTCTCCTTGACACAGCGCGATGTCAACCCCCAATTCCGGGAGAGACGAATCCGGTCTAACCGTCACTGTCTCCAAGTGCTTCGGGACTGCACCCAACTACTACCTGTTTGCACGACTCCTTTGAGCCGTGGTAGGGTAGTAATCAAAGTACAGTAGGAACACACTCGAGGCGAAGTGACAGTGTCAAGTCAGCAGACTAAGCTGTACTCATGTCACCTGGGAACTGATAACTAACGATAGGTATAATACCAACCAACAGTTCCCGACGAGTCCTGTCCAGTGTACTCGTAATCCAACGAGCACCCACATACTATCTCAAGTACGACGTACTGACGGCTGTGGGACAGACCGTCTCCCGTGCAGGGTTGAGAAGCGCATACGCTGGTCTACTCCGGAGTATCGATGTCCTGTCTCGATAATCCCACGACCAGGGACGTGTATATATAAGGATGTGCTTATAGATTACCCAGCCCCCACGAGTGTGACTGCCATCACAACGCAGGTAATCAAGCAAAGATCCTAAGGGCTCCACTAATGCGTATAGGTGATACAATAAAGAAACACATGTACACATTAAAGCATAGACAAACCAAGTAGCATACTACCATTTCGAGCAAGATTGTCTCTACAACTGTGAATATCCCAAGCTTCCATCAAGGAATATACATACTAGTATGATACAGTAATGGCCTCTAGGGCATATACACTAACATACGGGACTATGTGTTCATATACTGGATTTGAGGATAGTATTTGGGATTTGAGGTGAGTCGATGAGATTTGATTTGAGACCGTGAGATCGGTGATATGGCAGGATTCGTATTTGAGATACGTCTTGATGTTATAGCGGATCTTTGGACGACGATACCATGTTAATGGTGATATACATAGAATAGTTGACTTGTGATCGAGACATGAGATAAGATATGTTAAGATAGCTATAATGGGTCGCATTGGGTGATGTATATTTCTTTATGATGATATGTGCTGATGATATCGGTTTGTACGAGACTGTCGATCAGTAGTCAGATCATGATTATATTGATAATATTAGTATTGTACTAGACGTAGATCAGTACCCGGATTATGATCTTTGATAAAGAGGATACCAGATGAATAATATGATGAATATGATATTGACCCGTACTGAGTTTGGGATGCCGTACGACGGATTTACGTACGAGCTATATATTGATGATTGATCCGCACTCTTGACTTGGGAATGTCTGATTATGGATATGGTATCGGATGTGATATTATTAAGGCGGGATCACCGACTAATATATATATATATTTGTATCGACTCAGATGTTAGGCGGTTTCCTTACCTTTCATTTACCCTGTTAGCTCAGCCCTATAGTTTAGTGTAGTTGTTAGACCATATTAGTTATCGTTGTGTCTAGTATTCAGCTCCCGCACATTATTGCTGTTCGCTCCGCATCGCATACTTATATTGTGATTTCATATTCAATTGTTGATATCATGTTGTTAGGACACCGGCACCATTACCGATGATGCGTATGTTCCACGTACACTTACTTTTCGGCTCACACACATCCTCATCGGTAATTTCCATATCACGTACACTTAGAAAATACTATTACATTGACATAGCTTCTTAGCTAATAGTTTCGACATGATATTAGTGTACTTGCCTTATATGCCAGTTTAGACATTTCAGTTATTACTTGCTACTTCATGCATGTTATTATTCACTGTTATGCCGCATTCATGGATTTTTAGGCCTATATTCACTGTTTACATGCTATTGATGATTTGGATTCGGATTTTCATGAGATTTCCTGGATTTGGGGGAAAACTGCAAAAACATTTACAAACTTCTTCTCTCTCTTTTTAAATGAAAAGTGCTGTTTTCCCATGATGTATGAGTCGTCCACCATGAGTTTGCTGTTTGATTTCGAGACCCGATTCGAGGAGTTGGATGAACCGTTTCGGGTACATGGTGGGCCCGGTGCGGTACCCCGGGGTGAGAAGGTCGCAGAGGATGGCGTTGAGCCTGGCAGGGGAACACAACCGACCGGTGATTTTACCCGACTCGTCGGATATCCGGAGGATACCGTCGTGGTCTTGAAATTGATGGTAGGGGCCGGTCTGGACTGACGGCACCCTAGATAGTGAGATTGAGACATTGAGATTTTGAGATATTGAGGTACTGAGATTTGATGATCCAGGTCAGTCCGGGTAGCCGGAGATATTGAGACATTTGGATTTATGTTTTGTGTCGATGCTAGACACGGTTTATACTGATTTCATTTATGATACCTCGTTTTGAAAATACAGAAATCTCACTAAATTATGAAAGCAGTTTCTTCGTTTACATGTACTCTGTTTTCATTCATTCATACCTCATCCATATAATATATTGCTACCTAAGGCACTGACACGAGCACTTGGTATTAAACTTGTTTTGAGGTATACCCTAGCCATTATTATAGGCTGTAGATTATATATTTGAGGATATATATGACCGTATGACCTAGGATTGCGTTGTTCATGCGATTTCTGTTCGTAGATGTTTTCTACTCACGAGTTGGCAACTCACCCCCGTTGTGCCACAGTTCCTTTCAGGTTTTGCCGTACAGGTTTCATTACGTCTTTGCTGGCACTACTTCCATTTCCTGGTGATTTGCTAGTAGGTGGGTTCACTTGTATCGTGACCATCAGTATATTTTGTATATTATTATTCAATTGTATCTAGAAGTACTATCAACCAAACATGTATTTATTTCAGAGATAGAGACCAGTATTGTTTATTCTTTCGACCTTAGAGTCGCGCGTTGTATTTATATAGATTTCATGCTGTTTTGAGTTTCCTTTTCTGTTGTGATCCTCACCCTTCGGCGTTGTATATTATATTGCTTGCGTGGTTGTAACCTTCGATTGACGAAGAGCTATCTCCCGCTTGGGGATGCATTTTTCATTATATATGCTTTATCAGGTTTTGTACCCGTTTAGGGTCAGTTTTTACAAAGGAAACTCTGCCGAAATTTTTAGAAAAGTCTTGTGATTTTAAAGTGCATATTTCGGCTTATGTTGCATACTATTTTATTTAAATTGGTTTTTCCTTCACTCTACTACTTTTCTTAGTTTGGATTTCTGGGTTTTCGGCTTACTTAGATTACGTACGCCTCGAGACGTTTCGTAGTTTAAGTGCCGGTCATGTTCTGTACTTTCGGGTCGTGACAAAGTTGGTATCATAGCGTTAGGTTTTACCTTCAGAGCATAGGATGACCCTTGGTTGATGGAGTAGGTAACTTGAGTAGAGTGACGTACCGTACGTATGTTCCGCGGCATATTTACGATACGCTACTCTACTAAAGAAGCCTTAGGATGTACATTTCTTTGTTCAGTATTATATTCCTTCCTATGATCTAGCCTCATCGGTACCAGTTATGGTTTTGCTGCCACGATTACGGGCAGGGAGAGTTACGACTAGAGTTGCGGTCAGCACGAGCTCGTCACGAACGAGGACTGACCATGGCGTAATTCCGGCAACACACGATTGCAGAGATGTGCCTTTTTATGGTGTTTTGCGCCACGAGCGTTTGATGGATCGCAATATGAGATTACTCGGACGTGCAGATCAGCACCAGTGGATTGGGCCACTGATAGATGCCAGCCAGATTTTGATGACCGTTGATGTATTGCTTATTCATGATGATTGGGGCACTGTTCAGCGTGAAGACGAGTAAGCCGGTTATTGCTGCGAACGACAAGATATCGCCGCAGATGTTGGAGCTATTGCTGTACGAGTTGTACTAAGAGATGATAGGAGGTCGCTAGTCACCGAGGATGAATGTCTAGGACATGTAGATCATTCGCTACCCCGATGCAAGGTCATCAGATAGATTGATTCCAGCTAGAGACGACTTCACGCGGAGACGTTGAGAGTTCGACAGAGACGATCGAATGTCAGAAACCTATTATTCTAAGTTTAAAGTATTCGGAAAGACATGCAGGAAATTCTATGGACCCTCTAGAAGAATGAAACCCTAACTCGACATAATGACTGTGTGAAAGCCTCTGAACCTTAGGGTTTGCGGCAGTTCTGCGGCGCCATTAGTGAGGCATGGGTTTGCCCTTCTACGGCTGGACCATCGATGCTGTGGTACGTACTCGATACTATTAAACTGTACCCAAGATGTTGAGCTCTTGGGGGATTATGAGGTTTTGACGAATCGATCGGATGGTTCGACTTCATACGGATGCTAGGTGGTGAGATGCGTTTCTTGGGAGACTCCAGATACGAGGATATCCGTTGGAGCAAAGTCCATGCAGACACGACGAGACGAGTCCGAAGCAGTCGACATTAGAGAAAAGTAGAGTAAGAGGTTCGTACAAGATATGGATAAGATGACATTCCACTCCGCCGACATCAGAGATGCGATACGCATGCCAAGGCATTGTACTTGGATAAACCTTCCAGAAGGAGTCGCGATGGGTATGCAGCTGTTCGGGAACAAGAAGCAGATATAGTAAAGGACGATGACTTCCGGATAGTTAGGAAGAGACGAGATTTGGGAGAGATCTCGACAAGACCTTTCTGGAATAAATTACGAGAAGACTTGGACCCAGGAGTGGTCATGTTACGCACACCGGCAGGCCAGAGTTCAGGATCGTCGACGAGACATGCTATGAGTGACCACGACAGTTGGCCAGAGATTCTTGGAGGATGTGCTTGAGCGGGACTATTCCTCCATATTTGATTTCGGTATTTTGGGCTGTCTATTCGCATGACTGATTTTGATGAATGAGTTTCATGATATTTGTTTTCATGCACCATGGTTGCACCTACTGAGTATTTACTATTTTTGCACAGTTGTTGCACTCGTTATCGTTTTTGTGCCTTGGTTTCACATGTTTATGATTTTATGGGTTTCATACAGTTGAGTTGATTTTGTGCATATGTATGCACACAATTTGGTTTTTGCACTCGGTATAGTTCACATATGCTTGCAGTGCAGTGATACGCATTTTGTGCACTTAGATGCACTGGACTTCGATTTCGATTGTGATGCTTGATATTGGTTTTGTGCACCTTGTGTGCACCTTGTGCACCTGATTGGATTTTGCGCATGTTCGGCGCCTTATATTGGATTTCTTGATTTCGTGCACGATGAACGCACCTGATTTGTATTTCGCGCATGTTGGGCGCATGTTATGAAATACGATTTTGGTGTATACCAGATGCACTAAATAGAGATTCTTCGTGTATGTCAGATGCACCTGATTTTGCTGTCAGGCACTTACGTTGCCCATGACAGATGTTTGGTGTACACCCGATGCACTTAGATATTGTTTCTGTGCGCATGTATGGCACATTCATGGATTTTGATTTCCGTGCGCACCAGACGCACGGAGTATTCATATGCACATTTTAGGATTGATTTCTTATGGAGAAGTACGTTTTTGTGATGTTTTATTATTGTTTTCGTACTGAGCAGGATGAGTCAAATGATAGTACCTGAGTATATTTTGCATGCATTGATAGATTTCAAAGGGATTTCCAAAAGCGAGCTATAGTCTCAGTATTTACCCACGTGTCTGATATGACACGAAACGTTTAAAATAAGGAAACCCTTCCAAATTATTTCCAAAACGGCGGAACGTACACATTAAACAAAAGATATATACGTATATGGTTATTTTCTTATGATAGACGTCCGCCACTGTGCAGTGTTATGCGCATTGCACGGCGACTTTAAAAGATTTGGCATGCATTTCCTTTAGATATTACATGTATAGATTTGATATTTACATGTATAGTTCTAATTTATATATCATATTGGTTTATGTTGGTTTTGGCATTCGTGTCATTACCATGACTCCGATGATTGCGGGACGCTTGACGGAGTTTTGATTTTGAGTTATCTGCTCATTGTTCATGCGCATGCATAGCGCTATGGTGCGTTTTATGTATTGATGATTTCGGAGCCCCGACTGCTTGGACTTTCATTTGAAATGTTTTAGAATTTTGGGGTTTAAATTTAAATTCGGGGACCGAATTTCTTTAAGGGTGGAAGATTGTAACATTTCAAAAAAAATAAAATATTATTTTTGGGAATTTTTATAATTTAATATTAATTTTTAATGAATTTTTTAATATTTCGGTATAATTAAATACCAATAAATGGGGAAAATTATGGAAAAATTATGGAAAATTCTAAAATAAGTTATTTTAGGGGATTATGTCATTTTAAGGTTTTTATGATTAATTATATGCTAATTTATTGCTAATCGCGATTAAAAATCGCTAATCGGTTTTTTTAGCATTTTTGGTGCAAAAAATGCACATATCATTTTTTTCCACACTTGTCATATTTTCTTACATATTGTGGGTGTATGGTTGCCTAGGGTTACCATTGTGTGAGATGAAATAAAGGAAAAAGGAAAAGAAATGAAAAAAGTAAGAATGATTAAGAGAGAGAAAGGTGTAGGTCAACCATTTTGTTTTGAGCCATCCCCATCATTTCCTCTTCTCATTCTCTCCCCTCTCCCACTTAGGCTGCTTCTGCTCCTGCTCCACCTCTCACTCCCCTCCTCTTCAATCCCCCAAAACACCATGGATCCAACCCCAAAACCCTATTCCCATTTCACTAAAATTGCTCCCAAGCTCACTAGCTACATATTGGACCTAGAAAGAGAGGATCTTGAGGACTTTGAGCAACTCAAGAATTTTCTTGAGTTGCCAAAGGAGGTAATTTCTGCACCCTTAGAGTAGTATTTTGATTTCTTGTGCATCTATACTTGTTTCATGTCGATATGGTGCGGTTTTGAGGACTTTGGAAATTTCAAGTTAGGGTTTAGGGTTTAAATTGAAATCAAAGGTGATTTGAGGTGTAGTTAGAGACTACAACCCCTGTTGTGAAGTTATATTGGATCAAACTTGAGTTTAAAACCCAGAATACGGATTTATATAAACGATATCGGGGAAAACTGTAATTCTGTGAGTGTTTTTGGAGATCTGCTATCACCCGAGCTACATGAAAATTATTTTAGACTGACATGGGTATGTGCAGGCAACTAGGAACCACCACACAAAACCCTAGCCGCCACCTCCTTCTTCAGGCCGCAGATAAATCCCTTCTGGTCGCAATTTGCGGCCAGAGCAGGTGGGTTTGGCCCCGTTTTTGCTTCAGGGCCCTATCTCCAGTAAATTTGACTTTTGGTATGTGCAATTTTGACCGATTCCATATAGGGTAGAATCTGGGGTAGTTTTCTTGTGTTGGCGCATGGTTTACGACTTGTTTTAGCATGGATTTTGGTATTTGATGATTCGTTTCTATCGGGTGGCGTTTGAACGTCAACGGCAAAGGGTTTTTGGTCGTGTGTGCATGCGAGACTATAGGTTTGTACCTATGAGAGTAGCATGTGCTGTTTTGGTTTTCCGATGTGATTTTCATGTGTTTTTGCGATTGTGTTATCTTTGTAGGTAACCTACGTGATGTTGCGGCGTTGAAGATGAATATGGCAACATCGGCATCGGCACACAAGAAGCAAGGTGAGTAGATTTATATCTACGGGGAGAAGTCGGGTGGATGGCGTATAGCACCCCCGTAGTTCGTGGTGATGTATACGAATACGCATACACATATATATTTATCATATGTCGTTTGAGGTGATTGATGATAAAGATGGATTCTAGGTGTGATTGGATTGGTTTAGTGTTGCGAAACCGTAGAGAAGGGTTGCACCACACATACACACACACACACACCCATACTTGCATACATTCTTCTTTCATATGTGCGTATATGGGATTATATATTTATGTGTTCACATGGGTATGGGACTATGTGTTCATATACTGGATTTGAGGATAGTATTTGGGATTTGAGGTGAGTCGATGAGATTTGATTTGAGACCGTGAGATCGGTGATATGGCAGGATTCGTATTTGAGATACGTCATGATGTTATAGCGGATCTTTGGACGACGATACCATGTGAATGGTGATATACATAGAATAGTTGACTTGTGACTGAGACATGAGATAAGATATGTTAAGATAGCTATAATAGGTCGCATTGGGCGATGTATACTTCTTTATGATGATATGTGCTGATGATATCGGTTTGTACGAGACTGTCGATCAGTAGTCAGATCATGATTATATTGATGATATTAGTATTGTACTAGACGTAGATCAGTACCCGGATTATGATCTTTGATAAAGAGGATACCAGATGATGAATGTGATATTGACCCGTACCGAGATTTGGGATGCCGTACGACGGATTTACGTACGAGCTATATATTGATGATTGATCCGGACTCTTGACTTGGGAATGTCTGATTATAGATATGGTATCGGATGTGATATTATTGAGGCGGGATCACCGACTAATATATATATATATATATATATATATATATATATCGACTCAGATGTTAGGCAGTTTCCTCACCTTTCATTTAGCCTGTTAGCTCAGCCCTATAGTTTAGTATAGTTGTTAGACCATAATAGTTATCGTTGTGTCTAGTATTCAGCTCCCGCACATTATTGTTGTTCGCTCCGCATCGCATACTTATATTGTGATTTCATATTCCATTGTTGATATCATGTTGTTAGGACACCAGCACCATTACCGATGATGCGTATGTTCTACGTACACTTACTTGCCGGCTCACACACATCTTCATCGGTAATTGCCAAGTCACGTACACTTAGAAAATACTATTACATTGACATAGCTTCTTAGCTAATAGTTTCGACATGATATTAGTGTACTTGCCTTATATGCCAGTTTAGACATTTTAGTTATTACTTGCTACTTCATGCATGTTATTATTCACTGTTATGCCGCATTCATGTATTTTTAGGCATATATTCACTGTTTACATGCTATTGATGATTTGGATTCGGATTTTGATGAGATTTCCTGGATTTGGGGGAAAACCGCAAAAACATTTATAAACTTCTTCTCTCTCTTTTTAAATGAATAGTGTTGTTTTCCCATGTTGTATGAGTCGTCCACCATGAGTTTGCTGATGGATTTCAAGACCCGATTCGAGGAGTTGGATGAACTGTTTCTGGTACATGGTGGGCCCGGTGCGGTACCCCGTGGCGAGAAGGTCTCAGATGATGGCGTTGAGCCTGGCAGGGGAGCACTACCGACCGGTGATTTTACCCGAAGCGTCGGATATCCGGAGGATACCATCGTGGTCTTGAGATTGATGGTTCGGGCCGGTCTAGACTGACGGCGCCCTAGATTGTGAGATTGAGACATTGAGATTTTGAGATATTGAGGTACTAAGATTTGATGATCCAGGTAAGTCCGGGTAGCCGGAGCCAGAGATACTGAGATATTTGGATTTTTGTTTTGTGTCGATACTAGACACGGTTTATACCGATTTCATTTATGATACCTCGTTTTGAAAATACAGAAATCTCACTAAATTATGAAAGCAGTTTCTTCGTTTACATGTACTCTGTTTTCATGCATTCATACCTCATCAATATGATATATTGCTACCTGAGGCACTGACACGAGCACTTGGTATTAAAGTTGTTTTGAGGTATACCCTAGCCATTGTTATAGGCTGCAGATTATATATTTGAGGATATATTATGATCGTATGACCTAGGATTGCGTTGTTCATGCGATTTCTGTTCGTAGATGTTTTCTACTCACGAGTTGGCAACTCACCCCCGTTGTGCCACAGTTCCTTGCAGGTTTCATTACGGCTTTGCTGGCACTACTTCCATTTCCGAGTGATTTGCTAGTAGGTGGGTTCACTTGTATCGTGACCATCAGTATATTTTGTATATTATTATTCAGTTGTATCTAGAAGTACCATCAACCAAACATGTATTTATTTCAGAGATAGAGACCAGTGTTGTTTATTCTTTCGACCTTAGAGTCGCGCGTTGTATTTATATGGATTTCATGCTGTTTTGAGTTTCCTTTTCTGTTGTTATCCTCATCCTTCGACGTTGTATATTATATTGCTTGTGTGGTTGTGACGGTCGATTGACGAAGAGCTAGCTCCAGCTTGGGGATGCATTTTTCATTATATATGCTTTATCAGGTTTTGTACCCGTTTAGGGTCAGTTTTTACAAAGGAAACTCTGCCGAAATTTTTAGAAAAGACTTGTGATTTTAATGTGCATATTTCGGCGTATGTTGCAAACTATTTGATTTAAATTGGTTTTTTCTTCACTCTACTACTTTTCTTGGTTTGGATTTCTGGGTTTTCGGCGTACTTACGTACACCTCAAGACGTTTCGTAGTTTAAGTGCCAGTCATGTTCCGTACTTTCGGGTCGTGACAAACGGTTCGAGAAACTACTGATAACACTTATCAGTAAATCTCGACACCCCTGGCCAGAGATTTGCTGTTATGGCCGATCAAGCATAGCGCGACATCAACTTCCTATACCGGGAGAGATGAAACCCCTCCTATTGCTCACCGCCTCCATGTATTTCGGGACTGTTCCCAAAATCCACCTGTTTGCACGACTAAGTAGAGCCGTAGTAGGGAAGAAATCAAAGCACAGTGAGAATCACACAAGACACTATGACGATCTCGGGTCTACAGACTAACCTGTACAAGTGTCACCAGAGAACTGCTATCTGACTATAGGTATATATACCATCTAGGAGTTCTCGGCGAGTCCTGTTCGGTGTACCCATTCTCTAATGAGCACCTGTGTACAATCTTTGATATCAAACACCAATGGTTGTGGGATGAACCATCGCCCCCATGGTCAAGAAATATACACACTAGTCTACTCTGGTAATATCGATGCCCTGTCTCGATATACCCTCGACTAGGAACTAAATAAGGAATATGCTTTTAGACTGCCCAGGCCCCACTAGTATGATCTCCATCATAATCCTGGTTGTCAAGCATAATCCTAAGGGCTTCATCAACAAGTATATAAAGATATGAAATAAAACACATCACAGGTTAAGATGAAGATAAACCAGATAGCATACTATCATTTCGAGTAAAGGTTGTTTCTGTACATATACATGCCTAGTATCCTATACAATACTGGCCTCTAGGGCATATATATCTAACAATCTCCCACTTGCACTAAGGCCTGTAGTTGGTGCAATAAGTACCCACTGTCTACACTAGAACCTGTTGCCGGCGTACCGCGTATAGGGTTCCTAGGCACTCTTACAAGGGTTCATAAGGAATCAACCATGCCCGAAGAAAAATTTAGACGTGCCGAACAACCCAAAGCCGGGATCTTTGCTAGATTATTAGGGTTAAACATGTAAGTAAACATCTTTACAACTAAAAGTGAGGGATTACAACCTTTGTAGTCTGCTCCTTTGTTTCATAAGCTCCGAGTAGAAGTCCCTTCGACGCGATCCACGATCTCCCGGACTCAGGAGAGGCTCCACAACTCGAATGATCCATGCTAGCATGTAGTGTTCCTTTTCTCCGATGATCTACCTCGAAGTTTCTATAACTCAAGCTCTCTCACTCTAATGAGGTGAGCACCCCAATCTAATTTTCTAGATTAGATGAGCATGATGGAGTAGTATTTATGCTTTCTTTTTATATCAAATTCTCACTCTTAATCATCACAAAATAAAAACCTAGTAAGCTTTCTCAAAGCTCATGGTTGAAGAAAAGAAGAAGTAATGCATTAATCCTATTTTTGATGAATAATGAAATGAATATATGATTAATAATGTAACCATGGTCAACTATGACTAGGCTAACCCATGTAGAGAATTAACTAGGGATAGGGTTTGGGTTGTGTTAAACAATGAGTCATAAGAAAATATCAAGCATAATATCTTTCTAATGACAAAAGAAAACCTTCTAGAAGGTTCATGAAAGAACTAACCCAATTCAAACCCGAACCTTGTTTAATCTCCACTAAACATGTTTCATTAATAATCATATCATGTTACAATAATATATATCACATATAAATTATATATTTGTAACAAAAGAAAATAATACAATTAATATATATCGCATATATATCAATGTATTATCCAGTGAGAAAATGAAATAATAAAGCAAGCCAATATCAGATAATGTAATGCAATATATCATATATATTATTATACATTAAATTATCGAATCAACACTTGATCCGACAATCCGGCTCTATCGAATATAACCGACTAATATATCATGTACCGATTCATCGAATAAACACTTGATCCGATGACCCGGCTCATATCTAAATATCGCGAGAATATAATACGATATCTCATATCGCATTATCCTCGGTCGTGCACATATCACATATGTGCCCCTACTCCATTTTTCCTGAGTCAAGAAACCTTTGTGTAGGACTCTAAAGAATCGTCAATACGCCGGTAGCAGGTGATGATCATATCAAACACCCACAAGCTGCAAGCGGTCAGCTAAACGTAACAGCCACCCAGGTATTGAGCGATCAGAAGATCAACAAGCTAGCCTGTACATTCTCCTGTGAATCCAATCAGTAACACTCCCGTACAGTCCGGTCTCTTAGTCTGATATGTTGCATATCTAGTCTAGGGGTGGTATACGTCATACCCCAGTAACCGATAAGTCGTGTCGATGTAAGGCTCATAACGGGTCGAGAAACTACTGGTAACACTTACCAGTAAATCTCTATATCAGCCCTGGCCAGGGAGTTCCAGTTATAGCCAATCGAACACAGCACAACATCAACTCCCTATACCGGGAGAGACGAATCCCCTCCTATCGCTCATTGCCTCCATGTGATTCGGAACTGCACCCAAAAGCCACCGTTTCGCACGCGATCTTTGACGTGGTAATGTGGAAATCAAAGCACAGTGGGAATCACACAAGACTCTATGACGATCTCGGATCTACAGACTACCCTGTACTAGTGTCACCGGAGAACTGCTATCTGACGTGTGTTATATCACCATCTGGGAGTTCTCGGCGAGTCCGTCCAGTGTACCCAGTCTCCGTAGAGCACCTGTACACCATCTCTGATGTCAATACACCGATGGATATGGGATCATCCATCGCCCATCATATGGTCAAGATGCGTATACGCTAGTCTACTCTGGTGTATCGATGCTCTGTCTCGATATACCCTCGACTAGGAACAGCTATAGTATGTACTCATCGACTACCGTGGCCCCACTGGTATGATCTCATCATAGTCCCTGTAGTCGAGTATAAATCCTAAGGGCTTTATCAACATGTGAGAGTAAGACAGTAAACTAATATAAGTCAACTTGTTAAGATAAAGGGAAACCAAATACCATACTATCATTACGAGCAAGAAATTCATCTCTATATATATCCAAGCATCCATTATAATATACATCATATGTACAACAATGGCCTCTAGGGCATATACATAACTAACAATCTCCCACTTCCACTAAGGCCAGCTGCTGTAGTATCTTATACCTAGCATCCCGAATAATCTCTCAAACTGTATCTGGGGAATAGCCTTCGTGAGTGGATCCGCGGTGTTGTCCTTCGTATCTACTCTCCTGACCTCAATCTTCCGGCGATCAACTATCTCCCTGATCAGGTGATACCGCCTCAGAATATGTCTGGACTTCTGATGGAACCTGGGTTCCTTGGAAAAAGCCACAGCTCCATTGTTATCGCAATACAGAGGTATTGGATATTCAATGGATGGAACCACACCAAGTTCACTAATGAACTTCTTTATCCAGACAGCCTCTTTGGCAGCATCGTTGGTAGCGATGTATTCAGCCTCCATCGTCGAGTCCGCAACGGTATCCTTTTTGGAACTCTTCCAACACACCGCCCCTCCATTGAGGGTAAAGACAAATCCTGAGTGCTACTTAGAGTCGTCCTTATCACTTCGGAAGCTCGAATCGATAAAGGACTCCACCTGGAGTTCTCCATTACCATACACCAAGAACATCTCTTTTGTCCTTCTTGAGTACTTGAGAATGTTCTTCACAGCTATCCAGTGACTCTCCTGGATCTGCTTGATACCTACTAACTACACTTAGTGAGTATGCTACATCGGGTCTGGTACATAGCATCGCATATATGATAGAGCCTACTGCCGAAGCATAAAGTATCCCTTGCATGCGAGCTCTTTCCAAATCAGTCTTGGGAGACATCTCTTTGGAGAGTGTTAGTCCAGAGATCGTGGGTAGGTTCCTATGCTTGGATTCTTCCATACTAAACCTCTTTAGTATGGTGTCAATGTACCTGGATTGGGACAATCCCAGTATCCGTTTAGATCTATCTCTATATATCATAATTCCCAATATGCAGGAGGCATCACCTAGATCTTTCATTGAGAATCTTTGTGATAAGAAAAGCTTGACTGATTGCAGCATAGGAACATCATTTCCTATCAAGAGTATGTCATCGACGTACAATACGAGGAAGACAACCTTACTCTCTGCAACCTTTTTATATATACAAGGTTCATCTACATTTTTGATGAAGTCAAACTCTTTGACTACAACATCAAAGAAGATGTTCCAACTCCGCGATGTGTCGGGGTTGTAGCCGTCATTGTATAATTTCTTTTTACTGTTTTTGCTCCTAGGGTAGACCCAAGGTGGGGTGCACAAACTACCGGGTATCTCGATGTGGCGAGTGGCCTACTCACGGTGTTGAGGGAGGTTGCTTCGCTTCGGGTACTTGGCGGGTAGTTTGCCGCACCCGTAGGGGTCTAGGGTGGGGTTTGGCTATTCATCGCGACCGTGTAATCCGTTCTTCGTTATAGGCTCGTACGAATTATGGATTCCTAGTATATCCAATGTATTCATCTGTGATCTGGAATGGCTATCATTGCATGTGATGAATGTTTATATATATCTATATGATATCTATTTAGGCGTTGCTTATGTTTTGCATCCGCGCTAGTCCAGCCCCCGCTCTGTCGTTTGTTAAGTAACATAACAGGTGATGACGGGACCCCGTGGCGAATGCGGATGGTATAAGCGTGCGTCATATTTTCGTTGTTTTCTGCAATGGTAGGATTTAATGATGGGACGCATTGGAATTAATGCAAGAAAAAAAAAATAAAACAAGTAAAAGTCGTTGGAACACTTTGAAAACCACTCGGTTATTTTCAAAACCAAACTTTTAAATGCAGAGCTTGAACCACTCCTTTTGAAAGCTATCTCGTTCCTTCGATTATATCAAGTTCAGTACGTTCACGGTTTTGCCAAAACCATTCGTAGCCCTCCGTCGTTTCACATGAATGGTCAATAAGTATTCAAGCTATGTATGTTGGCCAAGGCATAGTGATTGGTAGCTATTGTGTATTCATGTGCAGCATAGATAGATGTGTTGGTTTGGGGCAGTCGTTCTACCATGTTGGCCAAAGTCAAAGGTATGTGCGGGTGGGCTCAAATTAACCTGGAGAATGACGGGTAGAACTTGACATGTGACTTATGATATTTTGGCCAAAGTCAAGGTCATAAGAGCATGGGGCAAAAATCCACATCGGGGGTTTCAAAAGAACTGAAACTTGCTAGTGCTGCATACCATTTGGAGTGTGATGATTCTGGTAGGATTCCTTCAGTTTTGTCACGCAATGATATTTGGATCCCGATCCTACTGTGAGTATATGCTACTCCTCCGGAACTTTCTCACTTAACGATCAATGCTATAAACCAAGTAGGTGTCTAGAAAGGTGTTAGCGGGGATACTCCCACAGGGAAAAGAGGTTACTTAATTAAGGAACTTCGCGAAAGCGTTGGAAAAGCTCCCTCGAAGTACCGACACTGGCCTGGCTGAACGGTTAAGCAAGTATTGTACGGTGAGATTGATCCCGACTAATTCTTCCTTTATGGTTTGAGGAGGGATTAGAGAGACAGTGGGAGACATCCTGTTTAGACAAATTAAAAACCACTCTAAACTTGCAAGAGCATCATGCTAAAGTGTTTCTTCTCTGTCTCTCCTAATTGCAGCGACCATTTATCATGACTGGACTTAAGTTAGTTCTAGATAAAAACATACTGACAGGGCCAAACTACAAAGATTGGCTCATGAATGTCAAAATGACAATCACTTATGACAAGTTGGGGTGTCTTCTTACCACCAAAGCTCCCCCTGTCCCAGGTCCCAAAACCAGCGTCGCGGATAGGGAAATCCGCAAGACCTGGGAAATCGACTGCGCGAAGGCCAAGTGCCTCGTGCTTGCCTCTATGGACAACGAACATCAGAGGAGGCACGAGAATATGGACCTTGAATCTATATTTCTCCATACAAAAGAACTGTATGGAGAGCAATCCCGTATCGCCAGATACGAAGTGTCGAAGAAGTTGTTTTCGGCGAGATTGGCCGTCGGATCATCGGTAGCGGAACACGTGCTTAAGATGATTGGCTACATAGAGGAGCTCGCGGACCTTGGGACCACGTTGGAGAATGAGCTCTATAAGGACTTGATTCTTCAGTCCCTTCCCTCCACTTACGCCCAGTTCATCCTGAACTTCAACTTACAGGAAAAGGAAGTTGAACTTTCAGAACTCCTCAACATGTTATGGAGTGCAGAGGGCACCCTACAGAAAGGTAGGGAAATATCCACTTTGTTTATAGGAGGATCTTCCTCTTCTAGGTCCAGGGCGAAAGCCAAGGGAAAGAAGAAGAAAACCCCCGCCAAACCAAGGGACGGTGTTAGTAAAGTAGATACGAAGGGAAAGGAAAAAGAAACAAAGGTAGCGGGGAAGCTTGTGGATAAGGAAGAATGCTTTTACTGTCACAAGAGTGGACACTGGAAGAAAGATTGCAGGGCTTGGAAGGCCAGAACAAAGGATCTGAAGCAAGTTGCGACTTCAGCTTCAGGTGTGTATGTTATTGAAAACTGTCTATCAATAAACTCTACGTCCTGGGTATTGGATACCGGATCAGGTTCTCATATCTGTAATTCTTTGCAGGCGTTGAGAAAGCGTAGGTTTTTGAAAGCAGGTGACATGACCTTCAAAGTTGCAAACGGAGCTAGCATGGATGCTGAGGCCGTGGGGGACTATCACCTGGGAATGTCAGCTGGACATGTTTTGGTTTTACGTAATTGCTTTTTTGTATCCAATGCAACTTGTAATATCATTTCTGTATCTTTAGTTTCTAAAGAAGGTTATGAATTTGCGTTTGTACGTAATGTTGTAAACATTCACCTTAATCAAGTTCTGATTGGGTCAGGTACATTGGGCAATGATATATACGTATTAAACCAACCACAGATTTTCAATGTCCAGAATACACACAAAAGAAAGTCTCCGGAAACAAATCAGACTTTCTTATGGCATTGTAGACTGGGTCACATCAATGAGAGAAGGTTGACAAAGTTACATACAGAAGGATATTTGGATCCGTTCGAATATCAATCATATGCAACTTGTCAATCCTGTCTCAAAGGAAAGATGATAAAGACTCCGTTCATTGGACACGGAGTAAGAGCGAGGGAGCTCTTGGGACTCATATACAGCGACGTGTGTGGTCCAATGTCTACGCATGCACGAAGCGGTTATTCTTACTTCATTACTTTTACGGATGACTTTTCAAGGTACGATTATGTCTTCTTAATGAAACATAAATCGGAAGAATTTGGAAAATTCCAGGAATATAAGAATGAAGAAGAAAAACAAACAGGAAAAAGTATCAAGACACTAAGATCTGATCGAGGTGGTGAATACTTGAGTGCCGAGTTCCTGGATTACTTAAAAGAGAATGGAATTCTCTCTCAGCTTACTCCTCCATACACTCCGCAACATAACGGTGTATCGGAGAGACGGAACCGAACCCTATTGGATATGGTACGGTCCATGATGAGTAACGTGGAGTTACCTCGATCATTCTGGGGATATGCACTAGAATCAGCTGCATACCTTTTGAACCGAGTTCCAACTAAGACTGTGCCTACCACACCATATCAGATGGGGATGTCCAGCTTTTGTCAAAAAGCAGCATGCGGACAAGCTCGAGGCATGCTCAGTACAGTGCAAGTTTTTGGGATATCCAAAGAACTCCAAGGGATATTTCTTCTATTGCGAAGAGGAACAAAAGGTTTTTGTTTCTCGTCATGCCCACTTCTTAGAAACTCAATTTTTGGAAAAACAGATAAGTGGGAGAGCAATAGAACTGGAAGAAATTCCAGAACCACGAGCTATTACTGAAAGCTTAGTAGAACCTGAGGGTTCGAAAGATCAGGACATTCCTGTACCGCTCCGCAGAAGTAGTAGGCAGTCTAATCCGCCCGAGAGATACTACGGTTTTCTCATAGACGGGGATAGAGAGGATTGCATCATTGATAGTGATGAGCCTACTAGCTTCCAGCAGGCCATTCAGAGCGTTGACTCAGTAAAATGGTTGGATGCAATGCGGACCGAAATGGAGTCCATGTACACCAACAAAGTATGGACGTTGGACATTGCTCCAGATGGGGTAAAACCCGTAGGATGCAAGTGGATCTTCAAAAGGAAGATTGGTGTAGATGGACATGTTGAGACCTATAAGGATAGACTTGTTGCAAAGGGTTTAAGTCAAAGACCTGGCTTGGACTATGACGAAACCTTTTCTCCAGTGGCTATGCTGAAATCCATTCGGATCCTTCTTGCCATTGCTGCTTTCCACGATTATCAGATATGGAAGATGGACGTAAAGACCGCTTTTCTAAATGGAAATTTAGAGGGGTGTGTCTATATGGACCAGCCAGAGGGTTTCATTCAGAGTGGGAGCAGCGGAAAGGTGTGCAAGTTACTTAAGTCCATTTATGGACTAAAGCAGGTATCGCGGAGTTGGAACATCTGTTTTGATGAGACAGTCAAAGAATTTGGCCTTATCAAAAATCCAGATGAACCATGCATCTATAGTAGATTTGTAGCAAGAACTGTTGTATTCCTCGTATTATACGTGGATAACATTCTCTTGATAGGAAATGACATTCCTATGCTACAATCTGTCAAAGGGTTCTTGTCACACAGGTTCTCCATGAAAGACCTGGGTGATGCCTCATACATTCTGGGGATCCGGATCTATCGTGACATATCCAAGAGGATATTAGGACTCTCACAGTCCAGGTACATCGACACCATACTGAAAAGGTTCAGTATGGAAGAATCCAAGCGTGGTAATCTACCGGCTTGTCACTGGATCACCCTCTCCAAAGAGATGTCTCCCAATACTGATTTGGAAAGGGATCGCATGTCTATTATACCCTACGCTTTTGCGGTAGGCTCTATAATGTATGCGATGTTGTGTACCAGACCAGATGTAGCTTATGCACTGAGTGTGGTAAACCAGTATCAGTCAAAGCCTGGGGAGAAACACTGGATAGCGGTAAAGAACATTCTCAAGTACCTGAGAAGGACTAAGGAGATGTTCTTGGTGTATGGCGGAAAAGACCTCCAGATAGAGGCCTTTGCTGACTCCAGCTTCCAGAGTGACAAGGATGATTCCAAGTCCATGTCGGGTTATGTCTTTACCCTCTATGGAGGGGTGGTGTGTTGGAAGAGTTCCAAAGAGGAAATCGCTGCTGACTCGACGATGGAAGCGGAATATATCGCTGCTGCAGATGCCGCAAAAGAAGCCGTCTAGATAAGGAAGTTCTTAACAGAACTGCAGGTGGTTCCGTCCATTGTTGATCCAGTACCTCTGTATTGCGACAACAACGGGGCTATAGCTTTAGCGAAGGAACCCAGGTCCCATCAGAAGTCCAGGCACATCTTGAGGTGGTATCACCTGATCAGGGAGATCGTGGGTCGCCAGGAGATCGAGGTTCGGAGAGTTGCTATGGAAGATAACACTGCCGATCCATTCACCAAGGCCTTACCCCAGACTCAGTTCGAGCGGCTGATCGAGATGATAGGTCTTCGATACGCTAGTACATGGCCTTAGTGCAAGTGTGAAATTGTTAGTGTATATGCCCTAAAGGCCATTACTGTATCATACTGGATTGTATATTACTTGATGGAAGCTTGGGATATTCACCTTGTATTAACATTCTTGCTCAAAATGGTAGTATGCTACTTGGTTTGTTTATGCTTTAATGTGTGCATGTGTTTCTTTTAGCATATCGCCTTTACACATTAGTGGAGCCCTTAGGATCTTTGCTTGATTACCAGCGTTGTGATGGCAGTCACACTCGTGGGGGCTGGGTAATCCATAAGCACATCCTTATGCAGGTCCCTAGTCGCAGGACTATCGAGACAGGGCATCGATACTCCGGAGTAGACTAGCGTATGCGCTTCTTATCCCAGCTTGGGAGACGGTCTGTCCCACAGCCGTCAGTACGACGTACTTGGGATAGTATGCGGGTGCTCGTTAGGTTACGAGTACATTGGACAGGACTCGTCAGGAACTGTTGGTTGGTATTATACCTATCGTCAGTTATCAGTTCCCAGGTGACATGAGTACAGCTTAGTCCGTTGACTTGACACTGTCACTTCTCCTCGAGTGTATTCCCACTGTACTTTGATTACTACCCTACCACGGCTCAAAGGAGTCGTGCAAACTGGTAGTTTTTGGGTGCAGTCCCGAAGCACTTGGAGGCAGTGACGGTTAGACAGGATTCGTCTCTCCCGTTATTGGGAGTTGATATCGCGATGTGTCTAGGAGAGCCATTACACAAAGTCCCTGGCCAGGGCAAGCGAGATAGATTGGTAGGTTTCCAGTGTTATCTCAGGTGTTCTGGGCTACACTCTGACACGACTTGCACCGCTAGTAGGGGACTGACGTGTACCGCCCCCCTTAGGACCGTCATGTGATGTTCTTAGACCAACAGACCGGACTGTACGGAGACTGTGACATTCAGGCTCAGTAGGAGTTCAGATGGGTTTACCTCGTCAGCCTTCTTATCGGCATCTACCTAGGGACTAGTGCCGCTTGCGGTCTGTGGTTAAACCCATTGCCAGCGTAGTGTCGAGTCTTTAGAGTCCTACACAGTGGGTTATTCGCCTTTAGGCAAAATGAGTAGAGGTCGCATGGTTTTGCGACAGGGTTCGTTCACATCCGCACTTGTGCACGTTTGGTGTACGGACAGCTTATACTAGCGGCCTTTGGTTTAAGCCGGATCCTAGTATATGATTTGGGATTGGTTTTATCTCATTGTATTCGTGTTCCTCGGAACACGGATACGGGTGTGTATGCACAGTTGACTGAGACAGAGGCAGAGGACTTTCATTAGGGTTGATGACCATTGTCATTTTCTTAACCCTAATGTTTAAGTGTGAATTATGATTTATTAATATTTGTTAATTATAATTGTGCATGGTTTAGGTTGTTGACCATTTGACTATACTTGACTTGTTGACCTAGGTTGACAAGTTGACCATCATCATTCCATATGGAAGATGCTCTTTGATCCTTGCAAAAGCATTTAATGTGAAATGATAATGGTCATTTCTTATTAACCATGACAATTATCTTTAGCTAATTATCTATTTTTCATAAATCACATATATGTGAGAAGGTTGCATTATTCTACTCACTTGATCATTTTCATTCTCTCTCCTCCTCTTCCTCTCTCTCTAGCTCTCCCCTCTCATGAGTTGAGAACCATTTGAGCTTGAGATAATCCCTTCAAAAATACTCTTTACTCTTTCTAAGGTCCTAGATTTAGCACACCAAGCACCTTAGTTACTTCTAGTTTGAAGTTGGAGTCAAAGGTAGAGGCCCTCGGGTGGATCTTTCTTCGGCAAGAGAAGGCGACGAGACGATCCGTTCTTTCACTCCAAGGAGCAAGAAGAGAAGGACATGAAGACCTAGGTATATCCCCTTTTCCGAGTAGCTAAACTCTTTTAGCTTGTTGTTAGTTTTTGTTTAGCAAAGATCCCTCCTTTACATAGTCCATGTTGCCTAGTGTTGTAAAAATCAGATTTTTCATAACGTTTCCGCCTCCCCGCAAGCACCGGGGTGGGCAACGTGGACTTACAAAATTATCGAATCAACACTTGATCCGACAATCCGGCTATATCGAATATAACCGACTAATATATCATGTACCGATTCATCGAATCAACACATGATCCGATGACCCGGTTCATATCTAAATATCGCGAGAATATAATACGGTATCTCATATCGCATTATTCTCGGTCGTGCACATATCACATATGTGCCCCTACTCCGTTTTGCCTGAGTCAAGAAACCTCTGTGTAGGACTTTAAAGAATCATCAATACACCGGTAGCAGGTGATGATCATATCAAACACCCACAAGCTGCAAGCGGTCAACTAAACGTAACAGCCACCCAGGTATTGAGCGAACAGAAGATCAACAAGCTAGCGTGTACATTCTCCTGTGAATCCAATCAGTAACACTCCCGTACAGTCCGGTCTCTTCGTCTGATATGTCGCATATCAAGTCTAGGGGTGGTATACGTCAGACCCTAGTAACCGATAAGTCGTGTCGATGTGAGGCTCATAACGGGTCGAGAAACTACTGATAACACTTACCAGTAAATCTCTATATCAGCCCTGGCCAGGGACTTCCAGTTATAGCCAATCAAACATAGCAAAACAGCAACTCCCTATACCGGGAGAGACGAATCCCCTCTTATCGCTCATTGCCTCCATGTGATTCGGGACTGCACCCAAAAGCCACCGTTTTTCATGCCCTCTTAGACGTGTTAAGGTGGAAATCAAAGCACAGTGGGAATCACACAAGACCCTATGACGATCTCGGGTCTACAGACTACCCCGTACTAGTGTCACCGGAGAACTACTATCTGATGTGTGGTATATCACCATCTGGGAGTTCTCGGTGAGTCCGTCCAGTGTACCCAGTCTCCACTGAGCACCCGTACACCATCTCTGATGTCAAAACACCGATGGATATAAGATCATCCATCGCCCATCATATGGGTCAAGATGCATATACGTGAGTCTACTCTGGTGTATCGATGCCCTGTCTCGATATACCCTCGACTAGGAACAGTTATAGGATGTACTCATCGACTACCGTGGCCCCACTAGTATGATCTCATCATAGTCCCAGTAGTCGAGTACTGATCCTAAGGGCTTTATCAACATGTGAGAGTAAGACAGTAAACCAATACAAGTCAACATGTTAAGATAAAGTGAAACCAAATAGCATACTTTCATGACGAGCAAGAAAGTCATCTCTATATATTTCCAAGCATCCATTATAATATACATCATATGTACAACAATGGCCTCTAGGGCATATACATAACTAACACAGAGTATATCATATATACCGCGGTGCAAAGAAACAACTGTAGGTTTCTCTTCTTTTATTGATTCTACAACATCTTTTAGGTTTCTCTTCTTTTATTAATCTCATTAATAAAAATCCCATCAATTTATGCTTCCTAAGCATCACAGAAGAAACGAAAGCAGTAATATTTATATATCAGCATATATATGTATAAGCATTCGTCTCAGGCAGTAATATGATCTCATCACAGAACATTGCAGCAGAAGAACATATATGAAATATTGGATATACTAGGATGTCCGTGTTTGTAATACAAGCCGGTATAAAACACGGATTCCACGGTCACGATGAATAGCCTGTAAGTCCACATTGCCCACCCCGGTGCTTACGTGGAGGCGGAAATGGTATAAAAAATCGATTTTTAGAACTCAAGGCAACATGGACTAAAAGGAGGATCTTTGCTAAAAAAAACTAACAACCCTGCTAAGAGATTTAGCTACTCGGTTAAAAGGGTTATACCTAAGTCTTGAACTCCTTCTCTTCTTGCTCCTTGGAGTGGGATGAACGGGTAGTCCTCGTCGCCTTCTCTTGCCGAAGAATGATCCACCCGACGGCCTCTACCTTTGGCTTCTACCTCAACCTAGAGGTAACTAAAGTGCTTGGTGTGCCAAACCTAGAACCTTAGGATGAGTAGAGAGTAATTTTGGTCTTTTATCTCAAAAGCAAAATGGTTCTCAACTCATGAGAGGGGAGAACTTTGAGAGAGATGAAGAGGATGAGAGAGAATGAGCATGAGAGAATCAAAGAGCATCTTTCATATGAAATGATGATAGTCAATATGTCAACATAGGTCAACAAGTCAACCATAGTCAAATGGTCAACAACTCTAAACATAACACAATTATAATTAATTAATATTAATAATCATATTTCACATATACATTAGGGTTACGAAAAAGACAACGGTAATCAACCCTAATGAAAGTCCTCTGCCTCTGCCTCAGTCAACTGTGCATACACTCCCGTATCCATGTTCCGAGGAACATGAATACAATGAGATAAAACCAATCCCCAAACATATACTAGGATCTGGATTAAACCAAAGCCCGCTAGTATAAGCTGTCCGGACACCAAACGTGCACAAGTGCGCGGATGTAAACGAACCCCGTCGCAAAACCATGCGACCTCTACTCTGTTTTACCTAAAGGCGAATAACCCTCTGTGTGGGACTCTAAAGACTCGACAATACGCTGGCAGTGGGTTTAACCATAGGCCGCAAGCGGTACTAGCTGTACGTAACGGTCCCCAGGTAGATGCCGATAAGAAGACTAACGAGGTGAACCCATCTGAACTCCTACTGAGCCTGAATGTGACAATCTCCGTACAGTACGGTAATCCGCTCCAGGTAGATGCCGATAAGAAGACTGACGGGGGTATTGTCTATTCATCGCGACCGTGTAATCGGCTCTTCATTACAGGCTCGTACGGAATGCGGATTCCTAGTATATCCAATGTGTTCATCTGTGATCTGGAATGGCTATCATTGCATGTGACGAATGTATATATCTATATATGATATCTATTTAGGCGTTGCTTATGTTTTGCATCCGCACTAGTCCAGCCCCCGCTCAGTCGTTAGTTAAGTAACCTAACGGGTGATGACGGGACCCCGTGGCGAATGCGGATGGCATAAGCGTACGTCATATTTTCGTTGTTTTCTGCAATGGAAGGATTAAATGATGGGACACATTAAAAATAATGCAAGAAAATAAACCAAGTAAAAGTCGTTGGAACACATTCAAAACCACTCGGTTTCTTTTCAAAAACAACTTTTAAACGCGGAGCTTAAGCCACTCCATTTAAAAGCTATCTCGTTCCATCGATTATATCAAGTTCACTACGTTCACGGTTTCGCCAAAACCATTCGTTGCCCTCCGTCATTTCACATGGATAGTCAATATTATTCAAGCTATGTTTGTTGGCCAAAGTCAAGGCATAGTGATTGGTAGCTATTGGGTATTCATGTGTAGCATAAATAGATGTGTTGGTTTGGGACAGTCGTACTGCCTTGTTGGCCAAAGTCAAGGGTAGGTACGGGTGAGTTCAAATTAACCTAGAGAATGACGGGTAGAACTTGACATGTGAATTATGATTGGTTGGCCATAGTCAAGGTCATAAGAGCATGGGGAAAAAATCCACATCGGGAGTTTCTAAAGAAACTGAAACTTGCTAGCGTTGCATACCATTTGGAGTTTGATGATTCTGGTAGGATTCTTTCAGTTTCGTCACACGATGATATTTGGATCCCGATCCTACTGTGAGTATATGCTACTCCTCCGGAACTTTCTAACTTAATGATCAATGCTATAAACCAAGTAGGTGTCTAGAAAGGTGTTAGCGGGGCTACGCCCACAGGGAAAAGAGGTTATTTAATTAAGAAACTTCGCAAAAGCATTGGAAAACCTCCCTCGAAGTACCAACACTGGCATGGCTGAACGGTTAAGCAAGTATTGTACGATGAGATTGATCGCGACTAATTCTTCCTTTTTGGTTTGAGGAGGGATTCGAGAGACAGTGGGAGCCATCCTGTTTAGAAAAATGAAAAACCACTCTAAACTTGCAAGAGCATCATGCTAAAGTGTTTCTTCTCTCTCTCCTGATTGCAGCGACCAAACATCATGACTGGACTTAAGTTACTACTAGATAAAAACATACTGACAGGGTCAAACTACAAAGATTGGCTCAGGAATGTCAAAATGGCAATCACTTATGACAAGTTGGGGTATCTCCTTACCACCAAAGCTCCCCCTGTCCCAGGTCCCAAAACCAGCATCGCGGATAAGGAAATCCGTAAGACCTGGAAAATTGACTGCGCGAAGGCCAAGTGCCTCGTTCTTGCCTCTATGGACAATGAACATCAGAGGAGGCACGAGAATATGGACCTTGAATCCATATTTCTCCATACAAAAGAACTGTATGGAGAGCAATCCCGTATCGCCAGATACGAAGTCTCGAAAAAGCTGTTTTCGACGAGATTGGCCGTCGGATCATCGGTAGTGGAACACGTGCTTAAGATGATTGGCTATATTGAAGAGCTCGCGGACCATGGGACCACGTTAGAGAACGAGCTCTATACTGACTTGATTCTCCAGTCCCTTCCTTCCACTTACGCCCAGTTTATCCTGAACTTCAACTTGCAAGAAAAAGAAGTTAAACTTGCAGAACTTCTCAACATGCTGAGGAGTGCAGAGGGCACCCTACAGAAAGGTAGGGAAACATCCACTTTGTTTGTAGGAGGATCTTCCTCTTCTAGGTCCAAGGCGAAAGCCAAGGGAAAGAAGAAGAAACCCCCCACTAAACCAAGGGGCGGTGTTAGTAAAGTGGATACGAAAGGAAAGGCAAAGGAAACAAAGGTAGCGGGAAAGCTTGTGGGGAAGGAAGAGTACTTTTACTGTCACAAGAGTGGATACTGGAAAAAGGATTGCAGGGCTTGGAAGGCCAGAAACCAGGACCCGAAGCAAGTTGCGGTTTCGGCTTCAGGTGTGTATGTTATTGAAAACTGTCTATCAAAAAACTCTACTTCCTGGCTGTTGGATACCGGATCAGGAACTCATATCTGTAATTCTTTGCAGGCACTGGGAAAGCGTAGGGTTTTGAAGGCAGGTGATATGACCCTCAGAGTTGCAAACGGAGCTGGCATAGATGCTGAGGCCGTGGGGGACTATCACGTGGGAATGTCAGATGGACATGTTTTGGTTTTACGTAATTGTTATTTTGTATCCAATGCAACTTGTAATATCATTTCTGTATCTTTAATATCTAAAGAAGGTTAAGAATTTGCATTTGTAATCAAGTTCTGATTGGGTCAGGTACATTAAGCAATGGTATATACGCATTCAACCAACCACAGATTTTCAATGTCCAGAATACACACAAAAGAAAGTCTCCGGAAACAAATCAGGCTTTCTTATGGCATTGTAGACTGGGTCACATCAATGAGAGAAGGTTGGCGAAGTTACATACAGAAATATATTTGGATCCATTCGAATATCAATCATATGCAACTTGTCAACCATGTCTCAAAGGAAAGATGACAAAGACTCCGTTCACTGGACACGGAGTAAGAGCGAGCGAGCTCTTGGGACTCGTACACAGCGACGTGTGCGGTCCAATGTCTACGCATGCGCGAAGCGGTTATTCTTACTTCATTACTTTTACGGATGACTTTTCAAGGTACGGATATGTCTTCTTAATGAAACATAAATCCGAAGCCTTTGGAAAATTCCAGGAATATAAGAATGAAGCAGAAAAACAAACCGGCAAAAGTATCAAGACACTGAGATCTGATCGAGGTGGTGAATACTTGAGTGCCGAGTTGCTGGATTACCTAAAAGAGAATGGAATTCTCTCTCAGCTTACTCCTCCATAAACTCCGCAACATAACGGTGTATCGGAGAGACGGAACGGAACCCTATTGGATATGGTATTTTCCATGATGATTAATGCTGAGTTACCGCGATCATTCTGGGGATATGCACTAGAATCAGCTGCATACCTTTTGAACCGAGTTCCAACTAAGACTGTGCCTACCACACCATATCAGATGTGGTGTAGGAAGAAACCCTATCTTAAGCACATTAAGACATGGGGATGTCCATCTTTTGTCAAAAAGCAGCATGCGGACAAACTCAAGGCACGCTCAGTACAGTGCAAGTTTGTGGGATATCCAAAGAACTCCAAGGGATATTTCTTCTATTGCGAAGAGGAACAAAAGGTTTTTGTTTCTCATCATGCCCACTTCTTGGAAACTGAGTTTTTGGAAAATCAGATAAGTGGGAGCGCAATAGAACTGGAAGAAATTCGAGAACCACGAGCTATTACTGAAAGCTTAGTAGAACCAGAGGGTTCGAAAGATCATGACATTCCTTCGCCGCTCCGCAGGAGTAGTAGGCAGTCTCATCCGCCCGAGAGATACTACGGTTTTCTCACAGACGGTGATAGAGAGGATTGCATCATTGATAATGATGAGCCGACTAGCTTCCAGCAGGCCATTCAGAGCGTTGACTCGGTAAAATGGCTGGATGCAATACTGACCGAAATGGAGTCCATGTACACCAACAAAGTATGGACGTTGGACGTTGCTCCAGATGGGGTAAAACCCGTAGGATGCAAGTGGATCTTCAAAAGGAAGATTGGTGTAGATGGACAGGTTGAGACCTATACGGCTAGACTTGTTGCAAAGGGTTTTCGTCAAAGACTTGGTTTGGACTATGACGAAACATTTTCTCCAGTGGCTATGATGAAATCCATTTGGATCCTTCTTGCCATTGCTGCCTTCTACGATTATGAGATTTGGCAGATGGATGTAAAGACCGCTTTTCTAAATGGAAATTTAGAGGAGTGTGTCTATATGGACCAGCCAGAGGGTTTCATTCAGAGTGCGAGCAGCGGAAATGTGTGCAAGTTGCTTAAGTCCATCTATGGACTAAAGCAGGAATCGCGGAGTTGGAACATCTGTTTTGATGAGACGGTCAAAGAATATGGCTTTATCAAAAATCCAGATGAACCATGCATCTATAGTAGATTTGTAGCAAGAACTGTTGTATTCCTCGTTTTATACATGGATGACATTCTCTTAATAGGAAATGAGATTCCTATGCTACAATCTGTCAAAGGGTTCTTGTCACACAGGTTCTCCATGAAAGACCTGGGTGATGCCTCTTACATTCTGGGGATCCGGATCTATCGTGACAGATCCAAGAGGATATTAGGACTTTCACAGTCCAGGTACATCGACACCATACTGAAAAGATTCACTATGGAAGATTCCAAGCGCGGTAATCTACCGGCTTGTCATGGGATCACCCTCTCCAACGAGATGTCTCCCAAGACTGATTTGGAAAGGGATCACATGTCTATTATACCCTACGCTTCTGCGGTAGGCTCTATAATGTATGCGAAGTTGTGTACCAGACCAGATGTAGCTTATGCACTGAGTGTGGTAAGCCGGTATCAGTCAAACCTTGGGGAGAAACACTGGATAGCGGTAAAGAACATTCTCAAGTACCTGAGAAGGACAAAGGAGATGTTCTTGGTGTATGGCGGAAAAGACCTCCAGATCGAGTCCTTTGCTGACTCCAGCTTCCAGAGTGACAAGGATGATTCCAAGTCCATGTCGGGTTATGTCTTTACCGTCATTGGATGGGCGGTGTGTTGGAAGAGTTCCAAACAAGAAACCGTTGCTAACTCGACGATGGAAGCGGAATATATCGCTGCTGTAGATGCCGCAAAAGAAGTCGTCTGGATAAGAAATTTCTTGACAGAACTTCAGGTGGTTCCGTCCATTGTTGATCCAATACCTCTGTATTGCGACAACAATAGAGCTATGCTTTAGCGAAGGAACCCAGGTCCCATCAGAAGTCCAGACACATCTTGAGGAGGTATCACCTGATCAGGGGGATCGTGGGTCGCCAGGAGATCGAGGTTCGGAGAGTTTCTATGGAACATAACACTGCTGATCCATTCACGAAGGCCTTACCCCAGACTCAGTTCGAGCGGCTGATCGGGATGATAGGCCTTCGATACGCCAGTACATGGCCTTAGTGCATGCGGGAGATTGTTAGTTTATATGCCCTAGAGGCCATTACTGTATCATACTAGTTTGTATATTACTTAATGGAAGCTTGGGATATTCACAGTTGTATAGACAATCTTGCTCAAAATAGTATTATGCTACTTGGTTTGTTTCTACTTTAATGTGTGCATGTGTTTCTTATAGCATATCTCTTTTACACATTAGTGGAGCCCTTAGGATCTTTTCTTGATCACCAGCGTTGTGATGGCAGTCACACTCGTGGGGGCTGGGTAATCCACAAGCACATCCTTATGCAGGTCCTTAGTCATAGGACTATCGAGACAAGGCATCGATACTCTGGAGTAGACTAGCGTATGCGCTTCTCATCCCAGCTTGGGAGACGGTCTGTCCCACAGCCGTCAGTACGTCATACTTGAGATAGTATGCGGGTGCACGTTAGGTTACGAGTGCACTGGACAGGACTCGTCGGGAACTGTTGGTTGGTATTATACCTATCGTCAGTTATCAGTTCCCAGGTGACATGAGTACATCTTATTCCATTGACTTGACACTGTCACTTCGCCTCAAGTGTGTTCCCACTGTTCTTAGATTGCTACCCTACCACGGCTCAAAGGAGTCGTGCAAACAGGTAGCAGTTGGGGGCAGTCCCGAAGCACTTGGAGGCAGTGACGGTTAGAGAGCATTCGTCTCTCCCGGTATTGGGGGTTGATATCGCGCTGTGTCTAGGAGAGCCATTACACAAAGTCCCTGGACAGGGCACGCGAGATATACTGGTAGGTTTCCAGTGTCATCTCAGGGTGTTCTGGGCTACAATCCGACACGACTTGTACCGCTATTAGGGGACTGACGTTTACCGCCCCCCTAGGTCCGCCATGTGATATCCTTAGACGAACAGACCGGACTGTACGGAGACTGTCATATTTAGGCTCAGTAGGAGTTCAGATGGGTTCACTTCGTCAGTCTTGTTATCGGCAAATACGTGGGGACCGTTACGTACAGCTAGTACCGCTTGCGGCCTGTGGTTAAACCCACTGCCAGCGTAGTGTCGAGTCTTTAGAGTCCCACACAGAGGGTTATTCTCCTTTAGGCAAAACAGAGTAGAGGTCGCATGGTTTTGCGACGGGGTTCGTTCACATCCGCGCACTTGTGCACGTTTGGTGTCCGGACAGCTTATACTAGCGGGCTTTGATTTAAGCCAGATCCTAGTATATGTTTGGGGATTGGTTTTATCTCATTGTATTCGTGTTCCTCGGAACATGGATATGGGTGTGTATGCACAGTTGACTGAGGCAGAGGCAGAGGACTTTCATTAGGGTTGATGACCGTTGTCTTTTTCTTAACCCTAATGTATATGTGAAATATGATTATTAAAATTAATTAGTTATAATTGTGTTATGGTTAGGGTTGTTGACCTTTTGACTATGGTTGACTTGTTGACCTATGTTGACCTATGTTGACATATTGACCATCATCATTTCACATGAAAGATGTTCTTTGATTCTTGCAAAATTCATTAATGTGAAATGATAATGGCCATTTCAAGTTTACCATCACTATTATCTTTGATTAATTATTTAATTATCATAATTCACATATATGTGAGGATGGTTGATATTATCCTCATTCTCTCATGCTCATTCTCTCTCAACCTCTTCCTCTCTCTCAAAGCTCTCCCTCTCATGAGTTGAGAACCATTTTGCTTTTGAGATAAAACTCCAAAATTACTCTCTACTCATCCTAAGGTTCTAAGTTTAGCACACCAAGCACTTTAGTTACCTCTAGCTTGAGGTAGGAGCCAAAGGTAGAGGCCCTCGGGTGGATCTTTCTTCGGCAAGGGAAGGCGACGAGGACGACCCGTTCATCCCACTCTAAGGAGCAAGAAGAGAAGGAGTTCAAGACTTAGGTATAACCCTTTAACCGAGTAGCTAAATCTCTTAGCATGGTTGTTAGTTTTTTTAGCAAACATCCTCCTTTTAGTCCATGTTGCCTTGAGTTCTAAAAATCGAATTTTTATACCGTTTCCGCCTCCCCGTAAGCACCGGGGTAGGCAACGTGGACTTACAGCACTAAGGCCATGTACTGGCGTATCGAAGACCTATCATCTCGATCAGCCGCTCGAACTGAGTCTCGGGTAAGGCCTTCGTGAATGGATCAGGAATGTTATCTTCCGTAGCAACTCTCCGAACCTCGATCTCCTGGCGACCCACGATCTCCCTGATCAGGTGATACCGCCTCAAGATGTGTCTGGATTTCTGATGGGACCTGGGTTCCTTCGCTAAAGCTATAGCCCCGTTGTTGTCGCAATACAGAGGTATTGGATCAACAATGGACGGAACCACCTGAAGTTTTGTCAAGAACTTCCTTATCCAGACGGCTTCTTTTACGGCATCAGCAGCAGCGATATATTCCGCTTCCATCGTCGAGTCAGCAACGGTTTCCTGTTTGGAACTCTTCCAACACACCGCCCCTCCAGTGAGGGTAAAGACATAACCCGACATGGACTTGGAATCATCCTTGTTACTCTGGAAGATGGGGTAAGCAAAGGCCTCGATCTGGAGGTCTTTTCCGCCATACACCAAGAACATCTCCTTAGTCCTTCTCAGGTACTTGAGATTGTTCTTTACCGCTATCCAGTGTTTCTCCCCAGGGTTTGACTGATACCGGCTTACCACACTCAGTACATAAGCTACATCCGGTCTGGTACACAACATCGTATACATTATAGAGCCTACCGCAGAAGCGTAGGGTATAATAGACATGCGATCCATTTCCAAATCAGTCTTGGGAGACATCTCTTTGGAGATGGTGATCCCGTGACAAGCCGGTAAATTACCGTGCTTGGAATCTTCCATACTGAATCTTTTCAGTATGGTGTCGATGTACCTGGATTGTGAAAGTCCTAATATCCTCTTGGATCTGTCACGATAGATCCGGATCCCCAGAATGTTAGAGGCATCACCCAGGTCTTTCATGGAGAACCTGTGTGATAAGAACCCTTTGACAGATTGTAGCATAGGAATGTCATTACATATCAAAACAATGTCATCCACGTATAAAACGAGGAATACGACAGTTCTTGCTACAAATCTACTATAGATGCATGGTTCATCTGGATTTTTGATAAAGCCAAATTCTTTGACCGTCTCATCAAAACAGATGTTCCAACTCCACGATGCCTGCTTTAGTCTATAAATGGACTTAAGCAACTTGCACACCATTCCACCGCTCCCACTCTGAATGAAACCCTCTGGCTGGTCCATATAGACACACTCCTCTAAATTTCCATTTAGAAAAGCGGTCTTTACGTCTATCTACCAAATCTCATAATCGTGGAAGGCAGCAATGGCAAGAAGGATCCGAATGGATTTCAGCATAGCCACTGGAGAAAAGGTTTTGTCACAGTCCAAACCAGGTCTTTGACGAAAACCCTTTGCAACAAGTCTAGCCTTATAGGTCTCAGCCTGTCCATCTACACCAATCTTCCTTTTAAAGATCCACTTGCATCCTACGGGTTTTACCCCATCTGGAGCAACGTCCAACGTCCATACTTTGTTGGTGTACATGAACTCCATTTCGGCCCGCATTGCATCAAGCCATTTTACCGAGTCAACGCTTTGAATGGCCTGCTGGAAGCTAGTCAGCTCATCATTATCAATGATGCAATCCTCTCTATCCCCGTCTATGAGAAAACCATAGTATCTCTCGGGCGGATGAGACTTCCTACTACTCCTGCGGAGCGGCGCAGGAATGTCCTGATCTTTCGAACCCTCTGGTTCTACTAAGCTTTCAGTAATAGCTCGTGGTTCTGGAATTTCTACCAGTTCTATTGCTCTCCCACTTATCTGATTTTCCAAAAACTCAGTTTCCAAGAAGTGGGCATGACGAGAAACAAAAACCTTTTGTTCCTCTTCGCAAAAGAAGAAATATCCCTTGGAGTTCTTTGGATATCCCACAAACTTGCACTGTACCGAGCGTGCCTCGAGTTTGTCTGCATGCTGCTTTTTGACAAAAGCTGGTCATCCCCATGTCTTAATGTGCTTAAGATAGGGTTTCTTCCCACACCACATCAGATATGGTGTGGTAGGCACAGTCTTAGTTGGAACTCGGTTCATAAGGTATACAGCTGATTCTAGTGCATATTCCTAGAATGATCGCGGTAACTCATCATTACTCATCATGGAATGTACCATATCCAATAGGGTCCGGTTCCGTCTCTCCGATACACCGTTATGTTGCGGAGTGTATGGAGGAGTAAGCTGAGAGAGAATTCCATTCTCTTTTATGTAATCCAGGAACTCGGCACTCAAGTATTCACCACCTCGATCAGATCTCAGTGTCTTGATACTTCTGCCGGTTTGTTTTTCTACTTCATTCTTATATTCCTGGAATTTTCCAAAGGCTTCGGATTTATGTTTCATTAAGAAGACATATCCGTACCTTGAAAAGTCATCCGTAAAAGTAATGAAGTAAGAATAAACACTTCGCGCATGCGTAGACATTGGACCGCACACGTCGCTGTGTACGAGTCCCAAGAGCTCGCTCGCTCTTACTCCGTGTCTAGTTAACGGAGTCTTTTTCATCTTTCTTTTGAGACAGGATTGACAAGTTGCATATGATTGATATTCGAACGGATCCAAATATCTTTCTGTATGTAACTTCGTCAACCTTCTCTCATTGATGTGACCCAGTCTACAATACAATAAGAAAGCCTAAGTTGTTTCCGGAGACTTTCTTTTGTGTGTATTCTGGACATTGAAAATCTGTGGTTGGTTTAATACGTATATACCATTGCTTAATGTACCTGACCCAATCAGAACTTGATTAAGGTGAATGTTTACAACATTGCTTACAAATGCAAATTCATAACCTTCTTTAGATATTAAAGATACAGAAATGATATTACAAGTTGCATTGGGTACAAAATAACAATCACGTAAAACCAAAACATGTCCATCTGGCAATCCCTGGTGATAGTCCCCCATGGCCTCAGCATCCTTGCCAGCTCCATTTGCAACTCAGAGGGTCATATCACCTACCTTCAAAACCCTACGCATTCTCTGTGCCTGCAAAGAATTACAGATATGAGATCCTGATCCGGTAACCAATACCCAGGAAGTAGAGTTTATTCATAGAAGTTTTCAATAACATACACACCTGAAGCCGAAGCCGCAACTTGCTTCGGGTCCTGGTTTCTGGCCTTCTAAGCCCGGCAATCCTTTTTCCAGTGTCCACTCTTATGACAGTAAAAGCACTCTTCCTTCCCCACAAGCTTTCCCGCTACCTTTGTTGCCTTTGCCTTTCCCTTCGTATCCACTTTACTAACACCGCCCCTTGGTTTGGTGGGGGTTTTCTTCTTCTTTCCCTTGGCTTTCGCCTTAGACCTAGAAGAGGAAGATCCTCCTACAAACAAAGTGGATGTTTCCCTACCTTTCTGTAGGATGCCCTCTGTACTCCTCAGCATGTTGAGGAGTTCTGAAAGTTCAACTTCTTTTTCTTGCAAGTTGAAGTTCAGGATAAACTGGGCGTAAGTAGAAGGAAGGGACTGGAGAATCAAATCAGTATAGAGCTCGTTCTCTAACGTGGTCCCAAGGTCCGCGAGCTCTTCAATATAGCCAATCATCTTAAGCACGTGTTCCGCTACCGATGATCCGACGGCCAATCTCGCCGAAAAAAGCTTTTTCGAGACTTCGTATCTGGCGATACGGGATTGCTCTCCATACAGTTCTTTTGTATGGAGAAATATAGATTCAAGGTCCATATTCTCGTGCCTCCTTTGATGTTCATTGTCCATAGAGGCAAGCACGAGGCACTTGGCCTTCGCGCAGTCGATTTCCCAGGTCTTACGGATTTCCTTATCCGCAACGCTGGTTTTAGGACCTGGGACAGGGGGAGCTTTAGTGGTAAGGAGATACCCCAACTTCTCATAAGTGATTGCCATTTTGACATTCCTGAGCCAATCTTTGTAGTTTGGCCATGTAAGTATGTTTTTATCTAGTAGTAACTTAAGTCCAGTCATGATGTTTGGTTGCTGCAATTATGAGAGAGAGAAGAAACACTTTAGCATGATGCACTTTCAAGTTTAGAGTGGTTTTTAATTTGTCTAAACAGGATGGCTCCCACTGTCTCTCGAATCCCTCCTCAACCAAAAAGGAAGAATTTGTCGGGATCAATCTCACCGTACAATACTTGCTTAACCGTTCAGCCAGGCCAGTGTTGGTACTTCGAGGGAGGTTTTCCAACGCTTTCGCGAAGTTCCTTAATTAAATAACCTCTTTTCCCTGTGGGCGTAGCCCCGCTAACACCTTTCTAGACACCTACTTGGTTTATAGCATTGATCGTTAAGTGAGAAAGTTCTGGAGGAGTAGTTTATACTCACAGTAGGATCGGGATCCAAATATCATTGTGTGACAAAACAGAAGGAATCCTACCAGAATCATCACACTCCAAATGGTATGCAGCGCTAGCAAGTTTCAGTTTCTTTAGAAACTCCCGATGTGGATTTTTGCCCCATGCTCTTATGACCTTGACTTTGGCCAACAAATCATAAGTCACATGTCAAGTTCTACCCGTCATTCTCCAGGTTAATTTGAACCCACCCGTACCTATCCTTGACTTTGGCCAACAAGGCAGTACGACTATCACAAATCAACACATCTATCTATGCTGCACATGAATACCTAATAGCTACCAATCACTATGCCTTGACTTTGGCCAACAAACATAGCTTGAATACTATTGACTATCCATGTGAAACGACGGAGGGCTACGAATGGTTTTGGCAAAACCGTGAACGTAGTGAACTTGATATAATCGATGGAACGAGATAGCTTTTAAAAGGAGTGGCTTAAGCTCCGCGTTTAAAAGTTGTTTTGAAAAGAAACCGAGTGGTTTTGAAATTGTTCCAACGCATTTAACTTTGGTTTATTTTCTTGCATTAATTTAATGCGTCCCATCAATTAACCCTACCATTGCAGAAAACAACGCAAATATGACGTACGCTTATGTCATCCGCATTCGCCACGGGGTCCCGTCATCACCCGTTAGGTTACTTAACTAACGACAGAGCGGGGGATGGACTAGTGCGGATGCAAAACATAAGCAACGCCTAAATAGATATCATATATAGATATATACATTCGTCACATGCAATGATAGCCATTCCAGATCACAGATAAACACATTGGATATACTAGGAATCTGCATTCCGTACGAGCCTGTAACGAAGAGCGGATTACACGGTCGCGATGAATAGCCAAAACCCCACCCTAGACCCCTACGGGTGCGGCAAACTACCCGCCAAGTACCCGAAGCGAAGCAACCTCCCTCAACACCGTGAGTAGGCCACTCGGCACTTCGAGGTACCCGGTAGTTTGTGCACCACACCTTGGGTCTATCCTAGAAGCAAAAACAGTAAAAGAAATTATACAATGACGGCTACAACCGCATCCCGGTTGTGCGGCCATATAAATAATATTACATCAATTACAAAATACATGAATTGAAAGAAAAAGAAAACTCTCATCTCACAACCCCCCGGCTATTCATCCGCGACAATCCAATGAATTCATATACACAAACCATCAACATTACAGATCACAGATATGTATAACCCCCACTAATCGACGTATAGCGATTAGCAGACGTTCAATACATATATCACATCACAGATATAACCCATTAGCCAAAGTCTAGAGATGTTCGATCAAAATACGGATTTGTAACCATCCCAAAAACAAATTTGTTCTCTGGAAAATCTGGGCAGAAACAAACCATCCTAAAAATCCCAAAACATCAATATAAGAACACTGCAGGAGAAACGACCCACGGCCGAGTCAACTCGGCCGCGGATCCGCGGCATGAGCATGCTCTTGCCGCGGTTCCGCGGTGAGTTGGTCGACTCGCTGGATCGTTTTTCTTGGCTGTTCTTTAAAAAGCCTGAGCCGATTTTTAGTACATGATTTATTATTTTTAAAGCAGGTTTAAAAATCGGCATAAAGTTAGGTTTTTGAAACGTGTTTTGCGATTTTTCTCCGATCAAAATTCTAGATACTTTAATAACTTGCTAGTTTGTGTTTAGCTAGGCTCTGATACCACTGTAAGTCCACGTTGCCCACCCCGGTGCATACGGGGAGGCGGAAACGGTATAAAAAATTGATTTTTAGAGCTCAAGGCAACATGGACTAAAAGGAGGATCTTTGCTAAACAAAAACTAACAACCATGCTAAGAGATTTAGCTACTCGGTTAAAAGGGTTATACCTAAGTCTTGAACTCCTTCTCTTCTTGCTCCTTGGAGTGGGATGAACGGGCCGTCCTCGTCGCCTTCACTTGCCGAAGAAAGATCTACCCGAGGGCCTCTACCTTTGGCTCCTACCTCAACCTAAAGGTAACTAAAGTGCTTGGTGTGCCAAACCTAGAACCTTAGGATGAGTAGAGAGTAATTTTGGTATTTTATCTCAAAATCAAAATTTTTCTCAACTCATGAGAGGGGAGAGCTTTGAGAGAGAGGAAGAGGATGAGAGAGAATGAGCATGAGAGAATCAAAGAGCATCTTTCATGTGAAATGATGATGGTCAATATGTCGACATAGGTCAACAAGTCAACCATAGTCAAATGGTCAACAACCCTAACCATAACACAATTATAATTAATTAATATTCATAATCATATTTCACATATACATTAGGGTTAAGAAAAAGATAACGGTCATCAACCCTAATGAAAGTCCTCTGCCTCTGCCTCAGTCAACTGTGCATACACACCCGTATCCATGTTCCGAGGAACACGAATACAATGAGATAAAACAAATCCCCAAACATATACTAGGTTCTGGCTTAAACCAAAGCCCGCTAGTATAAGCTGTCCGGACACCAAACGTGCACAAGTGCGCGGATGTGAACGAACCCCGTCGCAAAACCATGCGACCCCTACTCTGTTTTGCCTAAAGGCGAATAACCCTCTGTGTGGGACTCTAAAGACTCGACACTACGCTGGCAGTGGGTTTAACTATAGGCCGCAAGCGGTACTAGCTGTACGTAATGGTCCCCAGGTAGATGCCGATAAGAAGACTGACGAGGTGAACCCATCTGAACTCCTACTGAGCCTGAATGTGACAATCTCCGTACAGTCCGGTCTGTTCGTCTAAGAATATCGCATGGAAGGCCTAGGGGGGCGGTAAACCTCAGTCCCCTAATAGCGGTACAAGTCGTATCGGAGTGTAGCCCAGAACACCCTGAGATAACACTGGAAACCTACCAGTATATCTCTCTTGCCCTGGTCAGGGACTTTGTGTAATGGCTCTCCTAGACACAGCACGATATCAACCCCCAATACCGGGAGAGACGAATCATGTCTAACCGTCACTGCCTCCAAGTGCTTCGGGACTGCACCCAACTGCTACCTGTTTGCACGATTCTTTTGAGCCGAGGTAGGGTAGCAATCTAAGAACAGTGGGAACACACTTGAGGCGAAGTGACAGTGTCAAGTCAACGTACTAAGCTATACTCATGCCACCTGGGAACTGATAACTGACAATAGGTATAAGACCAACCAACAGTTCCCGACGAGTCCTGTCCAGTGTACTCGTAACCTAACGAGCACCCGCATACTATCTCAAGTACGACGTACTGACGGCTGTGGGACTGACCGTCTCCTAAGCTGGGATGAGAAGCACATATGCTAGTCTACTCCGGAGTATCGATGCCCTGTCTCGATAGTCCTATGACTAGGGACCTGCATAAGGATGTGCTTGTGCATTACCCAGCCCCCACGAGTGTGACTGCCATCACAACGCTGGTAATCAAGCAAAGATCCTAAGGGCTCCACTAATGTGTAAAGGCGATATGCTATAAGAAACACATGCACACATTAAAGTAGAAACAAACCAAGTAGCATACTACTATTTTGAGCAAGATTGTCTATACAACTGTGAATATCCCAAGCTTCCATTAAGTAATATACAAACTAGTATGATAAGTAATGGCCTCTAGGGCATATACACTAACATAGCCAAACCCACATCCCTAGACCCCTACGAGAGCGGCAAATAACACTGCTAATTCTAGGGTGAGGATACCCGGTCTCGACTCCTCGAGATGGCCTCCCATTGGGCCCTAGAACCCGGTTACTTGTGCTCCCCTCCTTGGGTGTACCTAATGCGGAAAAGTAAATAATATACACTGGTGACATCAACCTCATCCCGGATGTGCCCTAATAAAAGATTATTACATGCATATGAATTTTACATAAATGAAAATAAAAACCCTCATCTCACATAAAACCCCCGGCTATTCAGAACACGACGATCCAATATAACATATCACAGCAACACATAATATCTCATATCGTAAAAGTAAGCAAGTATGCGTATCCCGATTGTCGTTGATGTATAGCAACGAAGACGGCGATACCCCACATACTACGCTTACGGTCACAGAAAAGAAAGTGTAAAACTACAACATTTGGAATCCACAATCACTTTAGACATCGTAAATCCGAAATATCATATACTTCGCATTTCATGCCTAACTGTATGAATTCCACATATTGTATCACATTCCAGATAAATAGACAGTATTAAACTTTCCGATCAAATAATCAAATACCCAAGATTTCTTATATAGCTCAACACTTGAGCGGAGTTCAAAAAATTCCCAGAATATGTCACAGTACCAATGGTCCAGCCGTAGAAGGGTCAAGCCAACGCCTCACATGTGGCACGCCGTACTGCCCCAAACCCTAAGGTTTAGAGGCGGTTCAGACGGTCACATAATCGAGTTAAGCTTTGTGTTCTTCTAGAGGGTCCACCGCGTTACTTGCACGTTTTTCCGAAAGATTTAAACTCAAGAAAAATTCAACACTTGAATGTTTTTCGTGCCGGGAAAAAATGAGTTAATGATATCCGTTGGAACATTTTAATAGTTTCTAAATATCCGGAAAACAGAACGAAATTAAACTATCCGATCGAATCATCGATTTCAAAATAATCCCCAGAACACTCAACACTTGAGTCAGATTAAAAATACACAGAAATTTACTAAATCAACTACGGATATTATTGTACCAAAAAGAGTGCATAATGCTTCTGTACGGCCGCGGATCCGCGGCACAAGCAAGGTATTGCCGCGTTTCCGCGACGGTTTGTACGGATTATTGCCTCGTTTTCCACAGTAACTCTTATAATTCCCTGCTGATTTTTTTGAGTATTTTTAATGCAGAAAAAATCACATTTTTAAAAATTGTCCAGAGAGGGGGTCATTATCGATGTTTCGGGGTTCGATTGGAGTTTTAACTTCGTATACACGTCGCCTAATGATCTAGCTAGTCTATGATACCACTGTAGGGGTCCTAGGCACTCTTACAAGGGTTCATAAGGCATCAACCATTCCCGAATAAAAATTTAGACGTGCCGAACAACCCAAAGCCGGGATCTTTGCTAGATTATTAGGGTTAAACATGCAAGCAAATATCTTTACAACTAAAAGTGAGGGATTACAACCTTTGTAGTCCACTCCTTCGCTTCATAAGCTCCGAGTAGAAGTCCTTTCGCCGCGATCCATGATCTTCCGGACTCAAGAGAGGCTCCACAACTCGAACGGTCCATGTTAGCTTGTAGTGTTCCTTTTCTCCGATGATCTACCTCGAAGTTTCTATAACTCAAGCTTTCTCACTCTAATGAGGTGAACACCCTAATCTAATTGGCTAGATTAGATGAGGATGATGGAGTGGTATTTATGCTTTCTTTTTATATCAAATTCTCACTCTTAATCATCAAAAAATGAAAACCTAGTAAAATTTCTCAATGCTCAAGGTTGAAGAAGAAGAAGAAGTAATGCATTAATCCTTTTTTTGATGAATAATGAAATGAATATATGATTAATAATGTAACCATGGTCAACTATGACTAGGCTAACCCATGTAGAGAATTAACTAGGGCTAGGTTTTGGGTTGGGTTAAACAATGAGTCATAAGAAAATATCAACCATAATATCTTTCTCATGACAAAAGAAAACCTTCTAGAAGGTTCATGAAAGAACTAACCCAATTCAAACCCTAACCTTGTTTAATCTCCACTAAACATGTTTCATTAGTAATCTTATCATGTTACAATAATATATATCACATATATATGATATATTTGTAACAAAAGAAAATAATACAATTAACATATATCACATATATATCAATGTATTATCCGGTGAGAAAATGAAATAATAAAGCGAGCCAATATCAGATAATGTAATGCAATATATAATATATATTATTATACATTAAATTATCGAATCAACACTTGATCCGACAATCCGGCTATATCGAATATAACCCGGCTCATATCTAAATATCGCGAGAATATAATACGGTATCTCATATCGCATTATCCTCGGTCGTGCACATATCACATATGTGCCCCTACTCCATTTTTCCTGAGTCAAGAAACCTCTGTATAGGACTCTAAAGAATCGTCAATACGCCGGTTGCAGGTGATGATCATATCAAACACCCACAAGTTGCAAGCGGTCAACTAAACGTAACAGCCACCCAGGTATTGAGCGATCAGAAGATCAACAAGCTAGCATGTACATTCTCATGTGAATCCAATCAGTAACACTCCCGTACAGTCCGGTCTCTTCGTCTGATATGTTGCATATCTAGTCTAGGGGTGGTATACGTCAGACCCCAGTAACCGATAAGTCGTGTCGATGTAAGGCTAATAACAGGTCGAGAAACTACTGGTAACACTTACCAGTAAATCTCTATATCATCCTTGGCCAAGGACTTTCAGTTATAGCCAATCGAACACAGCACAACATCAACTCCCTATACCGGGAGAGATGAATCACCTCCTATCGCTCATTGCCTCCATGTGATTCGGGACTGCACCCAAAAGCCACCGTTTTGCACACCCTCTTGGACATGGTAAGGTGGAAATCAAAGCACGCTGGGAATCACACAAGACTCTATGACGATCTCGGGTCTACAGACTACCCTGTACCAGTGTCACCGGAGAACTGCCATCTGACGTGTGGTATATCACCATCTGGGAGTTCTCGGCGAGTCCGTCCAGTGTACCCAGTCTCCACTGAGCACCCGTACACCATCTCTGATGTAAAAACACCGATGGATATGGGATCTTCCATCGCCCATCATATGGGTCAAGAAGCGTATACGCTAGTCTACTCTGGTGTATCGATGTCCTATCTCGATATAACCTCGACTAGGAATAATTATAGGATGTACTCATCGACTACCGTGGCCCCACTAGTATGATCTCATCATAGTCCCTGTAGTCGAGTACAAATCCTAAGGGCTTTATCAACATGTGAGAGTAAGACAGTAAACTAATATAAGTCGACATGTTAAGATAAAGGGAAACCAAATAGCATACTATCATGACGAGCAAGAAAGTCCTCTCTATATATATCCAAGCATCCATTATAATATACATCATATGTACAATAATGGCCTCTAGGGCATATACATAACTAACACCGCATGCCCAACATCTTGAACAGTCTCTCAAACTGGACTTGAGGGATGGCCTTGGTGAATGGATCTGCTTTGTTGTCTTTCGTGTCTACTCTCCGTTCCTCAATGTCCTGGCTATCCACTATCTCGATAATGAGGTGATACTGCCTCAAGATATGTCTGGATTTCTGATGGGACCGTAGTTTCTTTGCCAAAGCCATGGCTCCATTGTTGTCGCAATACAAAGATATTGGATTAGCAATGGATGGAACCACCTGAAGTTCTGAAATGAACTTCCTCATCCAGAACGCCTCTTTTGCGGCATCATTAGCAGCAATATACTCAGCTTCCATCATTGAGTCAGCGACGGTATCTTTCTTGGAACTCTTCCAGTATAACGCCCATCCATTTAGGGTAAATACAAACCCTGAGATGGACTTACTATAATCCTTGTCGATCTGGAAGCTGGAGTCGGTAAAGCCCTCCATTTGGAGATCTCCATTACCATACACCAAGAACATTTCTTTAGTTCTTCTCAAGTACTTCAGAATGTTCTTCACAGTAGTCCAGTGTTTCTCCCCTGGATTGGATTGATACCTGCTTACTGCACTCAGTGCATAAGCTACATCTGGGCGAGTACACAACATCGCATACATTATAGATCCTACCGCCGAAACATAGGGTATAATGCTCATGCGAGCCCTCTCCTCATCAGTCTTTGGAGACATCGCTTTGGAAAGGGTGATCCCGTGACAAGCGGGTAAATTACCTCGCTTGGAATCTTCCATACTAATCCTCTTTAGTATAGTGTCTATGTATCTCGATTGGGACAATCCCAATAATTTCTTAGATCTATCTCTATAGATCTTAATTCCCAGAATGTACGAGGCATCACACAGGTCGTTCGTGGAGAATCTCTGCGATAAGAATAGTTTGACCGATTGTAGCATAGGAACATCATTTCCTATCAAGAGAATATCGTCCACGTACAATACGAGGAATGTAACAGTACTCTCTACAATTCTTTTATAAATACAAGGTTCATCTACATTTTTGATAAAACCAAACTCTTTGATTGTATCATCAAAGCAGATGTTCCAACTCCGTGATGCCTTCTTTAATCTATAGATGGATTTAAGCAACCTGCATGCTTTTCTGCTGCTCCCACTATCAATGAAGCCTTCTGGCTGATCCATAAAAACGCATTCTTCTAAATCACGAATTTAGAAATGCCGTTTTAACATCTATCTGCCAGATCTCATAATCATAGTGATCAGCTAAAGGGAGCAGGATCCGAATGGATTTGAGCATCACGACTGGTGAAAAGGTTTCATCATAGTCCAAGCCTGGTCTTTGACGAAATCCTTTTGCAACCAGCCTACCTTTATAGGTATCCACCTGACCATCCACACCGATCTTTCTCTTAAAGATCCATTTGCACCCTATGGGTTTTACTCCAGAAGGTGCAACCTCCAAAGTCCATACTTTGTTGGTGTGCATGGATTCCATTTCGGATCTTATGACATCCAGCCACTTCACTGAGTCACCACTCGTTATAGCTTGCTGAAAACTAGTAGGGTCATCATCATCCATGATGAAATATTCTCTATCACCATCAATTAGTAAACCGTAGTATCTATCAGGTGGGCGAGAAATCCTACTAGATCTACGGAGTGGCTGAGGCAGGTTTTATTGAAACCTCAGGTTCAACCAAATTATCGGTAATTGTTTGTGGGTCTGGAATTTCTTCCAGTTCTACCGCATTGCCATCAGTATCATTCGTAAAAAATCATTTTCTAAAATATGGCATACTGAGAAACAAACACCCTTTGTTCCTCCTTGTGGTAGAAAAGATATCCATACAAATGTTTTGGATATCCCACAAATTTACACAAAATTGATCGTCTCTCGAGTTTGTACGGATTCTGCTTTTTCACATAAGCCGGACAACCCCATATCCAAACCCGTTTAAGAGATGGTCTCTTCCCATAGCATATCTCATATGGAGTGGTAGACACGGTCTTGGTTGGAACCCTATTCAATAGATTTATTACAGTCTCTAATGCGTGCCCCTAGAATGATATTGGTAACTCAGCATCACTCATCATAAATCGTACCATATCTAATAGGGTACGATTTCTCCGTTCTGATACACCATTATGCTGTGGTGTGTACGAAGGAGTGAGCTGAGAGAGAATCCCATTCTCTTTTAGGAAATCTATAAACTCTGAGCTTAGGTACTCACATCCTCGATCTGATCGAAGTTTCTTGATACTCAAGCTTGTTAGTTTTTCTACTTCAGATTTATACTCCTTGAATTTTTTGAAGGCTTCGGACTTATGTTTCAACAAGAACACGTGCCTAAATCTCGAGAAATCATTAGTGAAAGTTATGAAGTACGAAAAACCACCTCTCGCATGTGTAGACATTGGTCCACATACATCACTATGTATGAAGCCTAAGAGTTCAGTAGCTCTCTCTCCGTGTCCAGTAAACGGAGTTTTGATTATTTTACTTTTGATACAAGACTGGCAAGTCGCATAAGATTTATATTCAAATGGGTTTAAATATCCATCTTTATGTAGCTTGGTTAGTCTTGTTTCATTAATATGACCAAGTCTACAATGCCAAATGAAAGCTTCATTTATGTCTGAAACCTTTCTTTTGTTTGTGTGTTGTATATTGAAAACTGTGTGCTGGTTTAGGACGTATATCCCGTTATTTAATGTACCAGACCCAATCAACTCTTGATTAAGGTTAATGTTCATAACATTAGATTGTAATACAAAATTATATCCAACATTGTCCAACAACGATACAGATATAATATTACATAACATCGAAGGTACACAATAACATGGGTTCAAAACCAATATACAACCCGACGGCAAACCAAGGTGATACTCTCCCACTGCTACAGCATGTACAGAGGAACCATTCCTAACTCGGAGAGTGTGATCGCCTTTCTTCAAAACCCTTCTATTTCTCATCCCTTGCACACAATTGCAGATGTGAGATCTTGATCCGGTATCTAATACCCAGGAAGCAGAGTTAATTGAAAAACAATTTTCTGTTACAAACACACCTGAAGTGGAAGCATCAGGATGCTTCTTCTTCTTGAGGTCGGCTAGGTATCCAACGCAGTTCCTCTTCTAATGCCCAATCTTGTGGCAATATAGAGGAAGCATCAGCATGCTTCTTCTTTTTGTGGTCAGCATGCTTCGTCTTCTTCTTCTAGTGGAAGCATTTCCCTCTCCCTGACGTAGGAACCCCTTTCTTGTCCGTCGCCGGTGCCTTTTTCACTCCTCCTCTCGGCTTGATGGGATTCTTCTTCTTCGTCTTTCCCTTGGCCTTAGCTATCGGGATGGAAGAGGAAGATGGCCCAGAAATTAGAGCGGGAGTTTTTGCTACCTTTAGCGAGCTCTCTGCATTCCTCAACATATTCAGGAGTTCAGGAAATGACTTCTCCATGTTATGAATGTTGAAGTTCACAATGAACGGAGCAAAGACAGGGGGAGGGACTTTAGAACAATATCAATATACTGATCGTTCTCCATGGTCCAACCCAGGTCCTCTTGTTCTTCGATAAGTCCAATCATCTTCAATACATGGTCACCTACAGACGTGCCAGCAACCATCCGCATCTGAAACAACTTTCGAGATGCTTCGTATCGGAGAGTACGAAATTACTTTCCATACATGTCCTTTGTATGGAGAAAGATAGATTGTACATCCATCTTCTCGTGCTATTTCTGATGTTCATTGTCCATAGAAGCGAGCGTGAGGCATTTGGCTATTGCGCAGCCTATATCCCATGTCTTGTGGATTTCTTTATCCGCAACTGAAGAATCAGGACATGGGCTAGGAGGGGCTGGAGTAGTCAGGACGTATCCGACCTTATCATAGGTCAGGGCAATATTTACGTTTCTCGGCATTCTTTGTAATTCGGTCCCATGAGATTATTCTTGTCTAATAAATACTTAAGTCCCGTCATAGGTATCTGCCATTAGGAGAGAGAAAAGAAGACACTCAGCGATTGCTCTTGCATGATTAGATTGGTTATTAATCTTATCTAATCGATGTCTTCCACTGCTTTTATCAAATTTTCCTTCAAACCTTAAAAAGAAAATTAGCCAGCATTAATTGCAATCTACAAGTTCGCTAACCGGTCAGCCAGGCCAGTGTCGGTACTCCAAGGAAGGTTCCCCATGGTTTCGCACGGACCTAATTAAAATAAGCCTCGTTTCCGTAGAGGCATAAACCCGTTGATACCTTTCTAGACACTTACTGGATTAGCTAATTGTAAAGTGCAAAACTCCCCGGGGAGTAACTTTTACTCACAGTGGGATCGGGATCCATCTATCAAATAGAAGGTTTGCAGTCTCATTGCAAATTTCAACTCTTGAAATTCCCGATATGATTTTTACCCCTAGTGTCTTATGACCTTAACTATGGTCAACAAATCATAAGCACTAGTCAAGTTCTACCTGCCATTTCGTGATCGACTTAGACCCACCCGCATAACCCTTAACTATGGTCAACAAGGTCATGCGAATGTCCTAATCAATCACATCATATGCTTTGTAGAAAGACATCACTTAGCTAACGCACACCACGCCTTAACTGTAATCAACAAACGTGGTAGGAATACTAAGTACTCTTCTTCCTAAAATAGCGGAGGGCAACGGATGGTTTTGATGAAATCCTTTAACGTTTTGAACTGGATATCGTTGTAGAATCTAGTGAAAGGAGTGGTTTGAGCTCCAGTTTTAAAAGTCGAAAGGTTTTGTAGTGTCTTTCTAATTTTGCTAAGAGGTCACTCCCGGTGAAGGGATCTAGGCTTTTTCCTCATCGAATGAGGTGCTGGATATTCATGAATACCACGATGCAAAGAAAAAGTTAGATCAACTATAAAAACAATCGAGTACTTTGTAACATTTGCTAGTTTCGCTAAAGGGGTCACTCCCGGTGAAGGGATCTCGGCCCTTTCCTCATCGAATGAGGTGCTGGATATTCATCAAGAAATACCACTATGCAAAGAAGAAACTAGAGTTACCCATTTTAAAAAGTTTGATTCTACAACAACTTTAGGTTTCTTTTTCTTAACATTAATGACATTAATGTTGTCCTATCATTTACGTTTCCTAAACATCACAGAAAAGAAACGAAAATAGAACGTACGCTTAAGCCATCCGTATTCGCCACGGGGCCCTTCATGCACCATTAGGTTACTTAATTAACGGCAGAGTGGGGGCAGGACTAGCTCGGGTGCAAAACATAAGCAACATTTATTATATATCTCATATATAAATAGCCATTCGTCACACGCATTTATAAACATTCTAGATCACAGATGAACACATTGGATATACTAGGAATTCCGTATTTCATTTGAGCCCTTAATGAAAGACGGGTTCCACGGTCGTGATGAATAGCCAAACCCCACCCTAGACCCCTACGGGTGCGGAAAACTACCTGTTAGTTATGTATAAGCCCTAGAGGTTATTATTGTACATATGATGTATATTATAGTGGATGCTTGGATATAGAGAGAGAGGACTTTCTTGCTCGATATGATAGTATGCTATCTGGTTGCTCTTTGTCTTAACATGTTGACCTATATTGTGTTACTGTCTTGCTCTCACATGTTGATAAAGCCCTTAGGATGTGTACTTGACTACTAGGACTATGATGGAGATCATACTAATGGGGCCAGGGTAGCCCACAAGTACATCCTATAATTTTTCCTAGTCGAGGGTGTATCGAGACAGGGCATCGATACTCCAGAGTAGACTAGCGTATACGCATCTTGACCCATATGATGGGCGATGGATGATCCCACATCCATTGGTGTTTTACATCAAAGATGGTATAATGGCGCTCAATGGAGACTGGGTACACTGAACGGACTCGCCGAGAACTCCTAATTGGTATTATACCTATCGTCAGATAGCAGTTCTCTGGTGACACTGGTACAGGTTAGTCTGTAGACCTGAGATCGTCATAGTGTCTTGTGTGATTCCCACTATGCTTTGATTTTCACCTTACCACATTCATGAGAACGTGAAAAACGGTGGATTTTGGGTACAGTCCCGAATCACATGGAGGCAATGAGCGATAGGAGGGGTTTCGTCTCTCCCAGTATTGGGGGTTGATGTTGCGCTGTGCTCGATTGGCTATAACAGGAAGTCCCTGGCCAGGGATGATATGGAGATCTACTGGTAAGTGTTAAAAGTAGTTTCTCGACCCGTTATGAGCCTCACATCGGCATGACTTATCGGTTACTGAGGTCTAACGTTCACCACCCCTAGACTATATATGCGACATATCAGACGAAGAGACCGGACTATACGGTAGTGTTACTGATTGGATTAACAGGAGTATGGACAGGCTTGCTTGTTGATCTTCTGATCGCTCAATATCCGGGTGGCTGTTACGTTTAGCTGATCGCTTGCGGCTTATGGGTGTTTGATATGATCATCACCTACTGTCGGCGTATTGACGAGTCTTTAGATTCCTACACAGAGGTTTCCTGACTCAGGCAAAACGAAGTAGGAGCACGTATGTGATATGTGCGGGATCGAGAATAATACGTGTATGTTATACCGTATTCTATTCACACGATATGTGATATCGGCCAGTTATATGTGATATAGCCGGGTTATCAGATCAAGTGTTGATTCGATAAAATGATACATATTATATTAGTCGGTTATATGTAATATAGCCGGATTATTAGATCAAGTGTTGATTTAATAATTTAATGTAGAATTATATATTTGATATATTAAATTACATTAACTAATATTAGCTCACTTAAGAATTACTTTTTCTCACTTGATGATACATTGATATATATATGATATATGTTAATTGTATTATTTTCTTTTGTTCACAAAATTATATATAAGATATATAATATTGTGACATGCTAGGTTACAGATGCAACAAGGGTGTATGAGACTCAAACCCTGATAGGTTTAATGTTGGTTAATATTTATTATTTAGTAATTAAAAATCTTTTGGATTTTCTCATGGCTTGGAGCTTGCATGAAGCTTGTAGAACATTGACATAGTCCACTTGATTTGTTTTTATTTAAGATATTTATTAACCTAACCTTTAACCCTTAGCCATGGTTTATTCTCTACATGGGTTAAGGATGACATAACTTACCATAGTTGCATTTCTAACCTCATCTCAATTATTCATTCATCACTTGATCATCTTCTTCCTGATCTCATTTTTCTAGCTCTCTTGCTTGTGATGAATTGATAAAATATTGTGAGAAAATAAAATCCAAAGTGAGAAAAATTCCTACTTCATCATCCTCTTCTATATTAGCCATATAGTTTAGGGTGTTAGCTTCACTAGTTCCACATTAGTAAAGAGATAGCTTGAGTTCGTATTTTCTCGAAGTAGATCATCTTGGATTTTGAAGACTACAAGCAAGCATGCATCATTCACCTTGTGGAGCTTCTCAAGAGTCCGGGAGTTCTTTGATCGCAGCGAAGGGACCACTACTTGGAGCTAATGAAGTGAAGGAACGGACTACAAAGGTTGTAATCTCTAATCACTTAGTTGTAAAGTTGTTTGCTTTATGTTTCCGTATGATTCTCTAGTTAAAGATCTAGGTTAGGGTTCTTTTAAGCAAGGAAAAATTTTAATTTGGCATGGACGATACCACCCGAAACCTTTCTGTCATGCTTAGGAACCCTACAATGGTATCAGAGCCTAGCTAGAGAATTAGACGGATTGTGTAGGATTACGAAACCGAAACAACTCCGAAACACCCGATTTAAAACCCTAGTTTCTGTCGAAATTTTTTAGGAGCCAAATTTTTTTTAAACAACTGCAGAATGTTGTTTCAGATGCAACATGAACACAGTGAAAAATACAGCCCCCCTCGCCGGATTTTGGCTGGCCACTCTGCTTGCGGCTTATGTGTGTTCCAGTCTCTAGGGCTTGGTATTTCAGGTGTTGCTAGTTTTTGCTAAAATTGCATGTGATGCTAATTTATTGCATTGGCTATTCGGAGTTTTTCGTATTCGTAATTCTAGCTTTGTTTCGGGTTATTTAGACGGTGTTAAAAAGTTCGAACGGATATCAAATACCCACTATAACCCGCGCTGGAAATTTTCCAAGAGTTGGATTTTTTTTCAAGTTAAAGAACATTCTAAAATCATGCAAGTAATGCGATGGACCCTCTATAAGAACTAATCCCAAACTCGATTCTGTGACCGTAAGAACCGTCGCCAAACCCTAGGGTTTGAGGTTATTCCGCGACGCCACAGGTGAGGCATTGGTTGACCCATCAATGGCTTGTTCATAGGTATTGTGGCATGTATTGAGTATTTTTAAATTGCGCTCATGGGTTGAGCTTTTTGGGAAATTTTGGGCGTTTGTTGATTCGATCGGAATGTTTAAACTCATCAGCTTTTTCTGGAATGTGATACAATATGTGGAATTCATATAGTTAGGCATGAAATGCGAAATATGTGATATTTCGGGTTTATGATGTCTAAAGTGATTGTGAATTCCAAATGTTGTAGTTTGACATTTTCTTTTCTGCGACCGTAAGTGTAATATATGGTGTATCACCATTTTCGTTTCTATATGTCAACGACAATTGGGAAACGCATATTTACTTACGTTGATGACATATGATGTTATGTGTTGCTGTGATATGTAATATTGGATCGTCGTGATTTGAATAACCGGGGGTTTTATGTGAGATGAGGGTTTTTATTTTCATTAGTGTAAAATTCATTGTATGTAATATTATTTTATTAGGTCACTTCCGGGTTGAGGATGATATCACCATTGTATATTATTTACTTTTCCGCATTAGGATAGACCTAAGGAGGAGGGCACAAGAAAGCGGGTTCTAGGGTCCAGTGGGAGGCCATCTCGAGGAGTCGAGACCGGGTCTCCTAACCCTAGATTTGGGAGAGTTGCTTGCCGCTCTCATAGGGGTCTAGGGATATGGGTTTGGCTATTCATCACGAACGTGGATTCCGTGTTTTATACAGGCTTGAAATAAAACACGGACCTCCTAGTATATCCAATATTTTATATGTTATCTTCTACTGCTGATATTCTATTATGTGATCACTTTATATGCGTGAGATGAATGCTTTATTATTGTATATATATGATATATAATAAACGTTGCTTATGTTTTGCACCCGCGCTAGTCCCGCCCCGCTATGCCGTTAGTTAAGTATCCAAACGGTGCATAACGGGACACTGAGGCGAATGCGGATGGCATAAGCGTACGTTGTATTTCCGTTTCTTCTGTGATGCTTAGGAAGCATAAATGATGGGACATCATTAATGAGATTAATGAAAGAAAAGAAACCTAAAAGATGTTGTAGAATCAAATTTATAAAAAGGGTAGCTCTAGTTTTTGCTTTGCATAGTGGTATTCCTTGTTGAATATCCAACACCTTATTCGATAAGGAAAGTGCCGAGATTTCTTCACCGGGAGTACCTCTTTAGCGATACTAGCAGATGCTACAACTCGCTCGGTTTTGTTTTTGATTGCTTCTATAGTTCTTGCTTTGCAGAGTAGTATTTGTGAAATATCCTGCACCTTATTCGATAAGGAAAGAGCCGAGATCCCTTCACCAAAAGTGACCTCTTTAGCGAAACTAGTAAAAGCCTAAAAAACACTCCTTTTCAATATCACATGTTTCTACAACGATATCAAGTTCATTACGCAAAAGGTTTTCATAAAAACCTGTCGCAGCCTTCCGTCATTTCAGATAAGTCCTACTTAGTATTCGTGCTACGATTGTTGACTTCCGTCAAGGCGTAGTGTGCGGTAGCTGACTAGTATTTATCTGTTGCATATGATGCGATTGTTTTAGGGTAGTCGTGCGACTTTGTTGACCTCCGTCAAGGGTCGTGCGGGTGGGTTTAATTCAATCAGGAAATAACGGGTTGAACTTGACTAGCAGCCTATGGTTTGTTGACCTCCGTCAAGGTCATAGGACGCTAGGGGTAGAATATTATCGTGAATTTCAAGTGTTGAAATTTGCAATGAGATTGCATACCTTCTATGAGATAGTTGGATCCCGATACCCACTACAAGTAAGAGTTACTCCTGGGAGAGTTTTACACATGAAAATTAGTCGAACAAGTAGGTGTCTAGAAAGGTGTTAACAGGGTTATGCCTCTAGGAAAACGAGTTTTATTTTAATTAGGTCCGTGCGAAAGCACGGGGAACCTCCCTCAAAGTACCAACACTGGCCTAGCTGAAAGATTGGCGAACTTGTAAGGTGTAATTAATCCCGGCTAGTCTTACCTTTTAGGGTTTGAAGGAAGATTTGATAAATATAGTGGGAGACATCCTGATTAGATAAGATAATAACCAAACTAATCTTGCAAGAGCATACGCTAAAGTGTTTTTTTTCTCTCTCTCTCCAGGTAGCGACCATGTCAGGCCTTAATCAAGATAGTAATATGGATGTATTGACTGAACCCGCTTGTTATTCTGAGCAAGGCAACGTTGGTTCCGTTTTTTCTTATAGTTGTTATACGACTGAGCAGGAAATAGGGGAATATCCGGATTCCTACGCCGCCCAAACGAAGAATAAGCATGTTGATGCATCTTCTTCGGGTGTGTTAGTTATCGAGAACTGTTTCTCAGTACACTCTATGTCCTGGGTATTAGATATCGGACCGGGATCCCACATATGTAATATGTTACATGGGCTAAGGAAAGGTAGAGAACTGGGAGTGGTGATCATTCCATAAGAGTAGGGAATGGTGAAAATGTTGCAGCCAAAGCAGTTGGCGAATATCACCATGTGTTACCAAATGGTAATATATTAATTCTGAATGAATGCTATTACATACCTACCCCGATATGCAATCTTGTTAGTTGTATGTATGCCCTAGAGGCCGTTATTGTACATGAGATGTATATTATAGTGATTCTTGGACATATATAGGGAGGACTTTCTTGCTCGACATGATAGTATGCTATTTGGTTGCTCTTTATCTTAACATGTACACTTACTGTCTCTCTGTTACATGTTGATAAAGCCCTTAGGATGTGTACTTGACTTCCAGGATTATGATGCAGATCATACTACTGGGGCCTGGGTAGTCCATGAGTTCATCCTTCAATGTTCCCAGTCGTGGGAATATCGAGACGGGGCATCGATATTCCTGAGTAGACCAGCGTATATCTTCTCGACCCATATGATGGCTGATGGATGATCCTATATCCATTGGTGTTTGACATCAGAGATGGTATACGGGTGCTCAGTGGAGACTGGGTACACTGAACGGACTCGCCGAGAACTCCTTGATGGTATTATATCTCACGTCAGATAGCAGTTCTCTGATGACACTGGTATAGGTTAGTCTGTCGACCCGAGATCGTCATAGAGTCTTGTGTGTCTCCCACTGTGCTTTCATTTCCACCCTACCACGGCTCTACTGAGTCGTGCAAACTGGTGGTTTTTGGGTACAGTCCCGAGTCACATGGAGGCAATCAGCAATAGGAGGGGATTCGTCTCTCCCGGTATTGGGGGTTGATGTTGCGCTATGCTCGATTGGCCATAACTGGAAATCCCTGGCCAGGGTAGATGTGATTTACTGGTATGTGTTATCAGTAGTTTCACGCCCGTTATGGACCTTACATCGACATGACTTATCAAGCTATTGGGGTCTGACGTTTACCACCCCTATATGAGATATTCGACATATCAGATGAACAGACCGGACTGTACGTAAGTGTTACTTATTGGATTCACAGGAGTGTGAGCAGGCTTGCTTGTTGATCTTCTGATCGCTCAATACCCGGGTGGCCGTTACGTTTAGCGCGCCTCTCGAGGCTTGTGGGTGTTTGATATGATCATTACCTACTGCCGGCGTATTGACGAGTCTTTAGAGTCCTGCACAGAAGTTTTCTGGCCCAAGAGAAACGACGTAGGAGCACATATGAGATATGTGCGGGACCGAGATTAATACGTGTATGTGATACCGTATTCTATTCTCGCGATCTGTGTCATCGGTCGGTTATATGTGATATAGCCTGGTTATCGGATTAAGTGTTGATTCGATAAAATGATACACATGATATTAGTCAGTTATATGTGATATAGCTGGATTATTAAATAAGGTGTTGATTTAATAATCTAATGTATAATTATATATTTTATATATTAATTTACATTAACTAGTATTAGCTCACTTAGGATTTCTTTTCTCACTTAATTGTGCATTAGTATATATGTATATATATTAGTGTACATTATTTTGTGTCATGCTAGATGCCACATGCAACATGGATGTATGTCACGACCCGAAAGAGCACGTGACTGGCCCTCGAACCATATGAAATCTATAGGACTCCATCTGATCCAAGTAAGCCAAAGTCCAGAAATCTAAAACCATTTTAAGAGTAAGTGAAGAAAACTGGTTTAAAGAAGTGAAGGAAAATATGTTTGAAGTCGAGGTTTTTAAATAACTAAGCCGAAGGTGCATTTTTAAAAGGTAAAGTCTTTTCTAAAAATTTCGGCAGAGTTTCTTTTGTAAATACTGGCCCCGAACGGGATACAACAAGCATAACATATATACAATGATAAAAGGCATCCCCAAGCGGGAGCTAGCTCTTCGTCAATTGACGGTCACAACCACACATGCAATATAATATACAACGCCGAAAGGCGAGGATCGATCCAAAAGAAACACAGTAAGCATGAAAACCGTAATACTACTAAGTGCGACTCTAAAGCCAAATAAAACATCACTAAAGTCTGAGTCTGAAACAATAAACAAATTTGGTTGATGGAAATTCTAGATACAAAGAATAATATAAGTACAATGGTGGTTTTGATGCAAAAGGAACCACCTACCAAATGCAATTCACCCGCAAGGAAGCAATGTGCCAGAAATTCCGTAAATGAACCTGTACGGCAAAACCTGCAAGAACTGTGGCACAATGGGGGTGAGTTGCCAACTCGTGAATAGAGAATAACTACAAGCAGAAACTGAACGCAAGACATAATCCTAGGTCAAAACGATCAGTACAAAATCCTCAATATAAAACATGCAGCCTATAACAAGGCTAGGGTAAATATCTAACCCGAGTGTAATCTCATGTGCCTGTGTCAGTGCCTCAGGTAGCAATATAACATAAGAATGAGGTATGAATGCATGAGAACATAATACATGTAAATGAAGAAACTGTTTTCATACTTTAGTGAGATTTCCTTTGTATTTTTAAAATGAGGTATCATAATGAAATCAGCATAAAACAGTGCCTAACATCGGCACAAAACGTAATCCAAATATCCCGATATCTCTGTATCCCAATCACAAAATCTAGGGTGCCGTCTGTCCAGACCGGCCCCTACCATCAATCTCAAGACCACGACGGTATCCTCCGGATATCCGACGCGTCAGGTAAAATCACCGGTCAGTAGTGCTCCCCTGCCAGGCTCAACGTCGTCACCACATTCATCTTGCCCCGGGGTACCGCACCGGGTCCACCATGTACCCGAAACGGTTCATCCGTCTCCTCGAATCGGGTTTCCAAATCCATCAGCAAACTCAAGGTGGACGACTCATACATCATGGGAAAACCGCACTTTTTATTTTAAAAGAGAGAAAATGTTTATCTGTGTTTTTGCGGTTTTCCTCCAAATCCAGAAAATCTCACGGAAATCCAAATCCAAAACCTCAGTAACACGTAAAATAGTGAATATATGCATGAGAATCCATGAATGCGGCATAACAATGAATATCAGTATGCATGAAGTAGCAGGTAATAACTACAATGTCTAAACTATTAGCTAATAGGTTATGTCAAGCAATAGTATTTTCTAAGGTGTACGTGACATGGCAATTACCGATGAAGATGTGTGTGAGCCGGCAAGTAAGTGTACGTGGTACATACGCAACATCGGTAATGGTGCTGGTGTCCTAACAGCATGATATCAATAATGGAGTATGAAACATAATATAAGAATGCGATGCAAAGCGAACCACAAAAAAAGTGGGAGCTGAATCTAGACGCAACTATAACTAATCTGCATTAATCTAATATAAGTCCTACAAATGGTGCCTTTTGAAATATCACGAATCATGGGGTTTTGAAAATAGGGGCTACGGTGTTTTTATGAAAAGATACGCCTTTTGAAATGTCCGTAGATCCCTTGACCTGTCTTTTAAAATACCCACGACCCGCTAGTTTGAAATAAGTAGGAGTCTAATCTAATCTAACAACTACACTAAACTATACAGCTGAACTAACAAGCTGAGCTACAGGTAAGGAAACCGCCTAACATCTGAGTCGATATATATATAGATATAATAGTCGGTGATTCCGCCTCAATAGTATCGCGTACGATACAATATATCATATGACATCCTCAAGTCTTGAGTGCAGATCTATCATCAATGTAAAGCTCATACGGTAAATCGTCGTACGGCATCCCAATAGCTGGGTACGGGTCAATATCACACTATCTCATCACACTTCAGGTATCACTATCAACATATCATATAATCTGGGGTACTATCCTATGTCTAGTATAAATCGATACCATCAATAAAGTATGCATGCGGGGGTAAACACACATCCCAAGCCCACAATAATCACATTTCGTATCCCAAATACGAATCATATCACATCACCGATCTCGCGGCACAAAGCCCAATATCATTGACTCATCTCCAAAGTCATCCAATATCATCAACACAGTGCCAGTATAAGTAATATGCAAGGGTGTGCGTGTAGGTGTAATTCTATTCTAGGGTTCGCGACTATGAACTACACTAGTCACTTCTAACCTACACTATCCATAATACACCTAACTATCATATATAATAACAACTACGGACTGCGGGGGTGCTATACGCCATCCACCCGACTTCCCCCAGTAGATATAATCTACTCACCTAGCGTCTTCATTTGTGGACGTCGCCACGCACTTGCTTGTCGTCCCGAAGTCTTCATGGGGTACCTACACATCAAAATATCGTATATGCGCATTAAAACCAAATCAAAGCTAAAACGGCACATGAAATCCAAAATGATACGATAAGAGGCCTATAGGTTAAAACCCATGGCACGCCTTCAAAACCATCAACACATCCTCTATATCGTCGTATAAACGCCAAATAGTCGAGGCAAAACACAATCCACAATTGCAGAATTAAAAATACGGAATACAGAAACATGAATCTAAAACAGCAACTTAGGAAATATGTCCCAGATTTTACCCTAGGTCACTTTATACAAATCTATATATACCAGGGGTCTAACATGAACATGTAGGAGCTACAGAACCAATACGAGCCAAAATGGTGGGACCCAGGCCGCAATTTGCGGCCAATGGGGATAAATTGGCGGCCGGGAAGAAGAAGTGGGAGCTGGGGTCTTGGGGTTAGCTTCCTGGGTGCCTGCACGTGTCACTGTCCAATCAATTTTAATTTAGGGTGTCTCGGGTGATAGCAGATTCAATATACCCTTCACAGATTTCATAAATTCCCCGATATCGGTTTCTAAAATCCGTATTATGGTTTAAGCTTCAGGTTTTGGGTTTCCAATTCATACACTAGGGTGATGGTATAACCTCTACTGACCTCAATTCCATATTACAACCCATAAATCATCACAACCCTAACTAGGTTATCCACAAGTCCACAATATCACACAATATCGATTCGATCTTAATATAAGGGTAAAGGAAATGCAAAAACTAAGTTTAAGGTCCAGAAAATACCTCATTTGGCAACTCAAGAATTTTCTTGAGTTGCCCCTAGTGGCCAAATTCCTTGCTTCTTTAGCACCAAGTGTAGATCTAGGGATTGTGCACACATTTAATGAAATGGAGATTGGGTTTTGGGGTTGTTTTAGAGGTGTTTTGGAGCTTGAAGAGGGGAGGGAAAGGAGGTGCAGGAGCAGCAGCAGGAGAAGGGAGAAGAGGGAGGGAAATGAGGGGAGAAATGGTTAAGTCCTCAGTCAATGAAGCCCATACCTCTCTCTCTCACCAACTACCCATTTCTTTATTCTTTTCCTTTTCTTTTTCCTTTTAAAACCCTTCTCACTCAAATAGTAAACTCAAATGAAAAGCATGGCAAGAAAATGCACAAGTGTGAAAAAGTGATATGTGCATGTGTTGCACAAAAAGCTAAAAACCGATTAGCGATTTTTAATCGCGATTAGCACTAAATTAGTGTCAAATTAATCACAAAAACTTTAAAATGTCATAATTCTCTAATTTACCCTATTTTAGAATTTTCCAAAATTTTTCCCTATTTATTTGTATTTAATAATTCCAAAATATTAAAATATTCAATAAAATAATATTAAATTATAAAAATTCCCAAAATTAACATTTTATCTTTTTTGAAATGTTACAATCTACCCCGCTTAAAGAAATTCGGTCCCCGAATTTAAATTTAAACCCCCAATACTAAAGCAATTTTTGTAATACTCCAATTTGTCGGGGCTCCGAAGACATCAATACATAGAGAATATCCTATGCGTCTGGTGCGCAAGGAATCAAAATCCATATATGTGTCATACAGGTGTACAAAACAACATCTAGGTGCAACGGATGTGCACGAAACATCTGTCATAGGCAACGTGTGTGCCTGACAGCAACCAAATCAGGTGCATGTAACATGCACGATGAATCCCGATTTAGTGCATCTGGCGTGCACCAAAATCGTATATCAAAACACTAAAGGTGCATGAAAACTCTGCTGGAAGTGTATATCAAATCACTGTATAAGGTGGGCGTGAATTCACAATCAAAACCTCGAATGTAATAACTATGCGCAAAATATAAATATCCAGTGGGTGCATGAAACAAATATCATGAAACTCAGTCATCAAAACTAAATCATGCAAACAGAATGCCCAAAATACTGAAATCCAAAATGACGGATACGTGATAATCGAATCACAAAATCACAAATTATAGTACCGTCGTCGGTAGTTCCTCCTTCGAGGTCGAGAAGGAGTCGGTGCATCCACTGCTAGCAGCGCAAGATATCTACTTGTCTCTTGCTCACGGTCTGGCGCCCTCTGACTCTGGGTCCTTATCTTCTCTGAGGATTACCTATCTCGCAGTCAATCGGCTCATCGGCCCTGTCAGGTGTGCTAACGGGGACGATTCCGTTCTGGCACTTCTCTGGTCACCTATCGGTCAATCCTCACGACCACTCGTGAGGCAGCCCATCACTGGCGTCGGCCTCTGGCTCTCTGAATGCACGTCACATATCTGATCCTGGGTGAAAACATCATTGCAGCAATGTCCTGGAAGGAATCCTGCTCAAGGTCTCTTCCGATCTTGCCTATGCCGAACTGTACAGAGGCTGGCTCTCCTGCATAATCTCTTCTCACTCGATAGACATCTGTGTCCTCAGCACAATATTTCTCGGAATCTGGTTGCATCCCAATGCCTCTGTAAGCATATCTGACCTCTGGTCTCGACAGGAAGCAATGACAGCTCGTCAGCGTCTCGCCCGAACCTCTGGTTCCACCTGTCTCTATCGTCGTCCACTATGACGTCACGCCATGCATATCTACGCACTGCACTGTTCTCGGCCACGGTCAATCTGAAGTCTCTCACACGGACTCAAAATCGTGTACTCTGTAGCTTCATCATTCTGTAGAAGATGTCAGGCCGAACAGGCCCTCGGGAACACGTCCCAACCATCGGAGGAATACTCAATACTCGTTCGTCCTTGATCGATTCGCAATGCATCTGGGTAAGTTCCTTTATCCGAATCTGGTCAACTACCTCGTCGACAATGCTAACTCTGGCCTGCTGGTTGTGCGCAATATGACCACTCCTGGGTCAGGTCTTCTCGTATAGTATTCCAGAAAGGTCATGTCGAAGTCTCTCTCAAATCTCATCCCTGCCGAATTGCCCAGAAGTCATCATCCCTTGCTGAAGCAAATTCTTGTTCCGGAACGGCTGCATACTTATCGCGCTTCTTTCTGGAAGATATATCCATATACAACGCCTCTGGGTGCGTATCACATCTCTAATGTCAGCAGAGTGGGACGTCATCTCGTCGAAATCTCTTGCGAACTCTTTTCTTCACTCTGCTTCAATGTCGACTGATTCGGACTCGTCTCATCGTGGCTGCATGGACTATGCTCCAACGGCTATACTCGTATCTGGAGTCTCCCAAGCAATGCATCCCATCACATGATATCCGAATGATGTCGAAACATTCGATCGACTCGTCAGAACCTTATAATCCCCCAAGAGATCAACATCTTGAGTACAGTTTAATAGTATCGAGTACATGCCTCAGCGTCGGTGGTCCAGCCGTAGAAGGGCAAACCCAAGCCTCACTAATGGCGCCGCGGAACTGCCGTAAACCCTAAGGTTCAAAGGCTTTCACACGGTCATTAAGTCGAGTTAGGGTTTCATTCTTCTAAAGGGTCCATAGAATCACCTGCATGTCTTTCCGTATACTTTAAACTTGGAAAATGGGCTCCTGACATTCGATCGTCTCAATCGACTCTCAACGAATCTGCGTGAAGTCGTCTCTAGCTGGAATCAATCTATCTGATGACCTCGCATCGGTAAACGGACGAACCAAATGTCCTAGTCATTCATCCTCAGGTGACTGGCGACTCGCTATCATCTCTCTAAGTATATGCTCACGCTGCAGCAGCTCCAACCATCTGGCCGATATCTCGTCATTTGCAGCAGCAACTGGCTCATTCACCTGCACGCCGAACAGCGCCTCAATCCTCCAGGAAAGACGACGCATTGGCGGTCATCTCTGAATCGGTCTGCCCTAGATCTGTGTAAGACTCTCCACACTGGAAATCTTCAACTCAACTGGGCCCGCTCCGGTGCATAAATCGGACAAATCACCTTCGTCTCTCAAATCGAGTAGACTAGCTATAATCTGTCTCATATCTGTCTGGAAGCTCCGACAATCTAAGCTCGTAAGCTCCGAAAGCGACATCCCGTCAATCTCAGCAACAGCTGGTCCCTCTGTCTGCACGGTAGGCGACATCATAATCTCTGAGGTATGATGTACATCAACAGTCCTCTCTCAACTGGCAGCTTTAACAATGGCCCGATCATCCGGTGCAAAACCAAGCACTCGCCTCCACTTGAGGTCACAATCATCAATACTAACTCGAGACGTTCCCATGTCACCAGAAAACACAATGGTCAGCCCTCGTACCAGACGAGCTCGCACTGACCGTAACCCTAGCAGCAGCCCAAACTGCGCTGAAACATGGCGACAGGAACCTCAATCGAGTATCGAAGAGAGCAGATCAATGGCAAGAAAGGAAACAACAGATCCAGAGTGGATACACGATCATAAGAAGGAACAGCATCAATGAAGGTATGATCATGGACTAATAGAATTGGGGATCTCAAATGGATGTATAATCATGGATATAAAGAGAATCACTGATCTCGAAAATATGTACATCCTAAGGTTCGTTAAGCGGAGTGGCGTGTCGTAAGTATGCCGCGGAACATACCAACGGTACGTCACTCTACTTTAGTCACCTATTCCATCAACCAAGGGTCATCCTATACGACGAAAGTTCGGGTCTAATACCCCCTCGACTAAGTCTAAGTTCCGTAAGGTCAAGCCAAAGTTCCGTATATATATAAACGCCCTAGGCTCCATATAGTCAAACTTAGACTCGAACCAAGGTCAACCTAGCGCTCTGATACCAACTTTGACACGATCCGAAAGAGCACGTGACTGGCCCTCGAACCATATGAAATCTATAGGACTCCATCTGATCCAAGTAAGCCAAAGCCCAGAAATCTAAAACCATTTTAAGAGTAAGTGAAGAAAACTAGTTTAAAGAAGTGAAGGAAAATATGTTTGAAGTCGAGGTTTTTAAATAACTAAGTCGAAGGTGCATTTTTAAAAGGTAAAGTCTTTTCTAAAAATTTCGGCAGAGTTTCTTTTGTAAATACTGGCCCCGAACGGGATACAACAAGCATAACATATATACAATGATAAAAGGCATCCCCAAACGGGAGCTAGCTCTTCGTCAATTGACGGTCACAACCACACATGCAATATAATATACAACGCCGAAAGGCGAGGATCGATCCAAAAGAAACACAGTAAGCATGAAAACCGCAATACTACTAAGCGCGACTCTAAGGCCAAATAAAACATCACTAAAGTCTGAGTCTGAAACAATAAACAAATTTGGTTGATGGAAATTCTAGATACAAAGAATAATATAAGTACAATGGTGGTTTTGATGCAAAAGGAACCACCTACCAAATGCAATTCACCCGCAAGGAAGCAATGTGCCAGAAATGCCGCAAAGGAACCTGTACGGCAAAACCTACAAGAACTGTGGCACAACGGGGGTGAGTTGCCAACTCGTGAATAGAGAATAACTACAAGCAGAAACCGAACGCAAGACATAATCCTAGGTCAAAACGATCAGTACAAAATCCTCAATATAAAACATGCAGCCTATAACAAGGCTAGGGTAAATATCTAACCCGAGTGTAATCTCCTGTGCCTGTGTCAGTGCCACAGGTAGCAATATAACATAAGAATGAGGTATGAATGCATGAGAACAAAATACATGTAAATGAAGAAACTGTTTTCATACTTTAGTGAGATTTCCTTTGTATTTTTAAAATGAGGTATCATAATGAAATCAGCATAAAACAGTGCCTAACATCGGCACAAAACGTAATCCAAATATTCCGATATCTCTGTATCCCAATCACAAAATCTAGGGCGCCGTCAGTCCAGACCGGCCCCTGCCATCAATCTCAACACCACGACGGTTTCCTCCGGATATCCGACGCGTCAGTTAAAATCACCGGTCGGTAGTGCTCCCCTGCCAGGCTCAACGTCATCACCACATTCATCTTGCCCCGGGGTACCGCACCAGGTCCAACATGTACCCGAAACGGTTCATCCGTCTCCTCGAATCGGGTTTCCAAATCCATCAGCAAACTCATGGTGGACGACTCATAAATCATGGGAAAACCGCACTTTTTATTTTAAAAGAGAGAAAATGTTTATCTGTGTTTTTGCGGTTTTCCTCCAAATCCAGAAAATCTCACGGAAATCCAAATCCAAAACCTCAGTAACACGTAAAATAGTGAATATATGCATGAGAATCCATGAATGCGGCATAACAATGAATATCAGTATGCATGAAGTAGCAGGTAATAACTACAATGTCTAAACTATTAGCTAATAGGTTATGTCAAGCAATAGTATTTTCTAAGGTGTACGTGACATGGCAATTACCGATGAAGATGTGTGTGAGCCGGTAAGTAAGTGTACGTGGTACATACGCAACATTGGTAATGGTGCTGGTGTCCTAACAGCATGATATCAATAATGGAGTATGAAACATAATATAAGAATGCGATGCAAAGCGAAACACAAAAAAAGTGGGAGCTGAATCAAGACGCAACTATAACTAATCTGCATTAATCTAATATAAGTCCTACAAATGGTGCCTTTTGAAATATCACGAATCATGGGGTTTTGAAAATAGGGGCTACGGTATTTTTATGAAAAGATACGCCTTTTGAAATGTCCGTAGATCCCTTGACCTGTCTTTTAAAATACCCACGACCCGCTAGTTTGAAATAGGTAGGAGTCTAATCTAATCTAACAACTACACTAAACTATACAGCTGAACTAACAAGCTGAGCTACAGGTAAGGAAACCGCCTAACATCTGAGTCGATATATATATAGATATAATAGTCAGTGATTCCGCCTCAATAGTATCGCGTACGATACAGTATATCATATGACATCCTCAAGTCATGAGTGCGGATCTATCATCAATGTAAAGCTCATACGGTAAATCGTCGTACGGCATCCCAATAGCTGGGTACGGGTCAATATCACACTATCTCATCACACTTCAGGTATCACTATCAACATATCATATAATCTGGGGTACTATTCTATGTCTAGTATAAATCGATACCATCAATAAAGTATGCATGCGGGGGTAAACACACATCCCAAGCCCGCAAGAATCACATTTCGTATCCCAAATACGAATCATATCACATCACCGATCTCGTGGCACAATGCCCAATATCATTGACTCATCTCCAAAGTCATCCAATATCATCAACACAGTGCCAGTATAAGTAATATGCAAGGGTATGCGTGTAGGTGTAATTCTATTCTAGGGTTCGCGACTATGAACTACACTAGTCACTTCTAACCCTACACTATCCATAATACACATAACTATCATATATAATAACAACTACGGACTGCGGGGGTGCTATACGCCATCCACCCGACTTCCCCCAGTAGATATAATCTACTCACCTAGCGTCTTCATTTGTGGACGTCGCCACGCGCTTGCTTGTCGTCCCGAAGTCTTCATGGGGTACCTACACATCAAAATATCGTATATGCGCATTAAAACCAAATCAAAGCTAAAACGACACATGAAGTCCAAAATGATACGATAAGAGGCCTATAGGTTAAAACCCATGGCACGCCTTCAAAACCATCAACACATCCTCTATATCGTCGTATAAACGCCAAATAGTCGAGGCAAAACACAATCCACAATTGCAGAATTAAAAATACGGAATACGGAAACATGAATCTAAAACAGCAACTTAGGAAATATGTCCCAGATTTTACCCTAGGTCACTTTATACAAATCTATATATACCAGGGGTCTAACATGAACATGTAGGAGCTACAGAACCAATACGAGCCAAAATGGTGGGACCCAGGCCGCAATTTGCGGCCAATGGGGATAAATTGGCGGCCGGGAAGAAGAAGTCGGAGCTGGGGTCTTGGGGTTAGCTTCCTGGGTGCCTGCACGTGTCACTGTCCAATCAATTTTAATTTAGGGTGTCTCGGGTGATAGCAGATTCAATATACCCTTCACAGATTTCATAAATTCCCCGATATCGGTTTCTAAAATCCGTATTATGGTTTAAGCTTCAGGTTTTGGGTTTCCAATTCATACACTAGGGTGATGGTATAACCTCTACTGACCTCAATTCCATATTACAACCCATAAATCATCACAACCCTAACTAGGTTATCCACAAGTCCACAATATCACACAATATCGATTCGATCTTAATATGAGGGTAAAGGAAATGCATAAACTAAGTTTAAGGTCCAGAAAATACCTCATTTGGCAACTCAAGAATTTTCTTGAGTTGCCCCTAGTGGCCAAAATCCTTGCTTCTTTAGCACCAAGTGTAGATCTAGGGATTGTGCACACATTTAATGAAATGGAGATTGGGTTTTGGGGTTGTTTTAGAGGTGTTTTGGAGCTTGAAGAGGGGAGGGAAAGGAGGTGCAGGAGCAGCAGCAGGAGAAGGGAGAAGAGGGAGGGAAATGAGGGGAGAAATGGTTAAGTCCTTAGTCAATGAAGCCCATACCTCTCTCTCTCACCAACTACCCATTTCTTTATTCTTTTCCTTTTCTTTTTCCTTTTAAAACCCTTCTCAGTCAAATAGTAAACCCAAATGAAAAGCATGGCAAGAAAATGCACAAGTGTGAAAAAGTGATATGTGCATGTGTTGCACAAAAAGCTAAAAACCGATTAGCGATTTTTAATCGCGATTAGCACTAAATTAGTGTCAAATTAATCATAAAAACTTTAAAATGTCATAATTCTCTAATTTACCCTATTTTAGAATTTTCCAAAATTTTTCCCCATTTATTTGTATTTAATAATTCCAAAATATTAAAATATTCAATAAAATAATATTAAATTATAAAAATTCCCAAAATTAACATTTTATCTTTTTTGAAATGTTACAATGTATGAGGCTTACACCATAGTTATGATAATCCTAAGGTTTTATTTATCTTGGTAATTCAAAAATTAGTGGTAATTAGTCACAAGGTTAAAGCTTGTTGAAGCTTGTGGTACCTTTGACCAAGTCCACTCATTTTGTTTTACTTGAAGATATTAATTAACTAAACCATTATCTTAAACCATGGTTTAGTCTCTACAATGTTTTATATGTGATATTAACTCACCCATGGTTGCTATTCTCACATGATGAGTTTTCATTCTTTACTTGCTTCATTTTTCATGGTTGCTTTCTTCACCTCCTTCTTCAAGCTTTCTAGCTCCATGAAACATGAAGAAATATTGTGAGAAAAATAAATCTAAAGTGAGCCCATTTCCTACTTCATCATCCTCTACTACTTGCCATTTAGTTTATGGTGTTCTCTTCACAAAGTTTATAACCTAGTGAAGAGAGAGCTTGAGTTTGAGTCTCCTCGACGTAGATCATCTTCGGCCTAGATGACTTCGAGCAAGCTTGTTTATTTCTCCAAGGGAACCCATACTTGAGTTCGGGAGATCACAACTTGGAGCGAAGGGACTACTGCACGGAGCTATAGAGGTGAAGGACCGGTCTACAAAGGTTGTATTCCTTGTTCACTTTCTATGTAAAGTTGTTTACATTCTAGTTTAGCTCCTAAAACTCTAGTTAGATCCTAGGTTAGGTTGTTTGACACACTAGAAAAATATGAAATTGACATGTTTGATGCTTTGTGAAACCTTGTGGTTGTGCCAAAGAGAACCTTACAGTGGTATCAGAGCTTTAATAGAGCATTAAGAGTTGTCTAGGAGAAGTTAAAAGTTCGAACGAACTCCGAAATCCCGATATTGCCCACTTTCTGGAAATTTTTCAAGATGTTGGAATTTTTCACATTAAAAATATTCAGAAAAATATGCAAGTAAAACTATGGACCCTCTAGAAGAACGACACCCTAACTCGACAACATGACCGCGGAACCGCGGCCAAATCATGGGTTTGGCGGCGGTTCCACGACGCCATGTATGAGGCTTGGGCCGAGCTTTATACGGTTGGTCCGTAGCTACTGGGGCATGTTTTTGGGTATTTTTAATACTGCTCAAGTATTGAGCTTTCTGGGAAATTTTGGGAATTCGTTGATTCGGTCGAAAGGTTTAACATCGTCTAACTTTCTGTAATTGTGATACAACACTTGGAATCCACAATATTTGAATTTTATAAATCTAGCAATTTAGTCTCATTTGATCGGTTGCCACGGGATTTTGATGTGATGAAAAGTCCGTCGCAATCACGTAGCGTACGTGGATACTCGCCGGGTAACTTTACTAGATAGCCACGCCCCATAGCCCCGACCAAGTGACTGTAGGAGAACTCCGTTTCCAAAAGCGTCCATCCGGGTGCTCGCGGCCGTGGTGTTTCCTCCTAAGTGCACTTCGTCGACGACATCGGGGGTGCGGCTGTCTATTAAAATTTCCGACGAGCATTCGATAATATTGTCGGGAATCTTGTTGAATTACCCGACTTGTAATTGAAAAGTGTTCTCAATATCGAGGCTAAAATACGGGGTTTATAATTGTTAGGCATGCGATGTCTAAGGAATTCATATTGTTAGGCATGAAATCCGCAATATGTGATATTACGGGTTTATGATGTCTAAGGTGGTTGCGGATTCCAATTGTTGTAGTTTTCACTTTCTTTTCTGCGACCGAAAGTGTAATATGTGGTGTATCGCCGGTTTCGTTGCTATACGTCAACGACAATTAGGATACGCATATTTACTTACGTTGACGACATGTGATGTTATGTGTTGCTGTGATATGTTATATTGGATCGTCGTGTTTGAATAACCCGGGGTTTTTTTATGTGATATGAGAGTTTTTCATTTTCGTTCATGTAATAACTTATATGTAATATTCTTTTATTGTGGCACTTCCGGGTTGAGGAAGATGTCAGCGTTGATGTATATTATTTACTTTTCCGCATTAGGATAGACCCAAGGAGGGGAGCACAAGTAACCGGGTTCTAGAGTCCAGTGGGAGACCATCTCGAGGCTTCGAGTCCGGGTCTCCTAACTCTAGAATTGGTAGGGTTGCTTGCCGCTCTCGTAGGGGTCTAGGGATGTGGGTTTGTCTATTCATCACGGCCGTGGAATCCGTATTTTATACAGGCCTAAATTAAAACCCGGAAATCCTAGTATATCCAATATTTCATATGTTGTCTTCTGCTGCTGATATTCTGTGATGTGATTGTAAGTCCACGTTGCCCACCCCGGTGCTTACGGGGAGGCGGAAACGGTATAAAAATCGGATTTTTATGGCACTAGGCAACATGGACTATCAAAAGGAGGATCTTTGCTAAACAAAAACTAACTACAAGCTAACTAGTTTTAGCTATATGGAAGAAAGGTTATACCTTGAGCTTTATGTCCTTCTCTCCTTGCTCCTTGGAGTGAACGGAAGTGATCTCCATGTCGTCTTCTCTAGTCGAAGAAGGATCCACACGAGAGCCTCAACCTTTGGCTTCAACTTCAAGCTAGAAGTAACTAAGATGCTAGAAGTGCTAATCCTAGAACCTTAGAAGAGAGTAGAGAGTATCTTAGAATGGTTTATCACAAGCTCAAGCGTTTCTCAACTCATGAGAGGGGAGAGCTTGAGAGAGAGGAAGAGGAGGCGAGAGAATCTATATGATAGAATGAGGAGAATAATGAACCATTCTCTCATATATGTATGAATTATGTAAATTAGATAATTAGAAAGATAATTGTCATGGTTAATCAAGACTTGACCATTATCATTTCACATTAAATGCAAATTGCAAGGATCAAAAAGCATCTTTTATATGGAATGATGATGGTCAACATGTCAACCTAAGTCAACAAGTCAAGATAGTCAAATGGTCAACAACCCTAACCATGCATAATTATATTTAACTAATATCAATTAATCATAATACGCACATAAGCATTAGGGTTGTGAAAATGACAATGGTCATCAACCCTAATCAAAGTCCTCTCCCTCTGTCTCAGTCAACTGTGCATACGCACCCGTATTCGTGATCCGAGGAACACGAATACAATGAGATAAAACCAATCCCAAATCATATACTAGGATCTGGCTTAAACCAAAGCCCGATAGTATAAGCTATCCAGACAGCAAATGTGCACAAGTGCGCGGATGGGAACGAACCCTGTCGCAAAACCATGCGACCTCTACTCATTTTGCCTAAAAGAGAATAACCCTCTGTATGGGACTCTAAAGACTCGACACTACGCTGGCAGTGGGTTTAACCACAGACCGCAAGCGGCACTAGCTATACGTAACGGTCCCCAGGTAGATGCCGATAAGAAGACTGACGAGATGAACCCATCTGAACTCCTACTGAGCCTGAATGTGACAGTCTCCGTACAGTCCGGTCTGTTCGTCTGATACATCGCATGGCGGGCCTAGGGGGCGGTAAACGTCAGTCCCCTAATAGCGGTACAAGTCGTGTCGGAGTGTAGCCCAGAACACCCTGAGATAACACTGGAAACCTGCCAGTATATATCGCTTGCCCTGGCCAGGGACTACTTGTGTAATAGCTCTCCTAGACACAGCGCGATGTCAACCCACAATACCGGGAGAAACGAATCCTGTCTAACCGTCACTGCCTCCAAGTGCTTCGGGACTGCACCCAATTATTACCTGTTTGCATGACTCCTTTGAGCCGTGGTAGGGTAGTAATCAAAGTACAGTAGAAACACACTCGAGGCGAAGTGACAGTGTCAAGTCAGCGGACTAAGCTGTACTCATGTCACCTGAGAACTGATAACTGACGATAGGTATAATACCAACCAACAGTTCCTGATGAGTCCTGTCCAGTGTACCCGTAACCTAACGAGCACCCGTATACTATCTCAAGTACGACGTACTGACGGCTGTGGGACAGACCGTCTCCCACGCTGGGATGAGAAGCGCATACGCTAGTCTACTCCGGAGTATCGATGTCCTATCTCGATAGTCCTACGACTAGGGACCTGTATAAGGATGTGCTTATGGATTACCCAGCCCCCACGAGTGTGAGCGCCATCACAACGCTGGTAATCAAGCAAAGATCCTAAGGGCTCCACTAATGCGTATAGGTGATATAATAAAAGAAACACATGTACACATTAAAGCAGAGACAAACCAAGTAGCATACTACCATTTCGAGCAAGATTGTATATACAACTGTGAATATCCCAAGCTTACATCAAGTAATATACATACTAGTATGATACAGTAATGGCCTCTAGGGAATATACACTAACAATCTCCCACTTGCACTAAGGCCATGTACTGGTGTATCGAAGATCTATCATCTCGATCAGCCGCTCGAACTGAGTCTGGGGTAAGGCCTTCGTGAATGGATCTGCAGTGTTATCTTCTGAAGCAACCCTCCGAACCTCGATTTTCTGGCGATCCACGATCTCCCTGATCAGGTGATACCGCCTCAAGATGTGTCTGGATTTCTGATGGGACCTGGGTTCCTTCGCTAAAGCTATAGCCTCGTTGTTGTCGCAATACAGAGGTATTGGATCAACAATGGACGGAACCACCTGAAGTTCTTTCAATAACTTCCTCATCCAGACAGCTTCTTTTGCGGCATCAGATGCAGCGACGTATTCCGCTTCCATAGTCGAGTCAGCAACGGTTTCCTGTTTGGAACTCTTCCAACACACCGCCCCTCCATTGAGGGTAAAGACAAAACCTGACATGGACTTGGAATCATCCTTGTCACTCTGGAAGCTGGAGTCAGCAAAGGCCTCAATCTGGAGGTCTTTTCCGCCATACACCAAGAACATCTCCTTAGTCCTTCTCAGGTACTTGAGAATGTTCTTTACCGCTATCCAATGTTTCTCCCCAGGGTTTGACTGATACCTGCTTACCACACTCAGTGCATAAGCCACATCTTGTCTGGTACACAACATCGCATACATTATAGAGCCTACCGCAGAAGCGTATGGTATAATAGACATGCGATCCCTCTCCAAATCAGTCTTGGGAGACATCTCTTTGGAGTGGGTGATCCCGTGACAAGCCGGTAGATTACCGCACTTGGAATCTTCTATACTGAATCTTTTCAGTATGGTGTCGACGTACCTGGACTGTGAGAGTCCTAAAATCCTCTTGGATCTGTCACGATAGATCCGGATCCCTAAAATGTATGAGGCATCACCTAGGTCTTTCATGGAGAACATGTGTGACAAGAACCCTTTGACAGATTGTAGCATAGGAATGTCATTTCCTATTAAGAGAATGTCATCCACGTATAAAACGAGGAATACTACAGTTCTCGCTACAAATATACAATAGATGCATGGTTCATCTGGAATTTTGATAAATCCAAATTCCTTGACCGTCTCATCAAAACAGATGTTCCAACTCCGCGATGCCTGCTTTAGTCCATAAATGGACTTAAGCAACTTGCACACCTTTCCGCTGCTCCCACTCTGAATGAAACCCTCTGGCTCCATATAGACACACTCCTCTAAATTTCCATTTCGAAAAGCGGTCTTTACGTCCCTCTGCCAAATCTCATAATCGTGGAAGGCAGCAATGCCAAGAAGGATCCGAATGGATTTCAGCATAGCTACTGGAGAAAAGGTTTCGTCATAGTCCAAACCAGGTCGCTGACGAAAACCCTTTGCAACCAGTCTAGCTTTATAGGTCTCAACCTGTCCATCTACACCAATCTTCCTTTTGAAGATCCACTTGCATCCTACGGGTTTTACTCCGTCTGGAGCAATGTCCAACGTCCAAACTTTGTTGGTGTATATGGACTCCATTTCGGTCCGCATTGCATCCAGCCATTTTACCGAGTCAACGCTCTGAATGGCTTGCTGGAAGCTAGTAGGCTCATCACAATCTATGATGCAATCCTCTCTATCCCCGTCTATGAGAAAACCGTAGTATCTCTCGGGCGGATGAGACTGCCTACTACTCCTGCGGAGTGGCGTGGGAATGTCCTGATCTTTCGAACCCTCTGGTTCTACTAAGCTTTCAGTAATAGCTTGTGGTTCTGGAATTTCTTCCAGTTCTATTGCGCTCCCACTTATTTCCTTTTCTAAGAACTGATGTTCCAGAAAGTGGGCATTACGAGAAACAAGAACTTTTTGTTCCTCTGCGTAATAGAAAAGATACCCCTTGGAGTTCTTTGGGTATCCCACAAACTTGCACAGTACTGAGCGTGCCTCGAGTTTGTCCGCATGCAGCTTTTTGACAAAAGCTGGACATCCCCAAATCTTCAGGTATTGAAGATAGGGTTTCTTCCCACTCCATAACTCATATGGTGTGGTAGGCACAGTCTTAGTGGGAACTCTGTTCAAAAGGTATGCGGCTGATTCTAGCGCATATCCCCAGAATGATCGCGGTAACTCAGCGTTACTCATCATGGACCGTACCATATCCAATAGGGTTCGGTTCCGTCTCTCCGATACACCGTTATGTTGCGGAGTGTATAGAGGAGTAAGCTGAGAGAGAATTCCATTCTCTTTTAAGTAACCCAGGAACTCGGCACTCAAGTATTCACCACCTCGATCAGATCTTAGTGCCTTGATACTTTTGCCTGTCTGTTTTTCTATTTCATTCTTATATTCCTGGAACTTTTCAAAGGCTTAAGATTTATGCTTCATTAAGAAGACATGTCCGAACCTTGAAAAATCATCCGTAAAAGTAATGAAGTAAGAATAACCGCTTCGCGCATGTGTAGACATTGGACCGCACACGTCGCTGTGTACGAGTCCTAAGTGCTCGCTCGCTCTTACTCCGTGTCCAGTGAACGGAGTCTTTGTCATCTTTCCTTTGAGACAGGATTGACAAGTTGCATACGATTGATATTCGAACGGATCCAAATATCCTTCTGTATGTAACTTCGTCAACCTTCTCTCATTAATGTGACCGAGTCTACAATGCCATAAGAAAGCCTGATTGATTTCAGGAGACTTTCTTTTGTGTGTATTCTGGACATTGAAAATCTGTGGTTGGTTTAATACGTATATATTGTTGTTTAATGTACCTGACCCAATCAAAACTTGATTAAGGTGAATGATCACCACATTACTTACAAATGCAAATTCATAACCTTCTTTAGACAATAAAGATACAGAAATGATATTACAAGTTGCATTTGGTATAAAATAACAACTACGCAAAACCAAAAAGTGTCCATCTGACAATCCCAGGTGATAGTCCCCCACGGCCTCAGCATCCATGCTAGCTCCGTTTGCAACTCTGAGGGTCATATCACCTGCCTTCAAAACTCTACGCTTTCTCAACGCCTGCAAAGAATTACAGATATGAGATCCTGATCCGGTATCCAATACCCAGGAAGTAGAGTTTATTGATTGACAGTTTTCAATAACATACACACCTGAAGCTGAAGCCGCAACTCGCTTCAGATCCTGGGTTCTGGCCTTCCAAGCCTTGCAATCCTGTTTCCAGTGTCCACTTTTGTGACAGTAGAAGCATTCTTCCTTTCCCACCAGTTTTCCCGCTACCTTTGTTGCCTTTCCTTTTCCTTTCGTATCCACTTTACTGACACCGCCCCTTGGTTTGGCGGGGGCTTTCTTCTTCTTTCCCTTGGCTTTCGCCCTGGACCTAGAAGAGGAAGATCATCCTACAAACAAAGTGTATGTCTCCCTATATTTCTGTAGGGTGCCCTCAGCACTCCTCAACATGTTCGGAAAGTTCAACCTCCTTTCCTTGCATGTTGAAGTTAAGGATAAACTGGTCGTAAGTGGAAGGAAGGGACTGGAGAATCAAGACAGTGTAGAGTTCATTCTCCAACGTGGTCCCAAAGTCCGCGAGCTCCTCTATATAGCCAATCATCTTAAGCACGTGTTCCGCTACCGATGATCCGATGGCCAATCTTGCCGAAAATAGCTTCTTCGACACTTCGTATCTTGCGATACGAGACTGCTCTCCATACAGATCTTTTGTATGGAGAAATATGGACTCCAGGTCCATATTCTCATGCCTCCTCTGATGTTCGTTGTCCATAGAGGCAAGCACGAGGCATTTGGCCTTCGCGCAATCAATCTCCCATGTCTTACGGATTTCTACATCCGCGACGCTGGAGGTGGGACCTGGGACGGGGGGAGCTTTGGTGGTAAAGACATACCCCAACTTGTCGTAAGTGATTTCCATCTTGACATTCCTGAGCCAATCTTTGTAGTTTGGCCCTGTCAGTATGTTTTTATCTAGTAATAACATAAGTCCGGTCATGTTGAATGGTCGCTGCAATTAGGAGAGAGAAAAGAAACACTTTAGCATGATGCTCTTGCAAGTTTAGAGTGGTTTTTAGTTTGTCTAAACAGGATGGCTCCCACTGTCTCTCGAATCCCTCCTCAAACCAAAAAGGAAGAATTAGTCGGGATCAATCTCACCGTACAATACTTGCTTAACCGTTCAACCAGGCCAGTGTCGGTACTTCGAGGGAGGTTTTCCAACGCTTTCGTGAAGTTCCTTAATTAGGTAACCTCTTTTCCCAGTGGGTGTAGCCCAGCTAACACCTTTCTAGACACCTACTAGGTTTATAGCATTGATCGTTAAGTGAGAGATTTCCCGAGGAGTAGCATATACTCACAGTAGGATCGGGATCCAAATATCATCGCGTGATAAAACCGAAGGAATCCTACCAGAATCATCACACTCCAAACGGTATGCAGCGCTAGCAAGTTTCAGTACTTATGAAACTCCCGATATGGATTTTTGCCCCATGCTCTTATGACCTTAGCGTGAGGTCAAAATGTCATGAGTCACATGTCAAGTTCTTCCCATCATTATCCAGGTTAATTTGAACCCACCTGCCTACCCTTGACGTAGGCCAAAATGGCAGTACGACTGTCTCAAACCAACGCATTCTATCTATGCAACAGATAAATATCCGGCAACTACCAATCACTATGCCTTGGCGTAAGGTCAAAATACACAGCTTGAATACTACCGAATATTTAACTGAAATGATGGAGGGCTACGAATGGTTTTGGCGAAACCGTGAACGTAGTGAACTTGATATAATCGATGGAACGAGATAGCTTTTAAAAGGAGTGGTTCAAGCTCCGCATTTAAAAGTTTAGTTTTGAAAAGAACCGAGTGGTTTTCAAAGTGTTCCAATCGACTTTTACATGGTTTATTTTCTTGCATTAATCTTAATGAGTCCCATCTTTTAATCCTACCATTGCAGAAAACAACTAAAATATGGTGTACGCTTATGCCATCAGCATTCGCCGTGGGGCCCCGTCATCACCCGTTAGGTTACATAACTAACGACAGAGCGGTGGCTGGACTAGCGCGGATGCAAAACATAAGCAACACCTAAATAGTTATCATATATAAATATATAGCAATGATAGTCAATCCAGATCATAGATAAACACTTTGGATATATTAGGAATCCGCGATTCGTTCGAGCCTGCAATGAAAAACGGATTACACGGTCGTGATGAATAGCCAATACCCCACCCAAGACCCCTACGGGTGCGGCAAACTACCCGCCAAGTATCCGAAGCGAAGCAACCTCCCTCAACGACGTGAGTAGGCCACTCGGCACTTCGAGATACCAGGTAGTTTGTGCACCACACCATGGGTCTATCCTAGGAGAAAAAATAGTAAAAAGAAATTATACAATGACGGCTACAACCCCAACCCGGTGGTGCGGCCAAAAAAAAATAATATTACATCAATTTACATATTACATGAATGAAAGAAAAAAAAAACTCTCATCTCACATCCACCCCGGCTATTCATCCGCAACAATCCAACGAGTTCATATACACAAACCAATAAGCATTACAGATCACAAATATGTATAACCCCCACTAATCGACGTATAGAGATTAGCAGACGTTAAATACATATAAACATCACAGATATAACCCAATAGTCAAAGTATAGTGAAGTTCGATCAAAAATACGGATTTATAGCCACCTCAAATACAAATTTCTATTCAGGAAAATCAAGGCAGATTTAAATATCTTAAAAATCACAAAACCCTGACAGAAGAACACTGCACCAAACCCGGTCCACGACCGAGTCAACTCGGCCGCGGGTCCGCGGCAAGAAGCATGTTCTTGTCACGGAACCGCGGTGAGTTGAACGGTTCATTGGATCGTGTTTGGTGTGGTTCTTAACAAAACCCTGAGCTGATTTTTGAAGTGTGATTTATTATTTTTAGAGCAGAAAAAAAATCAACAGAAACTTAGGGTTTTGAAATTTTAGTTTTGCGATTTTTACCGATCGAACTTCTATACACTTTACTAACAAGCTAGTTTATGTTTAGTTTGGCTCTGATACCACTGTAAGTCCACGTTGCCCACCCCGGTGCTTGCGGGGAGGCGGAAACGGTATAAAAATCGGATTTTTATGGCACTAGGCAACATGGACTATCAAAAGGAGGATCTTTGCTAAACAAAAACTAACTACAAGCTAACTAGGTTTAGCTATATGGAAGAAAGGTTATACCTTGAGCTTTATGTCCTTTTCTCCTTGCTCCTTGGAGTGAACAGAAGTGATCTCCTTGTCGTCTTCTCTAGTCGAAGAGGATCCACCCGAGAGCCTCAACCTTTGGCTTCAACTTCAAGCTAGAAGTAACTAAGATGCTAGAAGTGCTAATCCTAGAATCTTAGAAGAGAGTAGAGAGTATCTTAGAATGGTTTATCTCAAGCTCATGTGTTTCTCAACTCATGAGAGGGGAGAGCTTGAGAGAGAGGAAGAGGAGGATAGAGAATCTATATGATAGAATGAGGAGAATAATGAACCATTCTCTCATATATGTGTGAATTATGTAAAGTAGATAATTAGCAAGATAATTGTCATGGTTAATCAAGACTTGACCATTATCGTTTCACATTAAATGCAAATTGTAAGGATCAAAGAGCATCTTTTATATGGAATGATGATGGTCAACATATCAACCTAAGTCAACAAGTCAAGATAGTCAAATGGTCAAAAACCCTAACCATGCACAATTATATTTAACTAATATCAATTAATCATAATACACACATAAGCATTAGGGTTGTGAAAATGACAATGGTCATCAACCCTAATCAAAGTCCTCTCCCTCTGTCTCAGTCAACTGTGCATACGCACCCGTATTCGTGATCCGAGGAACACGAATACAATGAGATAAAACCAATCCCAAATCATATACTAGGATCTGGCTTAAACCAAAGTCCGCTAATATAAGCTGTCCGGACAGCAAACGTGCACAAGTGCGCGGATGTGAACGAACCATGTCGCAAAACCATGCGACCTCTACTTATTTTGCCTAAAGGAGAATAACCCTCTGTGTGGGACTCTAAAGACTCGACACTACGCTGGCTGTGGGTTTAACCACAGACCGGAAGCGGCACTAGCTGTACGTCACGGTCCCCAGGTAGATGCCGATAAGAAGACTGACGAGATGAACCCATCTGAACTCCTACTGAGCCTGAATGTGACAGTCTCCGTACAGTCCGGTCTGTTCGTCTGATACATCGCATGGCGGGCCTAGGTGGGCGGTAAACGTCAGTCCCCTAATAGCGGTACAAGTCGTGTCGGAGTGTATCCCAGAACACCCTGAGATAAAACTGGAAACCTACCAGTATATCTCGCTTTCCCTGGCCAGGGACTACTTATGTAATGGCTCTCCTAGACACAGCGCGATGTCAACCCCAAATACCGGGAGAGACGAATCCTGTCTAACCGTCACTGCCTCCAAGTGCTTCGGGACTGCACCTAACTATTACCTGTTTGCACGACTCCTTTGAGCCTTGGTAGGGTAGTAATCAAAGTACAGTGGAAACATACTCGAGGCGAAGTGACAGTGTCAAGTCAGCGGACTAAGCTGTACTCATGTCACCTGGGAACTGATAACTGACGATAGGTATAATACCAACCAACAGTTCCCGACGAGTCCTGTCCAGTGTACCCATAACCTAATGAGCACCCGTATACTATCTCAAGTACGACGTACTGACGGCTGTGGGACAGACCGTCTCCCACGCTGGGATGAGAAGCGCATACGCTAGTCTACTCCGGAGTATCGATGCCCTGTCTCGATAGTCGTACGACTAGGGACCTGTATAAGGATGTGCTTATGGATTACCCAGCCCCCACGAGTGTGAGCGCCATCACAACGCTGGTAATCAAGCAAAGATCCTAAGGGCTCCACTAATGCGTATAGGTGATATAATAAAAGAAACACATGTACACATTAAAGCAGAGACAAACCAAGTAGCATACTACCATTTCGAGCAAGATTGTATATACAACTGTGAATATCCTAAGCTTCCATCAAGTAATATACATACTAGTATGATACAGTAATGGCCTCTAGGGCATATACACTAACAGTGATCACTTTATATTCTGAGATAGATACTTTACATATAATATATATGATATATTATAGACGTTGTTTATGTTTTACACCCGCTCTAGCCCGGCCCCGCTCTGCCGTTAGTTACCTAACCTAACAGTGCACGACGGGACTTCGTGGCGAATGCGGATGGCATAAGCGTACGTTGTATTTATCTGTGATGTTTAGGTAACTTAAATGATGGGACATTCATTAATGAGATTAAAGAAAGAAAATAAACCTAAAGATGTTGTGGAATCGAATTTTCAAAAAATAGGTAGCTCTAGTTGTTGCTTTGCATAGAGGTATTCCTTGTAGAATATCCTGCACCTTATTCGATGAGGAAAGAGCCGAGATCCCTTCACCAGGAATGACCTCTTTAGCAATAACTAGCAGATTCTACAACCTTCGGTTTTGTCTTTTGATTGCTTTTCTAGTTCTTGCTTTGCATAGTTGTATTGTGAATATCCTGCACCTCATTCGACGAGGAAAGAGCCGAGATCCCTTCACCGGGAGTGACCTCTTTAGAGAAACTAGCAAAAGCCTCAAAAACACTCCATTTTAAATCATTTGATTCTACAACGATATCAAGTTCAAAGCGTCAAAGGTTTTCTTAAAAACCATCCGCAACCCTCCGTCATTTTAGGAAGTAGAATACTTAGTATTCATGCTGCGTTTGTCGACCATAGCCGAGGCGTAGTGTATGGTAGCTAAGTGATGTCTTCCTACACAGCATATGATGCGATTAATTAGGACAGTCATGTGACTTTATTGACCTTAGCCAAGGGTCATGTTGGTGGGTCTAATTAATCACGAAATGACGGGTAGAACTTGACTAGTGCTTATGATTTGTTGACCGTAGCCAAGGTCATAAGTGCTAGGGGTAAAAACATTTATCGGGAGTTTCAAGTGTTGAAATTTGCAATGAGATTGCATACCTTCTATGAGATAGTTGGATCCTAATACCCATTGCGGGTAATAGTTACTCCTGGGAGAGTTTTGCACTTTACAATTAGCCGATCAAGTAGGTGTCTAGAAAGGTGTCAACGGGCTTACGCTCCTGGGAAAATGAGGTTTATTTTAATTAGGTCCGTGCGAAAACACGGGGAACCTCCCTCAAAGTACCGTCACTGGCCTGGCTGAAAGATTGGCGAACTCGTAGGGTGTAATTAATCCCGGCTAGTCTTTCCTTTTTAGGTTGAAGGAAGACTTGATAAAAAACAGTGGGAGTCATCCTGATTAGATAACATATATATCCAATCTAATCTTACAAGAGCGCACGCAGAGTGTTTTCTTCTCTCTCTCTCTCCAGGTAGCGACCATGTCACGCCTTAATCAAGATAATAATATGGATGTATTGACCGAACCCGCTTGTTATACTGAGCTGGGGAACGTTGGACCCGCTCTACCTTATAATTGTTATAAGAACGAGAAGGAAATAGGGGAATATCAGGATTCCCATGCCACCCAAACGAAGAAAATGCATATTGATGCATCTTCTTCGGGTGTATTCGTTACAAAGAACTGTTTCTCAGTAACCTCTACGTCCTGGGTATTAGATACCAGATCAGGATCCCACATATGTAATCAGTTACATGAGCTACAGATAGATAGAGAACTGGGAATAGGGTGATATGTCTCTAAGTATAAAGATTGGTGCAATTGTTGCATCCAAATCAGTTGGCGGATATCACCTTGTATTACCAAATACATTGATTCTGAACAAATGTTATTAGATACCGAACCTAATATACAACATTATATCAGTCTCTTTATCTTATAAAGAAGGATATAATTTTGTATTGTTGGATGATTTTTTGAACATTTCCTATATCAAGAGTTAATCGGATCAGGCACGTTATCTAATGGCATATAGTTCTAAATCAAATCACAGTTCTTAACGTAAAGAACACACAAAAGAAGAAGAGTTCAAAAATGAATAAATCCTTCTTGAGGCATTGTAGACTAGGTCATATCAATGCGGCCCGACTAGCTAAGTTACATTTAGATGCATATTTAAATCAGTTTGAATTTGCATCTTATGAAACTTGCCATTCATATCACAAAGATAAAATGACCATAGCTCCGTTTACTTGAAACAGAGAAAGAGTTAGTGAACTCTTGGGACTGATACATGATGATGTATGTGGTCCCCTGTCTACACATCCTAGGATTGGTTCTTTTTACTTCATTATATTCATTGATAATCTCTTCAGATTCGGACATGTATTCCTGTTGAAACACAAGTCTAAAGGTTTTGAGAAAATCAAAGAATATAAGTCAGAAGTAGAGAACCAAAACTGGGTATAAGTATTATATCCTTTGATGAGATCAGGGAGGAGAATACTTGTGCATGGAATTCCTGGACTATTCTAAAGGAGAATATGATTCTCTCTCAGCATTACTCCTCCGTATACACCACAGCACAAAGGTATATCGGGGCGGACCAATCGCACCCTATTTGATATGGTGCGCTCTATGATGATTACTACTGAGTTGCATGTTTTCTTTTTGGGAGTTATGCGCTTAAGGAAGCTGCATACCTATTGAATTCAGTTCCAATCAAATCAGTGCCTACCACTCCATATGAGATATGGTATGGGTAGAGCCCATGTCTTAAGAAAGTTAAGATTTGGGGTTGTCCGGCCAATGTCTAAAAGAAAAATCCGGACAAGCTCGAGGTAATGCAAGTTCTGTGGAAGTTTGTTGGATACCCCAAGCATTCGCAAGGGAATATCTTAAACTACAGCTGATGATTTGATAGAACCGGAGGATTCAATAGTTCCCGACGAACCTCAGCCCCTCCGCCGGTCTGGTAGGGTTCCTCATCGGCCTAAGAGATACTTCGGTTTCTCGATGACAGTGGGAGCGAGGATTGCATCATGAGGTGATGACCCAACTAGTTTCGAGCAGGCCATCAGGAGTAGGGACTCTGTAAGAATGGCTGGGTGCTAAGTGATCTGAGATGGAATCTATATATACCAACAAAGTATGGACCTTGGTTGATATATCTGAAGAATTAAATCCCCATCAGGAGCAAGTATATCTTGAGAAGATTACTTAGTGTAGATGGAAAAGTTAATATTTTCAAAGCTGGACTTGTTGTAAAAGGTTCTCGTCAATGACCAGGTATGGTTTATGATGAAACTTTTTCTCCAGAGTCTATGCTTAAGTCCATCCAGATCCTACTTTCCATTGCTACATACCATAACTACGATATCTGGCAGTTGGGTGTCGTGACTACTTTTCTGAATACTGATTTGGAAGAGAGCGTCTATAAGTACACAGCCAGAAGGCTTCGTGGATAGTGGGAGCAGCGGAAACATGTGCAAATTGCTTTATGCGTTAAAGCAAGCATCGCAAAGTTGGAACGCCTGTTTTAATGTGATAGTCAAAGAGTTTGACTTCATCAAAACGGTAGATGAACCTTGCATATACATAAAGGTAGTAGAGAGTAAGGTGGTCTTCCTCGTATTACACGTGGACGAGATACTATTGATAGGAAAGGAGTTTCCTATGCTACACTCGGTCAATCTCCTCTTATCGCACTGATTCTCCATATAGGGTCTAGGTGATACCTCCTAAATCCTGATTTCTGGATTTATGGGATAGATCTAAATGGATGTATGATATATGGCAGGGTTCGATCATATACGTGCAGTATTGCACGGATCATGATCGGACGGATCATACTAGTGGGCTTTGGTTTAAGCCGGATCCTAGTATTAGATTTGTTGTATTACTTTAGTCTCATCGCATTCGCATTCAGTCGGAATGCGGATGCATGTATGTATATACAGGTGAGGGGTATCCTTGTGATCCATCACGAGTTTACTTTAGATGTTGTCGTATCTTTTTGTTGTTGTAAACATTTGGGTTAATGTTTACAAATGGAAATAATGAGCTAGAAATCATGATTAGGAGCATTAATTGTGACACATGCACAAGTGGTGACTCATGGTCTCTTTCTTTGTGCATGTGTCACATTATTTGATTGATTTATGAGTTGAAATGAGAGGAAGAGAGAGAAGGACAGCCATAGATAGGTTGGCTCTTGTATTATTCTTGCTCTCACTCTCTCATTTTTTATCATAGAACATAAGAAAGAAAAGACTCCTCTTCTTCTTCTTCCTCTAGGTCACCATTTCCATTGATGACTTCATCTTCAACTTCCATCCATACAATGGATGCAAGAGACAAAGTTGTCACACACATTCTCTACTTCACCTTGGACACGTCGGCTAGCGAACTTCGTGTCCGAGTTGCTTCGGATAAAGAGGGAGCCCGTAAAAAGACTCGATGATGTGATGCCCTTTCCGATGAGGAAATCGAGATCGGAGATTCCGCGAGGAGCTTGGGATGGTGGCCAAAGACCGAAGGACACGGATTGATCGGTATAGCCTTTCCAACCCTTCTCTAGTTTGCTAGTTATAGGTTAATGGTTCGATCCGAGATTAAAGTCTGCGATAGCGCCGGTTTCAAGTTTTGAAAAAGTTTTCGTTTCCGCATTTTGGCCTTGGATAGACGGCCGGGGCGCTACCGTAGACTTACAGTGCACGTGTATATGACTCTGCCAGAGGGTTGTCATGGTCAGTGGGAGCAGCGGAAGCATAGTGGACAAGTAGCTTGTGTCTTTTTATAGACTAAAGCGGATATAGCGAAGATAGATCATCTATTTTTGATGTGACAGTCATGGGCTTTGACTTCATCAGGATAGGGGATGGATCTGTTAAGAAGGTAGTAGGGTGTGATGTCCTGGTATTTGGATAACATACACAGAGTAGGAAGTGATATTCCTATACTACGATCGGTTATACTTTGGTTGTCACACAGTGGTTTCTCCATATAGGACTTGGATATTATATCAGACATTCTGGTTACTAGGTCTATGGTTTTAGATCTAGATTTGGGTAGTTTCCCAATCTGGGTACTTAGACAGCATTCTACAGCTGTTTTAGAATGAATGACTCCTGGCACGGTAGTATACCTGCAGGTGATGGAGTCGCCCTCTCTAAAGGTGTCTTACAGATTAAAGGGGAGAGGGATGTGCATGATTGGCAGATCACTTGCTTAGGCAATTGAGTTGATCATGAGATGTCAAGTACCATCCCAGATGTTGTTTTAGCACGAGATGCAATAAGTTGATATTAATCCAATCCTGGAGAAACGATCGGAAGAAGTTTTAGAACATAAGTGGATGTTTTATGGATATGATAACAATAGCCTCCTTCGGGAGACGGTTATCATTCCTGGCTTTCAAGGTGACCTGGATGACAGAGTGACTGTCAGAGTTATAGTTTTCCCTCTGACGAGGGGCAGTAGTTTGGACTGGTGGTCCAAGAGGATGTTGTGGGAGGCATGATGCAGGATACTGATTACATTCAGTTGACGATATAGTCTAAGAAGTTTGGATTTGGAGTTCATTTATGAACTAGGTCCCATCAGATATCCAGACATATTCTAAGACAGGTATTGCTCATTTCGGGAGATGTCTTTCTCCATGAACTTGAGATTAAGAGAGACATAGAAAGAAACATCAGGGCGGATCCACTCACTGAGGCTATTCCTCGAACACAATAGTTTCACAAACGGGCTTTGTGAGACTGATCAGTAGAGGAGTTGGGTGTTCGGTATCACACGGGCTGTGAGTACGCGACATCGTAATAATTAGACTTGAGTACAAGTGGGAGATTGTTGGATAGAGTGCCCTCAAAGTCAATTATTGGATCGCAGGAACGTGATTGTAATGATTGAGGGAGGACCTTTGCCGGTAGGACAATCTTACTCAAGATGATAGTATGCTATCTGGTTTATCTTTATCATCGTGTACAGCTTTAGGTGACCTTACAGATCACTATTACACATTGATATAGCCCTTAGGATTCTTGCTTGATTGCCAGCAGTATGATGGCGATCATATACGTGGGAACTAGGGTTTATAAGCACATCCTTAAAAGGTTCCTAGTTGTGGGAGTTTTCGAGACAGGGCATCGATACTCCATTAGTAGACTAGTGTATACAGTTGAGACCTCGACGAGGGGCGGTGGCCGGTCTCACAAGCCATTGGTGTCAGTTGGTTCACCTAAGATGTATACAGGTGCTCATTTGGTTATGAGTACATCGGACAGGACTCGCCGGGAACATGCTAGTTGGTATTATACCTGATGTCAGATAGCAGTTCCCTGGTGACATGTGTACATGTTAGTTCATCGACCTGAGATCGTCATTTTTCTCGTGTGAGTTCCCACTGTGCTTTGATTATTACCCTACCACGGCTCAAAGGAGTCATGCAAACAGGTTTTAGTTGGGTATAGTCCCGAGCACATGGAGGCAGTGAGCGGATCGACAGAGGTTTCGTCCCTCCCGGTATTGGGGGTGAGATCGCGTTGTGTCTAGGAGAGCCATTACACGAAGTCTTTGGCCAAGGCATGAGATTTATTGGTAGGTATTCCAGTAGTATCTCAGGGTGTTATGGGCTACACTCCGACACGACTTGTACCGCTTTTGGGGGTGTGACATTTACCAGCCCCCTAGGCCCGACATGCGATACTCATAGACAAACGGACCGGACTGTACGGATATTGTCACTGACAGGCTCAGTAGGTTGTTTGGATGAGTTCGCTCATCAGCCTCCCTTTTGGTCAATACCTGGTAGCCCGTTACGTACAGCTAGTACCACTGACGTGCTAGTGGTTAAATCTACAACCAATGTATTGACGAGTCTTTAGAGTCCCCCACAGACAGTTTCTCAAGTTTCGGGCGAAACGTTGTAGAGGCCGTATGGATTTATGGCAGGGTTTGAACATACGAGTGCACTTGTGCACGTATCCTGGTTCGGACGGATCATACTAGTGGTCTTTGTTTTAAGACGGATCCTAGTATTAGATTTGTTGGATTACTTTAGTCTCATTGCATTCGCATTCAGTCGGAATGAGGATGCAGGTATGTATATACAGGTAAGGGGTATCCTTGTGATCCGTCACAAGTTTACTTTAGATGTAGCCATATCTTTTTATTGTTGTAAACATTTGGATTAATGTTTACATGTGGAAATTGTGAGTGGAAATGATCATGAGGTGCATTTAATGTGACATGGAGATGTTTAGTGACTCATGGTCTCTTTCTTTGTGCTAATGTCACATTAGGATTTGATTATTGTGTTGATATGATGCTTGGAGAGAGAGTGGAAAGCCATATAGGCTTGGGTTTGCTCTTGGATTTCTTATGCTAACTCTCACATTATCATCTCAACACAAAAGAAGAAGAAAGCTCTTTTTCTTCCTCTTTCTTCTTGAGCTCACTATCTCCATTAATGGCATCATCTTCAACCTCCATCCATACACTCTCATGTGTTGAGAATCAATGGATGCTTGAGACAAAGTTATCACACACATTCTCTACATCGCCTTGGATATGTCGGCTAGCGAACTTCATGTTCGAGTTGCTTCGGATGAAGCGGGAGCCCGTAAAAAGACTCATTGATGTGGTGCCCTTCCGACGAGGAGACCGAAGATCGGAGATGCCGCGAGGAGCTTGGGATGGTGGCTAAAGACCGAAGGACACGGATCGATCGGTATAGCTTTTCTATCCCTTCTCTAGTTGCTAGTTTGTGTTAATGGTTCGATCCGGGTGAAAGAATACGATAGCGCCAGTTTCGAAAAAGTTTTTGTTTCCGCATTTTGGCCTCGGATTGACGGCCGGGGCGCTACCGTAGACTTACACTTTCTTAACCTTTCAGCCAGGCCGGTGTTGGTACTTTGAGGGAGGTTTTCCAACGCTTTCGCGAAGTTCCTTAATTACATAACTTCTTTTCCGTGGAGGCGTAGCCTCGCTAACACCTTTCTAGACACCTACTTGGTTTATAGTATTGATTGTAAAGTGTGATAATCTCCCGAGAGTAATCCTACTCATCAGTGGGATCAGGATCCAACTATCATTGTGTGATGCACTAGATGGAATCCACTCTAGTCACCACACTCCAGAAGGTATGCTAAATCTGCAAGTTTCCTGTATATTTGAAACTCCCGTTGTGGTTTCTGCCCCTAGAACCCAATTGACCTTGACTAAAGATCAAAATGTCAAAGAGCCCTAGTCAAGTTCTACCCGTCATTATCTGGATTGCATTAGACCAACCCATACGAGCCTTGACTAAAGATCAAAATGATCGCACGACTGTCCTAACCAATCTCATAAGCAACGGAAAAGCATTACATAGCTACCGAACACTACGCCTCGACTAAAGATCGAAATACGTAGCATGAATACTATGCAATACCAATCCGAAATGACGGAGGGCTACGGCTGGGTTTTTGGCGAAAAACCCGTTAACGTAATGAACTTGATATCGTTGAAGGAACCTGAGTGGTTTTATAAATATATAGTGGCGAAAACCTTTGCTAAAGAGGTCACTCCTTGTGAAGGGATCTCGGCTCTTTCCTCGTTGAATGAGGTGCAGGATATTCCAAAATGAATACCATGATGCAAAGCAAAAAATAATCGACTATAGTGAAGTTATTACCCTGACGCAAACTTTTACTCAAGGGGTCACTCCTGGTGAAAGGATCACGGCCATTGCCTCATCGAATGAGGTGCTGGATATTCCAAACCGAATACAGCTTTGTAAAGAAAAAGAGAACGACTGTAATATCAGTTTTTAAAGCTTGGTTCCAACAACATATTTTAGGTTTATTGTTTTGCATTAATCAAAATTAATGTGGTCCTATCAGTTTATAACCTATCACACCATAAAAGAACGAAAATATGATGTACGTATATGCCATCCGCATTCGCCACTGGGCCCCGTCATCACCTGTTAGGTTACTTAACTAACGACAGAGCGGGGGCTGGACTAGCACGGGTGCAAAACATATACAACATCTGCTAGTATATATATAAGTATATATAACATTCGTCCCAAGCATGATAATAAATAACATCATAGATAACAATACAGAATGGTGGATAATCTTAGAACCCCGGGTTTCATTTGAGCCGCAAATAAAACCCGACGTTCCCGGTCGTGTGGATAGCATGTGCAATGAAAAACTTGTACCCCCTACGAATGCGGCGAATAGCCCGCCAATTCTAGAATGAAGCCCCCTCCGTCTCAGCGCCATGAGATGCAAGCTTGTTGCCTTTTAGAACCCGGCTATTCGTGCACTCCACCATGGGGTAATCCTAATATAGAAAATGAAAATAATATATACAAACGGTGACATCGACCTCAACCCGGTCGTACCCCAAAATAATATACAACCCGGCAAAGACGGCAGTCCACATGTCGGACACTCGCCCCGCAATAACAAATGTACAAATGAATTATAAACTGTGTTTCTAACATTGCACCACATGCTATCCACCACGACAATCCAACCACAACATCAGCACAATCACAGAAACATCAACGCGAATGTCACGTTCGCAAATCCGTCTAAAAGAACATATAGCAGATAGACGGATTTACCGATCAAATGACATTCACGGTCGCAGAATCTAATATAAATACTGATAACAAAATACGTATTTTAAAATTACGATCGACTAAACTTTCCAAGTGGGCCCCAAGTATTAAACCAACACTGTAACAAAACTGGGCCGGAAAATAAATTATCCCAGAAACCACAATTCCAAAAATAAGAGGCCTAGAAGAAATTTTGTTCACGTGGGCCCCAAAACGGCCGCGGAACCATTTTGGAGTTCAAGAAAGTTCAAGGTTTCGCGGTGGTTTAGAGGGATCACAAGACCAATTTTCTTCTGTCGTCTTAAAAAAGCCTGCATGATTTTCTGAGAGCATAAAATTGATTTTTCGAGCATTTTTAAAAATCGACAGAAAATCCATGATTTGAAATGCCATTTTTGAAAAATCCAGTCGATCGTTATTTTAAACATGTTAGAACTAGCTAGTGTTAGTTTTATGGGTGGCTCTGATACCATGAGGGGTTACCCTTGCGCCCCGGCCAACTCCCGTGGCCAAATGCGGAACAATTTTTTTCTTGCGAACAAAACTTGGCGCTAGACTAAACCTTAAAACCGGATCTTTCCATAAAACCTACTTAGAAAAAGAAGAAGTGCTATCTACTATGATAGAAACCTCACCAAATGAACCAAGTCCTTCGGTCTTCGTTCTTCATCCTTAGCTCCTTGTATCCACCTTGAACTTGCTTGAACTCCAAAACCGGCACCATCGGTCCATCGGGATCGAGCTTGTTCTCCGGCCTTCTTTTGTCGTAGATGATCCACCCGGGGAATATGATCCATGGCTCTAGCTCCTTGCTAAGTGTCAAAAGTGATACTAGAGAACTTGGGATGCTAGTCCAAGTAATCTAGGATGTAGTTTGGATGTCTAAGTGTTTGCTATCTCTTTTCTAACCTCTTCACTTGTTTCTCAACACATGAGAATGTTAGTGAAGAGGAAGAAGATGAAGATGGAGGAAACCAAGAGGAGGGAGGAGCTTGGACAGAAAATGGAGCTCAAGAAAAAATGATCAAGCATGAGAGAGAAATTCACACACAAGAGTTTTGTATGTTCATTTATTTCATTAAACAATAGCAACCATGCTTCAATAGTAAACACAAAATGAATTATAAATTCATTTGTAAACTATTGAAGCATGGTCAACTCTATACCTCCATCACTTCTCACTTTACACCTCATTTCCATTTATCAAATAAATGGAAAATCCAAAATGAGGTGGCCACATTCTAGAAGGAAATCTGTAATAAATACGGATTTCAGTCTACTGTACATATTTACCGACAATCAGATAAAAATCCGAACGCCCAAAGAGATAGAATAACACGAAGAACGTAATACTAGAATATATATATCAAAATACATATACGTAAATTATTAAATCAATACCTGATTTAATAATCCGGCTCAAACCCTAGCCGGCTAGTATTACAAACCTTCCGATCGAAAGTCCGAGTACAAAGTACATCAACCGATCGAACCCTGCACGTATCCAATACGGCTATTACATCATTTCGCCTGGATTAGGGAAACCCTCTGTGTGGGACTCTAAAGACTCGACAGTACTCTGGCAGTGGGTTTAACCACAAGCACGTCAGCGACACTAGCTGTACGTAACGGCTACCCAGGTACCTGTCGAAAAAGAAGGCCAACGAGCAAACTCGTCCGAACTCCTACTGAGCCTATCCGTGACAATATCCGCACAGTCCGGTCTCTTCGGCAAAGAGTATCGCATACCGGGTCTAGGGGATGGTAAACGCCAGACCCTAATAACCTGATAAGTCGTGCCGATGTGGCACAAGACCAATCAAGGAAACTACTGATCAATCTATCAGTAAATTCCATCTGCCTTGGCCAAGGTCTTATGGTCCCGAACAATCGAATCACAGTGTGATATCGACTCCCTATACCGGGAGAGACGAATCCCCAAAAATCGCTCACTGCCTCCATGTGGCTCGGGGCTGAACCCAACCAAAACCTGTTTTCACGACTCAGTAGAGCCGTGGTAGGGTAGTGATAAAAGTTCAGTGGGAACTCACACGAGACAAATGCCGATCTCGGGTATAAGGATAACCTGTACACGTGTCACCTGAGAACTTCCATCTGACGATAGGTATAGTACCACATGGAAGTAGCCCGTGACTGACACTTGAATCATATGAAGTCTATAGGACCCCATCTAATCCAAGTAAGCCAAGAGCCCAAAAATCTAAAACCATTTTAGGGAGTAAATAAAGAAAACTAGTTTAAAGGAGTGAAGAAAACATGTTTTGAAATCATAGTTTTTAAATAACTAAGCCGAATATGCATGTTTAAAATGTATAGTCTTTTCCTGAAAATTTCGGTAGAGTTTCCTTTGTAAAAACTGGCCCCGAACGGGGTACAACAAGGATAATATATAAGCAATGATAAAAGGCATCCCCAAACGGGAGCTAGCTCTTCGTCAATTGACGGTCACAACCACGCAAGCAATATAATATACAACGCCGAAAGGCGAGGATCAAAACTCAGAAAGAAACTCGAAATCAACATGAAAACCATAATACTGCTACGCGCGACTCTGAGGTCGAAATAATACATAACTGATTTCTAAGTCTGAAACAATATACAAGTTTTGGTTGATGGAATTTCTAGATACAATGAATAATACATGTACAATGGTGGTTCTGATGCAAAGAACACACCTACCAAAGCAAGTCACCCATAATGGAAGCAATGTGCCAGAAAAGCCGCAATGAAACATGTACGGCAAAACCTGCAAGAACTGTGGCACAACGGGGATGAGTTGCCAACTCGTGAATAGAAAATATCTACAAGCAGAGATCGAATGTATGACCCATCCTAGGTCAATACGATCAAATATAAATAAACCTCAATATGAATAAGTCTGAAGCATGCTAAACTGGCAATTTAACCTCTATACATAAGTGTAGTGCCAAGTGCTCGCGCCAGTATCTCAGGTAATAGCATATCATAAATATGAGGTATGATCGAATGTAATCAAATCTAAATGTATATGGATCTCGTCCACTCGTCACCCAATGACAATAACCATCATGCATGTAAATATCATAAAGCAGATGCATTGAAAAATGAGGATATAAACCATTTGTGTCCCTCGCGACACATCAAATCATGGAACCGGAGTGTCCAACATCGACACTCGAAAACATCATGAAAGATGTGCCCAGCATCGGCACGTAAATCCTCATATATCAGGCTCCGTCTGTCCGGATCAGCCCACGGGCTCTTTCTGCGGTATCGGCCTCGGCCCCGGCAGTACGCCTATATCCATCTATCGACTCTGGTCAGTATCCTCCGGATAACCGCCAGGTCCAACCAATCACCGGTAGGTAGTGGTCCCTCTTCAAGGCTCACCGTCTACTACACAACGAATCCGTTCTCGCCCCGGGGTAGCATACCGGGTCCACCATATACCCGCAATCGGCCTCATCCACCTCCTTGAATAGGGTTTCACATGTCGCTCTCAGCACCGAGAAAACACATGGTGGACGCACTGAAATATCATATCAAGGGTAACCGGGTTTTTAAAACAATTATATATTCTCTTTTGAAATACACGCGGTTCCCAAATCCAGAAATATCATGGAAACAACATATCTCAATGCGCATAATCAGAAAGCATGATGTATGTGACATATAAATGAAGTGCAACTATAACGGTATATCATGCAACATGGAATAATAGTATGAACATACAAGGGTCATATCCTGATGTAATAATAATACTGTGTAGTGACATGGCAATTACCGATGAAGATGTGTGTGAGCCGGCAAGTAAGTGTACGTACGGTAATGGTGCTGGTGTCCGAGCAGCATGATGGTAATATATCAATAAACACAAGCAATGCAATGCAAATAGCATGAATATGCGGAATCAAATAATCAATGCAACAGTGAAGAATCTACCTCAATAAATATAGCATGCAGCTTTGCCATTTGAAATAAGACGAATCAGGGTTTTTGGTAAAATAAGGGCTACGGTGTTTTAAGAAAAGATGCGTCGTTTGAAAATATCTGTAGAATCCCTTTTGCCTATCTTTAAAATATCCCGATTCGTTAGTTTTGTAAAAATGGTATGACTCGGGTATAGTCTAATGTCTACTAAGTAATCTACATCCAACTATCAAGTCAATCGGGAGGGGTATGGAAACCACCTACATCTGAGTCGATATATGTATATAAATATAATAGTCGGTGATCCCGCCTCAATAGTATCACATACGATACAATCTACATCATATAATATCCTCGAGTCATGTGTGCAGATCTATCATCAATATAAAGCTCGTACGGTAAATCGCCGTACGGCAACCCAATAGCTGGGTACGGGTCAATATAACATTCATCTCATCAATATCTGGTATCCTTATCATCATATAATGTGATCTGGGGTACTGATCTAAGTCTAGTACAATCGATACCATCTAAACAAATATAAGCGCGTGTGTAAAACACACGTCCAAAGGCCTGCTAAAAACACGTATCGTATCCCAAATACGAATCACATCAAATCGCCGATCTTACGGCACCATGCCCAAAACTCATCGACTCATCTTCAGTATCATACACTATCCTCATCATCATGACATAAGTGTAGCAATAAACATGTGTGTGCGTGTAGGTGTAAACCTATGCTAGGGTTCGCAACTAGGAAAATACACTAGTTCACTTCTAACCCTAAATATCCATAGTACACCTAACACATATATGATCTCCATGTCACTCAATAAGCAATCATATATATAGTATATAGTATACTGGACATCGAAATGCGGGGGTGCTATACGCCATCCACCCGATTTCCCCCGTAGATATAATCTGCTCACCTGGTCTTCGCTCCCGAAATCGATGACACCACGCTTCTTCTCCTCGGAATCCTTGCGAGGGTACCTATAATAATAAACAGTCGCTATACATTTTAAAATCGAGGCAGAAAACCGATACAGCGCACAGTGTGGTCATAGGTTGGAACCTATGGCCTAAACGTGCAAATCAATCAAACAATCCCTGTTGTCGATGTACGAACATCCGACAACCAAATAAAAATCCAAATATCAAGAAAGTGCATTTTAAAATACGGAAAACATAGCCTAAAACACACCAAAATGCTCCCAGATTTTCCCTAGGTGACAATTAGCCAAAACTGCATATAGGAGGGGTCTAATTTAGTGCAAAATGAGCCATGGACCAAATCTGGGACAATTCTACCCTACTCTGTCCACAAATTGCGGCCAGAATGAATATATCTGCGGCCTGGGGTTTGAATTAGGGGCTCGGGTCTCAGTGGTAGCGTCATGGGTGCCTGCACGACTCCCAGTAATCCCAAAATCAATTCTAGTGGCCTCGGGTTGCTCCAGATTCCAAAATACCCTCATAAATCACACGTTTATCCGATGTCGGGGTTTCTAAATCCGTATTCCGGGTTTCAAGTCTCTGTTTTGGGTCATAATTCAAGCACTAGGGTGTTGGGGTGGCCTCTACTGATCTCAGTTTCACAACACAACTCTCAATTCCCTCAAACCCTAACTAGGTCTTCCTTAAGTCGACAACATCACCCGATATCAATTCAATTTTAACATAGGGTATAAGTAATGCAAAATCTAATCTAATGGTTCAGTAAATACCTCATTTGGCAACTCAAGAAAATTCTTGAGTTGCCCCTAGCGGCCAAAATCCTTGCTTTCTTGATCCGATGTGTAGATCTTGAGCTTGTGCACACTTTTAATGAAATGAGTGTGGTGTTTTGGTGTTGTTTTCATGGTGATTTGAGGCTTGAAGAGGGGAGGGAGAAGAGAGAGTAGGAGCAACAGCAGCAATGAAGGAGAGGGAGAGAGAAATGTGATGAAGAAATGGGAGGAAAAAGGCTAAGTCAACACCCTCATCTACCCTCTCTCTCACCATACCTATTTTCTTTTCTTTTTCTTATTTCTTTTCTTTACTAAATCCCTTCTCACTTGAATAGTAAACCCAAAAGAAAAGTCATGGTTGAAATGCACAAGTGTAGAGAAAAGATATGTGCATGTTTTGCACAAAATTGCTAAAAACCGATTAGCGATTTTTAATCGCGATTAGCGCTAAATTAGCATATAAATGATCACAAAAACTTAAAATGGCATAATTCCAATAAATACCCCATTTTAGAATTTTCCATAATTTTTCCTATTTATCGTTATTTAATTATCCCGAAATATTAAAATATTCAATAAAATAATATTAAATTATAAAAATTCCCAAAAATAATATTTTATTATTTTGAAATGTTACAATCTTCCCCCCTTAAAGAAATTTGGTCCCCGAATTTAAATTTAAACCCCCAAATTCTAAAACATTTCAGTAAAAATCCAAATTGTCTGGGCTCCGAAATCATCAATACATAAAACGCATCATAGCGCAATGCATGAGCATAAGTAATGAGCACATAGCTCAAAAACGAAACTCCGTCAAGTATCCCGCAATCATCGGAGTCATGGTAAAGACAAATATGTCAAATCCAATACAAAACCAAATACGATATAAATCAGAACTATACATGTAAATATCGAATCTATACATGTAAATAGCTGAAGTAAATGCATGCCAAATATATCCAGGTACTGTCCTCTGACTAGTCCTGCTCAGTAAGAGAACACATAGCAAATATCATAAAACGTACTGCTCCATAAAATCAATCCCAAAATGTATATAGGAATACCCTATGCGTCTGGTGCACACGAAATAAAAATCAATGTATGTGCCATACATGTGCACAGAAACAACACCTAGGTGCAACAGGTGTGCATGAAGCATCTGTCATAGGCAACGTGTGTTCCTGACAGCAAAATCAGGTGCATCTGACATGCACAAAGAATCCCGATTTAGTGCATCTGGTGTGCACCAAAATCGTATCTCAAAACATGCGCGAAAGTCCAAGTCGGTGCATCCATCATGCACGAATAAAAGCTAAATCCTGCGCACTCAACATGCACGAAATCACCAAATCCAATAGCAAGCGTCGAACATGCGCAAGTCCAAATCAAATGCACGGAATGCAAGAAATCAACATCAATATCAGAATCCAAAATCGACATATCGGATGACATCAAATCGAAGTCAGGTGCAACCGTAGTGCACAAAATATAAATACCCAGTAAGTGCAACCATGGTTCATAAAAACAAATATCATGAAACTCAGCCATCACAACCAAATCATGCAAATAGAACGTCCAAAATACCGAAATCCCAAGTGACGGATACGTGATAGTCAAAACACAAAATCACAAATCATAATTACCGTCTTTGGTATATCCAATGCTAGCAGCACAAGATATCTACCTATCTCTTGCTTACGGTCTGGCGTCCTCATCTTCTCTGTGGATTACCAATCTCGCAATCCATCGGCTCAACGGCCCTCTCAGGTGTGCTAACGGAAACGATTCCTTTCTAGCACTGCTCTGGTCATCTCTCAATCTATTCTCACGACCACTCGTAAAGTAGCACGTCACTGGCGCCGACCTCCAGTCCTCCGCAAACACGTCACACATCTGCTCCGGGTGCAAATCTTATTGCAGCAGTGTCCTGGAAGGAATCCTGCTCAAGGTCTCTTCCAATCTCGCCTACGCCGAACTGTACGGAGGCTGGCACTCTTACACAATCCTTTCTCGCTCTCTGGACATTCGCGTCCTCAGCGCAGCATCTCCTCGGAAGCTGGTCGCGTCCCAACGCTTCTGTAGACATATCCGACCTTTAATCTTAACGGGGAGTAGTAACAGCTCGTCTGCATCACGCACGAACTTCTTGTCCCGTTTGTCTGTATCATCGTCCATTTCAACGTCGCGTCTCTAACTGCGCACTGTAATGTCCTTGGCTACGGTCCATCCGAAGTCTTTCACACGGACTCGAAATCACGAACTCGGTATCTTCATCACTCCGTAGAAGATATCTAACCGAACACGTCCTCAGCGTGCATATCGCGTCTCTGATGTCAGCGGAGTGGAACGTCATCACATCGAAATCCCGTGCAAACTCTTTACTCCACCTTGTTCTAATGTCGAATGATTCAGACTCGTCTCATCGCGGCTGTATGGACTGTGCTCCAACGGCTATGCTCGTATCTGGAGTCTTCCAAGTAGTGTGTCCCATCACATGATATTCGAATGATGTCAAACCATGCGATCGACTCGTCAGAACCTCACAATCCCCCAAAAGCTCAACATCTTGGATACAGTTTAATAATATCGAGTACATACCACAACATCGGTGGTCCAGCTGTAAAAGGGCAAACCCAAGCCTCACTAATGGCGCCGCGGAACTGCCGCAAACCCTAAGGTTCAAAGGCTTTCACACGGTCATCAAGTCGAGTTAGGGTTTAATTCTTCTAGAGGGTCCATAGAATCGCTTGCATGTCTTTTCGAATACTTTAAACTTGGAAAAATGGATTCCTGACACTCGATCGTCACTATCGACTCACAACGAATCTGCGTGAAGTCGCCTCTAGCTGGAATCAACCTATCTGATGACCTCGCATCGGGGTAAGCGAACGAACCACATGTCCTAGTCATTCATCCTCGGTGACTAGCGACTTACCATCATATCTCTAAGTATATGCTCATGCTGCAGTAGCTCCAGTCATCTGTGCAATATCTCGTCATTTGAAGAAGCAACTAGCTCATTCGTACGTACACTGAATAGCGCCTCAATCATCATGAATTAGAGATATATCAATGGTCATCACATCCATGGCTGGCCTCTATCAGTGGCTCAATCCTCTGGTACCGACCGGTACATCCGAGAAATCTCGCAACAGCGATCTGTCAAACGCTCATAGTGCGGAAACACAAAATACGAACCCTCTATGCAACCGTATGTCTATGGAATCATGCCCTGGTCAGTCCTCGTCCACGACGAGCTCATGCTGACGCAACTCGAGCCGTAGCTAACTCTGCCCGTGCAATCGGGGCAGCAAAATCATAACCAGTATCGATGAGAATAGATCATAGGAATGAATATAATACTATGCAAGGAAATGTACATCCTAAGGTTTCTTAAGCTGAGTGGCGTGTCGTAAGTATGCCGCGGAACATACGTACGGTATGTCCCTCTACTCAAGCTACCTACTCCATCAACCAAGGGTCATCCTACGCGACGAAAATTCGGGTATAATACCCCCTCGATTAAGTCTAAGTCCGTAAGGTCAAGCCTAAGTTCCGTATATATGTAAACGCCCTAGGCTCCACATAGTCAAACTTATACTCGAACCAAGGTTAACCTAGCGCTCTGATACCAACTTTGTCATGACCCGAAATAGCCCGTGACTGGCACTTGAATCATATAAAGTCTATAGGACCCCATCTAATCCAAGTAAGCCAAGAGTCCAAAAATCTAAAACCATTTTATGGAGTAAATAAAGAAAATTAGTTTAAAGGAGTGAAGAAAACATGTTTTGAAATCATGGTTTTTAAATAACTAAGCTGAATATGCATTTTTAAAATGTATAGTCTTTTCCTGAAAATTTCGGCAGAGTTTCCTTTGTAAAAACTGGCCCGAACGGGGCACAACAAGGATAATATATAAGCAATGATAAAAGGCATCCCCAAGCGGGAGCTAGCTCTTCGTCAATTGACGGTCACAACCACGCAAGCAATATAAAATACAACGCCGAAAGGCGAGGATCAAAACTCAAAAAGAAACTCGAAATCAACATGAAAACCATAATACTGCTACGTGCGATTCTAAGGTCGAAATAATACATAACTAATTTCTAAGTCTGAAACAACATACAAGTTTTGGTTGATGAAATTTCTAGATACAATGAATAATACATGTACAATGGTGGTTCTGATGCAAAGAACCCACCTACCAAAGCAAGTCACCCGTAATGGAAGCAACGTGCCAGAAAAGCCGCAATGAAACCTGTACGGCAAAACCTGCAAGAACTGTGGCACAACGGGGGTGAGTTGCCAACTCGTGAATAGAAAATATCTTCAACCAGAGATCGAATTTATGACCCATCCTAGGTCAATACGATCAGATATAAATAAACCTCAATATGAATAAGTCTGAAACATGCTAAACTGGCAATATAACCTCTATACATAAGTGTGGTGCCAAGTGCCCGCGCCAGTATTTCAGGTAATATCATATCATAAATATGAGGTATGATCGAATGTAATCAAATCTGAATGTATGTGGATCCCGTCCACTCGTCACCCAATGACTATAATCATCTTGCATGTAAATAACATAAAGAAGATGCATGGAAAAATGAGGATATAAACCATCTGTGTCCCCCGCGACACATCAAATCATGGAACCGGAGTGTCCAGCATCGACACTCGAAAACATCATGAAAGTTGTGCCCAGCATCGGCACGTAAATTCTCATATATCGGGCTCCGTCATTCCGGATCAGCCCACGGGCTCTGTCTGCGGTATCGGCCATCTGCCCCGGCAGTACGCCCATATCCATCTATCGACACTGGTCAGTATCCTCCGGATAACCGCCAGGTCCAACCAATCACTGGTAGGTAGTGGTCCCTCTTCAAGGCTCACCGTCTACTACACAGCGAATCCGTTCTCGCCCCGGGGTACCATACCGGGCCCACCATGTACCCGCAATCGGCCTCATCCGCCTCCTCGAATCGGATTTCACATGTCGCTCTCAGCACTGAGAAAACACATGGTGGACGCACTGAAATATCATATCAAGGGTAACCGGGTTTTTAAAACAATTACATATTCTCTTTTGAAATAACCGTGGTTCCCAAATCCAGAAATATTATGGAAACAACATATCTCAATGCGCATAATCAGAAAGCATGATGTATGTGACATATAAATGAAGTGCAAGTATAACGGTATATCATGCAACATGGAATAATAGTATCCACATACAAGGGTCATATCCTGATACAATAATACTACTGTGTAGTGAAATGGCAATTACCGATGAAGATGTGTGTGAGCCGACAAGTAAGTGTACGTGGTACATACGCATCATCGGCAATGGTGCTGGTGTCCTAGCAGCATGATGGTAATATATCAATAAACACAAGCAATGCAATGCAAATAGCATGAATATGCGGAATCAAATAATCAACGCAACAGTGAAGAATCTACCTCAATAAATATATCATGCAGCTTTGCCATTTGAAATAAGCCGAATCAGGGTTTTTGGTAAAATAAGGGCTACGGTGTTTTAAGAAAAGATGCGTCGTTTGAAAATATCCGTAGAATCCCTTTTGCCTATCTTTAAAATATCCCGATTCGTTTGTTTTGAAAAAATGGTATGACTCGGGTATAGTCTAATGTCTACTAAGTAATCTACATCCAACTATCAAGTCAATCGGGAGGGGTATGGAAACCACCTACATCTGAGTCGATATATGTATATAAATATAATAGTAGGTGATCCCGCCTCAATAGTATCACATACGATACAATCTACATCATATAATATCCTCGAGTCATGATTGCGGATCTATCACCAATATAAAGCTCGTACGGTAAATCGTCGTACGGCATCCCAATAGCTGGGTTCGGGTCAATATCACATTCATCTCATCAATACCTGGTATCCTTATCATCATATCATGTGATCTGGGGTACTGATCTAAGTCTAGAACAATCGATACCATTTAAACAAATATAAGCGCGTGTGTAAAACACACGTCCAAAGGCCCGCTAAAAACTCGTATCGTATCCCAAATACGAATCACATCAAATCGCCGATCTCACGGCACCATGCCCAAAACTCATCGACTCATCTTCAGTATCATACACTATCCTCATCATCATGATATAAGTGTAGCAATAAGCATGTGTGTGCGTGTGGGTGTAAACCTATGCTAGGGTTCACAACTAGGAAAATACACTAGTTCACTTCTAACCCTAAATATCCATAGTACACCTAACACATCTATGATCTCCATGTCACTCAATAAGCTATCATATATATAGTATATAGTATACTAGACATCGAAATGCGGGGGTGCTATACGCCATCCACCCGATTTCCCCCGTAGATATAATCTACTCACCTGGTCTTCGCTCCCCGAAATCGATGACGCCGCGCTTCTTCGCCTCGGAATCCTTGCGAGGGTACCTACAATAATAAACAGTCGCTATACGTATTAAAATCGAGGCATACAACCGATACAGCGCACAGTGTGCTCATAGGTTGGAACCAATGGCCTAAACATGCAAATCAATCAAACAATCCCTGTTTTCGATGTACGAACACCCGACAACCAAATACAAATCCAAATATCAAGAAAGTGCATTTTAAAATACGGAAAACATAGCCTAAAACACACCAAAATGCTCCCAGATTTCCCCAGGTGACAATTAGCCAAAACTGCATATAGGAGGGGTCTAATTTAGTGCAAAATGAGCCATGGAACAAATTTGGGACAATTATACCCTACTCTGGCCGCAAATTGCGGCCAGAATGAATATATCTGCGGCCTGGGGTTTGAATTAGGGGCTCGGGTCTCAGTGGTAGCTTCCTAGGTTCCTGCACGACTCCCAGTAATCCCAAAATCAATTCTAGTGGCCCCGGGTTGCTCCAGATTCCAAAATACCCTCACAAATCACACGTTTATCCGATGCCGGGGTTTCTAAATCCGTATTCCGGGTTTCAAGTCTCTATTTTGGGTCATAATTCAAGCACTAGGGTGTTGGGGTGGCCTCTAGTGATTTCAGTTTCACAACACAACTCTCAATTCCCTCAAACCCTAACTAGGTCTTCCTTAAGTCCACAACATCACCCGATATCGATTCAATTTTAACACAGGGTATAAGTAATGCAAAATCTAATCTAATGGTTCAGTAAATACCTCATTTGGCAACTCAAGAAAATTCTTGAGTTGCCCCTAGCGGCCAAAATCCTTGCTTTCTTGGTCCGATGTGTAGATCTTGAGCTTGTGCACACTTTTAATGAAATGAGAGTGGTGTTTTAGTGTTATTTTCATGGCGATTTGAGCATGGCGATTTGAGGCTTGAAGAGCGGAGGGAGAAGAGGGAGCAGGAGCAACAACAGCAATGAAGGAGAGGGAGAGAGAAATGTGATGAAGAAATAGGAGGCAAAAGACTAAGTGAACACCCTCACCTACCCTCTCTCTCACCATACCTATTTTCTTTTCTTTCTCTTATTTCTTTTCTTTACTAAATCCCTTCTCACTTGAATAGTAAACCCAAAAGAAAAGTCATGGTAGAAATGCACAAGTGTAGAGAAAAGATATGTGCATGTTTTGCACAAAATTGCTAAAAACCGATTAGCGATTTTTAATCGCGATTAGCACTAAATTAACATATAAATGATCAAAAAAACTTAAAAATGGCATAATTCCAATAAATACCCCATTTTAGAATTTTCCATAATTTTTCCTATTTATCGTTATTTAATTATCCTGAAATATTAAAATATTCAATAAAATAATATTAAATTATAAAAATTCCCAAAAATAATATTTTATTATTTTGAAATGTTACAGCGATGGATGATCCCATATCCATTAGTGTTTGACATCAGAGAAGGTATACGGGTGCTCAGTGGAGACTGGGTACACTGGACGGACTCACTGAGAACTCCTAGATGGTATTGTACCTATCGTCGGATAGCAGTTCTCTGGTGATACTAGTACAGGTTAGTCTGTAGACCCAAGATAGTCATAGAGTCTTGTGTGATTCCCACTGTGCTTTGATTTCCACCACACTACGGTCAAGAGATCGTGCAAAACGGTGGCTTTTGGGTACAGTCCCGAATCACATGGAGGCAATAAGCGATAGGATGGGTTTTGTCTCTCCCGGTATTGGGGGTTGATGTTGCGCTGTGCTCGATTGGCCATAAGAAGAAATCCCTTGCCAGGGTTGCTGAGATTTACTGGTAAGTGTTACCAGTAGTTTCTCGAACCGTTATGGACCTTGCATCGGCATGACTTATCAGGCTATTGGGGTCTGACGTTATACCACCCCCAGGCTGTTGATATGCGACATATCAGACGAAGAGACCAGACTGTACGGTAGTGTTACTGATTGGATTCGCAGGAGTTATAGCAGGCTTGCTTGTTGATCTTCTGATCGCTCAATACCCGGGTGGCTGTTACGTTTAGCAGACCGCTGGCGGCTTGTGGGTGTTTGTTATGATCATCACCTACTGTCGGCGTATTGTCGAGTCTTTAGAGTCTTACATTGAGGTTTCCTGGTTCATGGGAAACGGAGTAGGAGCACATATGTGATATGTGCGGGACCGAGATTAATACTAGTATGTGATACCGTATTCTATTCTCGCGATATGTGATATCGGCCGGTTATATATGATATAGCCGGATTATCGGATCAAGTGTTGATTCGATGAAATAATATATATATATATATATATATTATATGCTCACTTAAATATTTATTATTCTCACTTATGATGCATTTAACATATATGTGATATATGTTTATTGTATTGTTTTCTTATGTTACATAAATATTTTATTTGTGATATATATTATTGTGACATGCTAGGTTATACATGAAACATGTATGTATGAGACTTACACCATGCTAGGGTTTATGTTAGGGTTTCATTTATCATTAAGTAATTACAAATTAGTGTATTAAATCATTGCTAGAAGCTTGTAGAAGCTTGTGGATAAGCATTGACTAATTCCACTCCTTTGTTTTCCTTAAGATATTTTGTGACCTAACCTTTAACCCCTCACCATGGTTAACTCTCTACAAGGGTTAGATATATGATATACTCACCCATGGTTGCAATTTTAAAACCTTAATGGATTCATTCTTTCATCACTTGAGTTTCATCTTCTTCTTCCTTATTCTAAGCTTTCTAGCTTTTGACAAAGTGATGATAGATTGTCAGAAAACCAAATCTAAAGTGAGCAATATTCCTACTTCATCATCCTATACTATTAGCCATTTAGTTTAGGGTGTTTCTTCACTAATATACACAATTAGTGAAGAGATAGCATGAGCTAGTGTCTCCTCGACGTAGATCATCTTCGGCCTCGAAGACTTCGAAGCAAGCTTGTTCGTTTCTTCATGGGAGCCTCTCTAGAGTCTGGACGATCGTGATCGCAGCGAAATGACTTCTACACGGAGCTATTGAAGTGAAGGACCGGTCTACAAAGGTTGTATTCCTTGTTCACTTGATGTAAAGAGTTTACATATCATGTTTAACCCTAAGTCTCTAGTTAAGATCTTGGGTAGAGTTTGTTTAGCACCCCAAAAATTTTAAACCAGCATGATTGATGCTTGCCAAAACCTTGCTAAGGTGCTATGCTAACCCTACAAAGCAAGTATATCTTGAGAAGATTACTTGGTGTAGATGGAAAAGTTGATACTTTCAAAGCTAGGCTTGTTGTAAATTCTCATCATTGACCTGGTGTGGATTATGATGAAACATTTTCTCCAGTAGCTATGCTTAAGTCCATCCGGATCCTACTTGCCTTTGCTACATACCATAACTACGATATTTGGCAGTTGGGTGTCATGACTGCTTTTCTAAATAGTGATTTAGAAGAGAGCGTCTATAAGTACACAGCCAGAGGGCTTCGTAGACAGTGAGAGCAGCGGAAATGTGTGCAAGTTGCTTTATGGGTTAAAGCAGGCATCGCGGAGTTGGAACGTCTATTTTGATGTGGTAGTCAAAGCGTTTGACTTCATCAAAATGGTAGATGAACCTTGTATATACAAAGGGCAGTAAGGAGTATGGTGGTGTTCCTCGTATTGTACGTGGAAGACATACTCTTGATAGGAAAGGAGTTTCCTATGCTACACTCGATCAATCTCCTCTTATCACAAGGATTCTCCATATAGGATCAAGGTGATACCTCCTAAATCCTGGGATTTGGATCTATGAGATAGATCTAATTGGATGTGAGGATTCTCACTAGGTGTAGTGATATGGTATCAATCGATCCTGGGGACAATCACAGGATAGCTTCCAGGGTAGTAAGGACGACTGAATGTCAGTCACAGGCATTGTCTTTACCCTCAGTGGAGGGACGGTATGTTGGAAGAGTTCCAAGCTAGATACCGTGGCAATCTAGAAGATAAAGGCTGGATACATTGCTACCAAGGATGCTACCAAAAAGCTAGTCTGGATGTATATTAGTTCATGAGATGAACTTCGTTCCTGCCATTGTGTGACAATGGAGTTAAGGCCTTGGCCTAGGAACCCCCGTCTCATCAGTGATCCAGACATATTCTGAGGCAGTATCACCTGATCATGGATATGGTTGATCTCTAGGGAGATCGAGGTTAGGAGAGTAGACACATAGGTGAACAGGGCGGATCCACTCACAAAGGCCTATTCCCAGGAGAGACTTTTATGGGATGGTTGAGTATGAGATACTTCAACCACTGCTGATTGTTGGGTATTGGATACTATGACAAATGGCCCTAGTGCAAGTGGGAGATTGTTAGTAATATGTATGCCCTAGAGGCCATTACTGTACATACGATGTATATTGTAGTGGATGCTTGGACATATATAGGGAGGACTTTCTTGCTCGACATGATATTATCCTATCGGGTTGCTCTTTATCTTAACATGTACATTGATTGTCTCTATGTTACATGTTGATAAAGCCCTTAGGATGAGTACTTGACTACCAGAATTATGATGCAGATCATAGTAGTGGGGATAGAGTAGTCGGTAAGTACATCCTTCAAATGTTCCTAGCCGTAGGTGTATCGAGACAGGGCAACGATATACCAGAGTAGACTACCGTGTAGATTCTCGACCCATGTAGATGGGCGATGGATGATCCTATATCCATTGGTGTTTGACATCAGAGATGGTATACGGGTGCTCAGTAGAGACTGGGTACACTGAACGGACGCGCTGAGAACTCCCAGATAGTATTATACCTCACGTCAGATGGCAGTTCTCTAGTGACACTAGTACAGGTTAGTCTGTAGACCCGAGATCGTCATAGAGTCTTGTGTGGTTCCCACTGTGCTTTAATTTCCACATTACCACATTCAAGAGAACGTGCAAAACGGTGGCTTTTGGGTACAGTCCCGAATCACATGGAGGCAATGAGCGATAGGAGGGGTTTCGTCTCTCCCGGTATTAGTAATTGATGTTGCGCTGTGCTCGATTGGATATAACAGGAAGTCCCTGTCTAGGGCTGCTTCAGAGATATACTGGTAAGTGTTATCAGTAGTTTCTTGACCCGTTATGAGCCTCATATCGACACGACTTATCGAGTTACTGGGGTCTGATGTTTACCACCCCTAGACAAGATATGCGACATATCAGACGAAGAGACCAGACTGTACGGTAGCGTTACTGATTGGATTTACAGGAGTGTGAGCAGGCTTGCTTGTTGATCTTCTGATCGCTCAATACCCGGGTGGCCGTTACGTTTAGCAAACCGCTTGCGGCTTGTGGGTGTTTGATATGATCATCACCTACTGCCGGCGTATTGACGAGTCTTTAGAGTCCTACACAGAGGTTTCCTGGCTCAAGAAAAATAGAGTAGGAGCACATATGGGATATGCGTGGGACCGAAATTAATACGATATGTTATACCATATTCTATTCTCACGATTTATGACATCGGTCGGTTATATGTGATATAGCCGGGTTATCGGATCAAGTGTTGATTCGATAAGTTGTTACATATGATATTAGTCGGTTATATGTGATATAGCCGGATTATTAAATCAAGAGTTGATTTGATAATCTAATGTATAATTATATATTTGATATATTAGTTTATATTAACTAGTATTAGCTCACTTATGATTTCTTTTCTCACTTGTTTTCTGCACATTGTATATATGTGATATATGCAAGTGTACAAGTTTTTGTGTCATGGTAGATGATGCAAACTACATGGGTGTATGAGACTTAACCATGCTTGCTTTAATCCTAGGGTTTTTAATTTCTTAAGTAAATAAAAATTGGTGGCTTTTGTCATGGGAAGAAGCTTGGAGAAGCTTGCTTGTGCATTGAAAAGTCCATTAGTTTTGTTTTACTATAGATATTTGTAAACCCAACCATTATTCCTTAGCCATGGTTATGTGACTACAAGGGTTAGTGTATGACACTAACTCACCCATGGTTCTCACTCTCTTATAAGTTCATTCTTCTTCTTCTTCAACAAAAAGAAAAAATCTTACTAGGTTTTTTCTATGTGAAGAATTAGTGTGAGAAAATTATATTTAAAATGAGAAAATTCCTACTTCATCATCCTCTACCACTTGCCATTTAGTATAGGGTGTTTTCTTCACTAATTCTACAATTAGTGTAGGGTTAGCTTGGGTTAGTGTCTCCTCGACGTAGATCGTCTTCGGCCTCAAAGTCTTCTAGCAATCTTGTTCCGTACATCTTGTGGAGCCTCTCAAGAGTCTGGCAGTTTATAGATCGTAGCAAAGGGACGACTACACGGAGCTAATGAAGTAAAGGACTGGTCTACAAAGGTTGTATTCCTTGTTCACTTCACTTGCAAAGATGTTTGCTTTTCAATCCGTCGATTTTTCTAGTAGACGATTCTAGGGTTAGGGTTAGTTAGAACGGCAAAATATGAAATTGGCATGGAAGATGCCTCCCGAAACGTTGCTGCCTTTCTAGGTGACCCTGCAGGGATTGCATTAGATTAATGCAAAGCAAACAAACCAAATCTGAATCATTGGAACAATTTTAAAAACACTCGGTTTTTTCAAAACAGAAATTTTTAAATGCGGAACTTAAACCACTCCTTTAAAAACTATCAGGTTCCTTCGATTAAATCAAGTTCATTACATTCACGGTTTCGCCAAAACCAGCGGCAGCCCTCCGTCATTTCAGTTGAATATTCAGTAGTATTCAAGCTATGTATTTTGACCTTCGCCAAGGCATAGTGATTGGTAGTTGCTGGATATTCATCTGTAACATAGATAGATGCGTTGGTTTGGGACAGTCGTACTACTATTTTGGCCTTCGTCAAGGGCATGTACGGGTGAGTTCAAATTAACCTGGACAATGACGGGTAGAACGTGACATGTGACTTATGATATGTTGGCCTTCGTCAAGGTCATAAGAGCATGGGGCAAAAATCCACATCAGGAGTTTATAAAGAAACTGAAACTTTCTAGTGCTGCATACCATTTGGAGTGTGATAATGTTGGTAGGATTCCTTCAGGATTATCACACAATGATATTTGGATCCCGATCCTACTATGAGTATCCGCTACTCCTCGGGAGATTTTTCATTAACACAATCAATTCTATAAACCAAGTAGGTATCTAAAACGGTGTTAGCGGGGCTACGCCTCCAGGGAAAAGAGGTTATGCAATTAAAGAACTTCACGAAAGCGTTGGAAAACTTCCTTCGAAGTACCAACACGAGCTTGGCTGAAATGTTAAGCAAGTATTGTAGGGTGAGATTAATCCTGACTAATTCTTTTTTTATGGTTTTGAGGAAGGATTCGAGATACAGTGGGAGCCATCCTGTTTAGATAAACTAAAAACCAATCTAAACTTGCAAAAGCATCATGCTGAGTGTTTTCTTCTCTCTCTCCTAATTGCAGCGACCAGGTGACCAAGATTAGGTTACAGCTAGATAATAAAATGACTGAGTTATAATATATTGACTGGCAAAGGTTTGTACAGATGTCCATTACCTATGACAAGCTGGACCACCACATTACTATAAAAGCCCCCGCCATCCCAGCTCCAGATTCCACCATCGCGGATAATGATATCCGTAAGACATCAAAAAAAGACAGTGCGAATGCCTAGTACATCGTGTTGGCCTCAGTAGATGGTGTAAACCAGAGGCAGCACGAGAAGATGGACTTAGTTTCCATCTTCCTCCATAACAAAGATTTATATGGAGAGCAATCTCGTATCGCAAGGTATGTGTTAGATATGTATGCCCTAGAGGCCTGTATTGTATAGGATGCTAGGCATGTATATGTACAGAAACAATCTTTGCTCGAAATGATAGTATGATGTCTGGTTTATCTTCATCTTAACGTGTGATGTGTTGTATTTCATATCTTTAGATACATGTTGATGAAGCCCTTAGGATTATACTTAACAAACGGGATTATGATGGAGATCATACTAGTGGTGCCTGGGCAGTCTATAAGCATATCCTTTAACAGTTCCTAGTCGAGGGTATATAGAGACAGGGCATCGATATTACCAGAGTAGACTTGTGTGTACGTTTCTTGACCCTGGGGGGATGGTCGATCCCACAACCATTGGTGTTTGACCTCAAAGATTGTACACAGGTGCTCATTGGAGAATGGGTACACCGAACAGGACTCGCCGAGAACTCCTAGATGGTATATATACCTATTATCAGATAGCAGTTCTCTGGTGAAACTTGTACAGGTTAGTCTGTAGACCCGAGATCGTCATAGTGTCTTATGTGATTCCCACTGTGCTTTGATTTCCTCCCTACCACGGCTCTACTGAGCCGTGCAAACAGGTGGATTTTGGGTACAGTTCCGAATCGCATGGAGGCACTGAGCGATAGGAGGGGTTTCGTCTCTCCCGGTATAGGGGAGTTGATGTCGCGCTATGCTTGATCGGCCATAACAGCAAATCTCTGGCCAGGGTTCTCAAGATTTACTAATAAGAGTTATCAGTACTTTCTCGAACCGTTATGGGTCGTAAATCAGCATGACTTATAAAGTTACCGGGGTCTGACATTTACTACCCCTAGACTTCATATGCGACGTATCAGACGAAGAGACAGGACTGTACGGTAAGTGTGCTTACAGGCTCGTTAGGGTTGTGACAAGTTCGCTCGTTGGCCACCTTTTCGTCTCTGTACCTGGGTAACCGTTACACACAGCTAGTGCCGCTGACGTACTTGTAGTTAAACCCACTGTCAACGTACTGTCGAGTCTTTAGAGTCCCACACAGTGGGTTCCCTGGTTCAGGAAAAATATGTAAAGGCCGTAAGTTGTTACGGCAGGGTTCGATCATATTCATGTAATTGTTACAGGAATAATGATCGGAAGGATAATACTGGTAGGCTTTAGTTTAAGCCGGATACCGGTATTATATTATTGGATTATTTGTGTTCGTATTTTTTTGGAATTCGGATACGGGTATACTTATACGGTATACGGTGGAGGGGTATTCTTGTAATTGTTACAAGAATACCTTCTAGAAAGAGACATCTCATAAATGGATATTTATTTTGTGAAAATAAATAAATGAGGTGGAATTTGGAGAAAGTCTAAGCATAGATGAAAGAACGACTTCTTTCATTTTTTTATTCATTTGGAGTTACTATTGAAGCATGGTGCATTTTTTTAAAGCATGCTTCAATTATTTTCATTTAAGCCATATCATTTTTCCATGCTTGATTTTTCATTCATCACATACACATTCTATCTCCTCATTCTCTCCTTCTTCCTCCTCTTTGATTTAACCTTTACATGAGTTGTGAATCAAAAGCTTAGAGCAAAAACATAATCCAATACTTGATCTTTACATCATCTAAGTGATCTCTTCTACCAAACTTGATCTCTTGGATAAACTCTTGTCAAGAGTTTGTAGCTTGTTCGATAACTCTCGGATGGATCGTCTTGGATCTTGAGGTGGCCGGAGACCGAGCTCTTTAAGACCACAAGGAGCCTAGGAGTCACATTCAAAAGAAGACCCGAAGGACCGGTTCATTAGGTATAACACTATCTTAGTAGATTAGATCTCTAGATAGTTTTGCTAGTTAAGGTTTAAGCACAAGATCTTGGTTTATGTGGGTGTTGCATGCAAGAAATTTTTTGATTATCGCTTCCGCCACCTCACAAGTGTTGTGAGAGTGTGAAACATCCACTAACATGGTATCAAAGCATATCTTAAACCTTAAATAGCTTGTAGTAACGTTAGAATTCCGCCGTTTTTTGTCGCGCAAAAACTACCGAAAAACAGTTTTGAAAATCGAAGTTTTAAGTTGTTTGCACACCCCGCGGGCCACGGTTTGAACCGAGAAGTCGCGGGGTGGAGAGCGCGCGCCCCGGGGATACCCCGGGGGGACCAGAGGCCGGACCCATACCTCAAGACCACCTCAAGGTGGCCTTGGGCGTGGGTGACCCGAGAGCACCACAACTGGGTGCTCTCGGGTCTGGCAACCCCATGGGGCCACCTCGAGATGGCCCACGGGGGTGGTGTAACATTCGGAAAATTTAGAAATAAATAAAATTAATTAATTAAATAAATAAAAAGTTAAATTAAAAAGTTATTAAAACCAAATAAGACAATTTCATAAGTTGTATGTAAAACAAATTAAATTAAAATTTTAGTATGCAACATAAATAAAATATAAGGGTTTTAATGTGAATTTTAGCTTCATTTTAATAAAAAGGATGTTTTATAATAACATAAGTTGTGAAGGGTTTTTATGTAAAGTTAGGAATTTGTGCAAATGGGAATTAATTAAGGGTGTAAGTGAAAAGAGGCAAATTAGGTTTTGGTTCAGAATTTTATCTTAAGAAAAATCAAAATGGAAAGATAATGCATTGCCACCACTTTCTTACACGCACAACCCACACCCCCACACCTCCTCCTTGCATGAGGATGGCACATCTAGGTCTTTGACACCTCCTCCTACCACCTCACTCTTCCTATCACCACATATATCATGTGTTCAGATCATTTAGCTAGACTAAAAATCTGAAATTTTAAAGAAAAAAAAAGAAACCAAGAACAAACATAGAAGAACAAGAGAAAGGAGAAGAGATAAGTCTAGGATTTCCTCATCATCAAGCTAGGACTAGGAGCTTGTGCATCTTAGAGGGTGTTCTTCCAGCAAATTACTTAAAGGTAAAATCCTTAATCACAGTAGGAATTTAGATTCTGTAACTAGTTTAAATTAAAATGAAAATTTTCTATAATATCGTATTTTAGTCAAAACTAGGCTCTGTTTGAATCTGCTGTAATATAGAGAAAAATTAACTTAACAAAATAGGGTCTTAATGATTTATGTTGAACCTAGAGCAAGCCATAGGAGCACGAACCAGAGGGCTCGGTTTTGGGCCGGCGACCAAAAGGCCAATTCCGGCGTTGCCGGACTTTGGTGGAAGTTTGGTGTTTTGGCTTGTTGGGTAAGTCTCTGTGTAGGTGTTTGATTATTTTGGTATTGTTTAATCAAGTTAGTTTAACTGTATATAAGATCTGAAGGCTAATATCGGAAAACGTATCTAAAAACCCAAAATACGACACGGTTAAAACATATCGCTATTTGTTTTCTGTCGCGATGCAGAGTTGGGTTAAATTCCAGTAAGGTTAAGTGTTAGATAGCTTGAAATAGTCATATACAATATAACTAGTACGTAGGAACGTATGTTTTCATATTCGCGGTGTCGGAGTAGCCGTTTCCTTATACAAGTTAATTTTCGATGTTAGATTCAAATACGGGAATTTCGGAGGTCACAAGGAAAAGAAAGGGATTGGCGATTTCTAAATAGTTTACTACGTATTCCGGTGAGTAGACTAAATATCTATAGGGGAATTTTGTAAAGATGACGTGTTACGCCCGTAGTTAGATTTAAATTCATGTTTTGCTTTTGTATGTTAACTTCATCATATGCATGCTAAAATCTACATATATATCTTCAGGATTAATATTGTTAGAACACTGCACCATTATCAACGAGTTATGCTGCACATGCACATATCTACATGTTACATTACACCTCGTCGGTATTAACATGTCACTGCACACTTAGAAATTTTCTTGTTAAAAATGATTCCTATCATACTTAAATATAAATAGTCATAGAAATTAGTATATATGATATCATATTCAAGTATTGGTAGTTGATATAAGATGCAATTGTATTATTGAGGATTTATGGTTTTAAGTTTTCATATACTCTTACGAAAAATCAATGATTTTCATGAGTTCGTGTCACGTCCACCAGGACTTGTCGATTTTATGATTTGGTTTTTATTCCGAACTGAGTTGGGGGTCATACGGTTGCGGATTTATAATTTTTATCCAGACTAAGTCGGGAGGCATACTGTTGGATACATGGTGGACCCGGTCGAGACCGAGGGGCAGGATAGTCGCACTTTAGGCGGGGAGCCTAACGAGGTTACTCGATTTCGGAGACAGTTATGAACACGGCGGATATCTAGATGATACCGACCGATGTTATTAATTACAGGATCGTTCGTGGAATGATGCCTGAGAGAGACAGATTATTTGTGTCGATGTTGGACACGGAAAGATAAACTTTATTTGGAAATAAGTGATGAGATTTCAGTTTTGGTTTATATGATTAGTAGTACAAATTCATGTTTCTCATATGCTATCATGCATCATACTTACCCATATTGCATTTAGTTATAGTCGTCATATTTACACTATTAGCCATTAAATGTTAGTTATATCCACTGAGTTGGCAACTCACCCCCGTTGTGCCACACTTCCTTGCAGGGGTAGAGTGGACGGTTAGCAGCAGTGCAGATCCACTTTTTGCAGCTTTTATCGCATCTTTTGTTAGGTGGGTTACATATGTAGTAACCTTCTCTTTTGGTATTGTATTATGTATCTAGAAAATCTCCATCAGACCTTGTAGTATGAATTAGAACGAGAGATGATTATATGTATATTATTTTACAGGTGAGATCGTTGTTATGTTAGTGGATATTTCTTTTATTCATATCTGTGATTCTCTCGGTCTCATATAAGTTGTAAATTTTTATTCCGCCGTTGTTATTGTTGATCCTAACTAGGGAGCAACCAAACTTAACACCTTATGCTTGTTTTATATTTTAATTACATAAAAACTGTGATCTTTACTTAAAAACTAAAATTTTATAAAAATTCCGCAAAAAGGGTTTTTGATCTTGGTTTTTGCCTTACTCGGTTGTGTAGATATCTTGAGATATTATACAATCTAAGTGTAGGTCACATCCAAACTTTGGGTCGTGACAAAGTTGGTATCAGAGCCTAGGATTAACCTTACAGAGTCGAGTAGTGAGTTAAGATAAGTTTACGTGGGTCTGTGAATTAGGATGACCTTTGCTTTGATGGAGTAGGTGAACTAGGATGAGTGCAGTATCGTACGTATGTTCCGCGGCATATTTACGTTACCATAATCAGCGTAACTAACCTTAGGATGTATATCTTGATCTATTCTTCCTTTGATTCTCTGTTATTGATTGTTCCTATTCGTAAGCTTTATCAACTCTCGTTTCTTGTTCCAGTTGCTATGGTTACGCGAGCTAGGCGAGCCGCAGCCAGAGATGCAGCTAGAGCGAGTCCGCCTGTGACGGCAACTGCTACACCGGACGTTCCGGCAGTGCATGAGCATGTTGATCCTCCTCCTCCAGATCGTATGACTAGGATAGAGGAGGGCATGTTAGGATTGCAGCGAGTGGTAGGACAGTTAGCTGAGGCCACTCGAGTAAAGAGACAGGATCTGGCACCGACTATGGCAGAGTCCGATGTATTGCCCACGCAGACGGTCGCACTAGTAGAGACGAGAGTGATGGAGGTATCGCTTCCAGAGTTTATGAGTTTGAGACCACCGGTATTTACAGGGACCGATGTAGCGGAGAATCCTCAATCCTTTCTTGATAGGATGGAGAGGATTGGCAGATCATTGCGATGTTCTGATGCGAGGTCAGTTGAGCGGACTAGCTTTCGTTTGGAGGGACTTGCACATGAGTGGTGTGAGTCGATGGAGAGAGGACGAGTTGTTGTTCTTCCTCCGATGTCATGGACCGAGTTTTCCGAGGTCTTTCTTGCCAGATTTCTTCCACAGAGTGTGAGGGACGCCAGAGCTAGCAGTTTTGAAGTGTTGCGGAAATCTGCGAGTATGTCAGTGGCAGATTATGATTTACGATTCACCCAATTATCGCGCTATGCTCCATACTTAGTTCCTACGGATGAGCTTCGGGTGAAGAGGTTCATAAGGAGTCTAGATACGCAGCTGTTTCTGGCTATAGGTTCCCAGCATTTTGATACGTATGCGCAGGCCATGGATACAGCGATGCGAGTCGAGGAGCGTTTGAGCGAGGCAGTGGTCGTTCCAGAGCCAAAGAGGATTAGACCTATGGGATCAATGACTAGGCAGTTTGGCAGAGGTAGGGGTAGGTACACTCCAGGCCGTAGTTTCGGACGAGGTTGGACCTAGGGCCAGATGTTCAGTTCATACCCCGATGATCAGAGAACCCCATTTACATGTTATAGTTGTGGACTTCCAAGATATATGGCTAGAGAATATACACGCCATGGCGGGACTGTTACTCCGCCGGCTGCGTTACCCCCTCCACCTTCTACACCGATGGCTTTACTTCTTCCCCCAGTTGGCACTACGCGTCAGACAGTTGCACCATGAGGTCGAGGCTTTGCAGGACGCTCCCAGAGAGGTCGAGGAGATAGAGGTAGAGGATGACAGGATGCGGGTAGGGGCCAGGCATGGGTTTTTGCGCTGACTCCACAGGATGCCCAGGCATCAAATGCAGTTGTGATAGGTACTCTTGTAGTATGTTCCTTAGAAGCCCATATCTTATTTGATCCCGGTTCTACACATTCTTACGTATCTTCACGCTTTGCACTTTATTTGGGAAACGAGTCGTTGTTGTTAGAGTTACCATTAGTGGTACTTATGCCGGTGGGAGATTCTTTTGTAGCTCGACACGTATTCAGGTCATGTTCTGTACGTATTTGTGATAGAGATTCGCCGTTGAACTTATTCTCCTGGATATGTTAGATTTCGAAATACTTATCGGTATGGATTGGTTGGCCGCTTTTCATACCTATGTATATTACCGGGGGAAAGCGGTTAGATTTTGTTTTCCAGGTGAACTGGTTTTTGTTTTGCAGGGGGACTGTAATATAACTCCTGCCAACATGATTTCTGCTCGTTGTGCGAGATGACTCTTGAAGAGGGGTTGTCATGGGTTCTTGGCATTTGTTCAGGACTTAGGAGTCGCTGAGATTCTATTGGACCAGGTTCCGATCGCATGAGAATTTCCGGAGGTGTTTCTCGCTGAGTTACCAGGATTATCGCCCGATCGCGATATTGAATTTTGCATTGACTTGATTCCAAGTGCGGGGCCTATTTCTATACCATCCTATTGGATGGCCCCGATGGAGTTAAAGGAACTCAAAAGCCAGTTGCAAGAGTTTTTAGATAGAGGACTTGTGCGTCCACTACTACAAATATGGTTTGCCCCTACGGATTTATCGGTAGGGGCAACCCACTGCCCCTACGGATATATACGTAGGGGCGAAAAAAGACCCCGTAGGTGCAAAGGCCGCAGGTGCAAGTTGAGGTCCCGAACGTGCCCCTACGGACAAATTTATGCCCCTACGGATAACTCAGTAGGTGCTATAGCCCCTACGGAGTACCCCGTAGGGGTAATAAAATCATATATTTAATTTTTTTTTTGAATATATTGTCTGTACCTACGGATATGTCCGTAGGTCCTATTACGTCCCCTACGGCTGTATCCGTAGGGGATATAAAGTAGCCCCTACAAATATATCCGTAGGGGCCACTCCCAACACACTGCACTGAGATCGGGGGGAAAATATCAGGGAACCTGATATTTTTCCCCTACGGTTATATACATAGGGGATAAACAGTGGCGCCTACGTTCATATCCGTAGGGGCACCCCCAACACCCTGCACTGATATCAGGTGGGAAAATATCAGGTTTCCTGATAGTTTGCCCCTACGGCTAACGCCGTAGGGGCAACATATATACCTACGGATTAATCCGTAGGTACATTTTGTCTGTATTTTTTTTTAAAAAAGGGCTGCTAGATTTTTTCCCGCCCTGTGCACAATACTATATACATCAATCAAATCATATATTGCAGTATTCATAATCACATCCCACGCATATATATAATATACAAAAGAAACCCAAAAACTGAATATGATATAAATTCAAACCAATATCAATATCGTTTCAAAATGTAGTACAATGTGATATAAATAAATACATGTTTCAAAAAATAAGAACCAAAAATCTACCCTAGTTCGGTCCAGCTCCACCTCCGAATAACATTAAAATAACGCGCGCCTGCTCCTCGGTAAATACACTCTCCAATGCTACAGATAAGGGAGTCTGAGCGGCATGTGGAGCTGGCGTTGTGGTCTGCGCAGCCGCCGTCGAGGTAGTCGCTTGCGGAGCCGCGGCTGCGGGAGTCTGAGTGGGCGGTGGAGCTACAGGAGCTGTCTGCGGAACCGCAGCCGATGTAGTGGCTTGCGGAGCCGCAGCCGAAGGAGATGCATGTGGAGGCTCGGCCGATCTACCCTGTCGCGTCTGGACATAACGTGTGTAAGAAACGTGTAAGAACTGTGTATTATTCGAATTCGTTTCATTATTAAGTTATTTCGAAACCCTGTTTGGATATCTAGTTTGGAAAAGCGTTGTTTATTTTAATTACATATGTATGTATGATTAATCAAACTTAATTCTAAAACCAAATAAGCTCAAGCTACGTACTAATTATGGATATGTTGATATGTATATAATATGAAATGATATTTTACTATAAAGTAGTATACATACCAGCATCTCCTTCAACTCCTGAACGGTGGCCCTCAAGCTATCCAGTTCCTGATGGACATGCCGGCCACTGGAGACGGAGGAAGTAACTGCCGGGGTGGAGTCCAACCTCATATGGGCCCTGCTGGGGCCCAATCCCCGGCCTCTCTCCCAACCTCCGTGGTGCCCTCCGTGTGCGGCGTCCAGAACTGGGGTCAGCAGCCTCGGATCGTTCTGTCTGGTAAAATCGATCCCCGAGGCCTGGGCCTGCTCAACCACCCGCTCCTACACCCACATTAAGCAGTAAAGTATAAGTATAAAATTTAAACTTGAACCTTCCAAAACTAAAATTTCAAATTTGGGTAGAAAAAATATTAACACTTACGCAGTACTCCTGGGTAGCGACGTCGGGACATCGAAGCTCGCCCGTGGCGGGATCTGTCGAGGTGCCGTGGACGGCAAGATATGCGGACAGCACGCTCGGTGTACCACCTGACGCCACGGTCCGAGCTGTCTGCAATATTAGAAAGTAACTCTTAATATTAGAAATATTAGAGAATAACTCTTAATATTGCAGAATATTAGAGAATAACTCTTAATTTACCGATAACTCCATGGCTCGAGTAATGTTCCTCGAGCCACCTGTGTAAGTGGGGCGACCCCTCTTCGCCGACTTCCTGTTCTCCGTATTCTGAGCGGCCTTTTTCTGCACAACGCATTAACATTTAGTTTTCTAATTAAGAAACACAAAGAAATAAATTATATCATAAATAATGAATTAAATTTAAAATACATACTCGTTTGCGTTCGGAGTCGAAATAAGCGCACAATATAGGCCATGTCTCTACGTCGACTCTCGCAAACGCCGGAGTAGATAGGAGGGCCGCTCTCTCTGCCTCAGGGGTCGCTATCCACAGGGAGTAGCAGTCGGCCTTCAGCTCATTCCTGTTGTATCGGACCTTGGCCTGCATGTTCTTCATCAGGCCATTGTACAGAGCATGAAGGTCGAGCACCCTCCCCGGGTGATCAGGGTCGGCTACAGGCTGAAAATCGTAATCCAACTGAAAATACAAAAAAACATTGTTATTAGATTGCAAGTGTTAATAATAAATATATTGGATAGATCAAATGAAAATATATATTAATACATACCTGAGCCTGTTCAAAGAAGAGGGCGAATGAGCGCTGGTGCTGCTCGCCCCACTCAACGTGAAGTGGATAGTTCTTCACGATCCGGCTCTCGTCCCCCAAATACCGGCCGAACCTCTCGGCATGAGGACCGGTATAGCGATAGTCAAGGGTAAAAAATAGGGGGAATGCTGCCTCCCCCCTAGCTCTATCAGGCCTCAGCCTATGGGACTGATTCGGGCCTCGAGTCCCCCTCTGGGGGTGGAGAGGCCCTGCGTCTGCACGAAATATCAAGACAATCAATAATAAGACAAAGTTGTATTAAGAATTCAAGTGTGATATATACCTCCGGTGAATAGCGCACGAGCCTGGGCCCGAGCAGCAGCACGAGCGGGACGATAGTTCCTCCGGTGAGGAACAACCGGGGTCCCGGACGCATCCCCTCCAACTGTAAAATAAACATCGACGCTAAATCTCCATGAAGTTCATATTTATTCTATAGAGCATATGTAAAATAAATAAATATTTTAAATTTATTCATACTAACCTGCAGACGATGCGGAGGGTATGGAAGCGGCAAGAGTGGCCCCTGTGGAAGGTGTGGACGCACCACCTATAATTAGACAATTAAAAATAGATTTTATAAGTAATTGCAAAAAGAATGTGTAGATCAATAATATAACGTTCTAAATCAATATGCATGCACTATAGGACATATAAACATACCCGCAGGTGCGGTGGTGTCACCACCTACAGCTAGACAATAATAAAAATTGCTAAGTAAGAGCAAAAGGAATGTGTATATTTATGATATAGCATTCTAAATCAATATACATACACTATATGATATATAAACATACCTGGAGGAGCGGGGGTGGCCTCTGTCCCAGATGTGGACGCATCACCAACAACTAGACAATCAAACATTGACAATATAAGTAATTTTTACATAAACATGCATGAATATCTGTAATATTACATTCAAAATGGATATGCGTGCAGTATACCTGGAGGTGTGGCCAAATCAACACGGAAGGAGGCATCCGAAGGGGTCTCCGATCTGGGTGCAAGACCGGCCCTCTGAAGCTCCCTACGGAGCTCTCCGGGCGGCAGAACCGCTCTGCCACTGCCTCTGCCGCGGCTGGAGCTCCTGCCGCCCCTCGCTGCTCCCGACATCGTCATCAAATCTAGATAAACGGTTCGTGGACGCATTAGACAATCATTAAAAGTATTGACTATATATGATCTAGAGCGTAAAATGTGAAGTAATAATATAACATTACTGATAACCTTTTTCGTTTCGTGGGTGCATCATACATATCTACTTGGATTTCATCGTCGATGTCATTTCTAACCCACGTAACTTCATGATCGGTCGAAGACAACCCGTCCTTCGAAACAGACGGTCGGAGCACTTTAAGCCTTCTCTCTTCTTCGTCCCCATCGCTGTCCTCGTATTCTGGGACATCGTAGACATCTCTAGGTTTCCATCGGCATACAACACTCCACCCCGGATGCTTCAAACACTGTGAGTAGTATACTTGGAACGCTTGGTTCGGAAAGATAAACGGATCGTCCTCACCGTAAAATCGAAGTGTGTTCACACTTGTCAATCCATATTCATCTTTCCAGGTCCCAAGACTGCTTCTCCACTTGTCTGTATCGGTTCGCGGATCGTACCAAGTACAGTGGAATATATAAAAGGGTTCTGATCGTCCGGGATAGTGGATGCCGAGTATACAATTTAAGTACCCATAGTAAATCACACCGTCCGATCCTACCGTCGCAATCCCACTGTTCTGAGTGATTCTAGATGTTTCTATGTCCTTAACTTCGAATTTGTATCCAAGGACACCAAATCCTTTGTAATGTGCAACCTCCATACTAGGAAATTGAGCTAAACATCTTGAATCACTCTCAAATGATGCAGACAAGTTCGGATCGTGGATCTAACAAAACAAATTTTACGATAAATACATAACGATACAAGTTTAGATTAAAACCGATAGCAATAAAATGTAATTCGAATAACTTACATGCTCTGTGACCCAATCACAAAAATTATCCTGATGGTATTTTTCCAAACGCTCTTCGTTCCAATCAGGATGCCCCTCACGTACCTCGTTAAAATGAGTTCTGTTTTCGACAAATAATTGTGACATTAATATTATGTCATTTCATACACAAACACAGATATAACAATTAATCCAAAAGAACTTACTCTCTAATTTGTTCAAGACATACGCAATTAAGCAAGATAAACCGGTATATCTTGTTGATAAACATAGTGTCTATCCTCTTATACTCGGCTTTACCATATGGCCCGTCTTGAATTCTTCGTGGTCGGTTAAGCCTTGTCTCAATGTTCTCGTCCAGATAGCGGGAACAAAATGTGGTTGCTTCATCAAGAAGATAACCTTGCATGATAGAACCCTCTGGTCGATTTTTATTGCGTATATACTTCTTAAGAGTGTAAAGGTACCTAATGAGAATATGTTGAATAAATAAACACGGGCATACATGACAAAAATAAATTTATAAATTGCGCGAAACGAAAAATTTAACATACCTCTCGACGGGATACATCCATCGATATTGTACCGGTCCGGCTAATTTCGCCTCAGTTGCAAGATGAACCGTTAAGTGTATTATGATATCGAAGAATGACGGTGGGAAAATACGCTCAAACTTGCAAAGTATCTACGCAATAGAATTTTCTAGTTTATCCAGCGTCGCAACCTCCAGCGTTTTAGCACACAACTCCCTGAAAAAACAACATAGGTCGTTGATTACCAGACCAACCGAGTCAGGGAGAGAAGTCCTGAGGGCTAATGGAAGAAGGTGCTCCACGATAACATGGTGGTCATGACTTTTCAGCCCATCGATCTTGCCCTTCACAATTTTTATTTTCTTGCTGAATGATCCTGAGAAGCCTGTGGGGACTTTCAAATCATGCAACACCTGCAGGAATCTTTTCTTCTCCGGTTGTGACATATGATAAGCGGCATTGGGAAGTACAAACTTGCCCGGTTTACCCGCTACCGGTTTAGGGTGCAGTTCACTTCTTATTCCCCACTCTTGTAGATCCATCCGGGCATTCATGTTGTCTTTCGATTTCCCGTCTTTACACAGAAGCAAGTTAAGTATGTGCTCTGATACTCCCTTCTCTATATGCATGACATCCAGACAATGACGCACTGAATTTGTAGACCAGTACGGAAGCTCGAAGAAAATGCTTAACTTGTTCCAATATTGTGGTTTGACCTGTCTCGTCGGATCCATCCCGAAGGTCACGTTATTGTAACCATCCCATTTAGCAGTCACGTCCTCTCCGGACAATGGGGATGGAGGCCCAAGAAGCTCCTGATGACCATCAAAGTGAACCGTGTCTAACCTATAGGGGTGGTCTGGAGGCAGAAAACGTCGATGGCCGCAATAACAAACCTTCCTGCTAAAATTCAAAAATTTTGATGTTGTGTGTTCATGGCAATGAGGACATGCTTTGTGACCATGTACGGACCAACCTGAAAGCATTCCATACGCAGGAAAGTCATTAATTGTCCACATTAAAGCCGCACGCAGTATGAAGGTTGTATTTGTGTTTGAATCATATGTCTCTACACCATCAATGAACAAAGTTTTCAGCTCCTCAATCAGAGGTCGGAGATAGACGTCGATATTGTTCCCCGGTGAGTTTGGTCCGTCGATAAGAAGAGGCATCATAAAGTATGATTGGTCCATAGCCAACCAAGGCGACAGATTATAAATTATCATTACAACGGGCCATGTACTATGACTTCCAGCCATATAGTTGAATGGGCAGAAGCCATCGGCAGCCAGTCCGAGCCGGACATTGCGAGGATCGCTACTGAATATTGCGTGCCTCCTATCGAAATCCTTCCATGCCGGTGAATCTCTTGGATGGCTCATTTTTCCATTTTCGCTTGGAGGAGCACAGTGATGCCAAATCATTGCCTCGGCTATTTTCTTGCACCTAAATAGCCTCTGTAGCCTCTGTGTTATGGGAAAATATCGTGCTATCTTCACAGGTATATCAGGCTTCTTATCAGAATCTTTCGGCTTATACCTGGCCTCTCCGCATGTTGGACACTCTTTCAAATCTGAATTCTCTTTCCGGTACAACACGCAATTTTTAGGAAATGCTTGAATCTTCTCGCACTTTAGACCCAAATCAGACATCATTTTCTGGGCTTCGTACCAGCTTTCGGGCACATTATTTCCCGGAGGCATAGAATCTTTCAAGAACGAAAGAAGCATTGTGAATGACTTGTTGCTCCATCCATTTAGGCACTTAATTTGGAAAAGTTGGACGAACCATGAGAGGGTGGAATACTTCGCATTCTCATAAATTGGTTTCCTAGCATCATTCATGAAATTTTCATATTTATCCGCACGCGGTCCTTGACCGGAAGGAATGTCATCTTCGGTACGAATAGATTCACCTAGGGCAGCCTCTACCATATCCTCCATTTCTTCTGATGGAAATAAATTTCCGTATCCTGCCGTATTACCGAATTCTTCTTCTTCTCCTGCCGCATTATCGTGTTCTCCTTCTTCTACCGCAGTACTGCATTCTTCTCCTTCCCCGTGATATTTCCAAATTGAATAAAGTCTAGTAAACCCATATTTTACAATATGAAGCTCTGCCAATTCTACCTTCCGCCAGTACTTATTGCCACATCTATCACACGGACAAAGAATCTTCTCTATTATGATTTTATTATGTGCTCGTGCAAATTCAAGGAAAGCAGCAACTCCTGCGACAAACTTAGATTGCATACGTTGTTTCCAATCCACATACATCCAGTCCTTAACTCTGACGTACTCATGGGCCATGTTAGACTGAATAACATATAAATTGTAGGTTATGCTGACTATATTGAGAAATATAAGAATGGGATAGTTACTGACAAAGAAGAAAATTCATGTATATGCTTTGTGTGTGCGTTTGTCGTTGAAAAGAATAAATTATCGCACGTTATGTTGACCGATAGACGGGGACTAAGTGGCGCTTTTAGTTTCATATATGGGTATCGATGGGAATATGAAGGTTTCATATTATCATATATTGGTTTTAACCCGAACATCTTTAGTCGCTCTCTGATTATGCGTTTGTATGTATGTGTTCCGGCTGTCGGGGGTAGGCTTCTATCCCATTAAGAATGTATAGAGCGAACGCCCATCACTTGTGCTTTCAACCGTTTCGAGTAAATTTCGGCAGCACCTCCCCGCTGTTCTCCGAGTACACTGTAATAGAATAGATAATCATTTCAAAGCTGTGAAACACGTTGAAATGAACATCTAATCTATCTTTGTACACGGAGAACCAGCGGAAAGGTACCGACGAAATATCTCGAAATGGATGAAAACACAAGTGAATGAAGGCGTTTGCTTTATACATTCTTAACTTGTCCACACGGGACAAATCTATGGGTTACCATACGATTGAATTTTCTCGTCGCGTAGACTATACGACGGTTGTTAGTATCGAGCTATACTGTCCGATATTTAACAACCTTCGTATAGTTCTAGGTCACGACGAGCATCGCACGTATGTTAACCGATAGACGGGGACTAAGTGGCGCTTTTAGTTTCATATACGGGTATCGATGGGAATATGAAGGTTTCATATCATCATCGAGTATCATATATTGGTTTTAACCCGAACATCTCGAGTCGCTCTCTGATTATGCGTTTGTATGTATGTGTTCCGGCTGTCGGGGGTAGGCTTCTATCCCATTAAGAATGTATAGAGCGAACGCCCATCACTTGTGCTTTCAACCGTTTCGAGTAAATTTCGGCAGCACCTCCCCGCTGTTCTCCGAGTACACTGTAATAGAATAGATAATCATTTCAAAGCTGTGAAACAACGTTGAAATGAACATCTAATCTATCTTTGTACACGGAGAACCAGCGGAAAGGTACCGACGAAATATCTTGAAACGGATGAAAACACAAGTGAATGAAGGCGTTTGCTTTATACATTCTTAACTTGTCCACACGGGACAAATCTATGGGTTACCATACGATTGAATTTTCTCGTCGCGTAGACTATACGACGGTTGTTAGTATCGAGCTATACTGTCCGATATTTAACAACCTTCGTATAGTTCTAGGTCACGACGAGCATCGCACGTATGTTAACCGATAGACGGGGACGAAGTGGCGCTTTTAGTTTCATATATGGGTATCGATGGGAATATGAAGGTTTCATATTATCATCGAGTATCATATATTGGTTATAACTTGAAAAACGTGCCGTTGAAACAAATTATTGTTCTCCACCTTGCACTCTCTTAACAATGGTACATGCATTAAACATGTAGAGCTATCTATAACAACTCTAAAGTTTCACCTGTTGGGTTCAACAAAAAGGTTTTTGATATAACAAACACAATCTTCCTCAATTTTTCCCTTGAATCGATGTGAAATTAATAGTGTCCATATGACACAATGGATATATTTTCTACACAAAAGGAAAAAGGCAAACAATAGTAAAGCAATTATAATTCTATCAAGTATCCATACTGAAAAAGAATAAATAGCAAACTAAAAATTAATCACTAATGAAAAACAAACAAAAGTGCTTATTATTATACTTCAGAGGTTATAAGTGCTTGATCCCCATAGTACATAGGCTGTATCCGCAATAAACCCTTTTCTATATACTTGAGTGTATAGAATTTCTAAAAGTTACACACGGTTTTTCTAAATCCAATTCTTTCCTTTCACTACAAAACCCTTTATATTTTCTAATAGGTACCAAGAACTTTCAAAGTTTTTGGATATGCACAAAAAGAAAGTATTGCCAATAAGATTGACATAACCCAAATGACTTTGACCCATTACATATAAATGTCATGGTCTTTCAATATTTATCAAACAAATACCATAGACTTTGTTTGTTACAAATAAATACCATGAAGTTTTAACGTTTCACATAATTTTCATAGATTTTGTTGTTTACAAATACATACCATTGACCTCCAACGTTTTCCAGATAAATACCATGAATTTTGTTGTTTACAAATAAATACATGAACTTTCAGCGTTTTTTAGATAAATCCCATAGACTTTCATGGACCATTTTCTCATATAAAAATCATGGACTGTGTTATTCACAAATAAACAGTATCGACTTTCACTATTTTCCAGATCAATCCCCTAAAATTTCACCTTTTTAAGCCTAACCCAGCCCCAGCCGAACCCCAAGCCAACACCAAACCCTAACCCGGCCTAACCCTAACCCCAACCCAGCCCCAGCCGAACCCCAACCCAACACCAAACCCTAACCCCAACCCAGCCCCAGCCGAACCCCAACCCAACACCAAACCCTAACCCCAACCCAGCCCCAGCCGAACCCCAACCCCAACACCAAACCCCAACCGAACCCTAACCCTAACCCTAACCCCAACACCAGTCGAACCCCAACCGATCGAACCCGTACCCTAACCCTAATCCTAACCCTAACCCCAACCGATACCTAACCCTAACCCTCATCGCTACCCTAACTTCATTAAAATAATGTTTAACTAACCTGTAGGCTAGGCGGTGGAGGAGACGACGGAGACGCAATCGGCGACGACGAGGGCGGTGGCGACGACGAGATCACTGCAGGCGGTGGCGACGACGATTCGGCCGGCGGTGGCGACGACGAGATCACTGCAGGCGGTGGCGACGACGATTTGGCCGGCGCTGGCGATGACGAGAACGGCGATCGGTGGGAACGTCAAGGTTTGGGGATTTAGGTTCGCGCGCAACGATAAAGGAAATAAGAAATAATCAGCGTAGGGATCGATCACTTAAATCGCTATTTAGATGTCCCTACGGATATACCCGTAGGTGCTTGGTTTGCGCCACCGTAGGGGCAAAAAACACTTTAAGATTTAATAAATTTTAAATAAATATTGAACGACCGTAGGGGCAACCACTTTGCCCTACGTATTAATCCGTAGGGCCAAACTTTTATTGCCCCTACGGATGATATTATCCGTAGGGGCAACCCCTTATTTTACTAGTGACAGGAATGCTTCTAGAAGAAGGACACCTCATATTTATTTTTCTATTTAAAAAATAAAAGGAAATGAGGTGTAAAGTGGGGAGTTATGAAGCATGGTTCTTTGCATGTAGAGAAGTATGGTTTGTAAAGAAGAAGGACAGCAGTATGAGACTGTGCATCGACTACCGACAGCTGAATCGCGTCACTGTGCAAAAAAAGTATCCCTTACCTCGTATCGATGACTTGTTCGATCAGTTGTAGGGAGCCGGCTAATTCTCGAAGATTGATCTGCGGTCAGGGTACCACTAGTGAAAGTTCGGAAGGATGAAATTCCGAAGACTGCTTTTCGTACCCGATATGGGCACTATGAATTTCTGGTGATGTCGTTCGGACTCACCAATGCCCCAGCAGCATTTATGGATATGATGAACCGCATTTTTAGGCCTTTCCTTGATCAGCTTATCATTGTATTCATAGATGATATCCTTGTTTATTCCCGAAGTCTGGAGGAGCACGAGCAGTATTTGCGTATCACGTTGCAGACCTTGAAGGAGCATCAGCTGTTTGCAAAATTCTCCAAGTGTGCTTTCTAGCTAGATAGTGTGGATTTCTTGGGTCACGTGGTAATGAGAGAGGGTATACATGTGGACCCAAAAAGATCGAAGCAGTGCAGCACTGGCCCAGACCTGTGTCAGTTACAGATATTTGCAGTTTCTTAGGTCTGGCAGGTTATTACCAACGCATTGTGCAGGATTTATCTCGGATCGCTGCACCGCTGACCGGCTGACTAGGAAGGAGGTTCCATTTCTGTCGACAGATGCATGTGAGCAGAGTTTCCAGCAGTTGATGACTCGCTTGACGACTGCACCTGTATTATCGTTACCTTCTGGGTCAGGTGGCTTTGTTGTGTATTGTGATGCCTCTATAATGGGTTTAGGCTGTGTGTTGATGCAGCACGGCAGGATTGTAGCTTATGCTTCTCGACAGTTGAAGAGACACGAGCAGAACTACCCCACTCATAATTTGGAGATGGCTGCAGTAGTTTTCGCACTAAAAATTAGGAGATATTACTTATATGGAGAGTCGTGCCAAATCTTCACAGATCATAAGAGTTTGAAGTATATTTTTCAGCAGAAGGATCTGAACCTAAGGCAGCGGAGATGGATGGAACTTGTAAAGTATTACGATTGTGAGATCTTGTATCATCCAGGCAAAGCGAATGTTGTAGCAGATGCTTTGAGTCGAAGGCCTGGAGGTAGATTATCTCATTTATGCGTCTTGCAGAGACAGTCTTCGACAGACTGGAAGATTTTATGTGATGGTCGTATACAGTTTGAGTTCACCTCGACGGGAGGAAAGTTAGCACATGTTCGCACCAGACCTCAGTTATTGGATCATATTCGAGAGACACAGCCCGCAGATGCTTGTATGACAGAGATTATGGATCAGGTTAGGCAGGGCAGAGAGTCAGAGTTCATGATTGATGACCGTGGAGTATTACGTTTTGGGACTCGTCTTTGTGTACCAGATTCAGATGGGTTGAGGCGTGAGATCTTAGAGAAAGCCCACGGATCAGCATATAGTATTCATCCTGGTTCCACCAAGATGTACCATGACTTGAAGGAGGTTTATTGGTGGGAAGGAATGAAGAGGGATGTTGCGGAGTTTGTATCGAGATGCCTGACTTGTCAGCAAGTCAAAGCTGAGCACCAGAGGCCGGCAGGAGAGTTGCAGCCCTTGCCCATTCCGGAGTGGAAATGGGATCAGATTTCTATGGATTTCGTTGTGGGTCTATCCAGGACTAGCAGAGGGTATGATTCCATTTGGGTGATTGTAGATAGATTAACGAAGGCAGCTCACTTTCATCTGGTGAAGACGACGTATGGGTTTGCACAGTATGCTCAGATTTATATCGACGAGGTTATACGATTGCATGGAGTTCCGACATGCATAGTATTAGATAAAGGTACCCAGTTTACCAGCAAGCTATGGCAGAAATTTCAAGAAGCTCTTGGCACACGATTGAGCTTTAGCACGGGTTTTTACCCATAGACATATGGTCAGTCGGAGCGGACCATCCAGACACTAGAGGATATGCTTCGGGCTTGTAGCCTTGATTTCGGTAGTAGTTAGGATCGTCAGTTACCTTTGATAGAATTCTCGTACAACAACAGTTTTCAGGAGACGATCCAGATGGCACCCTTTGAAGCTTTGTATGGGAGGAAATGTCGATCACCCATTTGCTGGACGGAACTGAGCGAGAGTAGCATCTTGGGACCGCAGATAGTACAAGAGACTACAGAGAAGATTCAATTGATACGGGATTGAATAAGGGCAGCCTAGTGCAGACAGAAATCATATGCAGATCGACGACGTCATAGACTCGAGTTTCAGGTGGGAGATCATGTGTTCCTTCGAGTGTCTCCGATGAAAGGTGTGATGCGTTTCGGGAAAAAGGCGAAGCTCAGCCCCAGATATGTTGGACCTTACGAGATTCTGGAGAGAGTTGATGCTGTAGCTTATCGTTTAGCACTTCCACCGAGTTTTCCCGATGTGCATCCAGTGTTTCACGTTTCGATGCTTCGCAAGTATCTTCACGATCCTTCTCACGCGATCCAGCATCAGACCTTACAGCTTGAGCCGGATTTATCCTACACAGTGCAGCCAATCGCTATTCTAGATAGGTAGGAAAAGAAACTAAGATCGAGGGTAATTCCATCTGTAAAGGTTCTTTGGCAAGGAAAGAATCGCGAGGAGAGTACTTGGGAGACTGATGATGCGATGTGGAAGAAATTTCCACATCTTTTCGAAGGTATGTCTAGTTAATTTTTAAATTCGGGGACCGAATTTTCTTAAGGGGGGAATATTGTAACATTCGGAAAATTTAGAAATAAATAAAATTAATTAATTAAATAATAAAAAGTTAAATTAAAAAGTTATTAAAACCAAATAAGACAATTTCATAAGATGTATATAAAACAAATTAAATTAAAATTTTAGTATGCAACATAAATAAAATATAAGGGGTTTAATGTGAATTTTAGCTTCATTTTAATAAAAATGGTGTTTTATAATAACATAAGTTGTGAAGGGTTTCTATGTACAGTTAGGAATTTGTACAAATGGGAATTAATTAAGGGTGTAAGTGAAAAAGAGGTAAATTATGTTTTGGTTCAGAATTTTATCTTAAGATAAATCAAAATGAAAAGATAATGCATTGCCACCACCTTCTTACATGCACAACCCACACCCCACACCTCCTCCTTGCATGAGGATGGCACATTTAGGTCTTTGACACCTCCTCCTACCACCTTACTTTTCCTATCACCACATATATCATGTGTTCAGATCATTTAGCTAGACTAAAAATCTGAAATTTTAAAGAAAGAAAAAGAAACCAAGAACAAACATAGAAGAACAAAAGAAAGGAGAAGAGCTAAGTCTAGGATTTCCTCATCATCATGCTAGGACTAGGAGCTTGTGCATCTTAGAGGGTGTTCTTCCAGCAAATTACTTGAAGGTAAAATCCTTAATCACAGTAGGAATTTAGATTCTGTAACTAGTTTAAATTGAAATGAAAATTTTCTATAATATCGTATTTTAGTCAAAACTAGGCTCTGTTTGAATCTGCTGTAGTTTAGAGAAAAATTAACTTAACTAAACAGGGTCTTAATGATGTATGTTGAACCTAGAGCAAACCATAGGAGTACGAACCAGAGGGCTCGGTTTTAGGCCGGCGACCAATAGGCCAATTCCGGCGTCGCCGGACTTTGGTGGAAGTTTGGTGTTTTGGCTTGTTGGGTAGGTCTCTGTGTAGGTTTTTGGTTATTTTGGTATTGTTTAATCAAGTTAGTTTAACTGTATATAAAATCTGAAGGCTAATATCGAAAAAGGTATCTAAAAACCCAAAATACGACACGGTTAAAACGTATCGCGATGCAGAGTTGGGTTAAATTCCAGTAAGGTTAAGTGTTAGATAGCTTGAAATAGTCGTATACAATATAACTTGTACGTAGGAACGTATGTTTTCATATTCGCCGTGTCGGAGTAGCCGTTTCCTTATACAAGTTAATTTTCGATGTTAGATTCAAATACGGGAACTTCGGAGGCCACAAGGAAAGGAAAGGGATTAGTGATTTCTGAATAGTTTATGACGTATTCCGGTTAGTAGACTAAACATCTACCGGGGAATTTGGTAAAGATGGCGTGTTACGCCCGTAGTTAGATTTAAATTCATGTTTTGCTTTTGTATGTTAATTTCATCATATGCATGCTAAAATCTACATATATATCTCCAGGATTAATATTGTTAGAACACTGCACCATTATCGACGAGTTATGCTGTACATGCACATATCTACATGTTACACTACACCTCGTCGGTATTAACATATCACTGCACCCTTAGAAATTTTCTTGTTAAAAATGATTCTTATCATACTTAAATATAAATAGTCGTAGAAATTAGCATATATGATATCATATTTCATATTCAAGTATTGGTAGTTGATATAAGACGCAATTTTAATATTGAGGATTTATGGTTTTAAGTTTTCATATACTCTTACGAAAAATCAATGATTTTCATGGTTCGTGTCACGTCCACCAGGAGTTGTCGATTTTATGATTTGGTTTTTATTACGAACCGAGTTGGGGGTCATACGGTTGTGGATTTACAATTTTTATCCAGACTGAGTCGGGAGGCATACAGTTAGATACATGGTGGACCCGGTCGAGACCGAGGGGCAGGATAGTCGCACTTTAGGCAGGGAGCCTAACGAGGTTACTCGATTCCGGAGACATTTATGAACACGGCGGATATCTAGATGATATCGACCGGTGTTATTGATTATAGGATCGTTCGTGGATTGATGCCTGAAAGAGACAGAAGATTTGTGTCGATATTGGACACGGAAAGATAAACTTTATTTGGAAATAAGTGATGAGATTTCAGTTTTGGTTTATATGATTAGCAATACAAATTCAAGTTTCTCATATGCTATCATGCATCATACTTACCCATATTGCATTTAGTTATAGTCGTCATATTTACACTATTAGCCGTTATATGTTAGTTATATTCACTGAGTTGGCAACTCACCCCCGTTGTGCCACAGTTCCTTGAAGGGGTAGAGTGGACGGTTAGCAGCAGTGCAGATCCACTTTTTGCTGCTGTATCGCATCTTTTGTTAGGTGGGTTACATATGTAGTAACCTTCACTTTTGGTATTGTATTTTGTATCTAGAAAATCTCCATCAGACCTTGTACTATGACTTAGAACGAGAGATGATTATATGTATATTATTTGACAGGTGAGATTGTTGTTATGTTAGTAGATATTTCTTTTATTCATATCTGTGATTATATTGGTCTCATATAAGTTGTAAATTTTTATTCCGCTGTTGTTATTGTTAATCCTAACTGGGGATGCAACCAAACTTAACACCTTATGCTTGTTTTATATTTTAATTACATAAAAACTGTGATCTTTACTTAAAAACTAAAATTTTATAAAAATTCCGCAAAAAGGGTTTTAGATCTTGGTTTTTGGCTTACTCGGGTTGTGTAGATATCTTTAGATATTTTACAATCTAAGTGCCGGTCACATCTAAACTTTTGGTCGTGACAGGTGGGTACCCCCCGAGGCCCCCATTCGACCGTTAACATTATGTTCTTCGCCTCCGTGAAGTTCGGGCGGGTTTCGAGTTCGTTTCGACTCCCGGATTGGATCAAAAGATCGGTTTTTAAAAGGTAGCTCACTGGATTTTTTCAAGAGTTGGAAAATTGATTTAGTTTGCTATTCTCGCGCGGAATTCTAATGTCGTGGTTACTTTACAAGATTAGTGATGTGTATGTGTGTTTGCAAACGTCGACTAATTGCTATATGAAAATTAGTCGGGGTTGCACACATTAGTATTGGTATCATGTGATGGTATGTGTATATGAATATGTTGGATCGTCGTGATGAATAGCCGGGGATGTGAGAAGATCATTTTTCTTTCATTCATGTAATATGTAAAAAGCAATGTAATATTATTTTGTGGGGCACATCCGGGTTGAGGTTGTAGCCACCGTTGTATATTTTCTTTTTACTGTTTTTGCTCCTAGGATAGACTCAAGGTGGGGTGCACAAACTACCGGGTTCTCGAAGTGCCGAGTGGCCTACTCACTTTGTTGAGGGAGGTTGCTTCACTTCGGGAATTTGGTAGGTAGTTTGCTGCACCCGTAGGGGTCAAGGGTAGGGTTTGGTTATTCTTCACGACCGTGGAACCCGTCTTTCATTAAGGGCTTAAATGAAATACAGAATTCCTAGTATATCCAATGTATTCATCTGTGATCTGGAATGTTTATAAATGCGTGCAACGAATGGATATTTATATATGAGATATATAATAAACGTTGCTTATGTTTTGCACATGCGCTAGTCCATCCCCCGCTCTGCCGTTAGTTAAGTAACCTAACGGTGCATGACGGGGCCCCGTGGCGAATGCGGATGGCATAAGCGTACGTTATATTTTCGTTTCTTTTCTGTGATGTTTAGGAAACGTAAATGATGGGACAAGATTAATGTGATTAATGTTAAGAAAAAGAAACCTAAAGATGTTGTAGAATCAAACTTTTTAAAATGGGTAACTCTAGTTTTTACTTTGCATAGTGGTATTCCTTGATGCATATCCAGCACCTCTTCGATGAGGAAAGGACCAAGATCCCTTCACCGGCAGTGGCCCCTTTAGCGAAACTCGCAAATGTTATAAAGCACTCGATTGTTTTTATAGTTGATCTAACTTTTGCTTTTCATCGTGGTATTCATGAATAACCAGCACCTCATTCGATGAAGAAAGAGCCGAGATCCCTTCACCGGGAGTGACCTCTTTAGAAAAATTAGAAAGATACTAAAAAACCATTCGACCTTTTAAACTGGAGCTTAAAACACTCCTTTCACTAGATTCTACAACGATATCAAGTTCAAAACGTTAAGGGTTTTCATAAAAATCATCCGTTGCCCTCTGCCATTTTAGGAAGTAGAGTACTTAGTATTCGTGCCACGTTTGTTGACTATAGTTAAGGCGTGGTGTATACGGTAGCTAAGTGATGTCTTCCTACAAAGCATTAGATATGATCGATTAGGACATTCATATGACTTTGTTGACTATAGTTAAGGGTCATGCGGTTGGGTCTAAATCAATCACGAAATGGCGGGTAGAACTTGACTAGTGCTTATGATTTGTTGACCATAGTTAAGGTCATAAGTCACTAGGGGTAAAAATCATATCGGGAATTTCAAGAGTTGAAATTTGCAATGAGATTGCATACCTTCTATTTGATAGTTGGATCCCGATCCCACTGTGAGTAAAATTTACTCCCGGGAGAGTTTTGCACTTTACAATTAGCTAATCCAGTAGGTGTCTAGAAAGGTGTCAACGGTGTTACGCCTCTAGGAAAACGAGGTTTATTTTAATTAGGTCCGTGCGAAAGCACGGGGAACTTCCCTCCGAGTACCGACACTGGCCTGGCCGACCGGTTAGCGAACTTGTAGATTGCAATTAATCCTGGATAATTTTCTTTTTAAGGTTTGAAGGAAAATTTGATAAAAAGCAGTGGGAGACATCGATTAGATAAGATTAATAACCAATCTAATTATTCAAGAGCAATCGCTGAGTGTCTTCTTTTCTCTCTCCTAATGGCAGATACCTATGACGGGATTTAAGATTTTATTAGACAAGAATAAACTCACGGGACCGAATTACAAAGATTGGCTAAGGAACGTAAATATTTCCCTGACCTATGATAAGGTCGGATACGTCCCTACTACTCCACCCCCTCCTAGCACAGGCCCTGATTCTTCAGTTTCGGATAAAGAAATCCGCAAGACATGGGATATAGACTGCGCAACAGCCAAGTGTCTCGGGCTTGCTTCTATGAACAATGAACATCAGAAGCAGCACGAGAAGATGGATGTACAATCCATCTTTCTCCATACAAAGGAGTTGTATAGAGAGGAATCTCGCACTCTCCGATACAAGGCATCTCGAAAGTTGTTTCAAATGCATATGGTTGCTGGCGCGTCTGTAGTTGACCATGTATTGAAGATGATTGGAATTATCGAAGAACTATAGGATCTGGGTTGGACCATGGAGAACGAACGATATATTGATATTGTTCTACAGTCCCTCCCCCCTGCCTTTGCTCAATTCATTGTAAACTTCAACATGCACAACATGGAGAAGTCATTACCTGAACTCCTCAATATGTTGAGGAGTGCAGAGAGCAAGCTAAAAGTAGCGAAAACTTCCGCTCTAATTGCTGGGCCATCTTTCTCCTCCGTCCCGAAAGCCAAGGCCAAGGGAAAGATGAAGAAGAATCCCATCAAGCCGAGAGGCGGAGTGAAAAAGGCACCGGGAAAGGACAAGATAGGGGCTGCTGCGACAGGATGAGGGGAATGCTTCCACTGCAACCAAACTGGGCACTGAAAGAGAAACTGCATTGGATACGTGGCCGGCCTCACGAAGAAGAAGCATGGTGATGCTTCCACTTCAGGTGTGTTTGTAACATAAAACTGTTTTTCAATTAACTCTGCTTCCTGGGTATTAGATACCGGGTCAGGATCTTACATCTGCAATTGTGTGCAGGGGCTGAGAAATAGCAGGTTTTTGAAGAAAGGTGATCACACTCTCCGGGTTGCGAATGGTTCCTCTGTACATGCTACAGCAGTGGGAGAGTATCACCTTGGTTTGCCGTCGGGTTCTATATTGGTTTTGAACCCATGTTATTTTGTACCTTCGATGTAATGTAATATTATATCTATATCGTTGTTGGACAATACTGGATATAATTTTGTATTACAATCTAAAGTTATGAACATTAACCTTAATCAAGAATTGATTGGGTCCGGTACATTAAATAACGGGATATACGTCCTAAACCAGCACACAGTTTTCAATATACAACACACAAACAAAAGAAAGGTTTCAGACATAAATGAAGCTTTCATTTGGCATTGTAGACTTGGTCATATTAACGAAACAAGATTAACCAAGCTACATAAAGATGGATATTTAAACCCGTTTGAATATAAATCTTATGCGACTTGACAGTCTTGTATCAAAGGTAAAATGACCAAAACTCCGTTTACTGGACACGGAGGAGAGAGCTACTGAACTCTTAGGCCTCATACGTAGTGATGTATGTGGACCAATGTCTATACACGCGAGAGGTGGTTTTTCATACTTCATAACTTTCACTGATGATTTCTCGAGATTCGGGCATGAGTTCTTGTTGAAACATAAGTCCGAAGCCCTCGAAAAATTCAAGGAGTATAAATCTGAAGTAGAAAAACAAATAGGCTTGAGTAACAAGAAACTTCGATCGGATCGAGGAGGTGAGTATCTAAGCTCAGAGTTTCTAGATTTCTTAAATGAGAAGGTGATTCTCTCTCAGCTCACTCATCCGTACACACCACAGCATAACGGTGTGTCGGAACGGAGAAATCGTACCCTATTAAATATGGTACGATCTATGATGAGTGATGCTGAGTTACCAATATCATTCTGGGGGCACACATTAGAGACTGTGATTTATCTATTGAATAGGGTTCCGACCAAAACCGTGTCTACCACTCCATATGAGATATGGTATGGCAAGAGACCATCTCTTAAAAGAATTAGGATATGGGGTTGTCCGGTTTTTGTGACAAAGAAGAATCCGGACAAACTCGAGACACGATCAGTTTTGTGTAAATTTGTGGGATATCCAAAACACTCGTATGGATATTTTTTCTACTACAAGGAGGAACAAAGGGTGTTTGTTTCTCAGTATGCCACATTTTTAGAAAATGAATTTTTTACAAATAATATTGTTGGCAATGCGGTAGAACTGGAAGAAATTCCAGATACACAAATAATTACCGATGATTTAGTTGAACCTGAGGTTTCAATAGAACCTGACGAACCTCAGCCACTCCGTAGATCTAGTAGGACTTCTCGCCCACCTGATAGATACTACGGTTTTCTAGTTGATGGTGATAGAGAAGATTGTATCATGGATGATGATGATCCTACTAGTTTTCAGCAAGCTATCACGAGTGGTCACTCAGTGAAGTGGCTAGATGCCATGAGATCCGAAATAGAATCCATGCACACCAACAAAGTATGGAATTTGGAGGTTGCAGCTACTGGAGTGAAACCCATAGGGTGCAAATGGATCTTTATGAGAAAGATCGGTGTGGATGATCAAGTGGAGACCTATAAAGCTAGACTGGTAGCAAAAGGATTTCGTCAAAGACCGGGATTGGACTATGATGAAACCTTTTCACCAGTCGAAATGCTCAAATCCATTCGGATCCTGCTTGCTATAGCTGCTCACTATGATTATGAGATCTGGCAGATGGATGTTAAAACGACATTTCTAAATGGTGATTTAGAAGAATGTGTTTTTATGGATCAGCCAGAAGGCTTCATTGATAGTGGGAGCAGCGGAAAAGCATGCAGGTTGCTTGAATCCATCTATAGATTAAAGCAGGCATCATGGAGTTGGAACATCTGCTTTGATGATACAATCAAAGAGTTTGGTTTTAATAAAAAAGTTGATGAACCATTTATTTATAAAAGGATTGTAGAGAGTATTGTTACATTCCTCGTATTGTACGTGGACGCCATTCTCTTGATAGGAAATGATGTTCCTATGCTACAATCGGTCAAACTATTTTTATCGCAGAGGTTCTCCATGAAAGACCCGGGTGATGCCTCGTACATTCCGGGGATTAAGATCTATAGAGATAGATCTAAGAAATTATTAGGATTGTCCCATTCGAGATACATCGACACCATAATAAAGAGGTTTAGTATGGAAGATTCCAAGCGAGGTAATTTACCAGCTTATCACGGGATCACCCTCTCCAAAGAGATGTCTCCAAAGACTGATGAGGAGAGGGCTCGCATGAGCATTATACCCTACGCTTCAGCGGTAGGATCTATAATGTATGTGATGTTGTGTACTCGCCCAGATGCAGCTTATGCACTGAGTGCAGTAAGCAGTTATCAATCCAATCCAGGGGTGAAACACTGGACCGCTGTAAAGAACATTCTGAAGTACTTGAGAAGAACTAAAGAAATTTTCTTGGTGTATGGTAACGTAGATCTCCAAATGGAGGGCTTTACCTACTCCAGCTTCCAGAGCGACAAGGATGATAGTAAGTCCATCTCAGGGTTTGTATTTACCCTAAATGGAGGGGCGGTATGTTGGAAGAGTTCCAAGCAAGATACCGTCGCTGACTCTACGATGGAAGCTGGGTATATTGCTGCTAATGATGCCGCAAAAGAGGCAGTCTGGATAAGGAAGTTCATTTCTGAACTTCAGGTGGTTCCATCCATTGCAAATCCAATACCTCTGTATTGCGATAACAATGGAGCCATGGCTTTGGCAAAGGATCCAAGGTCCCATCAGAAATCCAGACATATCTTGAGGCGGTATCACTTCCTCAGGGAGATAGTGGATCGCCAGGACATCGAGGTATGGAGAGTAGACTCGAAAGACAACACAGCAGATCCATTCACCAAGGTCATCCCTCAACTCCAGTTTGAGAAACTGTTAGAGCTGTTGGGCATCCAGTACGCCGACAACTGGTTCTAGTGTAGACAGTGGGTACTTATTGCACCAACTACAGGCCTTAGTGCAAGTAGGAGATTGTTAGATATGTATGCCCTAGATTCCTATATTGTATAGGATGCTAGGCATGTATATGTACAAAACCAATCTTTGCTCGAAATGATAGTATGTTATCTTCATCCTTAGGATTATGCTTGACTACCAGGATTATGATGGAGATCATACTAGTGGGGCATGGGCAGTCTATAAGCATATCATTTAACAGTTCCTAATAGAGGGTATATCAAGACAGGGCATCGATAATACCAGAGTAGACTAGTGTGTACGTTTCTTGACCCTGGGGGCGATGGTTGATCCCACAACCATTGGTGTTTGACATCAAAGATTGTACACAGGTGCTCATTGGAGAATGGGTATACCGAACAGGACTCGCCGAGAACTCCTAGATGGTATATATACCTATTATCAGATAGCAGTTCTCTGGTGACACTTGTACAGGTTAGTCTGTAGACCCGAGATCGTCATAGTGTCTTGTGTGATTCCCATTGTGCTTTGATTTCCTCCCTACCACGGCTCTACTGAGTCGTGCAAATAGGTGGATCTTGGGTACAGTCCCGAATCGCATGGAGGCAGTGAGCGATAGGAGGGGTTTCGTCTCTCCCGGTATAAAGGGTTGATGTCGCGCTATGCTTGATCGGCCATAACAGCAAATCCCTGGCCAGGGTTCTTGAGATTTACTGATAAGAGTTATCAGTAGTTTCTCGAACCGTTATGGGCCGCAAATCAACATGACTTATAAAGTTACTGGGGTCTGACATTTACCACTCCTAGACTTCATATACGACGTATCAGACGAAGAGACCAGACTGTAAGGCAAGTGTTGCTTACAGGCTCATTAGGGTTGTGACGAATTCACTCGTCGGCCACCTTTTCGTCATGTACCTTGGTAGCCGTTACGCACAGCTAGTGCCGCTGACGTGGTTGTGGTTAAACCCACTGCCAGCGTACTATCGAGTCTTTAGAGTCCTACAAAAAGGGGTTCCCTAGTTCAGGAAAAAGATATAAAGGCCGTAAGTTTTTACGGCAGGGTTTCGATCATGTTCGTGTAATTGTTACAGGAATAATGATCGGAAGGATAATACTGGTAGGATTTGGTTTAAGCCGGATACCGGTATTATATTATTGTATTATTTGTATTAGTATTTTTCGGAATTCGTATACAGGTATACTTATACGGTATACGGTGGAGGGGTATTCTTGTAATTGTTACAAGAATACCTTCTAGAAGGAGACACCTCATAAATGGATATTTATTTTGTGAAAATAAATAAATGAGGTGGAATTTGGAGAAAGTCTAAGCATGGATGAAGGAACAGCTTCTTTCATTTTTTATTCATTTGGAGTTACTATTGAAGCATGGTGCATTTTTTTAATGCATGCTTCAATTATTTTCATTTGAGCCATATCATTTTTCCATACTTGATTTTTTCATTCATCACATACACATTCTCTCTCCTCATTCTCTCCTTCTTCCTTCTCTTTGTTTTAACCTTCACATGAGTTGTGAATCAAAAGATCAGAGCAAAAACATTATCCAATACTTGATCTCTACATCATCTAAGTGATCTCTTTTAGCAAACTTGATCACTTAGTTAAACTCTTGTGAAGAGTTTGTAGCTTGTTCGATAGCTCTCGGGTGGATATTCTTGGATCTTGAGGTGGCCAGAGACCGAGCACTTTGCGACCACAAGGAGCCTATGAGTCACATTCAAAAGAAGACCCGAAGGACCGGTTCATTAGGTATAACACTATCTTAGTAGATTAGATCTCTAGATAGTTTTGCTAGTTAAGGTTTAAGCACAAGATCTTGGTTTATATGGGTGTTGCATGCAAGAAATTTTTTGATTATCGCTTCCGCCTCCTCAAAAGTGTTGTGAGAGTGTGCAACATCCACTAACAGTATGAGACCTCGAAGGAATTGCTTCAAGCGATGCTGGCTGTCGGGTCATCTGTAAGGGACCACGTCCCTACAATGATCAGCTATATTAAAAAGCTCACGAACCTGGAGACCATGTTGGAGAACGAGTCAAGTACTGACTTGATTCAACAGTCCCTACCTTCTACTTACGCCCAGAGGAAAAAAGTTATGCTTCCAGTTGAGGGCACCCTGAAGGAAACCAGAGAGACACTCGCTCTGTTTATTAGAGACTTTCTCTTCTGGATCCAAGGCGAAAGCTAAAGGTGAAAAGAAGAAGACCTCCACAAAGCCGATAGGCAGTGTCAGTAAGGTAGAGGGGCAGGGAAGGGAAAAAGTTTCGGGGCTAACAGTAAGGAAGGAGGGATGTTCCTATTTTCACGGGAAAAGGGGCATTGGCAGAAGGAATGCGGGGCTTGGAAAGCCAGAATTCAGGATCCGAAGCATGTTGTGGCTTTGGCTTCGGGTGTGTTTGTGATTGAAAACTGTCTGTCAATTAACTCTACTTCCTGGGTATTTGATACCGGATTAGGATCTCATATCCGTAATTCATTACTGGCTTTGAGAAACCGTAGAGTTATCAAGGCAGGTGATATGACTCTCAGGGTTGCTAACTGAATGAGCGTGGACGTTGTATCCGTAGGGGAATATCAGCTACGATTGACAAGTGGGCAGATATTGATTTTACGTAACTGTTTGTGTATACCTAGTCTAGCTTGTAATATCATATCTGTATCTTTACTTTCTAAAGAAGGATATAATTTTACATTTTTATGCGATGTGGTCCGCATCCACCTTAATCAGATCAGAGTTTGATTGAGTCAGGTACAATAGAGGACGGTATATACGTGTTAAATCAAGCTCAGGTTTTCAACATCCAGAACACACTTAAAAAAAGTCTCCAGAATTAAATAAAGCTTTCTTATAGCATTGTAGACTGGGTCACATCAATGAAACACGGTTGACGAAGTAACATAGAGAGATATATTTGGATCAGTTCGAATATCAGTCTTATACAACTTGTCAATCTTGTCTCATAGGAAAGATGAAAAAGACTTCGTTCACTGGACACGGAGTAAGAGAGAGAGAGCTCTTGGGACTCATACACAGCGACGTGTATGATCCAATGTCTACACCTGCACGAAGTGGTTATTCCTATTTCATTACGTATACGGATGATTTCTCTAGGTATGGACATGTTTTCTTGATGAAACATAAATCTGAGGCCTTTGAGAAATTTCGGGAATATAAGAATGAAGAGGAAAAAAAACAAGCAAAAGTATTAAGACACTGAGATCTGATCGAGGTGGTGAATACTTAAGTGCCGAGTTCCTGGATTACTTAAAAGAGAATTGAATTCTCTCTCGGCTTACTCCTCCATACAAACCACAACACAATGATATATCAGAAAGGCGGAATAGAACCCTATTAGATATGGTACGTTCCATGATGAGTACTACTGAGTTACCGCGATATTTCTGTGGTTATGCACTAGAATCAGCTGCATATCTTTTGAACAAGGTTCCTACCAAGACTGTGTCTACCACACCATATTAGATGTGAAGTGGGAAGAAACCCTATCTTCAATAGTGAAGATATAGGGATGTCCAGCTTTTGTAAAAAAGCAGCATGCGGACAATCTCGAGGCACGCTCAGTACTGTGTAAGTTTGTAGGATACCCAGAGAACTCCAGGGGGTATCTTTTCTATTACGCAGAGGAATAAAAGGTTTTTTTTCTCGTCATGCCCACTTTTTGGAAAATCAAGTTTTGGAAAAAGAAACTGGTGGGAGCGCAATAGAATTGGAAGAAATTCCAGAACCACAAACTATTAATGAAAGTATGGTAGAACCAGAGGTTTCAAAAGAACCGGACATCCCCGCGCCACACCGCAGAACTAGTAGGTTGTCTCATCCGCCTGAGAGATACTACGGTTTTATCATAGACAGGGATAGAGAGGATTGCATCATTGACAATGATGAGCTAACTAAATTCCAGCAATCCATTTAGAGCGGCGACTCGGTAAAATGGTTGGATGCAATGCGGACCGAGATGGAGTCCATGTACACCAACAAAGTATGACTTTGGACATTGCTCCAGAAGGGGCAAAACCCGTAGGCTGCAAATGGATCTTCACAAAGAATATTGGTGTAGATGGACAGGTTGAAACCTATAAGGCAAGACTTGTTGCAGAAGGTTTTCGTCAAAGACCTGGTTTGGACTATGATGAAACATTTTCTCCAGTGGCTATGCTCATATCCATTCGGATCCTTCTTGACATTACTGCCTTCCACGATTATGAAATTTGGCAGAAGGACTTAAAGACCACTTTTCTAAATGGAAATTAGAAGAGTGCGTCTATATTTATCAGCCAGAGGGTTCATTCAGAGTGGGAGCAGCGGGAAAGTGTGCAAGTTGCTTAAGTCCATTTATGGACTAAAGCAGGCATCGCGGAGTTGGAACATCTGTTTTGATGAGACAGTCAAAGAATTCGACTTTATCAAAAATCCAGATGAACCATGCATCTATAGTATGATTGTAGCGAGAACCGTGGTATTCCTCCTCTTGTACGTGGATGGCATTCTCTTTATAGGAAATGGCATTTATATGCTACAATCAGTCAAAGGATTCTTGCACAGAGGTTCTCCATGAAAGATTTAGGAGATGCCAAATACATTATGAGGATCCAAATCTATCGTGATAGATCAAAGAGCATGGTGGTACTTTCACAGTCAAGGTATATCGACACTATACTTAAAAGATTTAGTATGGAAGATTCAAAGCGCGATAGTCTACCGGCTTGTCATGGAATCACCCACTCCAAAGAGATGTCTCCGAAGACTGATTTGAAAAGGGCTTGCATGTCGATTATACCCTACGCTTCTGTGGTAGGCTCTATAATGTATGCGATGTTGTGTACCATACCAGATGTTGCTTACGCACAAATCGTGGTATTCCGATATCAGTCAAACCAAGGGGAGAAGCACTGGAAAGCAGTAAAGAACATTCTCAAGTACCTGAGATAGACTAAGGAGATGTTCTTAGTGTATGGCGGAAAAGACCTCCAAATCGAGGCCTTTGCTGACTCCAGCTTCCAGAGTGATAAGGATGACTCCAAGTCCATGTCGGGTTATGTCTTTACCCTCAAAGGAGGGGCGGTCTATTGGAAGAGCTCTAAGAAGGACACCGTTGCAAACTCGACGATGAAAAGCAGAGTATATCGCTGCTTGTGACGCCGCAAAAGTGGCAGTCTGGATAACGAAGTTCTTAACTGAACTTCAGTTGGTTCCAACCATTGTTGATCAAATACCGCTGTATTGCGACAATGGCGCTATAACTTTAGCAAAGGAACCCAGGTCCCATCAGAGATCCAGACATATCTTGAGGCGGTACCACCTGATCAGAGAGATCGTTGATCGCCGGGAGATCGAGGTGAGGAGAGTAGATACGGAGAACAACACTGTAGATCCACTCACCAAGGCCATCCGTCAGACACAGTTCGAGAGGCTATTCGAGATGTTAGGTCTGCGATATACCAATACATGGCCATAGTGCAAGTGGGAGATTGTTAGTGTTATATGCCCTAGAGGCCATTATTGTATCATATTGGTTTGTATATTACATATTGGATGCTTGGGATATACACGGATATAGTAACAGTCTTGCTCAAATTGATAGTATGCTACCTGGTTTGTTTCTACCTCAATATGTGCATGTGTTTCTTTTAGCATATCGCTTATACATATCGGTAAAGCCCTTAGGATCTTTTCTTGATTACCAGCGTTGTGATGGCAATAACACTAGTGGGGTTGGGTAGTCTATAAGCACATCCTAGCAGGGAAGATGGTCTGTCCCACAGCCATTAGTATGTCATACTGGAGATAGTATGCAGGTGCTCATTGGGTTATGAGTACACTAGATAGGACACGTAGGGAGCTTCTGGTGGGTGTTATACCTATCGTCGGGTAGCAGTTCCCAGGTGACATGAGAACAGCTTAGTCCATTGACTTGACACTGCTACTTCACCTCGAGTGTGTTCCCACTGTTCTTAGATTACTACCCTACCACGGCTCAAAGGAGTCGTGCAAACAGGTGTAGTTGGGTGCAGTCCCGAAGCACTTGGAGGCAGTGGCGGTTAGATAGGATTCGTCTCTCCCGGTATTGGGGGTGATATCGTGTTGTGTTCGGAAAGACATTACACAGAGTCCTTAGCCAAGGAAAGCGAAATTTACTGGTAGGTACTCCAGTAGTTTCTCAGGGTATTTTGGGCTATACTCCGACATGACTTATTGCGCAATTAGGGGTCTGACGATTACCGCCCCACTAGGCCCGATATGCGATACTCTTAGACGAACAGACCAGACTCTACGAAGATTGTCACAGATAGGCTCAGTAAGAGTTCGGATGAGTTTGCACATCGGTCTTCTTATCGACAGATACCTGGGTAGCCATTACGTGCAGCTTATACCACTGACGTGCTTGTGGTTAAACCCACTGCCAGCGTAGTGTCGAGTCTTTGGAGTCCCACACAGAGGGTTTCCCTACATCGGGCAAAAGATGTAGAGGCTATATGGTTTTACGGTAGGGCTTCGATCACATACGTGTACTTGTGCACGTACGATGTTCGGGCGGATAATACTAGTGGGCTTTGGTTTAAGCTGGATCCTAGTATTATATTGATGGATTATTTTCATCTCTTTGTATTCGTATTCTTCGAAATATGGATACGGGTATGTATATACGGATGTGGGGCATTCTCGTAATTTGCTCAGGATTGATTCTAGAAGAAGACACTTCATTAGGGTTTTATTCTTTTGATTAAAAGAATAATGAGGTGGAGGAAATGAGGTGGAGGTTTACATTGAATGAGGCATGGCTACTTGGTGACTCATGTGGTGACACATGACATGACTCACTACATGACTCACTCTTTAGATATTTTGTGAAGCATGCTTGATATTTTGTGAGATATTTTATCTAATAAATTATTGGTATGCTTCATTGTTCATCACAAAGAAAAAGCTATATCATTCTAATGCTCACTCTTCACTCTCTTTTTCCTCAAGCTCCTTCTTCTTCCTCTAACCCTAATGTCTCGTGTGTTGAGAAAGCTAGGGTGTTTAGAGACAAATTAATCCAACTACACTCTCTACATCATCTAGGACATCTAGTTTAGCGAACTAGATTCCGTAGTTACCTAGGATTTGAGGTTGGAGCTCGGACTATAGACTCTCGGGTGGATCGTCTTTGACTCGAGGATGTCGACGAGGAGGCATCGATCCGTTACGATCCTCGGAGCTTAAGAAGAGGAGGAGGACAGCGATAAGAAGACCCGAAGGACATGAATTTGTGAGGCATAAACTTCTTTCCAAGTACTTAACCTCTAAGTAGTTTTGCTCGTTAGGGTTTAGTATCGATCCTGGAGTTTGAGTTGGTGTTGCGAAGCATATAAAATCGTTTTTTGCATATTCCGCCTCCTCGCGAACCCGCGGGGTGCGCGACATCGACTTACAGTTTGATCATATATGTGCACTTATGAACGTATCATGATTCGGACGGATAATATTAGTGGCTTTGGTTTAAGCCGGATTCTAGTATTATATTGTTGGATTATTTTCATCTCATTGTATTCGGATTTTGTCGGAATATGGATACGGGTATGTATATACAGATGAGGGGTATTCTTGTAATTTATTACAAGGTGCTTCTAGAAGATGCCACCTCATTTAGTTTTAACCATTTAGGATTAAATTGTTAATGAGGTGGAGAGGATGAGGTGTTGTATGCATTTACTATAGCATGGGTTTGTAGTGACTCGAGGTTACTATTCAAGCATGCTTGATATTTATTTTTTTGTGAGATATTTTGTTGACTTGAGATATTTTGTGTTGACTAAAGATATTTTGGAGACTTAAGATATTTATGAAAGGCTTCATTATTGCTCACAATACTTAGCCATTTTTCTTGGGTTGCCTCACACTCTCATCCCCAAGCTTCTTCTTCTATCTCCACCCTTCAAGTCTCATGTTTTGAGAAACCTAGGGTGTTTGGAGACAAATTAATCCATCAATAGATTCTACATCCTCTAGGCTATCTAGTTTAGCAAACTAGGTACCCTAGTTACCTCGGCTATGAGGTTGGAACTCGAAATACAAATCCTTAGGTGGATCATCTTCGATGGAGGGAGACCTAAGATCAAGCTTGATCATGGAGGCCTCTAGGAGTTTGACATAATGGTTAAAGACCGAAGGACACGGATCATTCGGTATAACCATTCTTAACTAATTTTTTATTTGCTAGCTTTAGGGTTTATGGTTGATCCGTATTTTGGGTTGTTCTAGCGCCAGTTTAGAAAACTTTTGTTCCACATTCGACCACGGTTTGATTGCCAGGGCGCTTGCATAACCCAACATGGTATCAGAGCCAATCCATAAACCCTTAGCTAGTAGTTTAAACGATGTTTAAAGTATCGAAACCGAAACAATACCCTATATATTCCAGTTTTTGTTGATTTTAAATTGGTATTCAAAAATTATTTAAACAATTGCAGAAGACTATTATTGTGACAACTAGAACACCTACCAAAAAAGAAACCCTAAATCTTTAGTACGACCGGCAAGACCGACCAAAAACCAGGCGTCGCCGGTTTTCTTAAGAAGTTGGGTCTTGGGTTTTTGCCTGTGTTCTAGTCTCTAGAATATTGGTTATATGGTATTGTTTGTTTTTCCCAGATTGCATATTTTGTTATCTTTAGTTTGGGAGCAATACGGAGTATTTCGAAGTCGCTATTTTTAACACTGTTTAAAAGTTTTCAGTATATCCATTACTATCTGCGACCGTGAATGTCATTAGAGCGGTATAACTCGTCTTATTGCTATATGTTCTTTTAGACGGCTTTGCGAACATAACATTCATGTTAATGTTCTGTGTTGTGCTGAGTTTGTGGTTGGATCGTCGTGGTGGATAGCCAGTGGTGCAATGGTAGTACAGTTCAGATTCATTTGTACATTTGATATTGCAGGGAGAGCGTCCGACATGTGGACTGTCGTCTCTGCCAGTTTGTATATTATTTGTTTGGGGCACGACCGGGTTGAGGTCGATGTCACCCTTGAACATATTATTTTCTTTTCTGTACTAGGATTACCCTAAGGCGGAGTGCACGAATAGCCGGGTTCTAGAATGCAATAGGCCCGCATCTCATGGAGTTGACATGGAGGGGGCCTTACTCTAGAATTGGCGGGCTATTTTCCGCACTCGTAGGGGTTATAGGTTGACCCACGGAGGGGTGCTCAAGTTATCAGATTCCGTGAAGTGCTGGGTGGCCCATTCACTTTGTTAATTGGGGTTGCCTCACTTTTGGGATTGGCGGGTAACTTGCCACGCTCGTAGGGGTCTTGGTTTCCATTGTACAGGCCATCCACTTGACAGGGAACGTTGGGTCTCAGTTGAGGCTCAAGTGAAACCCGAGGCTCCAGGATTATCCACCATTCTGTGTTGCTTGGTTGAGATTCTGTGATGTTTCTTATATCATGCTTGGGATGAATGTTATATATATATACTAGTAGATGTTGCATATGTTTTGCACCCGCGCTAGTCCAACCCCCGCTCTGCCGTTAGTTAAGTAACCTAACGGGTGATGACGGAGCCCAGTGGCGAATGCGGATGGCATATACGTACATTTTATTTTCATTCCTTTAACTGGTATGATATGTTTAATTGATGTGACTGCATTAATTCTGATTAATGCAAGGAAAACAAACCTATATGATGCTGTTGGAACCAAGTTTTTTTAAAACATACACTACAGACGTTTCCTTTTGCTTTGCACAGTGGTATTCGGTTATGAATATCCAGCACCTCATTCGACGAGGCAAGAGCCGAAATCCCTTTATCGGGAGTGACCCCTTGAGCAAAAGATTGCGTCAGGGTAATAACTTCACTATAGTCGATTATTTTGCTTTGCATCGTGGTATTCAGTCTGGAATATCCTGCACCTCATTCGATGAAGAAAGAGCCGAGATCCATTCACAGGGAGTGACCTCTTTAGCAAAAGTTTTCGCCACTATATATTTGTAAAACCGCTTACATTCTTTCAACGTTATCAAGTTCATTACGTTAAAGTTTTTTCGCCAAAAACCAGCCGTAGCCCACCGTCATTTCAGATGGGGACCACTTAGTATTCGTGCTATGTTTGTTGGCAAGCGTCAAGGCATGGTGAATGGTAGCTAAGTGATATTTTTCTGTTGCATGGATATGCGATTGATCGAGACAGTCGTACAGCTTTGTTGGCAAGCGTCAAGAGTTTGTGCGGCTGGGTTCGAGTTAATCCAGGACGATGACGTGATGAACTTGACTAGTGGCCTATAACTTGTTGGCAAGCGTCAAGGTTATAGGTCGTTAGGGGTAAAAATCACACCGGGAGTTTCAAACATACAGGAAATTTGTCAGGCATGCGCTGTTAGTGTAATATGCCATAGAGGCCATTATTGTATAGTACTAGTTTGTATATTACATTTTTGAAGCTTGGGATATATACACGGATTTATAATAGTCTTTCTCAATATGGTAGTATACTACTAGGTTTGTATCTATCTTAATATGTGTATATGTTTCTTTTGACGTATCGTTAATACATATTAATAGAGCCCTTAGGATCTTTGCTTGACTACCAGCGTTGTGATGGCAGTCACACTAATAGGGGCTGGATAGTCTACAAGCACATCCTTATACAGGTCCCTAGTCGTAGGATTATCGAGACAGGGCATCGATACTCCAGAGTAGATTGGTGTATACGCTTCTCATCCCAACAGGGGAGATGGCCTATCCCACGGCCATCAGTACGTCGTACTGGAGATAGTATTCAGGTGCTCATTGGGTTATGAGTTACACTGGACGGACTGGTGGGGTACTTCCGGTTGGCACTATACCTATCGCCAGGTAGCAGTTCCCTGGTGACATGAGAATAGCTTAGTCCGTCGACTTGACACTGCTACTTAGCCTCAAGTGTGTTCCCACTATTCTTAGATTACTACCCTACCATGACTCTATTGAGTCGTGCAAACAGGTAATAGTTGGATGCAGTCCCAAATCACTTGGAGGCAGTGGCGGTTAGAAGGATTCGTCTCTCCTGGTATTGGGGGTTGATGTCGCGCTGTGTTCGGAAAGCCGTTACACAAAGTCCATGGCCAGGGCAAGCGAGATTTACTGTGGGTACTCCAGTAGTTTCTCAGGGTGTTTTGGGCTGCACTCCAACATGACTTATTGCGCTATTAGGGGTCTGATGTTTATCGCCCCCTAGGCCCGATATGCGATACTCTTAGACGAACAGACCAGACTGTACGAAGATTGCCACAGACAGGCTCAGTAGGAGTTCGGATGAGTTTGCTCGTCGGCCTTCTTATCGACAGATACCTGGGTAGCCGTTACGTGCAGCCGGTACCGCTGACGTGCTTGTGGTTAAACTCACTGCCAGCGTACTGTCGAGTCTTTAGAGTCCCACATAGAGGGTTTCCTTGCTTCGGGCGAAACGATGTAGAGGTCGTATGGTTTTACGACAAGGTTCGATCACATACGTGTACTTGTGCGCGTGTAATGTTCGAGTAAACTGTACTAGTGGGTTTTGGTTTAAGCCGGATCCTAGTATTTGATTGTTGGATTAGTTTCGTCTCATTGTATTCGTATTTCTCGAAACACGGATGCGGGTATGCATATACGGATGAGAGGGGCATTCTTGTAATTGTTAGTTATATGTATGCCCTAGAGGCCATTACTGTACATGAGATGTATATTGTAGTGGATGCTGGGACATATATAGGTAGGACTTTCTTGCTCGACATGATAGTACGCTATCTGGTTGCTCTTTATCTTAACATGTATACTTGCAGTCTCTCTATTACGTGTTGATAACGCCCATAGGATGTGTGCTCGACTTCCAGGACTATGATGCAGATCATACTAGCGGGGCCTGGGTAGTCAATGAGTACATCCTTCAATGTTCCTAGTCGTGGGAATATCGAGATGGGGCATCGATATTCCAGAGTAAACTAGCGTATATCTTCTCGATCCATGTGATGGGCGATGGACGATCCCATATCCATTGATGTTTGACATCAGAGACGGTATGCGGGTGTTCAGTGGAGACTGGGTACACTGAACGGACTCGTCGAGAACTCCCAGATGGTATTATACCTTATGTCAGATGGCAGTTCTCTGGTGCCACCAGTACAGCTTAGTCTGTTGACCCGAGATTGTCATAGAGTCTTGTGTGTCTCCCACCGTGCTTTGATTTCCACCCTACCACGGCTCTACTGAGTCGTGCAAACAGGTGGTTTTTGGGTACAGTCCCGATTCACATGGAGGCAATGAGCGATAGGAGGGGATTCGTCTCTCCCGGTATTGGGGGTTGATGTTGCGCTATGCTCGACTGGCCATAACTGGAAATCCCTGGCCAGGGTTGCACTGATTTAATGGTAAGTGTTATCAGTAGTTTCATTCTTGTTATGGACCTTACATCTGCATGACTTATCGAGCAACTGGGGTCTGACGTTTACCACCCCTAGGCGAGATATGCGACATATCAGACGAACAGACCGGACCGTGCGGTAAGTGTTACTGGTTGGATTCACAGGAGTGTAAGCAGGCTTGCTCGTTGATCTTCTGATCGCTCAATACCCGGGTGGCCGTTACGTTTGGCAAACCGCTTGCGGCTTGTGGGTGTTTGATATGATCATCCCCTACTGCCGGCGTATTGACGAGTCTTTAGAGTCCTACACAGGGGTTTCCTGGCTCAAGCGAAACGAAATAGGAGCGCATATGAGATATGTGCGGGACCGAGAATAATACCAGTATGTGATACTGTAATCTATTCTCGCGATATGTATCATTGGACGGTTATATGAGATATAGCCGGGTTACCGAATCAAGTGTTGATTCGATACATTGATACACTAGATATTAGTCGGTTATATGCAATATGACCGGATGGTTAAATCAAGTGTTGATTTAATGATTTAATGTATAATTATATATTTGATATAGTACTTTACATTAACTAGTATTGGTTCACTTAAGATTGATTTTCTCAGTAGATTGTGCACATTGTTTATATGTGATATATGCAAGTGTACATGTGTGTATCATGCTTGATGATACATACAAGTTGTGTGTATCAGACTTATACCAAGATTAGGGTTACTGTTTTATCTTAAGATTTAACAAAAGAATTAAAGTTGGTCAAAGTTATCAAGCTTGAAGAAGCTTGGAGAAACTTTGACAAAGTCCACTCTTTTGTCATTTCTCTTGATATTCTTTAACCTAACCCTTAACCTAATACCTTGGTCAATTCTCTACATGAGTTAAGCATGAGGGCTTAACTCAACCATAGTGCCATAATTAAAAGGATAAGTTTTCATTTGTTTTTATTATTCTTTATTCTTTCTTCTTCATCATCATCATCAAGCTCCATCAAAAAGCTTGCTAGCTCCAATGGTGCCATGAGAAAAGATGTGAGAAAAACAATTCTAAAGTAAGCCCACTTCCTATTTATTCATCCTCTACTACTTTCCATGTAGCATAGGGTGTTCTCTTCACAATGTTTTTGACCAAGTGAAGGAATAGCTTGAGTTTGAGTCTCCCCGGCGTAGATCATCTTCGGCCTCGAAGTCAACGACCTAGCCCGCTCATTTCTCCGATGAAACCATCGCTAGGGTCCGGGATCCCGATGATCGCAGCGAAGGGACGTCAACACGGAGCTTTAGAAGTGAAGGACCGGATCTACAAAGGTTGTAATTCCTTTCACATAGTATTAAAGTAGTTTACTAGCTTTTAGTTTCGCCTTACCTCTAGTAAACGATCTTGCAAAGAGTTGTTAGGCACATAAAAATTTGATTTTGGCATGGTTGATGCCTTGTAGAACCTCATGAGTGTGCCTAGCAACCCTACAGTGGTATCAGAACCTAGCTAGAGCTTTAGGCGAAGTGTAGACTGTTAGTTATATGTATGCCCTAGAGGCCATTATTGTACATAGGATGTATATTGTAGTGGATGCCGGGACATATATAGGGAGGACTTTCTTGCTCGACATGATAGTATGCTATCTGGTTACTCTTTACCTTAACGTGTACATTGATTGTCTCTCTGTTACATGTTGGTAAAGCCCTTAGGATGTATACTTGACTACTTGGACTATGATGCGGATCATACTAGTGGGGACATGGTAGTCCATAAGTACATCCATCAAAGTCCCTAGTCGTGGGTGTATCGAGACGGGGCATCGATATACCAGAGTAGACTAGCGTATACCTTCTCGACCCATACAGATAGGCGATGGATGATCCCATATCCATTGGTGTTTGACATCAGAGATGATATATGGGTGCTCAGTAGAGACTGGGTACACTGGACGGACTCGCCGAGAACTCCCAGATGGTATTATACCTTACGTCAGATGGCAGTTCTCTGGTGACACTGGTACAGAGTAGTCTGTTGACCCGAGATCGTCATAGAGTCTTGTGTGGTTCCCACTGTGCTTTGATTTCCATCTTACCACGTCCAAGAGGGCGTGCAAAACGGTGGTTTTTGGGTACAGTCCCGAGTCACATGGAGGCAATGAGCGATAGGAGGGGATTCGTCTCTCCCGGTATAGGGAGTTGATGTTGCGCTGTGTTCGATTGGCTATAACAGGAAATCCCTGGCCAGGGTTGCTGAGATTTACTGGTAAGTGTTACCAGTAGTTTCTCGAATTGTTATAGACCTCATATCGACACGATTTATCGAGCTATTGGGGTCTGACGTTTACCACCCCTAGGCGAGATATGCGACATATCAGACGATCAGACCGGACTGTACGGTAGTGTTACTGGTTGGATTCACTGGAGTGTGAGCGGGCTTGCTCGTCGATCTTCTGATCGCTCAATACCCGGGTGGCCGTTACGTTTAGCAGACCGCTTGCGGCTTGTGGGTGATTGATATGATCATCACCTGCTGCCGGCGTATTGACGAGTCTTTAGAGTCCTACACAGAGGTTTCCTGGCTCAAGCGAAACGAAATAGGAGCGCATATGAGATATGTGCGGGACCGAGAATAATGCGTGTATATGATACCGTATTCCATTCTCGTGATGAATGTATCGATTAGGTTATATGCGATATACCCTAGTTATCGAATCAAGGATTGGTTCGATAAGCCGATACATTGAATACTAGTCGGTTGTGTGCGACATGACCGGATCATTGAATCAAGTGTTGATTTAATGATTTAATGCATGATTATATATTTGATATATTACTTTGCACTAACTAGTATTGGTTCACTTTAAACGGATTTTCTCACTTGGATTGTACACATTGTATATATGATATACTTTTGTGCACATGATTGTATCATGTTTGATGATACATGTTTACTTGGTTAAGTGTAAAGAATTCAACCATGGTTAAGTTTATGATTAGGGTTCTCTTTTTCTTACTTATTTATTTGTTTATTTATTTTTGGAAAGGATGAGAAAAGAATGGTTGCTATTTTTGTTTTTAGTTGAAGTTTCTTGAAGCATTGACTTAGTCTTCATTCTTGTCTCATGCTTAACCCTAACCATCTAAGTTAACCATGGTCCATTCTCTACAATTAACCAAGGGTTAATATATGATAAGTATTGATTTATTTATCCAATATTTTAAGACTTATCATATCTTCTTCTTCTTCTTCATCTTCTTCTTCAAGTGAAGAAAGCTTGCTACTCCAATGGCAAGTGAAGAAATCAAGTGAGAAATCCAAAACTAAAGTCTACCCACTTCCTATTTCTTCATCCTCTACCTCTTGCCAAGTAGTAGAGTGTGTTTACTTCACAAGTTTCTTGACTTGGTGAAGTCGGAGATTGATTTAGCGATGCCTCGACGTAGATCATCTTCGGCACGTCGTCGATGACCTAGCCAATCCATTCTCCGCTGAAGCCGACGCTAGAGCCCGGGACTTGTTATGGACAGCGAGGAGACTTCATTACGAAGCTATGGAGGTGGAGAACCGGATCTACAAAGGTTGTATTTCCATATCTCTTAGTTAAGTGTTAACTAGTTATCTTTTCGCCTAAATATCTAGCCGACGATCCGTAGTCGGGTTTCCCGGCACCCATAATTTTTGAAATTGGCATGTTCGATGCCTTGTGAGACCTCGTTAGGATGCCTAGGAACCCTACATAGACGAAGTTAGAAACCCGATCGAACCCCGAAACCCTAATCGATACCCTTCTCTGTACATTTTCTGAAAATGTGGATTTTTGTGAATTAAAAATATCCAAAAAATTTAGCAGGGTTTTCTAGGAATTACTATGGAGCACGTGCCCCCAATTCGACCAATGCGCCGTGGAACCGCGGCCCCACCCTGGCTTGCGCAGCGGTTCCGCGGCCATAAAGGTGACTCTTGGCACGTGCTTTGCACAGTAATGCCCGTCTGTAATTCCTGTGTTTTCTGGGAATTTTTAATTTATACTCAAGAGTTGAGTTTTCTGGGTTGTATTGGGGACTCGATGATTCGATCGGATTATTTAACTTTGTTTATTTTGTCCGGGTAATTTTAGAACGTGTTAAAAAGTTTGACCGGATATTAATAACTCACTTTTTCCCACCCCGGAAAATTTCCAAGTGTTGGATTTTTCCATAGTTTAAGAACGTTCTGAGTCATGCAAGTAACACGATGGAACCTCTAGAAGACAACAAACCTTAACTCGATTATGTGACCGTCTTGAACTGCCTTTTGAACCTTAGGGTTTGGGGCAGTACGGCGTGCCACATATGAGGCGTTGGCTTGACCCTTCTACGGCTGGACCGTTGGTACTGTGTCATGAAATGGATGTTTTTAAACTCCCCTCAAGTGTTGAGCTAGTGGGAAAACTTGGGTGTTTGATTATTCGATCGGAAAGTTTAACATTGTCTATTTATCTGGAATGTGATACAATAATTGGAATCAACAACATTTGAATGTTATAAATCAAACACTTTAGTCTCATTTGATCGGTTGCCACGGAATTTTGATGTGATCAAAAGTCCGTCGCAATCACGTTGCGTACGCGGATACTCGCCGGTAAACTTACTAGACAGCCACGCCCCATAGCCCCGACCAAGTGACTGTAGGAGAACCTCGTCGCCAAAAGCATCCGTTCGGGTGCTCGCGGCAGCGGTGTTCCGCCTTAGTGCACTTCGTCGACGGTATCGGGGGTGCAGTCGTCTAATAAAGTTTGCGACGAGCATTCGTTTAGGATGTCGGGAATCTTGTTGAATTGCCCGACTTGATATTGAAAAGAATTTTCGATAATGAGACTAAAATGCGGGGTTTATAATTGTTAGGCATGCGATGTCTAAGGAATTCATTTGATTAGGCATGCGATGTCTAAAGAGGTTGCGGATTCCAACTGTTGTAGTTTTACACTTTCTTTTCTGCGACCGTAAATGTAATTTGTGATATCGCCGGTTTCGTTGCTATATGTCAACGACAATTGGGATGGGAATATTTACTTACGTTGATGACAGGTGATGTTATGTGTTGCTGGATATGTTATATTGGATCGTCGTGTTTGAATAGCCGGGTTTTTTTTATGTGTGATGAGTGTTTTTCATTTTTCATTCATGTAAAAAAAACTTGTATGTAATATTCTTTTATTGGGGCACTTACGGGTTGAGGATGATGTCACCAATGTATATTATTTATTTTTCCGCATTAGGATAGACCCAAGGCGGGGAGCACAAGTAACCGGGTTCTACGGTCCAGTGGGAGACCATCTCGAGGAGTCGAGTCCGGGTCTCCTAACTCTAGAATTTGTAGGGTTACTTTCCGCTCTCGTAGGGGTCTAGGGGTGTGGGATTGGCTATTCATCACGACCGTGGAATCCGTGTTTTATACAGGCTCAAAATAAAACACGGACGTCCAAGTATATCAAATATTTCATATGATATTTTCTGCTGCGTTATCTGTGATGTGATCATGTGATTTGTTCAGATAGATATTGTATATAGTAAATATGATATATTATATAGACGTTGCTTATGTTTTACACCCGCGCTAGCCTTGCCCCGCTCTGCCGTTAGTTACCTAACCTAACGGTGCAGACGGGACATCGAGGCGAATGCGGATGGCATAAGTGTACGTTATATTTATCTGTGATGTTTAGGTGGACTTAAATGATGGGACATTCATTAATGAGATTAATGAAAGAAAATAAACCTAAAAGATGTTGTGGAATCAAATTTCAAAAATCAGGTAGCTCTAGTTGTTGCTTTGCATAGAGGTGTTTGATCAGTCGAAAATACTGCATCTTTTAACATGCAATTTCCCTATCATTTGCACTCAATTAGAAGTGTACTGTATTCATATTTCACATATTAGGAAATCAGTCGTTAAATATCAGATTGCATGTGTTAGACTCTAAAACCGGCACTATAAAGGAAATTGACCGCATTTCATGGCATCGCATCATCCCTATATTGCGCAACACTTGTTTCAAGATGTGTGCTGGAAATTGCAGAATCAAATTGAGCTGATAAAATACACCAACTCTAAGTTTTGAGACCTAGTAGCAATCCAAAGGGCAAAATACAATTCAACATATCAGATAAAGCCCTATATGTCATCTCAAGACCACAAAGACCAAGCCATGAAGCCACTACTTGGTCGCGGAACCGCGGCCGGAGCTGGCTTGCGCCGCGGTTCCGCTGTGGCGCTGCCACGTCAGCCCTAAAAATTTGGTGCACAATGCTTCTCTCAGTGGCTACAGCTCAGAAATGTACTTCAGTTTCCAGAAGACTCCAGAGACTTCTGCCAGTTGTTTCTATGCTTAAACAACCCTAGCTTAAAGCCTAAGCTAAATTCCTAACAAACTCTTTCTAGAAGCTCCTCAACAAACTTTTGGAGGGAATTGTAATTTCAAACCTAGACCTAGGGTTTGGGAAGTCTATAAAAAGAAGCCTAGACCTAGGGTTAAAGAGGAATCCAATACTTAGATACTTAGAAAAATCTCCATTCTTTACCTCTTTCTTCATCTTCTTCTTCCACAAGTCTAATGACAAGACTTGTGTGAAACCCTAACCCTAATTCTAATCAAAAGCCAAGATCCCGAGTACCAAATCAAGCAAGAAGCCCTTCAACCTTTTATGAGCGGAGCCGATCTTCAACAGAGCAAGTGGTCCATGCCGATCCATGACTCACGGAGAAAAGCGAAGCCAAATCGACAATCTAGTTCTTTCTCTTGTAGTTCTTGAGCGACTGTAATGAAATTGTTGATATAAATAAAAGGTGAAATTCTTTTATCTTGTTTTCTTTAAATTCTTGCATCATGATTCGATCTCAATTTATAATTGTAGTTCTTGTTGTGATGTTTGAGTAAAACTCCGCTCGTCGAGGAGTCGAGACGATCAATAGAATGATGATGTAACATATCTTAAAATGATTCTTGATTCCTACGAGTTTTGTAAACCCTAGCAAGTTCAAGAATCGACGACCTAGTTTCGTTGCGATGCTTTCTTGATTGTTATCGCTCGAAATTGGGGAGTTACGATCGTTTCTTGAATTTGCTAGAGGCTAGAATGTGAATGATATCGACGAAAGAACAAGGGATAAATGATGAAACCCTAGTTTCACGAGAAATCCCTAACTCTCGTCGATCATCATCGATCTAGTATCAATTCTTCGAAGGACAAGAACACGATATCTTGAGATTACATCACGTCTATAGATCTGATCGATTCCTGCGAACCTCATTTAGATTCTTGACATTTGGTTGGAAATATCATCGAAACTCGATTATCGATTGTTTATCATTTTCTTGATTCTTGATTAGACTAGTGACACGTGAATAATCGATAAAATCTTGAATCATGTTTTCTTTTCTTTTCGATTAACTTTTCAATTCAAACAAATCAAACATAGAAACGAATCGCACAATCCCTGTGGACGATCCGCACTCGCTTACGATCTACAACTGACACCGTAATTGATTGCGTTCAAATATAATTCTTTGATTGTGAATTTTATTCATATTCTAAACACACGACACAGTCTTGAATTTTAGATCAATCAAATGGCGCCGTTGCCGGGGATCACGCGCTAATTCGTTTTAATATTGAAATTTGAATTGAAAGATTTATTCCATTGTTATTTTGAGATCAAAATTCGTGCAAAACCCTAAACGATTTGTTGTGGTTCATTGCAAGGAGATCTGGAGCTTGCTGTGATATTGGAAATTTTTTTGGAATATACCAGAGAGCTGAGGGAGTCTACAGAGCATCTCTGCTGAAATTTGGTGCAGTGTTCCTCTCATTCGACCACGGAAGGGCGGCATTAGGCAGCTATTGCGGCGGAACAGCGGCCTGTTCAAGGCATCTCTGCACCAATTTCTCTCACGTAACTCCTTACTTTCTTATCTCTTACCTCATCTGCTCCAATTAACAGTTTGTGCAGGCTTCTTTGCAAATAATCGCAGCGTGCAAATTGCAAAATTAAAATTTGTGTGTTTTTTGTTTCTTGGTTGTTTGCATTCTAAATACGGATATTAAGGGGCACGGCCAAATCCAAATTAGGTAGGGAGTTCATTACCCTTCCTAAGCCCCGAAAATCACAAAACTTGCATCCGCATTTACCCAAATTAACTAAAAAAGATCTAGAGATGACTCTAAGGACCGTCATGCTCACTTAGGACAGAAGAAGGCCGTGGGTAATTCATTGCTTATCCGCGTTTCTCTTGTGGTGTCTAGGCAAGTGTGTCGAAGGCTAGTGGTTACTTAATTAGGCCCACTACTTACGTAGTGGAGAACCTCCCACTTACCTGGCACTTACCTGGCCACAGGAGAGATAAAGAGGCAGTGGAGGATTTTATCCTGCGTCTTGTCTTCTGGCAGTTAGGAGCGGTCTAGAGATCTGACCTAGGCGACCCTTAGAATTAGGGTTTTGTGTGCTGCATTTGTTGTGTCGCATCATTTTTTCAAAAATCCGTCCTATTTTCAAACACCGCATTCATTCATTACCCCTAATTATAAATTCACGCTGCCACTTATACTAACCCTTTTTAGTACAAGATAGGCTGGACACGGAATTCTAGTGCCCGTTTAGTCCGCGTACCCTTTATCGACTCCGAAGTCGATATTTCTCCATTTACTTCTTCTTTACCCACTACCATGTAGGGTTCCTAGGCACTCTAGTGAGGTCTCACAAGGCATCGATCATGCCAATTTCAAAAATTCTAGGGCCGAGAAACTCTAATGTACGGATCGTTTGCTAGAAATCTAGGCGAAACAAAACTAGTTAACACTTAAATAATGAGAATACGGAAATACAACCTTTGTAGATCCGGTGCTCCACCTCCATAGCTCCGCAACGAGGTCCTCTCCGCTGTCCAAATCAAATCCGGGCTCATAGAGTCGGCTTCGTCGGAGAATGGGCAACCTAGATCGTCGATGTCCATGCCGAAGATGATCTACGTCGAGGCATCGCTAAATCAAGCTCCACCTTCACCGAACCGTGATAACTTGTGAAGGAAACACACTCTACTACTTGGCAAGAGGTAGAGGATGAAGAAATAGGAAGTGGGTAGACTTTAGAATTGGATTTCTCACTCAAATCATCAATCCACCATTGATGTAGTCAAGCTTTTCTTCTTGAAATGAAGAAGAAGAAGAAAGCAAGAAGATGATAAGTTAATTATTAAAAGAATAATAATATCATTCTTATCATAACTTTAACCTAAGTTAAGTGTAGAGAATTGACCAAGGTTAAAGGAATGGTTAGGGTTTAGGAGATGAGACAAAAATGGTTGCATCATAAAAGCTTCATGAAGCTTCAAGTGCAAACAAAAGAAGCCACCATTTTTCTCTCATTTCTTTTCCTTTTTCCAAAAATAAAAAGACTAATTAATGAATAAGTAAAACCCTTAACCATTTAAATAACTTTAGGTAAATTCTTTACACATAACCTAGCAATCATGCATCATCAAACATGATACAATAAAGTGCACAAAATCATATCGCATATGCAATGCGCATACCCGAGTGAGAAAATCCATTTAAAGTGAACCGATACTAGTTAATGCAAAGTAATATATCAAATATATAATTATGCATCAAATCATTAAATCAACACTTGATTTAACGATCCGGTCATGTCGCACATAACCGACTGGTATCATCAGTAACAACTTATCGAATCAACACTTGATCCGATAACCCGGCTATATCGCATATAACCGATCAATGTCACATCGCGAGAATCGAATACAGTATCACATACCGTATTATTCTCGGTCCCGCACATATCTCATATGCGCTCCTATTTCGTTTCGCTTGAGCCAGGAAACCTCTGTGTAGGACTCTAAAGACTCGTCAATACGCCGGCAGCAGATGATGATCATATCAAACACCCACAAGCCGCAAGCGGTCTGCTAAACGTAACGGCCACCCGGGTATTGAGCGATCTGAAGATCGACGAGCAAGCCCGCTCACACTCCAGTGAATCCGACCAGTAACACTACCGTACAGTCCGGTCTGATCGTCTGATATGTCGCATATCTCGCCTAGGGGTGGTAAACGTCAGACCCCAATAGCTCGATAAGTCGTGTCGATATGAGGTCTATAACAATTTGAGAAACTACTGGTAACACTTACCAGTAAATCTCAGCAACCCTGGCCAGGGATTTCCTGTTATAGCCAATCGAATACAGCGCAACATCAACTCCCTATACCGGGAGAGACGAATCCCCTCCTATCGCTCATTGCCTCCATGTGACTCGGGACTGTACCCAAAAACCACCGTTTTGCACGCCCTCTTGGACGTGGTAAGATGGAAATCAAAGCACAGTGGGAACCACACAAGACTCTATGACGATCTCGGGTCAACAGACTACTCTGTACCAGTGTCACCAGAGAACTGCCATCTGACGTGAGGTATAATACCATCTGGGAGTTCTCGGCGAGTCCGTCCAGTGTACCCAGTCTCTACTGAGCACCCGTATATCATCTCCGATGTCAAACACCAATGGATATGGGATCATCCATCGCCTATCTGTATGGGTCGAGAAGGTACACGCTAGTCTACTCTGGTATATCGATGCCCTATCTCGATACACCCACGACTAGGGACTTTGAAGGATGTACTTATGGACTACCATGTCCCCACTAGTATGATCCGCATCATAGTCCAGATAGTCAAGTACACATCCTAAGGGCTTTACCAACATGTAACAGAGAGACAATCAGTGCACACGTTAAGCTAAAGAGTAACCAGATAGCATACTATCATGTCGAGCAAGAAAGTCTTCCCTATATATGTCCCAGCATCCACTACAATATACATCCTATGTACAGTAATGGCCTCTAGGGCATATATATAACTAACAATCTCCCACTTGCACTAGGGCCATCTGTAGCAGTGGTTGTAGTATCTCATACTCAACCATCCCATAAAAGTCTCTCTCTGGGATTAGGCCTTCGTGAGTGGATCCGCTGCGTTATCCTCTAAGTCTGCTTTCCTTGCCTCGATCACTCTGGAGATCAACCATCTCCACGATCAGGTGATACTGCCTTAGAATAAGTCTGGATCACTGATGGGACCGGCGTTCCTTGGCATAAGCCACAACTCCATTGTCTCACAATGGTAGGAACATAGTTCATCTCATGAACCATTATACATCCAAACATCCTCTTTAGTAGCATCATAAGTAGCGATGTATCCAGCCTTTATCGTCTAGTATGTCACGGTATCTAGCTTGGAACTCTTCCAACATACCGTCCCTTTACTGAGGGTAAAGACAATGCCTGCGACTGACATTCAGTCGTCTTTATCACTCTGGAACACTTCCAGTGATTCTCCCCAGGATCGATTGATACCATCTCACTACTACTAGTGAGTATCCTAACATCCAAATAGATCTATCTCATAGATCCAAAAACCAGGATATAGGAGGTATCACTTTGATCCTATATGGAGAATCTTTGTGATAAACGGAGATTGATCGAGCGTAGCATAAGAAACTCCTTTCTTATCAAGAGTATGTCATCCACGTACTCTACGAGGATCACCACCATACTCCCGACTACCTTTTTATTTATACAAGGTTCATCTACCATTTTGATGATGTCAACTTCTTTGACTATTTCATCAAAATAGATGTTCCAACTCCGCGATGCCTGCTTTATCCTATAAAGCATCTTGCACACGTTTCCGCTGCTCCCACTGTCTACGAGGCCCTCTGGCTGTGTACTTATAGACTCTCTCTTCCAAAACATCATTTTAGAAGAGCTGTCATGACACCCAACCACCAGATATCGTAGTCATGGTATGTAGCCGTGGCAAGTAGGATCTGGATGGACTTAAGCATAGCTACTTGAAAAGGTTTCATCATTATCCACAGCTGGTCAATGATGCAAACTTTTAACAAGTCTATCTTTGAAAGTCTCAACTTTTCCATGTACACCAAGTAATCTTCTCAAGATATACTTGCTCCTGATGGGGATTTAACCCTTCAGATATAGCAACTAAAGTCCATACTTTGTTGGTGTATAAGGATTCCATCTCAGATCTCTAAGCATCCAGCCATTCTTACAGAGTCTCATTCCTGATGGCCAGCTCGAAACTAGTTGGGTCATCATCTCATGATGCAATCCTCGCTCCCACTGTCATAGAGAAACCGAAGTATCTCTCAGGTGGGCGAGGAACCCTACTAGATCGGCGGAGAGGCTGAGGTTCGTTGGAATCTACTGAATCCTTTGGCTCTATCAAATCATCTGTTGCAGTTTGTATAGCTGGAACATTTCCAGTTCTACATAACTGACCTTGCCTTGAGCTTGTCCGGATTTTGCTTTTAGACATAGGCCGGTCAACCCCAAATCTTAACTAACTTAAGATATGGGCTCTTCCCTTCATATGAAGTGGTAGGCACTGATTTGATTCAAACCCTATTCAATAGGTATGCAACTTCACAAGTGCATAACACCCAATAGGAAAAAGATAACTCAGTAGTACTCATCATAGAGCACACCATATCAAATAGGGTGTATCTGCTCCGCCCCGATATACCATCGTGCTATGGTGTATCCGGAGGAGTAATGCTGAGAGAGAATCTCATTATCCTTTAGAATAGTCCAGGATTTCCGTGCTCAAGTATTCTCCTCCTTGATCACATCAAAGGACATAATACTTATACCCGTATTTTGGTTCTCTACTTCTAACTTATATTCTGTGAATATCTCAAAAGGTTCGGACTTGTGTTTCAACAAGAACATATGTCTGAATCTAAAGAGATCATCAGAGAACGTAATGAAGTATAAAGAACCAATCCTGGTATGTGTAGACAGGAGACCTACATACATCATCATGTATCAGTCCCAAGAGTTCACTAACTCTTTCTCTGTTTCCAATAAACAGAGCTATGGTCATCTTATCTTTATGACATGACTGGCGAGTTTCACAAGATGTAAATTCAAACTGATTTAAATATGCATCTATATGTAACTCTAGCTAGTCGGGTCACATTGATCTGACCTAGTCTACAATACCTCAAGAAGAATTCGTTCATTTCTGAACTCTTCCTCTTGTGTGTGTTCCGTATACTAAGAACTGTAGTTTGATTTAGAACATCTATGCTTTTAGATAACGTGCCTGAATCGATCAACTTTTGATATAGGAAATGTTCAAAACATTATCCAACAATACAAAATTATATCATTTCTTTACTAATAAAGAGAGTGATATGATTTTGTATATCAGGTTCGGTATCTGATAACATACGTTCAGAATCAATGTATTACAATACAGGGTGACAGTGACCAACAGACTTGGCTGCAACACTTGCCCCGTTTTCTGCCTCATGAAACTTATCACCCGTTCTCAGTTTTTCTACCCTTTTGTAGCCCTATGTAACATCTTACATATCTGGGATCCTGATCCGGTATCAAATACCCAGGATACGGAGGATACTGAGAAACAGTTCTTTGTAATGAACACACCCGAAGATGATGCATCAGCATGCACTCTCTTCGTTTGGGCGGCACGGGAAATCTGGTATTCCCCAAATTCCTGCTCTGTCTTATAACAATTATAAGTTGGAGCGGGACCAACGTTCCCCAGCTCAGTATAACAAGCGGGTTCGGTCAATAATCCGTATTATTATCTTGATTAAGGCGTGATATGGTCGCTACCAGGAGAGAGAGAGAAGAAAACACTCAGCGTGCGCTCTGTCAAGAATAGATTGGTTATTATTTTATCTAATCAGGATGGCTCCCACTGCTTTTTATTAAATCTTCCTTCAAACCCTAAAAGGAAAGACTAGCCGGGATTAATTACACACTACAAGTGCGCCAATCTTTCAGCCAGGCCAGTGTCGGTACTTTGAGGGAGGTCCCCCGTGCTTTCGCACGAACCTAATTAATGTAAACCTCGTTTTCCCAGAGGCGTTACCCCGTTGACACCTTTCTAGACACCTACTTGATCGGCTAATTGTATTGTATAAAACTCTCCCAGGAGTAACTATTACTCGCAGCGGGTATCGGGATCCAACTATCTCATAGAAGGTATGCAATCTCATTGCAAATTTCAACACTTGAAATTCCCGATAATATTTTGCCCCTAGCACCCTATGACCTTGACGGAGGCCAACAAACCATAGGCTACTAGTCAAGTTCAACCCGCCATTTCTTGATCGAATCAAACCCACCCGCACGACCCTTGACGGAGGCCAACAAGGTCGCACGACTACCCTAACTCAATCTGCATCATATGCATAAGCAGATAAATACTGGTTAGCTACCGCACACTGCGCCTTGACGGAGGCCAATAAACGCAGCACGAATACTAAACAGCAGTTATCTGAAATGACGGAGGGCTACGACAGGTTTTTCTGAAAACCTATTGCGTAATGAACTTGATATCGTTGTAGAATCAAATGAATTTTAAAATGGAGTGTTTTTTTTAGGCTTTTCTAGTTTTGCTAAAGGAGTCACTCCCGGTGAAGGGATCGTCGGTCCTTTCCACGTCGAATGAGGTGCGGGATATATCATATATATCACTGTGCAAAGCAGAACTCTTAAATGCTATCAAAAGACAAACCGAATGTGTAGCATCTGCCAGTTATTGCTAAAGGAGTCACTCCCAGTGAAGGGATCTCGGTCCTTTCCTTATCGAATAAGGTGCAGGATATAACACATATACCGCTGTGCAAAGCAAGAACTGTAGCTACCTGTTTTATTTTGAAATTCGATTCTACAACATCTTAGGTTTCTTTTATTTCATTAATCACATTAATGAATTCCCATCATTTAAGTACCTAAACATCACAGATAAATACGACGTACACTTATGCCATCCGCATTCGCCTCGATGTCCCCTCGTGCACCGTTAGGTTAGGTAACTAACGACAGAGCGGGGCAGGGCTAGCGCGGGTGTAAAACATAAGTAACGTCTATATAATATATCATATATACTATATACTGTATCTATCACAGAACATCTCATGATCACATCACAGATATCGCAGCAGAAGAATCATATGAAATATTGGATATACTAGGACGTCCGTGTTTTCAATACTAGCCAGTATAAAACACGGATTCCACGGTCGTGATGAATAGCCAAACCCACACCCCTAGACCCCTACGAGAGCGGCAAGCAACCCTACCAATTCTAGAGTTAGGAGACCCGGCATCGACTCCTCGAGTTGGTCTCCCACTGGACTCCAGAACCCGGTTACTTGTGCCCTCCTCCTTGGGTCTACCCTAGTGCGGAAAAGTAAATAATATACAAAAGGTGACTACTTCCGCTACCTGGAAGTGCCCCAATAAAAGAATATTACATACAAGTTTTTACATGAATGAAAATGAAAAACACTCATCTCACATAAAAACCCCCGGCTATTCAAACACGACGATCCAATATAACATATCCAGCAACACATAACATCACATGTCATCAACGTAAGTAAATATGCGCATCCCAATTGTCGTTGACATATAGCAACGAAACCGGCGATATCACATATTACACTTACGGTCACAGAAAAGAAAGTGTAAAACTACAACAGTTGGAATCCGCAACCACCTCAGACATCGCATGCCTGACCAAATGAATTACTTAGACATCGCATGCCTAACAATTATAAACCCCGCATTTTAGTCTCATTATCGAAAACTCTTTTCAATATCAAGTCGGGAAATTCAACAGGATTCCCGACATTCTGATCGAATGCTCGTCGCAAACTTCAGTAGGCGGCCGCACCCCCCGACGCCGTCGACAAAGTGCACCAAGGCGGAACACCGCAACCGCGAGCACCCGAACGGATGCTTTCGGTGACGGGGTTCTCCTACAGTCACTTGGTCGGGGCTAAGGAATGTAGCTGTCTAATAAGTTTATCCGGCGAGTATCCGCGTATGCTACGTGATTGCGACGGACTTTTGATCACATCAAAATTCCGTGGCAACTGATCAGTGAGACTAAACTGCTATGTTTATAACATTCATTCAGTTATCACATAACTTATTGTGAATTCCAATTATTGTATCCCATTCCAGATAAACAGAAAATGTTAAACTTTTCGATCGAACAATCGAACACCCAAGTTTTCCCGATACAGATCAACACATGAAATAAGTCTAACAACATTCAGTTCGTGCCTCAGTACCAACGGTCCAGCCGTAGAAGGGTCAAGCCAACGCCTCACATGTGGCACGCCGTACTGCCCCAAACCCGAAGGTTCAAAGGGCAGTTCAAGACGGTCACATAATCGAGTTAAGGTTTGTTGTCTTCTAGAGGGTCCATCGCGTTACTTGCACTACTTAGAACGTCGTTAAACTACGGAAAAATCCAACACTTGGAAATTTCCCGACAGGGGAAAAATTGGGTATTTATTGTAAGTCGATGTGGAACACCCCAGTACTTATGGGGAGGCGGAATTTTCAAAAAAACAAACTTGTTTAAAGAACGAACATCGACTAACCGCTTGAATCGAAGCTAAACTATAAATAACGAAACACAAGTGTTCCTAAAATACGGTGTTTCGGGATTATACCTAATGAATCAACTCCTTCGTCTTTACGAACTCCTTGTTCTCCTCGGCCTTCTTGAAGTAGTAGAAGATCCACCCGAGAGCAAAACTCCAAGCTTCGCCTCTAAACTTGAGGCAACTAACCTTCTTGGATTGCTAATCGAAGAAGATAGATCGATATAGAGTGATGGTTATGGATTGTAAAGTCTTACTAACCCTTGTACTCAACTCATGAGAAGGGAGGATTAGTTTTCTTGAAGAGGGAGAGCTAGAGGAGAGATAAGATGAAAAATGATAATGAGCTTCTTCTTGTGCAAATAGTAAATCAAGAAGATATATATATATCTAGCATATCTTTTTATTTACTTAAAAATAATAAATCAAGAAGATATAGCATATCTCTTATTAGAAAATAATATTAACAACCATGCTAGATAATATCTTATGATGATTCATTTTTACACTCATTTCATTTTACACCTTAACCTCCTTAGTCACCATCTTCTAGAAGGTTCCCGTAAAATTACGAAAACGCCCCTCCAATCCGTAAAATACGGAAAAACTTTAGACTGTAAAAATCCAATAACCGGATACCAGTAACTTGCTTAAACCAAAGCCGACTGGTAAAAACTGTCCGAAAGTCGTACGTGCGTAAACGCACGTATGTGTCCGAACCCTTGTCGTAAAACCATACGACCTCTATATCCTTTCGCCTGGAATAGGAAACTCTCTGTGTGGGACTCTAGAGACTCGACTACTACGCTGGCAGTGGGTTTAGCCACAGACCGCAAGCGGCACTAGCTGTACGTAACGGTCCCCAGGTAGTTGTCGATAAGAAGGCCGATGAGAAAACCCATCCGAACTCCTACTGAGTCTGATGTGACAATCTCCATACAGTCCGGTCCGTTCGTCCAAGACTATCGCATATCAGGCCTAGGGGGCGGCAAGCGTCAGTCCCCTAATGGCTGTATAAGTCGTGTCGGAGGGAAGCCCATTACACCCTGAGAAACTACTGGAACCTACCAGCAAATCTCGCTTGCCCTGGCCAGGGACTTTGCGTAATGGCTCTCTGACACAGCGCGATATCTACTCCCAATACCGGGAGGGACGAATCCTGTCTAACCGCCACTGCCTCCAAGTGCTCGGGACTGCACCCAACTGCTACCTGTTTGCACGACTCCTCTGAACCGTGGTAGGGTAGCAATCTAAGAACAGTGGGACACACTCGAGGCGAAGTAGCAGTGTCAAGTCTGCGGACTACGCTGTACTCATGTCACCTGGGAACTGTTCACTGACGACTGGTATAAAACCAACCAACAGTTCCCTGTGAGTCCTGTCCGGTGTACCCGTAACCTAACGAGCACCTGCATACTATCTCCAGTACGACGTACTGACGGCTGTGGGACAGACCATCTCCCCAACTGGGATGAGAAGCGTACACACTAGTCTACTCCGGATTATCGATGCTCTGTCTCGATAATTCAACGACTAGGGACCTGAATAAGGATGTGCTTGTAGACTACCCAGCCCCCACTAGTGTGACTGCCATCACAACGCTGGTAGTCAAGCAGGATCCTAAGAGCTCTATCAATACGTATGCTTACATATTAAGATAGAAAAACCAAGTAGCATACTACCATGTTTAGCAAGACTGTTATATACATGTGAATATCCCAAGCTTCCATTAAGTAATATACAAACTAGTATGATACAGTAATGGCCTTCTAGGGCATAAACACTAACAATCTCCCACTTGCACTAGGGCCATGTACTGGCATATCGAAGACCAATGATCTCGAGTAGCCTCTCGAACTGAATCTGAGGTAGGGCCTTAGTGAATGGATCAGCAATGTTCTCTTCTGAAGCAACTCTCCGAACCTCGATCTCCTGACGATCAATGATCTCCCTGATCAGGTGATACCGCCTTAAGATGTGTCTGGACTTCTGATGGGACCTTGGTTCCTTCGCTAAAGCTATAGCTCCGTTGTTGTCGCAATACAGAGGTATTGGATCAACTATGGTAGGAACCACCTGAAGTTCTGTTAGGAACTTCTTCATCCAGACTGCTTCTTTTGCGGCATCGCAAGCAGCTATATACTCCGCTTCCATCGTCGAGTCAGCAACGGTGTCCTGCTTAGAGCTCTTCCAGCACACCGCCCCTCCATTGAGGGTAAAGACATAACCCGACATGGACTTGGAATCGTCCTTATCACTCTAGAAGCCGGAATCAGCAAAGGCCTCCACCTTGAGGTCTTTTCCGCCGTAAACCAAGAACATCTCCTTAGTCCTCCTCAGGTACTTGAGAATGTTCTTTACTGCTATCCAATGTTTCTCCCCTGGGTCTGACTGATACCGGCTTACCACGCTCAGTGCGTAAGCTACATCTGGTCTGGTACACAACATCGCATACATTATAGAGCCTACCGCAGAAGCGTAGGGTATAACTGACATGCGTTCCCTTTCCAAATCAGTCTTGGGAGACATCTCTTTGGAGAGGGTGATTCCGTGACAAGCCGGTAAATTACCGCGCTTAGAATCTTCCATACTGAATCTTTTCAGTATAGTGTCGATATACCTGGACTGTGAAAGTCCCAACATCCTCTTGGATCTATCACGATAGATCCGGATCCCCAGAATGTAAGAGGCATCACCCAGGTCTTTCATGGAGAACCTTTGTGACAAGAATCCTTTGACAGATTGTAGCATAGGAATGTCATTTCCTATCAATAGAATGTCATCCACGTATAAGACGAGGAATACGACACTCTTGGCCACAACTTTACTATATATGCACGGTTCATCTGGATTTTTGATAAAGTCATATTCTTTGACTGTTTCATCAAAACAGATGTTCCAACTCCGCGATGCTTGCTTTAGTCCATAAATAGACTTAAGCAACTTGCATACTTTCCCGCTGCTCCCACTCTGATTAAAACCCTCTGGCTGATCCATATAGACGCTCTCTTCTAAATTTCCATTCAGAAAAGCCGTCTTTACGTCCATCTGCCAGATTTCATAATCATGGAAGGCAGCAATTGCAAGAAGGATACGAATGGATTTGAGCATAGCCACTGGAGAAAAAGTTTCGTCATAGTCCAAACCAGGTCTTTGACGAAAACCCTTTGAAACAAGTCTAGCTTTATAGGTTTCTACCTGCCCATCTACACCAATCTTTTTCTTGAAGATCCATTTGCATCCTATGGGTTTTACCCCACCTGGAGCAAAGTCCAAAGTCCATACTTTGTTGGTGTACATGGACTCCATTTCGCTTCGCATTGCATCTAGCCATCGTACCGAGTCGCCGCTCTGGATGGCCTGCTGGAAGCTAGTAGGTTCATCATCTTCTATGATGCAATCCTTTCTATCCCCATCTATGAGAAAACCGTAGTATCTCTCAGGCGGATGAGACGGCCTACTACTCCTGCGGAGGGATGCGGGAATGTCCTGTTCTTCTTGAACCTCTGGTTCTACCAAACTTTCAGTAGCAGTTTGTGGTTCTGGAATTTCTTCCAGTTCTATTTCGCTCCCACTTGTTTCCTTTTCTAAAAACTGATGTTCTAGAAAATGGGCATTACGAGAAACAAATACCTTTTGTTCCTCTGCGTAATAGAATAGATATCCCCTGGAGTGCTTTGGATATCCCACAAACAAACACTTTACTGATCGTGCCTCGAGCTTGTCCATATGCTGCTTTTTAACAAAAGCTGGACATCCCCAAATTTTTATATACTGTAGATGGGGTTTCTTCCCACTCCACATTTGATATGGAGTGGTAGGCACAGTCTTGGTAGGAACCATGTTCAAAAGGTATGCCGCTGATTCTAGCGCATAACCCCAGAAAGATCGCGGTAACTCAGCATTACTCATCATGGATCGTACCATATCCAATAGGGTTCGATTCCGTCTCTCCGATACACCATTATGCTGTGGAGTGTACGGAGGAGTAAGCTGAGAGAGAATTCCTTTCTCTTTTAGGTAACCTAGGAACTCGGCACTCAAGTATTCACCACCTCGATCAGATCTAAGTGTCTTTATACTTTTGCCGGTTTGGTTTTCTACTTCATTCTTATACTCTTGGAATTTCTCAAAAGCCTCGGATTTATGTTTCATCAGATAAATAAATCCGTATCTTGAGTAATCATCCGTGAAAGTAATGAAATAGGAAAAACCACCTCTCGCATGTGTAGACATTGGACCGCATACATCGCTGTGTATGAGTCCTAAGAGCTCGCTCGCTCTTACTCCTTGTCCAGTAAATGGAGTCTTTGTCATCTTTCCTTTGAGACAAGATTGACAAGTGTCATAAGATTGATATTCGAACGAGTCCAAATATCCTTCTCTATGCAACTTAGTCAACCTTCTCTCATTGATGTGACCCAGTCTACAATGCCATAAGAAAGCTTTATTCACATCTGGAGACTTTCTTTTTAGTGTGTTCTGGACATTGAAAATTTGGAGTTGGTTTAAAACATATATTCCGTTATTTAGTGTACCTGACCCAATCAAACCATGATTAAGGTGGATGTTGACAACATCTCTTACAAACGTGAAATCATAACCTTTATTTGATAACAAGGAAACTGATATGATATTACACGTTAAGCTGGGTACAAAATAACAGTTATGTAAAACCAAGATGTGTCCACTCGTCAATCCTAGGTGATAATCCCCGACGGACGCAGCTCCCACGCTAGCTCCGTTAGCAACCCTGAGGATCATATCACCTTCCTTCAGCACTCTACAGTTTCTCAGTGCCTGCAATGAATTGCAAATATGAGATCCTGATCCGGTATCCAATACCCAGGAAGTAGAGTTGATTGACAAACAATTCTCAATTACAAACACACCTGAAGTCGAAGCCACAGCTTGCTTCGGTTCCTGGTTCTTGGCATTCCACGCCTTACAATCCTTCTTCCAGTGACCTTTCCTGTGACAATGGAAACACTCATCCTGTCCAACTACAGGTGCTGCAAACTTTTTCTTTCCCTTTCCTCCTACCTTACTAACACCTCCTCTAGGTCTGGGTGCGGCCTTCTTCTTCCTTCCTTTGGCCTTAGCCTTGGACCCGGAAAAAGATGCACCGCCAACAAACATAGCGGGTGTTTCCCTTGAATTCTTCAAGGTGCCCTCTGCACTCCTTAACATGTTCAGGAGTTCCGGAAGTTCAACTTCTTTTCTTTGAAGGTTGAAGTTCAGGATAAACTGGGCGTAGGTGTGAGGAAGGGACTGGAGAATAAGGTCTGTATAGAGCTCATTATCCAAAGTCGTCCCAAGGTCTGCGAGCTCTTCTATATAGCCGATCATCTTTAGGACATGTTCTCCTACTGATGACCCGACAGCCAACCTCGCTCGAAACAAGTTCTTTGAGGTCTCGTATCTTGCTATACGAGATTGCTCTCCATAAAGTTCTTTTGTATGGAGAAATATGCCATCAAGGCCCATATCCTCGTGCCTCCTCTGATGTTCATTGTTCATCGAGGCAAGCACGATGCACTTGGCTTTCGCGCAATCTAAATCCCAGGTTTTGCGGATTTCCTTATCCGCATTGCTGGATTTGGGACCAGGGACAGCAGGTGCCGTAGCGGTGAGGACGTGCCCCAATTTGTCATAGGTCAAAGCCATTTTGACATTCCGCAGCCAATCTTTATAGTTTGGCCCTGTCAGTATATTTTTCTCTAAAAGTAACTTAAGTCCAGTCATTTTCAGGGTCGCTGCAATTAGGAGAGAGAGAAGAAAACTCTTAGCATGATGCTCTTGCAAGTTTAGAGTGGTTTTTAGTTTATCTAAACTGGATGGCTCCCACTGTTTCTCGAATCCTTCCTCAAACCATAAAGGAAGAATTAGTCAAGACTATTCTCACCGTACAATACTTGCTTAACCGTTCAGCCAGGCTGGTGTCGGTACTTCGAGGGAGGTTTTCCAACGCTTTCGCGAAGTTCCTTAATTATATAACCTCTTTTCTCTGGGGGCGTAACCCCGCTGACACTTTTCTGGACACCTACTAGGTTTATAGCATTGATCGTTAAGTGATGAATATCCTGATAAGTAGCATATACTCACAGTAGGATCGGGATCCAAATATCATCGTATGATAATGTTGAAGGAGTGCTACCAACATTCATCAAACTCCAAATGGTATGCATCTCTTTGCAAATTTCAGTTTCTTTAGAAATTCCCGATATTTGTTTTTGCCCCATGCTCTTATGACCTTGGCGTTAGGTCAAAATGTCATAAGTCACATGTCAAGTTCTACCCATCATTATCTTATCAATTTGAACCCATCCGTATATATCCTTGACGTTTGGCCAAAATGATAATACGACTGTCCCAAACTAACTCATCTATCTATGCAACAAATGAATATCCAGCAGCTACCAAACACTATGCCTTGGCGTTAGGTCAAAATACATAGCTTGAATACTACTGAATACTCAGATGAAATGACGGAGGGCTACGAATGGTTTTGGCGAAACCGTGAACGTAGTGAACTTGATATAACCGAAGGAACCTGATAGCTCTTAAAAGGAGTGGTTAAGGCTCCGCATTTAAAAATATCTGTTTTAAAAATAACCGATTGGTTTCTTTTAAATTGTTCCAACGATTAAAACTTTGGTTTATTTTTCTTTGCATTATAGATAATGCGTCCCATCATTAACCTATCATTGCAGAAAACAACGAATATATGACGTCCTCTTATGCCATCCGCATTCGCCACTGGGTCCCGTCATTACTCGTTAGGTTACTTAACTAACGACAGAGCGGGGACTGGGCTAGCGCGGGTGTAAAACATAAGTGACGTCTAAAATAGCTATCATAAATATAGATATTTTACATTCGTCTGACGCAATGATATTCATTCCAGAACACAGATAAACAATATTGGATTTGCAAGCAATCTGTATTTCTTTTGAGCCTGCAAGAAAAGACAGATTACACAGTTGTGATGAATAGCCGTTACCCCACCCTCGACCCCTACGGGTACGGCAAACTACCCACCCGGCAGTTTGTGTACCCCACCTTGGGTCAATCCTAGGAGCAAAAACAGTAAAATGAAATAATACAACGGTGGCTACAACCGCAACCTGGATGTGCCCCGCAAAATAATATTACAACAAATTACATTTTACAACAAATGAATTGAATAATAACCCATTGCAAAACCCCGGCTATACACCACAACAGTCCAATACAGTTTATATGCACAAACAGATATAACCATTTCAGAAATGTGCAACCCCCTGCCAACTGACATACTAGCAGTTAGGGGAGGTTTACGAACACATTTATCAATCACAGATATAATCCAACATGCAAATACTGTACAATTTCGATCGATAAAACGTATTTAATATTGCTCCAAAATCTGCTATATTAACTGGAAATATGAGCAACTATTAAATATCCCAGAAAATCCCAAATTGTATACAGAGGCAACCCAAGAAAATATAGCCCCTAACTCGCCAACTCGGCGGCGCTTCCGCGGCGACTCAGTAGGCTGAGGCCGCGGATCCGCGGCGAGTTGGACGAATTAGGTGACTGTTTTTCTTGGGCCATCTTCTGTGTTCATTTCATGCTCTCTGATCATTTTAAATAAATTTTTAGACATCATTTTAAAATCGACAGAAACTGATGCTTTTTAGGATTTTCCGGCTTCGTTTTTCCGTTCGAAATTCGTGCAAATTCGCAATACAGTTATAGATAGTTTAGCGAGGCTCTGATACCACTGTAAGTCGATGTGGAACACCCCAGTACTTATGGGGAGGCGGAATTTTCAAAAAAACAAACTTGTTTAAAGAACGAACATCGACTAACCGCTTGAATCGAAGCTAAACTATAAATAACGAAACACAAGTGTTCCTAAAATACGGTGTTTCGGGATTATACCTAATGAATCAACTCCTTCGTCTTTACGAACTCCTTGTTCTCCTCGGCCTTCTTGAAGTAGTAGAAGATCCACCCGAGAGCAAAACTCCAAGCTTCGCCTCTAAACTTGAGGCAACTAACCTTCTTGGATTGCTAATCGAAGAAGATAGATCGATATAGAGTGATGGTTATGGATTGTAAAGTCTTACTAACCCTTGTACTCAACTCATGAGAAGGGAGGATTAGTTTTCTTGAAGAGGGAGAGCTAGAGGAGAGATAAGATGAAAAATGATAATGAGCTTCTTCTTGTGCAAATAGTAAATCAAGAAGATATATATATATCTAGCATATCTTTTTATTTACTTAAAAATAATAAATCAAGAAGATATAGCATATCTCTTATTAGAAAATAATATTAACTACCATGCTAGATAATATCTTATGATGATTCATTTTTACACTCATTTCATTTTACACCTTAACCTCCTTAGTCACCATCTTCTAGAAGGTTCCCGTAAAATTACGAAAACGCCCCTCCAATCCGTAAAATACGGAAAAACTTTAGACTGTAAAAATCCAATAACCGGATACCAGTAACTTGCTTAAACCAAAGCCGACTGGTAAAAACTGTCCGAAAGTCGTACGTGCGTAAACGCACGTATGTGTCCGAACCCTTGTCGTAAAACCATACGACCTCTATATCCTTTCGCCTGGAATAGGAAACTCTCTGTGTGGGACTCTAGAGACTCGACTACTACGCTGGCAGTGGGTTTAGCCACAGACCGCAAGCGGCACTAGCTGTACGTAACGGTCCCCAGGTAGTTGTCGATAAGAAGGCCGATGAGAAAACCCATCCGAACTCCTACTGAGTCTGATGTGACAATCTCCATACAGTCCGGTCCGTTCGTCCAAGACTATCGCATATCAGGCCTAGGGGGCGGCAAGCGTCAGTCCCCTAATGGCTGTATAAGTCGTGTCGGAGGGAAGCCCATTACACCCTGAGAAACTACTGGAACCTACCAGCAAATCTCGCTTGCCCTGGCCAGGGACTTTGCGTAATGGCTCTCTGACACAGCGCGATATCTACTCCCAATACCGGGAGGGACGAATCCTGTCTAACCGCCACTGCCTCCAAGTGCTCGGGACTGCACCCAACTGCTACCTGTTTGCACGACTCCTCTGAACCGTGGTAGGGTAGCAATCTAAGAACAGTGGGACACACTCGAGGCGAAGTAGCAGTGTCAAGTCTGCGGACTACGCTGTACTCATGTCACCTGGGAACTGTTCACTGACGACTGGTATAAAACCAACCAACAGTTCCCTGTGAGTCCTGTCCGGTGTACCCGTAACCTAACGAGCACCTGCATACTATCTCCAGTACGACGTACTGACGGCTGTGGGACAGACCATCTCCCCAACTGGGATGAGAAGCGTACACACTAGTCTACTCCGGATTATCGATGCTCTGTCTCGATAATTCAACGACTAGGGACCTGAATAAGGATGTGCTTGTAGACTACCCAGCCCCCACTAGTGTGACTGCCATCACAACGCTGGTAGTCAAGCAGGATCCTAAGAGCTCTATCAATACGTATGCTTACATATTAAGATAGAAAAACCAAGTAGCATACTACCATGTTTAGCAAGACTGTTATATACATGTGAATATCCCAAGCTTCCATTAAGTAATATACAAACTAGTATGATACAGTAATGGCCTTCTAGGGCATAAACACTAACATTTATATCCGGTCGAACTTTTTTAACATATTCTAAAATTTATCCGGAAAGCCACATAGACAAAATTTGATACCCCGATCGAAATACCGAATCCCCAAAACAACTCCAGAAAATTCAACTCTTGAATAAAATTTCAAAACATCCAGAGAACTCAGAACCAGATACAATGAATTACAGTGTAAAAATTTAGGGCTGACGTCATCAATGTGCGGCGGAACCGCCGCATTAACCTATCTTATGCCGCGCTTCCGCCGCAGGTTTAACTGTTCATCCAAAAATTTTTGCGCCGTAATTCTTATATTTCCCTGCTGAGTTCTCTACATATTTTTAATTTGGAAAAACTCACTGTTTTCAAAAATGTACAGAGAGCAAGATTGGTTCGGGGTTTCGGGTTCGTTCGGACTTCAAATTCCGTCGGGACTTCGCCTAAGGCTCTAGCTAGGCTCTGATACCACTGTAGGGTTCCTAGGCACTCTAGTGAGGTCTCACAAGGCATCGATCATGGCAATTTCAAAAATTCTAGTGCCGAGAAACTCTAATGTACGGATCGTTTGCTAGAAATCTAGGCGAAACAAAACTAGTTAACACTTAACTATTGAGAATACGGAAATACAACCTTTGTAGATCCGGTGCTCCACCTCCATAGCTCCGCAACGAGGTCCTCTCCGCTGTCCAAATCAAATCCGGGCTCATAGAGTCGGCTTCGTCGGAGAATGGGCAACCTAGGTCGTCGATGTCCATGCCGAAGATGATCTACGTCGAGGCATCGCTAAATCAAGCTCCACCTTCACCGAACCATGATAACTTGTGAAGGAAACACACTCTACTACTTGGCAAGAGGTAGAGGATGAAGAAATAGGAAGTGGGTAGACTTTAGAATTGGATTTCTCACTCAAATCATCAATCCACCATTGATGTAGTCAAGCTTTTCTTCTTGAAATGAAGAAGAAGAAGAAAGCAAGAAGACGATAAGTTAATTATTAAAAAAATAATAATATCATTCTTATCATAACTTTAACCTAAGTTAAGTGTAGAGAATTGACCAAGGTAAAATGAATGGTTAGGGTTTAGGAGATGAGACAAAAATGGTTGCATCATAAAAGCTTCATGAAGCTTCAAGTGCAAACAAAAGAAGCCACCATTTTTCTCTCATTTCTTTTCCTTTTTCCAAAAATAAAAAGACTAATTAATGAATAAGTAAAACCCTTAACCATTTAAATAACTTTAGGTAAATTCTTTACACATAACCTAGCAATCATGCATCATCAAACATGATACAATAAAGTGCACAAAATCATATCGCATATGCAATGCGCACACCCGAGTGAGAAAATCCATTTAAAGTGAACCGATACTAGTTAATGCAAAGTAATATATCAAATATATAATTATGCATCAAATCATTAAATCAACACTTGATTTAACGATCCGGTCATGTCGCACATAACCGACTGGTATCATCAGTAACAACTTATCGAATCAACACTTGATCCGATAACCCGGCTATATCGCATATAACCGATCAATGTCACATCGCGAGAATCGAATACAGTATCACATACCGTATTATTCTCGGTCCCGCACATATCTCATATGCGCTCCTATTTCGTTTCGCTTGAGCCAGGAAACCTCTGTGTAGGACTCTAAAGACTCGTCAATACGCCGGCAGCAGATGATGATCATATCAAACACCCACAAGCCGCAAGCGGTCTGCTAAACGTAACGGCCACCCGGGTATTGAGCGATCTGAAGATCGACGAGCAAGCCCACTCACACTCCAGTGAATCCGACCAGTAACACTACCGTACAGTCCGGTCTGATCGTCTGATATGTCGCATATCTCGCCTAGGGGTGGTAAACGTCAGACCCCAATAGCTCGATAAGTCGTGTCGATAGGAGGTCTATAACAATTCGAGAAACTACTGGTAACACTTACCAGTAAATCTCAGCAACCCTGGCCAGGGATTTCCTGTTATAGCCAATCGAACACAGCGCAACATCAACTCCCTATACCGGGAGAGACGAATCCCCTCCTATCGCTCATTGCCTCCATGTGACTCGGGACTGTACCCAAAAACCACCGTTTTGCACGCCCTCTTGGACGTGGTAAGATGGAAATCAAAGCACAGTGGGAACCACACAAGACTCTATGACGATCTCGGGTCAACAGACTACTCTGTACCAGTGTCACCAGAGAACTGCCATCTGACGTGAGGTATAATACCATCTGGGAGTTCTCGGCGAGTCCGTCCAGTGTACCCAGTCTCTACTGAGCACCCGTATATCATCTCCGATGTCAAACACCAATGGATATGGGATCATCCATCGCCCATCTGTATGGGTCGAGAAGGTACACGCTAGTCTACTCTGGTATATCGATGCCCTATCTCGATACACCCACGACTAGGGACTTTGAAGGATGTACTTATGGACTACCATGTCCCCACTAGTATGATCCGCATCATAGTCCAGATAGTCAAGTACACATCCTAAGGGCTTTACCAACATGTAACAGAGAGACAATCAGTGCACACGTTAAGGTAAAGAGTAACCAGATAGCATACTATCATGTCGAGCAAGAAAGTCTTCCCTATATATGTCCCAGCATCCACTACAATATACATCCTATGTACAGTAATGGCCTCTAGGGCATACATATAACTAACATACCACACCCACATCGATGGATCCACCCCCATCGAACTTCTTTAACCCTAATCTGCCGCCGTCCGTTGGTGCGCAGAATCCACCCCGCATCTCTCTCCAAGAGAGGTGCTATCCACTGCGAGGTCCTCTTTCGACCTGCTTATCCATTCCACCAGCCAATGGGGATAACTTTGAAATTAAATCCCAATACATCAACCTTTTTCCCAAATTCCACGGACTCGAGACTGAGGACGCTTACGTTTTCATTACCAAATTTGAAAACGTATGCGCAATGATGGGTACGTCACAACTCTCTGTGGATGCTATGCGTCTACGACTTATTCCATTTACATTGTGCGATATAGCCGAGAAGTGGCTATATAACACCACCGCACACTCAATCACGAATTGGGAAGAGTTCGTAGCGGCATTCCTTAAGAAATTTTACCCAATGCAAAAGACAGCTCGAATCCGTAGCGAACTTAATCAATTTACCCAGCTCCCTACTGAACCATTCTCTAAATGCTTTGAACGTTTCAAGGATCTATTGGTTCAATGTCCTCATCACGGCATCACGAGATGGGATCTTTGCCGAATCATATATGAGGGCATTAATTCAAACACTAAACAGAACCTTGAAAACATGTGTCAAGGTACTTTTATGACTAAGGATGATGGGGAAGCTTGGAAGTTTTTAGAAGAGTTCGCTGAAAAATCACTACAGTGGGAGAGTGGAACCCAACCATTGAATAGGGGTGGCGTACACCAAATAGATGTGTCTATAGGTGTTCGAGCTGAGATGGCAGCAATGCAAAAGAGCTCGACGCTATGGAACACAAATTTTCTGTAGCCTCCCTAAACCCAATGTCGCTCCCCAAAACTTTATGCGGCTGCTGTTATGATCCGTCTCTTTTAACGGAAGAATGTCCATTAAACTCTGCGTTTCAAGGTCACGAGCATACAAATGCCGCATTTCAACGACCTAGAAACGATCCATATTCTTCCACGTACAATCAGGGTTGGAGGAATCACTCAAATATTGCTTGGAACCAACAACAATCTCAAAACACGGTTCCAAGCCAAAATAATTTTCAAAGGGCTCTTCCACCACAACAGCAACCACTTCAACTAACTCAGCACCCCTACCAGTCACAAAATTTCCACAACCAGGTCAACACTCCTGCACAGTCTAATCCAATGCAGTTGACCGGTTCTGACGAACTCTCTCTATTCACTCAAACCATGAAATCACTCTTGTCAAATTTCCTAGAGGTTTCGGCTGAGGTTAGAACTTCCGTCAGTGAGATAAAGAAAAACTCAGCGTCTCAAGCTGAGAATATCAGATCGATGAAAGCTGAAATAGCACGACTTAAAGCCGAGATGAGTGCGAGAGAAAAAGGGAAACTTCTCTCTCAACCCCTACAGAATCCTGGGCATTACAATGTTAATGCTGTCACAACGTTGAGATCGGGAAGAGTGCTGAACAATCATGTCGGGGAAGGAATTGATGATATTGAAAATCCTATCAATAACACCCCGGCTGAGACCTTTCCTCACACACACACTTCTAATTCTGATCCTTGTTCTTCTACCCCACCACCTTCTTGCGAGCCTATTCTCCATTTCCCACTAGGCTCAACACCTCAACCCAACCCTTATAGTTCTCCACAGACGGTCCCCACACCTCTTTTAGGATCTCGTCTACCCCCTCTTCCTTCTCTATGATGGACCCGACGCTTATTGCAAAAGCTCTTTACCCGAATCGGTTAAAGGGTAATAGAACGAGTCCTCATATGGAGAAAATTATGGAAATGTTTAAACAGGTTAACATCAACATCCCTCTCCTAGATGCGATTCAACAAGTCCCCGCTTATGCGAAAATTCTTAAAGACTTGTGCACTAGGAAGATGAAGACTCAAGTGCCAAAGAAGGTCTTTATGTCTAATAATATTAGCACTGCTTTTATTCCCCACCTACCAAAGAAACGAAAGGACCCAGGATGTCCTACAATATCGATTTCTATTGGGGGGTAAAAACATAAATCGTGCTCTTTTAGACCTTGGCGCAAGTGTTAACCTACTTCCATATTCTGTCTATGAGCAATTAGGGATTGGAGAGCTGAAACCTGCTCACCGCACTCTCCAAATGGCAGACCGTTCAATCACCAAACCAAGGGATGAACTAGAGGATGTGCTGATAAAGGTCGGGGAATTTTTTTTCCCTGTAGACTTCATTGTGCTCGACACACAGCCTGTAGCAAACCCCCGGGGCCAAATTCCGGTGATTTTGGGTCGTCCTTTCCTTTCCACTTCCAACGCTGTTATAAACTGTAGAAACGGTTCAATGAACTTATCATTTGGAAATATGATTATTGAACTAAATAACTACAAAGTTTGAAGTTTGCCATCAGAATCCTCTGCTCATATTCTAAATGTGTGCTCTGTCCACGAGATCGCTCCCGATAGTTGTGGAGCTGAGGAACTTTGCTTTACTGATCTCGACGACATTACCACATCTCTGTTTGACTTTACACATGATCTTAGTGAGGACACTTTACCTACACTTGAGTCCTGCACTCCTGACTTTTCTCCACCCGAGTCTGTATCTTTCACAGGCTCTGAGCTTCTTAGTAAATCTAAAAATCACTCAATGATCCCTCCTTCTATCATTTCTCCCACTGAATTAGATCTAAAAATGTTACCTTCTCATCTGAAATATGCTTATTTAGGTGAGAAGGAGTCTTTACCGGTTATAATATCCGCTTCTCTAGCATTAAAGCAAGAGAATGCACTTTTATCGGTATTGAGATCTAACAAAGAGGCGTTTGGTTGGAGTATGGCGGACATCAAAGGGATTAGTCCCTTGATAGTTGAACATCATATACATGTGATGGATGATGCCAGACCAACCCGAGAACCACAGAGACGGTTAAATCCCGTCATGAAGGAAGCTGTAATGAAAGAGATCATCAAATGCCTAGATAATGGTATTATATACCCCATCTCCGATAGCCAATGGGTGAGTCCTATACATGTCGTTCCTAAGAAATCCGGCATCACGGTTATAACCAATGAGGCGAATGAGTTGATTCAGACATGCACCCAAACTGGGTGGCGTGTATGTATCGATTATAGAAAACTCAATGCTGCCACGAGGAAAGACCACTTTTCTATACCATTCATTGATCAAATGCTGGAACGCTTAGCTGGACGTGCGTATTATTGCTTTATGGACGGATTCTCAGGCTATAATCAGGTCCCCATCGCCAAAAAGGATCAAGATAAAACCACTTTTACTTGTCCTTTTGGTACCTTTGCTTACAGTCGCATGCCCTTTGGGTTATGCAATGCTCCCGCTACCTTTCAGCGGTGTATGATAGGGATATTCTCTGATATGGTAGAGAATTTTCTGGAGATCTTTATGGACGACTTCTCGATTTGTGGAGACTCTTTTTCTGATTGCCTATCGAATCTTGACGCTGTTCTTACTCGTTGCAAAGAGAAGAACTTAACTTTGAACTGGGAAAAATGCCATTTCATGGTCCAAGAAGGAATTGTTCTTGGACATGTTATTTCACAGAAAGGCATTGAGGTTGACAGAGCTAAGATAGATGTCATTCAAAACCTCCCTCATACCAAAAGCGTCAAAGATATTCGATCTTTCCTTGGCCATGCGGGCTTTTATAGGAGATTCATTAAGGACTTTAGCAAAATTGCTAGACCTTTAACTCTTCTCCTGGCCAAGGATACGACCTTCCACTTTGACTCGGACTGTGAGACATCTTTCGACTCACTTAAACACTCACTCGCTTCAGCCCCCGTACTATCGTCTCCAAATTGGGACTACCCCTTTGAGCTGATGTGTGACGCATCTGATTTTGCAGTAGGTGCAGTCTTAAGACAGCACATCGAAAAGATGCCACACGTGATATACTATGGTAGTAAGACCCTGAATGATGCACAAATCAATTATACAACCACCGAGAAAGAACTTATAGCGGTTGTATTTGCATTAGAAAAATTCAGGCCTTACTTAATTGGCTCACCTATAGTTGTGTATATTGACCATTCCGCTTTAAAACATCTTCTGGCGAAGAAAGATGCAAAAGGTCGACTAATAGGTTGGATCCTTCTGTTACAAGAATTTGATCTTGTTATCAAAGATAAGAAAGGATGTGAAAACGCAGTAGCCGACCATCTTTCACGCATCTCTTCTTCTCCTGTGACCCTGCCAATCAATGATTCGTTTCCTGACGAACAACTCTTGAGCGTATCCAATGAACCATGGTTCAGGGATATAGTGAACAATCTTGTCACGGGACTTATACCCAGCGATTGGTCAAAACAGGACAAATACCGTTTTTTATCTCAAGTAAAACACTTTTACTGGGATGATCCATACTTGTTTAAGTATTGTCCTGATCAGATCATTCGCCGGTGTGTCCCGAAAGAAGAGTTCAAGAGTGTTCTTTCTTTTTGTCATGATCAGGCCTGTGGGGGTCACTTTGGTCCTAAAAAGACGGCGGAGAAGGTTTTACAATGTGGATTTTATTGGTCGACCTTATTCAAGGACGCATTTGACTATTGCAAAACCTGTACACAATGTCAGTACACGGTTAGAATCTCCCAAAGAAATGAAATGCCTCAGCAACCCAATCTGGTTGTTGAAATATTCGATGTTTGGGGCATTGATTTTATGGGTCCCTTTCCCAACTCCTTTGGGAATTTGTACATATTCCTGGCGGTTGATTATGTCTCAAAGTGGGTAGAAGTCATTCCATGTCGCACTAATGACAGGAAAGTTGTCATTAAGTTCTTGAAAGAGAATATCTTTTTGCGATTTGGACATCCACGCGCTATCATTAGCGATAATGGGACACATTTCTACAACAGGTCTTTCGAGACTCTGATGCGGAAATACTCAACCAACCACCGACTTTCTACACCCAATCATCCCCAAACAAGCGGGCAGGCTGAAATCTCAAACAGACAAATCAAACTTATCCTGGAGAAGACTGTTGCTAAAACTAGAAAAGACTGGTCGACCAAACTGACGGATGCTCTTTGGGCATTCCGAACTGCATTTAAAACCGACCTAGGGATGTCTCCATATAGGATAGTTTTTGGGAAGGCATGTCACTTACCCGTCGAGATTGAGCATAAAGCATTGTGGGCTATTAAGGAAATAAATTTTGATCTAAACCTTGCTTGCAACTTTCGGAAGCTGCAAATAAATGAGCTAAGCGAACTCCGCGATGAAGCTTTTGATAACGCTGTAATCATAAAGAATAGGACCAAGGTTTTTCACGATAAAAACATTTTGAGGAAAACATTTTCACCTGGTCAACAAGTCCTTCTTTATGATTCACGACTACACCGTCACGAGGGTAAGCTTCGATCTCGGTGGAAGGGACCTTTTGTTGTGCGGTCTGTATACCCGCACGGGGCAGTAGAAGTAGAAAATGTTAAAAACGGCACCTTTTTCAAAGTGAATGGACATAGACTAAAGCCGTATTTTTCCACTGACCCCACGGAGGAGCTCCTGTTCTTACAGGAGCCAGTTTATTTGGATTAAAATTCCTCCGTCTCACCTTCATGTCCTGCATATCACTGCATCATCTTTTGAATGGAGGTGAGTGAAAAGAGTAAGTTTGGGGGAGATTCTTCACTTATATGTTTTGCCCCCACTAATAAATTCCTCCTAGACTTACAGGTTCTGTAGATATAGCTGTTGGCAACAGTGAGGACACTGTTGAAAACAAGTTTGGGGGAGGTTTGTGCTTATTTTTACATCATTTGCATAAGCACAAAATATTTCTTTAAAAACTTATAAAAATTTTCAAAATCCATAAAAATTTAAAATTTTCAAAAGATAAAAATATTTTTTGTACATAAATAAGATAATAAAAGTTTAGATAGTGAACAATTACATCCATGAGATTAGAAAAATTTAAGAAAACCAAGAAAATTAGAAGTTTTCCTATACGAACTAGTAATAAGTAGTTATGAGCCGTTGTCCCAAGGGTTAGTAAGATGAAAGAAGTCACTAATCTGAGGATAAAAATAAGTCTGAAAAATAGTTTCTATTCTGGAAGCCAAACATTTTGAACGTTGATACCGTGCTATTCGCACTTACACACGTCTTAAAGCCTGGGATAGTAGAGGATACCTTGAAATGCTCTTTTCTTAAAGCCAAAAGTATGAAGGAAATAAAAATGATGATGAAAATATAAAGTGGTGAGAAAAATGAACACTGGTTTTGTTATCACCGAGGGCAATAAAAAATATATAGCGAAGGTGCCTCTTCACCTAGTGCCCTAAGGCCAACTGGTCTGGGAGTCACTGCTATGCCTAAGGTGGTGCAAGACGAGGAAAATATACCAAGTAAGCAAGCACAGGAGTAATCGGTCAGTTAGTACCTCAAGAAGTATTAACGGTCGCATGAAAGTGTGTGAGCAATCTCATCTAAATATTCATTAATTAAAAAGTACTGAGGCTGATGGGCAAGAGTATGATAGCATGAATTGAATTCTCCGGGTGTAGGGATATCTTTACACACACGCAGGGTTATATGATCGATGTTTGGAAGAAAGATAGGAATAAAGAATAAGACGATATTTTATTGAGGGAGGACGTGATTTCCGACATCTTTTCATGACCATTAAGATAGGGCTCATGACAACCGAAAAGCTAGCTTAGTTGGAAACCCTAATTTTCAAAGCTTTTCTTTTACAATTCTTTTCTTTAAATGTAATATTCATGATCTTCCTTTTATTATTGGATTTTGTGTGTGCAATCCGCTGAAAACCCTCAGGAGACAACACTCCTCCTACTAGGGACACCTAGAAGTTTAAAGGCTTGTTGCACGTGCTCAGTGCAATCGTGTTGCCTACGAAAGTATGCTAGTTAGTTTTACTCTTTCTTTATTTTCTCCTTCTCTTTTTAATAAAACAGTTCGCTCGAGACGATCGAAAATAAGTTTGGGGGAATTTGATCAGTCGAAAATACTGCATCTTTTAACCGGCAATTTCCCTATCATTTGCACTCAATTAGAAGTGTACTGTATTCATATTTCACATATTAGCAAATCAGTCGTTAAATATCAGATTGCATGTGTTAGACTCTAAAACCGGCACTATAAAGGAAATTGACCGTATTTCATGGCATCACATCATCCCTATATTGCGCAACACTTGTTTCAAGATGTGTGCAGGAAATTACAGAATCAAATTGAGCAGATAAAATACACCAACTCCAAGTTTTGAGATCTGGTAGCAATCCAAAGGGCAAAATACAATTCAACATATCAGATAAAGCCCTATATGTCATCTCAAGACCACAAAGACCAAGCCATGAAGCCACTACTTGGCCGCGGAACCGCGGCCGTAGCCCGCTTGCGCCGCAGTTCCGCGGCGGCGCTGCCACGTCAGCCCTAAAAATTTGGTGCACAATGCTTCTCTCAGTGGCTACAGCTCAGAAATGTACTTCAGTTTCCAGAAGACTCCAGAGACTTCTGCCAGTTGTTTCTAAGCTTAAACAACCCTAGGTTAAAGCCTAAGCTAAACTCCTAACAAACTCTTTCTAGAACCTCCTCAACAAACTTTTGGAGGGAATTGTAATTTCAAACCTAGACCTAAGGTTTGGGAAGTCTATAAATAGAAGCCTAGACCTAGGGTTAAAGAGGAATCCAATACTTAGATACTTAGAAAAATCTCCATTCTTTACCTCTTTCTTCATTTTCTTCTTCCACAAGTCTAGTGACAAGACTTGTGTGAAAACCTAACCCTAATTCCAATCAAAAACCAAGATCCCGAGTACCAAATCAAGCAAGAAGCCCTTCAACCTTTTATGAGCGGAGCCGATCTTCAACAGAGCAAGTGGTCCAAGCCGATCCACGACTCACGGAGAAAAGCGAAGCCAAATCGACAATCTAGTTCTTCGACTTGTAGTTCTTGAGCGACTGTAATGAAATTGTTGATATAAATAAAAGGTGAAATTCTTTTATATTGTTTTCTTTAAATTCTTGCATCATGATTCGATCTCAATTTATAATTGTAGTTCTTGTTGTGATGTTTGAGTAAAACTCCGCTCGTCGAGGAGTCGAGACGATCCATAGAATGATGATGTAACATATCTTAAAACGATTCTTGATTCCTACGAGATTTGTAAACCCTAGCAAGTTCAAGAATCGACGACCTAGTTTCGTTGCGATGCTTTCTTGATTGTTATCGCTCGAAATTGGGGAGTTACGATCATTTCTTGAATTTGCTAGAGGCTAGAATGTGAATGATATCGACGAAAGAACAAGGGATAAATGATGAAACCCTAGTTTCACGAGAAATCCCTAACTCTCGTCGATCATCATCGATCTAGTATCAATTCTTCGAAAGACAAGAACACGATATCTTGAGATTACATCACGTCTATAGATCCGATCGATTCCTGCGAGCCTCATTTAGATTCTTGACATTTGGTTGGAAATATCATCGAAACCCGATTATCGATTGTTTATCATTTTCTTGATTCTTGATTAGACAACCAACCGCAGCGGCCAACCATCCAGGCTCCTGCAACTCGTTCTGCACTACCTGCTCCACCACCTACACATCCTGCTCGCCAATTCCAACAGGCAATGAGGGACATGTCTAGAGGGCAGAGAAACAGGCCCCAAGGGCAGAATGTGCCTTCAGCCAGAAGGAATGTACCACGGCGACAGACCTTCAGATTAGAAGCCGTAGAAACCGAGACTGTAGGTCAAGGTAACACCAGTAAGCCTTTTTCACCCTTGTATCTTTTTGTTATTTATACACTATCTATACTACAACCACAAAACTTCTTTGCACTGTTACACTTTCTTTTTACAAATTTCGAGGACGAAATTTTTATAAGGAGGGTAGAATGTAACAGCCATAATTTTCTTATACACTTTTTCCTATACAAATTTTTTTTTTTTCCAAAATATTTTTAAAATCCAAAAAGGGGTATTTTAGCCTGAGCACAAGATTTAGGTAATTATTTTTGTTTTTAATTACAAGCTACAAGAATGAAATAACTCCATTTTTAGTGTACAAGAAATCACTTTAAAATTTAATGTATACTTGGAGTATTTACTCTTGCTGCTATCATTTTAAGTAATTAAATAACACAATAATTACAAGAAGGAGCTTATAGCTCATTGGTAATACCTTGCATTGCTGAACCAAGCCACCAGAGTTCGAATCCCATGCCCCACATTATTTTTAGATTATTTTTCTTTTAAAATTCTTGGAAGCCCAACAGTCCACAGGCCATAACTCCCAAATATTAAACTGAACCCTAAAAACGGAGTATACTATGAGCTACATCAGAGTTTTCCCCACCCGACGGTCGCCGGACTCGGTCGGGATCGGCCGAGTCGGCCGGCCGGACTCGGTCGGACGACCGAGGTCCCAAAACCGAAGTTGTGGCTTTTGGCATTCCCAACTCCCCTGTTTACTCCAATTTAATTGATCGGTTTTTAAATGATAAATACATCCTATTTAATACAAATTTTTAATGATTTTTCTTTAATTTTTCAATTTTTTTTTAAATAAAGAAAACCCTTCACCTTCCCTACCCTAGCTACCCTATAAATAGACCCCTCCCCCCTACCTTCTCATTCCAAAACCATAGAATTACTCTCTTGAAAATTCCACAAGAAAGTGTGCTTTGAAACCGAGTTCACGGCGAAGCGCTGACGGATTCCGGTGACGTTCTTTGAAGCAACCGGCGCCGAAACCACACCTCGGCCTTTTCCCTAGTTCCTCTTTACTCTTTAGAAGAGTTTGAAACCCGTAAGTCCCAATCTTCTCTCCTTTCTATTTCTTAAAATACGGAATTATGAAACCCGACGGAAATCGGAACAAACCGATTTGCGATTCGGTTTTTTTACAAAATCCCACTTGTCACCTAATCCATAACCCCTAAACATATTCATGATGACTATTAATCACATAAAAATCAATTTAGACAAAGTTTCTCACATAAAATGATAACATTCTTATAATATCGTATTATTTTCACAATAATAGCATAAAGTTTATTTTTCTTCTTCTAATCAATTCCCTCATTCCTAAACATGTTCATCTTGATCACTAAACTTGAAAAAAATCAATTGGAATGAGTTTTCACACTTGAAATAATAACTTTTACAAATACCGTATTCTTACACTTAAATACCCTCATGTTTCATTTATCATATTTAACCTCTAAACTTCACTAAACCTTAAAATAAGTCACGAGGTAATGACCTACCTCTACACACACACAAATATAACCCTAGTTGATAACATCAAAACATAAAATACGAAAAATACAAGACTTTTCACTAAAATACCATTTTCTTTATAAAGCGTTCTTGGAAACTTTAAATTGTACACAATCCTAAATAAAATCTTTTAAAAAGAAAGTACGATTTGTCATGGACATCGATCGTTTATCTAAACTGACTTTGTGGTGTCTAGGCAAGTGTGTCAAGGCTAGTGGTTTTTAATTAGGCCCACTATTGTGGTTCCTTCCCACTTACCTGGCACATACCTGACCGCAATTGGCGGTGAAGAGGCGATTTGAGGCTTCTAACGACTTGTCGTTTAGACCTTAGAAATATGCTAGTTGGCTTAGGAAACCCAAGAACTTAAAATACGGAAAATTACACTTTTCAAATAAATACCTTATCTTTATAAAACCGTTTTCTAAATGAATAGTATTTATTAAACCTTTGCAAAGCGCCACTACAACCCACCTTTGGGGAACCCGTTAGGGATAGTACGGTTCATCGTGCACCCGCGGGCTAGTAGTGCGAGATTCAGACCTCCGCAAGGAGCATTCGGTCTCGAAAGGTTTAAAATACGACATTTAAGAAAAATGAGATTTTTGGAAAATAAAATATTTATATAAAATTATTCTTATATTAACATATGTATATTTATCATTTAAACACCTATTTTATTATAAGATAAAGTTTCCACTTTTTCTAAAAATTACAAGATTAAAAGTTACATTAAAATACCATGAGTTTCAAAGAAATCTATATCAATAATTAATACTTTTATTAGGATATATTCACTAGAATAACACAAATAAAATTTACACTCATTATAACTTTAAAGACGAATAATAAATACATGAGGTGTATCTTGAAAACTATACAAAAGTATTTTTACATAAAACCCCCTCAAGTTTTTATAAATTACAATAAGGACCCTAACAATTATAGAACTTCAAATTACCTTTCTTTTAGTCTGACTAGAGTTTGAGTCTGACTATTCTTGACTTGAATATGATTCAAGTCAATCTATATTCTTTAATATTCCAACTCAATATGAACACATGAATCCCTGAATCCAGTTAACAATCTATATAACTTGACTGAACCGAACCATGGATATATTCCTTTTACATGTTTCCTAGTATTCCATTTACATGACTCTCCGGTTATAACCGTTTCCTGATATCATGGTTTCGGTCAGTCAGTCAATCAATCATGCAATCAATACAATTTTACAAGATAACAATACAAACAAGATATCACGGGGATTAAGGGGTAGATTAGTACGGAAGGTGTTAAAGGTGGTACGAGGTGGTCAGATTTAGACACCTAACCTATATTCCGTTGCTGTTGTACCGTGGCATAAACGGTTCCTTGAGTTCCTGATACCATAGTCTCCGGGGCAAGTGAGACTCCTCTCGTATACACTAGCATCCTTCTGTACCAAGCTACAAACAACAGCGTTAACCCAACATTACAACAATATAACAATATAATACAACTATAAAAGCAACTCTCTCCATCTCTCTCTCTCTTACTCTCTGTCTATTCTATTCTTCCCTTATCTTTGGGACTTACCGAGCGACCTGTTCACTGACGACATTCTGTTTCTCTCTTCTTTAAATGTCGTCAGGTGATTTGGACCCGGCAGAAGTTGAGCTATCGCAAGAAGACTTGGAGCAGTTTACTGAAGACCCTGCACTGTAGTTTCATTGTACACTTTTCTTTTCAGTATTTTTTTCATTTCCTGTTATGCCACTGTTTAGGCATCTTTATTTCAGTTGTATTTCCTTTTCATGTATTGTACAAAGAATGTTAAAAAATAAAAGTTGTTGTTCCTTTTATATCTTCTTTCTTGTATATTTATTTTATATTGCTTAGATACGCTTAGCGTATGTACTTCTGAGTATATACGTAGCGGGCCTCGTCGCGTCTACTTCGCCGTATACCGGGAAGCGGGGTGTGACATGCCTCATAACCCCGACCAAGTGACTGTAGGAGAACTCTGTTGCTAAAAAGCATCCGTCCGGGTGCTCGCGGCTGCGGTGTTCCGCCTAAGTGCACTTCATCGTCGGTATCAGCAGTGCGGCCGTCTACTAAAGTTTCCGACGAGCATTCGATCGGGATATCGGGAATCTTGTTGAATTACCCGACTTATTATTAGAAAGTGTTTTCAATATCGAGACTAAAATGCGGGGTTTATAATTTTTAGGCATGTGATGTCTAAGGAATTCATATTGTTAGTCATGAAATCCGCAATATGAGATATTACGGGTTTATGATGTCTTAGGTGGTTGCGGATTCCAACTGTTGTAGTTTTTATTTTCTTTTCTGCGACCGTAAGTGTAATATGTGTGGTATCGCTGGTTTCATTGTTATACGTCAACGACAATTGGGATACGCATATTTACTTACGTTGATGACATGTGATGTTATGTGTTGCTGTGATATGTTATATTGGATCGTCATGTTTGAATAGCCGGGTTTTTTTTTATGTGAGATGAGATTTTTTCTTTTTCATTCATGTAAAAACTTGTATGTAATATTCTTTTATTGGTGCACTTCCGGGTTGAGGAAGATGTCACCGTTGATATATATTATTTACTTTTCCGCATTAGGATAGACCCAAGGAGGGGAGCACAAGTAACCAGGTTCTAGAGTCCAGTGGGAGACCATCTCGAGGTGTCGTGTCCGGGTCTCCTAACTTTAGAATTGGTAGGGTTGCTTGCCGCTCTCGTAGGGGTCTAGGGATGTGGGTTTGGCTATTCATCACGACCGTGGAATCCGTGTTTTATATAGGCTCAAAATAAAACACGGACATCCTAGTATATCCAATATTTCATATGTTGTTTTCTGCTGCGATATCTGTGATGTGATCATTTAATATGATGAGATAGATACTTTATATAGTATATATGATATATTATATAGACGTTGCTTATGTTTTACACCCGCGCTAGCCCTGCCCCGCTCTGTCGTTAGTTACCTAACCTAACGGTGCACGACGGGACTTCGAAGCGAATGCGGATGGCATAAGCGTAAGTTGTATTTATCTGTGATGATTAGGTAACTTAAATGATGGGACATTCATTAATGAGATTAATGAAAGAAAATAAACCTATAGATGTTGTGGAATCGAATTTTCAAAAACTGGTAGCTCCAGCTGTTGCTTTGCATAGCGGTATTCCTTGCAGAATATCCAGCACTTTATTCGATAAGGAAAGAGTCGAGATCCCTTCACCGGGAGTGACCTCTTTAGCAATAACTGGCAGATGCTACATCCCTCGGTTTGTCTCTTGATTGTTTTTCTAGTTCTTGCTTTGCATAGTGGTATTGTGAATATCCTGCACCTCTTTCGACGGGGAAAGAGCCGAGATCCCTTCACCGGGAGTGACCTCTTTAGAGAAACTAGCAAAAGCCTAAAAAACACTCCATTTAAAATCATTTGACTCTGCAATGAGATCAAGTTCAAAGCGTTAAAGGTTTTCTTAAAAACCATCCACAACCCTCCGTCATTTTAGGAAGTAGAGTACTTAGAATTCGTGTTGTGTTTGTTAACCTTAGTTAAGGCACAGTGTACGGTAGCTAAGTGATGTCTTCCTACACAGCATATGATGCGATTAGTTAGGACAGTCGCGTGACATTGTTGACCTTAGTTAAGGTTCATGTGGGTGGGTCTAATTAATCACGAAATGACGGGTAAAGCTTGACTAGTGCTTATGATTTTTTGACCATAGTTAAGCTCATAAGTACTAGGGGTAAAAACCTTTATCGGGAGTTTCAAGTGTTGAAATTTGCAATGAGATTGTATACCTTCTATATGATAGTTGGATCTTAATACCCACTGTGAGTAATTGTTACTCCTGGGAGAGTTTTGCACTTTACAATTAGCCGATAAAGTAGGTGTCTAGAAAGGTGTCAACGGGGTTACGCCCCTGGGAAAACGAGATTTATTTTAATTAGGTTCGTGCGTAAGCACGGGGAACCTCCCTCAAAGTACCGGCACTGGCCTGGCTAAAAGATTGCCTTACTTGTAGGGTATAATTAATCCCGGCTAGTCTTTCCTTTTAAGGTTTGAAGGAAGATTTGATAAAAACAGTGGGAGCCATCCTGATTAGATAAAATATAACCAATCTAATCTTGCAAGAGCGCACGTAGAGTGTTTTCTTCTCTCTCTCTCCAGGTAGCAACCATGTCATGCCTTAATGAAGATAATAATATGGATGTATTGACCGAACCCACTTGTTATACTGAGCTGGGGAACGTTGGTCCCGCTCCAACTTATAACTGTTATAAGACCAAGCAGGAAATAGGGGATTACCAGAATTCCCACGCTGTCCAAATGAAGAAAGTTCATGTGAAGGGTTACCTACAACAGTAAGGTTTCGGGAGGCATCGTCCATGCCAAATTCAAAAATTTGTCATTTTAGCTAACCCTAACTAAGAATCGTTAACTAGAAATCGACGGAATATCAAATGCAAACACTTTGCAATAAGAAGTGAGCAAGGAATACAACCTTTGTAGACCGGTCCTTCACTTCAATAGCTACATGTAGTAGTCCCTTCGCTGCGATCGTGGACTCCGGACTCTAGAGAGGCTCCCACGAAGAAACGAACATGCTTGCTTCGATGTCTTCGAGGCCGAAGATGATCTACGTCGAGAAGACACTAACCCAAGCTATTTCTTCACTAGGTCAAGAACTTTGTGAAGAGAACACCCTATACTAAATGGCAAGTAGTATAGGATGATGAAGTAGGAAGTTTGCTCACATTAGATTTCATTTTCTCACACTTTTTCTGTCAACTCTATTGAAGCTAGAAAGCTTTGAGGAAGAAGAAGAAGAAAAGAAGAACTAACTCATCCAAATGAATTATTGGTAAGGTTAATAATGCAACAAAGGGTTAAGCATGTCATGCTTAACCCTTGTAGAGAGTTAACCATAAGCTATGGTTAAAGGTTAGGTCAAAAATATCATAATCAAGACAAAGAGAATGGACAAAGTCAAAAATGCCTTGAAGCTTCTACAAGCTTTCAACAAATACCAACCATGACCAATTCCACAATTTTTGAATTACTTAATGATAAATATAAACCCTAATCTTAATCCTAGCATGGTTTAACCCTCATTAACCCTAGTTGCATTTGTAACCTTGCATGATACAATTAACATATATCACATATATATCAATGTATCCAAAGTGATAAAAGAAATCATAAATGAGCTAATATTAGTTAATGTAATGAAATATATCAAATATATAATTATACATTAAATTATTAAATCAACACTTGATTTAATAATCCGGCTATATCACATATAATCGACTAATATCAAAATGTAACATCTTATCGAATCAACACTTGATCCGATAACCCGGCCATATCACATATAACCTTTCATGTCACACATCGCGAGAATAGAATGCGGTATCACATATCGAATTAATCTCGGTCCCGCACATATCACATATGTGCTCCTACTCCGTTTCGCTTGAGCCAGGAAACCCCTGTGTAGGACTCTGAAGACTCGTCAATACGCCGGCAGTAGGTGATGATCATATCAAACACCCACAAGCCTCAAGCGGTCAGCCAAATGTAATGGCCACCAGTGTATTGAGTGTTAGTGTATATGCCCTAGGGGCCATTATTGTATCATACTAGTTTGTATATTACTTAATGGAAGCTTGGGATATTCACATGTATATAACAGTCTTGCTAAACATGGTAGTATGCTACTTGGTTTTTCTATCTTAATATGTGAGTATACGTATTGATAGAGCTCTTAGGATCTTGCTTGACTACCAGCGTTGTGATGGCAGTCACACTAGTAGGGGCTGGGTAGTCTACAAGCACATCCTTATTCAGGTCCCTAGTCGTTGGATTATCGAGACATGGCATCGATACTCCGGAGTAGACTAGTGTGTACGCTTCTCATCCCAGTTGGGGAGATGGTCTGTCCCACAGCCATCAGTAAGTCGTACTGGAGATAGTATGCAGGTGCTCGTTAGGCTACGGGTACACCGGACAGGACTCATAGGGAACTGTTGGTTGGTTTTATACAAGTCGTTAGTGAACAGTTCCCAGGTGACATGAGTACAACATAGTCCGCAGACTTGACACTGCTACTTCGTCTCGATTGTGTCCCACTGTTCTTAGATTGCTACCGTACCACGGCTCAAAGGAGTCGTGCAAACAGGTAGCAGTTGGGTGCAGTCCCGAGCACTTGGAGGCAGTGGCGGTTAGACAGGATTCGTCTCTCCCGGTATTGGGGGTTGATATCGCGCTGTGTCAGAGAGCCATTACGCAAAGTCCCTGGCCAGGGCAAGTGAGATTTGCTGGTAGGTTCCAGTAGTTTCTCAGGGTGTAATGGGCTTCACTCCGACACGACTTATACCGCTATTAGGGGACTGACGCTTGCCGCCCCCTAGGCCCGATATGCGATAGTCTTAGATGAACAGACCGGACTGTACGGTGATTATCACATCAGACTCAGTAGGAGTTCGGATGGGTTTTCCTCATCGGCCTTCTTATCGACATCTACCTGGGGACCGTTACGTACAGCTAGTGCCGCTTGCGGTCTGTGGTTAAACCCACTGCCAGCGTAGTAGTCGAGTCTCTAGAGTCCCACAAAGAGAGCTTCCCTACTCCAGGCGAAACGATATAGAGGTTGTATGGTTTTACGACAAGGGTTCGGACGCATACGTGTGTTTACACACGTACGACATCCGGACAGTTTTTACTAGTCGGCTTTGGTTTAAGCCAGTTACTAGTATCCGGTTATTGGATTTATACAGTCTAAAGTTTTTCCGTGTTTTCACGGATAGGAGGGGCGTTCTCGTAATTGCGCGAGAAGCTTCTAGAAGATGGTGACTAAGGAGGTTAAGGTGGCATATACATTGAATGAGATTAGTGAGTCAAATGAGTGATTCATCCATGTCATTAATGCATCATAAATGCTTAATGGCTCATGGAGATGAATCACGATTAGATATTTGTGAAGTATGATTATTCATCATTTTATTTTCTTTTATTGATAAATCTTCATGCATCATATATATTATGATAACTCATTTTCTCATTTCAATTATTATTCTCACCTTCTCTCTCCTCAAGCCTCCTCTCTTCAAACCCTAATCCTCCCCTCTCATGTGTTGAGTACAAGGATTAGTTAGACTACTTAATCTATAACCCTCACTCTATATCATCTAGGTACTTTGATTAGCACTTAAAGAAACCTAGTTGCCTCAAGTTTAGAGGCAAAGCTTGGAGTAAAGCTCTCGGGTGGATCGTCTACTACTTGGAGAAGGCCGAGGAGAAGGTGGAGTTCGTAAAGACGAAGGACACGGTTCTTTAGGTATAATCACTTCATATAGTAGTTTAGAACTTCTATGATTGTTGTTAGTTATCGTTTAGCTTCGATTCTTGCGGTTAGTCGATGTTTAAGCAAAGAACAAGATCGTTTTTCATATTTCTGTCTCCCCGCAAGTCGTGGGGTGTTGTACATCGACTTACAGTGGTATCAGAGCCTCGCTAAACAATAATTAACTTATTAGCAAAGTCGTAAGTATTTCGAACGCAAAAAGGAACCGGAAACATCGTCGATTATCACACTTGCTGTCGTTTTTTAAACTGGCTCTAAAAATTTTTCAGGGTGCTTCAGAATAACAAGCAGGAAAAACTAGGGCTACTGAAGAAATTTGGACTCCTAACTCGGCCATCTCACAACGGAACCGCGGCAGATCCATGCGATCCGCGGCGGATCCGCGGCCGAGTTGAGGCCGAGTCGGCCCAAATTTATTCAGTAACTCCTAGGTGTTAACAGTGATGTTTCTGGGATGTTTTATTTTCTGCTAAAATCTCAGGTTCACAGAGAAGTATTGGAGTAGAATCTAAAGTGTTTGTTCGATCGAAATTTTACGATGTTTGCTAATATGATTATATCTGTGATTGTATAATGTGTTCGTAAACCTTCCCTAACTGCTAGTATGTCGGTTGGCAGGGGGTTGCACATTTCTGTACCGGTTTTACTGTTTGTGGATGTGAACTGTATTGGACTGTTGTGATGATTGGCAGGGGTTTGTGATGGGTTATTATTTTAATTCATTCAATATAACTGTAATATGTTGTAATATTATTTTGCGGGGCACATCCAGATTGCAGTTGTAGCCACCGTTGTATTATTTCATTTTACTGTTTTTTCTCCTATGATAGACCCAAGATGGGGTGCACAAACTACCGGGTACTTTGATGTGTTTAGTGGCCTACTCACTTTGTTGAGGGAGACCGCTTCACTTCGGGTATTTGGCGGGTAGTTTTCCATACCCGTAGGGGTCTAGGGTGGGGTAATAGCTATTCATCACAACTGTGTAATCCGTCTTTTATTGCAGGCTCTAAACAAACACGGATTGCTTGTAAATCCAATAAAGTTCATATGAGATCTGGAATGCCTATTATTGCGTCTGACGAATGTACAACATCTATATATGATAGCTATTTAGACGTCACTTATGTTTTACACCCGCACTAGCCCAGCCCCCGCTCTGCCGTTAGTTAAGTAACCTAACGGGTGATGACGGGACCCCGTGGCGAATGCGGATGGCATAAGAGGACGTTGTATTTTCGTTGTTTTCTGCAATGATAGGTTAATGATGGGACGCATTATTTATAATGCAAAGAAAATAAACCAAAAGTTTAATCGTTGGAACAATTTAAAAGAAACCACTCGGTTAATTTTAAAAACAGATATTTTTAAATACGGAGCTTTAACCACTCCTTTTAAAAGCTATCAGGTTCCTTCGGTTATATCAAGTTCACTACGTTCACGGTTTCGCCAAAACCATTCGTAGCCCTCCGTCATTTCATCTAGGTGTTCAGTAGTATTCAAGCTATGTATTTTGACCTAACGCCAAGGCATAGTGTTTGGTAGCTACTGGATATTCATTTGTTGCATAGATAGATGAGTTAGTTTGGGACAGTCGTATTATCATTTTGGCCGAACGTCAAGGATATATACGGATGGGTTCAAATTGACAAGATAATGATGGGTAGAACTTGACATATGACTTATGACATTTTGACCTAACGCCAAGGTCATAAGAGCATGGGGCAAAAATATATATCGGGAATTTCTAAAGAAACTGAAATTTGCAAAGAGTTGCATACCATTTGGAGTTTGATGAATGTTGGTAGGATTCCTTCAATATTATCGTACGATGATATTTGGATCCCGATCCTACTGTGAGTATATGCTACTCATCATGATATTCGTCACTTAACGATCAATGCTATAAACCAAGTAGGTGTCAAGAAAGGTGTCAGTGGGGTTACGCCCCCAGAGAAAAGAGGTTATTTAATTAAGGAACTTCGTGAAAGCGTTGGAAAACCTCCCTCGAAGTATCGACACCAGCCTGGCTGAACGGTTAAGCAAGTATTGTACAGTGAGAATAGTCCTGGCTAATTATTCTTTTATGGTTTGAGGAAGGATTCGAGAAACAGTGGGAGCCATCCAGTTTAGATAAACTAAAAACCACTCTAAACTTGCAATAGCATCATGCTAAAGAGTTTTCTTCTCTCTCTCCTAATTGCAGCGACCCTGAAAATGACTGGCCTTAAGTTACTTTTAGAGAAAAATATACTGACAGGGCCAAACTATAAAGATTGGCTGCGGAATGTCAAAATGGCTTTGACCTATGACAAATTGGGGTACGTCCTCACCGCTACGGCACCTGAAGTCCCAGGTCCCAGATCCAGTAATGCGGATAAGGAAATCCGCAAAACCTGGGATTTAGATTGCGCGAAAGCCAAGTGCATCGTGCTTGCCTCGATGAACAATGAACATCAGAGGAGGCACGAGGATATGGATCATGATGCCATATTTCTCCATACAAAGGAACTTTATCGAGAGCAATCTCGTATAGCATGATACGAGACCTCAAAGAAGCTGTTTCAAGCGAGGTTGGCTGTCGGGTCATCGGTAGGAGAACATGTCCTAAAGATGATCGGCTATATAGAAGAGCTCGCAGACCTGGGGACGACTTTGGATAATGAGCTCTATACAGACCTTATTCTCCAGTCCCTCCCTCCCACCTACGCCCAGTTTATTCTGAACTTCAACATTCAAAAAAAAGAAGTTGAACTTTCAGAACTCCTTAATATGTTGAGGAGTGCAGAGGGCACCTTGCAGAAGGCAAGGGAAACACCCGCTATGTTTTTTCGCGGTACTTCTTCTTCCGGGTCCAAAGCTAAAACCAAAGGAAGGAAGAATAAGGCCCCTAACAGACCTAGAGGAGGTGTTAGTAAGGTGGTAGGGCAGGGAAAGAAAAAGTTTACGGTACCGGTAGTGGCCTAGGATGAGTGCTTCCATTGTCACAGGAAAGGGCACTGGAAAAAGGATTGCAAGGCGTGAGCGCCAAGAACCAGGAACCGAAGCAAGCTGTGGCTTCGAATTCAGGTGTGTTTGTAATTGAGAATTGTCTGTCAATCAACTCTACTTCCTGGGTATTGGATACCGGATCAAGATCTCATATTTGCAATTCATTGCAGGCACTGAGAAACCGTAGAGTGCTGAAGGAAGGTGATATGACCCTGATGGTTGCTAACGGAGCTAGCGTGGAAGCTGTGTCCATAGGGGATTATCACCTGGGATTAACGAGTGGACACATTTTGGTTTTACATAACTGTTTTTGTGTACCCAGCTTAACGTGTAATATCATATCTGTTTCCTTGTTATCAAATAATGGTTATGATTTCGCGTTTGGAAGTGGTGTTGTTAACATCCACCTTAATCATGGTTTGATTGGGTCCGGTACACTGGATAACGATATATATGTGTTAAACCAACTCCAAATTTTCAATGTCCAGAACACACTAAAAAGAAAGTCTCCAGATTTAAATAAAGCTTTCTTATGGCATTGTTGACTGGGTCACATCAATGAGAGAAGGTTGACTAAGTTGCATAAAGAAGTATATTTGGACTCGTTCGAATATCAAACTTATGACACTTGTCAATCTTGTCTCAAAGCAAAGATGACAAAGACTCCATTTACTGGACATGGAGTAAGAGCGAGCGAGCTCTTAGGACTGATACACAGCGATGTATGTGGTCCAATGTCTACACATGCAAGAGGTGGTTTTTCCTATTTCATTACTTTCACGGATGATTACTCAAGGTACGGATTCATTTATCTGATGAAACATAAATCCGAGGCATTTGAGAAATTCCAAGAGTATAAGAATGAAGTAGAAAACCAAACCGGCAAAAGTATCAAGACACTAAGATCTGATCGAGGTGGTGAATACTTGAGTGCCGAGTTCCTAGGTTACCTAAAAGAGAAAGGAATTCTCTCTCAGCTTACTCCTCCATACACCCCACAGCATAACGGTGTATCGGAGAGACAGAATCGAACCCTATTGGATATGGTACGATCCATGATGAGTAATGCTGAGTTACCGCGATCTTTTTGGGGTTATGCGCTAGAATCAGCGGCATATCTTTTGAACATGGTACCTACCAAGACTGTGCCCACCACTCCATATCAGATGTGAAGTGGGAAGAAACCCCATCTAAAGTATATAAAGATTTGGGGATGTCCAGCTTTTGTTAAAAAGCAGCATGTGGACAAGCTCAAGGCACGATCAGTAAAGTGTAAGTTTGTGGGATATCCAAAGAACTCCACGGGATATCTATTCTATTACGCAGAGGAACAAAAGTTATTTGTTTCTCGTAATGCCCATTTTCTAGAACATCAGTTTTTAGAAAAGGAATCAAGTGGGAGAGAAATAGAACTGGAAGAAATTCCAGAACCACAAACTAATACTGAAAGTTTGGTAGAACCGGTAGTTCAAGAAGAACAGGACATTACCGTACCGCTCCGCAGGAGTAGTAGGCCGTCTTATCCGCCTGAGAGATACTACGGTTTTCTCATAGATGGGGATAGAGAGGATTGCATCATAGATGATGATGAACCTACTGGCTTCCAGCAGGCCATCCAGAGCGGCGACTCGGTACGATGGCTAGATGCAATGCGGACCAAAATGGAGTCCATGTACACCAACAAAGTATGGACTTTGGAATTTGCTCCAGATGGGATAAAACCCATAGGATGCAAATGGATCTTCAAGAAAAAGATTGGTGTAGATGGACAGGTGGAAACCTATAAGGCTAGACTTGTTGCAAAGGGTTTTCGTCAAAGACCTGGTTTGGACTATGACGAAACTTTTTCTCCAGTGGCTATGCTCAAATCCATTCGGGTCCTTCTTGCTATTGCTGCCTTCCATGATTATGAAATCTGGCAGATGGACGTTAAGACGGCTTTTCTGAATGGAAATTTAGAAGAGTGCGTCTATATGGATCAGCCAGATGGTTTCAATCAGAGTGGGAGCAGCGGGAAAGTATGCAAGTTGCTTAAGTCCATTTATGGACTAAAGCAGACATCACGGAGTTGGAATATCTGTTTTGATGAAACAGTCAAAGAATATGACTTTATCAAAAATCCAGATGAACCGTGCATATATAGTAAAGTTGTAGCAAGAACTGTCGTATTCCTCGTCTTGTACGTGGATGACATTCTATTGATAGGAAATGACATTCCTATGCTACAATATGTCAAAGGATTCTTGTCACACAGGTTCTCCATGAAAGACCTGGGTGATGGCTCTTACATTCTGGGGATCCGGATCTATCGTGATAGATCCAAGAGGATGTTGGGACTTTCGCAGTCCAGGTATATCGACACTGTACTAAAAAGATTCAGTATGGAAGATTCTAAGCGTGGTAATCTACCGGCTTGTCACGGAATCACCCTATCCAAAGAGATGTCTCCCAAGACTGATTTGGAAAGGGAACGCATGTCTATTATACCCTACGCTTCTGCGGTAGGCTCTATAATGTATGCGATGTTGTGCACCAGACCAGATGTAGCTTACGCACTGAGCGTGGTAAGCCGGTATCAGTCAGACCCAGGGGAGAATACTGGATAGCAGTAAAGAACATTCTCAAGTACCTGAGGAGGACTAAGGAGATGTTCTTGGTTTACGGTGGAAAAGACCTCAGGTTGGAGGCCTATGCTGATTCCGGCTTCCAGAGTGATAAGGACAATTCCAAGTCCATGTCGGGTTATGTCTTTACCCTCAATGGAGGGGCGGTGTGCTGGAAGAGCTCCAAGCAGGACACCGTTGCTGACTCGACGATGGAAGCGGAGTATATAGCTGCTAGCGATGCCGTAAAAGAAGCAGTCTGGATGAAGAAGTTCCTAACAGAACTTCAGGTGGTTCCTACCATTGTTGATCCAATACCTCTGTATTGTGACAACAACGGAGCTATAGCTTTAGCGAAGGAACCAAGGTCCCATCAGAAGTCCAGACACATCTTAAGGCGGTATCACCTGATCAGGGAGATCATTGATCGTTGGGAGATTGAGGTTCGGAGAGTTACTACTGAAGAGAACATTGTTGATCCATTCACAAAGGCCCTACCTCAGATTCAGTTCGAGAGGCTACTCGAGATCATCGGTCTTCGATATGCCAGTACATGGCCCTAGTGCAAGTGGGAGATTGTTAGTGTATATTCCCTAAAGGCCATTATTGTATCATACTAGTTTGTATATTACTTAATGGAAGCTTGGGATATTCACATGTATATAACAATCTTGCTAAACATGGTAGTATGCTACTTGGTTTTTCTATCTTAATATGTGAGTATACGTATTGATAGAGCTCTTAGGATCTTGCTTGACTACCAGCGTTGTGATGGCAGTCACACTAGTGGGGTCTGGGTAGTCTACAAGCACATCCTTATTCAGGTCCCTAGTCGTTGGATTATCGAGACAGAGCATCGATACTCCGGAGTAGACTAGTGTGTACGCTTCTCATCCCAGTTGGGGAGATGGTCTGTCCCACAGCCATCAGTACGTCGTACTGGAGATAGTATGCAGGTGCTCGTTAGGTTACGGGTACACCGGACAGGACTCACAGGGAACTGTTGGTTGGTTTTATACCAGTCGTCAGTGAACAGTTCCCATGTGACATGAGTACAGCATAGTCCTCAGACTTGACACTGCTACTTCGCCTCAAGTGTGTCCCATTGTTCTTAGATTGCTACCTTACCACGGCTCAAAGGAGTCGTGCAAACAGGTAGCAGTTGGGTGCAGTCCCGAGCACTTGGCGGCAGTGGCTGTTAGACAGGATTCGTCTTTCTTGGTATTGGGGGTTGATATCGCGCTGTGTCAGAGAGCCATTATGCAAAGTCCCTGGCCAGGGCAAGCGAGATTTGCTGGTAGGTTCCAGTAGTTTCTCAGGGTGTAATGGGCTTCACTCCGACACGACTTATACCGCTATTAGGGGACTGACGCTTGCCGCCCCCTAGGCCCAATATGCGATAGTCTTAGACGAACATACCGGACTGTACGGAGATTGTCATATCAGACTCAGTAGGAGTTCGGATGGGTTTTCCTCATCGGCCTTCTTATCGACATCTACCTAGGGACCATTACGTACAGCTAGTGCCGCTTGCGGTCTGTGGTTAAACCCACTGCCAGCGTAGTAGTCGAGTCTCTAGAGTCCCACACAGAGAGTTTCCCTACTCCAGGAGAAACGATATAGAGGTCGTATGGTTTTACGATAAGGGTTCGGACGCATACGTGTGTTTACGCACGTACGACATCCGGACAGTTTTTACTAGTCGGCTTTGGTTTAAGCCAGTTACTAGTATCCGGTTATTAGATTTATACAGTCTAAAGTTTTTCCGTGTTTTCACGGATAGGAGGGGCGTTCTCGTAATTGCGCGAGAAGCTTCTAGAAGATGGTGACTAAGGAGGTTAAGGTGGCATATACATTGAATGAGATTAGTGAGTCAAATGAGTGATTCATCCATGTCATTAATGCATCATAAATGCTTAATGACTCATGGAGATGAATCACCATTAGATATTTGTGAAGCATGATTATTCATCATTTTATTTTCTTTTATTGATAAATCTTCATGCTTCATATATATTATGATAACTCATTTTCTTATTTCAATTATTATTCTCACCTTCTCTCTCCTCAAGCCTCCTCTCTTCAAACCCTAATCCTCCCCTCTCATGTGTTGAGTACAAGGATTAGTTAGACTACTTAATCCATAACCCTCACTCTATATCATCTAGGTACTTTGATTAGCACTTAAAGAAACCTAGTTGCCTCAAGTTTAGAGGCAAAGCTTAGAGTAAAGCTCTCGGGTGGATCGTCTACTACTTGGAGAAGGCCGAGGAGAAGGTGGAGTTCGTAAAGACGAAGGACACGGTTCTTTAGGTATAATCACTTCACATAGTAGTTTAGAACTTCTATGATAGTTGTTAGTTATCGTTTAGCTTCGATTCATGCGGTTAGTCGATGTTTAAGCAAAGAACAAGATCGTTTTTCATATTTCCGCCTCCCTGCAAGTCGTAGGGTGTTGTACATCGACTTACATTGAGCGATCAGAAGATCAACAAGCAAGCCTGCTCACACTCCTGCGAATCCAATCAGTAACACTACCGTACAGTCCGGTCTCTTCGTCCGATATGTCGCATATCTCGTCTAGGGTGGTAAACGTCAGACCCCAGTAACTCGATAAGTCGTGCCGATATGAGGCTCATAACGGGTCGAGAAACTACTGATAACACTTACCCTTATATCTCTAAAGCAGCCCTGGCCAGGGACTTCCTGTTATAGCCAATCGAGCACAGAGCAACATCAACTCCCAATCCCGGGAGAGACAAAACCCCTCCTATCGCTCAATGCCTCCATGTGATTCGAGACTGTACCCAAAAGACACCATTTTGTACGTTCTCTTGAACGTGGTAAGGTGGAAATCAAAGCACAGTGGGAATCACACAAGACTTTATGACGATCTCGGGTCTACAGACTAACCTATACCAGTGTCACCGGAGAACTGCCATCTGACGTGAGGTATAATACCATCTGGGAGTTCTTGGCGAGTCCTTTCAGTGTACCCAGTCTCCACTGAGCACTCGTATATCATCTATGATGTTAAACACCAATGGATATGGGATCATCCATCGCTCAACTGTATGGGTCGAGAAGATATACGCTAGTCTACTCTGGTATATTGATGCACTGTCTCGATACACCTACGACTAGGAACATTTGAAGGATGTACTTTGCGACTACTCTGTCCCCACTAGTATGATCTGCATCATAGTCCTGGTAGTCAAGTACACATCCTAAAGGCTTTATCAACATGTAACATAGAGACAATCAGAGTACATGTTAAGATAAAGTGCAACCAGATAGCATACTATCATGTCGAGCAAGAAAGTCCTCCCTATATATGTCTAAGCATCCATTACATTATACATCGTATGTACAGTAATGGCCTCTAGGGCATACTTATCACTAACAATCTCCCACTTGCACTAGGGCCTGTTGGATATAGTGCAATCAAATTCAATTATTGGATCGCAGGTACGTGATTGCAATGATTGAGGGAGGGCCTATACCGATAGGACAGTCTTGCTCGTGATGATAGTATGCTATCTGGTTTGTCTTTATCATCGTGTACATGCTTCAGTTCACTATTGCATGTTCATAGAGCCCATAGGATTCTTGCTTGACTGCCAGCAGTACGATGGCGATCATATACGTGGGAGCTGGGGTCTATAAGCACATCCTTAAAGTGTCCCTAGTTGTGGGAGTTTCGAGACAGGGCATTGGTACTCCAGAGTAGACTAGTGTTAACAGTCGAGATCCTGACAAGGGGCGGTGGCCGGTCTCACAAGCCATTGGTGTCTGTTGGTTCACCTAAGATGTATACAGGTGCTCATTGGGTTATGAATACACTGGACATGACTCGCCGGGAACATGCTAGTTGGTATTATACTTATCGTCAGATAACAGTTCCCAGGTGACGTGTGTACAGGTTAGTCTGTCGACCTGAGATCGGCATTTGTCTCGTGTGAGTTCCCACTGTGCTTTGATTACTACCCTACCACGGCTCAAAGGAGTAGTGCAAACAGGTTTTAGTTGGGTACAGTCCCGAGCCACATTGAGGCAGTGAGCGGATCGTCGGGGATTCGTCTCTCCCGGTATTAGGGGTGAGATCGCACTGTGTTTAGGAGAGCCATTACACGAAATCCCTGGCCAGGGTAATCGAGATTTACTGGTAGGTATTCCAGTAGTATCTCAGGGTGTTCTGGGCTACTCTCTGACACGACTTATACCGCTATTGGGGGTCTGACGTTTACCATCCCCCTAGGCCCTATAAGCTATACTCATAGACGAACAGACCGGACTGTACGGATATTGTCACTGTCAGGCTCAGTAGGGTTTCTGGATGAGTTCGCTCATCAGCTTCCCTTCCGATCAATACATGGGCAACCGTTACGTACAGCTAGTACCTCTGACGTGCTAGTGGTTATACCCAGTGCCAGTGTATTGATGAGTCATTAGAGTCCCCCACAGACAGTTTCCCAAGTTCGGGCGAAACGTTGTAGAGTCTGTATGGTTTTATGGCAGGGTTCGATCATATTCGTGCACTTGTGCACGGATCATGATCGGACGGATAATACTAACGAGCTTTGGTTTAAGCCGGATCCTAGTATTATGTTATAGGAATATTTTTGTCTCATTGCATTTCGTATTCGGTCGGAATACAAATACGGGTATGTATATACAGTTGAGGTGTAATCTCGTAATTCGTTATGGGATTATTTTGGGAGTTGCCAGTTTCTTTTTCCGGTCTTAAAACACCTTGATTGATGTGACCATTTTTCTTCCTTTGACTTTTTTCTGCACCGTGGGGTAAGGGGGCTGCGTGTAATGCTGGGGGCAGCATGGGCTTCAGTGATTGAAGCATGGGCTTAAGTGTGAGTGGGGGTCCTTTTGCAATTGTGCAAGTTTTAAAAGCAAGGGGGTTTTCTGTGGTGATTGGAGTGAGTAGGAAAAGGTTTAATGAATTGATGGTGGCTGTTTTTTTTGGGCAAGGGGCTATCTGCAATTTCGCCAGTGAACAAAAAGGCAAGGTTTTTTTTGTGGTGGTGGATACACACTCTCATTTTGGATGACCACCTATTTCCAGTGAGCATTTGAAGGCCCCCTGATTTCTAGCCGAGCCCAAGCATGCTCACATTCATATTTTTCCAAGCAAAAATTTCATGCTTCACATCTTCACTTCTCACTTGGCAACTCCAATTTACCTCCACCCAAGTACTAGGGTGTCTTGAGATAAATATTCTACACTTTCTATACTTCAATCTTGGACATGTCAGCTAGCAAACTTCATGTCCGAGTTGCTTCGGTTCGAAGCGGGAGCCCGTATAAAGATTCGATGACGTGGTGCCACTCTGATGAGAGAGATCGGGGAGCGGAATTCGTCGGCGCTGCAGTTGGGAGTTTGGTGCGGAGATTGAAGACTGAAGGACACGGATCGATCAGTATAATTTCCTAACTCCTTTTACATTTAGCTAGTTTACGGTTAATGAAACAATCCGGGTTTTGGGCAGCGGTGGCGGCGGTTTTGTAAAACGTTTTTTTTTCCGCATTTGGCGTCGTTTAGACGACCGGGGTGCAGCCGCACCCCAACATAGTATCAGTGCCATCCATTAACCGCTTACTAGCTTGTTCTATCATGTTTAAAATATTGATCGAACAAAATTTTCGAAACCGCAATTTCAGTTCTAAAGTTTCTGTCGAATTTTTTTCTCGTCGAAAAATTATTTTGAGAGTTTCAGAAAATCAGGCAGGCTTTTATAAGACAACTGTAGAAATTTGGTAGCGTGATACATCTGTAACGCCGCCGAACCGCGGCCGTACCCACGTTTTGGCCGTGGTTCCGCCGCTGTTTTGATGTTTCAGTGCTCCATTTTTCTACAGGTGGTCTTTTGCATGGAATTGTGGTTTCTGGAATTTTTAGTTTTGGCCTACATTATTTTGATTGCTGGGTTTTGTACTTGGGGCCCACTTCGGGAAATTTTTATCGATCAAAAATTTAAACAAGTTAGTTCGCAGTGCATTACATTTCTATCTGTGACCGTGAATGTCATTTGATCGGTAAATCTTGTCTAATCGCTATAGTCCTTTTAGACGGATTTGCGAACGTGACATTCACGTTGATGTTCTGTGTTGTGCTGTGATGTTGCGGTTTTGTCGTGGTGGATAGCTTGTGTGCAATGATAGTGCTTTTTGGATTTATTTGTACATTTGATATTGCGGGGCGAGCGTCCGACATGTGGACTGCCGTCACTGCCTGTCTGTATATTATTCTTTTGGGGCACGACCGGGATGAGGTCGATGTACCCGTTGTATATATTTTATTTTCTGCACTAGGATTACCCCGCGGTGGGGTGCATGGATAGCCGGGTTCTAGAGGGCAACGGGCCCGCATCTCATGGCTTTGAGACGAAGGTGTCTTCACTCTAGAATTGGCGGGCAATTCTCCGCACTCGTAGGGGGTATAGGTTGACCCAGGAGGAGTGCTCAAGTTACCAGATTCCATGAAGTGCTGGGTGGTCCATTCACTTTGCTGAAGGGGGCTGCCTCGCTTCTAGTTTTGGCGGGTAACTTTCCGCGCTCATAGGGGTCTAAGATTTCATTGCACAGGCTATCCACACGACCAGGGGAACGTCGGGTTTCATTTGCGGCTCTGTGAAACCCGGGGCTCCCAGATTATCTGTATTGTTCTGTGATGTTGCATTTATCACGCCTGGAGAGATTATTATATATTGATATATATATATATATATATATATTAGTAGATGTTGTATATGTTTTGCACTCGCGCTAGTCCAGTCCCCGCTCTGTCGTTAGTTAAGTAACCTAACGGGTGATGACGGGACCAGTGGCGAATGCGGATGGCATATACGTACATTTTATTTTCGTTCTTTTCTGGTGTGATTAATTGATAGGACTGCGTTGATTCTTATCAATGCAAGGAAAAACAAACCTATGTTTGATGTTGTTGGAACCAATTTTTCAAAAACTGTTATTACAAGGGCGTTCTCTTTTGTTTTGCACAGTGGTATTCGGTTATGAATATCCAGCACCTCATTCGACGAGGCAAGGGCCGAGATCCCTTCATCGGGAGTGACCCCTTGGACGGAGGTTTGCGTCAGGGTAATAACTTCGCTATAGTCGATTACTTTTACCTTTGCATCGTGGTATTCAGTTTGGAATATCCGGCACCTCATTCGGCGAGGAAAGAGCCGAGATCCCTTCACCGGGAGTGACCTCTTTAGCAATGGTTTTCGCTACTATACTTTTATAAAACCACTTGGATTCCTTCAACGATATCAAGTTCATTACGATAAAGGTTTTTCGCCAAAAACCAGCCATAGCCCTCCGTCATTTCGGATAAGTAATGCATAGTATTCGTGCGGTGTTTGTTGGCCAAAGTCAAGGCATCGTGTGCGGTAGCTGTGTGTTGCTTGTCCGTTGCATGGATATGCATTGGTTTAGGACAGTCATACCACTTTGTTGGCTAAAATCAAGGGTGTGTGCGGGTGGGTCTAAATCAATCAGGACAATGACAGGTAGAACTTGACTTGCGGGTTATAATTTGTTGGCCAAAGTCAAGGTCATAAACCGCTTGGGGTAAAAATCATATCGGGAGTTTCAAACATACAGGAAACTTGTCAGGCTTGCGCATACCTTCTGGAGTGTGATGAGGTGAGTGGCTTCCATCACATTATCATGCGATGATGGTTGGATTCCGATTCCCACCGATGAGTAGTATTACTCCTCGGGTGATTCCGGCTAATTCTTCTTTCAGGTATGGAGGAGAATTTGAGAAAACGGTGGGAGGTTTCCTGATTAGATAAAGTGATTAACCATTCTGATCTAGGTTAGAGTGCACACAGAGTGTTTCTTCTATCTCTCTCTTTGACTGCGACCATGACCCGACCCTAGACTATAACTCAGTGACCAAGTTAACCAAACTTTCTTAAAACATTGGCTTTTGGATTGTCTGAGTTGCATACATCATTACCACTCCTTCTCTTGCCCTTTGCATTTCTCCAGAACACCTCATATCACTACGAACATCCACTTCCATTAGATAAATCCATCGTATGGTTATATACGAACTCGAAGGAATTTCTTCGAGGATGGATTCTGGTTCTGGAGAGATAGAATAGGACTATTCAGTTGTCTTTTCCTTTTACCTTCTCTCAGGTTGTGAGGGCTTCTAGGATTAGGAGAAGGTACACCTATTATGCATATTGGATAGTCTTCTTCCAAACCATAGGCAGGTGCCAAAGGTTAGGGAATGAATAAAACCATTTAGCCTAAGTTGGGTGTACATAAGGTAATAAGTAAAGACAAATAAAGGGATCAGAAAGAGTAAATTGCAACTGTAATCATTCACGACCAAATCACGTATTTCATCGCCACTCCTACTTCACCTTTGTATTTCTCCAGAACACCCCGTATCACTATAAACATCCAATTCCATTAGATAAATCCATCGTATGGTTATATACGAACTCGAAGGAACTTTTTCGAGGATGGATTCTGGTTCAGGAGAAATAGGAATAAGGTTTATTCAGTTGTCTTTTATCCTTACCTTCTCTCAGGTTGCGAGTGCTCCTAGGATTAGGAGAGTACACCTATTATGCTTATTGGATAGTCTTCTTCCAAATCATAGGCTGGTGCCGAACGGTAGGGAAGGAAGAAAACCACTTCGCCTAACGATGGTGTACAGAAGGTAACGACTAAAGACAAATAAAAGGAATTGGAGAGATGGCAGGGAAATATACGGTTACAGTCGTGAATCTGCATAATGGAAGAGGCATTACTAGGAATACCCGGATACCCTTTCGAAACATATTCATGTTTCAATTTCACTGTGTATCGTTAATAGAAAACTGATTTCCCAATTAGACCCTTACTCCAGAGTATCTATTTACCAGGTATAATTCTCACATCGGTATGGTTTTTACAGATGATGAGCGCGAGTAAGTTATTGGGAATTAGGTGATCATCCTCATTATATCGGAATTCGTTGTAATTGGTGATATTTGATGAAATCGCCTGGGTACAGTTTTCAACCTACGACTCACTGAATTTGAGTTATTCAACTCAGGGGACTTATACAAAGTATTGTACATTGTCCAGTGTCCATTAGGACAAAGGGGTTGGTCCCCGTACTGTATTCTGTTTACTTGTGACTTCTCAAGTTTTAGACAATTGTTTCGTAGAAATACAAGGTCCAAGTTTGAGAAGTTATAAGTACAGGAATAAAGTAGAGAACCATGTGTTGCAAGTATCAGGATTCTTCAAGGTGATCGAAGATGTAGATACTTGTGTCTGGTATTCAGTTGATAGTAATGGTTTTGAGAAACTTGTTTCTCTTTCAGGTTACTCATAATTGGTCGCACTCCTAAGTTGTGTAATGCTGACCGGCCTCTCTTCATTTAGTTGACATGCACTGGAAACAGCTGCATGATTTGAATCTGGTTCCAATTAAATCAGTGCCTCTGTTTCTATATTGTATATAGAATGGTTCATATCTTAACGATGTTAAGGTACGGGGAGTTGTCCGGCTTATGCTTAAACCCAGACTCTGGATAACTCAAGGCACGTTTCTGTAATGGCAGTTTGTGGGTTAACCCGGGCTTTGACGAGGGTTGACTTTCTACCATCTGGAAGATCAATAATGATATTGTTCTTGACTCGCCACATTTTTAATAAATTGGATTTTTTCAGAAAACAGTAGTAGGAGTATGGTAGAACTGGAAGAGATTCCAGAACCACAAACGATTACGGAAAATTTAATAGGACCTAAAGATTCAATCAGGATTGACATTCCATTAGCCACTCCGCAGATATTGTGGGTAACCTCGGGCACCCGAGAGGTACTCTGGTAGCCTCAAGGACGGTTGTTGGGAGGTTCTTGTTTACACAGACTTTCCATTACTGCTGTTCTAGAATATGAGACCCGGCAGGAGGATGAGTATAGCGTCGTTGTAGTTTTAAAAGTGCATGTATTTATGACTCTGCCAGAAGGTTGCCGTAGTCAGTGGGAGCAGCGGAAGCATAGTGGACAAGTAGCTTATATCTGTTTATAGACTAAAGCAGATAAAGAGGAGATAGATCATCTATTTCTGATATGACAGTCATGGGCTTTGACTTCATCAGAATAGGGGATGGATCTGTTAAGAAGGTAGTAGGGTGTGATGTCCTCGTATTTGGATGACATACACAGAGTAGGAAGTAAAATTCCTATACTACGATCGGTCATACTGTGGTTGTCACACAGTAGTTTCTCCATATAGGATATGGATATAATATCAGGCATTCCGGTTACTGGATCTATGGTTTTAGATCTAGATTTGGGTAGTTTCCAAATATGGGTACTTTAACAGCATTCTAAAGGTATTTTAGAATGAACGACTCCTGGCATGGTGTTGTACCTGCAGGTGATGGAGTCACCCTCTCTAAAGGTGTCCTACAGACTAAAGGGGAGAGGGATGTGCTTGATTGGAAGATCGCTTGCTTAGGCAATTGAGTTGATCGTGAGATGTCAAGTACCACACCAGATGTTGTTTTTGCACTAGATGCAATAAGTTGATATTAATCCAATCCTGGAGAAACGTTCGAAAGCAGTTTTAGAACATAAGTGGTTGTTCTAGGGATTTGATAACGACAACCTCCTTCGGGAGACAGTTATCATTCCAGGCTTCCAAAGTGACCCGGATGACAGAGTGACTGTCAGAGTTATAGTTTTCCCTCTGACGAGGGGCAGTAGTTTGGACAGTTAGTCCAAGCGGATACTGTGGGAGGCATGCTGCAGGAAACTGATTAAATTCAGTTGACGATACAGTCTAAGAAGTTTACTGGATTTAGAGTTCATTTATGAACTGGGTCCCATCAGATATCCAGACATATTCTAAGACAGGTATTGCTCATTTCGGGAGATGGTTTTCTTACCGAACTTGAGACAAAGAGAGACATAGAAGGAAACATCCCGGCGGATCCACTCACTGAGGCTATTTCTCGAACACAATAGTTTTACAAATGAGCTTTGTGAGACTGATTAGTAGAGGAGTTGGATGTTTGGTATCACACGAGCTGTGAGTACGCGACATCGCAATAATTAGCCTTAAGTGCAAGTGGGAGATTGTTGGATATAGTGCCCTCAAAGTCAATTATTGGATCGCAGGTACGTAATTGCAATGATTGAGAGAGGACCTATACCGATCGGACAGTCTTGCTCGTGATGATAGTATGTTATCTTGTGTGTCTTTATCATCGTGTACATGCTTTAGTTCACTATTGCATATTGATAGAGCCCATTGGATTCTTTCTTGACTGCCAGCAGTATGATAGTGATCATATACGTGGGAGCTGGGCTCTATAAGCGCATCCTTAAAGTGTCCCTAGTCGTGGGAGTTTCGAGACAGGGCATCGATACTCCAGAGTAGACTAGTGTATACAGTCATGACCCCGACGAGGGGCGTGGCCGGTCTCACAAGCCATTTGTGTCAGTTGGTTCACCTAAGATGTATACAGGTGCACATTGGGTTATGAGTACACTGGAAAGGACTCGCCGGGAACATACTAGTTGGTATTATACATATCGTCAGATAGCAGTTCCCAGGTAACATATGTACAGGTTAGTCTGTCGACCTGAGATCGGCATTTGTCTCGTGTGAGTTCCCACTGTGCTTTGATTACTACCCAACCATGGCTCAAAGGAGTCGTGCAAACAGGTTTTAGTTGGGTACAGTCCCGAGCAACATGGAGGCAGTGAGCGGATCGTCGAGGATTCGTCTCTCCCGGTATTGGGGGTGAGATCGCGCTGTGTTTAGGAGAGCCTTTACACGGAATCCCTGGCCAGGGTAATCGATATTTACTGGTAGGTATTCCAGTATTATCTCAGGGTGTTATGGGCTACTCTCTGACATCACTTATACCGTTATTGGGGGTCTGACGTTTACCAGCCCCATACGCCATATATGCGATACTCATGGACGAATAGACCGGGTTGTACGGATATAGTCACTGTCAGGCTCAGTAGGGTTTCTGGATGAGTTCGCTCGTCAGCTTCCCTTCCGATCAATACATGGGCAACCGTTACGTACAGCTTGTACCTCTGACGTGCTAGTGGTTATACCTGTTGGAGATAGTGCCCTCAAAGTCAATTATTGGATCGCAGGTACGTGATTGCAATGATTGAGGCAGGACCTATACCGATATGACAGTCTTGCTCTAGATAATAGTATGCTATCTGGTTTGTCTTTATCATCGTATACATGCTTTAGTTCGCTATTGCATGTTGATAGAGCCCAAAGGATTCTTCCTTGACTGCCAGTAGTTTGATGGCGATCATATACGTGGGAGCTGGGGTCTGTAAGCACATCCTTAAAGAGTCCCTAGTCGTGGGAGTTTCGAGACAGGGCATCGATACTCCAGAGTAGACTAGTGTATACAGTCGAGACCTCGACGAGGGGCGGTGGCCGGTCTCCCAAGCCACTGGTGTCAGTTGGATCACCTAAGATGTATACAGGTGCTCATTGGGTTATGAGTACACCGGACAGGACTCGCCGGGAACATGCTAGTTGGTATTATACATATCGTCAGATAGAAGTTCCCTGGTGACATGTGTACAGGTTAGTTTGTCGACCTGAGATCGTCATTTGTCTCGTGTGAGTTCCAACTGTGCTTTGATTTCTACCCTACCACGCTCAAAGGATACGTGCAAGCAGGTATTTTTTGAGTACAGTCCCGAGCCACATGGAGGCAGTGAGCGGATCATCGGGGATTCGTCTCTCCCGGTATTGGGGGTTGATGTCACACAGTGCACGGGTGGCCATCACTAGAAATCCTCGGCCGAGGTAATGGAGAATTAGTGATTTGGATCAGTAGTTTCTCAGATGGTGATGGGCTTCATGCCGACACAATTTATCGCGTTATTAGGGGTCTGACTTTATCCACCCCCTAGACTCGATATGCGATACTCTTTAGACGAACGGACCGGACTGTATGGATATTGTCACTGTCAAGCTCAGTAGGATTTATGGATGAGTTCGCTCGTGAGCTTCCCTTCCAATCAATACATAGGCAACCGTTACGTACAACTTGTACCTCTGACGTGCTAGAGGTTATACCCAGTGCCAGTGTGTTGATGAGTCATTAGAGTCCCCCATAGACTGTTTCCCAAGTTCGGGCGAAACGTTGTAGAGGCCGCGTGGTTTTATGGCAGGGTTCGGAAAATGCACGTGCGTTTTCGCACGTGTCGTTTTTCGGGCAGATAATACTGGTAGGCTTTGGTTTAAGCCGGATCCCAGTATTATACTGTTTAGATATAATATCTTTGTCTTAGTTGCATTTGTATTCGGTCGTAATACAAATGCGGGTATGTTTATACTGTTACGGGGTTATCCTGAAATTCGTTTCAGGATCACTTTTGGAAGTTGCCAGTTTCCAGTTTTCTATCAACCGTATTTAACATTCGGTTAAATGCGGATTTATCTTTTCTTCTTGAGATGAGTGTGGAAGCTTCTAGATGGTGACTAGGATGGTGACTAGGCTTGTGAGTCATTAGTGCATTGATTATTGCATTAATGGTTTTGATGACTAAGGGTTATGATTCATTGTTTCATTAAATGTGTTCATACAAGGTGTTATGTGACTCATCCTCTTCATTGATCTTATGGTCACTCTCCCCCCTCCTACACTCACCTATCAAATAGGCCGGGCCCTCTCTTGAAAGAGGAATGGTTGGTCATTTGAGAAAAGATGATAGTTATTTAGTGTATGGAAATTTCATAGCTCATTTCATTCCATCACAGTTTTCAAAAGGCAACTTCATTAACCGTTCGTCGAAAGCTTTGGACGAAGCAAGACAAAATGTTCTACTCATTCTCTACATCATCTTGGTCGTCTCTTCTAGCAAACTTGACGACCGAGTTGCCTCGGTTCAGAGGCGGGAGCCCGTTTAAAGATCCGTCTACGTGGTGCCATCTGGACGACAAGACTGGAGTTTTAGGAGATCGGAGCAGCCGCAACAAAGCGTGGGATGATGGTTGAAGACCGAAGGACTCGGATCATTCGGTATAACATTTCTACCCACTTTGTAGTTTTTTAGTTTAGCTTTAATGGCAGATCCGGGTTATAGTACGCGATAGCGCCAGTTGTAATAGTTTTTGTTCCGCATTTGGCGTCTGTTAGACGGCCGAGACGCTACCGTGGACTTACAATGGTATCAGAGCCTCACCATTAAGCTTTACTAACTTGTGCTAACGCGTTTAAAACATCGATCGAACGGATTTTCGAAAACCGCAAATTCCAGGGTTAATGTTTCTGTCGATTTTAAACTGTCTAAAAATTATTTTGCATATACCAGAAAATTAAGCAGGCTTTGTTAAGGAACCAGGAGAAAAACGACCCACTGAGTCGACCAATCCGCCGCGGAAACGTGGTCAAAGCCTTTCTTTAACCGCGGAACCGCGGCTGTATTGGTGACTTAGTGGACCATGTTTCTTCTGTTGTTTCTACATGATAAATTGTGGTCTCTGGTACTGTTCTTTTGGGCCCAGATTTTGTTACTGTACAGTAGATGTACGTGGGGCCCACTTCGGGAAATTTTGTCGATCGAAATTTTAAACTTGTTAGTATACAGTACTTACTTTATATCTCCGACCGGGAATGTCATTAGAGCGGTAAACCGCGTCTAATTGCTATAGTTCTTTTAGACGGGTTTGCGAACGTGACATTCGCGTTGATGTTTTGTGTTGTGCTGTGATGTTGCGGATTTGTCGTGGTGGATAGTAGGGTGCAATGATAGTGCGGTTTGGATTTATTTATACATTTGATATTGCGGGGCGAGTGTCCAACATGTGGACTGCCGTCACTTCCTGTTGTATAATATTCTTTTGGGGCACGACCGGGTTGAGGTCGATGTACCCGTTGTACATATTTTTATTTCTGTACTAGGTTTACCCCGCGACGGAGTGCACGGATAGCCGGGTTCTGGAGGGCAACGGGTCCGTATCTCATGGCTTTGAGAGGCAGAGGGGCCTTACTCTAGAATTGGCAGACTATTCGCCGCACTCATAGGGGGTACAGGTTGACCCAAGGAGGGGTGCTCAAGTTACCGGATTCCGTGAAGTACCGGGTGGTCCATTCACTATGCTGTAGGGGACTGCCTCGCTTCATGTTTTGGCGGGTAACTTGCCGCACCCGTAGGGGTCTAGGTTTCATTGCACAGGCTATCCATACGACCAGGGGAACGCCGGGTTTCAGTAGCGGCTCTGTGAAACCCGGGGATCCCAGATTATCTGTATTGTTCTGTGATGCTTATTACTTTTCTTTAATGTTGCATATTATCACGCCTGAAGCGATTATTGTATATTGGTATATATACTATTAGATGTTGTATATGTTTTACACCCGCGCTAGTCCAGCCCCCGCTATGTCGTTAGTTAAGTAACCTAACGGGTGATGACGGGACCCAGTGACGAATGCGGATAGCATATACGTACATTATATTTTCGTTCTTTTCTGGTGTGATTGATTGATGGGACTGCATTGATTCTTATCAATGCAAGGACAAAACAAAACTATATTTGATGTTGTTAGAACAAATTTTAAAAGGTGTTATTACAAAGATGTTTCCTTTTGTTTTGCATAGTGATATTCAGTTGGAATATCCTGCACCTCATTCCACGAGGCAAGGGCCGAGATCCCTTCAACGGGGGTGACCCCTTGGGCAGAAATTTACGTCAGGGTAGTAACTTCAATATAGTCGATTACAAGTTTCTTTGCATCGCGGTATTCAGTTGGATTATCCTGCACCTCATTCCACGAGGAAAGAGCTGAGATCCCTTCACTGGGAGTGACCTCTTTAGCAAAAGGTTTTCGTCACTATATTTTATAAAAAGCTATCGCGTTCCTTCAACGAGATCAAGTTCATTACGTTACAGGTTTTTCGCTAAAAACCAGTCGTAGCCCTCCGTCGTATCTTATGGATGGTCAGTAGTATTCGAGCTATGTTTGTTGACTAAAGTCAAGGCATTGTGTTTGGTAGTTGCTGGGTATTCATCTGTTGCATAGATAGATGCGTTGGTTTGGGACAGTTGTATTATCTTGTTGACTAAAGTCAAGGGTATGTACGGGTGGGTTCAAATCAACCTGGACAATGACGAGTAGAACTTGACATGTGACTTATGATTTGTTGACTAAAGTCAAGGTCATAAGTGCATGAGGCAAAAATCACATCGGGAGTTTCAAACATACTGAAACTTTCCAGGCATGCGCATACCTTCTGGAGTGTGATAACTTGAGTGGCTTCCATCACGTTATCATGCGATGATAGTTGGATCCCGATTCTCACTGATGAGTTAGTTTACTCTTCGGGTGATCCCGACTAATTCTTCTTTCAGGTTTGGAGGAGAATTTGAGATTAAAGTAGGAGGTTTCCTGATTAGATAAAGTGATAACCATTCTGATCTAGGTTAGAGTGCACGCAGAGTGTTTCTTTTCTCTCTCTCTCTTTGGCAGCGACCTTTGACCGACCCTAGACTATGACTCAGTGACCAAGTTGACCGAACCTTCTTAATATACTGGCTTTTGGATTGTCTAAAGTTGCATAAGTCATTGTCGCTCCTTCTTTTACCCTTTGTATTTCTCAGAACACCCTGTATTACTACGGAAATCCACTTCCATTGGATAGATCCATCGTATGGTTATATACGAACTCGAAGGGACTTCATCGAGGATGGATCCAGGTTCAGGAGAAATAGAATTAGTTTATTCAGTTGTCGTTTATTATCACCTTCTCTCAGGTTGCGAGGGCTCCTTAGTTTAGGAGAGTACATCTATTACGCTTATTGGATAGTCTTATTCCAAACCATAGGCAGGTGCCGAAAGTTAGGGAATGAAGTAAACCAATTAGCCTAAGTAGGGTGTGCAGAAGGAAATATATAAAGACAAAAATAAAGGGATTAGAAAGAGGGCAAAGTAAATTGCGACTGCTATCATTCATGACCAAACCACGTACTTCATCGCCACTCCTATTTCACCTTTGCTTTTTTCCCCAGTTCGGGAGAAATTGAATAAGGTATTATTCAGTTGTCTTTTATCATCACCTTCTCTCAAGTTGCGAGTACTCCTAGTTTTAGGAGGGTACACCTATTATGCTTACTGGATAGTCTTCTTCCAAACCATAGGCTGGTGCCGAACGGTAGGGAAAGAAGAAAACCATTTAGCCTAACGATGGGTACAGAAGGTAACGACTGTAAGTCCATGCTACCTCTCCCGGTACTTACGGGCATGCGGAATTTGGTGAAAAACAATTTTCTAGAGGCGGTAACATGGACTCAAAACGGATCTTTGTTAAACTATCTACCTAACAACCTAACTAGGAGTTGTTAACTACTCGGTTAGGGGGTTATACCTTTCTTTCTTGAACTCCTTCGTCTTCAACTCTCGATGGTGTACGGATCGGCTTCACCCCGTCGTCTCCTTGCGCCGAAGATCGATCCACCCGAAAGCTTCTACCTTTGGCTTCTTCTTTGAACTTTTAAGAAACTAGATCACTCGGTTTGCTAAACCTTGTGAACTAGAGTGAGTAGAGGAGAGTGTGTTGGGATTTTTCTCTATGGTTCTTGCTTCTCAACACATGAGACAAGTGAACCATAGACTAGAGAGAGGGAGAGCAAGAGGAAGAGGGTGAGAGCTCAAAAATAAGAGAGAGAATGGAAATGAGAGAATGAGCAAGACTTTTCTCTCTTGGCTCTCATAATCCAAAGTCATCATAACAAATAATAGCAATCAAGTATTATGTGATGGTTTAAGTCAAAATAGCCATATCATTTCATGCACTCATTTTGCACAAGAGAAACAAGCAAGCAAAAGTCTTTGCCATGAAATGATAGCTATTGTCATGATGATGGTCAACTAGTCCAACCTAGTCAACCGGTCAACAAAGTCAACAAGTCAACAAAGTCAACCCCTCAACAACCATGTCACTATAATACTTAATTAATATTAATGTTAATCATATATCATATTCTCATTAGGGTTGAGCAAAAAGTCAACAGTCAACAACCCTAATGAGAATCCTCTGCCTTTGTCTCTCCGTCAACTATGCATACACACCCGCATCCGCGTTCCGAGGAACACGAATACATACGAGATAAAATCAATCCCAAAACGTACACTAGGATCTGGCTTAATCTAAAGCCCGCTAGGGTTAACTGTCCGGACACTAAGCGTGCACTAGTGCGCGGATGTGACCGAACCCTGTCGTAAAACCATGCGACCTGTCGCAAAACCATGCGACCTCTACTCTTTTGCCTAAAGGAGAATAGCTCTCTGTGTGGGACTCTAAAGACTCGACACTACGCTGGCAATGGGTTTAACCACAGACCGCAAGCGGCACTAGCTGTGCGTAACGGTCCCCAGGTAGATGTCGACAAGAAGACTGACGAGGTGAAACCCATCTGAACTCCTACTGAGTCTGACTGTGACAATCTCCATACAGTCCGGTCTGTTCGTCTGATACATCACATGGCGGGCCTAGGGGGCGGTAAACATCAGTCCCCCAATAGCGGTACAAGTCGTGTCGGAGTGAAGCCCAGAATACCCTGAGATAACACTGGAAACCTACCAGTATATCTCGCTTGCCCTGGCCAGGGACTACTCGTGTAATGGCTCTCCTAGACATAGCGTGATGTCAACCCCCAATACCGGGAGAGACAAATCCTGTCTAACCGTCACTGTCTCCAAGTGCTTCGGGACTGCACCCAACTACTACCTGTTTGCACGACTCCTTTGAGCCGTGGTAAGGTAGTAATCTAAGTACAGTGGGAACACACTCGAGACGAAGTGACAGTGTCAAGTCAGCGGACTAAGCTGTACTCATGTCACCTGGGAACTGATAACTGACGATAGGTATAGTACCAACCAACAGTTCCCGACGAGTCCTATCCAGTGTACTCGTAACCCAACGAGCACCCGCATACTATCTCCAGTACGACGTACTGATGGCTGTGGGACAGACCATCTCCCACACTGGGATGAGAAGCGCATACGCTAGTCTACTCCGGAGTATCGATGCCCTGTCTCGATAGTCCTGCGACTAGGGACCTGCATAAGGATGTGCTTATAGATTACCCAGCCCCCACTAGTGTGACTGCCATCACAACGCTGGTAATCAAGTAAAGATCCTAAGGGCTCCATTAATGTGTATAGGTGATATACTAAAATAAACACATGTATACATTGAAGTAGAAACAAACCAAGTAGCATACTACTATATTGAGCAAGATTGTTTATACAAGGTGAATATCCCAAGCTTCCATTAAGTAATATACAAACTAGTATGATACAGTAATGGCCTCTAGGGTATATACACTAACAATCTCCCACTTGCACTAAGGCCATTTACTGGCGTATCGAAGACCTATCATCTCGATCAGCCGCTCAAACTCAGTCTGGGGTAAGGCTTTTGTGAGTGGATCAGCAGTGTTATCTTCCGTAGAAACTCTACGAACCTCGATCTCCTGGCGACCCACGATCTCCCTGATCAGGTGATACCGCCTCAAGATGTGTCTGGACTTCTGATGGGACCTGGGTTCCATCGCTAAAGCTATAGCCCCGTTGTTGTCGCAATACAGAGGTATTGGTTCAACAATGGACGAAACCACCTGAAGTTCAGTCAAGAACTTCCTAAACCAGACAGCTTCTTTTGCGGCATCTGCAGCAGCGATATATTCCGCTTCCATCGTCGAGTCAGCAACGGTTTCCTTTTTGGAACTCTTCCAACACACCGCCCCTCCATTGAGGGTAAAGACATAACCCGACATGGACTTGGAATCATCCTTGTCACTCTGGAAGCTGGAGTCAGCAAAAGCCTCGATCTGGAGGTCTTTTCCGCCATACACCAAGAACATCTCCTTAGTCCTTCTCAGGTACTTGAGAATGTTCTTTACCGCTATCCAGTGTTTCTCCCTAGGGTTTGACTGATACCGGCTTACCACACTAAGTGCATAATCTACATCTGGTCTGGTACACAACATCGCATACATTATAGAGCCTATCGCAGAAGCGTAGGGTATAATAGACATGCGATCCCTTTCCAAATCAGTCTTGGGAGACATCTCTTTGGAGAGGGTGATACCATGACAAGCCGGTAGATTACCGCGCTTGGAATCTTCCATACTGAATCTTTTCAGTATGGTGTCGATGTACCTGGACTGTGAGAGTCCCAGTATCCTCTTGGATCTGTCACGATAGATCCGGATCCCAGAATGTATGAGGCATCACCCAGGTCTTTCATGGAGAACCTGTGTGACAAGAACCCCTTGACAGATTGTAGCATAGGAATGTCATTTCCTATTAAGAGAATGTCGTCCACGTATAAAACGAGGAATACTACAGTTCTCGCTACAAATCTACTATAGATGCATGGTTCATCTGGATTTTTGATAAAGCCAAATTCCTTGACCGTCTCATCAAAACAGATGTTCCAACTCCGTGATGCCTGCTTTAGTCCGTGGATGGACTTAAGCAACTTGCATACCTTTCTGCTGCTCCCACTCTGAATGCAACCCTCTGGCTGGTCCATATAAACACACTCCGCTAAATTTCCATTTAGAAAAGCGATCTTTACGTCCATCTGCCAAATCTCATAATCGTGGAAGGCAGCAATGGCAAGAAGGATCCGAATGGATTTCAGCATAGCTACTGGAGAAAAGGTCTCGTCATAGTCCAAACCAGGTCTTTGACGAAAACCCTTTGCAACCAGTCTAGCTTTATAGGTCTCAACCTGTCCATCTACACCAATCTTCCTTTTGAAGATCCACTTGCATCCTACGGGTTTTACCCCATCTGGAGCAACGTTCAACGTCCATACTTTGTTGGTGTACATGGACTCCATTTCGGTCCGCATTGCATCCAGCCATTTTACCGAGTCAACGCTCTGAATGGGCTACTGGAAGCTAGTCGGCTCATCATAATCTATGATGCAATCCTCTCTATCCAAGTCTATGAGAAAACCGTAGTATCTCTCGGGCGGATGAGACTGCCTACTACTCCTGCGGAGCGGCGTAGGAATGTCATTTTCTTTTGAACCCTCTGGTTCCACTAAGCTTTCAGTAATAGTCTGTGGTTCTTGAATTTCTTCCAGTTCTATTTCGCTCCCACTTGTTTCCTTTTCTAAGAACTGGTGTTCTAGAAAATAGGCATTACGAGAAACAATGATCTTTTGTTCCTCTGCGTAATAGAAGAGATATCCCTTGGAGTTCTTTGGATATCCCACAAACTTGCACTGTACTGAGCGTGCCTCGAGCTTGTCCGCATGCTGCTTTTTGACAAAAGCTGGACATCCCCATGTCTTAATATGATTAAGATAGGGTCTCTTCCCACACCACATCTCATATGGTGTAGTAGGCACAGTCTTAGTTGGAACTCGGTTCAAAAGGTATGCAGCTGATTCTAGTGCATATCCCCAGAATGATCGCGGTAACTCGGCGTTACACATCATGGACCGTACCATATCCAATAGGGTTCGGTTCCTTCTCTCCGATACACCGTTATGTTGCGGAGTGTATGGAGGTGTAAGCTGAGAGAGAATTCCGTTCTCTTTTAAGTACTCCAGGAACTCGGCACTCAAGTATTCACCACCTCGATCCGATCTTAGAATCTTGATACTTTTGCCGGTTTGTTTTTCTACTTCATTCTTATATTCCTGGAATTTTCCAAAGGCTTCGGACTTATGTTTCATTAAGAAGACATAACCGTACCTTGAAAAGTCATCCGTAAAAGTAATGAAGTAAGAATAACCGCTTCGCGCATGTGTAGACATTGGACCGCACACGTTGCTGTGTACGAGTCCCAAGAGCTCGCTCGCTCTTACTCCGTGTCCAGTGAACGGAGTCTTTATCATCTTTCCTTTGAGACAGGATTGACAAATGGCATACGATTGATATTCGAACGGATTCAAATATCTTTCTGTATGTAACTTCGTCAACCTTCTCTCATTGATGTGACCCAGTCTACAATGCCATAAGAAAGTCTGATTTATTTCCGGAGACTTTCTATTGTGTGCATTCTGGACATTGAAAATCTGTGGTTGGTTTAATACGTATATACCATTGCTCAATATACCTGACCCAATCAGAACTTCATTAAGGTGAATGTTTACAACATTACTTACAAACGCAAATTCATAACCTTCTTTAGAAATCAAAGATACAGAAATGATATTACAAGTTGCGTTGGGTACAAAAAAGCAATTACGTAAAACCAAACCAAACCAGAAATGATATTACAAGTTGCGTTCGGTATCAAACGGGCTGTGAGTATACAACATCGCAATAATTAGCCTTAAGTGCAAGTGGGAGATTGTTGGAGATAGTGCCCTCAAAGTCAATTATTGGATCGCAGGTAAGTGATTGCAATGATTGAGGCAGGACCTATACCGATATGACAGTCTTGCTCGAGATGATAGTATGCTATCTGGTTTGTCTTTATCATCGTATACATGCTTTAGTTCGCTATTGCATGTTGATAGAGCCCATAGGATTCTTCCTTGACTGCTAGCAGTTTGATAGCGATCATATACGTGGGAGCTGGGGTCTGTAAGCACATCCTTAAAGAGTCCCTAGTCGTGGGAGTTTCGAGACAGGGCATCGATACTCCAGAGTAGACTAGTGTATACAGTCGAGACCCCGACGAGGGGCGGTGGCCGGTCTCACAAGCTACTGGTGTCAGTTGGACCACCTAAGATGTATACAGGTGCTCATTGGGTTATGAGTACACCGGACAGGACTCGCCGGGAACATGCTAGTTGGTACTATACATATCGTCAGATAGAAGTTCCCTGGTGACATGTGTACAGGTTAGTTTGTCGACCTGAGAACGTCATTTGTCTCGTGTGAGTTCCCACTGTGCTTTGATTTATACCCTACCACACTCAAAGGATACGTGCAAGCAGGTATTTTTTTAGTACAGTCCCGAGCCACATGGAGGCAGTGAGCGGATCATCGGGGATTCGTCTCTCCCGGTATTGGGGGTTGATGTCGCACAGTGCACGGGTGGCCATCACTAGAAATCCTCGGCCGAGGTAATGGAGAATTAGTGATTTGGATCAGTAGTTTCTCAGATGGTGATGGGCTTCATGCCGACACGATTTATCGTGTTATTAGGGGTCTGACTTTATCCACCCCCCTAGACTCGATATGCGATACTCTTTAGATGAACGGACCGGACTGTACGGATATTGTCACTGTCAAGCTCAGTAGGGTTTATGGATGAGTTCGCTTGTCAGCTTCCCTTCAAATCAATACATAGGCAACCGTTACGTACAGCTTGTACCTCTGACGTGCTAGAGGTTATACCCAGTGCCAGTGTGTTGATGAGTCATTAGAGTCCCCCACAGACCGTTTCCCAAGTTCGGGCGAAACGTTGTATAGGCCGCGTGGTTTTATGGCAGGGTTCAGAAAATGCACGTGCGTTTTCGCACGTGTCGTTTTTCGAGCAGATAATACCGGTAGGCTTTGGTTTAAGCCGGATCCCAGTATTATACTGTGTAGATATAATATCTTTGTCTTAGTTGCATTTGTATTCGGTCGTAATACAAATGCGGGTATGTTTATACTGTTACGGGGTTATCCTGAAATTCGTTTCAGGATCACTTTTGGAAGTTGCCAGTTTCCAATTTTCTATCAACCGTATTTAACATTCGGTTAAATGCGGACTTATCTTTTCTTCTTGAGATGAGTGTGGAAGCTTCTAGATGGTGACTAGGATGGTGACTAGGCTTGTGAGTCATTAGTGCATTGATTATTGCATTAATGGTTTTGATGACTAAGGGTTATGATTCATTGTTTCATTAAATGTGTTCATACAAGGTGTTATGTGACTCATCCTCTTCATTGATCTTATGGTTGTTAGTGTATATGCCCTAGAGGCCATTACTGTATCATACTAGTTTGTATATTACTTAATGGAAGCTTGGGATATTCACCTTGTATAAACAATCTTGCTCAAAATAGTAGTATGCTACTTGGTTTGTTTCTACTTCAATGTGTACATATGTTTATTTTAGTATATCGCCTATACACATTAGTGGAGCTCTTAGGATCTTTGCTTGATTACCAGCATTGTGATGGCAATCACACTAGTGGGGCTGGGTAATCTATAAGCACATCCTTATGCAGGTCCCTGGTCGCAGGAATATCGAGACAGGGCATCGATACTCCGGAGTAGACTAGCGTGTGCGCTTCTCATCCCAGTGTGGGAGATGTTCTGTCCTACAGGCATCAGTACGTCGTACTTGAGAGAGTATGCGGGTGCTCGTTGGGTTACGAGTACACTGGACAGGACTCGTCGGGAACTGACTAGTTGGTATTATGCCTATCGTCAGTTATCAGTTCCCAGGTGACATGAGTACAGCTTAGTCCGCTGACTTGACACTGTCATTTCGTCTCGAGTGTGTTCCCACTGTACTTTGATTACTACCCTACCACGGCTCAAAGGAGTCGTGCAAACAGGTGGTAGTTGGGTGCAGTCCCGAAGCACTTGGAGGCAGTGATGGTTAGACAGGATTCGTCTCTCCCGGTATTGGGGGTTGACATCGCGCTGTGTCTAGGAGAGCCATTACACAAGTAGTCCCTGGCCAGGGCAAACGAGATATACTGGTAGGCTTCCAATGTTATCTCAGGGTGTTTTGGGCTTCACTCCGACACGACTTGTACCGCTATTGGGGGACTGACGTTTACCGCCCCCTAGGCCCGCCATGCGATGTATCAGACGAACAGACCGGACTGTACCGAGATCGTCACATTCAGGCTCAGTAGGAGTTCAGATGGGTTTCACCTCGTCAGTCTTCTTGTCGGCATCTACGTGGGGACCGTTACGCACAGCTAGTGCCGCTTGCGGTCTGTGGTTAAACCCACTGCCAGCGTAGTGTCGAGTCTTTAGAGTCCCACACAGAAAGCTATTCGCCTTTAGGCAAAAGAGTAGAGGTCGCATGGTTTTACGACAGGTCGCATGGTTTTGCAACAGGGTTCGGTCACATCCGTGCACTTGTGCACGTACAGTGTCCGGACAGTTTACACTAGCGGGCTTTGGTTTAAGCCAGATCCTAGTGTACCTTTTGGGATTGGATTTATCCAGTTTGTATTCGTGTTCCTCGGAACGCGGATGCGGGTGTGTATGCACAGTTGACGGAGAGACAGAGGCGGAGGATTCTCAATAGGGTTGTTGACCGTTGACAGTTGACTATTGACTTTTTGCTCAACCCTAATGAGAATATGATATGTGATTAACAATTATATTAATTAGGTATTATGGTGACATGGTTGTTGAGTTGTTGACTTTGTTGACTTGTTGACTTTTGTTGACTTGTTGACTTTGTTGACCGGTTGACTAGGCTTGACTAGTTGACCATCATGATAACCATAGCTATCATTTCATAGCAAAGACTTTTGCTTGCTTGCTCTTTTGTGCAAAATGAGTGCATGAAATGATATGGCTATGGTTGCTTAAACCATCACATAATACTTGATTGATATGATGTGTTATGATTGTTTTGGATTATGAGAGCCAAATGAGAAAAGTCTTCTCTCATTCTTTCATGCTCATTCTCTCTCTTGTTCTTGAGCTCTCATCTCCTTCCTCTTGCTCTCCCTCTCTTGACTCTATGGTTCACTTGTCTCATGAGTTGAGAACCAAGAACCATAGATAAAATCCCATACAAACTCTTCTCTACTCACTCTAGTTCATAAGGTTTAGCAAACCGAGTGAACTAGTTTCTTCAAAGTTCGAAGAAGGAGCCAAAGGTTGAAGCTTTCAGGTGGATCTATCTTCGGCGTAAGGAGACGACGGGAAGAAGCCGATCCGGACCACCATCGAGGTTTGAAGACGAAGGAGTTCAAGACAAGAAAGGTATAAACCCCCTAACCGAGTAGTTAACGACTTCTAGTTAGGTTGTTAGTTAGCTGTTTAACAAAGATCCGGGTTTTAAGTCCATGTTACCACCTCTATGAAAATCGTTTTTTATCAAATTCCGCATGCCCGAAAGTACCGGGAGAGGTAGCATGGACTTACAATGGTCACTCTCCCCCCTCCTACACTCACCTCTCCCCTCTTCAAATAGGCTGGCCCCTCTCTTGAAAGAGGAATGGTTGTTCATTTGAGAAAAGATGATAGTTATTTGGTGTATGGAAATTTCATAGCTCATTTCATTCCATCACAGTTTTCAAAAGGCAACTTCATTAATCGTTCGTCCACAGCTTTGGAGGAAGCGAGGCAAAATGTTCTACTCATTCTCTACATCATCTTGGTCGTCTCTTCTAGCAAACTTGACGACCGAGTTGCCTCAGTTCAAAGGCGGGAGCCCGTTTAAAGATCCGTCGACATGGTGCCATTTGGACGACAAGACTGGAGTTTCAGGAGATCGGAGCAGCCGCAACAAAGCGTGGGATGATGGTTGAAGACCGAAGGACTCGGATCATTCGGTATAACATTCCTACCCACTTTGTAGTTTGTTAGTTTAGCTTTAATGGCAGATCCGGGTTATAGTACGCGATAGCGCCAGTTGTAAAAGTGTTTTTCCGCGTTTGGCGTCTGTTAGACAGCCGAGGCGCTACCGTGGACTTACAATACCCAGTTGCAGTGTATTGATGAGTCATTAGAGTCCCCCAAAGACAGTTTTCCAAGTTCGGGCGAAACGTTGTAGAGGCCGTATGGTTTTATGGCAGGGTTCGATCTTATTAGTGCACTTGTGCACGGATCATGATCGGACGGATAATACTAGCTGGCTTTGGTTTAAGCCGGATCCTAGTATTATATAGTAGGAATATTTTAGTCTCATTGCATTTCATATTCGGTTGGAATACAAATGCGGGTATGTATATACAGCTGAGGTGTAATCTCGTAATTCGTTACGGGATTATTTTGGGAGTTGCCTTTTTCTTTTTCCGTTCTTAAAAGACCTTGATTGATGTGACCATTTTTCTTCCTATCCGCAGAAGTAGTAGGCAGTCTCATCCGCCCGAGATATACTATGGTTTTCTCATAGGCGGGGATCGAGAAGATTGCATCATTGACAATGATGACCCTACTAGCGTCCAGCAAGCCATTCAGAGCGGTGAATCGGTAAAATGGATGGATGCAATGCGGATCGAAATGGAGTCCATGTACACTAACAAAGTATGGACTTTGGACATTGCTCCAGATGGGGTAAAACCCATAGGATGGAAATGGATCTTCAGAAAGAAGATTGGTGTAGATGGACAGGTTGAAACCTATAAGGCTAGACTTGTTGCAAAGGGTTTCCGTCAAAGACCTGGTTTGGACTATGAAGAAACCTTTTCTCCAGTGGCTATGCTCAAATCCATTCGGGTCATTCTTGCCATTGCTGCCTTCCACGATTATGAGATCTGGCAGATGGACGTAAAGACGGCCTTTCTAAATGGTAATTTGGAAGAGTGCGTCTATATGGATCAGCCAGAGGGATTCATTCAGAGTGGGAGCAGCGGTAAAGTGTGCAAGTTGCTTAAGTCCATTTATGGACTAAAGCAGGCATCGCGGAGTTGGAACATCTGTTTTTATGATACTGTCAAAGAATTCGACTTTATCAAAATTCCAGATGAACCATGCATATACAGTAAGATTGTAGGGAGAGTTGTTGTATTCCTCGTCTTGTACGTGGATGGCATTCTCCTAATAGGAAATGACATTCCTATGCTAAAGTCAGTCAAAAGATTCTTGTCACAGAAGTTCTCCATGAAGGACCTAGGTGATGCCACCTACATTCTGGGGATCCAGATCTATCATGACACATCAAAGTGGATGTTGGGACTTTCGCAGTCCAGGTACATAGACACCATATTGAAAAAATTCAGTATGGAAGATTCTAAGCGCGGTAACCTACCGGCTTGTCACGGAATCACCCTCTCCAAAGAGATGTCTCCCAAGACTGATTTGGAAAGGGATCACATGTCGATTATACCTTACACTTCTGCGGTAGGCTCTATAATGTATGCGATGTTATGTACCATACCAGATATAGCATACGCATTGAGCGTTATAAGCCGGTATCAGGCAAACCCAGGGGAGAAGCACTGGATAGCAGTAAAGAACATTCTCAAGTACCTGAGGAGGACTAAGGATATGTTCTTGGTGTATGGCGGAAAAGACCTGCAGATCGAGGCCTTTGCCGACTCCAGCTTCCAGAGTGACAAGGATGACTTCAAGTCCATGTCAGGTTATGTCTTTACCCTCAATGGAGGAGCGGTCTGTTGGAAGAGTTCCAAGCAGGAGACCGTTGTTGACTCAACGATGGAAGCGGAGTACATAGCTGCTTGCGATACCGTAAAAGAAGCTGTATGGATGAAGAAGTTCCTCACAGAACTTCAGGTGGTTCCTACCAGTGTTGGTCCAATACCTCTGTATTGCGACAACAACGACGCTATAGCTTTAGTGAAGGAACCCAGGTCCCATCAGAAGTCCAGACATATCTTAAGGCGGTATCACCTGATCAGGGAGATCGTAGATCACCGGGAGATCGAGGTAAAGAGAGTAGATACAGAGAATAACACTGCTGATCCATTCACAAAGGCCATTCCTTAGACGCAGTTCGAGAAGCTATTCGAGATGATAGGTCTACGATATGCCAGCACATGGCCCTAGTGCAAGTGGGAGATTGTTAGTGTATATGCCCTAGGGGGGCCACTATTGTATCATACTAGCTTGTATATTACTTAATGAAAGCTTGGGATATTCACAGTTATATATAAGTCTTGCTAAAAATGGTAGCATGCTACTTGGTTTGTTTCTACTTTAATATGTGCATATGTTTCTTGTAACATATCATTCATACATATTAGAGCCCATAGGATCTTTGCTTGATTACCAGCGTTGTGATGGTAGTCACATCAGTGGGGGCTGGGTAGTCTATAAGCAACATCCAATACAGGTCCCTGGTCATTGGATTATCGAGACAGGGCATCGATATTCCGGAGTAGACTAGTGTGTACGCTTCTCATCCCAGTTGGGGAGATGGTCTGTCCCACAGCCATCAGTACGTCGTACTGGAGATAGTATACAGGTGCTCGTTAGGTTACGGGAACACCGGACAGAACTCGCAGGGGAACTGTTGGTTGGTATTATACCCGTCGTCAGTTAACAGTTCCCAGGTGACATGAGTACAGCATAGTCCGCAGACTTGACACTGCTGCTTCGCCTCGAGTGTGTCCCACTGTTCTTAGATTGCTACCCTACCACGGCTTAAAGGAGTCGTGCAAACAGATAGCAGTTGGGTGCAGTCCCGAGCACTTGGAGGCAGTAGTGGTTAGACAGGATTCATCTCTCCCGGTATTGGTAGTTGATATCGCGCTGTGTCAGAGAGCCATTACCAAAGTCCCTGGCCAGGGCAAGCGAGATTTACTGGTAGGTTCTAGTAGTTTCTCAAGGTGTAATGGGCTACGCTCCGACACGACTTATACCGCTATTAGGGGACTGACGCTTGCCGCCCCCTAGGCCCGATATGCGATAGTCTTAGACGAACAGACCGGACTGTACAGAGATTGTCACATCAGGCTCACTAGGAGTTCGGATGGGTTTCCTCATCGGCCTTCTTATCGACATCTACCTGGGGACCGTTACGTACAGCTAGTGCCGCTTGCGGTCTGTGGTTAAACTCACTGCCAGCGTTGTGTCGAGTCTTTAGAGTCCCACACAGAGAGTTTCCCTGCTCCAGGCGAAACGATATAGAGGTCGTATAGTTTTACGACATGGGTTCGGACGCTTACGTGTTTAAACGCACGTACGACGTTCGGACAGTTTTTACTAGTCGGCTTTGGTTTAAGCCAGATTATAGGATTTACACAGTTTAAAGTTTTTCCATGTTTTCACGGATATGAGGGGCGTTCTCGTAATTTGGCGGGAAGCTTCTAGAAGCTTGGTGACTTGTGGGTTTAGGTGGCATTTACATTAAAAGCATTTGTGACTCATTTAGATGAATCATTCAAGTGATTTAATGAAGCATTTATTGCTTAATGACTCACTTGATGATTCATTGCATATATTTAATGAAGCATGATGATAAATCATTTAGATTTATTTTATTTGTTTTTCTTTATGCTTCATAATATATTAGAAGTGAGAAGCTTTTTGATCATCATTCATGCTCACCTTCTCTCTCCTCAAGCTCACTCTCTCTTCAAACCCTAATCCTACCCCTCAAGTGTTGAGATCAAGGATTAGATAGACTAATTAATCCATAACCTCACTCTATATCACCTAGGTGACTTTGATTAGCAACTAAAGAAACCTAGTTATCTCAAGTTAGAGATCCAGCTTGGAGTAGGAGCTCTCGGGTGGATTGTTTTTGACTCGAGGAGGCCGTTGAGGTGCCGACGTTCCAAAGATCTTACGAGGAGTGGAGGACAGCGAGGAAGACCCGAAGGACAAGTAACGTGAGGTATAACTTCGAATCCGAGTAGTTAAACCTTTCGTAGTTTGCTAGTAATGGTTTAGATACGATCCGCGTGCTCAAGTCCGTGTTACGAAGCTTTGATAATCGTTTTTCATATATTCCGCCTCCCCGCAAGCTCGTGGGGTGCGTGACATGGACTTACAGTGGTATCAGAGCCAACTAAACCTTTACTAGCTTGTTAGCAACTAATTAGAACTTCGATCGTCAGAAAAACGTGAAAATAAAACCCCGGACCCCTCATGTTTCTGTCAATTTTAAACGTGTCGTAAAAATTATTTGATGTACCTGAAAATTAACAGCAGAGGATTATAAGAATTCTGGGAAAATACGATGACCTAACTCGTTAAGACGGCCGCGGATCCGCGGCCGAATGGTGCTTTGGGCCGCGGATCCGCCACGGAGTCAATCCCGAGTTGACTCGTATTTGCTCTGTAATTCATATTGTTTGGTGTTTTATTTTCCAGTATATTCTGTTTCTGCCCAGGTTACTTCCATGATGGCTTGCATTTGGGGTAGACACGGAAAAAGGTTGTCGATCGATGCTTTAAATTATTTGCTAATCGGGTTTTCATCTGTAATGTTTAATGTGTTCGTAAACTTCCCATAACTGCTAGTATGTCGGTTGGCAGGGGGTTGCACATTTATGTAATGATTTTTCTGTTTGTGTATATGAACTGTATTGAATTGTTGTGATGATTAGCCGGGGTTTGAGATGGGTTATTATATTCATTCATTCGATGTAATTGTAATATGTTGTAATATTATTTTGCGGGGCACATCTAGGTTGCGGTTGTAGCCACCTTTGTATTATTTCATTTTATTTTTTTTGCTCCTAGGATAGACCCAAGGTGGGGTACACAAACTACCGGGTACGTCGAAGTGTTTAGTGGCCTACTCACGTTGTTAAGGGAGATCGCTTCACTTCGGGTACTTGGCGGGTAGTTTGTCGTACCCGTAGGAGTCTAGGGTGGGGAAATGGCTATTCATCACAACTGTGTAATCCGTCTTTTGTTGCAGGCTCAAAGCAAACATGGATTGCTTGCATATCCAATAATGTTCATCTGTGATCTGGAATGCCTAATATTGCGTCTGACGAATGTACAATATCTATATATGATAGCTATTAGACGTCACTTATGTTTTGCACCCGCGCTAGCCCAACCTCCGCTCTGTCATTAGTTAAGTAACCTAACAGGTGATGACGGGACCCAGTGGCGAATGCGGATGGCATAAGAGGACGTGGTATTTTCGTTGTTTTCTGCAATGATAGGATAAATGATGGGACGCATTATTATAATGCAAAGAAAATAAACCAAAAATGAATCGTTGGAACAGTTTAAAAGAAACCACTCGGTTATTTTTAAAACAAAAGATATTTTTTAATTGCGGAGCTTTAACCACTCCTTTTAAAAGCTATCAAGTTCCTTCGGTTATATCAAGTTCACTACGTTCACGGTTTTTCCAAAACCAGTCGTAGCCCTCCGTCATTTCTTATGAATGGTCAGTAGTATTCAAACTATGTTTGTTTGGCCCTTAGTCAAAACATAGTGATTGGTAGCTGCTGGGGTATTCATTTGTTGCATAGATAGATGAGTTGGTTTGGGACAGTCGTATTACTTTGTTTGGCCCTTAATCAAGAGTATATACGGGTGGGTTCAAATTAACAAGATAATGATGGGTAGAACTTGACATGTGACTTATGATTTGTTGGCCCCTAGTCAAAGTCATAAGAACATGGGGCAAAAATCCACATCGGGAGTTTCTAAAGAAACTGAAACTTGCTAGTGTTGCATACCATTTGGAGTTTGATGAATGTGTTAGTGTATATGCCCTAGGGGTCATTATTGTATCATACTAGCTTGTATATTACTTAATGAAAGCTTGGGATATTCACAGTTATATATCAGTCTTGCTAAAAATGGTAGTATGCTACTTGGTTTGTTTCTACTTTAATATGTGCATATGTTTCTTGTAACGTATCATTTATACATATTAGTAGAGCCCATAGGATCTTTGCTTAATTACCAGCGTTGTGATGGCAGTCACACTAGTGGGGGCTGGGTAGTCTATAAGCAACATCCTATACAGGTCCCTGGTCGTTGGATTATCGAGACAGGGCATCGATATTCCGGAGTAGACTAGTGTGTACGCTTCTCATCCCAGCTGGGGAGATGGTCTATCCCACGGCCATCAGTACGTCGTACTGGAGATAGTATACAGGTGCTCGTTAGGTTACGGGTACACCGGACAGGACTCGCAGGGAACTGTTGGTTGGTATTATACCCGTCGTCAGTTAACAGTTCCCAGGTGACATGAGTACAGCATAGTCCGCAGATTTGACACGGCTACTTCGCCTCGAGTGTGTCCCATTGTTCTTAGATTGCTACCCTACCAAGGCTCAAAGGAGTCATGCAAACAGGTAGCAGTTGGGTGCAGTCCCGAGCACTTGGAAGCAGTGGCGGTTATACAGGATTCGTCTCTCCCGGTATTGGGAGTTGGTATCGTGCTGTGTCAGAGAGCCATTACGCAAAGTCCCTGGCCAGGGCAAGCGATATTTACTGGTAGGTTCCAGTAGTTTCTCATGGTGTAATGGGCTACGCTCCGACACGACTTATAACGCTATTAGGGGACTGACGCTTGCCGCCCCCTAGGCTCGATATGCGATAGTCTTAGATAAACAGACCGGACTGTACGGAGATTGTCACATCAGGCTCAGTAGGAGTTTGGATGGGTTTCCTCATCGGCCTTCTTATCGACATCTACCTGGGGACCGTTACGTACAGCTAGTGCCGCTTGCGGTCTGTGGTTAAACCCACTGCCAGCGTTGTGTCGAGTCTTTAGAGTCCCATACAGAGAGTTTCCCTGCTCCCAGAGAAATGATATAGAGGTCGTATGGTTTTACGACAAGGGTTCGGACGCGTACGTGTGTTTACGCACGTACGACGTTCGGACAGTTTTTGCTTGCCGGCTTTGGTTTAAGCCAGATTCTAGTATCGGGTTATTGGATTTATACAGTCTAAAGTTTTTCCGTGTTTTCACGGATAGGAGGGGCGTTCTCGTAAATTGTCGGGAAGCTTCTAGAAGGATGATGACATGGAGGGTAAGGTGGCATTAGCATTTAATGCATTTGTCACTCACTTAGATGAATCATTCAAGTGAGTTAATGAAGCATTTATTGCTTAATGACTCATTTGATGATTCATTGCATATATTTAATGAAGCATGATCATAATGCATTTTGAATTATTCTTTTTGATTTTCTTATGCTTCATAATATATTAGAAGTGAGAAGCTTTTTCATTGATAACTTATGCTCACCTTCTCTCTCCTCAAGCTCTCTCTCTTGAAATCCTAATCCTCCCCTCTCATGTGTTGAGATCAAGGATTAGATATACTTATTAATCCATAACCTCACTCTATATCACCTAGGTCACTTTGATTAGCAACTAAAGAAACCTAGTTATCTCAAATTAGAGATCAAGCTTGGAGAAGGAGATTTCGGGTGGATCGTCTTTGACTCGAGGAGGCCGTTGAGGTGCCGATGTTCCAAGGAGCCTACGAGGAGTGGAGGACAGCGATGAAGACCCAAAGGACAAGTAACGTGAGGTATAACTTTGAATCTGAGTAGTTAAACCTTTCGTAGTTTGCTAGTAACGGTTTAGATACGATCCGTGTGCTCAAGTCCGTGTTACGACGCTTTGATAATCGTTTTTCATATATTTCGCCTGCCCGCAAGCTCGTGGGGTGCGTGATATGGACTTACAGTGGTATCAGAGCCAACTAAACCATTACTAGCTTGTTAGCAACTAATTAGAACTTCGATCGTCGGAAAACACGAAAACGAAACCCCGGAAACACCAAATTTCCGTTAATTTTAAACGTGTCGAAAAAAATATTTGATATGCCTTAAAATTCACAGCAGGGAAATATAAGAATTATGGGAAAATACGAGATTGCAACCCGGTTAGATGGCCGCGGTTCCGCGGCAAAATAGTGCTTTTGGCCGCGGATCCGCCGCCGAGTCAACTCCGAGTTGACTCGGATTTGCACAGTAATTCATTTTGTTTGGTGTTTTGTTTTCCTGTATATTCTGTTTTTGCCCAGGTTACTTCTGTGCTGGTTTGCTTTTGGGGTAGACACGGAAAAAGGTAGTCGATCGATGTTCTAAGTTATTTGCTAATTGGTTTTTATCTGTAATGTTTAATGTGTTCGTAAACCTCCCCTAACTGCTAGTATGTCAGTTGGCAGGGGGTTGCACATTTCTGTAATGTTTACTGTTTGTGTATATGGACTTGATTGGAATGTTGTGATGATTAGCCGGGGTTTGAGATGTGTTTTATATTCATTCATTCGATGTAAATGTAATATGATGTAATATTATTTTGCGGGGCGCATCCAGGTTGCGGTTGTAGCCACCGTTGTATTATTTCATTTTTACTGTTTTTGCTCCTAGGATAGACCTAAGGAGGGGTGCACAAACTACCGGGTACATTGAAGTGTTTAGTGGCCTATTCACGTTGTTGAGGGAGACCGCTTCACTTCGGGTACTTGGCGGGTAGTTTGCCATACCCGTAGGTGTCTAGGGTGGGGTAATGGCTATTCATCACAACTGTGTAATCCGTCTTTTGTTGCAGGCTCAAAGCAAACACGGATTGCTAGTATATCCAATAAAGTTCATTAGTGATCTGGAATGCCTATTATTGGGTCTGACGAATGTATAATATCTATATATGATAGCTATTAGACGTCACTTATTTTTTACACCCGCGCTAGCCCAGCCCCCGCTCTGTCGTTAGTTAAGTAACCTAACGGGTGATGACGGGACCCAGTGGCGAATGCAGATGGCATAAGAGAACATGGTATTTTCGTTGTTTTCTGCAATGATAGGATAAATGATGGGACGCATTATTATAATGCAAAGAAAATAAACCAAAGTTAAGTCGTTGGAACAAATTTAAAAGAAACCACTCGGTTATTTTAAAAAGAGCAGAATTTTTAATTGCGGAGCTTTAACCACTCCTTTTAAAAAGCTATCAGGTTCCTTCGATTATATCAAGTTCACTACGTTCACGGTTTTGCCAAAACCATTCGTAGCCCTCCGTCATTTCATTTGGATATTCAGTAGTATTCAAGCTATGTATTTTGACCAACGCCAAGGCATAGTGTTTGGTAGCTGCTGGGTATTCATTTGTTGCATAGATCTATGAGTTAGTTTGGGACAGTCGTATTATCATTTTGGCCAACGTTAAGGATATGTACGGATGGGTTCAAATTAACAAGGATAATGATGGGTAGAACTTGACATGTGACTTATGACATTTTGACCAATGCCAAGGTCATAAGACCACGGGGCAAAAATTTATATCGGGAATTTCTAAAGAAACTGAAATTTGCAAAGAGATGCATACCATTTGGAGTTTGATGAATGTTGGTAGGATTCCTTCAACATTATCATACGATGATATTTGGATCCCGATCCTACTGTGAGTATATAATACTTATTAAGAGATTCGTCACTTAACGATCAATGCTATAAACCAAGTAGGTGACTAGAAAGGTGTCAGCGGGGTTACGCCCCCAGAGAAAAGAGGTTCTTTAATTAAGGAACTTCGCGAAAGCGTTGGCAAACCTCCCTCTATGTATCGACACTGGTCTGGCTGAACGGTTAAGCAAGTATTGTATGGTGAGAATAGTCCTGGCTAGTTCTTCCTTTTTGGTTTGAGGAGGGATTCGAGAAACAGTGGGAGCCATCCTGTTTAGATAAATTAAAAACCACTCTAAACTTGCTAGAGCATCATGCTAAAGTGTTTTCTTCTCTCTCTCTTAATTGCAGCGACCTTGTGACCACGACTAGGTTACATCTAGATAACAAATTGACTGAATCTGACTTATATGACTAGCAAAGGTCTGTCCAGATGTCCATTGCCAATGACAAGCTGGACCACCCTATTACTACTCAAGGTCCCGCCGTCCCAGGTGCAGTTTCCACCGTCACGGATATGAATATCCTTCAGACAAGGGAAAAGGATAAAGCGAAAGCCAAGTGCCTCGTGTTAGCTTCAGTTGATGGTGTATACCAGAAGCAGCATGAGAAGATGGACTCAGTTTCCATCTTTCTCCATAACAAAAATTTATATGGAGAGCAAACTCGTATCGCAAGATATAAGACCTCGAACGAATTATTTCAAGCGAGGTTGGCTGTCGGGTCATCTGTAAGGGACAACGTCCTTACAATGACTAGCTATATTGATGAGCTCAAGGACCTGGAGACCACGTTGGGAAACGGGTCAGATACTGACTTGATTCTACAGTCTCTTCCTTCTACCCTGAAGGAAACCAGGGAAGTAGAAGGAAAGAGAAGGGCAAAAGTTTCGGTACTGAATGTAGTAAAAGAGGGACGTTCTTATTGTAATGGGATTGGGCATTGGAAGAAAGATTGCAGGGCTTTGGAAGCCAGTAGCCAGGATAAGAAGCATGTTATGGCTTCGGCCTCAAGTGTATTTGTAATTGAGAACTGTTTGTCAATTAACTCTACTTCCTGGGTACTAGATACCGGAGCAGGATCTCATATCTGTAATTCATTACATGCTTTGAAAAACCGTAGAGTTATAAAGGTAAGTGATTTGTCTCTCAGAGTTGCAAACTGAATGAGCGTGGATGCTGAATCCGTGGGAGAATATTGCCTGGGTTTGACAAGTGGGTAGATATTGATTCTACGTAACTGTTTGTATGTATCTAGTATGACTTGTAATATCATATCAGTATCCTCACTTTCGAGAGAGGGATATGATTTTACATTCGTAAGCGATATAGTTCACATTCACCTAAATCAAGTTTTGATAGGGTCCGGTACATTAGATAACGGCATATACGTATTGAGTCAAGCTTAGGTTTTCAATGTCCAAAACACACTTAAAAGAAAGTCTCCGGAATTAAATCAGGCTTTCTTATGGCATTGTAGACTAGGTCACATCAATGAGAGAAGATTGACTAAGTTACATAGAGAAGGATATTTGAATCCGTTCGAATATCAATCTTATGCTACTTGTGAATCTTGTCTCATAGGAAAGATGACAAAGACTCCGTTTACTTGACACGGAGTAAGAGCAAGCGAGCTCTTGGAACTCGTACACAGTGATGTGTGCGGTCCAATGTCTACACTTGCGTGAGGTGGTTATTCCTACTTCATTACTTTTACGGATGATTTCTCTAGGTATGGATATGTCTTCTTGATGAAGCATAAATCTGAGGCCTTTGAGAAATTCAAAGAATAAAAGAATGAAGTGGAAAACCAAACAGGCAAAAGTATCAAGACACTGAGGTCTGATTGAGGTGGCGAATACTTAAGTGCCGAGTTCTTGGGTTACTTAAAAGAGAATGGAATTCTCTCTCAGCTTACTCCTCTATACACACCACAACACAACGGTGTATCGGAAAGGAGGAATCGAACCCTATTAGATATGGTTCGTTCCATGATGAGTAAGGCTGAGTTACCGCGATCTTTCTGGGGATATGCGCTACAATCAGCGGCATATCTTTTGAACATAGTTCCTACCAAGAATGTGCCTACCACACCATATCAGATGTGGAGTGGGAAGAAACCCTATCTTCAGTATTTGAAGATTTGGGGATGTCCAGCTTTTGTTAAAAAGCAGCATGCGGACAAGCTCGAGGCACGATCAGTACATTGTAAGTTTATGGGATATCCAAAGAACTCCAAGGGGTATCTATTCTATTACGCAGAGGAGCAAAAGGTTTTTGTTTCTCGAAATGCCCATTTTCTAGAATATCAGTTTTTAGAAAAGGAAACAAGTGGGAGCGAAATAGAACTGGAAGAAATTCCAAAACCATAAACTACTACTGAAAGTTTGGTAGAACCAGAAGTTCAAGAAGAACAGGACATTCCTGCACCCCTCAGCAGGAGTAGTAGGCCGTCTCATCCGCCTGAGAGATACTACGGTTTTCTCATAGACGGGGATCGAGAAGATTGCGTCATTGATGATGATGACCCTACTAGCTTCCAGCAAGCCATAGCGGCGACTCGATAAAATGGCTGGATGCAATACGAACCGAAATGGAGTCCATGTACACTAACAAAGTATGGACTTTGGACATTGCTCCAGATGGGGTAAAACCCGTAGGATGCAAATGGATCATCAAAAAGAAGATTGGTGTAAATAGACAGGTTGAAACCTATAAGGCTAGACTTGTTGCAAAAGGTTTCCGTCAAAGACCTGGTTTGGACTATGACGAAACCTTTTCTCCAGTGGCTATGCTCAAATCCATTCGGGTCCTTCTTACTATTGCTGCCTTCCACGATTATGAGATCTGGCAGATGGACGTAAAGACGGCCTTTCTAAATGGTAATTTGGAAGAGTGCGTCTATATGGATCAGCCAGAGGGATTCATTCAGAGTGGGAGCAGCGGTAAAGTATGCAAGTTGCTTAAGTCCATTTATGGACTAAAGCAGGCATCGCGGAGTTGGAACATCTGTTTTGATGATGCTGTCAAAGAATTCGACTTTATCAAAAATCCAGATGAACCATGCATATACAGTAAGTTTGTAGGGAGAGCTGTAGTATTCCTCGTCTTGTACATGGATGACATTCTCCTAATAGGAAATGATATTCCTATGTTACAGTCAGTCAAAAGTTTCTTTTCACAGAAATTCTCCATGAAAGACCTGGGTGATGCTACCTACATTCTTGGGATCCGGATCTATCGTGACAGATCAAAGAGGATGTTGGGACTTTCGCAGTCCAGGTATATAGACACCATATTGAAAAGATTCAGTATGGAAGATTCTAAGCGCGGTAACCTACTGGCTTGTCACGGAATCACCCTCTCCAAAGAGATCTCTCCCAAGACTGATTTGGAAAGGGATCGCATGTCGATTATACCCTACGCTTCTGCGGTAGGCTCTATAATGTATGCGATGTTATGTACCAGACCAGATGTAGCAAACGCATTGAGCGTTGTAAGCCGGTATCAGGCAAACCCAGGGGAGAAGCAATGGATAGCAGTAAAGAACATTCTCAAGTACCTAAGGAGGACTAAGGAGATGTTCTTGGTGTATGGCGGAAAAGACCTCCAGATCGAGGCCTTTCCCGACTCCAGCTTCCAGAGTGACAAGGATGACTACAAGTCCATGTCGAGTTATGTCTTTACCCTCGATGGAGGGGCGGTCTGTTGGGAGAGTTCCAAGCAGGAGACAGTTGCTGACACAACAATGGAAGCGGAGTACATAGCTGCTTGCGATGCCGCAAAAGAAGTGGTTCCTACCAGTGTTGGTCCAATACCTCTGTATTGCGACAACAAAGGCGCTATAGCTTTAGCGAAGGAACCGAGGTCCCATCAGAAGTCCAGACACATCTTAAGGCGGTATCACCTGATCAGGGAGATCGTAGATCGCCGGGAGATCGAGGTAAAGAGAGTAGATACAGAGAATAACACAGCTGATCCAATCACAAAGGCCATTCCTCAGACGCAGTTCGAGAGGCTATTCGAGATGATAGGTCTGCGATATGCTGGCACATGGCCCTAGTGCAAGTGGTGTTAGTAGTATGTATGCTCGAGAGGCCAGTATTGTACAGATGATGTATATTATATTGGATGCTTGGACATATATAGAGATGACTTTCTTGCTCGATATGATAGTATGTTATCTGGTTACTCTTTATCTTAACATGTACACTAGTCTCTTTATACTGTCTTATAGTTACATGTTGGTAAAGCCCTTAGGATTTGTACTTGACTACCTGGACTATGATGCAGATCATACTAGTGGGGACATGCTAGTCCATAAGTACATCCTTCAAGGTCCCTAGTCGTGGGTGTATCGAGACGGGGCATCGATATACCAGAGTAGACTAGCGTATACGCTTCTCGACCCATGTGATGGGCGATGGATGATCCCATATCCATTGGTGTTTGACATCAGAGATGGTATACGGGTGCTCAGTGGAGACTGGGTACACTGGACGGACTCGCCGAGAACTCCCAGATGGTATAATACCTCACGTCAGATGGCAGTTCTCATGTGACACTTGTACAGGTTAGTCTGTAGACCCGAGATCGTCATAGAGTCTTGTGTGATTCCCACTGTGCTTTGATCTCCACCATACCACGTCCATGAGGGCATGCAAAACGGTGGTCTTTGGGTACAGTCCCGAGTCACATGGAGGCAATGAGCGATAGGAGGGGTTTCGTCTCTCCCGGTATTGGGGGTTGATGTTGCGCTGTGCTCGATTGGCCGTAACAGGGAAGTCCCTGGCCAGGGCTGATCAGAGATTTGCTGGTAAGTGTTACCAGTAGTTTCTCGACCCGTTATGAGCCTCACATCGGCACGACTTATCGGTTATTGGGGTCTGACGTATACCACCCCTAGACTTGATATGCGACATATCAGACGAAGAGACCGGACTGTATGGTAAGTGTTACTGGTCGGATTCGCAGGGGTGTGAGCGGGCTAGCTCGTCGATCTTCTGATCGCTCAATACCCGGGTGGCCGTTACGTTTAGCAGACCGCTTGCGGCTTGTGGGTGCTTGATATGATCATCATCTGCTACCGGCGTATTGACGAGTCTTTAGAGTCCTACACAGAGGTTTCCTAGCTCAAGCGAAACGAAATAGGAGCGCATATGAGATATGTGCAGGACCGAGAATAATGCGTGTATGTGATACCGCATTTCATTCTCGTGATAAATGTTTCGATTGGTTATATTCGATATGACCTAGTTATCGAATCATTGATTCGATAAATCGATACATTGAATACTAGTCGGTTATGTGCGACATGACCGGATCATTGAATCAAATGTTGATTTAATGATTTAATGTATAATTATATATTTGATATATTACTTTGCATTAACTAGTATTGGTTCACTTTAAACGGATTTTTCTCACTTGGATTGCACATTGTATATGTGATATACTTTTGTGCACTTTTTGTATCATGTTTGATGATACTTGATCATGTGGTTAAGTGAATAGAATTAAACCATGGTTATTATGATAATTAGGGTTTTGCATATTTATTTATTCATTTATTTGTTTATTCATTTATTTGGATAAAGCTTAAGTGGAGAATGGTGGCATTTCTTGTTTTATGTTGAAGCTTCATGAAGCCTTGACTTTATGCAACCATTCTTGTCCACTAGCTTAACCCTAACTCTCCAAACAACCATGGTTGATTCTCTACACTTAACCTTAGTTGGAATTATGATAAGTATAGATTTTTCTTTTCATTTTAAAGAACTTATCATAATTCTAGCTCTTCTTCTTCTTCATCTTCAAAAGAAAAACTTAGATGCCATCAATGGCAACTTGAGTTCTAGTGAGAGAATTCCAAATCTAAAGTGAACCCATCTCCTATTTCTTCACCCTCTACCTCTTGCCAAGTTGTTTTGGGTGTTCTCTTCACAAGTTTCACAACTTTGTGAAGTCGGAGCTTGAACTAGTGCAACCTCGACGTAGATTGTCTTTGACACGAAGCCGACGACCTATTCCGCACGTTTTTCCGATGAAGCCGACGAATGAGTCGAGGATTCATGATGGACAGCGAGGGCATGACCACGTGGAGCTAAGGAGGTGGAAATCCGGATCTACAAAGGTTGTAGCATCTAACCTATAGTTAAATAGTTAACTAGCTTATCATTTCGCCTAGAATTCTAGCGACGATCCGTAGTCTAGGGCTTCTCGGCACCATTTTTTTTAAATTGGCATGTCTGATGCCTTGTGCGACCTCACTAGGGTGCCTAGGAACCTTTCAAGTGGGAGATTGTTAGTGTATATGCCCTAGGGGCCATTATTGTATCATACTAGATTGTATATTACATAATGGAAGCTTGGGATATTCACAGTTATATATCAGTCTTGCTAAAAATGGTAGTATGCTACTTGATTTGTTTCTACTTTAATATGTGCATATGTTTCTTGTAACGTATCATTTATACATATTAGTAGAGCCCATAGGATCTTTGCTTGATTACCAGCGTTGTGATGTCAGTCACACTAGTGGGGGCTGGGTAGTCTATAAGCAACATCCTATACAGGTCCCTGGTCATTGGATTATCGAGACAGGGCATCGATATTCCGGAGTAGACTAGTGTGTACGCTTCTCATCCCAGTTGGGGAGATGGTCTGTCCCACAGCCATCAGTACGTCGTACAGGAAATAGTATGCAGGTGCTCGTTAGGTTACGGGTACACCGGACAGGACTCGCAGGGAACTGTTGGTTGGTATTATACCTGTCGTCAGTTAACAGTTCCCAGGTGACATGAGTACAGCATAGTCCGCCGACTTGACACTGCTACTTCGCCTCGAGTGTGTCCCACTGTTCTTAGATTGCTACCCTACCACGGCGCAAAGGAGTCATGCAAACAGGTAGCAGTTGGCTGCAGTCCCGAAAACTTGGAGGCTGTGGCGGTTAGACAGGATTCATCTCTCCCGGTATTGGGAGTTGGTATCATGCTGTGTCAGAGAGCCATTACGCAAAGTCCCTGGCCAAGGCAAGCGATATTTACAGGTAGGTTCCGGTAGTTTCTCAGGGTGTAATGGGCTACGCTCCGACACGACTTATACCGCTATTGGGGGACTGACGCTTGTCGTCCCCTAGGCTCGATATGCGATAGTCTTAGACGAACAGACCGGACTGTACGGAGATTGTCACATCAGGCTCAGTAGGAGTTCGGATGGGTTTCCTCATCGTCCTTCTTATCGACATCTACCTGGGGACCGTTACGTACAGCTAGTGCCGCTTGCGGTCTGTGGTTAAACTCACTGCCAGCTTAGTGTCGAGTCTTTAGAGTCCCACACAGAGAGTTTCCCTGCTCCAGGCGAAATGATATAGAGGTCGTATGGTTTTACGACAAGGGTTCGAACACTTACGTGTTTAAACGCACGTACGACATTCGGACAGTTTTTGCTAGCCGGCTTTGGTTTAAGCCAGATTCTAGTATCAGATTATAGGATTTATACAGTCTAAAGTTTTTCCGTGTTTTCATGGATATGAGGGGCGTTCTCGTAATTTGGCGGGAAGCTTCTAGAAGCATGGTGACTTGAGGGTTTAGGTGTCATTTACATTAAAAGCATTTGTGACTCCTTTAGATGAATCATTCAAGTGAGTTAATGAAGCATTTATTGCTTAATGACTCACTTGATGATTCTTTGCATATATTTAATGAAGCATGATGATAATGCATTTTGAATTATTCTTTTTGATTTTCTTATGCTTCATAATATATTAAAAGTAAGAAGCTTTTTCATTGATAACTTATGCTCACCTTCTCTCTCCTCAAGCTCTCTCTTTTGAAACCCTAATCCTCCCCTCTCATGTGTTGAGATCAAGGATTAGATAGACATATTAATCCATAAGCTCACTATATATCACCTAGGTCACTTTGATTAGCAACTAAAGAAACCTAGTTATTTCAAGTTAGAGATCAAGCTTGGAGAAGGAGATTTCGGGTGGATCGTCTTTGACTCGAGGAGGCCGTTGAGGTGCTAACGTTTCAAGGAGCCTACGAGGAGTGGAGGAAAGCGATGAAGACCCGAAGGACAAGTAACGTGAGGTATAACTTCAAATCCGAGTAGTTAAACCTTTCGTAGTTTGCTAGTAACGGTTTAGATACGATCCGTGTGCTCAAGTCCGTGTTACGAAGCTTTGATAATCGTTTTTCAAATATTCCGCCTCCCCGCAAGCTCGTGGGTTGCGTGATATGGACTTACAGAATGTTGGTAGGATTCCTTCAACATTATCATACGATGATATTTGGATCCCAATCCTACTGTGAGTACATGCTACTTATCAGGAGATTCGTCACTTAACGATCAATGCTATAAACCAAGTAGGTGTCGAGAAAGGTGTCAGCGGGCCTACGCCCCCAGAGAAAAGAGGTTATTTAATTAAGGAACTTCATGAAAGCGTTGGAAAACCTCCCTCGAAGTATCGACACTGGCTTGGCTGAACGGTTAAGCAAGTATTGTACAGTGAGAATAGTCCTGGCTAATTCTTCTTTTATGGTTTGAGGAAGGATTCAAGAAACAGTGATAGCCATCCAGTTTAGATAAACTAAAAACCAATCTAAACTTGCAAGAGCATCATGCTAAAATGTTTTCTTCTCTTTCTCTTATTGCAGTGACCTTGTGACCACGACTAGGTTACATCTAGATAACAAATTGATTGAATCTGACTTATATGAATGGCAAAGGTCAGTCCAGATGTCCATTGCCTATGACAAACTGGACCACCCTATTACTACTCAAGATCCCGCCGTCCTAGGTCCAGTTTCCATCGTCACGGATATGGATATCAGTCAGACAAGGGAAAAGGATAAAGCGAAAGCCAAGTGCCTCGTATTGTCTTCAGTTGATGGTGTATACCAGAAGCAGCACGAGAAGATGGACTCAGTTTCCATCTTTCTCCATAATAAAGAAATATATGGAGAGCAATCTCATATCGCAAGATACGAGACCTCAAATGAATTAATTCAAGCGAGGTTGGCTATCGGGTCATCTGTAAGGGAAGACGTCCTTACAATGACTAGCTATATTAATGAGCTCAAGGACCTGGAGACTACGTTGGGAAACAGGTCATATGTTGACTTATTTCCACAGTCCCTACCCTCTACTTACACCAGTAAAGTAGGAGGAAACGGAAGAGCAAAAGTTTCAGGACTTGGTGTAGCTAAAGAGGGATGTTCCTATTGTTATGAGATTGGGCATTGGCAGAAAGATTACAGGGCTTTGGAAGCCAGTAGCCAAGATACGAATCATGTTGTGGCTTCGGCCTCAAGTGTGTTTGTAATTGAGAACTGTCTGTCTATTAACTCTACTTCCTGGATACTAGATACCGGAGCAGGATATCATATCTGTAATTCATTACATGCTTTGAGAAACCGTAGAGTTATAAAGATAGGTGATTTGTCTCTCAGAGTTGCAAACGGAATGAGCGTGAACGCTGAATCCATGGGAGAATATCGCCTAGGTTTGACAAATGGGCAGATATTGATTCTACGTAACTGTTTATATGTACCCAGTTTGACTTGTAATATCATATCAGTATCCTCACTTTCGAGAGAGGGATATAATTTTACATTCGTAAGCGATGTAGTTCATATCCACCTAAATCAAGTTCTGATTGGGTATGGTACATTAGATGACGGTATATACGTATTGAGTCAAGCTCAGGTTTTCAATGTCCAGAACACACTTAAAAGAAAGTCTCCAGAAATAAATCAGGCTTTCTTATGGCATTGTAGACTAGGTCACATCAATGAAACACGATTAACTAAGTTACATAGAGAAGGATATTTGAATCCGTTCGAATATCAATCTTATGCTACTTATGAATCTTGTCTCATAGGAAAGATGACAAAGACTCCGTTTACTGGACACGGAGTAAGAGCGAGCGAGCTCTTGGGACTCGTACATAGTGACGTGTGCGGTCCAATGTCTACACATGCGCGAGGTGGTTATTCCTGCTTCATTACTTTTACGAATGATTTCTCTAGGTATGGATATGTCTTCTTGATGAAGCATAAATCCGTGGCCTTTGAAAAATTCCAAGAATACAAGAATGAAGTAGAAAAACAAACAGGCAAAAGTATCAAGACTCTGAGATTGGATCGAGGTGGTGAATACTTGAGTGCCGAGTTCCTGGATTACCTAAAAGAGAATGGATTTCTCTCTCAGCTTACTCCTCCATACACTCCACAACATAACGGTGTATCGGAGAGACGGAACCGAATCCTATTGGATATGGTTCGTTCCATGATGAGTAAGGCTGAGTTACCGCGATCTTTCTGGGGTTATGCACTAAAATCAGCTGCATATCTTTTGAACCAGGTTCCAACCAAGACTGTGCCTACCACACCATATCAGATGTGTAGTGGGAAGAAACCCTGTCTTAAACATTTTAGGACATAGGGATGTCTAGCTTTTGTAAAAAAGCAGCATGCAGACAAGCTCGAGGCACGCTCAGTACAGTGTAAGTTTATGGGAGATCCAAAGAACTCCAAGGGATATTATTTCTATTACGCAGAGGAACAAAAGGTTTTTGTTTCTCGCCATGCCCACTTCTTAGAAACTGAATTTTTAGAAAATCAGAAGAGTGGGAGCGCAGTAGAACTGGAAGAAATTCCAGAACCACAAGCTGTTACTGAAAGTATGGTAGAACCAGAAGTTTCAGAAGAAAGGGACGTACCAGTGCCTATCCGCAGAAGTAGTAGGCAGTCTCATCCGCCCGAGAGATACTACGGTTTTCTCATAGACGGGCATCGAGAAGATTTCATCATTGACAATGATGACCCTACTAGCATCCAGCAAGCCATTCAGAGCGGTGACTCGGTAAAATGGCTGGATGCAATGCGGACCGAAATGGAGTCCATGTACACTAACAAAGTATGGACTTTGGACATTGCTCCAGATGGGGTAAAACCCGTAGGATGCAAATGGATCTTCAGAAAGAAGATTGGTGTAGATGGACAGGTTGAAACCTATAAGGCTAGACTTGTTGCAAAGGGTTTCCGTCAAAGACCTGGTTTGGAATATGACGAAACCTTTTCTCCAGTGGCTATGCTCAAATCCATTCGGGTCATTCTTGTCATTGCTTCCTTCCACGATTATGAGATCTGGCAGATGGACGTAAAGACGGCCTTTCTAAATGGTAATTTGGCAGAGTGCATCTATATGGATCAGCCAGAGGGATTCATTCAGAGTGGGAGAAACGGTAAAGTGTGCAAGTTGCTTAAGTCCATTTATGGACTAAAGCAGGCATCACGGAGTTGGAACATCTGTTTTGATGATACTGTCGAAGAATTCGACTTTATCAAAAATCCAGATGAACCATGCATATACAGTAAGATTGTAGGGAGACTTGTTGTATTCCTCGTCTTGTACGTGGATGACATTCTCCAAATAGGAAACGACATTCCTATGCTACAGTCAGTCAAAAGATTCTTTTCACAGAAGTTCTCCATGAAGGACCTAGGTGATGCCACCTACATTCTGGGGATCCAGATCTATCGTGACAGATCAAAGAGGATGTTGGGACGTTCGCAGTCCAGGTACATAGACACCATATTGAAAAGATTCAGTATGGAAGATTCTAAGCGCGGTAAGCTACCGGCTTGTCACGGAATCACCCTCTCCAAAGAGATGTCTCCCAAGACTGATTTGGAAAGGGATCGCATGTCGATTATACCATACGCTTCTGCGGCAGGCTCTATAATGTATGCGATGTTATGTACCAGACCAGATATAGCATATGCATTGAGCGTTATAAGCCGGTATCAGGCAAACCCAGGGGAGAAGCACTGGATAGCAGTAAAGAACATTCTCAAGTACCTGAGGAGGACTATGGAGATGTTCTTGGTGTATGGCGGAAAAGAACTCCAGATTGAGGCCTTTGCCGACTCCAGCTTCCGGAGTGACAAGGATGACTCCAAGTCCATGTCAGGTTATGTCTTTACCCTCAATGGAAGGGTGGTCTGTTGGAAGAGTTCCAAGAAGGAGACCGTTGCTGACTCAACGATGGAAGCGGAGTACATAGCTGCTTACGATGCCACAAAAGAAGCTGTCTGGATGAAGAAGTTCCTCACAGAACTTCAGGTGGATCCTACCAGTGTTGGTCCAATACCTCTGTATTGAGACAACGACGGCGCTATAGCTTTAGCGAAGTAACCCAGGTCCTATCAGAAGTCCAGACACATCTTAAAGAGGTATCACCTAATCAGGGAGATCGTAGATCGCCGGGAGATCGAGGTAAAGTGAGTAGATACAGAGAATAACACTGCTGATCCATTCACAAAAGGCCATTCCTCAGACGCAGTTCGAGAGGCTATTCGAGATGATAGGTCTGCGATATGCCAGCACATGGCCCTAGTGCAAGTGGGAGATTGTCAGTGTATATGCCCTAGGGGCCATTATTGTATCATACTAGCTTGTATATTACTTAATGGAAGCTTGGGATATTCACAGTTATATATCAGTCTTGCTAAAAATAGTAGTATGCTACTTGGTTTGTTTCTACTTTAATACGTGCATATGTTTCTTGTAACGTATCATTTATACATATTAGTAGAGCCCATAGAATGTTTGCTTGATTACCAGCGTTGTGATGGCAGTCACACTAGTGGGGGCTGGGTAGTCTATAAGCAACATCCTATACAGGTCCCTGGTCGTTGGATTATCGAGACAGGGCATCGATATTCCGGAGTAGACTAGTGTGTACGCTTCTCATCCCAGTTGGGGAGATGGTCTGTCCCACAACCATCAGTACGTTGTACTGGAGATAGAATACAGGTGCTCGTTAGGTTACGGGTACACCGGACAGGACTCGCAGGGGAACTGTTGGTTGGTATTATACCCGTCGTCAGTAAACAGTTCCCCGGTGACATGAGTACAGCATGGTCCGCAGACTTGACACTGCTACTTCGCCTCGAGTTTGTCCCACTGTTCTTAGATTACTACCCTACCACAGCTCAAAGGAGTCGTGCAAACATGTAGCAGTTGGGTGCAGTCCCTAGCACTTGGAGGCAGTGGTGGTTAGACAGGATTCGTCTCTCCCGGTATTGGGAGTTGATATCGCGCTGTGTCAGAGAGCCATTACGCAAAGTCTCTGGCCAGGGCAAGCGAGATTTACTGGTAGGTTCTAGTAGTTTCTCAAGGTGTAATGGGCTGCGCTCTGACACGACTTATACCGCTATTAGGCGACTGGCGCTTGCCGCCCCTAGGCTCGATATGCGATAGTCTTAAACGAACAGACCGGACTGTACGGAGATTGTCACATCAGGCTCAGTAGAAGTTCGGATGGGTTTCCTCATCGGCATTCTTATCGACATCTACCTGGGGACCGTTACGTACAGCTAGTACCGCTTGCGGTCTATGGTTAAACCCACTGCCAGCATAGTGTCGAGTCTTTAGAGTCCCACACAGAGAGTTTCCCTGCTCCAGGCAAAAAGATATAGATGTTGTATAGTTTTACGACAAGGGTTCGGACGCTTACATGTTTAAACGCACGTACGACGTTCGGACCGTTTTTACTAGTCGGCTTTGGTTTACGCCAGATTCTAGTATTGGATTATGGGATTTATACAGTCTAAAGTTTTTCCGTGTTTTCACGGATAGGAGGGGCGTTCTCGTAATTTGGCGGGAAGCTTCTAGAAGCATGGTGACTTGAGGGTTTAGGTGGCATTTACATTAAATGCATTTGTAACTCATTTAGATGAATCATTCAAGTGAGTTAATGAAGCATTTATTGCTTAATGACTCGCTTGATGATTCATTGCATATATTTAATGAAGCATGATGATAAATCATTTAGATTTATTTTATTTGTTTTTCTTTATGCTTCATAATATATTAGAAGTGAGAAGCTTTTTGATCATCATTCATGCTCACCTTCTCTCTCCTCAAGCTCACTCTCTCTTCAAACCCTAATCCTACCCTTTATGTGTTGAGATCAAGGATTAGATAGACTAATTAATCCATAACCTCACTCTATATCGCCTAGGTGACTTTGATTAGCAACTAAAGAAACCTAGTTATCTCAAGTTAGAGATCAAGATTGGAGTAGGAGCTCTCGGGTGGATCATCTTTGACTCGAGGAGGCCGTTGAGGTGCCGACGTTCCAAAGATCCTACGAGGAGTGGAGTTAGATATGATCCGTGTGCTCAAGTCCGTGTTACGAAGCTTTGATAATTGTTTTTCATATATTCCGCCTCTCCGCAAGCTCATGGGGTGCGTGACATGGACTTACACTTAATACTTATACCCATTTTTGGTTCTCTACTTCTAACTTATATTGTTTGAATTTCTCAAAAGCTTCAGACTTGTGTTTCAATAGGAACACATGTGCGAATCTTGAGAGATCATCAGTGAATGTAATGAAGTACAAAGAATCGGTCCCGGCATCTGTAAACAAGGGACCTACATACATCATCATCTATCAATCCCAAGAGTTCACTAATTCTTTCTCTGTTTCCTATAAACAGAGCTATGGTCACATTATCTTTGTGACATGACTGGCAAGTTTCACAAGATGTAAGTTCAAACTGATTTAAATATGCATCTAAATGTAACTTAGCTAGTCGGGTCGCATTGATATGACCTAGTCTATAATGCCTCAAGAAGGATTCGTTCATTTCTGAACTCTATCACTTGTGTGTGTTCTATACGTTAAGAACTGTGGTTTGATTTATAACGTATATGCTTTTAGATAACGTGCCTGAACCGATCAACCCTTGATATAGGAAATGTTCAAAACATTATCTAATAATACAAAATTATATCCTTCTTTACTAAATAAAGAGACTGATATGATGTTGTATATCAGGTTCGGTATCTAATAACATTCGTTCAGAATCAATGTATTTGGTAGTACAGGGTGATAACTGCCAACATACTTGGCTGCAACACTTGCACCATTTCCAACACTTGAAACTTATCACCCATTCTCAGTTCTCTACTTATCTGTAGCCCATGTAACAGATTACATGTGTGGGATCCTGATCCGGTATCTCATACCCAGGACGTAAAGGATACTGAAAAACAGTTCTCTGTAATTAACACACCCAAAGATGATGCATCAGCATGCACTTTCTTCGTTTGGGCAGCATGGGAATCCTGGTAATCCCCTATTTCCTGCTCGGTCTTATAACAATTATAAGTTGGAGCGGGACCAACGTTCCTCAGCTCAGTATAACAACCGGGTTCGGTCAATACATCCGTATTATTATCTTGATTAAGGCGTGACATGGTCGCTATCTGGAGAGAGAGAGAGAAGAAAACACTCAGCGTATGCTCTTGCAAGATTAGATTGGTTATTAATTTATCTAATCAGGATGGCTCCCACTGTTTTAGTCAAATCTTTCTTCCAACCCTAAAAGGAAAGACTAGCCGGGATTAATTACACCCTACAAGTTCGCCAATCTTTCATCCAGGCCAGTGTCGGTACTTTGAGAGAGGTTCCCCGTGCTTTCGCATGGACCTAATTAAAATAAACCTCGTTTTCCCAGAGGCGTAACCCCGTTGACACCTTTCTAGACACCTACTTGATCGGCTATTTGTAATGTGTAAATCTCTCCTAGGAGTAACTCTTACTCGCAGTGGGTATCGGGATCCAACTATCTCATAGAAGGTATGCAATCTCATTGCAAATTTCAACACTTGAAATTCCCAATAATATTTTGCCCCTAGCAACTTATGACCTTAACATGGTCAACAAATTATGAGTGCTAGCCAAGTTCAACCCGTCATTTCCCGATTGAATTAAACCCACCCGCACGACCCTTAACATAGTCAACAAAGTCGCACGACTACCCTAATCTAATTGTATCATATGCTTATACATATAAGCACTAATCAACTACCGCACACTACGCCATAACATAGTCAACAAACGTAGCACGAATACTAACTAGTACTTATCTGAAATGACGGAGGGCTACGATAGGTTTTTACTAAAACCCTTTGCGTAATGAACTTGATATCGTCGTAAAATCGAGTGATTTTAAATGGAGTGTTTTTTAGGCTTTTACTAGTTTTGCTATAGAGGTCACTCCCGTTGAAGGGATCTCGGCTCTTTCCTTATCGAATAAGGTGCAGGATATTTCACAAATACCACTATGCAAAGCAAAAACCATAAAAGCAATCAAAAGACTTGTAACATCTGCTAGTTTCTCTAAAGAGGTCACTCCCGGTGAAGGGATCTCGGCTCTTTCCTTATCGAATAAGGTGCTGGATATTCTACAAGGAATACCGCAATGCAAAGCAAGAACTAGAGCTACCAGTTTTTGAGACAAGTTTCTACAACATCTTTAGGTTTCTTTTATTTAATCAATCTGTAACGTTTCTGAAATCGTTTTGCGAATTTTTCCGTTTTAGAGCAAAATTGTCGGTATTTTCCGTTTTAACCCGATTTCGATCAAACGTCTGTAGAAACTTGCCGGCACCTAGTTTTGATAAAATAAAGCTAGTACGCGAACTTTAGGGATATTTGGGAGGTTTTGGTTCAGATAGAATTTTTCCCAGATAAAATATTATTTTAGCCGGTAAAATATGCACGTAAATCGGGAAATTTCTTCTAAATGAAAATTCTTGGAAATCATCACTACAATTATTTTAGAACCTTCTTTTTAAATATCTAGATTTTTTTGGTCAAAGGATTTATTTTTTTAAAGATAAAGAAAAAGAAAAGTAGTGTGAATATAAGCCTTTTGTTTTATTATACAATTATTCAATTTTCTTCTAGAAAATTCTACACTTCACCAAAAAGCCTAGCCTTCATCAAATGGCCGGCCACCTCCTTCTTCTTGCTGCCCATGAATTTTCTCATCTCATTTCTTCTCATTTTGTTTCAAAATAATCATGAAAAATCCAAATAAATTCATGGAAATTCAAATAAAATCTAAAACCTTCATTCTTCTTCACAAAAGTTGCTTGGATCTTCATTCTAGTGAGGATTTTGGAGGCTAAAGTTTGGTTTTATTCTTGATTCAAGTGGTGTTCTTAAAGGTATAAAACCCTAACCCTAATCTCTAATTGTTACTTAAAACTTTATGCTAGCTTAATTAGATGTTAGTTTAAGCTTTAAATTTCATGTTTTAAAATTCTAGAAATGGTTTTAGAAATTCAAGTTATGGTTAAATCTTGATCTAAGTGTTTAATGTTTTGTTGAAGTGTTAATTTGTGATTAGGAAAAGCTTAACCTAGTAGAAAATGTTAATTTTTGTTAATAAATACTTTGTTTAATTAAGGATTTTTGCTTACTAGGTTTTTGCTAAAACTTATTTAGCAAGTGTTAAAAATATAGAATTAGTTTTGATAGCTTAGTTAAGCTATTATAAGGTGTTTGTGAGCGCTAGATTTGTGTTAGCTTGATTCTAGTGCGAATTTTACGATAAGTTGTTTTCTAGGTTTCGAGGTTTTTCCGACGTGGGTTCGATTAGTCGTTGCGAGGTTATTTCTATTTTATTCCTCGCATTTTATGGTGTTGTGTTGCGCGATCAGAACGATCATAGTCTAGACATGGTGTTTCGTAGTTTAGCGACCCTAGTTAATGTTTTTGGCCGATGTCGTGCGTGATAGATGCGCTAAGTGCGCAGTGCATTTTTCAGGGCGTAATCCTCGTGTTTCGTTGTCTTTTCTTCATTTCAGGATATTTAGCTTATGTGATGTGTTTGTGAAATGTTAGGTTCGCAGGCGGGGACTTAGGATGCTGCGACGAAGGGAAATCAGGTGGTAGGCTTCACTTAGCCAGGAGCGTTGGTGAGTAGATTTAACATCTACAGGGGAATCGCCCGCATAGCATTATGCGTCTGGGCTAGAAATGACTTGACTTATCGCATATTCTATTTCATATTTAGAATTTGCGACTACACTTTATTACATAGATATTGTTGTGCTTGGACTAGTACCCTTAGGACACTGCACATATTATTGACGATTCATGTTGCACGAGCACTGATTGTATGCCACACACACCTTCAATAATTGCCATGTCACGCACAACCCACTTATAGATATGAGATTGTTTGGTTAGGGACATTTAGACATTGATTCATATTTCTTTACGCATATGACATATAGCATACCTGTATACCCATATGCTTACACATATGCCTTGACATACTTACATGCTTGTTACCTGTATACCTATAGAGTATTGTACCATTAGCAATAGGTACATACACACATAATGACATAGCTACAGGTATACTTTGCATACATACTTACACTTATACCTGGAGGGTATATCACATCATTACTGATAGGTAGATATCTATATCTTGCTATACCTTTATGTTTACACATATATCTGGTTATGGCTACATGTTTACCTTTACTTGATGTTATTTAGAATTGGAGAAAATAGGAACCGCATGATATTTTATATTAACTTGTTGTAGTTAATTAGTGGCTTTTCCTTTATATGCTTATATTACAGTTTTATGTTGCGTATATTTTATTCATGGATTTTTCATGATGTTTTCTGGATTTGAGAACCGTGGTAGTTTCATGAAATTATGCATTATTTGAAAAACCCGGTTTCCCTTGATATGATATTTCAGCATCCACCATGAGATTTATCGGTTCTGATATATATACCCCATGCGAGGAGTCAGAGGCAGTATGAGGGTACATGGTGGGGCCCGGTACGGTTCCCCTCGGCAAGATGATTAACGGTCCATGCCGATTGAGCCTGGAAGGTGGGCAAGTAACTACCGGTGACATTACCAATGACTCGGCGGTTATCATTGGGATACCGACGGGAGTCGTGTGCGTATAGATACGTCGAGAGGCGAGGGTCAGAGCTAGGCACTCGAGTTTTCGGTATAGCGTATGATACGTACCTATCAGGGTGCCAGTCTTGGTGACAGCACCCGATAGATCAGCATTTATGTGTCGATGCTTGGCACAGGTTTTCATGATATTTCTTTTTACTCCTAAGTATATATAACAGTGGAATGGGACGCTGTTATATATGCATATATAAATATATATATATATATATATATATATTATTGGAATGGGACGCTAATATATATATATACATATAAATTCACATACATCATCATATTTATTCATGTAGATTTACTTAGGATATTAGAGATTTATTTGATATAAGATTTGGGATATAGGTGATTTATTTGAGATTTGATACGGGATTTATATATATGAGATTGTTGATTTTGTACATTCAGGATATATGAGATTTATTCGATATTGTACATTTAGGATTTGTGAGACTTACATGATATGAGAGCCAATTTGGGGGCTGATTTGAGGAAATTGGGATTTGGATTGTCTTGATGGACTTTGGTCCTACCACGACGTCGGGATTCCATGGAAATGACATGTTTCATCCCATACTTCGCATTTATTGTTTATGCACTGCTTCATGTATTAGTTGTATCTGCTAGAGTACCTTTCATGACTGTTGCATATATACATTGTCATATTATCGCTTCATGTATTAGTTGTACCAGATAGAGTACCTTACATGATTGTTACATATAGATTGTCATATTACTGCTTCATGTATTAGTGATACCAGCTAGTGTACCTTTCATGACTATTGCACATATATGACTTTTATTGCTATTAGTTGCTTATGTTAGATTCGCGTTGTACGTGCATACTTGCGATTACCTGCATATGTTATTTACTATTCACGAGTTGGCAACTGACCCCCGTTGTGCCACAGTGTTGCAGGTTGTTCCCCAGAATAGTCGAGGCAGGCTATTCATCTATCTTATCATCTTTTGTTGCGGATACCGCATCAGATCACAGTGTGCAGTTTGCTTAGGTGGGTTTTGTGGTTATTCGTTGTTGTATTGTATATTCGTTGTATCCTTGTACTCTCCATCTACTATTTTCATGTTGACTTAGAGACTTGGTGAGGACTATATTGTATATTATTTTGTGACCGGGTTGTCTTTTATACAGTTTCCATTTTATCGTCTTTTATTTCTTCGCTACGGCGTCGTATATCTGTTGTGGTGGTTGTTTTCCGCCTTTTGGCATGGATTTGCTCCCGTTGGGGATGCTTTACTTTATATTTATGTTGTACCCATTTTTGGGGTTGGTTTTTACAAAGGAGGTGCTGCCGAAATTTTCAAGAAAGTAAATTGGACTTAAAGAATTTATACTTGAGATCAAAAGCTTAAACAATGTTTCTTATCTTTTCTTGTCTTTTAGTGGTTTAGATTTCTGGGTTTTGGCTTTCTTTTACTGCGTTACGCCTGTAGACGTTGCGTAGTATTAGGGCCATCACGTGCCAATTTCGGGTCGTGACATAATCTCATTAATGAAGTCCCATCATTTTAAGTTACCTAAACATCACAGATAAATACAACGTACGTTTATGCCATCCGCATTCACCTCGATGTCCCCTCGTGCACCGTTAGGTTAGGTAACTAACAGCAGAGCGGGGCAGTGTTAGCGCGGGTGTAAAACATAAGCAACGTCTATATAATATATCACATATACTATATCATGTATTCATCTCATCAATATATCAAATGATCACATCACAGATATCGCAGCAGAAAACAACATATGAAATATTGGATATACTAGGATTTCCAGGTTTTATTTTAAGCCTGTATAAAACACGGATCCCACGGTCGTGATGAATAGCCAATCCCACACCCCTAGACCCCTACGAGAGCGGCAAGAAACATTACCAATTCTAGAGTTAGGAGACCCGGTCTCGACTGCTCGAGATGGTTTCCCACTGGACCCTAGAACCCGGTTACTTGTGCTCCCCGCCTTAAGTCTATCCTAATGTGGAAAAGTAAATAATATACATTACTGACATCATCCTAAATCCGGAAGTGCCCCAATAAAAGAATATTACATACAATGAATTTTACATGAATGAAAATGAAAAACTCTCATCTCACATAAAACCCCCGGCTATTCAAACACGACGATCCAATATATCACAGCAACACATAACATCACATATCATCAACGTAAGTAAATATGCGTATACCAATTGTCTTTTACATATAGCACCGAAACCGGCGATACACCACATATTACACTTACGGTCGCAGAAAAGAAAGTGAAAAACTACAACAGTTGGAATCCGCAAGCACCATAAACATCATAAACCCAACGTATCACATACTTTGGATTTCATGCCTAACCAAATGAATTCCTTGGACATCGCATGCCTAACAATTATAAACCCCGCATTTTAGTCTCGATCTCGAAAACACTTTTCAATATCTAGTCGGGCAATTCAACAAGATTCCCGACATCCTGATCGAATGCTCGTCGGAAACTTTCGTAGACGGCCGCACCCCCCGATGCCGTCGACGAAGTGCATTAAGGCGGAATACCGCTGTCGCGAGCACCCGAACGGATGCTGTTGGCGACGGGGTTCTTCTACAGTCACTTGGTCGGGGCTATGGGGCATGGCTATCTATTAAGTTTACCCAGCGAGTATCCGCGTACGCTACGTGATTGCGACAGACTTTTGATCTCATCAAAATCCCGTGGCAACCGATCAAATGGGACTAAAGTGCTAGATTTATAACATTCAAACTAGTTATCTTATAACTACTTGTGGATTCCAAATATTGTATCACATTAATTAATATCCGGACGATATTAAACTTTTCGATCGATTCATCAAAGTCCCACAATTTCTCGACAGCTCAACACTTGAGCAAAGTTTTAGTAATACCCAGAATATGCCACAATACCTATGCACCAGCCGTATAAGGCCAAACCCAAGCCTCACTCATGTTGCCACGGAACTACGGCAAACCCTAGGGTTTGGCTGCGGTTCCGCGATCAAAAAAGTCGAGTTAGGGTTTCATTCTTCTAGAGGGTTCATAGACTTACTTGCACGTTTTTCCGAATACGTTAAACTTTGAAAAAAGGGTTTTTGACATTCGATCGAACTTTTTAACTTCGTCTAGACAACATGCGAATAACCCGAAACAATGTTTAAACTACGAATACGAAACACTATGAATTGTTTACAGTGTAAGATTACATCACATGCAAAATTAGCAAAAACAAACAACACCTGAAACGCCAAAACCAAGCTATTGGAACACACCAAAAAATTAAGCCCCAAAAACCACTAAATGGCTGGCGAGCTCGGAAACCCTAGCATTGTGCTCGGCCCAATTCCGGCAAGATGGGCTAAATTTTCTTGTGTGTTCATGTTGCTTCCCATACAACATTCTGCACTTGTTTAAAAAAATTTTAGAGCACATTTAAAAATCGACAGAAACATGGTTTTGATGTGTCAAGTTTCGGAGTTGTTTCGGTTTCGTAAGCTTAACAAAATCCATATAAATTTCTAGCATGGCTCTGATACCACTAAAGGGTTACCTACAACGGCAGCAAGATTTCGGGAGGCATCGTCCATGCCAAATTCAAAAATTTGCCGTTTTAGCTAACCCTAACTAAGAATCGTTAACTAGAAATCGACGGAATATCAAATGCAAACACTTTGCAATAAGAAGTGAGCAAGGAATACAACCTTTGTAGACCGGTCCTTCACTTCAATAGCTCTGTGTAGTAGTCCCTTCGCTGCGATCGTGGACTCCGGACTCTAGAGAGGCTCCCATGAAGAAACGAACATGCTTGCTTCGATGTCTTCGAGGCCGAAGATGATCTACGTCGAGGAGACACTAACCCAAGCTATTTCTTCACTAGGTCAAGAAATTTGTGAAGAGAACACTCTATACTAAATGGAAAGCAGTAGAGGATTATGAAGTAAGAATTTTGCTCACATTAGATTTCATTTTCTCACACTTTTTCTACCAACTCCATTGAAGCTAGAAAGCTTTGAAGAAAAAGAAGAAGAAGAAGAACTAACTCATCCAAATGAATTATTGGTAAGGTTAAAAATGCAACCAAGGGTTAAGCATATTGTTGGGATTCCTTAGCACCTAGCCTAGGGTTTGCAAGCATCACACATGCCACAACAAAAATTGAATGGGGTGCTAAGCAATCAACCTAAAGATCATACTAGAAAACTAGGGTAACAAAACTAGTAATCAACCATTACAAAGAGAAGTGAATGAAAATACAACCTTTGTAGATCCATTCCTTCACTTCTAAAGCTCCGTGTTGACGTCCCTTCGCTGCGATCATCATAGTCCCGAACTCTAGAATGGATTTCCTCGGAGAAATGATCAAGCTAGCTCGTTGATTTCGATGCCGAAGATGATCTACGTCGAGGTGACTCAAACTCAAGCTCCGTCTTCACCGGGTCATGAACTTTATGAAGAGAACACCCTAAACTAAATGGCAAGTAGTAGAGGATGATGAAATATGAAGTGGGTTCACTTTAGATTTTGATTTCTCACTTTGGTTCTTCACTTAGAAAAATCTAGCAAGGTTTTCTTCTTGATGAAGAAGAGGAAGAAGAAAGAAAAGAATAATGAAGTGAAGATAATTATCATAATGCAACCATGAGTGAGTTAGTATCATCCACTAACCATTGTAGAGACTAAACCATAGTTTAAGTTAATGGTTTGGTTAATAAATATCTTTAGTAAAACAAAGTAAGTGGACTTTGTCAAAGATGCTTAAAGCATCATTGAGCTTCAAGTTAAGACAAAGAAAGCCACCATTTTGATTTACAAAAATAAATAAAAACCCTAACCATTATCTTAAATATGGTGTAAGTCATACACACACCCAAGTTTGCATGTATCATCAAGCATGATACAATCATGTATACAAACATATATCACATATACATTATGTGCACATCAAGTAAGAAAAACAATCTTAAGTGAACCAATACTAGTTAATGTAAAGTAATATATCAAATATATAATTATACATTAAATCATTAAATCAACACTTGATTTAATTGTTAGTTGTATGTATGCCCTAGAGGCCAGTATTGTACAGATGATGTATATTATATTGGATGCTTGGACATATATAGAGAGGACTTTCTTGCTCGATATGATAGTATGCTATCTGGTTGCACCTTACTTTAACATGTATACTTGTCTCTTTATACTGCCTTATAGTTACATGTTGGTAAAGCCCTTAGGATGTGTACTTGACTACCTGGACTATGATGCGGATCATACTAGTGGGGACATGGTAGTCCATAAGTACATCCTTCAAGATCCCTAGTCGTAGGTGTATCGAGACAGGGCATCGATATACCAGTGTAGACTAGCGCATGCGCTTCTCGACCCATGAGATGGGCGATGGATGATCCCATATCCATTGGTGTTTGACATCAGAGATGGTATACGGGTGCTCAGTGGAGACTGGGTACACTGGACGGACTCGCCGAGAACTCCCAGATGGTATTATACCTCACGTCAGATGGCAGTTCTCTTGTGACACTTGTGCAGGTTAGTCTGTAGACCCGAGATCGTCATAGAGTCTTGTGTGATTCCCACTGTGCTTTGATTTCCACCTTACCACGTCCATGAAGGCGTGCAAAACGGTGGTTTTTGGGTACAGTCCCGAGTGACATGGAGGCAATGAGTGATAGGAGGGGTTTCGTCTCTCCCGGTATTGGGGGTTGATGTTGCGCTGTGCTCGATTGGCCGTAACAGGGAAGTCCCTGGCCAGGGCTGATTTACAGATTTACTGGTAAGTGTTACCAGTAGTTTCTCGACCCGTTATGAGCCTCACATCGGCATGACTTATCGGTTATTGGGGTCTGACGTTTACCACTCCTAGACTTGATATGCGACATATCAGACGAGGAGATCGGACTGTACGAGAAGTGTTACCGGCAGGCTTTTACAGAAGTTGGAGCGGGCTTGCTTGCTGATCTTCTGATCGCTCAATACCCGGGTAGCCGTTACGTCCAGCAAGTACCGCTGACGGCTTGTGGGTGCTTGATGTGATCATCACCTACTGCCGGCGTATTGACGAGTCTTTAGAGTCCTACATAGAGGTTTTACTGGCTCAGGGAAAACGAAATAGGAGCACCTATGCGATATGTGCAGGACCGAGAATAATGTGTGTATGTGATACCGTATTCTATTCTCACGACTTTATGTATAAGTCGGTTATATATATGATATAGCCGGGTTATCGAATCAAGTGTTGATTCGATAAGTCGATACATTGGATGTTAGTCGGTTATATGAGATATGACCGGATTATTAAGTCAAGTGTTGATTTAATAATTAAGTGTATAATTGTATATTAGATATACTAGTTTACATTTACTAACACATGTTCACTTTAGGTTTTTCTCACATGAACACTTGAATATATATATATATATATATATATATATATATATATATCTGTGTGTGTGTGATATATATATATATATATATTAAAAGTGTTTTCTTTTGTATCATGGTTGATGATACACTAAATATGGGTGTGTAAGACATACACCATACTATATTAGATGGTGGTTAATATTTATTTAAAGTAATTACAAATTAGTGGTGCTTAGGTCATAAGCATGAAGCTTGTAGAAGCTTGGAGATGCTTTGACAAAGTCCACTAAATTTGTTTTACTTTAGATTTTTATTAACCTAACCATTTTGATTTAGCTATGGTTATGGCTCTACAAGAGTTAGTTTATGATACTCACTCACCATGGTTAGCCTTCTCACTTGATTATTATCTTCATCTCTTTCATTTCTTCTTCTTCTTCATTGCTAAAAAGAAAAAGCTTGCTAGGGTTTGATCCAAAGTGAGATAGATTGTGAGAAACAAAATTCTAAAGAGAACCCACTTCCTATTTCTCCATCCTCTACTAGACTAGCAATTTAGTTTAGAGTGTTTGCTTCACTAATTCTCAAGTTAGTGAAGTAGAAGCTTGAGTTGGCATCCCCTCGACGTAGATCATCTTCGGCCTCGAAGACTTCAAGTAAGGACGCATATATCACCTCGTGAAGTCATGCAAGGGTCCGGAAGAACCACGATCGCAGCGAAAGGACTTCAACAAGGAGCTAAAGAAGTGAATGACCGATCTACAAAGGTTGTATATCGTATTCACTTAGTAGTAAACATAGTTTACATACATATGAAACCCTAATTTTCTAGCAACGATCTTGCTTAGGGATATTCGGCACGGCTAAAATTTTAAACGGGCATGTTTGATACTTTCTTAACCCTTGTTAGAGTACCTAGTAACCCTACAGTTGTATCAGAGCCTAGCTAGAGCATTAGGCAATGTGTTAACGAAGTTAAAACCCCGATCGAACCCGAAAACGTCAAAACGACCCCCTCTCTGGACTTTTATTCAAAATCTGTGATTTTTCAGAATAAAAAATACCTATAAAATTCAGCAGGGTTTTCTAAGAATTATGGTGCAAATTTGATGACGTAAGCATTACGGACCGCCGCGGTTCCGCGGTAATACCCTGCTTGTGCCGCTGAACCGCGGCCGTACAGTGAGTGTTTGACTTGACGTTTGCACAGTAATACTTTTATCTGATGGTGCTATTTTATGGGTATTTTTAAACTGACTCAAGTGTTGAGTATTCTGGGGATCCTTTTGTATTCGTTAATTCGATCGGAAGATTTAATTTCGTATTGTTATTCCGGATAATTTAGAAAGTATTAAAATGTTCGAACGGATATCATTAACTCAATTTTTCCCGGCACGAAAAACATTCAAGTGTTGAATTTTTCTCGGGTTTAAATCTTTCGGAAATACGTGCATGTGATGCGATGGACCCTCTAGAAGACAACAAACCATAACTCGATTATGTGGCCGTCTTGAACTGCCTTTTGAACTTTAGGGTTTGGGACAGTACGGCGTGCCACATGTGAGGCGTTGGCTTGACCCTTCTACGACTGGACCGTTGCTACTGTGACGTATTCTGGAATTTTTGAACTCCGCTCAAGTGTTGAGCTATTTAGGAAATCTCGGGTATTTGATTATTCGATCAGAAACTTTAATACAGTCTATTTATCTGGAATGTGATACAATATGTGGAATTCATACAGTTAGGCATGAAATGCGAAATCTGTGATATTTCGGATTTACGATGTCTAAAGAAGATTGTGGATTCCAAATGTTGTAGTTTTACACTTTCTTTTCTGTGACCGTAAGAGTAATATGTGATATCGCCGGTTTCGTTGCTATATGTCAACGACAATTGGGATGCGCATATTTACTTACGTCGATGACATGCGATGTTATGTGTTGCTGGATATGTTATATTGGATCGTCGCATTCTGAATAGCCGGGGGGTTTTATGTGAGATGAGAGTTTTCATTTTCATTCATGTAAAATTTAATGTATGTAATATTCTATTATTGGGGCACTTCCGGGATGAGGTTGATGTCACCTTTTGTATATTATTTACTTTTCCGCACTAGGATAGACCCAAGGAAGAGAGCACAAGTAACCGGGTTCTGGAGTTCAGTGGGAGACCAACTCGAGGAGTCGAGTCCGGGTCTCCTAACTCTAGAATTGGTAGGGTTGCTTGCCGCTCTCGTAGGGGTCTAGGGGTGTGGGTTTGGCTATTCGTCGCGACCGTGGAATCCGTGTTTTATAGAGGCTCAAAATAAAACACGGACGTCCTAGTATATCCAATGTTTCATATGTTTCTTCTGCTGCGATATCTGTGATGTGATCATGTGATGTGATGTGATAAATACTGTATATAGTATATATGATATCTTATATAGGCGTTACTTATGTTTTACACCCGCGCTAGCCCTGCCCCGCTCTGCCATTAGTTACCTAACCTAACGGTGCACGAGGGGACATCGAGGCGAATGCGGATGGCATAAGTGTACGTCGTATTTATCTGTAATGTTTAGGTGACTTAAATGATGAGACTTCATTAATGTGATTAATGAAAGAAAAGAAACCTAAAAGATGTTGTAGAATCAAATTTTTTAAAAAGGTAGCTAAAGTTTTGCTTTGCAAAGCGGTATATATGATATACCCTGCACCTTATTCGATGAGGAAAGAGCCGAGATCCTTTCACCGAGAGTGACCTCTTTAGCAAAACTGGCAGATGCTACAACACTCGGTTTGTTTTTGATTGCTTTTGGAGTTTTGCTTTGCATAGTGATGTATATGATATATCCTGCACCTTATTCCATAAGGAAAGAGCCGAGATCCCTTCACCGGGAGTGACCTCTTTAGCAAAACTAATAAAAGCCTCAAAATCACTCCATTTCAAAATTCCCTCGATTCTACGACGATATCAAGTTCATTACGCAATAGGTTTTCAGAAAAACCTGTCGTAGCCCTCCGTCATTTCTGTAGGGTTCCTAGGCACGCTAATGAAGTCTCACAAGGAATCAACCATGCCAATTTGAAATTTTATGAGTGCCGAGAAACCCTAATACGGAATCGTCGACTAGAGTTTAGGCGAAAAATGAAACTAGTTAACATCTTAACTATAAGAAAGAGGCTACAACCTTTGTAGATCCGGTTCTCCACTTCCTTAGCTCCATGTATACGTCCTCTCGCTGTCTGTCTTGAATCCCGGACTCAAGCATCGACTTCATCGGAGAAATGGGCGGGCAAGGTCGTCGGCTTCGTGCCGAAGATGATCTACGTCGAGGCAACACAAGTTAAAGCTCCAACTTCACCAAGTTGTGAAACTTGTGAAGAAAACACCCTATACTACTTGGTAAGAGGTAGAGGGTGAAGAAATAGGAGGTGGGTTCACTTTAGAATTGGATTTCTCACTCTTTTGCTCAAGATGCCATTGATGGAATCAAGCTTTCTTTCTTGATGAAGATGATGAAGAAGAAGAAAGAATATGATAAGTGTTTCTTTTAAAATGAAAATAAAATCAATACTTATCATATGATAACCATGGTAAAGTGTAGAGAATAGATCATGGTTAGTTAGAATGGTTAGGGTTAAGGATGAAGACAAAATGGTAACAAAGTCAAACCTTCATGAAGCTTCAACCAAATACAAAGAAAGCCACCATTTTTCTTCATAATCCTTTCCAAAATAAATAAATAAATAAATGAGTAATAAAAAGGAAAACCCTAACCATTACACAACCATGGTTTAATCTTTACACAAAGCACAAGTTAGCATGCAACATCAAACATGATACAATCAAGTGCACACAAAATATATCACATATACAATGTGCTTTTCAAGTGAGAAAATCCCTTTAAAGTGAACCAATACTAGTTAATGCAAAGTAATATATCAAATATATAATTATACATTAAATCATTAAATCAACACTTGATTCAATGATCCGGTCATGTCGCACATAACCGACTAGTATCCAATGTATCGACTTATCGAATCGATCTTCGATTCGATAACTAGGTTATATCGCATATAACCAATCGAAACATTAATCGCGAGAATGAAATACGGTATCACATACACGCATTATTCTCGGTCCCGCACATATCTCATATGCGCTCCTATTTCGTTTCGCTTGAGCCAGGAAACCTCTGTGTAGGACTCTAAAGACTCGTCAATACGCCGGTAGCAGATGATGATCATATCATGCACCCACAAGCCGCAAGCGGTCTGCTAAACGTAACGGCCATCTGGGTATTGAGCGATCAGAAGATCGATGAGCAAGCCCGCTCACACTCTTGTGAATCCAACCAGTAACACTTACCGTACAGTCCGGTCTGTTCGTCTGATATGTCGCATATCAAGTCTAGGGGTGGTAAACGTCAGACCCCAATAACCGATAAGTCGTGCCGATGTGAGGCTCATAACGGGTCGAGAAACTACTGGTAACACTTACCAGCAAGTCTCTGATCAGCCCTGGCCAGGGACTTCCCTGTTACGGCCAATCGAGCACAGCGCAACATCAACCCCTAATACCGGGAGACACGAGACCCCTCCTATCGCTCATTTCCTCCATATGACTAGGGACTGTACCCAAAGACCACCGTTTTGCACGCCCTCATGGACGTGGTAAGGTGGAGATCAAAGCACAGTGGGAATCATACAAGACTCTATGACGATCTCGGGTCTACTGACTAACCTGCACAAGTGTCACCTGAGAACTGCCATCTGACGTGAGGTAGAATACCATCTGGGAGTTCTCGGCGAGTCCATCCAGTGTACCCAGTCTCCACTGAGCACCCGTATACCATCTCTGGTGTCAAACACCAATGGATATGGGATCATCCATCGCCCATCTCATGGGTCGAGAAGCGTATACGCTAGTCTACACTGGTATATCGATGCCCCGTCTCGATACACCCTCGACTAGGGACCTTGAAGGATGTACTTATGGACTACCATGTCCCCACTAGTATGATCTGCATCATAGTCCAGGCAGTCAAGTACACATCCTAAGGGCTTTACCAACATGTAACTATAAGACAGTTTAAAGAGACTAGTATACATGTTAAGATAAAGAGCAACCAGATAGCATACTATCATATCGAGCAAGAAAGTCATCTCTATATATGTCCAAGCATCCAATATAATATACATCATCTGTACAATACTGGCCTCTAGGGCATACATACAACTAATAATCTCCCACTTGCACTAGGGCCAGCTGCTGTAGTATCGCATACCGAGCATCCCGAAGAGTCTCTCAAACTGTATCTGGGGAATGGCCTTCGTGAGTGGATCCTCCGTGTTGTTCTTCGTGTCAACCCTCCTGGCCTCGATCTCCCGGCGATCAACTATCGCCCGGATCAGGTGATACCGCCTCAGAATATGCTTGGATCGCTGATGGGACCTGGGTTCCTTGGCCAAAGCCACCGCTCCATTGTTATCGCAATACAAAGGTATTGGATGCTCAATGGATGGAACCACTCCAAGTTCAGTAATGAACTTCTTGATCCAGACAGCCTCTTTGGCAGCATCGTTGGCAGCGATGTATTCAGCCTGCATCGTCGAGTCTGCCACGGTTTCCTGCTTGGAACTCTTCCAGCTAACCGCCCCTCCGTAAAGGGTAAAGACAAATCCCGACTGCGACTTAGAGTCGTCCTTATCACTCTGGAAGCTCGAATCGGTAAAGGATTCCACTTGGAGTTCTCCGTTACCATACACCAAGAGCATCTCTTTAGTTCTTCGCAAGTACTTGAGAATGCTCTTCACAGCTATCCAGTGACTCTCTCCAGGATCAGCTTGATACCTGCTCACTACACTTAGTGAGTATGCAACATCGGGTCTGGTACATAGCATCACGTACATGATAGAGCCTACAGCCGAAGCATAGGGTATCCCTTGCATGCGAGCTCTCTCCAAATCAGTCTTGGGAGACATCTCTTTGGAGAGAGTGACTCTAGAGATCGTGGGAAAGTTCCCACGCTTGGATTCTTCCATACTAAACCTCTTTAGTATGGTGTCAATGTACCTGGATTGGGACAATCCCAATATCCGTTTGGATCTATATCTATAGATCCTAATCCCCAATATGCAGGAGGCATCACCAAGATCTTTCATTGAGAATCTTTGTGATAAGAAGAGCTTGACCGATTGCAGCATAGGAATATCATTTCCTATCAAGAGTATGTCGTCCACGTACAATACGAGGAAGATAACCTTACTATCTGCTTCCTTCTTGTAGATACAAGGTTCATCTGGGTTTTTGATGAAATCAAACTCTTTGATAACGACGTCAAAGCAGATGTTCCAACTCTGCGATGCTTGCTTTAATCCATAAATCGATTTAAGCAGCTTGCACACCTTCCCGCTGCTCCCACTGTCTACGAAGCCCTCTGGCTGAGTCATGTACACGCACTCTTCTAAATCACCATTTAGAAAGGCGGTCTTAACATCCATTTGCCAGATTTCGTAATCATGATATGCAGCCATGGCAAGCATGATCCGGATGGATTTAAGCATAGCCACTGGAGAAAAGGTCTCTTCATAGTCCACACCTGGTCTTTGACGAAAACCCTTTGCTACAAGTCTAGCTTTGAAAGTCTCCACATTCCCATCTACACCAAGTTTTTTCTTGAAGATCCACTTGCTCCCAATGAGTTTTACCCCTTCAGGATCAACTTCCAAAGTCCATACTTTGTTGGTGTACATGGATTCCATCTCGGACCGCATAGCATCCAGCCATTTCACTGAGTCTCCACTCGTGATGGCCTGCTCGAAGCTAGTTTGGTCATCATCCTCCATGATGCAATCCTCGCTCCCACCATCCATGAGAAAACCGTAGTATCTCTCAGGTGGGTGAGGTACCCTACCAGATCGGCGGAGAGGCTGAGGTTCGTCGGGAGCTACTGAATCCTCTGGTTCTACCAAGTCTTCTGTTATAGTTTGTGTCGCTGGAACCTCTTCCAGTTCTACCTCAATGCCACTTGTCTGTTTCATAAGAAAACCTTTTTCTAAGAAAGTGGCATGTCGAGAAACAAACACCTTTTGTTCCTCGGGGTGGTAGAAGATATACCCTTGTGAATTTTTGGGATATCCTATAAACTTACATAAGACTGATCTTTCCTCGAGTTTGTCCGGATTTTGTCTTTTGACATAGGCTGGACAACCCCATATCTTAATGTAATTAAGATGTGGTCTCTTCCCTTGCCATATCTCATATGGAGTGGTAGGCACTGATTTGGTAGGAACTCTATTCAATAGGTCCATGGCTGTCTCAAGCGCATATCCCCAGAAGGAAATAGGTAACTCAGATGTACTCATCATTGAGCGCACCATATCTAATAGGGTGCGGTTCCTCCGTTCTGATACACCGTTGTGCTGTGGTGTATATGGAGGAGTCAGCTGAGAGAGAATCCCATTCTCTTTTAGGAAGTCCAGGAATTCATTGCTTAAGTATTCACCTCCTCGATCAGATCGAAGGATTTTAATACTTTTTCCGGTTTGGTTTTCGACTTCTTGTATATATTCTCTAAATTTCTCAAAAGCTTCTGATTTGTGTTTCATCAGGAACACAAATCCGAATCTAGAGAGATCGTCAGTGAATGTAATGAAGTACGAAGAACCATCCCTGGCATGCGTAGACATGGGACCGCATACATCACTATATATCAGTCCCAAGAGTTCGGTAACTCTTTCTCCGTGTCCCGTAAATGGAGTTTTGGTCATCTTGCCATTGAGACATGACTGGCAAGTGTCATAAGATGAAAATTCGAATGGTTTCAAATATCCATCCTTATGCAACTTAGCCAGTCGTGTCGCATTGATGTGACCCAGTCTACAATGCCATAAGAAGGATTCGTTCAGTTCTGAACTCTTCCTCTTGTGTGTGTTTGTTATACTTAGAACTGTTGATTGATTTAGAACATAAATGCCATTGCACAACGTGCCTGATCCAACCAACTTTTGGTTACGGAAAATGTTCATAACATTATCTTGTAATACAAAATTATATCCCTCTTTACTTAATAAAGAAACCGATATAATGTTGCATATCAGGTTCGGCATGTAATAGCATTCATTCAGAACCAATGTATTACCAGTTGGTAATACAAGGTGATATTCCCCGACAGTCTTAGCTGCAACAATTGCACTATTTCCAACTCTAATGTCTTTATCACCTTCTCCAAGTTCTCTACCTTTCCTAAGCCCATGTAACTGATTACATATATGGGATCCTGACCCGGTATCTAATACCAAGGATGTAGAGCAAATGGAGAAACTGTTCTCTATAACGAACACACCCGAAGAAAATGCATCAACATGTACTTTCTTCATTCGGGTGGCATGGGAATCCTGGTATTTCCCTATATCCTGTTCAGTCCTATAACTCTTATAAGAAAGAACGGAACCAACGTTCCCCAGCACAGTATAACATGCGGGTTCGGTCAATACATCCATATTATTATCTTTATTAGGGCATGACATGGTCGCTACCTGGAGAGAGAGAGAAGAAAACACTTTAGCGTATGCTCGTGCAAGATCAGATTGGTTATTATCTTATCTAATCAGGATGGCTCCCACTGGTTTTTATCAAATCTTCCTTCAAACCCTAAAAGGAAATACTAGTCGGGATTAATTACACCCTACAACTTCGTCGATCTTTCAGCCAGGCCAGTGTCGGTACTTTGAGGGAGGTTCCCCGTGCTATCGCACGGACCTAATTAAAGTAAACCTCGTTTTCCCAGAGGCGTAACCCCGTTGGCACCTTTCTAGACACCTACTTGATCGGCTAATTGTAATGTGTAAAACTCTCCCAGGAGTAACTCTTACTCGCAGTGGGTATCGGGATCCAACTATCTCATAGAAGGTATGCAATCTCATTGCAAATTTCAACACTTGAAATTCCCGATAATATTTTGCCCCTAGCGTGCTATGACCTTGACGCATGCCAAACAACCCATAGTCCGCTAGTCAAGTTCAACCCATACAATTCGTGATTGAATTAAACCCACCCGTACGACCCTTGACGCATGCCAAACAACGCCGTACGAATACCTTAATCCAATCGCATCTCATGCTACAGATAAGTAATAATCAGCTACCGTACACTACGCCTTAACGAATGCCAAACAACCGTAGCACGAATACTAAATATTACATATCTAAATTGACGGAGGGCTAGGCAGGTTTTTTTTTCTGAAAACCATGAGCGTAATGGACTTGATATCGTTGTAGAATCAAGTGAAGTTTTGAAATGGAGTGATTTTGAGGCTTTTCTAGTTTTGCTAAAGGGGTCACTCCCGGTGAAGGGATCGTCGGCCCTTTCCTCATCGAATGAGGTGCGGGATATATCATATATATCACTGTGCAAAGCAGAAACTATAGAAGCAATCAAAAGTCAAACCGAGTGTGTAGCATCTGCCAGTTATTGCTAAAGGAGTCACTCCCGGTGAAGGGATCTCGGTCCTTTCCTCATCGAATAAGGTGCAGGGTATATCATATATACCGTTATGCAAAGCAAGAACTGTAGCTACCTGTTTTATTTAAAATTTGATTCTACAACATCTTAGGTTTCTTTTCTTTCATTAATCACATTAATGAAGTCCCATCATTTAAGTCACCTAAACATCACAGATAAATACGACGTACACTTATGCCATCCGCATTCGCCTCGATGTCCCCTCGTGCACCGTTAGGTTAGGTAACTAACGACAGAGCAGGGCAGGGCTAGTGCGGGTGCAAAACATAAGTAACGTCTATATAATATATCATATATACTATATACTGTATCCATCAGAACATATAAAATGATCACATCATAGATATCGCAGCAGAAAATATCATATGAAATATTGGATATACTAGGACGTCCATGTTTTCAATACGAGCCAGTATAAAACACGGATTCCACGGTCGTGATGAATAGCCAATCCCACACCCCTAGACCCCTACGAGAGCGGCAAGCAACCCTACCAATTCTAGGGTTAGGAGACCCGGACTCGACTCCTCGAGATGGTCTCCCACTGGACCCTAGAACCCGGTTACTTGTGCTCCCCTTCTTGGGTCTATCCTAACGCGGAAAAGTAAATAATATACAAAAGGTGACATCTTCCGCAACCTGGAAGTGTCCCAATAAAAAGAATATTACATACAAGTTTTTACATGAATGAAAATGAAAAACACTCATCTCACATAAAACCCCCGGCTATTCAAACACGACGATCCAATATAACATATCCAGCAACACATAACATCACATGTCATCAACGTAAGTAAGTATGCATACCCCAATTGTCGTTGACATATAGCAACGAAACCGACGATATCACATATTACACTTACGGTCACAGAAAAGAAAGTGTAAAACTACAACAGTTGGAATCCGCAACCTATTTAGACATCGCATGCCTAATCAAATGAAATACTTAGACATCACATGCCTAACATTTATAAACCCCGCATTTTAGTCTCATTATCGAAAACTCTTTTCAATATCAAGTGAGACTAAACCGCTAGATTTATAGCATTCATTCAGTTATCTCATAACTGTTTGTGAATTCCAATTATTGTATCCCATTCCGGATAAATAGAAAATATTAAACTTTCCGATCGAACATTCGAACACCCAAGTTTTCCCGAAGCCTATCAACACATGAAATAAGTTCAAAGACATTCACTTCATGCCTCAGTACCAACGGTCCAGCCGTAGAAGGGTCAAGCCAACGCCTCACATGTGGCACGCCGTACTGCCCCAAACCCGAAGGTTCAAAGGGTAGTTTAAGACGGTCACATAATCGAGTTAAGGTTTGTTGTCTTCTAGAGAGACCATCGCGTTACTTGCACTACTTAGAACGTCATTAAACTACGGAAAAGTCCAACAATTGGAAATTTCCTGGCAGGGAAAAGATTGGGTATTTATATCCGGTCGAACTTTTTAACATATTCTAAAATTTATCCGAAAAAACACATAGACAAAATTTGATAATCCGATCGAATCTTCGATTCCCTATACAACTCCAGAATACTCAACTATTGAGTCAAATTAAAAATTCCCATAAAACTCAGCATCATTAAATAGGAATTACTGTGCAACGTTTGGAGGCAAATCCTATCAAGTGGCCGCGGAACCGCCGCAGAAGCCAGGCTTCTGCCGCGGTTCCGCCGCGCTATAGAGGCTTCATGAGGTAAATTTTGCACCGTAATTCTTAGAATTCCCTGCTGAATTTTTTAAGCATTTTTAATCTGGAAAAAACCCAGTTTTTAGAAAAAGTCCAGAGAGCGTGAAAAAAATAGGGTTTCGGGTTCGATCGGGTTTCAAACATCGTCTAAGCATCGCCTAAGGCTCTAGCTAGGCTTTGATACCACTGCAGGGTTCCTAGGCACACTAATGAAGTCTCACAAGGCATCAACCATGCCAATTTAAAATTTTATGAGTGCCGAGAAACCCTAATACGGAATCGTCGTCTAGAGTTTAGGCGAAAAATGAAACTAGTTAACATCTTAACTATAAGAAAGAGGCTACAACCTTTGTAGATCCGGTTCTCCACTTCCTTAGCTCCACGTAGACGTCCTCTCGTTGTCCGTCTCGAATCCCGGACTCAAGCATCGGCTTCATCGGAGAAATGGGCGGGCAAGGTCGTCGGCTTCGTGCCGAAGATGATCTACGTCGAGGCAACACAAGTTCAAGCTCCAACTTCACCAAGTTGTGAAACTTATGAATAAAACACACTATACTACTTGGCAAGAGGTAGAGGGTGAAGAAATAGGAGGTGGGTTCACTTTAGAATTGGATTTCTCACTCTTTTACTCAAGATGCCATTGATGGAATCAAACTTTCTTTCTTGATGAAGATGATGAAGAAGAAGAAAGAATATGATAAGTGTTTCTTTTAAAATGAAAATAAAATCAATACTTATCATATGCTAACCATGGTAAAGTGTAGAGAATAGATCATGGTTAGTTAGAATGGTTAGGGTTAAGGATGAAGACAAAATGGTAACAAAGTCAAACCTTCATGAAGCTTCAACCAAATACAAAGAAAGCCACCATTTTTCTTCATAATCCTTTCCAAAATAAATAAATAAATAAATGAGTAATAAATAGGAAACCCTAACCATTACACAACCATGGTTTAATCTTTACACAAAACACAAGTTAGCATGCAACATCAAACATGATACAATCAAGTGCACACAAAATATATCACATATACAATGTGCTTTTCAAGTGAGAAAATCCCTTTAAAGTGAACCAATACTAGTTAATGCAAAGTAATATATCAAATATATAATTATACATTAAATCATTAAATCAACACTTGATTCAATGATCCGGTCATGTCGCACATAACTGACTAGTATCCAATGTATCGACTTATCGAATCGATCTTCGATTCGATAACTAGGTTATATCGCATATAACCAATCGAAACATTAATCGCGAGAATGAAATATGGTATCACATACACGCATTATTCTCGGTGCCGCACATATCTCATATGCGCTCCTATTTCGTTTCGCTTGAGCCAGAAAACCTCTATGTAGGACTCTAAAGACTCGTCAATACGCCGGTAGCAGATGATGATCATATCAAGCACCCACAAGCCGCAAGCGGTCTGCTAAACGTAATGGCCATCCGGGTATTGAGCGATCAGAAGATCGATGAGCAAGCCCGCTCACACTCCTGTGAATCCAACCAGTAACACTTACCGTACAGTCCGGTCTGTTCGTCTGATATGTCGCATATCAAGTCTAGGGATGGTAAACGTCAGACCCCAATAACCGATAAGTCGTGCCGATGTGAGGCTCATAACGGGTCAAGAAACTACTGGTAACACTTACCAGCAAATCTCTGATCAGCCCTGGCCAGGGACTTCCCTGTTACGGCCAATCGAGCACAGCGCAACATCAACCCCCAATACCCGGAGAGACGAAACCCCTCCTATCGCTCATTGCCTCCATGTGACTCGGGACTGTACCCAAAGACCACCATTTTGCATGCCCTCATGGACGTGGTAAGGTGGAGATCAAAGCACAGTGGGAATCACACAAGACTCTATGACGATCTCGGATCTACAGACTAACCTGCACAAGTGTCACCTAAGAACTGCCATCTGACGTGAGGTATAATACCATCTGGGAGTTCTCGGCGAGTCCGTCCAGTGTACCCAGTCTCCACTTAGCACCCGTATACCATCTATGATGTCAAACACCAATGGATATAGGATCATCCATCGCCCATCTCATGGGTCGAGAAGCGTATACGCTAGTCTACACTGGTATATCCATGCCGCATCTCGATACACCCTCGACTAGGGACCTTGAAGGATGTACTTATGGACTACCATGTCCCCACTAGTATGATCTGCATCATAGTCCAGGCAGTCAAGTACATATCCTAAGGGCTTTACCAACATGTAACTATAAGACAGTTTAAAGAGACTAGTATACATGTTAAGATAAAGAGCAACCAGATAGCATACTATCATATCGAGCAAGAAAGTCATCTCTATATATGTCCAAGCATCCAATATAATATACATCATCTGTACAATACTGGCCTCCAGGGCATACATACAACTAACAATTTCAGATAAGAACTATTTAGTATTTGTGCTGCGTTTGTTGGCATTTGTCAAGGCGTAGTGTGCGGTAGCTGAATGGTGCTTATCTGCTTATGCATATGATGCAGATTGTTTTGGGGTAGTCGTACAACCTTGTTGGCCTTTGTCAAGGGTCGTGCGGGTGGGTTTGATTCAATCAAGAAATGACGGGTCGAACTTGACTAGCATCCTATGATTTGTTGGCCTATGTCAAGTTCATAGGGGTTAGGGGCAAATATTATCGGGAATTTCAAGTGTTGAAATTTGCAATGAGATTGCATACCTTCTATGAGATAGTTGGATCCCGATACCCACTGCGAGTAATTGTTACTCCCGGAAGAGTTTTACACAGGACAATTAGCCGATCAAGTAGGTGTCTAGAAAGGTGTCAACGGGGTTAAGCCTCTGGGAAAACGAGGTTTACCTTAATTAGGTCCGTGCGAAAGCACGGGGAACCTCCCTCAAAGTACCGACACTGGCCTGGCTGAAAGATTGGCGAAGTTGTAGGGTGTAATTAATCCCGGCTAGTCTTTCCTTTTAGGGTTTGAAGGAAGATTTGATAAAAACAGTGGGAGCCATCCTGATTAGATAAAATAATAACCAATCTGATCTTGCAAGAGCATACGCTAAAGTATTTTCTTCTCTCTCTCTCCAGGTAGCGACCATATCATGCCTTAATCAAGATAATAATATGGATGTATTGTCCGAACCCGCATGTTATACTGTGCTGGGGAACGTTGGTTCCGTTCTTTCTTATAAGAGTTATAAGAATGAACATGATATAGGGGAATACCAGGATTCCCATGCCACCCGAATGAAGAAAGTACATGTTGATGCATTTTCTTCGGGTGTGTTCGTTACAGAGAACTGTTTCTCTATTTCCTCTACGTCCTGGGTATTAGATACCGGGTCAGGATCCCATATATGTAATCAGTTACATGGGCTTAGGAAAGGTAGAGAACTTGGAGAAGGTGATAAAGACATAAGGGTTGGAAATGGTGCAATTGTTGCAGCTAAAACCGTCGGGGAATATCATCTTGTATTGCCAACTGGTAATACATTGATTCTGAACGAATGCTATTACATGCCGAATATAATTTTGTATTACATGATAATGTTATGAACATTGTTCTAAACCAAAAGTTGGTTGGATCAGGCACGATGTGCAATGGCATTTATGTTCTAAATCAATCAACAGTTCTGAGCATAACAAACACACACAAGAGGAAGAGTTCAGAAATGAACGAATCCTTCTTGTGGCATTGTAGACTGGGTCACATCAATGCGACACGACTAGCTAAGTTGCATATGGATGGATATTTAAATCCGTTTGAATTTTCATCTTATGACACTTGCCAGTCATGTCTCAAAGGCAAGATGACCAAAACTCCGTTTACGGGACACGGAGAGAGAGTTACCGAACTCTTGGGACTGGTACATAGTGATGTATGCGGCCCCATGTCTACACATGCCAGGAATGGTTCTGCGTACTTCATTACATTCACTGACGATCTCTCTAGATTTGGATATGTGTTCCTGATGAAACACAAATCAAAAGCTTTTGAGAAATTTAGAGAATATAAACAAGAAGTCGAGAACCACACCAGGAAAAGTATTAAAATCCTATGATCTGATCGAGGAGGTGAATACTTGAGCAATGAATTCCTGGACTTCCTAAAAGAGAATGGGATTCTCTCTCAGCTGACTCCTCCATATACACCACAGCACAACAGTGTATTTGAAAAAGGAACCTCACCCTATTAGATATGGTGCGCTCTATGATGAGCACAGCTGAGTTACCTATTTCCTTCTGGGGGTATGCACTGGAGACAACAGCATACCTATTGAATCAAGTTCCATCTAAATCTGTACCTACCATACCATATGAGATATGGAGTGGGAAGAGACCATGTCTTAAACGAGTTAAGATATGGAGTTGTCCGGCCTATGTCAGAACACAAAATCCGGACAAACTCGAGGCACGGTCAGTTCTATGCAAGTTTGTGGGATATCCCAAACATTCACATGGATATCTTTTCTACCATACTGAGGAACAAAAAGTGTTTGTTTCTCGACATGCCACCTTTTTAGAAAAGGAATTTCTTACAAAAGAAATTAGTGGCGACGAGGTAGAACTTGAAGAAATTCCGGCTACACAAACTCAAACTAAAGATTTAGTGGAACCGGAGGATTCGGTAGTTCCCAACGAACTTCAGCCTTTCCGCCGATCTAGTAGGGTTCCTCACCCACCTGAGAGATACTACGTTTTTCTCATGGACGGTGGGGGCGAGGATTGCATCATGGTTGATGATGACCCAACTAGCTTCAAGCAGGCCATCACGAGTGGGGACTCAGTGAAATGGCTGAATGCAATGCGATCCGAGATGGAATCCATATACACCAACAAAGTATGGACTTTGGAAGATGCTCCTGAAGGGGTAAAACCCATTGGGAGCAAGTGGATCTTCAAGAAAAAACTTGGTGTAGATGGGAAAGTGGAGACTTTCAAAGCTAGACTTGTTGCAAAAGGTTTTTGTCAAAGACCAGGTGTGGACTATGACGAAACCTTTTCTCCAGTGGCTATGCTTAAATCCATCCAGATCATGCTTTCCATCGCTGCATATCATGACTACGAAATCTGGCAAATGGATGTTAAGACCGCCTTTCTAAACGGTGATTTAGAAGAGTGCGTGTACATGACTCAGCCAGAGGGCTTCGTAGATAGTGGGAGCAGCGGGAAGGTGTGCAAGCTGCTTAAATCCATTTATGGATTAAAGCAAGCATCGCGGAGTTGGAACATCTGCTTTGACGTCGTTATCAAAAAGTTTTATTTCGTTAAAAACGTAGATGAACCTTGTATCTACAAGAAAGTGGCAGAGAGTAAGGTTGTCTTCCTCGTATTGTACGTGGATGACATACTCTTGATAGGAAATGACATTCCTATGCTGCAATCGGTCAAGCTCTTCTTATCATAAAGATTCTCAATAAAAGATTTTGGTGATGCCTCCTGCATATTGGGAATTATGATCTATAGAGATAGATCTAAAAGGATATTGGGATTGTCCCAATCCAGGTACATTGACACCATACTAAAGAGGTTTAGTATGAAAGAGTCCAAACGTGGGTTTTTACCCACGATCTCAGGGCTCACTCTCTCCAAAGAGATGTCTCCCAAGACTGATTTGGAGAGAGCTCGCATGCAAGGGATACCCTATACTTCGGCTGTAGGCTCTATCATGTACGTGATGCTATGTACCAGACCCGATGTAGCATACTCACTAAGTGTAGTGAGTAGGTATCAAGCTGATCCTGGAGAGAGTCACTGGACAGCTGTGAAGAGCATTCTCAAGTACTTGTGAAGGACTAAAGAGATGCTCTTGGTATATGGTAACGGAGAACTCCAAGTGGAGTCCTTTACCGATTCGAGCTTCCAGAGTGATAAGGACGACTCTAAGTAGCAGTCGGGATTTGTCTTTACCCTTTACGGAGGGACGGTTAGCTGGAAGAGTTCCAAGCAGGAAACCATGGCAGACTCGACGATGGAGGCTGAATACATCGCTGCCAACGATGCTGCCAAAGAGGCTGTCTGGATCAAGAAGTTCATTACTGAACTTGGAGTGGTTCCATACATTGAGCATCCAATACCTTTGTATTGCGATAACAATGGAGCGGTGGCTTTGGCCAAGGAACCCAGGTCCCATCAGCGATCCAGGCATATTCTGAGGTGATATCACCTGATCCAGGGAGATAGTTGATCGCCGGGAGATCGAGGTCAGGAGGGTTGACACGAAGAACAACACAGCGGATCCACTCACAAAGGTCATTCCCCAGATACAGTTTGAGAGACTCTTCGGGATGCTTGGTATGCGATACTACAGCAGCTGGCCCTAGTGCAAGTGGGAGATTGTTAGTTGTATGTATGCCCAGAGGCCAGTATTGTACAGATGGTGTATATTATATTGGATGCTAGGACATATATAGAGTGGACTTTCTTGCTCGATATGATAGTATGCTATCTGGTTGCACCTTACTTTAACATGTATACTTGTCTCTTTATACTGTCTTATAGTTACATGTTGGTAAAGCCCTTAGGATGTGTACTTGACTACCTAGACTATGATGCGGATCATACTAGTGGGGACATGGTAGTCCATAAGTACATCCTTCAAGGTCCCTAGTCGTAGGTGTATCGAGACGGGGCATCGATATACCAGTGTAGACTAGCGTATGCGCTTCTCGACCTATGAGATGGGCGATGGATGATCCCATATCCATTGGTGTTTGACATCAGAGATGGTATACGGGTGCTCAGTGGAGAATGGGTACACTGGACGGACTCGCCGAGAACTCCCAGATGGTATTATACCTCACGTCAGATGGCAGTTCTCTGGTGACACTTGTGCAGGTTAGTCTGTAGACCCGAGATCGTCATAGAGTCTTGTGTGATTCCCACTGTGCTTTGATTTCCACCTTACCACGTCCATGAGGGCGTGCAAAACGGTGTTTTTTGGGTACAGTCCCGAGTCACATGGAGGCAATGAGCGATAGGAGGGGTTTCGTCTCTCCCGGTATTGGGGGTTGATGTTCCGCTGTGCTCGATTGGCCGTAACAGGGAAGTCCCTGGCCATGGCTGATTTAGAGATTTACTGGTAAGTGTTACCTGTAGTTTCTCGACCCGTTATGAGCCTCACATCTGCACGACTTATCGGTTATTGGGGTCTGACGTTTACAATCCCTAGACTTGATATGCTACATATCAGACGAAGAGACCGGACTGTACGGGAAGCGTTACCGATAGGCTTTTACAGGAGTTGGAGCGGGCTTGCTTGCTGATCTTCTGATCTCTCAATACTCGGGTAGCCGTTACGTCCAGCTAGTACCGCTGACGGCTTGTGGGTGCTTGATGTGATCATCACCTACTGCCGGCGTATTGACGAGTCTTTAAAGTCCTACATAGAGGTTTTACTGGCTCAGGCAAAACGAAATAGGAGCACGTATGTGATATGTGCAGGACCGAGAATAATGCGTGTATGTGATACCGTATTCTATTCTCGCGACTTTATGTATCAGTCGGTTATATATATGATATATCCGGGTTATCGAATCAAGTGTTGATTCGATAAGTCGATACATTGGATGTTAGTCGGTTATATGAGATATGACCGGATTATTAAGTCAAGTGTTGATTTAATAATTAAGTGTATAATTGTATATTAGATATACTAGTTTACATTTACTAACACATGTTCACTTTAGGTTTTTCTCACATGAACACTTGAATATATATATATATATATATGTGTGTGTGTGTGTGTGTATGTATATATATATGTGTGTGTGTGTGTGTGTGTGTGTGTGTGTGTGATATATATATATTAAAAGTGTTTTCTTTTGTATCATGGTTGATGATACACTAAACATGGGTGTGTAAGATATACACCATACTATATTAGATGGTGGTTAATATTTATTTAAAGTAATTACAAATTAGTGGTGCTTAGGTCATAAGCATGAAGCTTGGAGATGCTTTGACAAAATTCACTAAATTTGTTTTACTTTATATTTTAATTAACCTAACCATTTTGAATTAGCTATGGTTATGGATCTACAAGAGTTAGTATATGATACTCACTCACCATGGTTAGCCTTCTCACTTGATCATTGATTGAAATGATTTAGCGTGCTTGCGCTTTCTAAAAGATAGATCAAATATATTTGTAACCACAATCAAGAACGGCGTCGCTTTGCAGCTAGCCGGTGAGTACGGGTCGGTCCACAGGGATATTGTGAATTTCCTAGTCGCGCTAACGAGTTAATTCCGAAGGGTGTTCGGATTAATTATTAAATCTAAAAATTGAAGTTGTATGATACTAGGATTAGAAACTTGCTAGGATTAGGTTTAAGGAAAATTTGGTAAACAAAGATCTACATCTCTTTCCATTGCCTTTAATTAAAGATATCATATTAGTGTTATGGTAAATCTTAACAAAGGGGATTAGGATGATTGGGAAGATTGATTCTTCCTCTAGATCCTTGTCCTTCCTTTCTTAATCTTTACCCTAACCTCCATGGAAAACCTTAAAATCCGGGCCTTTAGACTACGGAATCACCGTTACCTCGAGGGTAGAGTGCCGTAGGGAGCGGAATAAGAAGGTATGCATGGAGTTCTAATTTTCATAAAAGATTGGCAAAGAAAAGAGATGAGAGATCTTCGTCTCTCAAATCCTTCCCCATTCCTAACCCTAACAAGCGAGGAAACTACTCACTCATTAGAGAATTGAAGAACATTTATCTAGGGCAGAGAATAAAAATTACCTAGGGCAAGAATTGAAATCTAAACTAGAGCAAGGAATTAAATCTACTTACAGATGCATCTCTCCAATCATCAACGCAGGGTTGTCAGATCTGAATTCATGAATTGAAAAGAAACACCGATGCTCTCCAAAAAGAGTTCTAGAATTTATTATTAAAAGGAGGCATAGAGAGGCATGAAAAGAATACAATGATTTGGGCTTCTATTTATAGGAGATAGAAACCCTAGGTTACAATTGATTTGCATGTCTACATTTACCAAAATATCCTAAGGAAGACCTAGTCAAAGGAGACTTCAAGCTTTGGTAAAATTTTATGTCTCTTTAAAAGAAAGTATTGGGCCTTGGATCTTTGGGCTTCCTTATTATTTGGTTCTTTATTAAAATAGCTTCTATGTTTCTTCCAGATCTCCAGTGAATAATTGCGGTGGGCTTTTAACCGTTCGCTTTGTAATCTTGGACCTTGTATTGCCTTGTACTTTGTGAATTTTATCTTTGATGTAGGCTTGATCAAGAGTTTTCTATTTGTTGGTCAAAGTCCACTTTTTCATCGTCTTTATATCGTTTTCACTGTTTTCTGTCTAAGAACCTGTAACCTGTAACATGTAGCAGACATGCGTCAAAAGCACCTGTTTATTTATAAAAAGAATAAGAATAAGGAATATAATAATGCAATATTATGGTGTGAACAAATAACCCCAAACTTATCTTTTGCTCGTCCTCGAGCAAACTTATTTTTATTCACTAAAATCCCAACCGCACTTTCGCAGGGAAACGCGATTGCACTGAGCACGTGCAACAAGCCGTTAAACCTCTAGGTGTCCCTAGTAGGAGGAGTGTTGTCTCCTGAGGGTTTTCAGCGGATTACACCCACAAAATCCTATCAATTTGGCTGTTCGACTTTTGTTTTTCAATTAGGTCTTCTAACAAGGAATTCTATTATCTTCTACTTGTAAATTATCCACCCATATTCTTCACACTTCCTCATCATCTAACTTAAGATTATATATATCTTGCAGATCTACTTAGCTTTCGGCATTTCCTAAGTTTTCCTTCTAGGGTTCCATCTCTACTTAGGAATTTTTATCAACTCTACTAAAGATACAAGTTTTATTCTTCATTCCTTTCTCTCATCTAAACTCCAATCACATATCCCCACGTGTGTGTATAAATCACCCCTACACTTGGAAATTCAAATCAAGCAATCATACTCTCGTCCATTGTCCAAAGCACTTATTAATTAGTGAATTTTTAATTGAATTTCGCTTACACATCCTTCATGCGACCGTTAATACTTCTTGAGGTACCAACGACCGATTACAAGATGTGTTTGCACATTAAAGCATACCTCCTAGTCTTGCAACACCTATGGCTTTTAGCAGTGACTTCCAAACCAGTTGGTCTAATGCACTAGATGATGAAGCACCCTCGCTAAATATTTTTCTATTTTTGCAGCCTTAAGTAATCACAAAAACCAGTGTCCATTTTTTTTATTCTTTGTTCACACTTTTTTTTTCCTTTTATTTTCTTCGTACTAAGGACTTTAGACAAGAGCATTTCAAGGTCTCTTCTACTATTCCAAGTTTCAAGGTGCGTGATTGTGCAAATTGTAGGGTATACGTTTTCAGAATCTAGACTTAAGCTAGGAATTATTTTTCAAACTTATACTTTAATAAGAACATCAAAACTCTTCCCTTGTTTCGACTTAGCCCAAGAACTGAACCCAAAATTTGCCCATTTCTAAATAACCTACAAAGACATATACTTTCTACCGTTAAATTTTAAGGGGGGTTATTTTTAAGGATTTTTAATTTACTAAGTCTAAGATCTAGTTGTTCCTAGCCAGTTAACCTATTTGTCAAACTCATGTTAATTAGCCAAAATTGAATACATTAATTTTTATAATTTTTCAAAAAATTTCAATTTTTATGGGTTTTCAAATAAGTATGCAAATGCAAAAATATACATATGAATGCGAGGGAAGAAGACGTACCGAGCATACCCCCAAACTTGAACTTGACAGTGTCCTCACTGTCATGCTGAACCAAGAGGGTCAAAATGTCGGCACTCCCCTATTTATTTACATAAAAAAAAAATTATATATTGTTTTAAATTTTTTTTTTTTTATTTTATAGAAAAAGAAAACAAAAAATATATATATACATATATACAAAGGTTCCCCCCAAACTTAAGCTTGGCCTTACACAAGCCAAAGGTTAACACCAACCATTAAAAAATCTTATCGGGGAAATGGTATAGTAGGTGCAAGAAAATGAGAAGCACGCGAGACCGTGTGGAAAGAAGAATGGTAGAATATGGTCTCGGTAGGGGAGAAGAATGGCGAAAAGAAGAAGGAAGTGGAGTACGATCTTGAGGGTGTAAATTGAGTGAATAAATTAGCGCAATATGTGATGACCGATATGTTATGAGCGATTGCGCTAACCTATCTACTCGTCGAGAAATAGGGTCAAACCCCTCAAGATTCGCAAGAAAACATGGGTACGCTGAACTTGGTATCGGAGATGAAAGCGTAACGGTCATTTGTACGGTCGGGACAATAGGAGAGACGAAAGGGAGTGAATTAGGGATGGTCTCATTCTCACCGTAGTAAACTGTGTCGAACTGGAAAGATTCCATCAATGGTTCGAAACGACTGAAAGCAACCGAGTTTGATGGATTAACTAACTCATCTGAAAATGCAAAGGACTCAAACTCGGGCGGTGAGACTTCAACATCGTCCGAAAAAGTGAAACTCGTAAGTGTCATCGGCTGTGGGAACTGTGTCAGATTCAAAGGAAAAGTTTTCAAGCTCACAGTCGTCAAGCGTGAAATGAGGCGTGGTCGGAACGATGGAAAAGAGGGAGGGTGATTTAGGAAAAGGTTCAAGAGGATGAATTGGAAAATCCGACACATCAAAGAAAAATGGTTCAACCTCAATATGATCCTCACCACTCTCCTCAATATTATCCTCATAATTCTCCTCAATATTCAACTCATCCATGCCATTATCATCAAAATCAAGATGCATATGAGATTCGGGAGAAACATTTAATAACTCGGGATGATGATTTGAACATAAAATTTCAATTAAATCGACAGGTTCATCATCCGAAATATTCCCGGCGTCTATATCCTCAATCAAGTGAAAGTCAATTTCTTTAGACACCTCCTCAAAAGCATGGATGTTTATCAATGTAGGTTCTAGAGTGGAAGTGTAAAGGTCAAACGGATTAGGTGCTGTTTCACTCGAAGGGGGTTCCTCACAATTTGGCAAATCAAACACTACAAAGTCGCACAACTCGTTTTTATTTTGAACTTGTGAATCATTTAGGACATTCGATGGAAAACTGGAGTTGTGGGCTTCAATTGGGTAAGGGTAGGATTGATTTGGAAATCCTCTCACATTCTCATTCTGTCCAACCGCCTCCTCATACATTGAAAAATTTGGGGCTAGCGGGGAACTAGCTACCGGTTCAGCAGGTTGCATAAGGGCGGCCACGGACGCTTCCACATTCCTAACCATTTTGTTTGTTGCTGCGATATACGCCTCCAACGCCTCTTCCAAACTAGACTTTGGTGGTAACGGGGTTTCGGCAAAAGATTCGAAATTGTTTGGATATGTGAAACTCCCAAAAGGCTGTGTAGAAGCAGTGTCTAGTGAGGGTGGGAAGGTCGGGTAGGACTGGTAGGAAGTGGGTGATTGGACAGGGGTAGGGTCAACATATGAATAAAAAGGTGAATAATCGTGCGGATCCCTAGAACTACCTGAGTGGAGAGGGGTGAAAGATCGGCTGCGAGATTGAGCAAAATGCTCAGCAATGGACATCGGCTTAGGAGTGACAGAAGGACTTGAAAAAGTGGTATCAACATATGTAGGCGGTAAAGATTGACTTGGTTGACACAAAGTGGGTTGAAAAGTCGAATTGTTTCTCCTAGACGCCTCTATTTGATCTTTCAAAGATATTTTAGGCATGGAAGGATCGTCTTTAAATTGATCGAAAAAATTGCCGAACGACGCAAAATTAGGCTCGGGATACCAAAGTTCGGCAAGTGATTTATTATATGGGGTACCCATGATAGAAGAAAGAGAAGATGAAGAAGGTAGGTGGTGCAAGGATTTCTCAGCGACAAAAGTTGCAAGTCCTTTTTTTTTTAAAAAAATCCTCTTATTATTCTTTTTTATTTGTTTTGCAAAAATTTTCGATAAAGGGCTAAGACACAAATGCAAATAACCAGAAATGCACAATCAGTCCGAGATCTAGGGTCACCTAGGTCAGCTAGACAGCTCCTAACTGTTCCAAAGGGCTAGAAATAGGACCTCAAACAGCCTCTTCACCGCCAATTGCGGCTAGGTAAGTGGAAAGGAACCACCACGACAGTGGGCCTAATTAAAAACCACTAGCCTAGACACCGCAAAATCAGTTAAGATAAACGGTCGATGCCTATACTAGTCCTTTGTCCTATTGAGCTCGAAGTCCTTAGGGCCGAGTCTAGTATTTTTTAATTAAAGATTGGTCAATGCAAATGTTTTATGTGATTTCTGGGGTCCTAGGAAGGGTGATGAAATCCCCACCCAATCTGAATTGGTCAAAAGCCCCTTAAAATCCGATTAAAGATATGCAAAACAGTAAATCACTTGCAATCAAATCTTTTTTTTTCCCTATGAATTTCAAAGTTTGTAAGTTTTCTAATTACAATTTTCCTTTTTTCTCTTGCTCTTTATTTGGAAAGATATTTTTAGCAAAAAGATTAAGAATATGCAAATCAGAAAAGATCACTTACAATCAATTATTATTTTAAAAATATCACAAAGAATCTTTATTTGGAAAAAAAATTGTTGCAAAATGATATTCGAGAAAAGATATGAAACAAAAAAAGATTACTTGCAATCAATTTCTATTTTAAACGAGGCACAAAAATCCTGCACAAGATTGTTATTTGGAAAGAGAGATTTTTAAAGCACACAAAATCTTGCAGGAATTTTTCAGAAAATATATGCAAATTTTTGCAGAGGAGGAACAGAGAAACTTACAGAGCTCTTTTTTTTCTTTTTTTTCTCCCGCGCTTCTGTCCCCTTTTTTTTGTTGAACCGACCAGGCCGCGGCGGTTCCACGGCCAGAAGTGGTCTCCGGCGGCGGTTCCGCGGTTGGAAGAGCCTCCGGCGCTTTTTTTTCCTGTTCTTCAAATCTCCCTCTGTTCTGATTTGTTATTTTCTGTTTCGCTTTCTGCAGATTTCCAGATCCGTCTTTCGATTGTAGATCCTGCAAAATTTAAACAACAAAGTACCCTTTCCAAAAATAACAGATGATATATTTTTAGATTTTTTCAGATTTTTATGATTTTTTTTAATGTTGATTAACCCGAAATCGCGAAAAGGAAAGTTCTACGCCATCCCCGGCAACGGCGCCATTTGATTGGATGATTTAGCGTGCTTGCGCTTTCTAAAAGATAGATCAAAAATATTTGTAACCGCAATCAAGAACGGCGTCGCTTTGCAGCTAGCCGGTGAGTACGGGTCGGTCCACAGGGATGTTGTAAATTTCCTAGTCGCGCTAACGAGTTAATTCCGAAGGGTGTTCGGATTAATTATTAAATCTAAAAATTGAAGTTGTATGATACTAGGATTAGAAACTTGCTAGGATTAGGTTTAGGGAAAATTTGGTAAACAAAGATCTACATCTCTTTCCATTGCCTTTAATTAAAGATATCATATTAGTGTTATGGTAAATCTTAACAAAGGGGATTAGGATGATTGGGAAGATTGATTTTTCCTCTAGATCCTTGTCCTTCCTTTCTTAATCTTTACCCTAACCTCCATGGAAAACCTTAAAATCAGGGCCTTTAGACTACGGAATCACCGTTACCTCGAGGGTAGAGTGCCGTAGGGAGCGGAATAAGAAGGTATGCATGGAGTTCTAATTTTCATAAAAGATTGGCAAAGAAAAGAGATGAGAGATCTTCGTCTCTCAAATCCTTCCCCATTCCTAACCCTAACAAGCGAGGAAACTACTCACTCATTAGAGAATTGAAGAACATTTATCTAGGGCAGAGAATAAAAATTACCTAGGGCAAGAATTGAAATCTAAACTAGAGCAAGGAATTAAATCTACTTACAGATGCATCTCTCCAATCATCAACGCAGGGTTGTCAGATCTGAATTCATGAATTGAAAAGAAACACCGATGCTCTCCAAAAAGAGTTCTAGAATTTATTATTCAAAGGAGGCATAGGGAGGCATGAAAAGAATACAATGATTTGGGCTTCTATTTATAGGAGATAGAAACCCTAGGTTACAATTGATTTGCATGTCTACATTTACCAAAATATCCTTAGGAAGACCTAGTCAAAGGAGACTTCAAGCTTTGGTAAAATTTTATGTCTCTTTAAAAGAAAGTATTGGGCCTTGGATCTTTGGGCTTCCTTATTATTTGGTTCTTTATTAAAATAGCTTCTATGTTTCTTCCAGATCTCCAGTGAATAATTGCGGTGGGCTTTTAACCGTTCGCTTTGTAATCTTGGACCTTGCATTGCCTTGTACTTTGTGAATTTTATCTTTGATGTAGGCTTGATCAAGAGTCTTCTATTTGTTGGTCAAAATCCACTTTTTCATCGTCTTTATATCGTTTTCACTGTTTTCTGTCTAAGAACCTGTAACCTGTAACATGTTGCAGACATGCGTCAAAAGCACCTGTTTATTTATAAAAAGAATAAGAATAAGGAATATAATAATGCAATATTATGGTGTGAACAATCATTATCCTCATCTCTTTCATTTCTTCTTCTTCTTCATTGCTAAAAAGAAAAAGCTTGCTAGGGTTTGATCCAAAGTGAGTTAGATTGTGAGAAACAAAATTCGAAAGAGAACCTACTTCCTATTTCTCCATTCTCTACTAGACTAGAACTTTAGTTTAGGGTTTCTGCTTCACTAATTCTCAAGTTAGTGAAGTAGAAGCTTGAGTTGGCATCCCCTCGACATAGATCATCTTCGGCCTCAAAGACTTCAAGTAAGGACGCTTCTATCGCCTCGTGAAGCCATGCAAGGGTCCGGAAGAACCACGATCGCAGCGAAGGGACTTCAACAAGGAGCTAAAGAAGTGAAGGACCGATCTACAAAGGTTGTATATCGTATTCACTTAGTAGTAAACGTAGTTTACATACATATGAAACCCTAATTTTCTAGCAACGATCTTGCTTAGGGATATTCGGCACGGCTAAAATTTTAAATGGGCATGTTTGATGCTTCCTTAACCCTTGTTAGAGTGCCTAGTAACCCTACATTAATGATCTGGTCATATCGCATATAACCAACTAATATCTAGTGTATCAATATATCGAATCAACACTTGATTCGGTAACCCGGCTATATCGCATATAACCGACCGATGATACAAATCGCGAGAATAGAATACGGTATCACATACTCGTATTATTCTCGGTCCCGCACATATCTCATATGTGCTCCTATTTCGTTTCGCTTGAGCCAGGAAACCTCTGTGTAGGACTCTAAAGACTCGTCAATACGCCGGCAGTAGGTGTTGATCATATCAGTCACCCACAAGCCGCAAGCGGTCTGCTAAACGTAACGGCCATCCGGGTATTGAGTGATCAGAAGATCAACGAGCAAGCCTGCTTACACTCCTGCGAATCCAATCAGTAACACTTACCGCACAGTCCGGTCTGTTCGTCTGATATGTCGCATATCTCGCCTAGGGGTGGTAAACGTCAGACCCCAGTAACTTGATAATCCATGCCGATGTATGGTCCATAACGGTGGTGAAACTACTGATAACACTTACCAGTAAATTACATCAACCATGGCTAGGGATTTCCAGTTATGTCCAGTCGAGCATAGCGCAACATCAACCCCCAATACCGGGAGAGACGAATCCCCTCCTATCGCTCATTACCTCCATGTGAATCGGGACTGTACCCAAAAACCACTTGTTTGCACATCTCAGTAGAGCCGTGGTAGGGTGGAAATCAAATCACAGTGGGAGACACATAAGACTCTATGACGATCTCAGGTCGACAGACTAAGCTGTAACAGTGTCACCAGAGAACTGCCATCTGACGTGAGGTATAATACCATCTGGGAGTTCTCGGCGAGTCCGTTCAGTGTACCCAGTCTCCACTGAGCATCCATTTACCATCTCTGACGTCAAACACCAATGGATATGGGATCATCCATCGCCCATCACATGGGTCGAGAAGATACACGCTAGTCTTCTCTGGAATTTCGATGCCCCGTCTCGATATTCTCACGACTAGGAACATTGAAGGATGTACACATGGACTACCCAGGCCCAACTAGTATGATCCGCATCATAATCCTAGAAGTCGAGTACATATCCTAATGGCTTTATCAACATGTAACAGAGACACGGTAAGTGTACATGTTAAGATAAAGAGCAACCAGATAGCGTACTATCATGTGAAGCAAGAAAGTCCTCCCAATATATGTTCCAGCATCCACTACAATATACATCTCATGTACAGTAATGGCCTCTAGGGCATACATATAACTAACAATGCTTAACCCTTGTAGAGAGTTAACCATAAGCTATGGTTAAAGGTTAGGTCAAAAATATCTTAAGCAAGACAAAGAGAATGGACAAAGTCAAAGATGCCTTGAAGCTTCTACAAGCTTTCAACAAATATCAACCATGACTAATTCCACAATTTTTGGATTACTTAATGATAAATATAAACCCTAATCTTAACCCTAGCATGGTTTAACCCTTATTAACCCTAGTTGCATTTGTAACCTTGCATGATACATTTAACATATATCACATATATATCAATGTATCCAAATGGAGAAAAGAAATCATAAGCGAGCTAATATTAGTTAATATAATGTAATATATCAAATATATAATTATACATTAAATTATTAAATCAACACTTAATTTAATAATCCGTCTATATCAAATATAACCGACTAATATCATAATGTAACATCTTATCGAATCAACACTTGATCCGATAACCGGCTATATCACATATAACCTTTCATGTCACACATCACGAGAATAGAATGCGGTATCACATATCGCATTAATCTCGGTCATGCACATATCACATATGTGCTCCTACTCCTTTTCGCTTGAGCCAGGAAACCCATGTGTAGTACTCTAAAGACTCGTCAATACGCCGGCAGTAGGTGATGATCATATCAAACACCCAAAAGCCGCAAGCGGTCTGCCAAACATAACGGTCACCCGGGTATTGAGCGATCAGAAGATCAACAAGCAAGCCTGCTCACACTCCTGCGAATCTAATCGTAACACTACCGTACAGTCCGGTCTCTTCGTCCGATATGTCGCATATCCCGTCTAGGGGTGGTAAACGTCAGACGCCAGTAACCCGATAAGTCGTGCCAATATGAGGCTCATAACGGGTCGAGAAACTACTGATAAGACTTACCAGTATATCTCTAAAGCAGCCCTGGCCAGGGACTTCCTGTTATAGCCAATCGAGCACAGCGCAACATCAACTCCCAATACCGGGAGAGACGAAACCCTTACTATCGCTCATTGCCTCCATGTGATTCGGGACTGTACCCAAAAGACACCGTTTTGCACGTTCTCTTGAACGTGGTAAGGTGGAAATCAAAGCATAGTGGGAATCACACAAGACTCTATGACGATCTCGGGTCTACATACTAACATGTACCAGTGTCACCAGAGAACTGCCATCTGACGTGAGGTATAATACCATCTGGGAGTTCTCGGCGAGTCCGTTCAGTGTACCCAGTCTCCACTGAGCACCCGTATATCATCTCTGATGTCAAACACCAATGGATATGGGATCATCCATCGCCCATCTGTATGGGTCGAGAAGGTATACGCTAGTCTACTCTGGTATATAGATACCCTGTCTCGATACACCCACGACTAGGAACATTTGAAGGATGTACTTAGCGACTACTCTGTCCCCACTAGTATGATCTGCATCATAGTCCTGGTAGTCAAGTACTCATCCTAAGGGCTTTATCAACATGTAACATAGAGACAATCAGAGTACATGTTAAGATAAAGTGCAACCAGATAGCATATTATCATGTCCAGCAAGAAAGTCCTCCCTATATATGTCCAAGCATCCACTATATTATACATCGTATGTATAGTAATGGCCTCTAGGGCATTCATATCACTAGCATCATGTTAGATGCTTTTTCTTCGGGTGTGTTCATTATATAGAACTGTTTCTCAGTATCCTCTATGTCCTGGGTATTTGATACCAGATCAGGATCCCGCATATGTAATCTATTACATGGGCTACTGAAAGGTAGAGAACTGAGAATAAGGTGATATATCTCTAAGCATAGAGATTAGTGCAATTGTTTCAGCCAAATCAGTTGGCAGGTATCACCCTGTATTACCAAATACATTGATTCTGAACGAATGTTATTAGATACCGAACCTGATATACAACATCATATCAGTCTCTTTATTTAGTAAAGAAGGATATAATTTTGTATTGTTGGATAATGTTTTGAACATTTCCTATATCAAAGTGTTGATCGGTTTAGGCACGTTATCTAAAAGCATATACGTTCTAAATCAAACCACAGTTCTTAACGTACAGAACACATAGAAGAGGAAGAGTTCAGAAATGAACGAATCCTTCTTGAGGCATTGTATACAAGGTCATATCAATGCGACCCTGTTAGTTATATGTATGCCCTAGAGGCCATTACTGTACATTGGATGTATATTGTAGTGGATACTGGGACATATATAGGGAGGACTTTCTTGCTCGACAAGATAGTATGCTATCTGGTTGATCTTTACCTTAACGTGTATACTGATTGTCTCTCTGTTACATGTTGGTAAAGCCCTTAGGATGTGTACTTGACTACCTGGACTATGATGCGGATCATACTAGTGGGGACATGGTAGTCCATAAGTACATCCTTCAAAGACCCTAGTCGTGGGTGTATCGAGATGGGGCATCGATATACTAGAGTAGACTAGCGTATACCTTCTCGACCCATACAGATGGACGATGGATGATCCCATATCCATTGGTGTTTGACATCGGAGATGATATACGGGTGCTCAGTAGAGACTGGGTACACTGGACGGACTCGCCGAGAACTCCCAGATGGTATTATACCTTACGTCAGATGGTAGTTCCCTGGTGACACTGGTACAGAGTAGTCTGTTGACCCGAGATCGTCATAGAGTCTTGTGTGGTTCCCACTGTGCTTTGATTTCCATCTTACCACGTCCAAGAGAGCGTGCAAAACGGTGGTTTTTGGGTACAGTCCCAAATCACATGGAGGCAATGAGCGATAGGAGGGGATTCGTCTCTCCCGGTATAGGGGGTTGATGTTGCGCTGTGTTCGATTGGCTATAACCGAAAATCCCTGGCCAGGGTTGCTGAGATATACTGGTAAGTGTTACCAGTAGTTTCTCGAACTGTTATAGACCTCATATCGACACGACTTATCGAGCTATTGGGGTCTGACGTTTACCACCCCTAAGCAAGAAATGCGACATATCAGACGACGAGACCGGACTGTACGGTAGTGTTACTGGTTGGATTCACTGGAGTGTGAGCGGGCTTGCTCGTCGATCTTCTGATCGCTCAATACCCGGGTGGCCGTTATGTTTAGCAGACCGCTTGCGGCTTGTGGGTGCTTGATATGATCATCACCTGCTGCCGGCGTATTGACGAGTCTTTAGAGTCCTACACAGAGGTTTCCTGGCTCAAGCGAAACGAAATAGGAGCGCATATGAGATATGTGCGGGACCGAGAATAATGCGTGTATGTGATACCGTATTCTATTCTCGCGATGAATGTATCGATATGGTTGTATGCGATATAACCTAGTTATCGAATCAAGGATTGATTCGATAAGCCGATACATTAGATACTAGTCGGTTTTATGCGATATGACCGGATCGTTAAATCAAGTGTTGATTTAATGATTTAATGTATAATTATATATTTGATATATTACTTTGCATTAACTAGTATCGGTTCACTTTAAATGGATTTTCTCACTTGTTTGTGCACATTGTATATGTGATATATTTTTGTGCACAAGTTTGTATCATGTTTGATGATGCATGTTTGATTGGTTAAGTGTAAAGAATCAAACCATGGTTAAAAAGATGATTAGGGTTTTTCTTTTTCATTTATTTATTTTGTTTATTTATTTAAAAAGATTATGATAAGAATGGTGGCTTTCTTTGTTTCTAGTTGAAGCTTCATGAAGCTTTGACTTCTTAACCATTCTTGTCTTCATGCTTAACCCTAACCCATCCAAGTAACCATGGTCTATTCTCTACACTCAACTTTAGTTAGTATATGATAAGTATTCATTTATTTTTTTAAAAAGGGAATTAACTTATCATATTCTTCATCTTCTTCTTCTTCTTCACTTCAAGAAAAAGCTTGAAGGCTTTAATGGCAAAATGAGAAAAAGAGTGAGAAATCCAATTCTAAAGTGAACCCACCTCCTATTTCTTCATCCTCTACCTCTTGCCAAGTAGTAGAGTGTGTTTTCTTCACAAGTTTTATGACTTGGTGAAGTGGGAGCTTGATCTTGTGATGCCTCGACGTAGATCATCTTCGGCACGAAGCCGACGACCTTGCCCGCCCATTTCTCCGATGAAGCCGACGCTTAAGCCCGGGATTTCATTTGGACAGCGGAGAGGACTTCATTACGGAGCCGTGGAAGGGGAGAAACGGATCTACAAAGGTTGTATGTTCGTTCACTTAGTTAAGATGTTAACTAGCTCGTTTTGTCGCCTAAAATTCTAGTTAACGATCCAGTCTAGGGTTTCTCAGCACCGTTAAATTTGAAATTGGCATGGTTGATGCCTTGTGAGACCTCATTAGAGTGCCTAGGAACCCTACAGTGGTATCAGAGCCTAGCTAGAGCCTTAGGCGAAGTCTAGACGACGTTTGAAATCCGAACGAATCGAAACCCCAATCCCAAACTTGCTCTCTGGACTTTTTCTAAAAACTGGGTTTTTTCCAGATTAAAAATGCTTAAAAAATTCAGCAGGGAATTATAAGAATTACGATGCAAATTTTAACTCATGAACAGTCCAATGCGCGGCGGAACCGCGGCAGAAGCCTGGCTTCTGCGGCGGTTCCGCGGCAAGATGATGACGTCATCACTCACTATTTGCACAGTAATTCCTATTTTAATATGCTGAGTTTTCTGGGAATTTTTAATATGCAGTAAACAGTTGAGTATTTTTGGGTTGTATTAGGAATCGCTGATTCGATCGGATTATCAAGTTTTGTCTATGTGTTTTTCCGGATGTTTTTTGAATATGTTAAAAAGTTCGACCGGATATAAATACCCAATTTTTCCCCTGTCGGGAAATTTCCAAGTGTTGGATTTTTCCGTAGTTTAACGACATTCTAAGTAGTGCAAGTAACTCGATGGACCCTCTAGAAGACAACAAACCTTAACTCGATTATGTAACCATCTTGAACTGCCCTTTGAACCTTCGGGTTTGGGGCAGTACGGCGTGCCACATGTGAGGCGTTGGCTTGACCCTTCTACGGCTGGACCGTTGGTACTGAGGCACGAACTGAATGTTTTTTAAACTTGTTTCAAGTGTTGATCTGTATCGGGAAAACTTGGGTGTTTGAATGTTCGATCGGAAAGTTTAACATTTTCTAATTATCTGGAATGTGATACAATAATTGGAATTCACAAGTAGTTATGAGATAACTGAATGAATGTTATAAACATAGCAGTTTAGTCTCACTTGATCGGTTGCCACGGAATTTTGATGCGATCAAAAGTCCGTCGCAATCACGTAGCGTACGCGGATACTCGCCGGGTAAACTTAATAGACAGCCTCACCCCATAGCCCCGACCAAGTGACTGTAGGAGAACCCCGTCGCCGAAAGCATCCGTTCGGGTGCTCGCGGCAGCGGTGTTCCGCCTTGGTGCACTTCGTCGACGGTATCGGGGGTGTGGCTGCCTACTAAAGTTTGCGACGAGCATTCAATCAGTTTTTCGGGAATCTTGTTGAATTGCCCGACTTGATGTTGAAAAGTGTTTTCGATAATGAGACTGAAATGCGGGGTTTATAATTGTTAGGCATGTGATGTCTAAGGAATTCATTTGATTAGGCATGCGATGTCTAAAGAGATTGCGGATTCCAACTGTTGTAGTTTTACACTTTCTTTTCTGTGACCGTAAGTGTAATATGTGATATCGCCGGTTTCATTGCTATATGTCAACGACAATTGGGATGCACATATTTACTTACGTTGATGACATGTGATGTTATGTGTTGCTGGATATGTTATATTGGATCGTCGTGTTTCGAATAGCCGGGTGGTTTTTATGTGAGATGAGTGTTTTTCATTTTCATTCATGTAAAAACTTGTATGTAATATTCTTTTATTGGGGCACTTCCAGGTTGCGGAAGATGTCACCCTTTGTATATTATTTACTTTTCCGCACTAGGATAGACCCAAGGAGGAGGGCACAAGTAACCGGGTTCTGGAGTCCAGTGGGAGACCAACTCGAGGAGTCGAGGTCGGGTGTCCTAACTCTAGAATTGGTAGGGTTGCTTGCCGCTCTCGTAGGGGTCTAGGGGTGTGGGTTTTGGATATTCATCGCGACCGTGGAATCCGTGTTTTATACTGGTTCGTATTGAAAACACGGACGTCCTAGTATATCCAATATTTCATATGTTTCTTCTGCTGCGATATCTGTGATGTGATCATGTGATGTTCTGTGATAGATACAGTATATAGTATATATGATATATTATATAGACGTTACTTATGTTTTACACCCGTACTAGCCCTGCCCCGCTCTGCCGTTAGTTACCTAACCTAACGGTGCACGAGGGGACATCGAGGCGAATGCGGATGGCATAAGTGTACGTCGTATTTATCTGTGATGTTTAGGTACTTAAATGATGGGACTTCATTAATGTGATTAATGAAATAAAAGAAACCTAAGATATTGTAGAATCGAATTTCAAAATAAAACAGGTAGCTACAGTTCTTGCTTTGCACAGCGGTATATACGATATATCCTGCACCTTATTCGATGAGGAAAGGACCGAGATCCCTTCACCGGGAGTGACTCCTTTAGCAATAACTGGCAGATGCTACACACTCGGTTTGTCTTTTGATTGCTTTTAAGTGTTTTTGCTTTGCACAGTGATATATATGATATATCCCGCACCTCATTCGACGAGGAAAGGATCGACGATCCCTTCACCGGGAGTGACTCCTTTAGCAAAACTAGAAAAGCCTAAAAAACACTCCATTTCAAAATTCATTCGATCCTACAACGATATCAAGTTCATTACGCAATAGGTTTTCAGAAAAACCTGTCGTAGCCCTCCGTCATTTCAGATAAGTACTAGTTAGTATTCGTGCTGCGTTTGTTGACTATGTTAAGGCATAGTGTGCGGTAGCTAATTAGTGCTTATCTGCATAAGCATATGATGTGATTGGATTAGGGTAGTCGTGCGACATTGTTGACTATGTTAAGGGTCATGCGGGTGGGTTTAATTCAATCGGGAAATGACGGGTTGAACTTGACTAGCACTTATGATTTGTTGACTATGTTAAGGTCATATAGCTGCTAGGGGCAAAATATTATCGGGAATTTCAAGTGTTGAAATTTGCAATGAGATTGCATACCTTCTATGAGATAGTTGGATCCCGATACCCGCTGTGAGTAAGAGTTACTCCTGGGAGAGTTTTACACATTACAATTAGCCGATCAAGTAGGTGTCTAGAAAGGTGTTAACGAGGTTACGCCTCTGGGAAAACGAGGTTTACATTAATTAGGTTCGTGCGAAAGCACGGGGGACCTCCCTCAAAGTACCGACACTGGCCTGGCTGAAAGATTGGCGAACTTGTAGCGTGTAATTAATCCCGGCTAGTCTTTCCTTTTAGGGTTTGAAGGAAGATTTGATAAAAAGCAGTGGGAGCCATCCTGATTAGATAAAATAAAAACCAATCTATTCTTGCAAGAGCGCACGCTGAGTGTTTTCTTCTCTCTCTCTCCAGGTAGCGACCATATCACGCCTTAATCAAGATAATAATACGGATTATTGACCGAACCCGCTTGTTATACTGAGCTGGGGAACGTTGGTCCCGCTCCAACTTATAATTGTTATAAGACAGAGCAGGAAATAAGGGGAATACCAGATTTCCTGTGCCGTCCAAACGAAGAGAGTGCATGCTGATGCATCATCTTCGGGTGTGTTCATTACAAAGAACTGTTTCTCAGTATCCTCCGTATCCTGGGTATTTGATACCGGATGAGGATCCCAGATATGTAAGATGTTACATAGGGTTACAAAAGGGTAGAAAAACTGAGAACGGGTGATAAGTTTCATGAGGCAGAAAACGGGGCAAGTGTTGCAGCCAAGTCTGTTGGTCACTGTCACCCTGTATTATCAATACATTGATTCTGAACGAATGTTATTAGATACCGAACCTGATATACAAAATCATATCACTCTCTTTATTAGTAAAGAAATAATAAAATTTTGTATTGTTGGATAATGTTTTGAACATTTCCTATATCAAAAGTTGATCGGTTCAGGCACGTTATCTAAAAGCGTTGATGTTCTAAATCAAACTACAGTTCTTAGTATACAGAACACACACAAGGGGAAGAGTTCAGAAATGAACGAATCCTTCTTGAGGTATTGTAGACTAGGTCATATCAATGCGACCCGACTAGCTGAGTTACATTTAGATGCATATTTAAATCAGTTTGAATTTACATCTTGTGAAACTCGCCAGTCATGTCACAAAGATATAATGACACCAGCTCTGTTTACTGGAAGCAGAGAAAGAGTTAGTAAACTCTTGGGACTGATACATGATGATGTATGTAAGGTCCCCTGTCTACATATACTAAGATCGGTTCTTTGTACTTCATTATATTCTCTGATAATCTCTCAAGATTCAGACATATGTTCCTGTTGAAACAAAAATCCGAACCTTTTGAGATATTCACAGAATATAAGTTAGAAGTAGAGAACCAAAATACGGGTATAAGTATTATGTCCTATGATGAGATCAAGGAGGAGAATACTTGAGCACGGAAATCCTGGACTATTCTAAAGGAGAATGAGATTCTCTCTCAGCATTACTCCTCCGTATACACCATAGCACGATGGTATGTCGGGGCGGAGCAATCACACCGTATATGATAAGGTGCGCTCTATGATGAGTACTACTGAGTTACCTGTTTCCTTTTGGGAGTTATGCACTTGAGAAGCTGCATACCTATTGAATAGGGTTCAAATCAAATCAGTTGCCTACCACTTCATATGTGATACGGAAAGGGAAGAGCCCATGTCTTAAGCTAGTTAAGATTTGGGGTTGTCCGGCCTATGTCTAAAAGCAAAATCCGGACAAGCTCGAGGCAAGGTCTGTTATGTACAACTGGAAAGGTTCCAGCTATACAAATGACAGCAGATGACTTGGTAGAACCAAAGGATTCAATAGCAACCGACGAACTTCAGCCTCTCCGCCGATCTAGTAGGTTTCCTCACCCACCTGAGAGATACTTCTGTTTCTCTATGACAGTGGGAGCGAGGATTGCATCATGAGATGATGACCCAACTAGCTTCGAGCTGGCCATCAGGAGTAAGACTCTGTAAGAATGGCTGGATGCTTAGTGATCTGAGATGGAATCCATGTACACCAACAAAGTATGGACTTTGGTTGCTATATCTGAAGGGTTAAATCTCCATCAGGAGCAAGTATATCTTGAGAAGATTACTTGGTGTAAATGGAAAAGTTGAGACTTTCAAAGCTAGACTTGTTAAAGGTTTTCGTCATCGACCAGGCGTGGATAATGATGAAACCTTTTTCCAGTGGCTATGCTTAAGTCCATCCAGATCCTACTTGCCACGGCTACATACCATGACTACGATATCTGGTGGTTGGGTGTCATGACATCTTTTCTAAATGATATTTTAGAAGAGAGCGTCTATAAGTACACAGCCAGAGGGCCTCGTAGACAGTGGGAGCAGCGGAAACGTGTGCAAAATGTTTTATGTAATAAAGCAGGCATCGCGGAGTTGGAACATCTGTTTTGATGAGTTAGTCAAACAGTTTGACATCATCAAAATGGTAGATGAACCTTGTATAAACAAAAAGGTAGTAGGGAGTATGGTGGTGATCCTCGTAGAGTACGTGGATGACATACTCTTGATAGGGAAGAAGTTTCCTATGCTACGCTCGATCAATCTCCGCTTATCACAATGATTCTCCACATAGGATCAAAGTGATACCTACTAAATCCTGGATTTTGGATCTATGAGATAGATCTAATTGGATGTTAGGATACTCACTAGTCGTAGTGAGATGGTATCAGTTGATCCTAGGGAAAATCACTGGAAAGGTTCCAGGGTGATAAAGACGACTGAATGTCAGTCGCAGGCATTGCCTTAACCCTCAGTAAAGGGACGGTATGTTGGAAGAGTTCCAAGCTAGATACCGTGACATACTAGACGATAAAGGCAGGATACATCGCTACTTAAGATGCTACCAAAGAGCTGTTTGGGTGTATATTGGTTCATGAGATGAACTATGTTCCTCCCATTGTGTGACAATGAAGTTGTGGCTCATGCCAAGGAACGCAGGTCCCATCAGTGATCCAGACATATTCTAAGGCAGTATCACCTGATCATGGAGATGGTTGATCTCTAAGTGATCGAGGTTAGGAGAGAAGACTCAGAGGACAACACGGCGGATCCACTCACGAAGGCCTATTCCCACAGAGAGACTTTTATGGGATGGTTGAGTATGAGATACTACAACCACTGCTATCGGATGGCCCTAGTGCAAGTGGGAGATTGTTAGTTATATGTATGCCCTAGAGGCCATTACTGTACATTGGATGTATATTGTAGTGGATGCTGGGACATATATAGGGAGGACTTTCTTGCTCGACATGATAGTATGCTATCTGGTTGATCTTTACCTTAACGTGTATATTGATTGTCTCTCTGTTACATGTTGGTAAAGCCCTTAGGATGTGTACTTGACTACCTGGACTATGATGCGGATCATACTAGTGGGGAAATGGTAGTCCATAAGTACATCCTTCAAAGTCCCTAGTCGTGGGTGTATCGAGATGGGGCATCGATATACCAGAGTAGACTAGCGTATACCTTCTCGACCCATACAGATGGGCGATGGATGATCCCATATCCATTGGTGTTTGACATCGGAGATGATATACGGGTGCTCAGTAGAGACTGGGTACACTGGACGGACTCGCCGAGAACTCCCAGATGGTATTATACCTTACGTCAGATGGCGGTTCTCTGGTGACACTGGTACAGAGTAGTCTGTTGACCCGAGATCGTCATAGAGTCTTGTGTGGTTCCCACTGTGCTTTGATTTCCATCTTACCACGTCCAAGAGGGCATGAAAAACGGTGGTTTTTGGGTACAGTCCCGAATCACATGGAGGCAATGAGCGATAGGAGGGGATTCGTCTCTCCCGGTATAGTGGGTTGATGTTGCGCTGTGTTCGATTGGCTATAACCGGAAATCCCTGGCCAGGGTTGCTGAGATATACTGGTAAGTGTTACCAGTAGTTTCTCGAACTGTTATAGACCTCATATCGACACGACTTATCGAGCTATTAGGGTCTGACGTTTACCACCCCTAGGCAAGATATGCGACATATTAGACGACGAGACCGGACTGTACGGTAGTGTTACTGGTTGGATTCACTGGAGTGTGAGCGGGCTTGCTCGTCGATCTTCTGATCGCTCAATACCCGGGTGGCCGTTACGTTTAGCAGACCGCTTGCGGCTTGTGGGTGCTTGATATGATCATCACCTGCTGCCGGCGTATTGACGAGTCTTTAGAGTCCTACACAGAGGTTTCCTGGCTCAAGCGAAACGAAATAGGAGCGCATATGAGATATGTACGGGACCGAGAATAATGCGTGTATGTGATACCATATTCTATTCTCGCGATGAATGTATCGATATGGTTGTATGCGATATAACCTAGTTATCGAATCAAGGATTGATTCGATAAGCCGATACATTAGATACTAGTCGGTTATATGCGATATGACCGGATCGTTAAATCAAGTGTTGATTTAATGATTTAATGTATAATTATATATTTGATATATTACTTTGCATTAACTAGTATCGGTTCACTTTAAATGGATTTTCTCACTTGTTTGTGCACATTGTATATGTGATATATTTTTGTGCACAAGTTTGTATCATGTTTGATGATGCATGTTTGATTGGTTAAGTGTAAAGAATCAAACCATGGTTAAAAAGATGATTAGGGTTTTGCTTTTTCATTTATTTATTTTGTTTATTTATTTAAAAAGATTATGATAAGAATGGTGGCTTTCTTTGTTTCTAGTTGAAGCTTCATGAAGCTTTGTCTTCTTAACCATTCTTGTCTTCATGCTTAACCCTAACCCATCCAAGTAACCATGGTCTATTCTCTACACTCAAACTTAGTTAGTATATGATAAGTATTCATTTATTTTTTAAAAAAGGGAATTAACTTATCATATTCTTCATCTTCTTCTTCTTCTTCACTTCAAGAAAAAGCTTGAAAGCTTTAATGGCAAAGTGAGAAAAAGAGTGAGAAATCCAATTCTAAAGTGAACCCACCTCCTATTTATTCATCCTCTACCTCTTGCCAAGTAGTAGAGTGTGTTTTCTTCACAAGTTTCATGACTTGGTGAAGTGGGAGCTTGATCTTGTGATGCCTCGACGTAGATCATCTTCGGCACGAAGCCGACGACCTTGCCCGCCCATTTCTCCGATGAAGCCGACGCTTGAGCCCGGGATTTCATTTGGACAGCGGAGAGGACTTCATTACGGAGCCGTGGTGGTGGAGAAACGGATCTACAAAGGTTGTATGTTCGTTCACTTAGTTAAGATGTTAACTAGCTCGTTTTGTCGCCTAAAATTCTAGTTAACGATCTAGTCTAGGGTTTCTCTGCACCGTTAAATTTGAAATTGGCATGGTTGATGCCTTGTGAGACCTTATTAGAGTGCCTAGGAACCCTACAGACCCGACTAGCTAAGTTACATTTAGATGCATATTTAAATTAGTTTGAATTTACATCTTGTGAAACTTGCCAGTCATGTCACAAAGATAAGATGACCATAGCTCCGTTTACTTGAGACAGAGAAAGGGTTAGTAAACCCTTGGGACTGATACATAGAGATGTATATGGTCCCCTGTCTACACATGTCGGGACTGGTTCTTTGTAATTCCTTACATTCACTAATGATCTCTCAAGATTTGGACGCATGTTCTTGTTGAAACACATGTCTGAAGCTTCTGAGAAATTCAAAGAATATAAGATAGAAGTAGAGAACCAATACAGGAATAAGTATTAGGTCCTATGATGTGATCTGGGAGGAGAATACTTAGGCATAAAGATCCTGGACTATTCTAAAGGAGAATAAGATCCTCTCTCAGCATTACTCCTCCATATACACCACAGCACAACGGTGTATCGGGACGGAGCAATCGCACCCTATTAGATATGGTGCGCTCTATGATGAGTACTACTAAGTTACCTGTTTCCTTTTGGGGGGTTATGCACCTGTGAAGCTGCATACCTATTGAATAAGGATTCAATAGTTTCCGACGAACCTCAGCCTCTCCGCTGATCTGGTAGGGTTCCTCATCCGCCTGAGAGATAATTCAGTTTCTTGATGACAGTGGGAGCGAGGATTGCATCATGAGATGATGACCCAACTGGTTTCGAGCAGGCCATCAAGAATGGGGACTCTGTAAGAATGGCTGGATGCTAAGCGATCTGGGATGGAATCTATGTACACCAACAAAGTATGGATTTTGGTTGCTATATTTGAAGGGTTAAAACCCCATCAGGAGCAAGTATATCTTGAAAAGATTACTTGGTGTAGATGGAAAAGTTGAGACTTTCAAAGCTAGACTTGTTGAAAAAGATTCTCGTCATTAAGCAAGCTTGGATTGTGATGTAACATTTTCTTCAGTGGCTATGCTTATGTCCATCCGGATCCTACTTGCCACTGCTACATACCATGACTACGATATCTGGCGGTTGGGTGTCATGACTGCTTTTCTAAATATAGATTTAGGAGAGAACGTCTATAAGTACACAGCCAGAGGGCTTCGTAGAAAGTGGGAGCAGCGGAAACGTGTGCAAGTTGCTTTAAAAGTTAAAGCAGGCATCGCGTAGTTGGAACGTCTGTTTTTGATGTGGTAGTCAAAGTGTTTGACTTCATCAAAATGTGAGATGAACCTTGTATATACAAAAAGGTAGTAGAGAGTACGGTGGTCATCCTTGTATTGTACGTGGACGACATACTCTTGATAGGAAAAGAGTTTCCTATGCTACACACGGTCAATCTCCTCTTATCACATTGATTCTCCATATAGGATCAAGATAATACCTCCTAAATCCTGGGTTTTGGATCTATGAAATAGATCTAAGTGGATGTTAGGACTCTCACTAGGTGTAGTGAGATGGTATCAACCGATCCTGGGGAGAATCACTGGATAGCTTCCTGGGTGGTAAGGTTGACTGAATGTCAGTCACAGGCTTTATCTTTACCCTCAGTGGAGGGGCGGTATGTTGGAAGAGTTCCAAGCTAGATACCGTTTCAAAATAGACGATAAAGGCTGGATACATCGCCAAAGATGCTACCAAAGAGGTAGTCTGGGTGTATATTTGTTCATGAGATGAACAAGGTTCCTACCATTGTGTGACAATGGAGGTGTGGCTTTGGCCTAGTAACCCCGGTCCCATCAGTGATCCAGACATATTCTGAGGCAGTATCACCTAATCAAGGAGATGGTTGATCTCCAAAAGATCGAGGTTAGGAGAGTAGACTAAGAGGTTAATACGGCGGATCCACTCACTGAGGCCTTTCCTGCGAGAGACTTTTATAGGACGTTGGGTATGCTATACTGCAACAACTGGCCTTAGTGCAAGTGGGAGATTGTTAGTTGTTTGTATGCCCTAGAGGCCATTATTGTACATGAGATGTATATAATAGTGGATGCTAGGACATATATAGGGAGGACTTTCTTGCTCGACATGATAGTACGCTATCTGGTTGCTCTTTATCTTAACATGTATACTTACTGTCTCTCTATTACATGTTTATAAAGCCCTTAGGATGTGTACTTGACTTCCAGGATTATGATGCAGATCATACTAGTGGGGCATGGGTAGTCCATGAGTACATCCTTCAATATTCCGAGTCGTGGTAATATCGAGATGGGGCATCGATATTCCAGAGTAGACTAGCATATATCTTCTCGACCCATGTGATGGGCGATGGATGATCCCATATCCATTGGTGTTTGACATCATAGATGGTATACGGGTCCTCAATGGAGACTGGGTACACTGAACGGACTTGCCGAGAACTCCCAGATGGTATTATACCTCACGTCTGATGGCAGTTCTCTGGTGACACTGGTACAGCTTAGTCTGCCAACCCGAGATCGTCATAGAGTCTTGTATGTCTCCCACTGTGCTTTGATTTCCACCCTACCACAGCTCTACCGAGTCATGCAAACAGGTGGTTTTTGGGTACAGTCTCGAGTCACATGGAGGCAATGAGTGATAGGAGGAGATTCGTCTCTCCCGGTATTGGGGGTTGATGTTGCGCTATGCTCGACTGGCCATAACTGGAAATCCCTGGCCAGGGTTGCTGTGATTTACTGGTAAGTGTTATCAGTAGTTTCATGACCGTTATGGACCTTACATCGGCATGACTTATCAAGCTACTGGGGTCTGACGTTTACCACCCATTGGTGAGATATGCGACATATCAGACGAACAGACCGGACTGTGCTGTAGTGTTACTGATTGGATTCGCAGGAGTGTGAGCAGGCTTGCTCGTTGATTTTCTGATCGCTCAATACCCGGGTGGCCGTTATGTTTAGCAGACCTCTTGCGGCTTGTGGGTGTTTGATACGATCACCACCTACTGCCGGCGTATTGACGAGTCTTTAGAGTCCTACACAGAGGTTTCTTGGCTCAGGCGAAACAAAATAGGAGCACGTATATGATATGTGCGGGACCGAGAATAATACCAGTATGTGATAATGTATTCTATTCTTGCGATTTATATCATTGGTCGGTTATATGCGATATAGTCGGGTTACCGAATCAAGTGTTGATTTGATATATTGATACACTAGATATTAGTCGGTTATATGCGATATGAACGGATCATTAAATCAAGTGTTGATATAATGATTTAATGTATAATTATATATTTGATATATTACTTTACATTAACTAGTATTGGTTCACTTAAGATTGCTTTTCTCACTTGATGTGCACATAATATATATGTGATATATGTTTGTGTACATGATTGTATCATGCTTGATGATACATGCAAACTTGGGTGTGTGTATGACTTACACCATATTTAAGATAATGGTTAAGATTTATATTTATTTTGTAATTCAAAATTAGTGAGCACTTTGTCATGCTTGAAGTTTCATGAGCTTCATGAAGCTTCAAGCATCCATTGACCAAGTCCACTTACTTTGTCTTACTAAACATATTTATTAACCAAACCATTAGCTTAAACCATAGTTTACTCTCTAAAAAGGTTAGTGGATGATACTAACTCACCCATGGTTGCATAATTGATGATAATGCTCTTCACTTGATTTTATTCTTCTTCTTCTTCTTCATCCAAAAGAAAAAGCTTGCTAGATTTTTCTAAGTGAAGAAACAAAGTGAGAAATCAAAATCTAAAATGAACCCACTTCCTATTTCATCATCTTCTACTACTTTCTATTTAGTTTAGGGTGTTCTCTTCATAAAGTTCTTGACCTAGTGAAGTGGTAGCTTGAGTTTGAGTCTCCTCGACGTAGATCATCTTCGGCCTCGAATACTATGAGCAATCTTGTTCATTTCTCTGGGGAATTCCATACTAGAGTCCGGGAGTTGGATGATCACAGTGAAAGGACGTCAACACGGAGCTTTAGAAGTGAAGGACCGGATCTACAAAGGTTGTATTTTTGTTCACTTCTCTTTGTGATGATAGATTACATATTTTGTTACCCTAGTTTTCTAGTACGATTCGTAGTTTGATTGCTTAGCACCCCTTAAAATTCTTGTTGTGGCATGCGTGATGCTTGTAAACCCTAGGCTAGGTGCTAAGGAATCCCAACACATTGTTGATCCAATACCTCTGTATTATGACAACAACGGGGCTATAGCTTTAGCAAAGGAACCCATGTCCCATCAGAAGTCCAGACACATCTTGAGGCGGTATCACCTGATCAGGGAGATCGTGGATCGCCGAGAGATTGAGGTGAGGAGAGTTGCTACAGAGGACAACACTGCAGATCTATTCACAAAGTCCATCTCTCAGACACACGGTTCGAGAGGCTATTCGAGATGATAGGTGTCACGACCCAAAGTTTGGCCCATGACCGGCACTTAACCACGTAACGTCTACAGGCGTAACGTGACTAAGTCAACCGAAAACCCAGAAATCAAACCAGTAAAAGTATGGAATGTTTTAAGTTTTAAAATGAAGCACTTACAACATGTTAAGAAATCTAAGTAAACAATATACGACGCCGTAGCGAAGATCAAGAGCAACAAGTGAGAACATCGCAGATAGAATAAAACTGCATAAGAAAAGTCGGCTCACAACGAGCTCGACACCAGAATACCTATAATATACATCATCGTCCTCACACTGTCTCTAAGTCAAATACATACATAGTAGATGGAGAATACTAGATACAACAATATACATAACTGAAAGATAAACAGATACCGCACAAAACCCACCTATCAGCAAAAGAGCTAGTACACCAACTATGGGGGTATCTGTGTCACGTCCCGAAAGTACGGAACATGACCGGCACTTAAACTACGAAACGTCTCGAGGCGTACGTAATCCCAGTAAGCCGAAAATCCAGAAATGCAAACCAAGAAGAGTAGTAGAGTGAAGGAAAATAATTTAAACAAGTAGATTTAATAGCATAAGCCGAATTATGCGGTTTTAAAAAAAACATCAATATTTCCCGAAAATTTCGGCAGAGTCTCCTTTGTAAATACTGGCTCCCAAATGGGATACAACATGAATAGTATATGAAATCAATAAAAGGCATCCCCAAGCGGGAGCTAGCTCTTCGTCAATCGACGGTCACAACCACACAATCAATATAATATACAACGCCAATGGCGAGGATCAAAAACTCAAAACCACAAGAAAACCACAGAAATAAAACGCGCGACTCTAAGGTCGAAAGAATAACATCACTGGTCTCTATCTCTGAAATAAAAACATGTTTGGTTGATGGAACTTTTAGATACAAAAGAATAATGATATACAAGATATATAATGGGGGTACGATACAAGTAACCCACCTACTAGCAAATCACCCGAACGAAACTATGCCCGCAAAGCCGTACTGAAACCTGTACGGCAAACCTGCAAGAAACTGGGGCACAACAGGGGTGAGTTGCCAACTCGTGAATAGAAAAACATCTACGAAAAGAAATCGCATAAATAACGCAAGCTAGGTCAATGATCATAATATATCCTCAATTATATATAACATGCAGCCTATAACAAGGCTAGGGTAAATATCTAACCCGAGTGTAATCTCATGTGCCCGTGTCAGTGCCACAGATAGCAATATATCATATGAATGAGGTATGAATGCATAAAAACAGAATACATGTAAATGAAGAAACTGTTTTCATAATTTAGTGAGATTTCCTTTGTATTTTTAAAATGAGGTATCATAATGAAATCAGCAAAAAACTGTGCCTAGCATCGGCACAAAACGTAATCTCAATATCTCGATATCTCTGTTTCACAGTCTCTGTACCTCAATATCTCGAAATCTCAATGTCTCAATCACAATATCTAGGGCGCCGTCAGTCCAGACCGGCCCCTACCATCCATCTCAAGACCACGACGGTATCCTCCGGATATCCGACGCGTCGGGTAAAATCACCGGTAGGTAGTGCTCCCCTGCCAGGCTCACATCGTCATCATCACGCGCTTCTTGCCCCGGGGTACCTTATCGGGTCCACCATGTACCCGAAACGGTTCATCCGTCTCCTCGAATCGGGTCTCGAAATCCATCAGCAAACTCATGGTGGACGACTCATACATCATGGGAAAACCGCACTTTTTATTTTAAAAGAGATAAAAGGTTTATTTATGTTTTTGCGGTTTTCCTCCAAATCCAGAAAATCTCATGGAAATCCGAATCCAAAACCTCAATAACCCGTAAAATAGTGAATATATGCATGAGAATCCATGAATGCGGCATAACAATGAATAACAGTATGCATGAAGTAGCAGGTAATAACTACAATGTCTAAACTAACATATGAGGCAAGTACACTAATATCATGTCTAAACTATTAGCTAACAGGCTATGTCAAGCAATAATATTTTCTAAGGTGTACGTGACATGGCAATTACCGATGAAGATGTGTGTGAGCCGGCAAGTAAGTGTACGTGGTACATACGCATCATCGGTAATGGTGCTGGTGTCCTAACAGCATGATATCAATAATGGAGTATGAAACATAATATAAGCATGCGATGCGAAGCGAACCACAATAATGAGCGGGAACTGAATACTAGACGCAACTATAACTAATCTACATTAATCTAATATAAGTCCTACAAATGGTGCCTTTTGAAATAACATGAATCATGGGATTTTGAAACTAGGGGCTACGGTGTTTTATGAAACGGTACGTCTTTTGAAATATCCGTAGGATCTCTTGGGCTGTCTTTTAAAATACCCACGATTCGTTAGTTTTTGAAATAGGTAAGAATCGAATCTAATCTAACAACTAAACTAAACTAAAAGGGCTAAGCTAACAAGCTGGACTACAGGTAAGGAAACCGCCTAACATCTGAGTCGATCAATATATATACCTGTATATATATTAGTCGCTGATCCCGCCTCAATAATATCATATCCGATACCATATCTATAATCAGACATCCCAAGTCAAGAATGCGGATCAATCATCAAGATATAGCTCGTACGTAAATCCGTCGTACGGCATCCCTAAATCTGGGTACGGGTCAATATCATATTCCTCACAGTATTCCTCTGGTATCCTCTTTATCCAAGATCATAGTCTAGGGTACTGACCTATGTCTAGTACAATGTTAATATCCTCAATATACCCATGATCTGACTACTGATCGACAATCTTGTACAAACCGATTTCGTCAGCACCTATCATCATCAAGGGGTATACATCGCCCGATACGGCCTAATATCAATGTCCTAGCATATCCTGCCTCATATCACGATCACATGTCGACTACATAATGTATATGTCACTATTGCTATGGCATCATCATTCCCAAAATCCTCTAAAGTATCCAGACGTATCTCAATCATGAATCCTATCATATCACCGATATCATAATCCAGATCGAACTCACCGACTCATATCAATCCCAGGTATCATCCTCAAGTCCGTATGTGAACACAAAATCCCAAACCCATGTGAACACATATCTATGTAGAATCCCATCTATGCACATATGACGTGAGGATGTATGCAAGCATGTATGTGTGAGTATGTATGTGTAGTGCACCCACTACCCTAGGGTTTCGTAACCATTTACCAATCCAACATACCAATATCCATTTAAACATCAATAATTTGTCACAAGGAACATAAAATGATTGTTGGTGTGTATACGCATCCGTATATATCACCATGGACTGCGGGGGTGCTATACGCCATCCACCCGACTTCTCCCCGTAGATATAAATCTACTCACCTGGATGCCTCGGCTACTCTGATTCGATTCCAGCTCCACCATCTCCGCGCCACATGCGACGGCTCTGCACCCGATCCTAGGGATGTGCACAAGGAAAACAAGAGAATAAATATAAATAGTCGCGAACACAATTGACATAAGTCAACAACGCGCGTTAATTAAACGCGCACGCACCCGGCGCACAAACGCGCTCGCGACAACGCCAAAACTACAATTAGGGTCACTCTATGTGAATAACACCAAGCCTAAAACCCAATTGCATCAATTGCGCATTCACAACACATTTAATATTATAGAAATTAGGTTGTAGGTCAAAAAAATTTCAATTAAATTCAAATCGGTTAATTTCCAAAAATCTATTAAGCACCCATACACCCTTTTAGTTCAAGTCTTGACGTTTTTATCAATTCTAATGGCCACAAAACCCACACACTAACTTAGTTAATCCATACCAACATTTTCTAAAATTTTATCACATCAATTAAAAACCTAGTTAGCAAGGTTATATAATTAGGAAAAATTAAAAGTAACAATTAACAAATTAGCAACTAGACTAGGTTTTTATATGTCTTGAAATATTAATCTACACTTACTAATTTGATTTATTTAAAAAAACCCAAAACTCTAGTTCAAACCCTTTCTTGAAATCTAAATCTTAAAATTAAACCCATAATTAAACACTTAATTAGCTTAGATTACAACAATACTAACAAGGTAACAAATTGAGTAAGATTATACCTCACAAATCTTGTAGATCTCATAGTAAACTTAGCCTCTAAAAACCCATCTTGCTCCAAGATCCAAGCTTGATTTGGCCAAGGAAAATTGGTTAAAGGTTAAACTAGGGATTAATGAGACTTGTATTGGTTTTTAATGCAATTTTAGAGATTTTTTGATGAGGCAAAGAGGTGAGAAAATGTGGAGGGCTGCAGCAGGAAGCTCGGCCAGATGAGGGAGGAAGAGGGGTGTGTGGATGTGTGGGGGAAATTTCTAAGTCAAAGACACCCATACCTCACATGTATACACCCATGCTTGTATTCTTTATTCTATTCTTATTAAATTTCATTTCATTTTAATGAAGTGGGGGCAATGAGTGGGGATTGAGGGCTGGCAAGGCTGCTGGTTCAGCCAACTAGGGAAGGTTTTTGGGTGAGTGAGTGAGGAAGTTCCATGCAAAGAAAGCCCAAATCAACATGCTACATACCCCTTTGTTTATTATAATTTATTTAAGCTTTTCTTTTACATTTTCTAACCATCTTGACAAATTTCATTTCATTTCAGAAACAATATTTTTCATGTTAGTTTAAAGTGTCATGATGCACAAAATTGTTTCAACTCATTCCAATTTGTAATTTTCCCAAATTAAATGTATTAGTGACGGCTTAAAATAATATTAAAATAATTAATTTCGGAAAATTTTCCAGAAAATTAGAAATTTCACCAGTGGGTCAATAAGCACCAAATACTAGCAATTACATAGCTAGAATATTTATATTTAATTTTATAATAAAGATATTTGTATTTTGACTTTTTACAGAAACCCCCCTTATTTTACCGTTTTTTTCGAAATTTCACCGAAACGATTTTCATAACGTTACAATATGTGTCAAAAGATGCAAAACGCAGCCTGCCGCGACTACTCCGAAGGGCAACCTGCAAATACTGTGGCACAACGGGGGTGAGTTGCCAACTCGTGAATAGAAATAACATATAAAAGTAATCGCGAGCATGCACGTACTGCGCTACTCTAACATATGCCAGCAGATGATATCAATGCGAGGTAAGCAGTATGTACAATAATCATGCAAGTGCTCTATCAGGTGATATAACTACAGGATGAGATGCAATAATGAATGCTGAGCATGGGAATATAACATCTACACGGAATGTCAAGGTGGAATAAATATATATATGCACCACAAATCCCAACAACCCAGACGCCGGCACTCCCATCGGCCCTCAAATCCTGTACATCCCTGAGAATCACGAGTGCCCAACATCGGCACCCAAATAACATAAACACTCGTGTGTAGCATCGACACGCAAATCCTCCTCTATCGGGCATCCGTCAGTCCGGGTCAGCCCTCTCTCAATATATCGGGCATCCGTCAGTCCGAGTCAGCCCTCTCTCAATGTATCGGGCATCCATCAGTCCGGGTCAGCCCTCTCTCCACGTATCGGCCATCTGTCAGTCTGGGTCAGCCCTCTCTCAATGTATCGGGCATCCGTCAATCCGGGTCTGCCCTCTCTCAATGTATGCCACTCTTGCACCGAGAAAACACAGGGTGGGCGTACCGAAATATCATATCAAGGGAACCGGGTTTTTAAATGATTACATATTTGAAATGGCCACGGTTCCCAAATCCAGAAATCACATATAATCCCAACCAATATGCAAGTAAATGTGATGTGATAAGTGCATCATGTATGAATATCATGTCAAGTCACATAAAAGATGAGCTACAGCATAATGACCCGATGTGATATATGCATCAAGTATGAATATCATGGCAATTCTAACGGTGTGTGTGTATCATGCAGGGTAGTGCTCGTGCAACATGAACTGTCAGTAAGCGTGCGGTGTTCTATCAATTTTAGTTTATATACATATAGCAGGGAATGTAGTATGCACTAAATAGTAGCCATGAATAGTCAATGTATGTAAATGTAGCTATAAGGTCCTATCAGCCCTGACGTAGAACGCCATGCGGGCGATATCCCCGTAGATGTCAAATCTACTCACCGTAGTCTCTCGCTAGGTATAGCCAACGACTTGTTTCCCCTTCTGCGCGGCGTCCGCCGTACTCGCCTGCGAGCTTAGAATTACACAATATATCACATATAAGCTTGAAGTCACAAAAACACGACATTAAAGCCGAACTAGTAACTCGTGTCGTGAACCAAGCGCGGGTGTGCACGATACGCTAAAACGTGTGATTACGCGCCTGAAGCCACTCCGACGCGTCGCGATACACAGAAACCCAAACCCATACACATGTATCACGCGTGTCGCGAAGATTAAAATACGGGAAAATAGGTATTCACCTCCAGATTTTGATACAGAAATGATATTGTAAAACTATATACACTAAAATACTACACATAACAGCAGACTCCTGTGTCCCAAACCCCAAACCCCAACTCACTCATCTGGCCGCAAATTGCTGCCAGAAAGAATATTTCGGCGGCCTGGGTAGGGGGGTGGGCTCCCAGGTTTGGTGTGTGCACTCTATACCCCCAATACATGCTACAGTAATATCTAGTTTTGCTCTGAAACATCTCGGGTAGTAGCAGATCCTACAGAGCCTTAAATCAAGTTAAAATCCACACTTTTGCACTAAAATGGAACTTTATGGTATTTCTGCGCAAACTGAAACAAACCTGGCCTAAAAATAGCTCTAATAACACATAATAGAGCTAACCAAACTAACAAAACCCAAATCTAACATGTGAATCACAAATATCCTTTAATATCACTAAAATTGTACAAAAATGAGATTTTTGCTAAAGAATACTACAAGTTTATGGAAAAGGAGTGCTAACATGAGTTAATACCTTCAAAAGATCCTATGAAACACTAAAAATCCCAGCTCTAACACCAAGTGTGCAGATTTGCCTTCAAACACCCCAAAAAGCTCACCTTCCTAAGGTTTTGTGATGAAAAATGTGTTGATTTGTGTAGGTTTTGTGTAGGGATAAAAAGGAAATGAAAGAGGAGAAGAAAAGATGGAGAAAGATGGGGGGTTTCCCTGCTGGAATTCTCAGAATTCTGAGATGGGGAAAGAAAGAGAGAAGAGAAGGAAAAATGGGGTCAAAAGTCAATTTTTTTCTACCTAACACCATGCCTTCATATTCTATTCAATTTTGAATTATGAAAAGATTTATGACATGATTAAAATGGTGGGGATAAGTTAGCAACCATGCAACAAAAGAATGGCTAACACTTTAAACCTAGGTCTCAAAAATGGCTAAGTGTGCAAGTGTACAGTACAAAGCAAATTTTCCAATTTGCTAACACGACTAAAATAACTAATAATCCTATGTACACATATATAATAACACGTACAATTACTAATTATCACGAAAAACATTCTAACGGAAATTCAAAGTGTTACAATAGGTCTGCGATATGCCAGCACATAGCCTTAGTGCAAGTTGGAGATTGTTAGTGTAATATGCCCTAGAGACCATTATTATATAGTACTAGTTTGTATATTACATTTTGGAAGCTTGGGATATATAGATGGATTTATAACATTCTTGCTCAATATGGTAGTATGCTACTTGGTTTGTATCTATCTTAATATGTGTATATGTTTATTTTGACGTATCGCTAATACATATTGATAGAGCCCTTAGGATCTTTGCTTGACTACCAACGTTGTGATGGCAGTCACACTAGTATAGGCTGGGCAGTCTACAAGCACATCCTTATACAGGTCCCTAGTCATAGGATTATCGAGTCAGGGCATCGATACTCCAGAGTAGACTGGTGTATACGCTTCTCATCCCAGCATGGGAGATGGCATGTCCCACATCCATCAGTACGTCGTACTGGAGATAGTATGCAGGTGATCATTGGGTTATGAGTTACACTGGACGGACTCATGTGGTACTGCTGGTTGGTACTATACCTATCGCCAGGTAGCAGTTCCCAGGTGAAATGAGTACTGTTTAGTCCGTCGACTTGACACTGCTACTTCGCCTTAAGTGTGTTCCCACTGTTCTTAGATTACTACCCTACCACGGCTCTATTGAGTCATGCAAGAAGGTAGTAGTTGGGTGCAGTCCCGAAGCACTTGGAGGCAGTGGCGGTTAGATAGGATTCGTCTCTCCCAGTATTGGGGGTTGATGTCGCGTTGTGTTCGGAAAGCCATTACACAAAGTCCCAGGTCAGGGCAAGCGAGATTTACTGGTAGGTACTCCAGTAGTTTCTCAGGGTGTTTTGGGATGGACTCCGACACAACTTATTGCGCTATTAGGGGTCTGACGTTTACCACCCCTAGGCCCGATATGCGATACTCTTAGACGAACAGACCAGACTGTATGGAGATTTCCACGGACAGGCTCAGTAGGATTTCGGATGAGTTTGCTCATCGGCCTTCTTATCGACAGATACCTGGGTAGCGGTTACGTGCAGCCAGTACAGCTGACGTGCTTATGGTTAAACTCACTGCCAGTGTACTGTCGAGTCTTTAGAGTCCCACACAAAAATTTTCCCTGCTTCGGGCGAAACGATGTAGAGGTCGTATGGTTTTACGACAGGGTTCGATCACATACGTATACTTGTACACGTGTGATGTTCGAGCGGACAATACTAGTGGGCTTTGGTTTAAGCCGGATCCTAGTATTTAATTGTTGGATTAGTTTCGTCTCATTGTATTCGTGTTTCTCGAAACACGGATGCGGGTATGTATATACGGATGAGAGGGGCATTCTTGTAATTACTCAAGATTGTTATAGAAGGAGACACCTCATTAGGGTTTTGACCATTGACTTGATTAAAACAATTATGAGGTGGAGGAAAGTATTTGTTATTTTTGTAAATGATAATTGTGGCATGGCTATTTGTTTTGACCACTTGACTTGGATATTTTTTTGTGAGATATTTTGTGGAACTAGATATTTTGGGTGAGATATTTTCTTGCCATGCTTGTAGTCATATCAAGTGAGCCATCTCAATGTTATCATTATTAAAAACATTTTCTCTTTCCTCAAGTTCACTCTCTTCTTCTTCCTCTCAACTCATAGCTCTTATTGTCTCATGTGTTGAGAATCCAAGAGCTAGTGAGACTTACCTACCCAAAATCACTTTCTACTCATTCTAGGATACTTAGTTTAGCACACCAAGTGACCTAGTTGCCTCAACTTGGAGGTTAAGCTCAAGGTTGGAACTCTCGAGTGGATCTTCTTCGATTTCAAGAAGCCACGAGGAGGCGCTATGCATTTCCACTCTAAGGAGCTCACGAAGTGAAGGAGGACAGCGAGAAGACAAGAAGGACACGATACTACGAGGTATAACATTCATCCGAGTAGTTAAACCTCATATAGTATTCTAGCCAGGGTTTTATGTTCGATCCTTGCTTCAAGTCGGTGCTGCGAAGCCCGTAAAAATCATTTTTTGCTAATTTCGCCTCCTCGTGAATGCGTGGGGCGCGCGACATCGACTTACATGCGCATACCTTCTGGAGTGTGGTGACTTGAGTGGATTCCATCAAGTTATCATGCGATGATAGTTGGATCCCAATTCCCGCTGATGAGTAGGATTACTCCTCGGGTGATTTTAGATGATCCCGACTAATTCTCCTTTTAAGGTTTGAAGGAGAATTCGAGAAAACAGTGGGAGCCATCCTGATTAGATAAAGTGATTAACCATTCTGATCTAGGATAGACTGCACGCTGAGTGTTTCTCTTCTCTCTCTCTTTGGCAGTGACTATGGCCCGACCCTAGACTAAAACTAATGAACCAAGTTAACCGAACCTTCTTTAAAAACACTTTGGCTTTTGGATTGTCACGGAGTCGCATATATCATTGCCAATCCTACATCCCCTTTGCATTTCTCCAGAACACTTCGTATCACTACGAAAATCCATATTGCTTGGATATTCCATCGTATTGTTACATACGAACTCGAAGGAACTTGTTCTAGTTCAAGGATGGATTATGGTTCTGAAGAAATTGAATAGGATTATTCGGTTGTCTTTTCCCTTTACCTTCTCTCAGGTTGCGAGAGCTCCTAGTATTAGGAGAGTACACCTATTACGCTTATTGGATAGTCTTCTTCCAAACCATAGGCAGGTGCCAAAAGGTAGGGAAGGAAGAAAACCAATTAGCCTAAGTATGGTGTATAGAAGGTAATAAGTAAAGACATATAAAGGGATTAGAATAAGGGCAAAGGAAATTGCGACTACTATTATTCACGAGAAAACCGCGTATACCCCTGCCACTCCTACTTCACCTTTGCATTTCTCCAAAACACTTCGTATCACTATGAAGATCCATAATGCTTGGATATGCCGTTGTATAGTTACATACGAACTCGAAGGAACTTGTTCCAGTTCGAGGATGGATTTTGGTTCAGGAGAAATAGAATATGATTATGCAGTTGTCTTTTTTCTTCACCTTCTTTCAGGTTGCGAGGGCTCCTGGTATTAGGAGAGTACACCTATAAGTCTTATTGGATAGTTTCTTCTAAACCTTAGGTTGGTGCCGAAGGGTAGGGAAGGAAGAAAATCAATTAGCCTAAGTATGGTGTACAGAAGGTAATAAGTAATGACATATAAAGGGATTGGAGTGTGGGCAAGGAAGTTTACGGTTACTGTCATGAATCAGGATAGTGGAAGAGGCATTACTAGGAATACCAGGCTACCCCTTTGAAACATTTTCATGTTTCAGTTTCATTGTGCAGTGTTAATTGAAAACTGTTTTCCCAATTAGATTCTGACTCCAGGGTATGTATTTACCAGATTTGATTCTTACATTTGTATGGTATTAAGGATGATGAGTGGGAGTAAGATATTGGGAATTGGGTGATAAGATCCTTAATATATATCAGAATTCTTTGCAATTAGTGATATTTGAGGAAATCACCTGGGTTTTGCCTGACGAAAAATATTTGGTTTTGAATATCTGTTGTTATGCACCAATTTTAAACTGATATATCTGTACTTTTATTTTATAAAGTGAGATATAACTTTTTGAAATTATTTCTATGACATTTACCTATATCAGTTGGTGATTAGGTAAGCCGCTTACAACAACGATGTAATTCTTCTTAACCATAGTACATTTTTTCAACCTACGACTGTCACGACCCGAAGGTACGGAACGTGACTGACACTTAAATTACGAAACGTCTCAAGGCGTACGTAATCCAAGTAAGCCAAAGACCAGAAATCTAAACCATTAAAGAAATAGAGTGAAGGAAAACTTAACTTAAAAAGATGATTTTTGTAAAATAAAGTCACCTTAGAACATTTTAATGCATCAAATTTCTCGAAAATTTCGGCAGAGTCTCCTTTGTAAATACCGTCCCCCAAACGGGTACAACACATGAAAATACATATAAATAATGAATAAAGGTATCCCCAAGCGGGAGCTAGCTCTTCGCCAATGGCAGAATCACAACCACATGCAATATATATATATATATATATATATATATATATATATATATCAAAAGTGCGAAATAAGCATCTGAAAGCAAGAAATGAGAAACACCACGTCGGCTCAAGTGACCATCGACACCAAATACCACAAATACAAGTCTCACGAGTCTCACCGTCTAGTCCAATAAACAAGGGTAGATGGAGTATGCTAGATATGAACAAAAGTATCTTCGCAACCCACCTATGAGCAAAGCTGCAAATCAATGCAATGAAGCAAAAAGAGGAAGTACGCCCACCGCTACTGCGCTGATGGGTCGAACCTGCAAGATACTGTGGCACAACGGGGGTGAGTTGCCAACTCGTGAGTAGTAAGTAACATCTAATAAGGCTATCGTAAGCATGCATGCAAATGCGTCTCAACCTACGCATATCGATATGATACGATGTACTAACATGAATGCATAATCAAACACAAAACCTGAACAAGTCTGGTATGAGAAAATCTTTGTTCTTAACTTAGAAAAACCTCTGTGCAATAAACTGAAGTATCATCAATGAAATCAACAGAAAATCCGTGTCAAGCATCGACGCAACACACACACACACACACACACACCCCAATATCTCAATGTCGCAATATCTCTATATCTCAATGTCTCAATATCTCAATGTCTCAATATCTCAATATCTCGGGCTCCGTCACTCCGGATCGACCCATATCATAAAATCTCACGACTACGTCGGTATCCTCCGGATATCCACCGCGTCAAAAATAATCGGTCGGTAGTGCTCCCCTGTCGGGCTCAACGCCATCTATGCGATCTTCTTGCCCCGAGGTACCGCACTGGGTCCACTATGTACCCGCAGACGGTGCATCCCCCTTCTCGAATCGGGTATATGATACCGCTCAAGAACCGATAAAACACATGGTGGATGCCACACACATCATATCATGAGAAAACCAAAAATTTCTACTTTAAAATGATAAGAGGTTTATAAAATCCTTGCGGTTTTCCCCAAAATCCATAAATCTCATAAATACTGAAATCCTTGAGAAGAATCACAATATGTAAATATATCGGTGATGATGGATGTCTATGATACGATAGTATATACCATGCGAAGTACGGCTAGAAGCTATGCATGAATCATGATGCAATGAGGTATGTATATATGACTAACAATCCTACGTATCCATCCTGATGAAATGACTATACAAGTACAAGTCTACAGATCATATATGATGCAATGCACAGATACCGATTCTAAGCAAGTTCTATAGTGTTCGTGACATAGCAATTACCAAAGGCGTGTGTGCGCATGAATAGTGCACGTGCGGCATGAACCAATGGTAATGGTGTAAGTGTCCTATGAGATAATATCATATATATCTATGATGATGCAATGGAATGAGATGAATGACTAGGAGACTACGCATATAAATACAAGCACCAATAGTAATCCTGTCTATCGGGCGCCTCGAGCCATCCAGACGATCCCCCATAGATGTGTACATCTACTTACCGGGACACCTCGGCTAATCTGATCCGATCTCACCCTTGTTTTTTCGCGCCACGCCGGACGCCTCTGCACCCGATCCTAGAATCGCACATAAGTAAATAAGATAATAGATATGTAAATAGTCGCGGACACAAACGATACAAGTCAACCATGCGCACTAACTGGACGCGCACGCACTTGGTGCAAAAAACGGGTTTGCGACAACGCCACAAACCACAACTAGGGTCGCTAAATGTGACAACTACTAATCTTAGAACCCGGTCGCACCAATCGCGCATTCAAAACACATTAAATATTTTAGGGAAAAGGTAGTAAATCATCAAAACCTCAAACTTAATTAAAATCGATTTATTCCAAAAACCTAGTAAGCATCACTTAACCATTTTAGTGCAAATCTAGATGTTTTAACAAAACTAGTGGCCACAATATTCATTTAATCTCTTAATTAGGCTACACAATTATTTACTAAAATTTAATCTCACCTATTTACACATAATTCAAGAAATTAGTTTGCAAGGATATTTAATTAGGACAATTAAAAGTAACAATTAGTAGATTAACAATTAGACTAGATTTTTGCAAGTCTTTAGATATTTGACTTCGCATTGCCGCCATAATTAGATGATAAAACCTTGATTTAAACCAAACCCTTCTCTTAAACATGCAAATCTTGAAATTAAACTATACTAAGACCTATTTAAAAATTAGATTAAATCCATAACTAACAAGGTAACAGTTTGAGTATGATTTATACCTTACAAATTTTGAGATCAAACATGCAACTTAGCCTCCCAAAAAGCCATCTTGCTCCAAGATCCATGCTAGATCGGGCCAAGGAAAATTGGGTAAAGCTTTAATTATGAATTGGTGAGACTTTGTATGGATTTTTGATGCATTTCATGAAGATTATTGGAGTGAAATGAGGTGGGGAAAATGGGGAAAATGGGGAAAAGGGGCTGCAGAATTTTGGGCAGAGAGAGGGAAGAGGGGAGGTGTGGGGGGGGGTGAAAGTCTAGGTCAAAACTCCCATACCTCATTTATTACACCCCATGCCTTCTTTCTCTATTCTTTTTATTTTGTTTTATTTTGATGAGAAAATGGAGTTGGAATGAGATGAAGAAGTGGAGTTGAAGGAGATGGGGGGCTATGAAGGCTCGGCCAGCAAGGAAGGAAGAGGTTTTTGTGTGTGTGTGAGAGATTTCATCAAATCAAACTCTCCCCATTCCTCATTTATTATACACCATACCTCTTGTCTATTTTTATTTTATTTTTCTTTTCACTTATTCCCTTCTACAAAAATCTAGAACATGCAAACTAAAAGTGTAGGTTAACAAAATGTGATTAGGTGTCATGGTTACCTAAACTTGTTTAGGTTATTGTTAATTTGTAATTATCACCAATTTAGTGTATAAGTGTATGATTAAAATAATAATTAAAAATATTTAATTAAGTAAACTAGCAATTCATAAGTGACTAATTAAATATCAATACTAGCCATTACATAGTTAAAATAGATATATTTAAGTCTATGTGGAAAAATAATTATACCTTGGTTTTTTAGGAAAAAACGTTTTATCACTAATTAACACAAAATCAACCTAGACGAATTTTCAAAACGTTACAACGACGCATAGGGTTTGAGTTATTGAACCCATGGGACTTATACAAAGTATTCTATGTTGTCCAGTGTCCGTAAGGACAAAGGGGTTGGTACTCGTACTATATTCTGTTTACTCATGACTTCTCCAGTTCTAGACAAGTATTTCGTAGAAATACAAGGTCCGGATTTTGAGAAGTTATAGGTATAAGAATGAAGTAGAGAATCATATATTGCAAGACAAAGGGTTGGTACTCCTACTATATTCTCTTTACTTTGACTTCTCTGGTTTTAGAAAGTATTTCGTTGAAATACAGGGTCCAGGTTTTGAGAAGTTATAGGTGTAAGAATAAAGTAGAGAACTATTTGTTGGAAGTATCAGGATTCTTTGAGGTAGTCAAAAATGTAGATACATGTGCTAGGTATTCCGTTGTAATTAATGGTTTTGAGAACTTGCTTCTCTTTCAGGTTACTCATATGTGGATATATTCCTAGATGAGTAATGTTGTTTGGCCTTCTTCCAATTGGTTGATATACACTGGAAACAGCTGCATGATTTTCGAATCTGGTTACAATTAAATTAGCGCCTTAGTTTCTATATGGATATAGAATGGATTCATATCTTAACGATGTTAAGGTATATGGAGTTGTCTGGCTGATGCTTAAAACCAGAATCCTAATAAACTCTAGGCATGTTTCGGTAATGGAAGTATGTGGGTTATCCCGGGCTTTGACAAGGGTTAACTTTCTACCATCAGGAAGATCAATAATTATATTGTTCTTGACTCGCCACCAGTTTTAATAAAATGGATTCTTTTCAGAAAACATTAGTGGAAGTATGGTAGAACTAGAAGTGATTCCAGAACCACAAACGATTACAGAAAATTTAATAGAACCTAAATTTCAATTAGTTTCGACGATCCATTAGCCACTCTGCAGATTTGGTGGGTAACCTCAGGCACCCTGGAGGCACTTCGGTATCCTCAAAGACGGTGACAGGGAGGTTTATGATTACCCAAACTTTCCACTGCTGCTGTTCTAGACTATGATACTTGGCAGGGGGATGAGTATAACGTCGTTCTAAACTAGCTTTAGAAGTGCACGTGTATATGACTCTGCCAGAGGGTTGTTGTAGTCAGTGGGAGCAGCGGAAGCATAGTGGGCAAGTAGCTTATGTCTATTTATAGACTAAAGCAAGTATAGCGGAAATTGATCATCTATTTTTGATTTGACAGTCATAGGTTTTGACTTCGTCGGAATAGAAAATGGATCTGGTAAGAAGGTAGTAGGGAGAGATGTCCTGGTATTTGGATGACATGCTCTTGATAGGAAGTGATATTCCTATACTACGATCGGTTATACTGTGGTTGTCACAAGGTAGTTTCTCCACATAGGATATAGATAAAATATCAGGGATTCTAATGACTAGATCTAAGGTTTTAGATCTAGATTTAGGAAGTGTCCCAATTCGGGTACTTTGACATTATTCTAAAGTATGTTAGAATGGACGACTCCTGGCGTGGTGGTGTGCCCGCAGGTGATGGAGTCACCCTCTCTAAAAAGATTTCTTTTAGACTGATGAGGAGAGGGATTTGCATGATTAGCATATCGCTTACTTAGGAAATTGAATCAATTATGAGATGTCAAGTACAACACCAGATATTACTTTTGCACAAGATGCAATAATCGTATATATATTAATCCAATCCAGGAGAAACATTGGGAAGCAGTTATGAACATAAGTGGATGATCTCGAGATATGGTAACGACAGCCTCTTTCGAGAGACGGTTATCATTTCAGGCTTCCAAGGTGACCTGGATGACAGAGTAGCTGTTTGAGTTATAGTTTTCCCTCTTTTGAGGGACAATATGTTGGACAAGAGTTCCAAGTGGATACTATGGAAGGGATAGCACAGGATACTGATTAAATTCAGTGGATGATACAGTCTAAGAAATTTGTTGGATTTAGAGTTCATTAGTGAACTAGGTCCCATCAGATATCCAGACAAATTCTAAGACATGTATTGCTCATTTTGGGAGATAGTCTTTCTCCGCGAAGTTGAGATAAAGAGAGATATAGAAAGAAACACTGGAGCGGATCCACTCACTGAGGATATTTCTCGAACGCAATAGTTTCACAAACGGGCTTTGTGAGACTGATTCGTAGAGAAGTGTGGTGTTCGGTATCACATGGGCTGTGAGTATGCGACACCACAATAATTAGCCTTAAGTGCAAGTGGGAGATTGTTGGCTATAGTGCCATCAAGTCAATTATTGAATCGCAGGCACACGATTGCGATGATTGAGGGAAAACAAATACAGATAGAAGAGACTTACTCAAAATGATAGTATGTTATCTGGTTTGTCTTTATCATCATGTACATACTTTATGTGGTATTACAGATCACTATTATATGTTGATAGAGCCCATAGGATTCTTGCTTGACTACCAGCATTATAATGGCGATCATATATGTGGGAACTTGGTGGTCTATAAGCACATCCTTAAATGTCCCTAGTCGTGGGAGTATCGAGACTGGGCATCAATACTACAGAGTAGACTAGTGTATACAGATCGAGTCCCTGACGAGGGGCAGTGGCCAGGTCTCACAAGCCATTGGTGTTAGTTTGTTCATCTAAGATAGTATACAGGTGCTCATTGGGTTATGAGTACAGTGGATGGACTCGCCGGGAACCTGCTAGTTGGTAGTATACCTATTGTCAGATAGCAGTTCCCAGGTGACATGTGTACAGGTTAGTCTGTCGACATGAGACCATTATTTGTCTTGTGTGAGTTCCCACTGTGCTTTGATTACTACCCTACCACCACTCAAAAGAGTCGTGCAAACAGGTTTTAGTTGGGTACAGTCCCAAGCCACATGGAGGCAGTGAGCGGATCGTCGGGGATTCGTCTCTCCCGGTTTTGGGGGTTGATGTAGCGTTGTGCACGGGTGGCCATCACCAGAAATCCTTAGACAATATAGTCGAGAATTACTGATTTGGATCAGTAGTTTCTCAGTTGGTGATGGGCTTCATACCGACACGAAATGTCACGTTATTAGGGGTTTGACTTTATCCACCCCCCTAAACTCGATATGTGATACACTTAGACGAACAGACCGGACTGTATGGATATTATCACGGATAGGATCGGTAAGGGTTAGGATGAGTTTGCTCGTCGTCTTTCCTTTCGCTCAATACCTGGATAGCCGTTATGTACATCTAGTGCCGCTGACGTGCTTGTGGTTAAACCCACTGCCAGCATATTGACGAGTCTTTAGAGTCCCACACAGAGGGTTTCCTTGCTTCAGGCAAAACGATGTAGAAGCCGTATGGTTTTACGGCAGGGTTCGATCATATACGTGCACTTATGCACGTATCATGATTCGGACGGATAATACTAGTGGCTTTGGTTTAAACCGGATTCTAGTATTATATTGTTGGATTATTTTCGTCTCATTGTATTCGTATTTTGTTGAAATACGGATACGGGTATGTATATACAGATGAGGGTATTCTTGTAATTTATTACAAGGTGCTTCTAGAAGATGCCACCTTATTTAGTTTTAACCATTTAAGATTAAATGGTTAATGAGGTGGAGAGGATGAGGTGTTGTATGCATTTATTGTAGCATGGCTTTATAGTGACTCAAGGTTACTAGTCAAGCATGCTTGATATTTGTTTTATTGTGAGATATTTTGTTAACTTGAGATATTTTGTGTTGACTTAAGATATTTTGGAGACTTGAGATATTTATGAAAGGCTTCATTATTGCTCACAATACTTAGCCATTTTTCTTGGGTAACCTCACACTCTCATCCTCAAGCTTCTTCTTCTACCTCCACCCTTCAAGTCTCATGTGTTGAGAAACCTAGGGTGTTTGGAGACAAATTAATCCATCAATATATTCTACATCCTCTAGGCTATCTAGTTTAGCAAACTAGGTATCCTAGTTACCTCGACTATGAGGTTGGAGCTCGAAATAAAAATCCTCAGGTGGATCATCTTCGATGGAGGGAGACCGGAGATCAAGCTTGATCATGGAGGCCTCTAGGAGCTTGAGGTGGTGGTTAAAGACTGAAGGACACAGATCATTCGGTATAACCATTCTTAACTCCTTTTATGTTTTCTAGCTTTAGGGTTTATGGTCGATCCGTATTTCAGGTTGTTCTAGCTCCAGTTTAGAAAAATTTTGTTCCGCATACGGCCACGGTTTGATGGCCAAGGCGCTTGCATAACCCAACAGAGTTGATGTTGTGCTATGCTCGATTGGCTATAACAAGAAGTCCCTGGCCAGGGCTGTTGATGAGATTTACTGGTAAGTGTTATCAGTAGTTTCTCGTACCGTTGTAGGCCTTACATCGGCATGACTTATCAAGTTATTGGGGTCTGACGATTCCACCCCCAGACTCGATATGAGACATATCAGACGAAGAGACCGGACTGTATGGTAAGTGTTACCTATAGGCTTCATGGGAGTTTGGAGAAGCTTGCTTATTGATCTTCTATTTGTTCACTACCTGGGTAGCCGTTACGTCCAGCTAGTACCGCTGACGGCTTGTGGATGACTAATGTGAACATCACCTACTGCTGGCGTATTGACGAGTCTTTAGAGTCCCACATAGAAGTTTCCTGGTTCAAGAGAAACGAAGTAGGGCTCATATGTCGATATGTTCAGGGGCCTGATTAAATACGAGTATGAGATACCGTATTGTAATCTGGCGGCTATTTGTTATCAGTTAGGTTATTTATGATATAACCGGATTATTGAATCAAGTGTTGATTTAATAATGTGATATACAGATAAATGATATTAGTCGGTTATATGTGATATAACCGGGTTATTAAATCAAATGTTGATTTAATAATATGATATATATATATATATATTTGATATAAATGTATATTGACTAATATCATTGCTCACTAATTATATGCTTATCTTTATATATATATATATATATATATATGAAGCATGACATGGTTTTTTCTATTTTTAGAAAATAGAAATTGAGGTGGAAAGGGAGACTTTTGTGGTATGGAACATAGCATGGCTTATTCTATTTTATATTCATTTGCTTACACTATTGAAGCATAGCTACAATTTATAAGTGTTAAAAATTATATGCTTCAATGATGTGTGAGCTTTGAAGAGCCATTCTACACTTCATTCTTGACTAGAGTTATTTTTCTTCACTTGAGAGCTCATGTGATGAGTTGCTCTCTAGCTCTCTCGATCTTCTTCACCTCCACCTCCAAGCTCAATCCCTCACATGAATAGTGAACCATTGAGCTTGTGAGAACCCTAGTGAGCAAACAACACCCCTACTTCACCATCCTACACTATATCAGCGCTTTGGTGTAGTGTGTTTACTTCACTAAAGAGTTTAGTGAAAAGGTAGCTTGGATTAGCGGACTTCGGGTGGATCATCTTCGGCACGAAGGTCATCGAAGAAAGTTCATTCAACCTTCAAGTGGAACCTAGTGGAGTCGTGTGGACCACAACTCGGAGCTTTAGAAGAGAAGGACATAGTCTATAAAGGTTGTAGCCATCCATCTCTTAGTGTAAAGTTTATGATATCAAGCTAAACTCTAATCATCTAGTTTAAGATCTTGGTTAGTGTAGATTAGCACCCCGAAATTTTTAAAAATGGCATGCTTGATGCTAGTAAAACCCAGTGGTGGTGCAAACATACACTTTCATGGTATCAGATCCAAGGCTAGAAGATTAGACGATGTTAGATAAATTACGAAACCGAAACAACTCCGAAACAGTCGCATCGAAACCCTATTCTCTATCGAATTTTTAATGGACTCTGAAATTTTTTTAAACAAGTACAGAATGTTGCATATGATGTAACTAGAACACAAACCAAAATTGAGACCTAAAACCCTACATTTCACCAGCCACAAGCTCGATTTGGCCGGCCTGGCCGGTCCCCCTAGGTCAGAATAGGCTCGAGTTTGTTTGGTGTTCTGTATGCTTAGTTTTGGGGTTTCAGGTTATGTTTGATTAGCCCAAAATTGTATGTGATGTTAATTTTGTTAAGGGGCTAATACGGAGTGTTTCGTAGTCGTAACTTTTACATCGTTTGGGGTTTAAGTTTGATATGTGATACAGTAGTTGGAATCCATATTAAATTAGTTTTGTGAAAACTAGTTTGTTTGTAAATCTAGCATGTTAGTCTCTTTTGATCGATTGCCACGAAGTTTCGATTTGGATCGAAACTCAGTCGCAATCATGTATCGTACGCGAATACTCGTCAGATAACTTTACTAAGTAGCTACGCCCCATAGCCCCGACCAAGTGACTTTAGGAGAATCCCATTGCCAAAAGCATCCACTCGGGAGCTCGCGGCCACGGTGTTCCGACTAAGTGCACTTGGTCGACGGCATCGGGGGTGCGGCCATCTACTAAAGTTCCCGACGAGTATTCGATCGGGTAGTCGGGAATCTTGTTGAATTACACAACTAAGTTATTGAAAAGTATTTTCGATATAAGACTAAAATGAAAGGTTTATAGGTTAGGCATGAAATCCAGAATATGAGATATTTCGGGTTTATGATGTCTAAGGTAATGCGGATTCTAATTATTGTAGTTTTTCATTTCTTTTCTGCGACTGTAAGTGTAATATGTAGGGTATCCTAAATCTCGTTGCTATATGTCAACGGAATTTGGGATACACGTATTTACTTACGTTGATGACATGTGATGTTATGTATTGCTGTGATATGTTATATTGGATCGTCGTGAATGAATAGTCAGGGGTTTTATGTGAGATGGGAGTTTTCCAATTTTCATTCATGTAATATTTGTATGTAATATTCTTTTATTTGGACACTTCCGGGTTAAGGATGATGTCACCATTGATGTATATTATTTACTTTTACGCATTAGAATAGACCCAAGGCGGGGAGCACAAGTAACCGGGTTCTGGAGTCCATTTGTCATGACCCGAAATGGCACGTGACTAGCACTTGAATCATATGAAGTCTATTGGACCCCATCTAATTCAAGTAAGCCAAAAACCAAGAAATCTAAACCATTTGAAAAGAGAGAGAAGGAAAAGTTTAGTTTTAAAGCGAGTGGTTTAACAAAATAAGCCGTAGTATGCATTTTTTAAACATCAAGTCTTTTCTGAAAATTTCGGCAGAGTTTCCTTCGTAAATACTGGCCCCAAACGGGTACAAATATGCATAATATAAAGGCATCCCCAAGCGGGAGCTAGCTCATCGCCAATTAGCGGACACAACCACGCAATGCAATATAATGTACAACGCCGAAGGGCGAGGATCAAACTCAGAAGAAAACAAAAGGAAAACCATAATAATAAAGCGCGCGACTCTAAGGTCGAAGGAATATACAACTGGTCTTCTAAGGCTATCAAATAATACAAGTCTGGTTGATGGAGTTTACTAGATACAGCTGAAATAATAAAGTACAATGGTGGTCACGATGCAAGTGAACCCACCTACCAAAGCAATCACCCGGAATGAAAAAGTGTGACAGCAAAGCCAGCAAGGAAACCTGTACGGCAAAACCTGCAAAAAACAGTGGCACAACAGGGGTGAGTTGCCAACTCGTGAGTAGAAAACATCACCGAGGAGAAATCGCATGTATGACTCAATCCTTGGTCATACGATAATAAAATATCCTCAAAATAATAGCCTGAACCATCTACATATAAGTATAATACCACGTGCTCGTGTCAGTGACTCAGATAGCAACATATCATATATATGATGTATGAATGCATCGAAGTGAAAACAGAATACATCATGAAAGAGAAAACTGTTTTCTTAATATAGTGAGATTTTTGTATATATAAATAGAGGTATCATCAATGAAATCAACATAAAACCCGTGTCAAGCATCGACACAAAACATATATCCAAATATCCAATATCTCAGGCTCCGGCTATCCGGACTGGCCTATATCATAATCTCAATACCTCAAAGTCTCAATATCTCGGGCTCCGGCTATCCGGACTGGCCCAAAATATATAATCTCACGACTACGTCGGTATCCTCCGGATATCCACCGCGTCACAAATAACCGGTCGGTAGTGCTCCTCTGCCAAGCTCAACGCCATCATCTGTGACCTTCTCACCCTAGGGTACCGCACCAGGTCCACCATGCACCTACAGATGGTTCCTCCTCCTCCTCAAATCGGATGTATGATATCGCTCATGAGCCGAGAAAACTCATGGTGGACACCTCTCAAATCATATCATGAGAAAACCGCAATTTTCTATCTTTAAAATGATAATAAGTTTATAAAAATCCTTGCGGTTTCTCCAAATCCATAAATCTCATGGAAATCCGAAATCTCAAAATCACGATGTCAAAAAACAGTGAATGTTGGCATACAGCCCCATAATATTGTATAACAAATGAATATATACATGCATGAAATATCAAAGTAATAAATGCAGTATTTAAACTAACATAGTAATGACATACCGAAACTATCAGCTAACAAGCGATATCAGTAAGGTAATGTTCTCTAATGTGTACGTGACATGGAAACTTACCGATGAGGATGTGTGTGAGCCGGCAAGCAGGTGTACGTGGAGCATACGCATCATCGGTAATGGTGCTGGTGTCCTGACAACAGGTTTCATAATAACTAACGAAAACACATATAAGCATGCAATGTGATACGAATAGCAGGAATATATGGCAAATGAATAGTAAATGCAACAATAAAGAATGTACATAATATATATGAATCATGTAGTTTTGGCATTTGAAATAACACGAATAGTGGTGTTTAGAAAATAGGGGCTACCGTGTTTTTAAGAAAAGGTACGTCCTTTGAAATATCTGTAGTATCCCTTGGCCTGTCTTTGAAATACTCACGACTCGTTAGTTTTAGAAATAAGTATGACTCGAGCCCAGTCTAACACCTACTAAGTAAACTACAGGACTAGACTAACAGACTAATCGAAAGGGTCAGGAAAACCACCTAAGTTTGAGTCGATATATATATATATATAGTAGTCTGTGATCCCGCCTCAATAGTATCACGTACGATAAAATATATATAATATGACATCGTCGAGTCAAGGGTGCGTATCTATTATCATAATTATAGCTCGTACGGTAAATCCATCGTACAGCATCCCAAATCAGGGTACGGGTCAACTATCACATTTATGTCATTATTTATCTGGTATCATTATCATCATATCCCGAATTAAGGGTACTGATCTCAAGTCTAGTACATACTGATACCATCAACATATAATCGCGTGTGTATCAAAACACATCGCCTATCAATCCACTATACTATCATGTAGTATAACATAACATGACCCAAATCACACCACTGATCTCACAACATCATGTCCAATCACATCGACTCATCTCCAAGTATCATATACTATCCTCATCATCCAAGTATATGTATATATATATATACATATATATATATATACATACTCACATACATATATGTATATATATATATATACATATCCCCATATACGCACAAGAACATCGAATGTATGCGTGTGTGTGTGTGAGTGTGTGCAAAACATTACTCTAGGGTTCGCTACAAAGAAACTAAGCTAAAAGCATTTTCCTACAATTACGCTAAAACTAACCCAAATTCACCTAAACATTTCATGCTAAGTATACACATCTCATAAAAGAACACATATATATATATAACGCATCAATGCTACGAAACTGTGGGGGTGCTATACGCCATCCACCAGACTTCCCCCGTAGATATATATCTACTCACTTGATCCTTGCTTGTCGAAGTCGATGTCGATATTCTCTTCCTCGTCGTTCAAAGTCCACTTGAGGGTACCTACATATATACACATATAGCATCGTAAACAGAAATCACGCATGAAACCAAAACGGTACACGTATCACACATAGGTTAAAACCTATGGTCTACGCACGCAAGAAGAACCAATACCCCTCGACATTGACGTACAAACGCCAATCGATCGAGGCAACATCAAAAATACCCAAGTTCAAGTTACAGAATTCGCAAACGAAATCAGAAATGATACAATACACTTCCAGATTTTACCCTAGATGAAATTAGTCAATTTTGCACATGTGGAGGTCTAGTTTACAGAAGATAGGCCATGAACCAAACACGGAGCCACACACCCCCACCCTGGCCGCAATTTACGGCCAAAAAGAATAAAATTGCGGCCACACAGTGAAGTTGGGGTCTCAGGTCTCGGGGTTAGCTTCCTAGGTTCCTACTTGTATCACTGTAATTGCTAAATATTTTTCAGGTGCCTCAGGTCGTAGCAGATCCCTAAACTTCATCACAATTCCCATAATTTTCCGATATCGGTGTTTTTAAGTTCATGTTTCGGGGTTTTAATCTCTGTTTTTGTCCAGAATTCTAGCACTAGAGGGGTTGCATGGCCTCTACTAACCTCAATTCACATTTCACATCTCATAAATTTCCCTAACCCTCATCTTGGAATTTTCCAAGATCACTAACCTCACTTAATCGATTCAAAACTAACATGGATGCTAAAGGAATTGAAATACTACACTAATGGTAAAGAATATACCTCATTTGGCAACTCAAGAAAAAGTTGCCCCAAGTACTCAAAATCCAATTTTTCTTGATCCATCATGGTTGTAGTGAGCTTGTGCATGTTTTTGGTGAAGGGAATGATGTGTTTTGAGGTGGAAATGTGGGTGTTTTGAGGAGGTGAGGGAGGTGGAGGGAGGAGGGCAGCCATGAGAGGAAGTGGAGGGAAAATGATGAATGAAAATAATGAAGAAACAAAGTGCTATGGTTCAAGGTGACCCCTCACCCCCCCCCCCTCTCTCCCTCTCCCTCCAAGCCCATACTCCCTTGTCCCCCCAATTCTTTATTCCCTTTTTCTATTCTCTTTTCCTTTTTCTTTTCTTCTCTTTTCTTTTCTTATGGTTTTATTTTGTAAAGCAATTGCAAAAACACAATGAAGACTTGAAATCATGTTTCATAAAAATGTAACAAGTATGACTTTAAAATGTGACATGGTGCATGTCATGAAGCCTAATCAAGATTAATGCACGATTAGTGATAATTAATCACTCTTTGGCATAACTTGTATGAAATAAATTATATAAGAATTCATGAAATGACTAAATCTCACAATTTCTTTAAAAATCAACATTCAAATGCATTTTCCAAAAATTCCCAATTTCTCGGTATATAATTATACCGCATCATTAAAATATTCATAATATTTATTATTTAATTATATAAATTCCCAAAAATAATATTTTATTTTTCTGAAATGTTACACCAGTGGGAGACCATCTCGAGGAGTCGAGACCGGGTCTCCTAACTCTAGAATTGGCAGGGTTGCTTGCCACTCTCGTAGGGGTCTAGGGATGTGGGATTGGTTATTCATTACGACCGTGGAATCCGTGTTTTTCATTATTGCCTTAATTTAAAACACGGATCTCCTAGTATATCCAATATTTCATATGATGACTTCTGCTGCTTGGTTCTGTGATGTGATCATATAACTGCATGAGACGAATACTTTATATATATGATATATAATAAACGTTGCTTATGTTTTGCCCCCGCGCTAGTCCAGCCCCCGCTCTGCCGTTAGTTAAGTAACTTAACGGTGCATGACGGGCCCCGTGGCGAATGCGGATGGCATAAGCGTACGTTCTATTTTCTTTTCATTTTCTGTGATGTTTAGGAAATATTAATTGATGGGACTTCATTAATAAGATTAATGAAAAGAAAAGAAACCTAAAGATGTTGTAGAATCAAAATTTTAAAAGGGTAGCTCTAGTTCTTGTTTTGCATAGTGGTATTCCTTGATGAATATCTAGCACCACATTCGATGAGGAAAGAGCTGAGATCCCTTCACCGGGAGTGACCTCTTTAGCAAAACTAGCAAATGCTACAACCCACTCGGTTTTGTTTTAATAGCTTCTCTAGTTCTCGTTTTGCATAGTGGTATTCCTTGATGAATATCCAGCACCATATTCGATGAGGAAAGAGTCGAGATCCCTTCACCGGGAGTGACCTCTTTAGCAAAACTAGCAAAAGCTACAAAAACACTCCTTTTCAAATCACTAGATTCTACAACGATATCAAGTTCATTAAGTTAAAGGTTTTCTTCAAAACCAGCCATAGCCCTCAGTCATTTCAGATATGTGCTATTTAGTATTCGTGCTACGTTTGTTGACTATGTTAAGGCGTAGTGTGCAGTAGCTAATTAGTGCTTATCTACAACAATATGATGCGATTGGATTAGGGTTGTCGTATGGCTTTGTTGACTATGTTAAGAGTCGTACGGGTGGGTTTAATCCAATCAAGAAATGACGGGTTGAACTTGGCTAGCGCTTATGATTTGTTGACCTTGTTAAGGTCATAAGTGGCTAGGGGTAAAAACATATATTGGGAATTTCAAGTGTTGAAATTTGAAATGAGATTGCATACCTTCTATATGATAGTTGGATCCCAATACCCACTACGAGTAAGTGTTATTCCTGGAAGAGTTTTCCACTTTACAATTAGCCGATTCATTAGGTGTCTAATAAAGGTGTTAACGGGGTGATGCCCCTGTGGAAACGAAATTATTTAATTAGTTCCATGCGAAAGCATGGGGAGACTCCCTCGGAGTACCATTACCTGCCTGGCCGAACGATTGGCGAACTTGTAGGGTATAATTAATCCCGGATAATCTTACCTTTTAGGGTTTGAAGGAAGATTTGATAAAAACAGTGGGAGCCATCCAAATTAGATAAAATAATAACCAATCTAATCTTGCAAAGAGCGCACGCAAAGTGATTATCCTTCTCTCTCTCCTGATAGCGACCAATGACACGCCTTAATCAAGATAATAAAATGGATGTATTGACCGAACCCACTTATTATATTGGGCTAGGTTCCGCTCTTGTCATGACCCGAAAAGTACGGAACATGACCGGTACTTAAATTACGAAACGTCTCGAGGTGTACGTAATCTAAGTAAGGCAAAACCCAGAAATCAAAACCAAAGAAGAATAGAGTGAAGGAAAAACCAATTTAAAGCAAGTAGTTTTAATCAATATAGGCCGAAGTATGTATTTTTAAAATCTCAAGTATTTTCTGAAAATTTCGGCAGAGTCTCCTTTGTAAATACTGGCCCCAAACGGGATACAACATGAATAGTATACGAAATGCAACAAAAGGTATCCCCAAGCGGGAGCTAGCTCTTCGTCAAACGACGGCCACAACCACGCAAGCAATATAATATACAATGCTAAGGGCGAGGATCAAAACTCAAAGAAACACAAAACATCAAGAAAACCCAAGAATAATACAACGCGCGACTCTAAGGTCGAAAGAATAACAAATATGGTCTTCTAACTCTCTCAAATATACAATCTGGTTGATGGAGTTTCTAGATACAACTGAAATAATAAATACACAAGGGTGGTCCTGATGCAAAGAACCCACCTGTCAAAGCAATCACCCGGAAAGAACAGTGTACCAGCAAGCCGCAACGAAATTTGTACGGCAAAACCTGCAAGGAACAGTGGCACAACGGGGGTGAGTTGCCAACTCGTGAGTAGAAAACATTTACGACTAGAAATCGCATGCATAACGCTATCCTAGGTCATATCGGGTGATATCCTCAATAAAAATCCTGGTCCATCTATGTATAGTATAATACTACATGCTCGTGTCAGTGCCTCAGATAGCAACATACCAGATATATGATGTATGAATGCATTACGAATGGAAACAGGATATATCATGAGTGACACAACTGTTTTCTTTAATCAATGAGATTTCTATATGTATGTCAATCATGTATCATCAATGAATGCAACAGAGAAATCAGTGCCAAGCATCGACACAAAACATAAGTCTCGGTATCAAATCTCAATATCTCAAATCTCAAATCTCAAATCTCACATATCAATACCTCAGGCATCCGTATCATCTGCGGGATCGGCCCTCGGGCTCCGGCAGAACGGATCAGCCCATAACATCAATCTCACGGCCACGAACGGTATCCTCCGGATATCCGCCGCACCAGGTAAAATCACCGGTAGGTAGTCTGCCCCTGCCAGGCTCATCGTCTACTACTCGAACTTCTTGCCCCGGGGTACCATACCGGGTCCACCATGTACCCGCAGACGGTTCATCCAACTCCTCGAATCGGGTCTCGAAAATTATCTCAGAACCGAGAAAACATCATGGTGGACACTACCGCATTTTTTCTCTTTAAAATGGTTCATCAGTTTACAAAACTTTCACATGCGGTTTCCAAATCCAGAAAATATCAAGAAGAATCCAAAATCATCAAGTGACCATGTCAATAACAATGAAAACGGGCATAAATCTCTATAATACCACATAACCAATGAACATATGGATGCATCTGATATCATGCAATAATTAAACTTGCATATGAAGGCTATAACATGTAGTAACTACCAGTTAGCAAGCTATGTCACTGAAATAGTATTTTCTAAAGTGTACGTGACATGGCAATTACCGATGATGATGTGTGTGAGCCGGCAAGTAAGTGTATGTGGAACATATGCATCATCGGTAATGGTGCTGGTGTCCTGAGAGCATGGTTCATAATCACTAAGTACACAATAAACATGCAATGAGACGATAACAACATGATAAATGGAAATGAATAGTAATTGCAACAATAATATGCAGAACATGAATGATAACGTAACAATTAGGAATCTACATCGCTACACCCGTGTTATACTGTTTGACCGTTTTGAAATAGTACGAATCGTGGTGTTTTGAAAATAAAGGCTACGGTGTTTTTAAGAAAAAGTACGTCTTTTGAAATATCCGTAGTATCCCTTAACATGTCTTTAAAAATCCTCACGATACGTTAGTTTTGGAAATAGGTATGACTCGGGGCCAGTCTATCATTTACAAGTAAACTACAGGTCTAACTAACAACCAATCGAAAGGGGTATGGAAACTACCTAAATCTGAGTTGATATATATCTATCTATATAATAGTCGGTGATCCTGCCTCAATAGTATCCAGTATGATACACCATCTGATATGACATCCTCGAGTCAAGAGTGCGGATCTATCATCAATATATAGCTCCTACTGTAAATCCATCGTACGGCATCCCAAACCGGGTACGGGTCAATATCACATTTATCTTATTATTCATCTGGTATCCACATCATCACATATCGTTGGTAGGGGGTACTGATCTTGTTGGATATAGTGCCCTCAAAGTCAATTATTGGATCGCAGGTATGTGATTGCAATGATTGAGGAGGACCTATGCCGGTAGGACAGTCTTACTCGAGATGATAGTATGGTATCTGGTTTTCCTTTATCGGTCGTGTACATGTTCAGGTGACTGATTACATGTTACGCGTTGATAGAGCCCTTAGGATCTTGCTTGACTACCAACAGTATGAGGGCGATCATATACGTGAGAGTTGGGTAGTCCATAAGCACATCCTTAATAATGGTCCCTAGTCGTGGGAGTTTCGAGACAGGGCATCGATACTCCAGAGTAGACTAGTGTATACAGTCGAGACCCCGACGAGGGGCGGTGGCCGGTCTCACAAGCCACTGGTGTCAGTTGGATCACCTAAGATGTATACAGGTGCTCATTGGGTTATGAGTACACCGGACAGGACTCGCCGGGAACCTGCTAGTTGGTATTATACATATCGTCAGATAGCAGTTCCCTGGTGACATGTGTACAGGTTAGTTCATCGACCTGAGGTCATCATTTGTCTTGTGTGAGTTCCCACTGTGCTTTGATTTCTACCCTACCACGGCTCAAAGGAGTCGTGCAAACAGGTAGTTTTTGGGTACAGTCCCGAGCCACATGGAGGAAAGTGAGCGGATCGGCAGGGGATTCATCTCTCCTGGTATTGGGGGTGGAGATCGCGCTGTGTCTAGGAAAGCCATTACACCAAGTTCTTGACCAAGGCATGTGAGAATTATTGGTAGGTACTCTGGTAGTTTCTCAGGGTGTTCAGGGCTTGTCTCCGACACGACTTGTAACACTATTGGGGGTCTGACGTTACTGGCCCCCTAGGCCGGATATGCGATACTCATAGACGAACGGACCGGACTGTATATACATTGTCACTGTTAGGCTAAGTAGGGTTTCTGGATGAGTTCGCTCATCAGCCTCCCTTGAGGTCAGTACATGGGCAGCCGTTACGCACAGCTAGTACCGCTAACGGCTTGTGGTTAAACCCACTGCCAGGGTACTGAAGAGTCATTAGAGTCCCCCACAAATAGTTTCCTAAGTTCGGCCGAAACGTTGTAGAGGCCGTATGGTTTTATGGCAGGGTTCGGAAAATGCACGTGCGTTTACGCACGTGTCATATTTCGGGCAGATAATACTGGTGGGCTTTGGTTTAAGCCGGATCCGAGTATTATACTTAGTAGATATAATATCTTTGTCCCAGTTGCATTTGTATTCGGTCGTAATACAAATGCAGGTATATTTATACAATTACGGTGTTATCCTGAAATTCGTTTCGGGGTCACTTTTGGAAGTTTCCAGTTTCCAGTTTTCTATCAGCCGTATTTAACATTCGGTTAAATACAGATTTATCTTTTCTTAAGATGAGTGTGGAAGTTTCTAGAGGCTTCTAGAAGGTGGTGACTAGGTTCATGCATCTTTGTGACTCATTAGTGCATTTAATGGTTTTTGATGACAAGGTTAAGTGATTCATTAGTTCTTTAATTGAGTTCATACTAGGTGTATCTTTGACACATGCTTTTCTTTATGTGCTAATAGTCACCCCCCTCCTACACTCACCCCCCCCACCTCCATATATGGCCGGCCCCTCCCCTCCTCTTTTTTTGACTCTCTCTCACTTGGTTAAAAAAGATTATGATAGTTTTGGTGTATGGAATTTCATAGCTCATTTCATTCCATCACCCGACTCAAATGGCAACTTCATTAACCGTTCGTCCATGGATTTAGACGAAGCGAGACAAAGTGTTCTACTCATTCTCTACATCAATCTTGGCCATCTCTTCTAGCAAACTTGATGACCGAGTTGCCTCGAGTCAGAGGCGGGAGCCCGTTTAAAGATCCGATGACGTGGTTCCACCTGGACGAGAAGATCGGAGATCGACGAGATCGGAGCAGCCGTAACGGAGCGTGGGATGATGGTTAAAGAACGAAGGACTCGGATCGTTCGGTATAACCTTTCTACCCTCTTTGTAGTTTGTTAGTTTAGCTTTAATGGCATATCCGGGTTATAGTACGCGATAGCGCCAGTTGTAAAAGTTTTTGTTCCGCATTTGGCGTCTGTTAGACGGCCGGGGCGCTACCGTAGACTTACATGGTATCAGAGACATGCCATTAAGCTTTACTAACTTGTGCTAACGCGTTTAAAATATCGATCGGACCGAATATCAAAAACTGCTATATTTCCATTCACAGTTTCTGTAGATTTTAAATCAAGTCCTAAAATTATTTTTCATATCACAGAAAGTTGTGCAGGGTTTTCTAAGCACATCGTACAAATTTGGGCACGTGACTCAACAAGACAGCCGCGGAATCGCGGTCAAACCTAGGGTTTGACCGCGCATCCGCGGCCATTCTGTATGGTCATTGCTCCAAATTTGCACAGTGACTTATTCTCTAGAAATTGGGGGTGTTTTGGTATATATGTTTTGGGCCCAGATTTTGTTACTGTGCAGCAGATGTTCATGGGGCCCACTTCGTGATATTTAGTCGATCGAAATTTAAACGTGTCAGTTTACAGTACTTACATTATATCTCCGACCGTGAATGTCATTTGATCGGTAAACCGCGTCTGATTGTTATAGTTCTTTTAGACGGGTTTGCGAACGTGGCATTCGCGTTGATGTTCTGTGTTGTGCTGTGATGTTGAGGATTTGTCGTGGTGGATAGCAGTGTGCAATGGTAGTGCAGTTTGGATTTATTTGTACATTTTATATTGCGGGGCGAGCGTCCAACATGTGGACTGCCGTCACTGCCTGTTGTATAATATTCTTTTGGGGCACGACCGGGTTGAGGTCGATGTACCCGTTGTACATATTTTTCATTACTGTACTAGGTTTTACCCCGCGACGGAGTGCACAGATAGCCGGGTTCTGGAGGGCAACGGGTCCGCATCTCATGGCTTTGAGAGGCAGAAGGGCCTCACTCTAGAATTGGCAGACTATTCGCCGCACTCGTAGGGGGTACAGGTTGACCCAAGGAGGGGTGCCCAAGATTACCGGATTCCGTGAAGTGCTGGGTGGTCCATTCACTATATTGTAAGGGGTTGCCTCGCTTCAGGTTTTGGCGGGTAACTTGCCGCACCCGTAGGGGTCTAGGTTTCATTGCACAGGCTATCCACACGACCAGGGGAACGTCGGGTTTCAGTAGCGGCTTTGTGAAACCCGGGGATCCCAGATTATCTGTATTGTTCTGTGATACTTATTACTTTTCTGTAATGTTGCATATTATCACGCCTGGAGCGATTATTGTATATTGGTTTATATACTAGTAGATGTTGTATATGTTTTACACCCGCGCTAGTTCAGTCCCCGCTCTGTCGTTAGTTAAGTAACCTAACGGGTGATGACGGGACCCAGTGACGAATGTGGATGGCATATACGTACATTTTATTTTCGTTCTTTTCTGGTGTGATTAATGATGGGAATGCGTTGATTCTGATCAATGCAAAGTAAAACAAACCTGGTTGGATGTTGTTGGAACAAATTTAAAAAGTGTTATTATAAAGATGTTTCCTTTTGTTTTGCACAAAGGTATTCGGTTGGAATATCCTGCACCTCATTCGACGGGGCAAGGGCCGTTATCCCTTCACCGGGAGTGACCCCTTGGGCAGAAGTTTGCGTCAGGGTAATAACTTCACTATAGTCGATTACATGTTGCTTTGCATCGCGGTATTCAGTGGAATATCCTGCACCTCATTCCACGAGGAAAGAGCCGAGATCCCCTCACCGGGAGTGACCTCTTTAGCAAAATGTGTTCGCCACTATATTTTTATAAAAAGCTATCAGGTTCCTTCAACGAGATCAAGTTCATTACGTTAAAGGTTTTTCGCCAAAAACCAGTCGTAGCCCTCCGTCATTTCTTATGGATGGTCAGTAGTATTGAAGCTATGTTTGTTGGCTTTCGTCAAGGCATAGTGTTTGGTAGTTGCTGGGGTATTCATTTGTTGCATGGATAGATGAGTTGGTTTGGGACAGTTGTATTAGCTTGTTGGCTTTTGTCAAGGGTATGTACGGGTGGGTTCGAATTAACAAGATAATGACGGGCAGAACTTGACATGTGACTTATGATTTGTTGTCTTTCGTCAAGGTCATAAGAACATGGGGTAAAAATCATATCGGGGGTTTCTAAAGAAACTGAAACTTGCCAGGCATGCGCATACCTTCTGGAGTGTGATAACGCGAGTGGATTCCGTCACGTTATCATGCGATGAGAGTTGGATCCCGATTCCCACTGATGAGTTGGTTTACTCTTCGGGTGATCCCGATTGATTCTTCTTTCAGGTTTGGAGGAGAATTTGACAGTACAGTGGGAGGTTTCCGGATTAGATAAAGTAATAACCATTCTGATCTAGGTTAGAGTGCACGCAGAGTGTTTCTTTTCTGTCTCTCTTTGGCAGCGACCTTTGACCGACCCTAGACTATGACTCGGTGACCAAGTTGACCGAACCTTCTTAAAATACTGGCTTTTGGATTGTCTGAGTTGCATAAGTCATTGCCACTCCTTCTTTTACCCTTTGCACTTCTCAGAACACCCCGTATTACTACGGACATCCACTTCCATTGGATAGATCCATCGTATGGTTATATACGAACTCGAAGGGACTCCTTCAAGGATGGATCAAGGTTCAGGAGAAATAGAATTGGTTTATTCAGTTGTCTTTTATTATCACCTTCTCTCAGGTTGCGAAGGCTCCTTGGTTTAGGAGAGTACACCTATTACGCTTATTAGATAGTCTTCTTCCAAACCATAGGCAGGTGCCGAAAGGTAGGGAATGAAGAAAACCAATTAGCCTAAGTAGGGTGTACATAAGGTAATATGTAAAGACAAAATAAAGGGATTAGAAAGAGGGCAAAGTAAGTTGCGACTGTTATCATTCACGACCAAACCGCGTACTTCATCGCCACTCCTATTTCACTTTTAAAAAGAATAAGGTATTCTTAGTTTAGGAGAATAGAATTGGTTTATTCACTTCCATTGGATAGATCCATCGTATGGTTATATACGAACTCGAAGGGACTCCTTCAAGGATGGATCAAGGTTCAGGAGAAATAGAATTGGTTTATTCAGTTGTCTTTTATTATCACCTTCTCTCAGGTTGCGAGGGCTCCTTGGTTTAGGAGAGTACACCTATTACGCTTATTGGATAGTCTTCTTCCAAACCATAGGCAGGTGCCGAAAGGTAGGGAATGAAGAAAACCAATTAGCCTAAGTAGGGTGTACAGAAGGTAATATGTAAAGACAAAATAAAGGGATTAGAAAGAGGGCAAAGTAAGTTGCGACGGTTATCATTCACGACCAAACCGCGTACTTCATCGCCACTCCTATTTCACTTTTAAAAAGAATAAGGTATTATTCAGTTGACTTTTATCATCACCTTCTCTCAAGATGTGAGTACTCCTAGGTTAAGGAGGGTACACCTATTATGCTTACTGGATAGTCTTCTTCCAAACCATAGGCTGGTGCCGAACGGTAGGGAAGAAAGAAAACCATTTAGCCTAACGATGGTGTACAGAAGGTAACGACTAAAGACAAATAAAGAGATTTGGAGAGATGGCAAAGAAATATACGGTTAAAGTCATGAATTGGATTATGGAAGAGGCATTACTATGAATACCAGGATACCCCTACGAAACATTTTCATGTTTCAGTGCATTGATAATGGAAAACTGTTTTCCCAATTAGATACTTACTCCAGGGTATGTATTTACCAGGTTTCATTCTCACATCTGTATGGTTTTACAGATGATGAGTGGGAGGAAGTTATTGGGAATTAGGTGATCATCCTCATTATATCGGAATTCATTGTAATTGGTGATATTTGAGGAAATCGCCTGGGTCAGTTTTCAACCTACGATGCACAGGTTTTGAGTTATTCAACTCAGGGGACTTATACAGAGTATTATATGTTGTCCAGTGTCCATCAGGACAAAGGGGTAGGTCCTCGTACTATGTTCTGTTTACTTATGACTTCTCTAGTTTTTAGACAAGTGTTTCGTAGAAATACAAGGTCTAAGTTTTGAGAAGTTGTGGGTATAAGAATAAAGTAGAGAGCGAGATGTCACAAATATCGGGATTCTTCAAAGAGATCGAAGATGTAGATACTTGTGATTGGTATTCAGATGATAGTAATTGTTTTGAGAAACTTGTTTCTCTTTCGGGTTACTCATAATTGGATGGATTCCTAAGTTGAGTAATGCTGATTGGCTTCTCTCCATTAAGTTGATATGCACTGGAGACAGTTGCATGATTAGAATCTGGTTCCAATTAAATAAGTGCCAAAGTTTCTATATTGGATATAGAATGGATCATATCTTAACGATGTTAAGGTACGGGGAGTTGTCCGGCTTATGCTTAAAACCAGACTCTGGATAACTCAGGGCACGTTTCTGTAAATGGTTGTTTGTGGGTTGGCCCAGGCTATGACGAGGGTTGACTTTCTACCATCTGGAAGATCAATAGTGATATTGTTCTTGACTCGCCACAGTTTTAGTAAAATGGATTTTTTCAGAAAACAGTAGTGGGAGTATAGTAGAACTGGAAGTGATTCCAGAACCGCAAACGATTACGAAAAATTTAATAGGACCTAAAGATTCAATCAGGTTTGACATTCTATTAGCCACTCCGCAGATATGGTGGGTAACCTCAGACACCCGAGAGGTACTCCGGTAGCCTCAAGGACGGTGACAGGGAGGTTTTTATCTACCCAGACTTGACACTACTGTTGTTCTAGGCTATGAGACCCGGTAGGAGGGTTGTTGTGGTCAGTGGGAGCAGCGGAAGCATAGTGGGCAAGTAGCTTATGTCTATTTATAGACTAGAGCAGTTATAGCGGAGATTGATCATCTAATTTTGATGTGACAATCATGGGTTTGACTTCATCAGAATAGGGGATGGATCTGTTAAGAAGGTAGTAGGGTGTGATGTCTTGGTTTTTGGATGACATACACATAGTAGGAAGTAAAATTCCTATACTACGATCGGTTGTACTTTAGTCGTCACAAAGTTGTTTCTCCAAACAGGATATGGATATAATATCTGACATTCTGGTTTCTAGATCTATGGTTTTAGATCTGGATTTGGGTAGTTTCCCAATGTGGGTACTTTGACAGTATTCTAATGGTTTTTAGAATAGATGACTCCTGGCATGGTGGTGTACCTGCAGGTGATGGAGTCACCCTCTCTAAAGGTGTCTTATAGACTAAAGGGGAGAGGGATGTGCATGATTGGCATATCACTTGCTTAGGCAATTGAGTCAATCGTGAGATGTCAAGTACCACACCAGATGTTGTTTTTGCACTAGATGCAATAAGTTTGTATTAATCCAATCCTGGAGAAACATAAGGAAGCAGTTTTAGAACATAAGTGGATATTCTAGGGATTTGATGACAGCAGCCTCTTTCGGGAGACGGTTATCATTCCAGGCTTCAAAGGTGACATGGATGGCAGAGTGATTGTCAGAGTTATAGTTTTCCCTTTGACGAGGGGCAGTATTATGGACAGGTGGTCCAAGAGGATACTGTGGGAGGCATGGTGCTGGATACTGATTAGGTTCAGTTATCGATACAGTCTAAGAAGTTTGGATTTGGAGTTCATTTATGAGCTAGGTCCCATCAGATATCCAGACATATTCTAAGACATGTATTACTCAATTCGGGAGATGGCTTTCTCCGCGAACTTGAGATTAAGAGAGACATAGAAAGATACATCAGGGTGGATCCACTCACTGAGGCTATTTCTCGAACACAATAGTTTTACGAACGGGCTTTGTGAAACTGATTAGTAGAGAAGTTGGATGTTCGATATCACACGGGCTGTGAGTATGCGACATCGCAATAATTAGCCTTAAGTGCAAGTGGGAGTTTTTGGATATAGTGCCCTCAAAGTAAATTATTGGATCGCAGGTACGTGATTGCAATGATTGAGGAGGACCTATGCCGGTAGGACAGTCTTACTCGAGATGATAGTATGCTATCTGGTTTGCCTTTATCAGTCGTGTACATGTTCAGGTGACTGATTACTTGTTACACGTTGATAGAGCCCTTAGGATCTTGCTTGACTACCAACAGTATGAGGGCGATCATATACGTGAAAGTTGGGTAGTCCATAAGCACATCCTTAATAATGGTCCCTAGTCGTGGGAGTTTCGAGACAGGGCATCGATACTCCGGAGTAGACTAATGTATACAGTCAAGACCCCGACGAGGGGTGGTGGCCGGTCTCACAAGCCACTGGTGTCAGTTGGATCACCTAAGATGTATACAGGTGCTCATTGGGTTATGAGTACACCGGACAGGACTCGCCGGGAACCTGCTAGTTGGTATTATACATATCGTCAGATAGCAGTTCCCTGGTGACATGTGTACAGGTTAGTTCATCGACCTGAGGTCGTCATTTTTCTTGTGTGAGTTCCCACTGTGCTTTGATTTCTACCCTACCACGGCTCAAAAGAGTCGTGCAAACAGGTAGTTTTTAGGTACAGTCCCGAGCCATATGGAAGCAAGTGAGCGGATCGGCAGGGGATTCTTCTCTCCCGGTATTGGGGGTGGAGATCGCGGTGTGTCTAGGAAAGCCATTACACCAAGTTCTTGGCCAAGGCATGTGAGAATTACTGGTAGGTACTCTGGTAGTTTCTCAGGGTGTTCAGGGCTTGTCTCCGACACGACTTATATCGCTATTGGGGGTCTGACGTTACTAGCCCCCTAGGCCGGATATGCGATACTCATAGACGAACGGACCGGACTGTATATACATTGTCACTGTTAGGCTCAGTAAGGTTTCTGGATGAGTTCGCTCATCAGCCTCCCTTGAGGTCAGTACATGGGCAGCCGTTACGCACAGCTAGTGCCGCTGACGGCTTGTGGTTAAACCCACTGCCAGGGTACTGACGAGTCATTAGAGTCCCCCACAGATAGTTTCCCAAGTTTGGGCGAAACGTTGTAGAGGCCGTATGGTTTTATGGCAGGGTTCGGAAAATGCACGTACGTTTACGCACGTGTCATATTTCGGGCAGATAATACTGGTGGGCTTTGGTTTAAGCCGGATCCGAGTATTATACTTAGTAGATATAATATCTTTGTCTCAGTTGCATTTGTATTCGGTCGTAATACAAATGCGGGTATATTTATACAGTTACGGGGTTATCCTGAAATTCGTTTCGGGATCACTTTTGGAAGTTGCCAGTTTCCAGTTTTCTATCAGCCGTATTTAACATTCGGTTAATTACGGATTTATCTTTTCTTGAGATGAGTGTGGAAGTTTCTAGAGGCTTATAGAAGGTGGTGACTAGGTTCATGCATCTTTGTGACTCATTAGTGCATTTAATGTTTTTTGATGACAAGGTTAAGTGATTCATTAGTTCTTTAATTGAGTTCATACTAGGTGTATCTTTGACTCATGCTTTTCTTTATGTGCTAATAGTCACCCCCCTCCTACACTCACCCCCCCACCTCCATATATGGCCGGCCCCTTCCCTCCTCTTTTTTTGACTCTCTCTCACTTGGTTAAAAAAGATTATGATAGTTTTGGTATATGGAATTTCATAGCTCATTTCATTCCATCACCCGACTCAAATGGCAACTTCATTAACCGTTCGTCCATGGCTTTGGACGAAGCAAGACAAAGTTTTCTACTCATTCTCTACATCAATCTTGGTCATCTCTTCTAGCAAACTTGATGACCGAGTTGCCTCGAGTCAGAGGCGGGAGCCCGTTTAAAGATCCGATGACGTGGTGCCACATGGACGAGAAGATCGGAGCAGCCGCAACGGAGCGTGGGATGATGGTTAAAGAATGAAGGACTCGGATCGTTCGGTATAACCTTTCTACCCTCTTTGTAGTTTGTTAGTTTAGCTTTAATGGCAGATCCGGGTTATAGTACGCGATAGCGCCAGTTGTAAAAGTTTTTGTTCTGCATTTGGCGTCTGTTAGACGGCCGGGGCGCTACCGTAGACTTACAGATCTAAGTCTAGTACACTACTAATATCATCAACATATATATAAATGCGTGTGTATGAAACACATCGCCTACCGATCCGCTATCATCACATTTCGCATCTCATAATACGATCCAAATCATATCACCGATCTCGTGGCATCAAGCCCAAACTCATCGACTCATCCCCAACTATCATCCACTATCCTCATTATCCATGTATAGGTATGCGTATAAATATATAGTCCCATACCTATGTGTATATAAATATATGCATATCCCATTTACGCACAAGTACTAAAATGCATGCAAGTGTGTGGGGTGCGTGTATGCAAATCCTTACTCTAGGGTTTCGCGACTAAGAAATCCGCTAAAGTCCTTTCTTCAATTCTCGCTAACCCTATACCCATATTCTCCTAAAGTCTTTCATTTGCTAAGGTCCATATCTCACAATAATATAAAAATGTATATCAAGATCGCATCACCTCATTTCTTATAATTTTGCGGGGGTGTTATACGCCATCCACCCAACTTCCCCCATAGATATAATCTACTCACCTGATCTTCGCTCGCCGATGCCGACGTCGCCATGCGCTTGCTTGTCGTCTCGAAGCCTTCGTGAGGGTACCTACATATCATAACGCACCGTATCGCATTAAGATCCGACTCATGACCAAAACGACACACGAACCTCACATAGGTCAAAACCTATGGTTTGCTTTCTCAAATCAACCTAAAACCCTCGACATCGGCGTACAAACGCAGAGTGATCGCGAAAAACTCAAACGCACCAATCGTGATTTCAAAACTCACTAATTATATAAGAAATAGGATTTAATTCATCAAAACCATAAAAGTAAACAAATCGTTCTATTTCCCAAAAATCTAGTTAGCGGTCGTTAACCGTTTTAATACAAATCTTGATGTTTAAACAAAACTAATGGCCATAATATTTACTAAATATCATAACTAGGTTATATAAACCCTCTCTATATTTTATCCTCATCGATTTGTATTGAATTGAAAATTCTAGTTTGCAAAATATGAACTTTTAACACTTTTTAAAGCAAAATTCACAATTCAACAACTAAGATAGATTTTTTTCATATTTTAATTTGTTAAACCACTCATGAAAACCTTAATGATATGCTAAAAACCCTAACAATATTTTAATCCCACAATTTAATTTAATTTAATTTCTAAAACCTAGTTTGCTAGAAATCTTAATTACAACAATTTACATGCAACAATTAGTAATATGCAACAAGATTAAGTTTTCCAAACCTTAAGAGGTTCAACTACACAATTAAACCATGAACAATTTATCACAACCCTTATCTTGATCCAAACCCAATTCTTTACAATTTTCAACTAGAAGGTTAAACCAAGTTAACACCTAATTAGTTTAGATTTAAGTAAATAAACAACAATTAAACTTTAGGGTTAAGATTATACCTCCACAATTTTATAGATCTCTCATGAAATCTAGCCTCCCAAAATGCTCTCTTTTCACCAAGATCCAAGCTTGAATGGCAAAGGAATAATGGGTAGGGATTAGATTTGGAAATTTGTGGTGTTTTATGTGGGTTTTTGAAGCAATTTTGAAGGATTTTTGAAGAGAAAAGGGTGGAGAAAATTTTTGGACAGCAAAGGGGGGGTCGGCCAGTTCTAGGAAGGGGAGGAGAGAGAGTGAGTGTGTTGGTTTGTGTTGAAAAAATTTACCCAAGTCAACAAAGAAACCATACCTCAATAGTTTATTGTTTTCTTTATTCATTTTCTTTTCTAATTTGTGAGGAAATGGAGTGGGGAAATGGGGAGTGGGCTGCTGAAAATGGGGAGGAGGTTTCGGCCACATGTGAGGGAAAATGGGGGTGTATGGGTGTGGGTGTTTGTATAGCAAGTTCCAAGTGAAAGAAATACCCCCAAACCTCTCTTACTTTAATTTATTTTCACAAAATAAGCCTTTTCTTTTATATTTTCTAAAACCATTTTCACAGCTTCTTTTCACCACAAAAACAACATGTTACGTTATAGTTTAATGTGTCGCGGTGCACAAAATTTGTATCAACCCATTCCAATTTGTAATTTTCCATAATTAAATGTATTGGTAACGGCTTAAAATAATATTAAAATAATTAATTTCAGAAAATTAGAAATTTTACAAGTGGCTCAATAAACACCAAATACTAGCAATTACATAGATAGAATATGTATATTTAATTTTATGTTAAAATATATTTATATTTTGACTTTTTACGGAAAACCCCCTTATTTTACCGATTTTCCGAAATTTCACCGAAACGATTTTCAAAACGTTACAATCTTCCACCCTTGAATTCGGTCCCCGAATTTAAATTAAAACTCCCCCTAAATACTAAACCATTTCGGCGAAACCATCAAGTCGTCGGGGCTCCGAAATCATAAATACATAAAACACCTCGTAGCGCAATTCATGCGCATGAAAAACAGATATATAAACCAAAAATCAAAACTCCGTCAAGCATCCCGCAATCATCGGAGTTATGATGAAGGCACTAATGTCAAGATCCAAAACAAAAATCAATATGATATACATCAAAACTATACCTGTAAACGTCAGAACTATACAGGTAAACATCATTAAAACATCTTGAAGCAATGCATGCCAAACCTTTTTCAAATCACTATGCGATGTGTGTATCACTGCACAGTGGTGGACGTCTATTGTGAGAAAATAACTATATATATATATATATATATATATATATATATATATATATATCATTTGTTTAACATACTCGTCCCGCCGTTTTGAAAAAAAATTAGAAGGGTTTCCCTTTTAAACAGTTTCGTGTCATCATTGACACGTAGGTAAATACTGAGACTATAGCTCCTCCTTGGAAACCCCTTTGATAACTACCAATGCATGCAAAATATACTCAGGTACTGTCCTCTGACTAGTCCTGCTCAGTACTAAACCAAATAGCAAGTATCATAAAATATACTACTCCAAAAGAAATCAATCCCAAATATCTATGAATGCCACGTGCGTCTGGTGCGCACGGAAATCGAAATCCATTAATGTGCCATACATATGCACAGAAACAACATCTAAGTGCAACGGGTGTGCACGAAAACACCTGTCAAAGGCAACGTGTGTGCCTGACAGCAAAACCAGGTGCATCTGATATGCACGATGAATCTCGATTTAGTGCATCTAGTGTGCACCTAAATCGCATCAAGCGCCTTAAGTATGCGCAAAATCCAAGTCAAGTGCACAAGGTGCACGAAAACAAACATCGAATATCAAAATCGAAACCGACGGTATACAACACACTTTAATCAAAATCCCAATAAGGTATACCGTGGTATAAAATCTCACCATCCTGTGCATCGGCGTGCACAAAAGCAAATCGAATACTAGAAGTGCATGAAAACTATGCCGAAAGCATAAGTCAAATCATATACATGCCCTAGGAATGAAATCAAATATCATGAAACCGGTCATCAAAACTCAATCATGAAATAAATCACCCAAAAATACTGAAATCCAAAGTGACGGATACGTGATAATCAATCACAAAATCACAACTCATAAATACTGTCGTCGATGTCCTTCCTTCAAGGTCGAGAAGGTGTCGGTGCACCCAATGCTAGCAGAGCAAGATATCTACTTGCCTCCTGATCATGGCCCATCGCCTGGTACCCTTAGGCTCTCGTCTCTCACTGCGAATTGCTAAGTACATAGCTCCTCGGCTCAATGGTCCAATATAGAAACGATAACGGAGCAGTCCGCCCTGACACATCCTCTAAAGATCTATGGCCAACTATCATGGTTACTCATAACAAGTCTCGTCGACAATGCCGAACTCTGGCCTACTAGGTGTGCGTCATATGACCGCTCTTGGGTCTAGGTCTTCTCGTTCAGTATTTCCAGAAAGGTCGTGTCGAAGTCTCTCCCAAGTCTCGTTTCTTCCACACTGCCCGGAAGTTATCATCCTTTTACAATATTTATTTCTAGTTCCGGAACGGCTGCAAACTCATCACGACTCCTTCTGGAAGATATATCCATATACAACACCTCTACATGCGTATCACATCTCTGATGTCGACGGAGTGGAACGTCACCTCATCAAGATCTCGTACGAACCTCTTACTCCACTTTTCTCTAATGTCGACAAAATAATACAAGTCTGGTTGATGGAATTTTACTAGATACAACTGAAAATAAATAAGTACAATGGTGGTCACGATGCGAGTGAAACCACCTACCAAAGCAATCACCCGGAATGAAGTAAAGTGCTAGCAAAGCCGCTAAGGAAAAACCTGTACGACAAAACCTGCAAGAAACTGTGGCACAACGGGGGTGGGTTGCCAACTCGTGAGTAGAAAACATCACAGAGCAGAAATCGTATGCATGACTCAATCCTAGGTCAAATACGATCAGTAATATATATCCTCAATATGATAAAGTCTGAAGCATGATAAGGTGGCAAGGGTAAACATCTAAACATAAGTGTAATACCAAGTGCTCGTGTCAGTGCCTCAGTTAGCAACACATCATAAACATGAGGTGTGATCAATGTAATCATCATGAAATCAGTGTCAACTATATCATGAAGTCTAGAAGTATATGGATATCATCCAACTATGTAATCAATGTATATATGCATGTGGATCATGTCCACGTGTCAACCAATGACATAACAACGTCATGCATGTAAAAGTCATAAGAGCATATGCATGAAAGTATGAGGATATAAATCAACGTGTGTCCCTCGCGACACATCAAAATCATGGAACCTAAGTGTCCATCATCGACACTCGAAAACATCATGAAACCTGTGCCCAGCATTGGCACGTAAATCCTCAATATCGGGCTCCGTCAGTCCGGATCGGCCCACGGGCTCCGTCAGTCCGGATCAGCCCATATCATCTCTCGACTCCGGTCGGTATCCTCCGGATATCCGCCGAGCTCAAATACAATCACCGGTAGGTAGTAGTCCCTCTGTCAGGCTCAACGTCTGTATACACAGCATCCCTTTCTTGTCCCAGGATACCATACCGGGCCCCACCATGTACCCGCACACGGCCCACGGCTCCTCCTCGCATGGGGTATATACATATCAAAACCGATAAAACTCATGGTGGACGCACTGAAAAATCATATCAAGAGATACCGGGTTTTTAAAACAGTACATGTTTTCTTTTGAAATAGCCACGGTTCTCAAATCCAGAAATCTCATGAAAACAGCATATCTCGATGCGTAATATCGTAAAGCATGATGTATGCGACATATATCAGAAATCTAAGCATATCGGTATATCAGGCAACATAAAACAGTAATATGCACATATCGAGGGAAAACCGCTCTTTTACATGAATCCAGTTTAAAAATATATCATGCGGTTTCCAAACCTCCAAAATCAAGCCAGAATCATCTATGTATGTGCAAATATGTATGTATGCAAGGAGTCATATCCTGATGCAACAGTCCTACTGTGTATTGATATGGCAATTATCGATGATGAAGTGTGTGAGCCGGCAAGCAGATGTACGTGGAACATACGCATCATCGATAATGGTGCCAGTGTCCTGACAGCATGGGTTTAATATAACAATAAACACATTTAAACATGCGATGCGATGCGAATAGCAAGAATATGTAAGAAAATGAATGATAAACCCAACAGTGAAGAATCTACACCAATATATATATGTCATACAGTTTTGCCATTTGAAATAACACGAATCGTGGTGTTTTGAAAAATAAGGACTATGGTGTTTTTAGGAAAAGATGCGTCTTTGGAAAATATCCGTAGATTCCCTTGGCATCTCTTTAAAATACTCACGATTCGTTAGTTTTTGAAATAGGTATGACTCGAGTCTGGTCTAACATCTATAAGTACTACAGAACTAAACGAACAGTCTAACCGAAAAGGTAAGGGAAACCACCTAAATCTGAGTCGATATACATATAAATATAATAGTCATTGATCCCGCCTCAATAGTATCTCATACTATACAGTATACAATATGACATCCTCGAGTCAAGAGTGCAGATCAATCATCAATATATAGCTCGTGCGTAAATCTGTCATACGGCATCCCAAATCTGGGTACGGGTCAAATATCACATTCATGTCATTATTCATCTGGTATCCATTATCATCATATCTCATGAACTGGGGGTACTGATCTAAGTCTAGTACAACTGATACCATCTGCATATATATGCGTGTATGAAAACACACGCCAAATGGCCCGCTAACAATCTCATATCATATCACATAATACGAATCTAAACATATCACCGATCTCGTGGCATCATGCCCAATCTCATCGACTCATCTCCAAATCTCATCCACTATCCTCATCATCCATATATAGGTATACGTATATATATATATATATAGACCTAGTCCCATACCTAAGTGTGTGTGTGTATACGTATTCCCATATACGCACAAGTAATAATAATAATAATAATAATGAATGCAAGGGTGTGTATGCGTGTGTGCACACCTATTTTATGGTTCGCGACTAAGAAATCAACCACGACACTATCATCCAAATTCACAACACATATGTAAATATATAACATATCATCAACTACACTACGAACTGCGGGGGTGCTATACGCCATCCACCCGACTTCCCTCATAGATATAATCTACTCACCTTGCTCTTCGCTTGTCGTTGCCGACGTCGCCGCGCGCTTGCTTGTCGTCTCGAAGTCCTTGTGGGGTACCTACACATTATAACGGATCGTATCGCATTAAAAACCAAATCAAAACCAAAACGACACGCTAAAAGCCTATAGGTTAGAACCTACGGACTACGCCTTTCAAACCACCAAACAACCCTCGATATCGTTGTACAAACGTCAAGTGATCGAGGTAAAACGCAAATACTAAAATCCAGAATCAAAAATACGTCAAATATAAACCCGAATCAAAATAGCAACTCATGAATTTAGTCCCAGATTTTACCCTAGGAAAAACTAGCCAATTTTGCATACAGGAAGGGTCTAATTTACTGGAGATAAAGCCACGGAACCAATACAAAACCATTTGAACCAGGTCTGGCCGCAAATTGCAGCCAGAACGAATATATTTGCGGCCATCGAGAGGAATTAGGGTCTAGGGTTTCAGTGGGGGGTACTAGGTTGCCTGCACACTCCCCTGTGTTTGCTAAATAATTTTCAGGTCACCCGGGTGTTAGCAGATTTCATTATACCCTCACAGAATCCACAATTCTCCGATATCGGGTTTTCTAAGTTCGTATTCTGGGGTTTAAGTCTCAAGTTCAGTCCACTATATCCTCACAACAGGGTTCGTATAGTCTCTACTAACCTCAATTACACATCACAACTCAAGAATTCCTCAAACCCTAACTAGAAATTTCTAAACCTCACTAAACGACACTAAATCGGTTCTAAGTTAACATGGATGCAAAGCAAATGGGAAAACTACACTAATGATGGATAAATTACCTCTTTTGTCAACTCAAGAAAATTCTTGAGTTGCCCCTAGTGTCCAAAATCCTTGCTTTCTTGGTCCAAAGTGAAACTTCTGAGCTTGTGCACATTTTTTGTGAAAGTGAGATGGACTCCTAATGGATTTTTGATGGATTTGTGAGGAGGTAGAGAGGAGAGGGAGAGAGGGAAGCAGCAGCAGCCATGTGAGAGGGAGAGGAGAGAAATGAGTGAATGAGTGAAGAGAGAATGGCTCAAGACCAAGGTTTGACCCCTCACCCTCTCTTTCTCTCTCTTGCTCATACTTCTATATTCTTTTCTTTTCTTTTCTTTTCTTTTCTAATCTTCTCATTTCATTTTTAAAACCAAACACATAAATCTCAAATGAAACCATGGTTATAACATGTAGCACAAGTGTAAAAATGATATGGTGCATGTTTTGCACAAAACAAGCTTAATGCACGATTAGCGATATTTAACTGCGATTAGCATTAAAATAGTGTATAATAGATCATAAAATTTCATAATTTACTTAAATCACATAAAGCACTCTCATTTCTGTAATTTCCACGATTTTCAAAAAATTTCCCAAATTATCGGTATTTAATTATAACGCCTTATTAAAATATTCAATATAATATTATTTAATTATAAAAATCCCTAAAAATAATATTTTATTTTTCTGAAATGTTACAATATTCCCCCCTTAAAGAAATTTGGTCCCCGAATTTAAATTTAAACCCCTCAAACACCAAAACATTTCAGTAAAAAGTCCAAGTCGTCGGGGCTCCAAAATCATCAATACATAATACGCATCATGGCGCAATGCATGCACATGAAAAATGAGCAGATAACTCCAAATCAAAACTCCGTCAAGCATCTCGCAATCATCGGAGTTATGGTGAAGACATCAATGTCAAAGCCCAAAACGAAACCAACATGATGTACATCAAACCACATGTAAACATCAAAACCATACATGTAAACATCAAAACTATACATGTAAACATCTAAAGGAAGTGCATGCCAAACCTTTTTAAATCGCTGTGCGTTGCACATATCGTGGCATAGTGGCGGACGTCTATTATCAGAAAATAACTATATATATACTTATCCTTTGTTTAATATGTACGTCCTGCCATTTTTGAAAATAATCTAGAAGGTTTTCCTTATTTTAAACGTTTCATGTCATATAAGACACGTAGGTAATTACTGAGACTATAGCTCCCTTTTTGGAAATCCCTTCAATAACTATCAATGCATGCAAACTATATCCAGGTACTGTCCTCTGACTTGTCCTGCTCAGTACGAAAACAAATAGCAAATATCATAAAAACGTACTGATCCAGCAGAAATCAAATCCAAAATGTGCATAAGAATGGTACGTGCATCTGGTGCGCACGGAAATCGAAACCCATGAATGTGCCATACATGTGCACAGAAACTACATCTAAGTGCATCGGGTTTGCACGAAACATCTGTCAAGTGCAATGGGTGTGCCTGACAGAAAAATCAGGTGCATCTGACATGCACGAAGAATCTCGATTTAGTGCATCTGGTGTGCACCAAAATCGCATCATATAACATGCAACCCAACATGCGCGAAAATCCAAATCAGGTATACCGCGGTATATAATCTCACAACCATATGCATCAGCGTGTACAAAAGTAAATCAAAATACTAAAACTGCATGAAAACTATGCCGAAAGCATAAATCAAATCATATGCATGCCATAGGCATGAAATCACAATCAATATCTCAAGTGACATCAAAACGAAGTCAGGTGCAACTGTGGCGCACAAAATATGTATCAATGCACTGCAAGCATATGTGAACTATACCGAGTGCAAAAACCAAATCGAATGCGTACCATATATACAAAATCAGCCCAACTGTATGAAATCCATGAAATCATAAACATCTGCAGCCAAGGCAAAAAACGATATTAAGTGCAATAACTGTGCAAAAATCATAAATCAACACAACGGTGTATAAAGCATATCTCAAGTGTAATAACTATGCGCACAATATAAATACCCAGTAGGGGAAACCATGGTGCACGAGAACAAATATCATGAAACTCAATCATCAAGACTAAATCATGCGAATAGATCGCCCAAACTACCGAAATCAAAGGTGACGGATACATGATAATCGAATCACTAAATCATAAATACCGTCGTCGATATGTCCTCCTTCAAAGTCGAGAAGGTGTAGGTGCATCCAATGCTAGCAGAGCAAGATATCTACTTGCCTACTGTTCGTGGCTTGTCATCTGGTGCCCTTAGGCTCTCTTCTCTCACTGCAGATTGCTAAGTGCATAGCTCCTCGTCTCAACGGTTGAATATGGAACGACGAAGGAAACAGTCCCGCTCTAGCACATCCTCTAAAAATCTCTGGCCAACTATCATGGTCACTCATAACATGTCTCGTCGACGATGCCGAACTCTGGCCTGCTGGGTGTGCGCAATTTGACCGATCCTGGGTCCAAATCTTCTCGTATAGTATTCCAGTAAGGTCCTGTCGAGGTCTCTCTCAATCTCGTTTCTGTCGAACTTTCTGGAGGTTATCACCCTTTTCTATATCTGTTTCTTGTTCCAGAACGGCTGCATACTCATCGCGACTCCTTCTGGAAGATATATCCATATATAACGCCTCTGCATGTGTATCACATCTCTGATGTCGGCGGAGTGGAGCGTCATCTCATCAAGATCTCGTACGAACCTCTTAATTCACTTTTCTCTAATGTCGACTGCTTCGGACTCGTCTCTTCGTGGCTGCATGGACTGCGCTCCAACGGCTATACTCATATCTGAAGTCTCCTAAGAAATGTATCCCATCATATGATATTTGAATGATGTCGAACCTTTCGATCGATTTGTCAAAGTTCCATAATCCCCCAAGAGCTCAACATCTGGGGTACAGTTTAATAGTATTCCAGTACATGCCACAGCACTTGTGGACCAACCGTAGAAGGGCAAACCCAAGCCTCACTAATGGCACCGCTGAACTGCCGCAAACCCTAAGGTTTCAAAGCGTTCTCATGGTCATTATGTCGAGTTAGGGTTTCATTCTTCTATAGGGTCCATAGTATTACTTGCATTTGTCTCTGAATACTTTAAACATGGAAAATGGGCTTCTGACATTCGATCGTCTCTATCGACTCCCAACGTACCTGCGTGAAGTCGTCTCTAGCTGGAATCAATCAATTTGATGACCTCGCATCATGGTAAGCGAACGAACCATATGTCCTAGTCATTCATCCTCGGGTGACTAGCGACCTTCTATCATATCTCAAGTACAACTCGTACTGCAATAGCTCCAATATCTAGGGCGATATCTCGTCGTTCGCAGCAACAACTGGCTCATCCGTCTGCACGCTGAACAGTGCCTCAATCATCAAATAATTGGTGCATCGACGGTCATCACATTCTGGATGGCCTCTAGCAGTAGCCTGATCCTCTGGTGCCGATCTGCACGTCCTAGAAGTCTCGTAAAAGAGATCCATCAAACGCTCCTGGCGCGAAAACACAATAAAACGACTCCTCTATGCAATCGTATGTCCCTAGAATCACGCCCTGGTCAGTCCTCTTCCGTGACGAGCTCGTGCTGACGCAACTCTAGCCGTAGCTCTCTCTGCCCGTGTAATCGTGGCAGCAAAATCATAACCAATATCGATGAGGATAGATCATAGGAATGAATATAATATTGTGCAAGGAAATGTACATCCTAAGGTTTCTTAAGCGGAGTAGCGTATCGTAAGTATGCCGCGGAACATACATACGGTATGTCACTCTCCTTAAGTCACCTACTCCATCAACCAAGGTCAACTTATGCGACGAAAGTTCGGGTATAATACCCCCCCCGACTAAGTCTAAGTTCCATAAGGTCAAGCCTAAGTTCCGAATATATACAAACGCTCTAGGCTCCGCATAGTCAAACTTAGACTCGAACCAAAGTTAACCTAGCGCTCTGATACCAACTTTGTCACGACCCGAAATGGCACGTGACTGGCCTTTGAATCATATGAAGTCTATAGGACCCCATCTAATTCAAGTAAGCCAAAAGCCCAGAAATCTAAAACCATTTTAAATAATAAATGAAGGAAAACTGGTTTTAAAGAAGTGGTTTCAATAGCAAAAGCTGAATTATGCGTTTTTAAAATCCCAAGTCTTTTCTGAAAATTTCGGCAGAGTTTCCTTTGTAAAAACTGGCCCCAAACGGGGTACAGCATGAATAATATATGCACAATGATAAAAGGCAGCCCCAAGCGGGAGCTAGCTCTTCGTCAATTGACGGTCACAACCACGCAAGCAATATAATATACAACGCCAAATGGCGAGGATCAAAACTCAAAAGGAAGCTCAAATCAACAAGAAAACCATAATAATACAACGCGCGACTCTAAGGTCGATAGAACGTACAACTGGTCTTCTAACTCTAAAAATAATACAAGTCTGGTTGATGGAATTTTACTATATACAACTGAAAATAAATAAGTACAATGGTGGTCACGATGCGAGTGAACCCACCTACCAAAGCAATCACCCGGAATGAAGTAATGTGCCAACAAAGCCGCCATAGAAAAACCTGTACAGCAAAACCTGCAAGAAACTGTGGCACAACGGGGGTGAGTTGCCAACTCGTGAGTAGAAAACATCACAGAGCAGAAATCGTATGCATGACTCAATCCTAGGTCAAATACGATCGGTAATATATATCCTCAATATGATAAAGTCTGAAGCATGATAAGGTAGCAAGGGTAAACATCTAAACATAAGTGTAATACCAAGTGCTCATGTCAGTGCCTCAGGTAGCAACATATCATAAACATGAGGTGTGATCAATGTAATCATCATGAAATCAGTGTCAACTATATCATGAAGTCTATAAGTATGTGGTTATCATCCAACTATGTAATCAATATATATATGTATGCATGTGGATCCCATCCACGTGTCAACCAATGACATAATAAAGTCATGCATGTAAAAGTCATAAAAGCATATGCATGAAAGTATGAGGATATAAATCAACGTGTGTCCCTCGCGACACATCAAAATTGTTAGTTATATGTATGCCCTAGAGGCCATTTTTGTACATGTGATGTATATTATAATGGATGCTTGGATATATATAGAGAGGACTTTCTTGCTCGATATGATAGTATGCTATCTTGTTTCACTTTATCGTAACATGTTAACGAATACTGTTTTGTGATTACGCGTTGATAAAGCCCTTAGGATATGTACTCGACTACTAGGACTATGATGAGATCATACTAGTGGGGACAGGGTTGTCAACGAGTACATCCTATAACAGTTCCTAGTCGAGGGTGTATCGAGACAGGGCATCGATACTCCAGAGTAGACTAGCGTACACGCATCTTGACCCATATGATGGGCGATGGATGATCCTATATCCATTGGTGTTGGACATCAAAGATGGTGTACGGGTGCTCAGTAGAGACTGGGTACACTGAACAGACTCGCCGAGAACTCCTGGATGGTATTATACCTATCGTCAGATAGCAGTTCTCTGGTGACACTGGTACAGGTTAGTCTGTAGACCCGAGATCGTCATAGAGTCTTGTGTGATTTCCACTGTGCTTTGATTTCCACCTTACCACGTCCAAGAGGGCATGCAAAACGGTGGCTTTTGGGTACAGTCCCGAATCACATGGAGGCAATGAGCGATAGAAGAGGTTTCGTCTCTCCCGGTATAGGGAGTTGATGTTGTGCCGTGTTCGATTGACTATAACTGGAAGTTTCTGGCCAGGGCTGATATGGAGATTTACTGGTAAGAGTTATCAGTAGTTTCTCGACCCGTTATGAGCCTTACATCGACACGACTTATCGGTTACTGGGGTCTGACGTTTACCATCCCTAGACTAGATATGCAACATATCAGACGAAGAGATCGGACTGTACGGTAGTGTTTACTGATTGGATTTACAGGAGAATGTACAAGCTTGCTTGTTGATCTTCTGATCGCTCAATACCTGGGTGGCTGTTACGTTTAGCTGACCGCTTGCAACTTGTGGGTGTTTGATATGATCATCACCTACTGCCGACGTATTGACGATTCTTTAGAGTCCTACGCAGAGGTTTCCTGGCTTAGGCAAAATGGAGTAGGAGCACATATGTGATATGTGCAGGACCGAGAATAATACGATATGAGATACCATATTCTATTCTCGTGATATGAGATATCAACCGGGTATATTTGATATGGCCGGGTTATCGGATCAAGTGTTGATTCGATGAATTGGTACATGTTATATTAGTCGGTTATATGTACTATAGCCGGATTGTCGGATCAAGTGTTGATTCGATAATTTAATGTATAATTATATATGTGATATATTACATTACGTTAACTAATATAAGCTTGCTTTATTGATTCATTTTCTCACCGGGTAATACATTGATATATATGCGATATATGTTAATTGTATTATTTTCTTTTGTTACAAAATATATTATATATGTGATATATAATATTGTAACAAGTTAGGGTTACAAATGCAACATGTCTTGTAGAGTTTAAACATGGTTAGGGTTTGGATTAGGGTTAAGCTTGGATGAAGCTTTCAAGAAGCTTCTTGAAGCTTTGACTTTGACCTTTGATATTTTGTGTAGATATTTCTTAACCCAACCCAAACCCTTTACCCTAGTTAATTCTCTACAAGGGTTAATACTTCATTCTTATCCCTTGGTTTCAATTATAACCATAACAATAATTCATTATTCATCACAAAAGGTTTCATCTTCTTCTTCCTCCTTGAAAAGCTTACTAGCTTTTGTGTTTGTGATGATTTAGTGTGAGAAATTGAAAATAAAAGAAAGCTAAATTCCTACTTCATCATCATCATCTATTCTAGCCACATAGATTAGGGTGTTCACTTCTCTAATAAGTTGTTTAGTGAAGTCTAAGCTTGGGTTAAAGATTCTTCAAGGTAGATCATCTTCGAAAAGCAAGACTTCAAGCAAGCATGGATCATTCGGCTTGTGGAGCCTCTCTAGAGTCCGGAAGTTCATGGATCGCGGTGAAGAGACTACTATTCGGAGCTTATGAAGCGAAGAAACGGACTACAAAGGTTTTAATCCCTATCTCTTAGAAGTAAAGATGTTTACTTGCTCAATGTTTTGCCTAATCTCTAGTCTAAGATCTTGCTTAGATTGTTCGGCACTTGAAAATTTTGATTTTGGCATGGTTGTTGCCTTGTAGAACCTTGTTCTAGTGCCTAATAACCCTACAAAAATCATGGAACCTGAGTGTCCAGCATCGACACTCGAAAACATCATGAAACCTGTGCCCAGCATTGGCACGTAAATCCTCAATATCGGGCTCCGTCAGTCCGGATCGGCCCACGGGCTCCGTCGGTCCGAATCAGCCCATATCATCTCTCGACTCCGGTCGGTATCCTCCGGATATCCGCCGAGCTCAAATACAATCACCGGTAGGAAGTAGTCGCTCTGCCAGCCTCACCATCTATATACACAGCATCCTTTTCTTGCCCCGGGGTACCATACCGGGCCCCACCATGTACCCGCACACGGCCCACGGCTCCTCCTCGCATGGGGTATATACATATCAGAACCGATAAAACTCATGGTGAACGCACTGAAATATCATATCAAGAGAAACCGGGTTTTTAAAACATTACATGCTTTCTTTTGAAATAGCCACGGTTCTCAAATCCAGAAATCTCATGAAAACAGCATATCTCGATGCGTAATATCGTAAAGCATGATGTATGCGACATATATCATAAATGTAAGCATATCAGTATATCAGGAAACATAAAACAGTAATGTGCACATATCGAGGGAAAACCGCTCTTTTACATAAATCCAGTTTAAAAATATATCATGCGATTTCCAAACCTCCAAAATCAAGCCAGAATCATCTATGTATGTGCAAATATGTATGTATGCAAGTATGTCATGCAAGGAGTCATATCCTGATGCAACAGTCCTACTGTGTAGTGACATGGTAATTATCGATGAGGAAGTGTGTGAGCCGGCAAGCAGGTGTCCGTGGAACATACGCATCATCGATAATGGTGCCGGTGTCCTGACATCATGGGTTTAATATAACAATAAACACATTTAAACATGCAATGAGATGCGAATAGCAAGAATATGCGGAAAATGAATGATAAACCAAACAGTGAAGAATCTACATCAATATAAATATGTCATACAGTTTTTCCATTTGAAAAAACACGAATCGTGGTGTTTAGAAAAATAAGGACTACGGTGTTTTTAGGAAAAGATGCGTCTTTGGAAAATATCCGTAGAATCCCTTGGCATGTCTTTAAAATACTCACGATTCATTAGTTTTTGAAATAGGTATGATTCGAGTCTACTCTAACATCTATAAGTATTACAGAACTAAATGAACAGTCTAACCGAAAGGATAAGGGAAACCACCTAATTCTGAGTCGATATGCATATAAATATAATAGTCGGTGATCCTGCCTCAATAGTATCACATACTATACAGTATACAATATGACATCCTCGAGTCAAAAGTGCGGATCAATCATCAATATATAGCTCGTACGTAAATCCGTCGTACGGCATCCCAAATCTGGGTACGGGTCAAATATCACATTCATGTCATTATTCATCTGGTATCCATTATCATCATATCTCATGAACTGGGGGTACTGATCTAAGTTTAGTACAACTGATACCATCTGCATATATATGCGTGTATGAAAACACACGCCTAAAGGCCCGCTAACAATCTCATGATGTATCTCATAATACAAATCTAAACATATCACCGATCTCGTGGCATCATGCCCAATCTCATCGACTCATCTCCAAATCTCATCAACTATCCTCATCATCCATATATAGGTATACGTAATATAGACCTAGTCCCATACCTAAGTGTGTGTGTGTGTGTATACGTATCCCCATATACGCACAAGAAATAATAATAATGCATGCAAGGGTGTGTGCATGCGTGCAAACCTACTCTATGGTTCGCGACTAAGAAATCAACCACGACACTATCATCCAAATTCACAACACATATGTAAATATATAACATATCATCAACTACACTACGAACTACGGGGGTGCTATACGCCATCCACCCGACTTCCCCCGTAGATATAATCTACTCATCTTGCTCTTCGCTTGCCGTTGCCGACATCGCCACGCGCTTGCTTGTCATCTCGAAGTCCTCATGGGGGTACCTACACATCATAACGGATCGCATCACATTAAAAACCAAATCAAAACCAAAACGACACGCTAAAAGCCTATAGGTTAGAACCTACGGACTACGCCTTTCAAACCACCAAACAACCCTTGATATCGTTGTGCAAACGTCAAGTGATCGAGGTAAAACGCAAATACTAAAATCCAGAATCCAAAATACGAAAAATATAAACCCGAATCAAAATAGCACCTCATGAATTTAGTCCTAGATTTTACCCTAGGCAAAACTAGCCAATTTTGCATACAGGAAGGGTCTAATTTACTGGAGATAAAGCTACAGAACCAATACGAACCTATTTGAACCAGGTCTGGCCGCAAATTGCGGCCAGAACGAATATATTTGCGGCCGTGGAGAGGAATTAGGGTCTAGGGTTTCAGTGGGGGGTCCTAGGTTGCCTACACACTCCCCTGTGTTTGCTAAATAATTTTCAGGTCACCCGGTTGTTAGCATATTTCATTATACCCTCACAGAATCCACAATTCTCCGATATCGGGTTTTCTAAGTTCGTATTCCGGGATTTAAGTCTCAGGTTCAGTCCACTATATCCTCACAACAGGGTTTGTATAGCCTCTACTAACCTCAATTACACATTACAACTCAAGAATTCCTCAAACCCTAACTAGAAATTTCTAAACGACACTAAATCGGTTATAAGTTAACATGGATGCAAAGCAAATGGGAAAACTACACTAATGATGGATAAATTACCTCCTTTGGCAACTCAAGAAAATTCTTGAGTTGCCCCTAATGTCCAAAATCCTTGCTTTCTTGGTCCAAAGTGAAGCTTGTGAGCTTGTGCACATTTTTTGTGAAAGTGAGATGGACTTTTAATGGATTTTTGATGGATTTGTGAGGAGATAGAGAGGAGAGGGAGAGAGGGCAGCAGCAGCAGCCATGTGAGAGGGAGAGGAGAGAAATGAGTGAATGAGTGAAGAGAGAATGGCTCAAGACCAAGGTTTGACCTCTTACCCTCTCTTTCTCTCTCTTGCCCATACTTCTATATTCTATTCTATTCTTTTCTTTTCTTTTCTTTTCTTCTCATTTCATTTTTAAAACCGAACACATAAATCCCAAATGAAACCATGTTTATAACATGTAGCACAAGTGTAAAAATGATATGGTGCATGTTTTGCACAAAACAAGCTTAATGCGCGATTAGCGATATTTAACCGCGATTAGCATTAAAATAGTGTATAATAAATCATAAAATTTCATAATTTGCTTAAATCACATAAAGCACTCTCATTTCAGTAATTTCCACAATTTTCAAAAAATTTCCTAAATTATCGGTATTTAATTATACCGCCTTATTAAAATATTCAATATAATATTATTTAATTATAAAAAAACCCAAAAATAATATTTTATTTTTCTGAAATGTTACAACTTTAGAAGATGCCATTCATTTTGTTTAAACATTTGGTTTAATATTTTATTGTGATGGAAATTGTGAGTGCAAGTTTTGGCATGAGGCATTGAATGTGGCATGTGCACACTTGGTGACTCATGGTCTTGGGTTTGGTGTGTGATATTTTATGCTAGGATTTTTCTTTTGCTCATAAAAAAATCACACAACACACACACACAAAAGAGAGGGCAGCCATCACATTTTCTCCTCATGGCTTGCTCACTTGTATTTTCTTTGAGCTTCATATTTTTCATCCATGGGCATCTTCTTCTACCTCCACCCATCCCTCTCATGAGTTGAGAATCCATGGGTGTTATGAGACAAAGTATTCACACACTATCTCTACTTCATCTTGGGCATCTAGGCTAGCAAACATGATGTCCGGGTTGCTTCGGTTTAGAAGCGGGAGCTCATATAAAGAATCCTCAACGTGGATCCTCTTCGACGAGAGAAACCGGAGAGCGAACTTCGTCGGGGAAGTCGTGAGGAGCTTGGGCAGAGGTTGAAGACCGAAGGACACGGATCGATCGATATAACCTCTCCAAACTCCTCTTTGCATGTTTGCTAGTATAGGGTTTTTGGTTCGATCTTGTGCGGGTTTTGTTTGCGCCAAAGTTTTGAAAATTTTTGTTCCGCATTTGGGCATGGTTTGATGGTCGGGGCACCGTCAAAACCCAACATGGTATGAGAGCCACCCAAACACCTTAAACTGGCTAGTTGCGACATTAGAATTCACGTTTTTTCGGGCATCGAAAACTGTCTAAAAAACAGTCCCGAATTTTTGAGTTTTGAGATGTTTGCACACCCCGCGGGCTCTCGGTTTGAACCGAGAAACCGCGGGGTGCTGAGTGGGCACCCCGGGGAGACCCCGAGGGGATCGAATGGCTGGGCCCACTCCCCAAGTCCACTACAAGGTGGTCTTGGGGGTGGGGACGCGAAACTGCCCCAGCATGGGCAGTTTCGGGTCTGCCTCACCCTATGGCCACCTCGTGGTGGCCTCAGGGGTGGGGTACCCCCTCTAGGCCCTCCGACTCGAAGTTAATTTGGTGCTCGAACTCCCCGTGAAGGTTCGTACGCGTTTCGTTTTGATTCGGACCTCCGAATTGGCTCAAAACTCAACTTTTTTGGATGTTTAGTGCACTTGGTATTTGATCCTTAGTATATTTGGGATGTGCGGTAATTGTGTTTCGGAATTCTAATGTCGTGACTTCGTTTGCATGTGTGGATGTGTTGGTAACGGTGTCTAATTTCTATATGCTCAATTAGACGGGGTTACACACTTGATTCGGTTACTTGTTTCTGTGGATAAATCTGGTTATGGTTTGTGTGGATTGTCGTGATGGATAGCCTTGGGTGCAATGGTAGTGCAGTTTAGTTTCATTTGTACATTTGATATTGTGGGGCGAGCGTCCGACATGTGGACTGCCGTCACTGCCTGTTTGTATATTATTTGTTTGGGGCACGACCGGGTTGAGGTCGATGTCACCGTTGTACATATTTTCTTTTCTGTATTAGGATTACCCCACGGTGGAGTGCACGGATAGCCGGGTTCTAGAGGGCAACGGGTCCGCATCTCATGGTGTTGAGAAGGAGGGGGCCTCACTCTACAATTGGCGGGCTATTCGCCGCACTCGTAGGGGGTACAGGTTGACCTAAGGAGGGGTCCTCAAGTTACCAGATTTCGTGAAGTGCCAGGTGGCCCATTCATTTTGATGAAGGGGGCTGCCTCGCTTCTGGTTTTGGCGGGTAACATGCCACGCTCTTAGGGGTCTAGGTTTTCATTGCACAGGCTATCCACATGACCAGAGGAACGTCGAGTTTCACTCGCGGCTCAAAGGAAACCCGCGGCTCAAAGATTATCTGTATTGTTCTGTGATGCTTATCGCTTGTTCTGTGATGTTGCATTTATCACGCCTGGAGCGATTATTATATATTGCTATATATATAGGTAGATGTTGTATATGTTTTACACCCGCGCTAGTCCAGTCCCCGCTCCGTCGTTAGTTAAGTAACCTAACAGGTGATGACGGGACCCAGTGGCGAATGCGGATGGCATATAAGTACATCATATTTTCATTATTTTGTGGTGTGATTAATTAATGGGACAGCATTGAGTCAGATTAATGCAAGGAAAACAGATCTATTCGATGTTTTTGGAACAATTTTCAAAAGCTGTTATTACAGGGACGTTTTCTTTTGTTTTGCACAGTAATATTCGGTTATGAATATCCAGCACCTCATTCGACGAGGCAAGGGCCAAAATCCCTTCATCGGGAGTGACCCCTTGGGCAGAAGTTTGCGTCAGGGCAATAACTTCACTATAGTCGATTACTTTTTGCTTTGCATCATGGTATTCGGTGGGAATATCCTGCACCTCATTCTACGAGGAAAGAGCCGAGATCCCTTCACCGGGAGTGACCTCTTTAGCAAAAGTTTTCGCCACTATATATTTGTAAAAAGCTATCCGGTTCCTTCAACGATATCAAGTTCATTACGTTAAAGATTTTTCGCCAAAAACCATTTGTAGCCCTCCGTCATTTCAGACGGGTAGCACTTAGTATTCATGCTATGTTTGTTGGCATTCGTCAAGGCATGGTGTATAGTAGCTGCTTGTTACCTTTGTGTTGCATAGATAGATGCGTTGGTTTGGGACAGTCGTACAGCCTTGTTGGCCTTCGTCAAGGGCGAGTACGGGTGGGTTCAAATTAACCTGGACAATGACGGGTAGAACTTGACATGACTTATGATTTGTCGGCCTTCGTCAAGGTCATAAGAGCATGGGGAAAAAATCACATCGGGAGTTTCAAACATACAGGAAACCTGCAAGGCATGCGCATACCTTCTGGAGTATGATAACGTGAGTGGATTCCATCAGATTATCATGCGATGATAGTTGGATCCCGATACCCACTGATGAGTTGGTTTACTCCTCGGGTGATTTTAGATGATCCCGACTAATTCTTCTTTCAGGTTTAGAGGAGAATTTGAGAATACAGTGGAAGACATCCTGATTAGATAAAGTGATTAACCATTCTGATCTAGGTTAGAGTGCATACAGAGTGTTTCTTTTATCTCTCTCTTTAGCAACGACCATGTCCCGACCCTCGACTATAACTCAGTAACCAAGTTAACCGAACATTCTTAAAACACTGGATTTTGGATTGTCAGAGTTGCATACTTCATTGCCACTCCTACTTTTACCCTTTGCTTTTCTCCGGAACATTCCATATCACTACGAAGATCCACAATTATTGGATATGACCATCGTATAGTTACATACGAACTCAAAGAAACTTGTTTCAGATTCGATGATAGTTTTCGGTTCTGGAGAAAATGAATAGGACTATTCAGTTGTCTTTTCCTTTCACCTTCTCACAGGTTGTGAGGGCTCCTAGGATTAGGAGAGGGTACACTTATTACGCTTATTAGATAGTCTTCTTCCAAACCATAGGCAGGTGCCGAAAGGTGGGGAATGAAGAAAACCAATTAGCCTAAGTATGGTGTACAGAAGGTAATAAGTAAAGACAGATAAAGGGATCAGAAAGAGGGCAAAGTAAATTGCAACTGCTATCATTCATGACCAAACCGCATATTTCATCGCCACTCCTACTTCACCTTTGAATTTCTCCAGAACACCTCGTATCACTACGAAGATCCACAGTTATTGGATAATCCGTCGTATAGTTACATACAAACTCGAAGGAACTTGTTCCAGTTCGAGGATGGATTCTGGTTCAAGAGAAATAGAATAAGGATTATTCAGTTGTCTTTAATCTTTAACTTCTCTCAGGTTGCTAGTACTCCTAGGATTAGGAGAGTACACCTATTATGCTTATTGGATAGTCTTCTTCCAAACCATAGGCTGGTGTCGAACGGTAGGGAAAGAAGAAAACCATTTAGCCTAAGGGTGGTGTACAGAAGGTAATGAGTGAAGACAAATAAATGGATTTGGAGAGATGGCAAGGAAATATAAGGTTACAGTCGTGAATCTGATAATGGAAGAGGCATTACTAGGAATACCCGGATACCCTTTTGAAACATTTTCATGTTTCAGTTTCACTATGCGTTGTTAATTGAAAACCGATTTCCGAATTAGATCCTTACTCCAGGGTATGTATTTACCAGACTTGATTCTCACATCTGTATGGTTTTACAGATGATGAGTGGGAGTAAGTTATTGGAAATTAGGTGATCATCCTCATTATATCGGAATTCGTTGTAATTGGTGATATTTGAGGAAATCACCTGTGTTTTTTTCGGACGGCAAATATTTGGTTTTGAATATCCATTGTTATGCACCAATTTCAAACTGATATATCTGTACGTTTATTTCATAAAGTGAGATATAACCTTTTGAAATTATGTCCATGATATTTACCTATATCAGTTGATGGTTAGATAAGGAGCATTAAACAGCAGTGTAATTCTTCTTAACCATAGTACAGTTTTTAACCTACGACGCACAGGTTTTGAGTTATTCAACTCAGGGGACTTATACAAAGTATTGTATGTTGTCCAGTGTCCATTAGGACAGGGGGGTTGGTCCTCGTACTATATTCTGTTTACTTGTGACTTCTTTAGTTTTTAGACAAGTTTTCATAGAAACACAAGGTCCAAGTTTTGAGAAGTAATAGGTATAACAATAAAGTAGAAAACCATGTGTTGCAAGTATCAGGATCTTCAAGGTGATCGAAGATGTAGATACTTGTGTTTGGTATTCAGTTGATAGTAATGGTTTTGAGAACTTTCTTCTCGTTCAAGTTACTCATATTTGGATGCACTCCTAAGTTGAGTAATGTTAATCGACCTCTCTCCATTTAGTTGACATGCACTAGAGACAGCTGCATGATTTGAATCTGGTTCCAATTAAATCAGTGCCTCTGTTTCTATATTGTATATAGAATGGTTCATATCTTAACGATGTTAAGGTATATGGAGTTGTCCGGCTTATGCTTAAAACCAGACTCTGGATAACTCAAGGCACGTTTCTGTAATGGCAGTTTGTGGGTTAACCCGGGCTATGACGAGGGTTAACTTTCTACCATCTGGAAGATCGATAGTGATATTGCTCTTGACTCGCCACAGTTTTAGTAAAATGGACTTTTTCAGAAAATAGTAGTGGGAGTATGGTAGAACTGGAAGTGATTCCAGAACCACAAACGATTACTGAAAATTTAACAAAACCTAAAGATTCAATCAGTTTGACATTCCATCAGCCACTCCGCAGATATGGTGGGTAACCTCAGGCACCCAAGAGGTACTCCGGTATCCTTAAGGACGGTGACAGGGAGGTTCTGGTTTACCCAGACTTGCCATTTACTGTTGTTCTAGACTATGAGACCCGGCAGGAGGATGAGTATAGTGTCGTTCTAAACTAGCTTTAGAAGTGCACGTGTATATGACTCTGCCATAGGGTTGTTGTAGTCAGTGGTAGCAGCGGAAGCATAGTGGACAGGTAGCTTGTGTCTGTTTATAGACTAAAGCAGATATAGCGGAGATAGATCATCTATTTTTGATGTGACAGTCATAGATTATGACTTCATCAGAATAGGGGATGGATCTGTTAAGAAGGTAGTAGGGTGGTATGTCCTGGTATTTGGATGACATGCACGTTGTAGGAAGTGAAATTCCTATACTACGATCGATTATACTGTGGTTGTCACACAGTGGTTTCTCTACATAGGATTTGGATATTATATCAGGCATTCTGGTTACTAGATCTATGGTTTTAGATCTAAATTTGGGTAGTTTTCCAATCCGGGTACTTGGACAGCATTCTAAAGGTGTTTTAGAATGGACGACTCATAGCATGGTGGTGTACCTGCAGGTGATGGAGTCACCCTCTCTAAAGGTATCTTATAGACTAAAGAGGAGAGGGATGTGCATGATTGGCATATCAATTGCTTAGGCAATTAAGTCAATCATGAGATGTCAAGTACCACACCAATGTTGTTTTTGCACTAAATGCAGTAAGTTGATAAATTAATCCAATCCTGGAGAAACGTTTGGAAGCAGTTTATGAACATAAGTGGATGTTCTAAGGATATGATAACGACAGCCTCCTTCGGGAGACAGTTATCATTCCAGGCTTCCAAGGTGACCTGGATGACAGAGTGACTGTCAGAGTTATAGTTTTCCTTCTTTAGAGGGGCAGTAGTTTGGACAGGTGGTCCAAGAGGATACTGAGGGAGGCGTGGCGCAGGATACTGATTAAATTCAGTTGACGATACAGTCTAAGAAGTTTGCTGGATTTGGAGTTCATTTGTGAACTGGGTCCCATCAGATATCCAGACATATTCTAAGACATGTATTGCTCATTTCGGGAGATGGCTTTCTCCGCGAACTTGAGACAAAGAGAGACATAGCAAGAAACATCATAGCAGATCCACTCACTGAGGCTATTTCTCGAACGCAATAATTTTACAAATGAGCTTTCTGAAACTGATTAGTAGAGGAGTTGGGTGTTCGGTACCACACGGGCTGTGAGTATGCGACACCGCAATAATTAGCTTTAAGTGCAAGTGGGAGATTGTTGGCTATAGTGCCCTCAAGTCAATTATTGGATCGCAGGCACGTGATTGCAATGATTGAGGGATGACCTATACCGGTAGGACAGTCTTACTCGAGATGATAGTATGCTATCTGGTTTGTCTTTATCATCGTGTACATGCTTCAGGTGACATTACAGATCACTATTACATGTTGATAGAGCCCATAGGATTCTTGCTTGACTACCAGCAGTATGATGGCGATCATATACGTGAGAGTTGGGTGGTCTATAAGCACATCCTTAAAGTGCCCTTAGTTAAGGGAGTTTCGAGACTGGGCATCGATACTTCGGAGTAGACTAGTGTATACGGATCGAGACCCCGACGAGGGGTGATGGCCGGTCTCACAAGCCATTGGTATCAGTTGGTTCACCTAAAATAGTATACAGGTGCTCATTGGGTTATGAGTACACCGGACGGACTCGTCGGGAACATGCTAGTTGGTATTATACCTATTGTCAGATAGCATTTCCCAGATGTCATGTGTACAGGTTAGTCTATCGACCTGAGATCGTCATTTGTCTCATGTGAGTTCCCACTGTGCTTTGATTACTACCCTACCACGGCTCAAAGGAGTCGTGCAAACAGGTTTTAGTTGGGTACAGTCCAGAGCCACATGGAGGCAGTGAGCGGATCATCAGGGGATTCGTCTCTCCCGGTATTGGAGGTAGAGGTCGTAGTGTGCACGGGTGGCCATCACCAGAAATCCTTGGCCAAGGTAGACAAGAATTACTGATTCGGATCAGTAGTTTCTCAGGTGGTGATGGGCTTCATACAGACACTAAATATCGCATTATTAGGGGTCTGACTTTATCCACCCCCGTTGACCCGATATGTGATACTCATAGACGAACGGACCGGACTGTACGGATATTGTCACTGTCAGTCTCAGTAGGGTTCCTGGATGAGTTCGCTCATCGGCCTCCCTTTGGCTCAATACCTGGGCAGCCGTTTTGTACAGCTAGTGCCACTGACGTGCTTGTGGTTAAACTCACTGCCACGAGTCTTTAGAGTCCCACACAGAGGGTTTCCCTAGTTCGAGAGAAATGTTGTAGAGGCCGTATGGTTTTATGGTAGAGTTCGATCATATTTGTGCACTTGTGCACGGATCATGATCGGACGGGTAATACTAGCGGGCTTTGGTTTAAGCCGGATCCTAGTATTATATTGTTGGATTATTTTCGTCTCGTTGTATTCGTATTCAGTCGGAATGCGGATGCAAGTATGTATATACAGATGAGGGGTATTCTTGTAATTCATTACGAGTTTACTTTAGAAGATGCCATTCTTTTTGTTTAAATATTTGGTTTAATGTTTTATTGTGATGGAAATTGTGAGTGCAAGTTTTGGCATGAGACATTGAATGTGGCATGTGCACACTTGGTGACTCATGGTCTTGGGTTTGGTGTGTGATATTTTATGCTAGGATTTTTCTTTAGCTCATAAAAAAATCACACAACACACACACATACAAAAGATAGGGCAGCCATCACATTTTCTCCTCATGGCTTGCTCACTTGCATTTTCTTTGAGCTTCACATTTTTCATCCATGGGCATCTTCTTCTACCTCCACTCATCCCTCTCATGAGTTGAGAATCCATGGGTGTTATGAGACAAGTATTCACACACTATCTCTACTTTATCTTGGGCATCTAGGCTAGCAAACTTGGTATCCGAGTTGCTTCGGTTTAGAAGCGGGAGCCCGTATAAAGAATCCTCGATGTGGATCCTCTTCGACGAGAGAGACCGGAGAGCGAACTTCGTCAGGGCAGCCGCGAGGAGCTTGGGCAAAGGTTGAAGACCGAAGGACACGGATCGATCGGTATAACCTCTCCAAACTCCTCTTTGCATGTTTGCTAGTATAGGGTTTTTGGTTCGATCTTGTGCGGGTTTTAGTTGCGCCAAAGTTTTGAAATTTTTTTTCCGCATTTGGCCACAGTTTGATGGCCGGGACGCCGTCAAAACCCAACACGGGGTACCTCACCGGATCCACCATGTACCCGCAAACGGTTCCTACCTACCTCGAGTTGGGTATCACATAGCTCATAACCGAGAAAACTCATGGTGGACGCGAATTATCATATCAAGAGAAACCGTGTTTTTAAAACAATATATAATTTTCTTTTTAAATATAACCGTGGTTCTCAAATCCAAAGATCTCATGAAAACAGCATCTCAATGCATATAACCATAAAGTGTGATGTATGCTAACATAAAACAGTAATATGAGCATGTCAAGTATATCATGCAAGCATGTACTATGATAGTGTGGAACAATAGAAGTACATTACAGTTAAGAATAATATCGTGATATAGCAATTCTACTGTGTAAGTGGCATAGCAATTACCAATGATGAATGTGTGAGCCGGCAAATCTGTGTAAGTGTAACATGCGTATCATCGGTAATAGTGCAAGTGTACTACCAGACAATATCATATAACAATAAATACCAGAAACATGGTATGTATGTCACGAGGGATAATCCTACATAAACACGAATAAACAACAAGTATATATATATATATATCTACGTATGAACCATACGGTCGGTTTTAAAAGATACGAATCGTAGTTTTGAAAGTGGGTGCTACGGTGGCTTTAAAGAAAAGACACCATTTGAAAATCCGTAGCGTCCCTTGAGCTTTCCATTTAAAAGAGCATATGATTCGTCAGTTTTGAAAATAAGTATGGTTCATGTGGCATCTTTACGTCGGTGATCCCGCCTCATATCATCCGATATGGAAATATCCTCGATCATCGTCCTCAAATCACTAGCGCGGATCAATCATCCGGTATATCACATCGCGTACGGTAATCCATCGTACGGTGACATCAAACAGAATAGGGATTCTATCGTCCTATTCATCAATAAAGGTGTGGATCTATGGTCCCGTACATCATATCTTATCGATCTGAAACACATCTACCTCAATCTTATCGTATTTATCGATCTCATGTCACATCGATATCGATCTCATATCATGTCGATGTCGATCTCATATCAAGCCAGTATAAATCTCATAATTTGTAACATTTCAAAATAATAAAATATTATTTTTGGGAAATTTGTAATTTAATATTATTTTATTGAATATTTTAATAATTAGGTATAATTAAATACAAATAAATGGGGCAAAAATTTTGGAAAATTTTGGAAAATTCTAAAATAGGTTATTTTTTGGAATTATGCCATTTTTAAGTTTTTATGGTTAGTTATATGCCAATTTAGTGCTAATCGCGATTAAAAATCGCTAATCGGTTTTTAGCATTTTTGTGCAAAACATGCACATATCATTTTTCTTACACTTGTGCATTTTTCCACCATGTTTCTTTTGGGGTTACTATTCTAGTGAGAAGGATTTAGAGAGGAAAGAACAGGAAAAGAAAAAGAAATGGAAAAAGGATTTTTATATTGAGGTATGGTAAGAGAGAGAGAGAGGTATGGTTTCCTTTGACCTTGGACTTAGCCATCTCTTCATTCTTCCTCTCATTTTCTCTCTCCCTCTTCCTCCATCTCCTGCTGCAGCTGTTTCCCGTCTTCATCCTCCCATCTTCAAGCCCCAAATCATCTCACATACATCACCAAAACCCTACCCCCATTTCATTAAAAGTGTGCACAAGCTCAAGATCTACACTTTGGACCAAGAAAGCTAGGATTTTGGCCACTAGGGGCAACTCAAGAAAATTCTTGAGTTGCCAAATGAGGTATTTTCTAGACCTTAAAGCTTAGTTTATGCATTACTTATACACCCATGTTGTGATAGAACCGATAATGTGTGTTTTGTGAATTTGAGGAAAACCTAGTTTGGGCTTGAGGAAGTTTTGTGTTGTATTGTGAAATTGAGCTCAGTAGAGCTTATGTAAACACCTTAGTTCTAGTATGGAGACCCAAACCTGAGACTTAAGACCCGAAATACAGATTTAGAAACCGGTATCGGAAAAATTATGGAATATGTGAAGGTTTTATGGGATCTGCTACCAACCCGAGACTCTGAAAAATTATTTGGTTGGACAGTGACATGTGCAGGCACCCAGAAAGCTGTCACCAAGACCCCAGCCCCTAACTCATTTTCCCGGCCACAGATTTATCCCGTTTGGCCGCAATTTGCTGCCAGACCTGCCCCGTTTTAGCTCGTTTTGGTTTTGGTGTCCCCTTATCTGTAGATTAGGCCCCTGGCATGTGTAGATTTGTCTAGTTTGACCGAGGGTGAAATCTGGAGCCTATTTCCTTAGTTGCTGTTTTGGATTCGTGTTTCAGTATTCCGTATTTATTTCATTTCTGCAATTGTGTATTGTGTTTTACCTCGACCAATTGGCGTTTATACGACGATATCGAGGATTGATTGATGGTTTTGAAGGCGTGCCCATAGGTTCTGACCTATAGGCCCCTTATCGTATCGTTTTGGGTTTCGTGTGCCGTTTTAGATTTGATTTGGTTTTAATGCGCATTACGATACTTTGACGTGTAGGTACCCCATGAAGACTTCAGGACGACAAGTAAGCATGTGACGACATCGACAAATGAAGACGCAAGGTGAGTAGATTATATCTACAGGGGAAAGTCGGGTGGATGGCTTATAGCACCCCCGCAGTCCGTAGTTGATATACTATATATTATATTTGATAGTTATAGTGTGTCATGGATATTGTGTTAGGTGTATTATGGATAGCTTAAGGTTAGAAGTAAACTAGTATAGTTCATAGTCGCAAACCCTAGAATAGGTTTACACCCCCACGTGCACCCTTGCATATTCACTATACTTACACTGTGTTGATGATGATATTGGATGACATTGGAGATGAGTCGATGATTTTGGGCATTGTGCCGTGAGATCGGTGATGTGATTTATACTTGCGATACGACATGTGATCTTAGCGGGCCGTTGGGCATGAGTTTTACCCCCGCTTTCATACTTATATAGATGGTATTGATTTGTACTAGACTTAGATCTGTACCCCAGATTATATGATATGATGATAATGATACCTGATATTTGATGAGAGGAATGTGATACTGACCCGTACTCAGCTATTGGGATGCCGTACGACGATTTACCGTACGAGCTTTATATTGATGATAGATCCGCACTCATGACTTGAGGATGTCATATGATATACTGTATCGTACGCGATACTATTGAAGCGGGATCACCGACTATTATATCTATATATCGACTCAGATTTAGATGGTTTCCATACCCCTCCCGATTGACTTGATACTTAGATCTGTAGTTTGCATAGTAGATGTTAGACTAGATCCTGATTCGTCTTATTTCAAATGGCATAACTGCATGACATATACATATGGGTGTAGATTCTTTACTGTTGCATTGATTATTCAATTTCCGTATATTCATGCTATTCACATTGCTTTGCATATGTTTATTGCTATATTACTATCATGTTGCTAGGGCACTAGCACCATTATCGATGATGCGTATGTTTCACGTACACTTGCTTGCCGGCTCACACACTTCATCATCGATAATTGCCATGTCACTACACAGTAGTATTATTGCATCAGGATATGACCTTGTATGTGCATACTATTATTTCCATGTTGCATGATATACTGTTATGCTTTCATTTCATTTATATGTCACATACATCATGCTTTATGATTATGCACATTGAGATATTCGTTTTCATGATATTTCTGGATTTGGGAACCGTGGATATTTCAAGGAGAATATGTAATTGTTTTAAAAACCCGGTTCTCTTGCTATGATATTTCAGTGCGTCCACCATGTGTTTTCTCGGTGCTTAGAGAAACAAATGAACCTGAGTCGAGGAGAGGACGAGGCCGATTACGGGTACATGGTGGACCCAGTATGGTACCCCGGGGTGAGAACGGTTTCGCTGTGTAGTAGACGGTGAGCCTGGCAGTGGGACCACTACCTACCGGTGATTGGTTGGACCTAGCGGTTATCCGGAGGATACTGACCAGAGTCGATAGATAGATATGGGCGTACTGCCGGAGCCGAGGGCCGATTCCGCAGACAAAGCCTGTGGGTTGATCCGGACTGACGGAGCCCGATAGATGAGGATTTACGTGTCGATGCTAGGCACAGGTTTCATGATGATCTCCATGATTTTGATTATATCCTCATATTTGCATGCATGATGCTTATTGTCATTGGGTGACAGGTGGACGGGATCCACATATATACAGACATTGATTACATACAGACTTTGACTACATTGATCATACTTCATTTGTATAAATAGCAGGGTATGTTGTAACATTTCGAAATAATAAAAATATTATTTTTGGGAATTTTTATAATTTAATATTATTTTATTGAATATTTTAATAATTCGGTATAATTAAAGAAAAATAAATGGGGAAAATTTTTGGAAAATTATGGAAAATTCTAAAATAGGGTAAATTAGATAATTATGCCATTTTTAAGTATAATTGATTAGTTATATGCTAATTTAGTGTTAATCGCGATTAAAAATCGCTAATCGGTTTTTTAGCATTTTTGTGCAAAACATGCACATATCTTTTTTATCACACTTGTGCATTTTTCTTGCCATGGTTCACTTTGGGTTTACTATTCTTGGGAGAAGGATTTTGAGAGAATAAGAAAAGAAAAAGAAAATGGAAAAGGGGAATATTATATGAGGTTTGGTGAGAGAGAGAGGTATGGGCTTCTTTGACCAAGACTTAGCCATTCCTCCATTGTCTTCACCATTTCTCTCTCCCTCTTCTTTGCTTGCTGCTGCTGCTCCTGCACCTCATTCTCCCTCCCCTCTTCAACTCCTCAAATCACCATGAAAACAACTCCAAAACCCCACTCTCATTTCATTAAAAGTGTGCACAAGCTCAAGATCTACACATTGAACTAAAGAAGCAAGGATTTTGGCCACTAGGGGCAACTCAAGAAAATTCTTGAGTTGCCAAATGAGGTATTTACTGAACCATTTGCTTAGTTTTAGCGTTACTTATGCCCCATGTTTAGATTGAACCGATATTGTTTGATATTGTGGATTTGAGGATAACCAAGTTAGGGTTTGAGGGAAACTTGTGTTGTAATATGAAATTGAGCTCAGTAGAGGCTACACCAACACCCTAGTGCATGAATGGAGACCCAAAACCTGAGAGTTGAAACCCGGAATACGGATTTAGAAACCGATATCAGAGAAATTGTGAAATCTGTGAAGGTTTTATTGAATCTGCTTTCACCCGAGACATCCTAAAATAAAATTGATTGGACAGTGAGATGTGCAGGCACCCTAGAACCACCACACAAGACCCCAACCCCTAACTCATTGACCCGGCCGCAGATTTATTCTGTTTGGCCGCAATTTGCGGCCTGGACCCCACCAAACTTGCTCGTTTTGGTTTTGTTGTTCCCTTATTTGTATATTAGACCCCTGGTATATATAGATTCGTCTAATTTGACCTAGGGTAAAATCTGGAACATATTTCCTTAGTTGCTGTTTTGGATTCGTGTTTCCATATTCCGTATTTTTAATTCTGCAATTGTGTATTGTGTTTTACCTCGACTATTGGGCGTTTATACGACGATATCGAGGATTGGTTGATGGTTTTGAAGGCGTGCCCATAGGTTCTAACCTATAGGCCCCTTATCGTATCGTCTTGGGTTTCGTATGCCGTTTTAGCTTTGATTTGGTTTTAATGCGCATATACGATATTTTGATATGTAGGTACCCATGAAGACTTCGGGACGACAAGGAAGCGCGTGGCGACGTCCACAAATGAAGACGCAAGGTGAGTAGACTATATCTACTGGGGGAAGTCGGGTGGATGGCGTATAGCACCACCGCAGTCCGTAGTTGGTATACTATATATTATGCTTGATAGTTATAGTGTGTCGTGGATATGGTGTTAGGTGTATTATGGATAGTGTAGGGTTAGAAGTGACTAGTGTAGCTCATAGTCGCGAACCCTAGAATAGATTTACACCTACACGCACACCCTTGCATATTCATTATACGTGCACTGTGTTTGATGATATTGGATGACATTGGAGATGAGTCGATGATGTTGGTCTTTGTGCCGCGAGATCGGCGTTTGATATGATTCGTATTTGGGATACGATATGTGATCTCTAGCGGGCCTTTGGACGTGTGCTTGCACACGCAGTATATTGATGGTATCAGTTGTATTAGACTTAGATCGGTACCTCAGATTATGTGACATGATGATGATGATACCAAATAATTGATGAGAGGAATGTGATTTTGACCTGTACCCAGCTATTGGGATGCCGTACGACGATTTACCGTACGAGCTTTATATTGATGATAGATCCGCACTCATGACTTGAGGATGCCATATGATATACGTTATCGTACGCGATATTATTGAGGCGGGATCACCGACTATTATATCTATCTATCTATATATATCGACTCAGATTTAGGTGGTTTCCATACCTCTCCCGATTGACTTGATACTTAGATCTGTAGTTTGCATAGTAGATTCTTCACTGTGGTGTTGATTATTTGATTTCCGCATATTCATGCTATTCACGTTGCTTTGCATATGTTTATTGCTATATTATTATCATGCTGTTAGGACACCGGCACCATTATCGATGATGCGTATGTTCCACGTACACTATTTGTCGGCTCACACACTTCATCATCGATAATTGCCATGCCACTACACTGTAGTACTGTTGCATTCATGATATGATTCTTGCATGGCATATTGTACACTTATACCTGTACAAAAACATAGATGATTCTGACTTGATTAGAGATTTGGGAACCGCAAGATATTCTTCAAAACTGATTCGTTTTAAAAGAGTGGTTTCCCTCGACATGTGCACATTACTATTCCATGTTGCATGACTTCTGATATGCTTACCTTTCTTTACATGTCGCATACATCATGTTTTGATTATACGCATTGAGATATGTTGTTTCCATGATATTTCTGGATTTGGGAACCGTGGGCATTTCAAAAGAGAATATATAATTGTGTTAAAAACCCGGTTACCCTTGATATGATATTTCAGTGCGTCCACCATGTGTTTTCTCGGTGCTGAGAGCGACATGTGAAACCCGATTCGAGGAGGCGGATGAGGCCGATTGCGGGTACATGGTGGACCCGGTATGGTACCCCGGGGCGAGAACGGTTTCGCTGTGTAGTAGACGGTGAGCCTGGCAGAGGGACTACTACCTACCGGTGATTGTATTTGAGCTCGGCGGATATCTGGAGGATACCGACCAGAGTTGAGAGATGGACATGGGCTGACCCGTACTGCCGGGGCCGAGGGCCGATACCGCAGATTGAGCCCAGAGATGGACATGGGCTGACCCGTACTGCCGGGGCCGATACCGCAGACGGAGCTCAGAGATGGACATGGGCTGACCCGTACTGCCGGGGCCGAGGGCCGATACTGCAGACGGAGCCCCATATGGATGAGGATTTACGTGTCGATGCTAGGCACGGGTTTCATGATGTTTTTCCATGATATTGTTTATATCCTCATATTTACATACATGATACTTATTGTCATTGGGTGATGGGTGGACGGGTTCCACGTTTATTGTCATTGGGTGACGGGTGGACGCGATCCACATATATGCAGACATTGATACTTCATCATTTTTACTTCATGCAGACATACCTTACATCTATGGCATGTTATTACCTGAGTACTTGGCACTACATACCTGTTTAGATGTTGCTTTGCCACCTTATCATGTACCAGGCTTATTCTTTGAGGGTTATATACTGATCGTATTGACCTAGGATTATGTCTTGCATTCGGTTTCTGCTTGTAGATATTCTCTATTCACGAGTTGGCAACTCACCCCCGTTGTGCCACAGTTCTTGCAGGTTTTGCCGTACAGGTTCCGTAACGGCATTTCTGGCACACTGCTTCTTTATGGGTGACTTGCTTGGGTAGGTGGGTTCTTTTGAATCAAGAACCACCATTGTACTTGTATTATTCTTGTATCTAGAAATTCCATCAACCAAAACTTGTATATTGTTTCAGACTTAGACATTAGTGATGTATTATTCGACCTTAGAGTCGCGCTTAGTAGTATTGCGGTTTTCATACTTATTGAGTTTCTTTTGGATTTGACCCTCGCCTTTCGGCGTTGTATATTATCGCTTGCGTGGTTGTGACCGTCGATAGACGAAGAGCTAGCTCCCGCTTGGGGATGCCTTTTATTCATTGCATATATACATTGTTCTTGTTGTACCCCATTCGGGGCCAGTATTTACAAAAGAAACTCTGCCGAAATTTTTAGAAAAGACTTTACATCTTTTAAAATGCATATTCGGCTTAGTTATTTAAAAACCTTGACTTCAAAACATGTTTTCTTTAACTATTAAAAACCAATTTTCTTTATTTATCCTTAAAATGGTTTTAGATTTATGGGCTTTTGGCTTACTTGGATCAGATGGAGTCCTATAGACTTCATATGGTTCAAGGGCCAGTCACGTGCTCTTTCGGGTCGTGACATATGTGGGCGCTATTATATATACCCTTACACCAATATTAGTGGAATGGGACGCTAATATATGTGTATTGATATCTATTTGATACTTCATCATGTTTACTTCATGCAGACATACCTTACATTTATGACATGTTATTATCTGAGGCACTTGCACGAGCACTTGGCACTACCTACATGATTAGATGTTACATTGCCACATTTTCTTGCTTCAGACTTACTCTTGAGGGTTATATTATATACTGATCGTATTGACCTAGGATTATGTCTTGCATTCGATTTCTGCTTGTAGATATTTTCTATTCATGAGTTGGCAACTCACCCCCGTTGTGCCACAGTTCTTGCAGGGTTTTGCCGTACAGTTTCCGTAGCGGCATTTCTGGCACACTGCTTCCATATGGGGGACTTGCTTGGGTAGGTGGGTTCTTTTGTATCAAGACCACCCTTGTTGATCTATTATTCTTTTGTATCTAGAAATTCCATCAACCAAAAACTTCTATATTGTTTCAGACTCAGACACTAGTGATGTATTATTTCGACCTTAGAGTCGCGCTTAGTAGTGTTACGGTTTTCAAGCTTATCTGAGTTTCTTTTGAATTTTGATCCTCGCCATTCGGCGTTGTATAGTATATTGCTTGTATGTTTATTTATCCTTAAAATGGTTTTAGATTTCTAGACTTTTGGCTTACTTGGATCAGATGGAGTCCTATAGACTTCATATGGTTCAAGGGCCAGTCACGTGCTCTTTCGGGTCGTGACAAAGTTGGTATCAAAGCGCTAGGTTAACCTTGGTTCGAGTCTAAGTTTGACTATGTGGAGCCTAGGGCATCTATATATATACGGAACTTAGGCTTGACCTTACGGAACTTAGACTTAGTCGAGGGGGTATTAGACCTGAACTTTCGTCGCGTTGGATGACCCTTGGTTGATGGAATAGGTCACTTCAGTAGAGTGACGTACCGTGTGTATGTTCCGCGGCATACATACGACACGCCACTCCGCTTAAGGAGCCTTAGGATGTACATTTTCTTGCACAGTATTATATTCATTCCTAATCTATCTTCATCGATACTGGTTGTGTTTTTGCTTCCACGATTGCACGGGCATAGTGAGCTACGGCTCGAGTTGCGTCAGCATGGGCTCGTCGTGGACGAGGACTGACCACAGCATGATTCCAGAGACTTACGATTGCATTGAGAGGCTTCATTTTATTGTGTTTTCACGCCACGAGCGTTTGATGGATCGCTTTTATGAGATTTCTCGGACGTGCCGATTGGTACCAGAGGATCGGGCTACTGCTAGAGGCCAGCCAGATGTGATGACCATTGATATATCGCTTATTCATGATGATTGAGGCGATGTTCAGCATACAGATGAATGAGCCAGTTGTTGCTGCAAATGACGAGATATCGCCCAGATGATTGGAGCTACTGCAGCATGAGTATATACTTAGAGATATGATGGAAGGTCGCTAGTCACCGAGGATGAATGACTAGGACATATGATTCGTTCGCTTACCCAGATGAGAGGTCATCAGATAGATTGATTCCAGTTAGAGACGACTTCATGCAGATTCGTTGAGAGTCGATAAAGACGATCGAATGTCAGGAGCCCATTTTCCAAGTTTAAAGTATTCGGAAAGACATGCAAGCGATTCTATGGACCCTCTAGAAGAATGAAACCCTAACTCGACTTAATGACCGTGTGAAAGCCTTTGAACCCTAGGGTTTGCGGCAGTTCCGCGGCGCCATTAGTGAGGCTTGGGTTTGCCCTTCTACGGTTGGACCCCTGATGCTGTGGTATGTACTCGATACTATTAAACTGTACTCAAGATGTTGATCTCTTGGGGGATTATGAGGTTCTGACGAGTCGATCGGATGGTTCGACATCATTCAGATATCATGAGATGGGACGCATTGCTTGGGAGACTCCAGATACGAGCATAGCCGTTGGAGCGCAGTCCATGCAGCCACGAGACGAGTCCGAAGCAGTCGATATTGAAGTAGAGTGAAGTAAAGAGTTCGCAAGAGATTTCGGCAAGATGACGTTCTACTATGGTGACATCAGAGATGCGATACGCACACAGAGGCATTGTATATGGATATACCTTCCAGAAGGAGTTGCGACGAGTATGTAGCCGTTCCGGAATAAGAATTAGCTTCAGCAATGGACGATGACTTCCGGGCAATTCGGCAGGAATGAGATTTGAGAGAGAGACCTCGACAGGACCTTTCTGGAATACGATACGAGAAGACCTAGACCCAGGAGTGGTCGTAGTGCACACACCCAGCAGGCCATAGTTCGGCATCATCGACGAGATAGTTGACCAGGTTTAGATAAAGGACCTTACCCAGATGCGTTGCGAGTTGATCGAGGACGGACGAGTATTGAGTATTCCTCCGATGGTTGGGACGCATTCCCGAGGACCTGTTCGGCCACACATCTTCTACCGAATGATGAAGCTACAGAGTACGCGATTTTGAGTCCGTGCGAGAGACTTCGGATTGACCGTGGCCGAGAACAGTGCAGTGCGTAGATAGCATGGAGTGACGTCATAGTGGACGACGATAGAGACAAGTGGAGCCAGAGGTTCGTACGAGACGCTGACGAGCTGTCATTACTTTCTGTCGAGGCTAGAGACCTGATATGCTTACAGAGGCGTTGGGATGCGACCAATTTCCGAGAAAATGTTGTGCTGAGGACACAGATGTCCATCGAGTGAGAAGAGATTATGCAAGAGAGCCAGCCTCCATACAGTTCGGCATAGGCAAGATCGGAAGAGACCTTGAGCAGGATTCCTTTCAGGACACTGCTGTAATGATATTTGCACCCAGGATCAGATGTGTCACGGGCATTCAGAGAGCCAGAGGCCGATGCCAGTGACATGCTGCTTTACGAGTGGTCATGAGGATTGACCGAGAGATGACCAGAGAAGTGCCAGAACGGAATCGTCCCCGTTAGCACACCTGACAGGGCCGATGAGCCGATCGATTGAGAGATTGGTAATCCACAGAGAAGATAAGGCCCCAGAGACAGAGAACGCCAGACCGTGAGCAAGAGGCAAGTAGATATCTTGCGCTGCTAGTATTGGATGCACCGACACCTTCTCAACCTTGAAGGAGGGACTACCGACGACGGTATTTATGATTTGTGATTTTGTGATTCGATTATCACGTATCCGACAACTTGGATTTTTACTGAAATGTTTTAGTAGTTGGGGGTTTAAATTTAAATTCGGAGACCGAATTTATTTAAGGGGGGTAGATTGTAACATTTCAAAATTATAAAATATTATTTTTGGGAAATTTGTAATTTAATATTATTTTATTGAATATTTTAATAATTAAGTATAATTAAATACAAATAAAAGGGGAAAATTTTTGGAAAATTATGGAAAATTCTAAAATAGGTTATTTTATGGAACTATGCCATTTTTAAGTTTTTATGGTTAGTTATATGCTAATTTAATGCTAATCGCGATAAAAAATCGCTAATCGGTTTTTAGCATTTTTATGCAAAACATGCACATATCATTTTTATTACACTTGTGTCCACCATGTTTCTTTTGGGGTTACTATTCTAGTGAGAAGGGATTAGATAGCAAAGAAAAGGAAAAGAAAAAGAAATGGAAAAAGGATTTTTATATTGAGGTATGGTGAGAGAGAGAGAGAGGTATGGTTTCCTTTGACCTTGGACTTAGCCATCTCTTCATTCTTCCTCTCATTTTCTCTCTCCCTCTTCCTCCATCTCCTGCTACAGTTGCTGTCCCTCTTCATCCTCCCCTCTTCAAGCCCCAAATCATCTCACAAACATCACCAAAACCCTACCCCCATTTCATTAAAAGTGTGCACAAGCTCAAGATCTACACTTTGGACCAAGAAAGCTAGGATTTTGGCCACTAGGGGCAACTCAAGAAAATTCTTGAGTTGCCAAATGAGGTATTTTCTGGACCTTAAAGCTTAGTTTATGCATTACTTATACACCCATGTTGTGATAGAACCGATATTGTGTGTTTTATGGATTTGAGGAAAACCTAGTTAGGGCTTGAGGAAGTTTTGTGTTGTATTGTGAAATTGAGCTCAGTAGAGGTTATGTAAACACCTTAGTGCTAGTATGGAGACCCAAACCTGAGACTTAAGACCCGGAATACGGATTTAGAAACCGGTATCAGAAAAATTGTGGAATCTGTGAAGGTTTTATCGGATCTGCTATCAACCCGAGACTCTGAAAAATTATTTGGTTGGACAGTGACATGTGCAGGCACCCAGAAAGCTATCACCAAGACCCCAGCCCCTAACTCATTTTCCCGGCCGCAGATTTATTCTGTTTGGCCACAATTTGCGGCCAGACCCGCCCCATTTTGGCTCGTTTTGGTTTTGGTGTCCCCTTATCTGTAGATTAGGCCCCTGTCATGTGTAGATTTGTCTAGTTTGACCTAGGGTGAAATCTGGAGCCTATTTCCTTAGTTGCTGTTTTGGATTCGTGTTTCCGTATTCTGTATTTATTTTATTTCTGCAATTGTGTATTGTGTTTTGCCTCGACCATTTGGCGTTTATACGACGATATCGAGGATTGATTGATTGTTTTGAAGGCGTGCCCATAGGTTCTGACCTATAGGCCCCTTATCGTATCGTTTTGGGTTTCGTGTGCCATTTTAGATTTGATTTGGTTTTAATGCGCATTACGATGCTTTGACGTGTAGGTACCCCATGAAGACTTCAGGACGACAAGTAAGCACGTGACGACATCGACAAATGAAGACGCAAGATGAGTAGATTATATCTACAGGGGGAAGTCGGGTGGATGGTGTATAGCACCCCCGCAGTCCGTAGTTGATATACTATATATTATATTTGATAGTTATAGTATGTCATGGATATTGTGTTTGGTGTATTATGGATAGCTTAAGGTTAGAAGTAAACTAGTATAGTTCATAGTCGCGAACCCTAGAATAGGTTTACACCCACACGCACACCCTTGCATATCACTATACTTACACTGTGTTGATGATGATATTGGATGACATTGGAGATGAGTCGATGATTTTGGGCATTGTGCCGTGAGATCGGTGAGGTGATGTGATTTGTACTTGCGATACGACATGTGATCTTAGCGGGCCGTTGGACATGTGTTTTACCCCCGCTTTCATACTTATATAGATGGTATTGATTTGTACTAGACTTAGATCTGTACCCCAAATTATGTTATATGATGATAATGATACCTGATATTTGATGAGAAGAATGTGATACTGACCCGTACCCAGCTATTGGGATGCCGTACGACGATTTACCGTACGAGCTTTATATTGATGATAGATCCGCACTCATGACTTGAGGAGGTCATATGATATACTGTATCGTACGCGATACTATTGAGGCGGGATCACCGACTATTATATCTATATATCGACTCAGATTTAGATGGTTTCCATACCCCTCCCGATTGACTTGATACTTAGATCTGTAGTTTGCATAGTAGACGTTAGACTAGATCCTGATTATTCTTATTTCAAATGGCATAACTGCATGACATATACATATGAGTGTAGATTCTTTACTGTTGCGTTGATTATTCGATTTCCACATATTCATGCTATTCACATTGCTTTGCATATGTTTATTGCTATATTACTATCATGTTGCTAGGGCACCAGCACCATTATCGATGATGCGTATGTTTCACGTACACTTGCTTGCGGGCTCACACACTTCATCATCGATAATGCCTTGTCACTACACAGTAGTATTATTGCATCAGGATATGACCTTGTATGTGCATACTATTATTTCCATGTTGCATGATATACTGTTATACTTGCATTCCATTTATATGTCACATACATCATGCTTTATGACTATGCGCATTGAGATATTCGTTTTCATGATATTTCTGGATTTGGGAACCGTGGATATTTCAAGGAGAATATGTAATTGTTTTAAAAACCCGGTTCCCTTGCTATGATATTTCAGTGCATCCACCATGTGTTTTCTCGGTGCTGAGAGCGACATATGAACCCGAGTCGAGGAAGGGACGAGGCTGATTACGGGTACATGGTGGACCCGGTATGGTACCCCGGGGCGAGAACGGTTTCGCTGTGTAGTAGACGGTGAGCCTGGCAGTGGGACCACTACCTACCGGTGATTGGTTGGACCTGGCGGTTATCCGGAGGATACTGACCACAGTCGATAGATGTATATGGGCGTACTACCGGGGCCGAGGGCCGATTCCGCAGACAGAGCCCGTGGGCTGATCCGGACTGACGGAGCCCGATAGATGAGGATTTACGTGTCGATGCTAGGCACAGGTTTCATGATGATCTCCATGATTTTGATTATGTCCTCATATTTGCATGCATGATGCTTATTGTCATTGGGTGACAGGTGGACGGGATCCATATATATACAGACATTGATTACATACAGACTTTGACTACATTGATCATACTTCATTTGTATATATAACAGGGTATGAGGGCGCTGTTATATATACCCTTACACTAATATTAGTGGAATGGGACGCTAATATATGTGTATTGATATCTATTTGATACTTCATCATGTTTACTTCATGCAGACATACCTTACATTTATGACATGTTATTATCTGAGGCACTGGCACGAGCACTTGGCACTACCTACATGATTAGATGTTACATTGCCACATTTTCTTGCTTCAGACTTACTCTTGAGGGTTATATTATATACTGATCGTATTGACCTAGGATTATGTCTTGCATTCGATTTCTGCTTGTACATATTTTCTATTCACGAGTTGGCAACTCACCCCCGTTGTGCCACGGTTCTTGCAGGGTTTTGCTGTACAGGTTCCGTAGCGGCATTTCTGGCACACTGCTTCCATATGGGGGACTTGCTTGGGTAGGTGGGTTCTTTTGTATCAGGACCACCCTTGTTGATGTATTATTCTTTCGTATCTAGAAATTCCATCAACCAAAAACTTGTATATTGTTTCAGACTCAGACACTAGTGATGTATTATTTCGACCTTAGAGTCGCGCTTAGTAGTGTTACGGTTTTCATGCTTATCTGAGTTTCTTTTGAATTTTGATCCTCGCCATTCAGCATTGTATAGTATATTGCTTGTATGTTTATTTATCCTTAAAATGGTTTTAGATTTCTGGACTTTTGGCTTACTCGGATCAGATGGAGTCCTATAGACTTCATATGGTTCAAGGGCCAGTCACGTGCTCTTTCGGGTCGTGACATACTAGTCCTCTTTCAATCTCATATATATCATGATTCATATCCTCATTTCATATTCTTATATATCAAACCGAGTCATCCTTAGCTATCATACCATCTCACACTAAACCGTTGATCATATCTGTAGGTTCCTAGTATAGGATTATCCGACTATATTCTATATATCGGTTTCCCTTTTATAAATCGCGGGGGTGCTATACGCCATCCACCCAACTTCCCCCCATAGATATAAATCTACCCACCTACAAAACTCCTTGCTTATCTGAATTCGATGTGCTTCGTCGTCTCGGAAGTCCACGCGAAGGTACCTACAATCAAAACACATCGTAATGCTATTAACACCAAGTTCGAAAACCGATACGGCACACGAATTGCTTATAGGTTAGAACCTATAGCTTACGCATGCAAGAATAACCAAATAACCCTCGTCGTTGATATACAAACGTCCAACGACCAAATCCAATTTAATTATCAAAACCAAGAATTCAAATATCGGAAAACATTTCCCAAAGCAACTCAAAATGCTCCCAGATTTTGGCACAGAGGGTCTAGGACAAAACTAACAATTCAGTCACTAGGTTATAAGGAGTATGAGCTACAGGCAAAACCCCAACACCAGACACTAACACTTGGCCGGCGAGATCAAGCTACAGGACCGGTGTCGCCGGTTTTTTGGTGGGGTATGGGTCTCGTTCTTCTATGGTGGTCTAACTAGGTCAATGTAGCTGTTTAATTTTCTTACAAATATCCCAAGTTTCTCCAAATTCCATTAAATCCTCAAAAACTCCACAAAACTGATATCGGAAAATTTCAGTTTTCGTATATGGGGTTCTAGCTCAAGTCCATACCAGAATTCTATCATTAAAAGGGTTTGTGGCCACTACAAAACCTCAATTACACTTTCAAAATCAAAATATCCCTAAACCTCTTCTTGGAAAATTCAAAGATCACAAAACTACATTGTTTTGGCTCTAAACTACTATAGGGTGTAAAGAAAACTAATAACTACGCTAAAAGTGTAGGATTATATATCATTTGGCAACTCAAGAATTTTCTTAGGTTTTCCAAAGTGATCAAAATCTCCACTTGATGCATCCATGTGGTTTTTAGAGAGGTTGTGATCATTTTTAGTGAAGGGGGTGTGAGGTTTTGGACATGATTTGGTGATGTTTTATGGGTGGTAGAGGAGGTGATGGAGGAGGATGAAGAGAAGAATGAGGGAGATGAAGATGAGAAGTGAAGAAATGAAAGAAGAATGGTCAAGGGTGGAGCCATACCCCCCTCCCCTTTCTCTTTCATTCTCTCTCATGGCATGCCCATGCCATCATGTTGTCCCCCCCCCCTCTCTCTCTTCAATATTCATGTCACCTTTTCTCTTTTTCTTTTCTTTTCTTCCCTCACTCATTTAATAAAACCAAATAACACAAATACGAAAGAAACCAACATATAACAAAATACAACATGTCATGGTGCACTAACCATGGATATTTAAAAATACAGATTTAGCTTAATTGTGATTAGTAGTGCACTAATCAAGTTTAATTTAAACTTGTATATAATTAATTATAAAATGCCCAAATCCAATAAATACCTTTTTAATAAATAAATCATTTTAATCTTCAATTATTTTCCAAATATTGGTATATAATTATAGCATTTTACGAAAACCATAATTTGCAAATCGAATAGTTTTCGGGAAATATATTATTTTATTATTTAAATTCCAAAAATAATATTTTATATTTTTGAAATGTTACAAGTACGCTTATTGTAACCTAAAGTCTCGTAGAACCCTATTAGCTAAGAATCCATATCGAACATGGGAAAATATATATATATATATATATATATATATATATATATATATATATATATATATAAGTACCCTAATCTACGGTTGCGAGGGTGCTATACGACATCCACCCGATTTCCCCCATAGATATACATCTACTCATCTACTATCCTTACTTTAGCCGAAGTCAATGACTCCTTGCTCTCCTTTGTCGTCCTGAAAGTCCACGCGAAGGTATCTACAGTTCAACGCACATCGTATCGTAAACAAAAATCAAATCCAAAAACCGATATGGCAAACGAGACATACATAAGTTAGAACCTATGGTCTACGCATGCAAGAATAACCGAAAAACTCTCGACGTTGACATACAAACATCAAACGACCGAGTCAAAACTCAAATACCAAAACTCAAGTTAATAAAAGTCGCAAAACGAAAACTGCAACTTGGAAAAACACTCCCAGATTTTACCCTAGATGAAATTAAGACATTTTGCATATGCGGTAGGTCTATATATCAGATAAAGGAGCTATGGACCAAACCTGGGACCCACCCATCAAGATCAGGCCGCAAATTGCGGCCATAAGGAATTTTTTGGCGGCCAGTATAGGCTCGAGTTTCTAGGGTAAACTCCTATTTGCCTGCACATCTCTCTGTGTTCACTACATACTTTTCAGAGTCTCCGAGCTATAGCAGATCCTAATTTATCATCACATTTCCACAAAAACCCGATATCGAAAAATTCTAAGTTCATGATTGGGACTTCTAAACTCAGTTTGTTCCAGAATTATATCACTAAAAAGGTTTTAGTCACTAACTAAGCCTCAAATACACTTCCACAACTCTAAACATCCAATAAATCTCATCTTAGAATTTTCCAAGATCATTAACCTACACTTGTCTAACTCTAAATTATCATAAAAGACTAGGAAAACTAGATATTTAACTAAAAGTGAGGGATTTATCTTCTAAGAGTAACCCAAGAAACTTCTAGGATGGTCAAAGTGCTCAAAGTCCCAACTTGATCCTACAATGGTGTTTGTAGTGAGGTAAGAAACATTATTTGTGAAGGTTGTATGGGGTTTTGTGGTGGTTTTGAGGATGGACTTGGGATGGTAGTGAGGTGGAGGATGGGGAGAGGGAGATGAAGATAAAGGAGGAGTTGAAGAAAATAATTGAAGTGATGAAGGATGGTGCCATGGTCAAGGGAGGACCCCCACATACACATCTCTCTCTCTCTAGCCTATGCCTTCATGTCCCCCATGTCACTTTTTTTTCTTTTTTCCCAATTAAAAACAAAAACCATTTAAATAAACATAATGAAAATGAAGCCATGGTTCATTGAATATACACAAGTGTTACAATGTAATATGTTGCATGTCATGATACCCAAATAGGGTTAATACATAATTAGTAAAATATTAATCAAGTTTAGCATTATACTTGTATACAAATAATTATATAATAATTTATAAAATGTCTGACTTAAATAAATGCTTCCATAATCAATAATTCATACTAATTTCCAAATATTTTCCAAACGATAAGTATATAATCAAACTATTTCATTAAAACTAATCTCTATACTTTTTATAATATTCCTAAAATTTATTATTTTAATTATTTAAATTCCAAAAATAATATTTTATTTTTTCGAAATGTTACAAGGAAGTTTCCTACCAAAATCATCACACTCCAGATGGTATACAAAACCAGAAGGTTTCATTTTCTTTTGAAACTCCCGATGTGGATTTTTGCCCCGGGCGCTTATGTCCTTGACGAAGGCAACATATCATAATACGCAAGTCAAGTTCTACCCGTCATTGTCCAGGTTAATTTGAATCCGTTCGTACAAACCTTGACTAAGGCCAAAATAGTTGTACGCCTGTCCTAAATTAACGCATCTATCTATGCTATAGATGAATACTCAGCAGCTACCAATAACTATACATTGGCGAAAGTCAAAATACATAGCTTGAATACTACTGAATATCCATCTAAAATGACAGAGGGCCTGGTTTTGGCAAAAACCGTAAACGTAATGAACTTGATATAGTCGAAGGAACCATGATAGCTTTTAAAAGGATTGGTTTAGGCTCCACGCTTAAAAGTTGTTTTTCAAGAAAACCGAGTGGTTTTGAAATTGTTCCAACGATTTAACTTTGGTTTATTTTTCTTTGCATTAAACAATGTAATGCGGTCCCATCATTTAACCCTATAATTGCAGAAAGAAACTAAAATAGAACTATGCCATCCGCATTCGCCACGGGGCCCCGTCATGCACCGTTAGGTTACTTAATTAACGGCAGATCGGGAGCTGGACTAGCGCGGGTGCAAAACATAAGCAACATTTATTACATATAATATATATATAGCTATTCGTCTCACACAATAATTGGCATTCCAGATCACAGCAACACAGATGAATATATTGAATATACTAGGATTTCCGTGTTTCGTTTTAGCCTAGAATGAAAAACGGATTTCACAGTTAAATTGATTAGCCAAACCCCACCCTAGACTCCTACGGGTACAGCAAACTACCCGCTAAATTCCCGAAGTGAAGCAACCTCCCTCAATGAAATGAGTAAGCCACTCGGCATTTCAAGAACCCGGTAATTTGTGCACCCCCTCCTTGGGTCTATCCTAGGTGCAAGAAAAAATAAATGAAATAATACAACGGTGGTTACAACCTCAACCTGGATGTGCCCCGCAAAAGAATATTACATCAATTTACAAATATACATGAATGAAAGAAAAGAACACTCTTCTCATATCCCCCTGGCTATTCACTCATGACAATACAATACTTCATATACACAAACCATCAACAAGATACTAGATATGTGCAACCCCCACTAATCGACATATAGCAATTAGTACACGTTTAGCAACACATATATACAAACACAAAATACTGTTAAGCAAAAACTTAGAATTTCGATCGATAATAACTTTGCGTATTTACCCCATATGCAAACCAGTACACAAACAAATCTAGGCAAAAACCAAATATGCCAAAAATCATATTTCCAAGTACATGAACCACAGAAAAAATTAGGAGCACATTGGCCATAACTCGGCCGCGGATCCAAGGCCAAATGACCTATTTGGCCATGGTTCCGAGGTCTAGTTGATAGGTTATGTGATCGAAATTTTTCCTTGGTCCTAGAAAAGCATGCTCATATTTTTAAGGTCACTAAAATGATTTTTTGAACAACTTTGAAAATCCAACAGCAATCAATATATGGAAATGTAATTTCCGACATTTTTCCGTCGATCAAAGTTCTAATTACTTGCTAACAAGCTATTCAAGATTTAAGTAGGCTCTGATACCACTGTAAGTCGATGTCGCACACCCCACACACTTGTGGGGAAATGAAATTTACAAAAAATGAATTTTATACTTGCAACACGTACCTATCTACAGGATCTTTTCGGAAACCTTAACTAGCTAAACTACATAGAGATCTAAACTACTATGTAAGTGTTTTATACCTTGTTGAATCTAGTCCTTCGGGTCTTCTTCTCCTTTACTTGAGCTCCACGAAGTTGTGGATCTAGCTCGGTCGTCGGTCTCCTCGGGTCGAAGACGATCTACCCGAGAGTCTATGGTTCAAGCTCCAACCTCTAAACCGAGGTAACTAAAGTACCTAGTTCGCTAATCTAGGTAGCTTTGAAGAAGTAGAGTGTTTATTGGAGTATTTAATCTCATGTGATCCTAGGATTCACAACACATGTGAGGGTTAGGGTCTTGAGGAAGAAGGAGAAGGAAAAATGGAGAGAGGAAGAAAATATGCAAATGAACAAGTGATGAGGCTAATGAAGAATGGCTCATTCTTTTTCTCACATGAACCATGGATTATTTTCAATAGAAAATATCAATCATGCTTCAATAGTGAGTCCAGACCAATAAACAAATGAATAAGCCATGCTTTTCCCATACCACAAATATCTCCATTTCCACCTCATTAATCTATTTTCCAAAACTACATAAATCCAATAATGAGGTGTCCTTTTATAGAAGCATATCTTGTAAAATTACAATAATGCCCTCACCGTATATACATAGCTGTATTCGTACTGCAAAAATACGAATACGATGTGATGATAATAATCCAATAATATAATACTAGAATCTGTCTTAAACCAAAGCTCACTAGTATTATCCGTCCGAACAACATCCGTGTAGCTAGTACACGTATATGATTGGAACCCTGCACGTAAAACCATACGGCCTCTACATCGTTTTGCCTGAACCAGGGAAACCCTCTATGTAGGACTCTAAAGACTCGACAGTATGCTGGCAGTGGGTTTAACCACAAGTCCGTCAGTGGTACTAGCTGTACGTAACGGCTACCCAGGTATCTATCGAAAAGAAAGCCGACGAGCGAATTCATCTGAACCCCTACTGAACCTATCCATGACAATCTCCGTACAGTCCGGTCTAGTCGTCTAAGAGTATCGCATATCGGGCCTACGGGGCAGTAAACGTCAGACCCCTAATAGCGCAATAAGTTATGTCGGTGTAGAGCCCAATACACCCTGAGAAACTACTGATGTACCTACCAATAAATCTCACTTGCCCTGGCCAGGGACTTTGTGTATTGGCTATCCGAACACGGCGCGATATCAACTCCCAATACCGGGAGAAACGAATCCTTTCTATCCACTACTGCCTCCAAGTGTTTCGGGACTGCACCCAACCAGTACCTGTTTGCACGACTCATTTGAGTCGTGGTAGAGTAGTAATCTAAGTACAGTAGGAACACACTCGAGACGAATAGTGATGTCAAGTCAACGGACTAACCTGTGCTCATGTCACCCGGGAACTGCTAACTGACGATAGGTATAATTCCAACCAGCAGTTCCCATTGAGTCCGTCCAGTGTAACTCATAACCTAATAGCACCTGTATACTATCTCTGGTACAGCATACCAATGGTTGCGGGATAGGCCATCTCCCCTAACTGGGATGAGAAGCGTATGTTAGTTATATGTATGCCCTAGAGGCCATTATTATACATGATTGTATATTATAGTGGATGCTTAGACATATATAGAGAGTACTTTCTTGCTCGACATGATAGTATGCTATCTGGTTGCTCTTTATCTTAACATGTATACTTGTATCTTTATATTGTCTCTCTCTTACATGTTGATAAAACCTTTAGGATGTGTATTTGACTATTAGGACTATGATGGAGATCATACTAGTGGGGCCAGGGTAGTCGGCAAGTACATCCTTTAATTGTTCCTAGTCGAGGGAGTATCGAGACGGGGCATAGATATTCTAGAGTAAACTAGCGTATACGTTTCTTGACCCATTTGATGGGCGATGGATGATCCTACATCCATTGGTGTTTGACATCAAAGATTGTATACGGCTGCTCAGTGGAGACTGGGTATACCGAACAGGACTCACTGAGAACTCCTAGATGGTATTATACCTGTCGTCAGATAGCAGTTCTCTGGTGATACTGGTACATGTTAGTCTGTAGACCCGAGATCGTCATAGAGTCTTGTGTGATTCCTACTGTGGTTTAATTTCCTCCCTACCACGTTCAAGAGAACATGCAACAGGTGGATTTTGGGTACAGTCCCGAGTCACATGTAGGCAATGAGCGATATGAGGGGATTTCATCTCTCCCGGTATTGGGGGTTGATGTTGCGCTGTGCTCGATTGGCCATAACAGGAAATCCCTGGCCAGGGTTGCTGAGATTTACCGGTAAGTGTTATCAGTAGTTTCTCGAACTGTTATGAGCCTCACATCGGCATGACTTATCAAGCTATTGGGGTCTGACGTTTACCATCCCCACGCTAGATATGCGACATATCAGACGAAGAGACCGGACTGTACGGTAGTGTTACTTATTGGATTCACGGAAGTATGGACAAGCTTGCTTGTTGATCTTCCGATCGCTCAATACACGGGTAGCCGTTACGTCCAGCTAGTACCGCTGACGCCTTGTGGGTAACTGATATGATCGTTAGCTACTGCCGGCGTATTGACGAGTCTTTAGAGTCCTACACAGAGGTTTCCTGGCTCAAGCGAAACGAAATAGGGCACATATATGATATGTGCGGGACCGAGATTAATATGTGTATATGATACCGTATTCTAATCTCGCGATATATGATATCGGTCGGTTATATGAGATATAGCCGGGTTATTGAATCAAGTGTTGATTAGATAAATTAATATAAATGATATTAGTCGGTTATATGTGATATAGCAGGATTATTAAATCAAGTATTGATTTAATAATTTAATATATAATTTTATATTTGATATATTAATATATGTTAACTAATATTAGCTCACTTAAGAATTTATTTTCTACTTATACATTTAATATATATGTGATATATATTAATGTATTCTTTTTGTGTCATGCTTGATGATACATTGTATATGGGTGTATGAGACTCATACCATACTTAAGATAATAAGGGTGATTATTTATTTAGGGAATAAACAAAATTAGGTGTAAATTTTCATGGGTTGGATGCTTGTAGAAACTTGTGGAATCCATTAACTTAGTCCACTAATTTTGTTTTACTCTAAATATTTATTAACCCAACCATTATCTTTAGCCACGGTTAAGTCTTTACAAATATCATTTGTGATATTTTCTCACCCATGGTATCCATTATTTACCATTTCATCTCAATTTAGCTCTTTTGGTTTTCTTGAGGTGAAGAAAGAGAAAGAGAAATAATTCTAAAGTGAGCAAAATTCCTACTTCACAAATCTATACCAAACTAGCCATTTAGTATAGGTTGTTTGCTTCACTAATTTTCAATTAGTGAAGAGGTAGATTGAGTTGGAGATTCCTCGACGTAGATCATCTTCGGCCTCGAAAATCTTTAAGCAAGCTTATTCTTTTCGCCTAGTGGAGCCTAACGAGAGTCCGGGAGACCGTCACTTGGAGCTAAGGGACTACTATACGGATCTTTAGAAGTGAAAGACCGGTCTACAAAGGTTGTATTCCTTGTTCACTTAGAGTAAAGTTGTTTGCTTGTTTAGTAAAACCTTAATTCTCTAGTTAGATCCTTGGTTTGGGTTGCTTTGCTCTATAGATTTTTTTAAATTGCATACCCGATGCATTATAAAACCTAGTGAGAGTGCTAAGGAACCTAACAACGTATACACTAGTCTACTCTCGATGCCCTGTCTCGATAATCCTACGACTAGGGACAAGTTTAAGGATGTGCTTATAGACTACCCAGCCCCTACTAGTGTGACTGCCATAACAACGCTGGTAGTCAAGCAAAAATCATAAAGGCTTTATCAAAATGTATTAGCGATATGCTAAAAGAAATATATACACATATTAAGATAGAATAAAACCAGATAGCATACTATCATATTGAGCAAGACTGTTATTATATTTGTGTATATCCCAAGCATCCAAAATGTAATATACAATCCAGTACTATACAATAATGGCCTCTAGGGCATATATCACTAACAGTATTTAATCGAACTTCCGTACGTATCCCATACGCACACCACATCACATTTTTCCCAGACAGGCACCTTCGTTGTGGAAATCTAAAGACCTGTCAATACGCTGGCAGTAGGTGTTCATCTCAGAAAACTGCATTTTAATACCGCTCATTCATTATCTATTTTGTTATATATCGGTGCTATTAACCAGTGCTGCTAAGTAATTACAGATTACAGGTATTCATGATAAAATACTGGAAACACACTCAAAATCACGGATATAACGTTTGGGAGCCGACACTGCAATCAACATAGAAAACCAACCGATATTCAAAAAGCTCTTTTGCAAATAATCATGTGTACACATTTTTGATCCAACACAACACAAGTGTGCACATAGCTCTTTGGTTCTTGGACCTAGGTGGGGGGCTTCCCATGGCACATATGGGCATATGGGGAGACAAGAGTTATAAATGCTAAAAGTTTTGATGTGATGTATAGCATCTTGTTCCCTCCAAAACTCTGAATGCAAACCAAGCTAAAACAGCTAAATCAAGCAGCATCGTTGTGATTATGGAGAGCACACATATCCACCACATCAACCTGAGCCCCAAAGCTCGGATTTGGACCGGCCACATCATCATGGAAACCGAGCTCGCCGGCCACCCTTTGCCCATTTTTCCCCATCTTTTCACTGTCCCTTCCTTGCAGTCACATCACCTTATTTCTATTACTGGTTTAATCTTTTTTTGTGCCTATAAAAGCCAGATCAGTGAGCAAGTGAAGGGGTCTCACATGTAATATATTGTTTAGTTTTGTTTTAGTTTGTTTTTTTTAGGCTTGAGAGTTGTGTGAGCTTTACTTGGTCTCTTCTTCTTCTTCCTTCTTGAAGCTTTCTCTAAAGAGCTTCATTATGGAGGTTGAACAAGTTACCAATATCTTGTACCTCAACTTCAAGTGTTAATAATATTGTTGTTTCTTTTATTGCTTGCTTCTTATTCTTGCTTTGTTTTTCTTTTTATCATGCTTAACTAATCTTCTTTGGTTGTGGTTATGATAAGGAAGTGAGATGAAAGGCTTTTCCTCCTCCTCCTCTTATGATTTTTTAATTTTCTTAGTGATTGATCGACTGAGTTATGTTTTGAATAGTAATCACAATCAAAGAAATTTATACTGCAATCAATTAACGGTGTCGATGTAGCTCGTTAATGAATACGGATCGTCCACTGAGATGCGAGTACTTGTTCGATCTTGCTTTAGATGAGTCGAAATGAAAACATAAAAGAAAATTTAAGAAAGTATTTCGTGATTTAATTGAGTTGTCATTTCAAGAAAATCAAGAAAATAGATCTAGAATCAAGAAGATGTCCAATCAATTTGAAATATCAAGATTATGTAGAAAAGCTTGTAGGAATCGATCAAATTGGTAGCAATGATGAATACTAAGAATTACGGATTATATCTATTGATGAATTGTAGCTATATTGATGACGATCAATGAAGATTAGGGATCTATTGAAGAAACTAGGGTTTCTCCTTCACTATCCCTTGTCTTTTCATTGATAATCATTCAAATCTAGCCTCTAGCAAAAAGGATCTTCAATTGTTCGATCCCTAATTTGCAACGAAATTATCAAGTATGGTGATCTCGCTCCAAATTAGGTCATCAAAGATTCTTTCTCCTAGAGTTAACAAATCTCATAAGACTTAAGAATAGTAAAAGGATTTCATCATCATTCGATCTACCGATTCTCTCGATTCCTTTACAAGCGGAGATTTCACTCACACATCATGAAAATTAAAGAATCACAAACAAGAAATTTCATAATGCATGAATGTAATGAAAACGAGAATTAACAATTTATCACCTTCATTAAATCTTCTTCAATTTTACACAACTCCTCAATTCGAGGTACAAGATTAAGCTCTCGATCGCTCCCTTGAAGAGGTGAATTTGTCGTCGATCTTTGCGAAGCTCGATCGCCGTGAGTCGTAGATCGGATGCGGATCTCTTGCTCTTGATGACGACCGGCGTTGCGATGAAGGATCGTTGATTGCTCGCTTGATTTGCTTCTCAATGGATCTTGATTTGATTGGATTTGGATTGGATCTCAAGTTGTGTCACTCAACTTGAATTTGAATTTGTGTAACAACTTTTTGAATTATTCAACACCCCCAACAATTAGATCTAGATCCCCTTTTATAAATCTCAAATGAATCTTCCCTCATAAGCTAGGTTGTTAGAGAGAGCATTCTAGAATGAGGTATTACAAGGAGCTTTCTAGAGGAAGGTTGTTATGCGGATCCTTCCAGAAGAAGCCACGTGTAAATGAAGCGTCCTGAGGAAGCTAGGAGGTTAGAATGAAGCTTCTGGAGAGATGACGTCATCGGCGCCCCAAACTCGGCCGCGGCAACTCGTCCGTGGTTCCGGGGCCATATTGTGAGTTCACTGGCTCATTTTCCTGGGGTGTCTTGGTGTTGGTCTTTGAGTGTCTTTTTGATGTCTGGAATCATTATATCTCTTCTGAATCTCTGCCAGATTTTAAGTCTTTGACTTGCTGTATTTTATCGGCACTTTTAAGTTTCCGGTTCTTTGACTTGAAGAATTTTCTGCACACAATCTCAATAAAATGTATTGAGATATACAATATCATGCGTGTAGTAATAAACACACAATTTCCCTCCAGAGTGTCGATTATAACTATAACACGTGGTATTTGGTATTTTCCAGATGAATTTGTAATTCGTGTCATATTTACAATAAACACCCTTAGATGATTAGAAAGAGTAGGGAAATTGATGTGTTAAGAATGCAATATTTTCGACTGATCAAATTCCCCCAAACTTAATTCTGGTCGTCTCGAGCAAACATCTTTTATTCAAAAGAAGGAGAAAATATAAGAAAAAGAAAAACTAACTAGCACACTTTCGTAGGCAACACGATTGCACTGAGCACGTGCAACAAGCCTTTAAACCTCTAGTTTTCCCTGGTAGGAGGAGTGTTGTCTCCTGAGGGTTTTCAGCGGATTGCACCCACAAAATCCTATAATAAAAGGAAGACTGTGAAAGTTACATATAAAGATAAGAATTATAAAAGAAAGACTTTGAAAATCAGAGTTTCCAACTAATACTAGCATTTTGGTTGTCATGAGCCCTATCTTAATAGTCATGAAAAGATGTTAGAAATCATATCATCCCTCAATAAAACATCGTCTTTATTCTTCATTCCTATCTTTCTTCCAAAAACCGATCATATACCCCTACGTGTATGTAAAGGACATCCCTACACTTGGAGAATTCAATTCAAGCTATCATACTCTTGTCCATCTACCTCAGTACTTTTTAATCGGTGAATATTTAGATGGAATTGCTCACACATTTTTCATGCGATCGTTAATACTTCTTGAGGTACTAACCTACCGATTACTCATGTGCTTGCAGATTAAGCGTAAATAGCAATTTCTCGTCTTGCAACACCTAAGGCTTAGCAGTGACTCCCAAACCAGTTGGTCTAAGGCACTAGGTGATGAAGCACCCTCGCTATATTTTTTTATGTTGCCTTGGTGATTACAAAACCAGTGTTCATTTTTCTTCACCATTTTATACTTTATTCTTCATTTTTTTTCTTCTTCGTACTTTGGCTTCAGACAAGAGCATTTCAAGGTATTCTCTACTATCCCGAGTTTCAAGATGTGTGTAAGTGCGTATAGTAGGGTATCAACGTTCAGATGTTCGACTTCTAGAATAGGAACTATTTTTCAGACTTATTTTTATCCACAGATTAGTAAAATCCTTCATCTTACTAACCCTTAGGACAACGGCTCATAACTACTTATTACTAGTTCTGTTTAAGAAAATATCTAACTTTCTTGGTTTTCTTAAACTTTTCCAATCTTTTGGATGTAATTTTTCACTATCTAATCTTTTATTATAAAATTAAATATTAAATATTTTTTATTAATTTTTTTATATGTTTTGTGCTTATGCAATGTATGATGCAAAATGATGCGTAAATAAGCACAAACCTCCCCCAAACCTGTTTACAACAGTGTCCTTACTGTTGCCATCTGTTAAATCTTAGAAACCTGTAGACTTGGGAGGAAATTTATTAACGGGGGCAATAATATATGAACATGAAAATCTCCCCCAAACTTATTCTTTTCAATTCTAAAGATGATACAGTATTTTTCAAGACATGGAGGTGTGATGGAGGAATTTTAGTCAAGATAAAGTGGCTCCTGTAAAAACAGGATCTCCTTCTTGGGGTCAGTGGAAAAATACGGTTTTAATCTATGTCTATTTACTTTGAAAATTGTACCGTTTTCAACATTTTCATCCTCAACTGCCCCGTGCGGGTATACATACCGCACCACAAAAGGTCCTTTCCACCGAGATTTTAGCTTACCCACATAAAGATGGAGACGTGAATCATAAAGAATGACTTGTTGACCAGATGTAAAAGTTTTTCTCAAAATGTTTTTATCGTGAAATACTTTAGTCTGGTTCTTTACAATTACAGCATTATCATAAGCTTCATCGCGGAGTTCGCTTAGCTCGTTTAATTGCAACTTCCGAAAGTTGCAGGCTTGATTTAAGTCAAAGTTAAGTTCTTTAATGGCCCACATTGCTTTATGTTCAGTCTCGACCAGAAGGTGGCAAGCCTTACTAAACACTAAACGATAAGGAGACATAACTAGATCGGTTTTATATGCGGTACGAAATGCCCAAAGAGCATCCGTCAATTTGGTTGACCAATCTTTTCGATTTTTAGAAACTGTTTTCTCCAAAAAAAAATTTGATTTGTCTGTTTGAAACCTCAGCTTGCCCGCTCATTTGTGGATGATAGGGTGTGGAAAGTTTGTGGTTGATTGCATATTTCCGCATCAAAGTCTCGAAAGACCGATTACAGAAATGCGTCCCGTTATCGCTAATGATAGCGCGTGCGTGTCCAAATCGCGAAAAGATATTCTCTTTTAAGAACTTAATGACAACCTTTTTTTCCTTAGTTCGACAAGGAATAGCTTCCACCCATTTCGAGACGTAATCAACCGCAAGCAATATGTACAAATTCCCAAAGGAGTTGGGAAAAGGACCCATAAAATCAACACCCCAAACGTCAAAAATTTCAACCACCAAGATCGGTTGAAGTGGCATCTCATTTCTCCAAGAAATCCTACCCGTGTGTTGATACTGTTGACAGGTTTTGCAATGATCAAATGCATCTTGGAATAAAGTCGGCCAATAAAAACCGCATTGCAAAACCTTCTCTTCCGTCTTTCGAGGACCAAAGTGACCTCCACATGCCCGTTCATGACAAAAAGATAGAACACTCTTGAACTCATCATTGGGGACACATCTTCGAATGATCTGGTCAGGACAATACTTAAACAGATAGGGTTCATCCCAGTAAAAGTGTTTTACTTGGGAAAGAAATCGATGTTTGTCCTGTTTCGACCATTCGTGGGGAATAAGTCCCGTAGCAAGATAATTCACAATATCCCCGAACCAAGGTTCGTTGGATACGTTCAAGAGTTGCTCATCCGGAAAAGAGTCATTAATTGGCAGGGTCACAGGTGAAGAAGAGATGCGCGAAAGATGGTCAGCTACTACGTTTTCACATCCTTTCTTATCTCGAATAACAAGATCAAATTCTTGTAATAGAAGGATACAATGTATTAACCTACCTTTTGCATCCTTCTTCGCCAAAAGATGTTTCGAGGCGGAGTGGTCACTGTACACAACAATTGGTGAGCCAATCAAGTAAGGCCTGAATTTTTCTAATGCAAATACAACTGCCAAAAGTTCCTTTTCGGTAGTTGTATAATTAATTTGAGCATCATTCAGGGTCTTGCTTGCATAATAAATCATGTGTGGCATCTTTTCAATATGTTGTCATATGAATGCACCAATGGCAAAATCTGATGCATCACACATAAGCTCAAACGGGTAATTCCAATCTGGAGATGATAGAACGGGGGCTGTAGTGAGAGAGTTTTTAAGTGTGTCAAATGCAGCCTCACAATCCGAGTCAAAGTGAAAGGTTGTGTCCTTGGCCAAGAGAAGAGTTAAGGGTCTAGCAATTTTGCTAAAATCCTTAATGAATCTCCGATAATAGCCTGCATGGCCAAGAAAAGATCGTATATTTTTGACGCATTTGGGATGAGGAAGGTTATGAATGACATCTATTTTAGCTCTGTCAACCTCAATGCCTTTTCGTGAAATAACATGTCCAAGCACAATTCCCTCTTGGACCATAAAATGGCATTTTTCCCAATTCAAGGTTAAGTTCTTCTCCTTACAACGAGTAAGAACTGCGTCAAGATGAGATAGGCAGTCAGCAAAAGAATCTCCGAATATCGAGAAATCGTCCATGAAAATCTCCAGAAAATTCTCGACCATGTCCGAGAATATCCCCATCATACACCGCTGAAATGTAGCGGGAGCATTGCACAACCCAAAGGGCATGTATCTGTAAGCAAAAGTACCAAAAGGATAATTAAATGCGGTTTTGTCTTGATCTTTTTCGGCAATAAGGACCTGGTTATAGCCAGAGTATCCGTCCATGAAGCAATAATATTCACGTCCAGCTAAGCGTTCTAACATCTGGTCAATAAAAGGTAGAGAAAAGTGGTCTTTCCTTGTTGCGGCATTGAGTTTTCTATAATCAATATATACACGCCACCCAGATTGAGTACGTGTCTGGATTAACTCATTTGCCTCATTTGTTATGACCGTGATGCCAGATTTCTTAGGGACTACATGAATTGGACTTACCCATTAACAATCAGAGATTGGGTAAATAATAACACTGTCAAGGCATTTGACGATTTCTTTCTTTACCGCATCCTTCATTATGGGGTTCAACCGTCTCTATGGTTCTCGGGTTGGCTTGGCTTCATCCATCAGATGTATATGATGTTCAACAATCAAGGGACTAATCCCTTTGATGTCAGCCATAGTCCAACCAAAAGCCTGACTGTTAGATCTCAATACCGTCAAAAGCGCATTCTCTTGCTCTAAGGCTAGAGAAGCGGATATGATTATGGGTAAAGACTCATTCTCACCTAAATATGCATATTTAAGATGAGAAGGTAATAATTTGAGATCTAATGTCGGCGGAGAAACAATAGAAGGTGGGGTAAAAGAATGACATTCAGATTCATGAAGAAGCTCGTAGCCTGCAAAAGATACAGACTCGGAAAGTGATGAGTCAAAAGTTTCAGACTCAAGAGTGGATTCGTCAAAAGTATCCTCACTAAGATGTGCAAGATCAAACATTGATGTGCTAATGTCATCGAGATCTTTAAAGCAAAGTTCATCAACTTCACAGCTTTCGGGAGCTATCTCATGGACAGAACAGACATCAAGAATGTAAGCAGAGGGTTCAGACGGCTGACTTCCAATTTTGTAAATGTTCAGTTCAATTGTCATTTTTCCAAAAGATAGGTTCATAGAACCGTTTCGATAATTAATGACAGCATTGGAAGTGGCAAGGAATGGTCGACCCAGAATCACCGGAATTTGGTTCCTTGGGTTCGATACAGGTTGTGTATCGAGAACAATAAAGTCCACAGGGAATATAAATTCCCCGACTTTTATAAACACATCCTCTAGTTCACCCCTAGGTTTGGTGATTGATCGATCTGCCATTTGGAGAGTGCAATGAGCTGGTTTCAACTCTCCAATCCCTAACTGTTCGTAGACAGAGTATGGAAGAAGGTTAACACTTGCGCCAAGGTCAAGTAGAGCACGGTTAATATTTTTACCCCCAATAGAAATCGAGATTGTAGGACATCCAGGGTCCTTACGTTTCTTTGGTAACTGTGGGGTAAAAGCAGTGCTAACATTATTTGTCATGAAGACCTTTTTGGGCACTTGAGTCTTCCTCTTCCTAGTGCACAAGTCCTTAAGAATTTTCGCATAAGACAGGACTTGTTGAATAGCATCTAGGAGAGGGATATTGATGTTAACCTGTTTAAACATTTCCATAATCTTCTCCATATGTAGACTTGATTTGTTTCCCCTTAACCGATTCGGATAAGGAGATTTAGCAATAATAGCTGGGTCCAACATTGGAGAAGGTGGTGTGTGTGGAACTGATCCCAGAATAGGAGTGGGGATCGTCTTTGGTGGACTAGAAGAGGTATGCTAAGGGTTCGAGCCTTGGGGAAAACGAAGAATAGGCTCGCAAGAAGGTGGTGGGGTTGACGAACAAGGGTCAGAAGTAGAAGTGGAAGTGGAAGGAAAAGTGGAAGTAAAAGCCGGGGTGTTATTGATTAATTTATCATGATTATCAATCTCTTCACCGACTTGATTATTCAACACTCTTCCGGATCTTAACGTTGTAATTGCATTCACATTGTAATGTTGTGAATATCCAGGATTCGGTAGGGGTTGAGACGGAAGTTTCCCTTTCTCTCTAGCATTCATTTCGGCATTCAATCGTGCAATTTGTGCTTCCATCGATTTAATACTATCACCTTGGGAGGTGGTATATTTCTTAATATTATCGACAGAAGACTTAATCTCAACCTAAACTTGCATGAAATTTTTCAGAATCAAATTCATGGTTTGTTCGAGTGAAGAGGAATTATCAGTACCGGTCAATTGCAAAGAATTATACGGTGCAAAAGTGTTGACTGGATTTTGAAAGTTTTGTGATTGATAAGGGTGCTGAGTCAGTTGTAGTGGTTGCTGTTGTTGTGGAGGGACCCTTTGAAAGTTGTTTTGGTTTGGAACTGTGTTTGGAGTTTGGTGTTGGTTCCAAGAAAAGTTAGGGTGATTCCTCCAACCCTGATTATAAGTGGAAGAATACGGATCGTTTCTAGGTCTTTGCTGGAAAACAGCATTATTATGCTCTTGACCTTGAAACGGAGAATTCAATGGACATTCTTCCGTAAGATATGATGGATCAGAACGGCATCCACAGATAGTTTTGGGGAGTGTCATCTGATTTAGGGAGGCTAATAAAAATTTGTGTTCCATAGCTTCAACCTTCTTTTGCATTGCAGCCATTTCGTCTTTGACTCCTATGGAAACATCAAGTTGATGAATACCACCCCTAGACGATGGTTGACTTACACTCTCCCACTATAAAGATTTTTTAGCGAAATCTTCTAAAAATTTCCAAGCTTCACTATCGTCTTTAGACATGAAGTTGCCTTGACACATGGATTCAAGATTCTGTTTTGTTGTAGGATTAATGCCCTCATATATGATTCAACACAGATCCCATCGGTGGATTCCGTAATGAGGACATTGAACTAACAGATCCTTGAAGCATTCAAAACACTTCGAAAATGGTTCATTGGGAAGCTGGGTAAATTGATTTATTTCGCTACGGACTCGGGCTGTCTTATGATTGGGGTAGAATTTCTTAAGGAAAGGTATGACGAATTCATCCCAGTTTAAAATAGAATGTGCGGCTGTATTATAAAGCCACTTCTCGGCTAAATCGTATAAAGTGAACGGGAGAAGACGTAGACGCATAGCATCCACAGAAAGCTGTGAAGTACCCATCATAGCGCATACATTTTCAAATTTGGTAATAAAAATGTATGCATCTTCAGACTCGAGACCGTGATATTTAGGTAAAAGATTGATGTATTGAGGCTTTATTTCGAAATTGTCCCCATTGGCTGGTGGAATGAAAAGACAGGTAGAAAGAGGACCTCGAATAGGGTAGCATCTTTCTTGGAGAGAGAGATGTAGGGCAGATTCTGCGCACCTGCAGACGGTGGCAGCGTGGTGTTAAGGAAGTTCGATGGAGATCCGTCCATCGCGGTGGATGTGGTAATGGGTGAAGAAAAAGTAGATGTAGAAATACCGACTTCGAGTCGATAGGAGGAACGCGGACAAGACGGGCACTAGAATCCCGTGTCCAGCCGAGCATGCACTAAATGGTTTAGCACAAGTGGCAGCGTAAGTGATAATTAGAGAAAATATGTATTTGGTGTTTGTTTTTGAAAAAGACGGATTTTTTGAAAAATCAGACAAACAATGCACAAGCAACCCTAGATCTAATGGTCACCAAGGTCAAGTCTCTAGACCGCTCCTAAACTTCCAGAAAACAAGTCGCAAGATAGATCCTTTACAGCCTCTTTATCCCTTCTGTGGCCAGGTAAGTGCCTGGTAAGTGGGAGGTTCTTCGCTACGTAAGTAGCGGGCCTAATTAAGTAACCACTTGCCTTAGACACACTTTCCTTAGACACCACAAAAGAAACGCGGATAAGCAATAGATTACCCACGACCTCCTTCTGTCCTAATTGAGCGCGACGGTCCTTAGAGTCATGTCTAGGTCTTTTTTTAGTTAATGAGGGTAATGCGGATGCAAGTTTTGTGATTTTTGGGGCTTAGAACGGGTAATGAAATCCCCATCTAATCTGAATTTGGTCTTTGCCCCTTAATTTCCGTGTTAAAATATGCAAACAACCAATAACAAAATACGCAACAATTTCTTTTTACGGCGCTGCGAATTTTTGCAAAGAATCCTGCAGAAAATGGTTATTGGACAAGAGCAGGGAGGAGATAAGAAAGTAGGAGATATACCTGAGAAATATGGAGCTCTGAAGAGTCAAGCTCGCCATGGTTCCGCCGCAATTTCAAGGAAACGGCCGCGGATCCGCAGTTATCTAGCATGATCTTTGTACGAAATTTTTTCCAACTGCTCCTGTTACTTCACTGGACTTCCTGTGATGATCTGAATATTTTTCCCTTTTCTCCAATGATTCCAGATTCCCTTGAAAAAATTCACAACTAATAGTTAAGCGCTTGATGCGATTTTGATCTAAAAATTCTGATGGAATAATAAATTTTCAACTCAAATAATAAGAACGAACAAAATAGCACACATCCCCGGCAACGGCGCTATTTGATTGATCGACTGAGTTGTGTTTTGAATAGTAATCACAATCAAAGAAATTTATACCACAATCAATTAACGGTGTTGATGTAGCTCGTTAATGAATACAGATCATCTACTGAGATGCGAGTACTTGTTCAATCTTTCTTTAGATGAGTCGAAATGAAAATATAAAAGAAAATTTAATAAAGTATTTCGAGATTTAATTGAGTTTTCATTTCAAGAAAATCAAGAAAATAGATCTAGAATCAAGAAGATGTCCAATCAATTTGAAATATCAAGATTATGTAGAAAAGCTTATACGAATCGATTAAATTGGTAGCAATGATGAATACTAAGAATTATGAATCTTATCTATTGATGAATTGTAGCTAGATTGATGACGATCAATGAAGATTAGGGATCTACTGAAGAAACTAGGGTTTCTCCTTCACTATCCCTTGTCTTTTCATTGATAATCATTCAAATCTAGCCTCTGGCAAAGAGGATCTTCAATTGTTTGATCCCCAATCTGCAACGAAATTATCAAGAATGGTGATCTCGCTCCAAATTAGGTCATCAAAGATTCTTTCTCCTAGAGTTCACAAATCTCATAAGACTTAAGAGTAGTAAAAGGATTTCATCATCGTTCGATCTACCGATTCTCTCGATTCCTTTACAAGAGGAGATTTCACTCACACATCATGAAAATTAAAGAATCACAAACAAAAATTTAATAATGCAAGAATGTAATGAAAACGAGAATTAACAATTTATCACCTTCATTAAATCTTCTTCAAATTTACACAACTCCTCAATTCGAGGTACAAGACTAAGCTCTCGATTGCTCCCTTGAAGAGGTGAATTTGTCGTCGATCTTTGCGAAGCTCGATTGCCGTGAGTCGTGGATCGGATGTGGATCTCTTGCTCTTGATGACGACCGGCGTTGCGATGAAGGATCGTTGATTGCTCGCTTGATTTGCTTCTCAATGGATCTTGATTTGATTGGATTTGGATTGGATCTCAAGTTGTGTCACTCAACTTGAATTTGAATTTGTGTAACAACTTTTTGAATTATTCAACAACCCCTAACCATTAGATCTAGATCCCCTTTTATAAATCTCAAATGAATCTTCCCTTATAAGCTAGGTTGTTAGAGAGAGCCTTCTAGAATGAGGTTGTTACAACGAGCTTTCTAGAAGAAGGTTGTTATGCGGATCCTTCCAGAATAAGCCACGTGTAAATGAAGCGTCCTGAGGAAGCTAGGAGGTTAGAATGAAGCTTTTAGAGAGATGACGTCATCGGCGCCCCAACCTCGGTCGCAGAACCACGGCAACTCGGCCGCGGTTCTGCGGCCATATTGTGAGTTCACTGGCTCATTTTCCTGGGGTGTCTTGGTGTTGGTCTTTGAGTGTTCTTTTGATGTCTGGAATCATTAGATCTCTTTTGAATCTCTGCCAGATTTTATGTCTTTAACTTGCTGTATTATATCGGCACTTTTACGATTCCGGTTCTTTGACGTGAAGAATTTTCTGCACAAAATCTCAATAAAATGTGTTGAGATATACAATATCATGTGTGTAGTAATTGTAAGTCTATGTTACCCACCCCGGTACTTTCGGAGAGGCGGAATAGGTAAAAATCGAATTTTTCTCACAAGGAAATATAGACTAACCATGAAGGATCTTTGCTAAATAAAAACTAACAAACTAACATAGAGTTTTAACTATTAGGTTAGATGGTTATACCTTGGTCTTGAACTCCTTCTCTTCTTGTGTTGCTTCCTCTTCTTGTGAGCTCCTTGGAGTGGTGAAGATGGCTCCTCCTCACCGTCTTTACTTTGCCAAAGAAAGATCCACCCGAAGGCCTCTACCTTGAGCTCCTACCTTAACAATGAAGTCACTAGAGTGCTTGGCTTGCTAGAATAATAATCCTAGAGTGAGTAGAGATGTGTTTTGGTGGTTTGATCTCACAAAGCTCATGTTTTTCAACTCATGAAACAAGAGAGCTTTGAGAGAGGAAGAGGAGAGAGTTTGCAAGAGAGAGAATGTGTTATGATCAAAATGAGGCGATAGCTCTCATATCACCAAAGAAAATAATGATAATTTTAATTAGGATAAATTGTCATGGTTGATGTTGATTTGACCATTATCATGTCACAATTAATGCAAAGCATGCTCACAAAAATATCTAAGTCAACATGGGTCAACTTAGTCAAATGGTCAAACCAATTAATCATGATACAATTATCTCTAATTAAAACTCATTAATCAATTTCCTCCATCTCATTATGGTTTTAATCAAGTCAATGGTCAAAACCCTAATGAGGTTCCTCTGCCTCTGTCAACTGTGTATACACACCCGCATCCGTGTTCCGAGGAACAAAAATACAATGAGACCGAACCAACCCAAAACCAAATACTAGGATCTGGCTTAAACCAAACCCCACTAGTATCAACTGCCCGAACACTGAACACGCATAAGTACGCATATGTGAACGAACCCTGTCGTAAAACCATACGACCTCTATCTCGTTTCGCCCAAAGGTGAACAACCCTCTGTGTGGGACTCTAAAGAATCGACACTATGCTGGCAGTGGTTTTAACCACAAGCCGCAAGTGTTACTAGCTGTACGTAACGGTCCCCAGGTAGATGTCGATAAGAAGACCAATGAAGTGAACCCATCCGAACTCCTACTGAGCCTGAATGCGACAATCTCCGTACAGTCTGGTCTGTTCGTCTAAGAGTATCGCATGTCCGGCCTAGGGGGCGGTAAACGTCAGACCCCTAATAGCGGCACAAGTCGTGTCAGAGTACGATCCAAAACACCCTGAGAAACTACTGGAGTACCAACCAGTAAATCTCGATTGCCCTGGCCAGGGACTTTGTGTAATGGCGTTCCGAACACAGTGCGATATCATCCCCCAATACCGGGAGAGACGAATCCTGTCTAACCGCCACTGCCTCCAAGTGCTTCGGGACAGCACCCAACTACTACCTGTCTGCACGACTCAATAAAGCCGTGGTAGGGTAGTAATCTAAGAACAGTGGGAACACACTCGAGGCGAAGCAGCAGTGTCAAGTCAACGGACTAAGCTGCACTCATGTCACCTGGGAACTGATAACTGACGATAGGTATAATACCAACCAACAGTTCCCAGCGAGTCCTATCCAGTGTACTCGTAACCTAACGAGCACCTGCATACTATCTCTAGTACGACGTACTGATGGCTATGGGACAGACCACCTCCCCTCCTGGGATGAGAAACGTATACACTAGTCTACTCTTGAGTATCGATGCCCTGTCTCGATAATCCTACGACCAGGGACCTGTATAAGGATGTGCTTGTAGATTACCCATCCCCCACCAGTGTGACTGCCATCACAACGCTGGTAGTCAAGCAAAGATCCTAAGGGCTCTATGAATATGTATTAGCAATATGTTAAAAGAAACACATACACATATTAAGATAGAAACAAACCAAGTAGCATACTACCATATTGAGCAAGAATGTCAATCCGTGTATATATCCAAAGCCTCCAAAATATAATATACAAACTAGTACTATACAATAATGGCCTCTAGGGCATATCACATTAACAATCTCCCACTTGCACTAAGGCCATGTGCTGGCATATCGCAGACCTATCATCTCGAACTGCGTCTGAGGAATGGCCTTTGTGAATGGATCTGCAGTGTTATCTTCTATAGCAACCCTCCGAACCTCGATCTCCCGGCGATCCACGATCTCCCTGATCAGGTGATACCGCCTTAAGATGTGTCTGGACTTCTGATGGGACCTGGGTTCCTTTGCTAAAGCTATAGCCCCGTTGTTGTCATAATACAGAGGTATTGGATCAACAATGGACGAAACCACCTGAAGTTCTGTTAAGAACTTCCTCATCCAGACTGCTTCTTTCGCGGCATCAGAAGCTGTGATATACTCTGCTTCCATCGTCGAGTCAGCAACGGTTTCCTGTTTGGAACTCTTCCAACATACCGCCCCTCCATTGAGGGTAAAAACATAGCCTGACATGGATTTGGAGTCACCCTTGTCACTCTGGAAGCTGGAGTCAGCAAAGGCCTCGATCTGGAGGTCTTTTCCGCCATAAACCAAAAACATATCCTTAGTCCTTCTCAGGTACTTCAGAATGTTCTTTACCGCTATCCAGTGCTTCTCCCCAGGGTTTGACTGATACCGTCTTACCATACTAAGTGCATAAGCTACATCTGGTCTGGTATACAACATCGCATACATTATAGAGCCTACCGCAGAAGCGTAAGGTATAATAGACATGCGATCCCTTTCCAAATCAGTCTTGGGAGACATCTCTTTGGAGAGGGTGATCCCATGACAAGACGGTTAATTACCGCGCTTTGAATCTTCCATACTGAATCTTTTCAGTATGGTGTCGATGTACCTTGACTGCGAAAGTCCCAACATCCTTTTAGATCTATCACGATAGATCTGGATCCCCAGAATGTAAGAGGCATCACCCAGGTCTTTCATGGAGAACCTGTGTGACAAGAACCCTTTGACGGATTGTAGCATAGGAATGTCATTTCCTATCAAGAGAATGTCATCCACATACAAGACGAGGAATACAACAGTTCGTGCTACAATCTTACTATAAATACACGATTCATCTGGATTTTTGATAAAGTCAAATTCTTTGACCGTCTTATCAAAACAGATGTTCTAGCTCCGCGATGCCTGCTTTAGTCCGTAAATGGACTTAAGCAACTTGCACATTTTTCCGTTGCTCCCACTCTGAATTAAACCCTCTGGTTGGTCCATATAGACACACTCCTCTAAATTTTCATTTAGAAAAGCAGTTTTTACGTCCATCTGCCAAATCTCATAATCATGGAAGGCAGCAATGGAAAAAAGGATCCGAATGGATTTGAGCATAGCCACTGGAGAAAAGGTTTCGTCATAGTCCAAACCGGGTCTTTGACGAAAACCCTTTGCAACAAGTCTAGCCTTATAGGTCTCAACCTGTCCATCTACACCAATCTTCCTTTTGGAGATCCATTTGCAGCCTACGGGTTTTACCCCTTCTGGAGCAACGTCCAAAGTCCATACTTTGTTAGTGTACATGGACTCCATCTCGGTCCGCATTGCGTCGAGCCATTTTACCGAGTCAGGGCTCTGAATGGCCTGCTGGAAGCTAGTTGGCTCATCATTATCATTGATGCAATCCTCTCTATCCCCATCTATGAGAAAACCGTAGTATCTCTCAGGTGGATGAGAAAGCCTACTACTCCTGCGGAGTGGTGCGGGAATGTCCTGTTCTTTTGAACCTTCTGGTTCTACCAAGCTTTCAGTAATAGCTTGTGGTTCTGGAATTTCTTCCAGTTCTATTGCACTCCCACTTATCTGATTTTCTAAAATTTCAGTTTCCAAGAAGCAGGCATGACGAGAAACAAATACCTTTTGTTCCTCTGCGTAATAGAAAAAATATCCCTTAGAGTTCTTTGGATATCCCACAAACTTGTACTGTACTGAGCGTGCCTCAAGTTTGTCTGTATGCTGCTTTTTAGCAAAAGCAGGACATCCCCATGTCTTAATATGTTTAAGATAGGGTTTCTTCCCACTCCACATCTGATATGGTGTGGTAGGCACTGACTTAGTAGGAACCCGATTCAAAAGATATGCAGCTGATTCTAGTGCATAACCCCACAAAGATCGCGGTAACTCAGCGTTACTCATCATGGAACATACCATATCCAATAGGGTTCGGTTCCGTCTCTCCGATACACCATTGTGTTGTGGTGTGTATGGATGAGCAAGTTGAGAGAGAATTCCATTCTCTTTTGGGTAACCCAGGAACTCGACACTTAAGTATTCACCACCTCGATCAGATCTCAGTGTCTTGATACTTTTGCCGGTTTGTTTTTCTACTTCATTTTTGTATTCCTGGAATTTCTCAAAGGCCTCGGATTTGTGCTTCATCAAGAAGACATGTCCATACCTTGAAAAATCATCCGTAAAAGTAATGAAGTAAGAATAACCATTTCGCGCATGTGTAGACATTGGACCACATATATCGTTGTGTATGAGTCCCAAGAGCTCGCTCGCTCTTACTCCGTGTCCAGTGAACGGAGTCTTTGTCATCTTTCCCATGAGACAAGATTGACAAGATGCATAAGATTGATATTCGAACGGATCCAAATATCCCTCTTTATGTAATTTAGTCAATAGTGTTTCGTTGATGTGACCTAGTCTACAATGCCATAAGAAAGCATGATTTAATTCTTGAGACTTTCTTTTGTGTGTATTCTGGATATTGAAAATCTGCGGTCGGTTTAATACGTATATACCGTTGCTTAATGTACCCGACCCAATCAAAACATGATTAAGGTGAATGTTTACAACATTGCTTACAAATGCAAAATCATAACCTTCTTTAGACATTAAAGATACAGATATGATATTACAAGTCGAACTGGGTACAAAATAACAGTTGCGCAAAACCAAAATATGTCCATCTGTCAATCCTAAGTGATAGTCCCCCACGGACTCAGCATCCATGCTTGCTCCGTTTGCAACTCTGAGGGTCAATCACCTGCCTTCAAAACTCTACGGCTTCTCAACCCCTGCAAAGAATTACAGATATGAGATCCTGATCCGGTATCCAATACCCAGGAAGTAGAGTTGATTGACAGACAGTTTTCAATTACATACACACCTGAAGCCGAAGCCACAACCTGCTTCGGGTCCTGGATCTTGGCCTTCCAAGCCCTGCAATCTATCTTCCAGTGTCCTTTCTTATGACAATAAAAGCATTCCTCCTTTCCCACTATCTGTCCCGCCATTTTTGCCTTTCCCTTGGCTTCCACCTTACTAACACCGCCCTTCGGTTTGGTAGGGGCCTTCTTTTTCTTTCCTTTGGCTTTCGCCTTAGATCTTGAAGAAGAAGCACTGCTAAAAAACAGAGCGGGTGTTTCCCTGACTTTCTGCAGGGTGCCCTCTGCACTCCTCAACATGTTGAGGAGTTCCGGAAGTTCAACTTCTTTACCTATAATGTTGAAATTCAGGATAAACTGGGCGTAGGTGGAAGGAAGGGACTGGAGAATCAATTCAGTGTATAGGTCATTCTCTAACATGGCCCCGAGGCCTGCGAGCTCCTTAATGTAGCCAATCATCTTAAGGACGTGTTCCCCTACAGATGATCCGACGGCCAACCTCGCTGAAAACAGTTTCTTCGAGGTCTCGTATCTTGCGATACGGGATTGCTCTCCATATAGTTCCTTAGTATGGAGAAATATGGATTCAAGGTCCATATTCTCGTGCCTCCTCTGATGTTCATTGTCCATAGAGGCAAGCACGAGGCACTTGGCCTTCGCGCAGTCAATCTTCTAGGTCTTACGGATTTCCTTATCCACGACGCTGGATCCTGGACATGGGACGGTGGGGGCCTTAGTGGTAAAGAGATACCCCAACTTGTCATAAGTGATTGCCATCTTGACATTCCTGAACCAATCTTTATAGTTTGGCCCTGTCAATATATTTTTATCTAATGGTAACCCGTCATGATGTTTGGTCGCTGCAATTAGGAGAGAGAGAAGAAACACTTTAGCATGATGCTCTTGCAAGTTTAGAGTGGTTTTTAATTTGTTTAAACAGGATAGCTCCCACTGTTTCTTGAATCCTTTCTCAAACCATAAAAGAAGAACTAGTCGGGATTGATCTCACCGTACAATACTTGCTTAACCGTTCATCCAGGCCAGTGTCGGTACTTCGAGGGAGGTTTTACGACGCTTTTACGAAGTTCCTTAATTAAATAACCTCTTTTCCCTGTGGGCGTAGCCCCGCTAACACTTTTCTATTCACCTACTTGGTTTATAGCATTGATCGTTAAGTGAAAAAATCTCCCGAGGAGTAGCATATACTCACAGTAGGATAGGGATCCAAATATCATTGTGTGATAAAGCTGAAGGAATCCTACCAAAATTATCACACTCCAAATGGTATGCAACACTAGCAAGTTTCAGTTTCTTTAGAAACTCCCGATGTGGATTTTTGCCCCATGCTCTTATGACTTTGACTTTGGCCAACAAATCATAAGTCACATGTCAAGTTCTACCCGTCATTTTCCAGGTTAATTTGAACCCACCCGTACCTACCCTTGACTTTGGCCAACAAAGCAGTATGACTGTCCCAAACCAACGCATCTATCTATGCTTCATATGAATATCCAACAGCTACCAATCACTATGCCTCGACTTTGGCCAATAAACATAGCTTGAATACTATTGACTATCCATACGAAATGACGGAGGGCTACGAATGGTTTTGGCGAAACCGTGAACGTAGTGAACTTGATATAATCGAAGGAACATGATAGCTTTTAAAAGGAGTGGTTTAAGCTCCGCGTTTAAAAGTTTTGCTGTTTTGGAAAATACGAGTGGTTTTGAAATTGTTCCAACGATTTAACATTGGTTTGTTTTCTTTGCATTAATATAATGCGTCCCATCAATTAATCCTACCATTGCAGAAAACAACGAAAATATAACGTACGCTTATGCCATCCGCATTCGCCACGGGGCCCCGTTATCACCCGTTAGGTTACTTAACAAACGACAGAGCGGGGGCTGGACTAGCGCGGATGTAAAACATAAGCAACGTCTACTAGATATCATATATAGATATATACATTCGTCAGACACAATGATAGTCATTCCAGATCACAGATGAACACATTGGATATGCTAGGAATCCGCGTTTCGTTCAAGCCTGCAACGAAAGACGGATTGCATGGTCGTGATGAATAGCCAAAACCTCACCCTAGACCCCTACGAGTGCGACAAACTACCCACCAAATACCCGAAGTGGTGTAGGCCACTCGGCACTTCAAAGTACCCGGTAGTCTATGCACCCCACCTTGGGTGTATCCTAGGAGCAGAAAACAGTAAAAGAAATAATATACAAAGGCGGCTACATCCTCAACCCGGATGTGAGACCCAAAAATAATATAACATCAATATACAATTTACATCAAATGAAAGATAAATAAACACTCATCTCACATCCCCGGCTATTCATCCACGACAATCCAACAAGTTCATATACACAATCCAACAACACAGATATGTACAACCCCCACTTATCGACGTATAGCGATTAGTAGACGTTCAGTACATATATCACATTACAGATATAATCCATCTAGCTAAAGTTTATAGAATTTCGATCAATATTCAAATTTGAAACTACCCCAAATACAACACTGTACTCAAAGGAATCTGGGCAGAAACAAAGTATCTGAAAAATCCCAAAACATCAAGTTGGACAATTTGCAAGAAAAACGAGTTGACTCTGAGTCGACTCGGCCGCGAATCTGCGGCGAAACCATGGTTTCGCCGCGCTTCCGCGGCAGTCTGACCGAGCCACGAGCTCATTTTTCTTGGGTGTCCTTAAAAAAGCCTGCACGTATTTTTCAGGTCTCTGAAAATATTTTTAGACCTGTTTTGAAAATCGGCAGAAAACACAAGTTTTAGATGTATTTTGCGATTTTTCCGGGATCGAAGTTCTAAAGACTTTGCTAACATGTTAGTTTTTGTTTAGCTAGGCTCTGATACCACTGTAAGTCTATATTACCCACCCCCGTACTTTCGGGAAGGCGGAATATGCAGGACTACGGTAGCGCCCCGGCCGTCTATCCGAGGCCAAAATGCGGAAACGAAAATTTTTCTTGACTTTAAACCAGCACTACCACATCCTAAAATCCCGGATCGTAACCATTAACCTACAACTAGCAAACTAGAGAGAGGGTAGAGGGTTATACCGAGCGATCCGTGTCCTTCGGTCTTCGGCCACCATCCCAAGCTCCACGCGGCATCTCCGGTCTTCATCTCCTCGTCGGAAAGGGCACCACATCGAGAAGTCTTTTTACGGGCTCCCGCTTCGTCCGAAGCAACTCGGGCACGAAGTGTGCAAGTCGACGTGCTCAAGGTTGAAGTAGAGTAAGTTGTGGTCACTTTGTCTCTTTCATCCATGGATTTGGATGGAGGTAGAAGGTGTTGCCATTAGAGAAGACAATGAGCTAGAGGAAGAAGAAGAAGAGAAGCTTTCTCATCTTTTCTTTTCTTTTATTGTAATGCTATGGAATGAGAGAGAGTAGAATAATATGATAGCTCACTCCCAACACAAGGCAGCCCCTCTCTCTCTCCATCTCATTTCATGACATAAAACAATTCATTAATGTGACACATTTGTTAAAAAAGAGACCATGACTCATGATATAAGTCTATGTCACATTAATGCATTGTCATGATGATTTCTAGCTCATTATTTCCTTAAGAAAACATTAATCCAAATGTTTGCCATAACAAAGAAAATCCGGCAACATCTAAAGTAAACTCGAGACGGATCACAAGGATACCCCTCACCTGTATATACATACCTGCACCCGCATTCCGACTGAATGCGAATGCGATGAGACTAAAGTAATCCAACAAATATAATACTAGGATCCGGCTTAAACCAAAGCCCACTGGTATGATCCGTCCGATTATGATCCGTGCAATACCACACGTATAAGATCGAACCCTGCCATATAACATACGGCCTCTACAACGTTTCGCCCAAAACTTGAGAAACTGTCTGTGGGGGACTCTAAAGACTCGTCAATACATTGGCTGTGGATTTAACCGTTAGCACGTTAGAGATATTAGCCGTACGTAACGGGCTACCAAGTATTGACTAAAAGGAAGGTCGATGAGCGAACTCATCCTGACACCCTACTAAGCCTGTCAGTGACAATATCCGTACAGTCCGGTCCGTTCGTCTGTGAGTATCGCATGGCGGGCCTAGGGGTTGGTAAAAGTGAGACACCCATAAGCGGTACAAGTCGTGTCGGAGTGTAGCCCAGAACACCTTGAGATACTACTGGAATACCTACCAGTAAATCTCCTGCCTCGGCCGAGGGCTTTGTGTAATGGCTCTCCTAGACACAGCGCGATCTCACCCCCAATACCGGGAGAGACGAAACCCCTGCCGATCCGCTCACTGCCTCCATGTGGCTCGGGACTGTACCCAACTAAAACCTGTTTGCACGACTCCTTTGAGCCGTGGTAGGGTAGTAATCAAAGCACAGTGGGAACTCACACGAGACAAATGATGATCTCAGGTCGATGAACTAACCTGTACACATGTCACTAGGGAACTGCTATCTGATGTCTGGTATAATCCCAACCAGCATGTTCCCGGCGAGTCCTGTCCGGTGTACTCATAACCCAATGAGCACCTGTATACATCTTAGGTGAACCAACTGACACCAGTGGCTTGTGAGACCGGCCACCGCCCCTCGTCGGGGTCTCGACTGTATACACTAGTCTACTCTGGAGTATCGATGCCCTGTCTCGACAACTCATACGACTAGGGACCTTTTAAGGATATGCTTATAGACCCCAGCTCCCACGTATATGATCGCCATCATACTGCTGGCCGTCAAGCAAGAATCCTAAAAGCTCTATCAACGTGCAATAGAGACCTGTAAGGTCACCTGAAGCAGTACACGATGATATAGATAAACCAGATAGCATACTATCATCTTGAGTAAGACTGTCCTACCGGTATAGGTCATCCCTCAATCATTGCAATCACGTGCCTGTGGTCCAATAATTGACTCTGAGGGCACTATCTCCAACAATCTCCCACTTGCACTCAAGGCTAATTATTGCGATGTCGCATACTCACAACCCGTGTGATACCGAACACCCAACTCCTCTACTAGTCAGTCTCACAAAGCTCCTTTGCGAAACTACTGCGTTCGAGGAATAGCCTCGGTGAGTGGATCCGCTCTGATGTTTCTTTCTATGTCTCTCTTTATCTCAAGTTCGCGGAGAAAGCCATCTCCCGAAATGAGCAATACCTGTCTTAGAATGTGTCTGGATATCTGATGGGATCTAGATCATAAATGAACTCCAAATCCAAACTTCCTAGACTGTATCGACAATTGAACTTAATCAGTATCCTGCGCCATGCCTCCCTCAGTATCCGCTTGAACCACCTGTCCAAAGTACTGCCCCTCGTCAGAGGGAAAACTATAACTCTGACAGTCACTCTGTCATCCAGGTCACCTTGGAAGCCTGGAATGATAACTGTCTCCCGAAGGAGGATGTCGTTATCATATCCTTAGAACATCCACTTATGTTCTAAAACTCTTCCAATTGTTTCTCCAGGATTGGATCAATATCAACTTATTGCATCTACTGCAAAAACATCTGGTGTGGTACTTGACAACTTATGATTAACTCAATTGCCTAAGCAAGTGATCTTCCAATCATGTACATCCCTCTCCCCTTTAGTCTGTAAGACACCTTTAGAGAGGGTGACTCCATCACTTGCAGGTACACCACCATGCCAGGAGTCGTCCATTCTAAATACCTTTAGCATGCCGTCTAAGTACCCAGATTGGGAAACTACCCAAATCTAGATCAATAACCATAATCTAGTAACCAGAATATCTGATATAATATACATTTACCTTGTGGAGAAACCACTGTGTGACAACCAAAGTATAACCGACCGTAGCATAGGAATATCACTTCCTACTTTGTGTATGTCATCCATATACCAGGACATCACACCCTACTACCTTCTTAACAGATCCATCCCCTATCTGATGTAGTCAAACCTATGACTGTCTCATCAAAAATCGATGATCTATTTCCGCTATATCTGCTTTAGTCTATAAATAGACGTAAGCAACTTGTCCACCAATACTTCCGCTGCTCCGACTGACTACGACAACCCTCTGGCAGAGTCATATATACGTACACTTCTAAAGCAAGTTTAGAACGACGCTATACTCATCCTCCTGCCGGGTCTCACAGTCTGGAACAACAACAATGGCAAGTCTGGGTAAACAAGAACCTCCCTGTCACCGTCTTTGAGCATACCGAAGTACCTCTCGAGTGCCTGAGGTTACCCACCTTATCTGCGGAGTGGCAAACGGAATGTCAAATCAGATTGAATCTTTAGGTTCTTATCAAATTTTCAGTAATCGTTTGTGGTTCTGGAATTACTTCCAGTTCTACCATACTCCCACTACTGTTTTCTGAAAAAATCCATTTTTATTAAAACTGTGGCGAGTCAAGAACAATATCACTATTGATCTTCCAGATGGTAGAAAATCAACCATCGTCATAGCCCGGGTCAACCCACAAACAACCATTACAGAAACGTGCCTTGGGTTATCCAGAGTCTAGTTTTAAGCTTAAGCCGGACAACTCCCCGTACCTTAACAATGTTAAGATATGAACTATTCTATATCCAATATAGAAACAGAGGCACAGATTTAATTGGAACCAGATTCAAATCATGCAACTGTCTCCAGTGCATGTCAACTAAATGGAGAGAGGCCGATCAGCATTACTCAACTTAGGAATATTTCCAATTATGAGTAACCTGAAAGAGAAACAAGTTTCTCAAAACCATTACTATTAACTGAATACCATACGCAAGTATCTACATCTTCGATCACCTTGAAGAATCCTGATACTTGCAATACATGGTTCTCTACTTTATTCATATACCTCTAACTCCTCAAAACTTAGACATTGCATTTGTACGAAACACATGTCTAAGAACTAGAGAAGTCACATGTAAACCGAAAATAGTACGAGGACCAACCACTCTGTCCTAATGGACACTGGACAATATACAATACTCTGTATAAGTCCCTGAGTCAAATAACTCATTCCCTGTGTGTCGTAGGTTGAAAACTGTACTTATGGTTAAGAAGAATTACACCGCTGTTTAATGCTCCTTACCTAACCATCCACTGATATAGGTAAATGTCATAGACATAATTTCAAAAAGTTATATCTCACTCTATAAAACTAGACATACAGATATATCAATTTGAAATTGGCGCATAACAACGGATATTCAAAACTAAACATTTGTCATCCGGCAAACAACCCAGGCGATTTCCTCACCAATTACAATGAATTCCTATATAATGAGGATGATCACCTAATTCCCAATAACTTACTCCCACTCATCATCTGTAAAACCATACAGATGTGAGAATCAAACCTGGTAAATACATACCCTGAGCAAGTGCTAATTGGGAAATCAGTTTTCTTTTAACAACACACAGTGAAACTGAAACATTAAAATGTTTCGTAGGGGTATCCGGGTATTCCTAGTAATACCTCTTCCATTATCCAGATTCACAACTGTAACCGTATATTTCTTTGCCATCTCTCTAAATCCCTTCATATGTCTTTAGTCATTATCTTCTATACACCCCTTTAGGCCAAATGGTTTTCTTCCTTCCCTACCTTTCGGCACCAGCCTATGGTTTGGAAGAAGACTATCCAATAAGCACAATGGGTGTACTGTCCTAATACTAGGAGCACTCGCAATGCGAGAGAAGGTTAAGATAAAAGACAACCGAATAAACCTTATTCCTATTTCTCCTGAACCAGAATCTATCCCCGAACTGGAACAAGTTCCTTTCGAGTTCGTATATAACCATACGATGGAGTATCCAATAAACTGTGGATCTTCGTAGTGATATGGAGTGTCCTGGAGAAATACAAAGGTGAAGTGGGAGTGGTAATGAAATACTTGGTTTGGTCTTGAATAGCAATCGCAGTTTACTTTGCCCTCTTCCTAATCCCTTGATTTGTCTTAACTTAGTACCTTCTGTACACCATCGTTATGCTAATTGGTTTTCTTCATTCCCCACCGATCGGCACCAGCCTAAGGTTTGGAAGAAGACTATCCAATTTGCGTAATAGGTGTACTATCTCCTAAACCAAGGAGTACTCGCAACCTGAGAGAAGGTAAAAGGAAAAGACAACTGAATAGTCCTATTCGTTTTCTCCAGAACCGGAAACCATCCTCGAATAAATTCCTTCGAGTTCGTATATAACCATACGATGGTTTTATCCAATGGAAGTGGACGTTCGTAGTAATACGGGGTGTCCTAGAGAAAAGGGTAAAAGTAGGACTGGAAATGAGGTTTCCAACTCTGACAATCCAAAAACCAGTCTTATAAGAAGGTTCGGTTAATTTTGGTCACTGAGTCATAGTCAAGGGTCGGGTCATGGTCGCTGCCAAAGAGAGAGAGAAAAGAAACACTCAGCGTGCATTCTAACCTAGATCAGAATGGTTATCACTTTATCTAATCAGGAAACCTCCCTCTGTAACCTCAAATTCTCCTCCAAACCTGAAAGAAGAAATAGTCGGGATCACCCGAGGAGTAAACCAACTCATCAGTGGGAATCGGGATCCAACTATCATCGCATGATAACGTGACGGAATCCACTCACGTTATCACACTCCAGAGGTATGCGCATGCCTGGCAAGTTTCAGTTTCTTTAGAAACTCCCGATGTGATTTTTACCCTTAGGACCCAAGTGACCTTGACATAGTCAACAAATCAAAGAGTCCTAGTAAAGTTCAACCCGTCATTATCCTGGATTGCATTAAACCCACCCGTACAAGCCCTTGACACAGTCAACAAGGCCGCATGACTGTCCTAACCAATCCTATTAATATGCCATAAACGAACACTACTTAGCTACCGTACACTACGACTTGACACAATCAACAAACGCAGCACGAATACTAAGTAATACTTGTAGGAAATGACGGAGGGCTACGTCTAGTTTTTGGCGAAAAACTTTTAACGTAATGAACTTGATATCGTTGAAGGAACTGAATAGCTTTTTATAAAAATATAGTGGCGAAAACCATTTCTAAAGAGGTCACTCCCGGTGAAGGGATCTCGGCTCTTTCCCCGTAGAATGAGGTGCATAATATTCCAACTGAATATCACGAAGCAAAGAAAAAAGTAATCGGCTATAGTGAAGTTATTACCCTGACGCAAACTTCTATCCAAGGGGTCACTCCCGGTGAAGGGATCTCGGCCCTTGCCTTGTCGACTGAGGTGCTGGATATTCATAACCGAATACCACTGTGCAAAACAAAAGAGAACGTCCTTGCAATAACAGTTTTTTTTGAAAAATGTTCCAACAACATCAGAATAGGTTTGTTTAGCTTGCATTGATCCGAATCAACGCAGTCCCATCAATTGATCACACCAATAAAGAACGAAAATACGATGTACGTATATGCCATCCGCATTCGCCACTGGGTCCTGTCATCACCCGTTAGGTTACTTAACTAACGACAGAGCGGGTACTGGACTAGTGCGGGTGTAAAACATATACAACATCTACTAGTATATATATCAATATATAATAATCGCTCAAGGCGTGATAAAATGCAACATCACAGAAATGTAATAAGCATCACAGAACAATACAGATAATCTGGAAGCCCTGGGTTTCACAGAGCCGCTGCTGAAACCCGACGTTCCCCTGGTCGTGTGGATAGCCTATGCAATGAAATCCTAGACCCCTATGGGCGCGACAAGCTACCCGCCAAAACCTGAAGCGAGGCAGCCCCTTGCAACGACGTGAATGGACCACCCAGCACTTCACGGAATCCGGTAACTTGGGCACCTCTCCTTGGGTCAACCTGTACCCCGTACGAGTGCGGCGAATAGCCCGCCAATTCTAGAGTGAAGCCCCCTCCGGCTCAAAGCCATGAGATGCGGGCCCGTTGCCCTCTAGAACCCGGCTATCCGGGCACCCCTCCGCGGGGTAATACTATTACAGAAAATAAAATATACATACAACGGGTACATCGACCTCAGCCCGGTCGTGCCCCAAAAGAATAATATACGAACAGGCAGTGACGGCAGTCCACATGTCGGACACTCGTCCCGTAATATCAAATGTACATATAAAACGAAACTGTACTACCATTGCATCCAGGCTATCCACCACGACAATCCGCAACATCACAGCACAACACGGAACATCAACGTGAATGTCACGTTCACTAATCCGTCTAAAAGGGCTATAGCTGTTAGACAGGATTTACCGATCAAATGACATTCACGGTCGCAGATATAATGTAAATACTGTGAACTAACATGTTTAAAATTTTTGATCCACAAAATTTCCCGAAGTGCGCCCCAAGCACAACTGTAGCACTCAAAATAAATCTGGGCCCAAACAGAATATACCAAAAACCCTATTTCCATGTCAGAGAGACACTGTAGAAATTTGGTCCAAAGAAGAGCTATAACGGCGGCGGAACCGCGGCCAAAATGGGTTTAGGCCCCGGTTCCGCGGCGTTCCTAAGGAATTAGTCCACCAAATTTCTGCAGTGCCCATACAGAACCCTGCCTGATTTTCTGCAGCACACCAAATAATTTTTTGAGCACAGAAAAATTTCGACAGAAACTGACGAAATGAAAATGCGGTTTTTTGAAAATCCATTCGATCGAACTTTAAACACGATAGAGCAAGCTAGACTAGGTTAATGGCGTGGCTCTGATACCATGTATGACTACGGTAGCGCCCCGGCAGTCTATCCGAGGCCAAAATGCGGAAACGAAAATTTTTCTTGACTTCAAACCGGCACTACCGCATCCTAAAAACCCGGATCATAACCATTAACCTACAACTAGCAAACTAGAGAGAGGGTAGAGGGCTATACCGAGCGATCCGTGTCCTTCGGTCTTCGGCCACCATCCCAATCTCCAGGCGGCATCTCCGGTCTTCATCTCCTCGTCGGAAAGGGCACCACATCGAGAAGTCATTTTACGGGCTCCTGCTTCGTCCGAAGCAACTCGGGCATGAAGTGTGCTAGTCGACGTGCTCAAGGTTGAAGTAGAGTATGTTGTAGTCACTTTGTCTCTTTCATCCATGGATTTGGATGGAGGTAGAAGGTGTTGCCATTGGAGAAGACAATGAGCTAGAGGAAGAAGAAGAAGAGAAGCTTTCTCATCTTTTCTTTTCTTTTATTGTAATGCTATGGAATGAGAGAGAGTAGAATAATATGATAGCTCACTCCCAACACAAGGCATTCCCCCTCTCTCTCCATCTCATTTCATGACATAAAACAATTCATTAATGTGACACATTTGCTAAAAAAGAGACCATGACTCACGATATAAGTCTATGTCACATTAATGCATTGTCATGATGATTTCTAGCTCATTATTTCCTTAAGCAAACATTAATCCAAATGTTTGCTATAACAAAGAAAATCCGGCAATATCTAAAGTAAACTCGTGACGGATCACAAGGATACCCCTCACCTGTATATACATACCTGCACCCGCTTTCCGACTGAATGCGAATGCGATGAGACTAAAGTTATCCAACAAATCTAATACTAGGATCCGGCTTAAACCAAAGACCACTGGTATGATCCGTCCGATTATGATCCGTGCAATACCGCACATATAAGATCGAACCCTGCCATATAAAATACGGCCTCTACAACGTTTCGCCCGAAACTTGAGAAACTGTCTGTGGGGGACTCTAAAGACTCGTCAATACATTGGCTGTGGATTTAACCACTAGCACGTTAAAGGTATTAGTCGTACGTAACGGGATACCAAGTATTGACTAAAAGGGAGGTCGATGAGCGAACTCATCCTGACACCCTACTGAGCCTGTCAGTGACAATATCCGTACAGTCCGGTCCGTTCGTCTGTGAGTATTGCATGGTGGGCCAAGGGGGTTGGTAAAAGTCAGACCCCCATAAGAGGTACAAGTCGTGTCGGAGTGTAGCCCAGAACACCCTGAGATACTACTGGAATACCTACCAGAAAATCTCCTGCCTCGGCCGAGGGCTTTGTGTAATGGCTCTCCTAGACACAGCGCGATCTCACCCCCAATACCGGGAGAGACGAAACCCCTGCCGATCCGCTCACTGCCTCCATGTGGCTCGGGACTGTACCCAACTAAAATTTGTTTGCACGACTCCTTTGAGCCATGGTAAGGTAGTAATCAAAGCACAGTGGGAACTCACACGAGACAAATGACGATCTCAGGTCGATGAACTAACCTGTACACATGTCACCAGGGAACTGCTATCTGACGTCTGGTATAATCCCAACTAGCATGTTCCCGGCGAGTCCTGTCCGGTGTACTCATAACCCAATGAGCACCTGTATACATCTTAGGTGAACCAACTGACACCAGTGGCTTGTGAGACCGGCCACCGCCCCTCGTCGGGGTCTCGACTGTATACACTAGTCTACTCTGGAGTATCGATGCCCTGTCTCGAAAACACCCACGACTAGGGACCTTTTAAGGATGTGCTTATAGACCCCAGCTCCCACGTATATGATCGCCATCATACTGTTGGCCGTCAAGCAAGAATTCTAAGGGCTCTATCAACGTGTAATAGTGACCTGTAAGGTCACCTGAAGCAGTACACGATGATAAAGATAAACCAGATAGCATACTATCATCTTGAGTAAGACTGCCCTACCGGTATAGGTCCTCCCTCAATCATTGCAATCACGTGCCTGTGATCCAATAATTGACTCTGAGGGCACTATCTCCAACAATCTCCCACTTGCACTCAAGGCTAATTATTGTGATGTCGCATACTCATAACCCGTGTGATACCGAACACCAAACTCCTCTACTAGTCAGTCTCACAAAGCTCGTTTGCGAAACTACTGAGTTCGAGGAATAGCCTCAGTGAGTGGATCCGCTCTGATGTTTCTTTCTATATCTCTCTTCATCTCAAGTTCGCGGAGAAAGCCATCTCCCGAAATGAGCAATACCTGTCTTAGAATGTGTCTGGATATCTGATGGGATCTAGCTCATAAATGAACTCCAAATCCAAACTTCTTAGACTGTATCAACAATTGAACTTAATCAGTATCCTGCGCCATGCCTCCCTCAGTATCCGCTTGAACCACCTGTCCAAAGTACTGCCCCTCGTCAGAGGGAAAACTATAAATCTGACAGTCACTCTGTCATCCAGGTCACCTTGGAAGCCTGGAATGATAACTGTCTCCCGAAGGAGGATACCGTTATCATATCCTTAGAACATCCACTTATGTTCTAAAACTGCTTCCAATTGTTTCTCCAGGATTGGATCAATATCAACTTATTGCATCTACTGCAAAAACATCTGGTGTGGTACTTTACATCTCATGATTAACTCAATTGCCTAAGCAAGTGATCTGCCAATCATGTACATCCCTCTCCCCTTTAGTCTGTAAGACACCTTTAGAGAGGGTGACTCCATCACTTGCAGGTACACCACCATGCCAGGAGTCGTCCATTCTAAATACCTTTAGAATGCCGTCTAAGTACCCAGATTGGGAAACTACCCAAATCTAGATCAATAACCATAGATCTAGTAACCAGAATATCTGATATAATATCCATTTCCCTTGTGGAGAAACCACTGTGTGACAACCAAAGTATAACCGACCGTAGCATAGGAATATCACTTCCTACTTTGTGTATGTCATCCAAATACCAGGACATCACACCCTACTACCTTCTTAACAGATCCATCCCCTATCTGATGTAGTCAAACCTATGACTGTCGCATCAAAAATCGATGATCTATTTCCGCTATATCTGCTTTAGTCTATAAATAGACATAAGCTACTTGTCCACCAATGCTTCCGCTGCTCCCACTGACTACGACAACCCTCTGGCAGAGTCATATATACGTACACTTCTAAAGCAAGTTTAGAACGACGCTATACTCATCCTCCTGCCGGGTCTCACAGTCTGGAACAACAACAATGGCAAGTCTGGATAAACAAGAACCTCCCTGTCACCGTCTTTGAGCATACCGAAGTACCTCTCGAGTGCCTGAGGTTACCCACCTTATCTGCGGAGTGGCAAACGGAATGTCAAATCAGATTGAATCTTTAGGTTCTTATCAAATTTTCAGTAATCGTTTGCGGTTCTGGAATTACTTCCAGTTCTACCATACTCCCACTACTGTTTTCTGAAAAAATCCATTTTTATTAAAACTGTGGCGAGTCAAGAACAATATCAATATTGATCTTCCAGATGGTAGAAAATCAACCCTCTTCATAGCCCGGGTCAACCCACAAACAGCCATTACAGAAACGTGCCTTGGGTTATCCAGAGTCTGGTTTTAAGCACAAGCCGGACAACTCCCCGTACCTTAACAATGTTAAGATATGAACTATTCTATATCCAATATAGAAACAGAGGCACAGATTTAATTGGAACCAGATTCAAATCATGCAACTGTCTCCAGTGCATGTCAACTAAATAGAGAGAGGCCGATCAGCATTACTCAACTTAGGAATATTTCCAATTATGAGTAACCTGAAAGAGAAACAAGTTTCTCAAAACCATTACTATTAACTGAATATCATACACAAGTATCTACATCTTCGATCACCTTGAAGAATCCTGATACTTGCAATACCTTGTTCTCTACTTTATTCATATACCTCTAACTCCTCAAAACTTAGACCTTCCATTTGTACGAAACACATGTCTAAGAACTAGAGAAGTCACAAGTAAACCGAATATAGTACGAGGACCAACCCCTCTGTCCTAATGGACACTGGACAATATACAATACTCTGTATAAGTCCCTGAGTCAAATAACTCATTCCCTGTGTGTCGTAGGTTGAAAACTGTACTTATGGTTAAGAAGAATTACACCGCTGTTTAATGCTCCTTACCTAACCATCCACCCACTGATATAGGTAAATGTCATAGACATAATTTCAAAAAGTTATATCTCACTCTATAAAAATAGACGTACAGATATATCAATTTGAAATTGGCGCATAACAACGGATATTCAAAACCAAACATTTGCCATCCGGCAAACAACCCAGGCGATTTCCTCACCAATTACAATGAATTCCGATATAATGAGGATGATCACCTAATTCCCAATAACTTACTCCCACTCATCATCTGTAAAACCATACAGATGTGAGAATCAAACCTGGTAAATACATACCCTGAACAAGTGCTAATTGGGAAATCAGTTTTCTTTTAACAACATACAGTGAAACTGAAACAGTGAAATGTTTCGTAGGGGTATCCGGGTATTCCTAGTAATACCTCTTTCATTATCCAGATTCACAACTGTAAATATTTCTTTGCCATCTCTCCAAATCCCTTCATATGTCTTTAGTAATTATCTTCTGTACACCCCTTTAGGCCAAATGGTTTTCTTCCTTCCCTACCTTTCGGCACCAGCATATGTTTTGGAAGAAAACTATCCAATAAGCACAATGGGTGTACTGTCCTAATCCTAGGAGCACTCGCAATACGAGAGAAGGTGAAGATAAAAGACAACCGAATAAACCTTATTCCTATTTCTCCTGGACCAGAATCTATCCCCAAACTGGAACAAGTTCCTTTCGAGTTCGTATATAACCATACAATGGAGTATCCAATAAACTGTAGATCTTCGTAGTGATACGGAGTGTCCTGGAGAAATACAAAGGTGAAGTGGGAGTGGTAATGAAATACTTGGTTTGGTCGTGAATAGCAGTCGCAGTTTACTTTGCCCTCTTACTAATCCCTTGATTTGTCTTAACTTAGTACCTTCTGAACACCATCGTTATGCTAATTGGTTTTCTTCATTCCCCACCGTTCGGCACCAGCCTAAGGTTTGGAAGAAGACTATCCAATTTGCGTAATAGGTGTACTATCTCCTAAACCTAGGAGTACTCGCAACCTGAGAGAGGGTAAAAGGAAAAGACAACTGAATAGTCCTATTCGTTTTCTCCAGAACCGGAAACCATCCTCGAATAAATTCCTTCGAGTTCGTATATAACCATACGATGGTTTTATCTAATGGAAGTGTACGTTCGTAGTAATACGGGGTGTCCTAGAGAAAAGGGTAAAAGTAGGACTGGAAATGAGGTTTGCAACTCTGACAATCCAAAAACCAGTCTTATAAGAAGGTTCGGTTAATTTTGGTCACTGAGTCATAGTCAAGGGTCGGGTCATGGTCGCTGCCAAAGAGAGAGAGAAAAGAAACACTCAGCGTGCATTCTAACCTAGATCAGAATGGTTATCACTTTATCTAATCAGGAAACCTCCCACTGTAACCTCAAATTCTCCTCCAAACCTGAAAGAAGAATTAGTCAGGATCACCCGAGGAGTAAACCAACTCATCAGTGAGAATCGGGATCCAACTATCATCGCATGATAACGTGACGGAATCCACTCACGTTATCACACTCCAGAAGGTATGCGCATGCCTGGCAAGTTTCAGTTTCTTTAGAAACTCCCGATGTGATTTTTACCCTTAGGACCCAAGTGACCTTGACACGGTCAACAAATCAAAGAGTCCTAGTCAAGTTCAACCCGTCATTATCCTGGATTGCATTAAACCCACCCGTACAAGCCCTTGACACAGTCAACAAGGCCGCATGACAGTCCTAACCAATCCTATTAATATGCCATAAACGAACACTACTTAGCTACCGTACACTACGCCTTGACACAGTCAACAAACCCAGCACGAATACTAAGTAATACTTGTAAGAAATGACGGAGGGCTACGTCTAGTTTTTGGCGAAAAACTTTTAACGTAATGAACTTGATATCGTTGAAGGAACTGCATAGCTTTTTATAAAAATATAGTGGCGAAAACAATTGCTAAAGAGGTCACTCCCGGTGAAGAGATCTCGGCTCTTTCCCCGTAGAATGAGGTGCATGATATTCCAACTGAATACCACGATACAAAGCAAAAAGTAATCGGCTATAGTGAAGTTATTACCCTGACGCAAACTTCTGTCCAAGGGGTCACTCCCGGTGAAGGGATCTCGGCCCTTGCCTCGTCGACTGAGGTGCTGGATATTCATAACTGAATACCACTGTGCAAAACAAAAGAGAACGTCCTTGCAATAACAGCTTTTTTTGAAAAATGTTCCAACAACATCAGAATAGTTTTGTTTAGCTTGCATTGATCCGAATCAACGCAGTCCCATCAATTGATCACACCAATAAAGAACGAAAATACGATGTACGTATTTGCCATCCGCATTCGCCACTGGGTCCCGTCATCACCCGTTAGGTTACTTAACTAACGACAGAGCGGATACTGGACTAGTGCGGGTGTAAAACATATACAACATCTACTAGTATATATATCAATATATAATAATCGCTCAAGGCGTGATAAAATGCAACATCACAAAAATTTAATAAGCATCACAGAACAATACTGATAATCTGGAAGCCCCGGGTTTCACAGAGCCGCTGCTGAAACCCGACGTTCCCCTGGTCATGTGGATAGCCTGTGCAATGAAATCCTAGAACCCTACGGGCGTGACAAGCTACCCACCAAAACCTGAAGCGAGGCAGCCCCCTTCAACGACATGAATGGACCACCCAGCACTTCACGGAATCGGGTAATTTGAGCACCCCTCCTTGGGTCAACCTGTACCCCCTACGAGTGCGGCGAATAGCCCGCCAATTCTAGAGTGAAGCCCCATCCGTCTCAAAGCCATGAGATGCGGGCCCGTTGCCCTCTAGAACCCGGCTATCCGTGCACCCCTCCGCGGGGTAATCCTAGTACAGAAAATAAAATATACATACAACGGGTACATCGACCTCAGCCCGGTCGTGCCTCAAAAGAATATTATACGAACATGCAGTGATGGCAGTCCACATGTCGGATGCTCGCCCCGCAATATCAAATGTACATATAAAACGAAACTGTACTACCATTGCATCCAGGCTATCGACCACGACAATCCGCAACATCACAGCACAACACAGAACATCAACGTGAATGTCACGTTCACAAATCCGTCTAAAAGGGCTATAGCTGTTAGACAGGATTTACCGATCAAATGACATTCACGGTCGCAGATATAATGTAAATACTGTGAACTAACATGTTTAAAATTTTCGATCCAAAAAATTTCCCGAAGTGGGCCCAAGCACAACAGTAGCACTCAAAATAAATCTGGGCCCAAACAGAATATACCAAAAACCCTATTTCTATGTCAGAGAGACACTGTAGAAATTTGGTCCAAAGAAGTGCTATAACGGCGGCGGAACCGCGGCCAAAATGGGGTTTAGGCCGCGGTTCCGCGGAGTTCCTAAGGAATTAGTCCACCAAATTTCTGCAGTGCCCATACAAAACCCTTCCTGATTTTCTGCAGCACACCAAATAATTTTTTGACCACAGAAAAATTTCGACAGAAACTGATGAAATGAAAATGCGGTTTTTTGAATATCCGTTCGATCGAACTTTAAACACGATAGAGCAAGCTAGGCTAGGTTAATGGCGTGGCTCTGATACCATGTAGGACTACGGTAGCGCCCCGGCCGTCTAACCGAGGCCAAAATGCGGATACGAAAATTTTTCGTGACTTTAAACCGGCACTACCGCATCCTAAAAACCCGGATCGTAACCATTAACCTACAACTAGCAAACTAGAGAGAGGGTAGAGGGCTATACCGAGCGATCCGTGTCCTTCGGTCTTCGGCCACCATCCCAAGCTCCACGCGGCATCTCCGGTCTTCATCTCCTCGTCGGAAAGGGCACCACATCGAGAAGTCTTTTTACGGGCTCCTGCTTCGTCCGAAGCAACTCGGGCACGAAGTGTGCTAGTCGACGTGCTCAAGGTTGAAGTAGAATATGTTGTGGTCACTTTGCCTCTTTCATCCATGGATTTGGATGGAGGTAGAAGGTGTTGCCATTAGAGAAGACAATGAGCTAGAGGAAGAAGAAGAAGAGAAGCTTTCTCATATTTTCTTTTCTTTTATTGTAATGCTATGGAATGAGAGAGAGTAGAATAATATGATAGCTCACTCCCAACACAAGGCATCCCCCCTCTCTCTCCATCTCATTTCATGACATAAAACAATTCATTAATGTGACACATTTGCTAAAAAAGAGACCATGACTCACGATATAAGTCTATGTCACATTAATGCATTGTCATGATGATTTCTAGCTCATTAATTCCTTAAGCCAACATTAATCCAAATGTTTGCTATAACAAAGAAAATCCGGCAACATCTAAAGTAAACTCGTGACGGATCACAAGGATACCCCACACCTGTATATACATACCTGCACCCGCTTTCCGACTGAATGCGAATGCGATGAGACTAAAGTTATCCAACAAATCTAATACTAGGATCCGGCTTAAACCAAAGCCCACTGGTATGATCCGTCCGATTATGATCTGTGCAATACCGCACGTATAAGATCGAACCCTGCCATATAACATACGGCCTCTACAACGTTTCGCCCGAAACTTGAGAAACTGTCTGTGGGGGACTCTAAAGACTCGGAGTGTAGCCCAGAACACCCTGAGATACTACTGGAATACCTACCAGTAAATCTCCTGCCTCGGCCGAGGGCTTTGTTTAATGGCTCTCCTAGACACAGCGCGATCTCACCCCCAATACCGGGAGAGACGAAACCCCTGCCGATCCGCTCAATGCCTCCATGTGGCTCGGGACTGTACCCAACTAAAACCTGTTTGCACGACTCCTTTGAGCCGTGGTAGGGTAGTAATCAAAGCACAGTGGGAACTCACACGAGACAAATGACGATCTCAGGTCGATGAACAAACCTATACACATGTCACCAGGGAACTGCTATCTGACGTCTGGTATAATCCCAACTAGCATGTTCCCGGCGAGTCCTGTCCAGTGTACTCATAACCCAATGAGCACCTGTATACATCTTAGGTGAACCAACTGACACCAGTGGCTTGTGAGACCGGCCACCGCCCCTCGTCGGGGTCTCGACTGTATACACTAGTCTACTCTGGAATATCGATGCCCTGTCTCGAAAACTCCCACGACTAGGGACCTTTTAAGGATGTGCTTATAGACCCCAGCTCCCACGTATATGATCGCCATCATACTGCTGTCCGTCAAGCAAGAATCCTAAGGTCTCTATCAAAGTGCAATAGTGACCTGTAAGGTCACCTGAAGCAGTACACGATGATAAAGATAAACCAGATAGCATATTATCATCTTGAGTAAGACTGTCCTACCGGTATAGGTCCTCCCTCAATCATTGCAATTACGTGCCTGTGATCCAATAATTGACTCTGAGGGCACTATCTCCAACAGAATAGGTAAAAATCGAATTTTTCTCACAAGGAAACATAAACTAACCATGAAGGATCTTTGCTAAACAAAAACTAACAAACTAACATAGAGTTTTAACTACTAGGTTGGATGATTATACCTTGGTCTTGAACTCCTTCTCTTCTTGTGTTGCTTCCTCTTCTTGTGAGCTCCTTGGAGTGGTGAAGATGGCTCCTCCTCACCGTCTTTACTTTGCCAAAGAAAGATCCACCTGAAGGCCTCTACCTTGAGCTCCTACCTCAACAATGAAGTCACTAGAGTGCTTAGCTTGCTAGACTAGGAACCCTAGAGTGAGTAGAGAGATGTTTTGGTGGTTTGATCTCACAAAGCTCATGTTTTGCAACTCATGAAACAAGAGAGCTTTGAGAGAGGAAGAGGAGAGAGTTTGCAAGAGAGAGAATGTGTTATGATCAAAATGAGGAGATAGCTCTCATATCACCAAAGAGAATAATGATAATTTTAATTCGGATAAATTGTCATGGTTGATGTTGATTTGATCATTATAATGTCACAATTAATGCGAAGCATGCTCACAAAAATATCTAAGTCAACATGGGTTAACTTAGTCAAATGGTCAAACCAATTAACCATGATACAATTGTCTCTAATTAAAACTCATTAATCAATTTCCTCCATCTCATTATGGTTTTAATCAAGTCAATGGTCAAAACCCTAATGAGGTTCCTCTGCCTCTGTCAACTGTGTATACACACCCGCATCCGTGTTCCGAGGAACACAAATACAATGAGACTGAACCAACCCAAAACCAAATACTAGGATCTGGCTTAAACCAAAGCCCACTAGTATCAACTGCCCGAACACTGAACATGCATAAGTACGCATATGTGAACGAACCCTGTCGTAAAACCATACGACCTCTATTTCGTTTCGCCCAAAGGTGAACAACTCTCTGTGTGGGACTCTAAAGACTCGACACTACGCTGGCAATGGTTTTAACCATAGGCCGCAAGCGGTACTAGCTGTACGTAACGGTCCCCGGGTAGATGTCGATAAGAAGACCGATGAGGTGAACCCATCCGAACTCCTACTGAGCCTGAATGTGACAATCTTTGTACAGTCCGGTCTGTTCGTCTAATAGTATCGTATGTCCGGCCTAGGGGGGTGGTAAACGTCAGACCCCTAATAGCGGCACAAGTCGTGTCGAAGTACGATCCAAAACACCCTGAGAAACTACTGGAGTACCTGTAAATCTCGATTGCCCTGGCCAGGGACTTTGTGTATTGGCGTTCCGAACACAGCGCGATATCATCCCCCAATACCGGGAGGAACGAATCATATCTAACCGCCACTGCCTCCAAGTTCTTCGGGACTGCACCTAACTACTACCTGTTTGAATGACTCAATAGAGCCATGGTAGGGTAGTAATCTAAGAACAGTAGGAACACACTCGAGGCGAAGCAGCAGTGTCAAGTCAACGGACTAAGCTGTACTCATGTCACATGGGAACCGATAACTGACGATAGGTATAATACCAACCAATAGTTCCTAGCGAGTCCTGTCCAGTGTACTCATAACCTAACGAGCACCTGCATACTATCTCCAGTACGACGTACTGATGGCTGTGGGACAGACCATCTCCCCTCCTGGGATGAGAAGCGTATACACTAGTCTACTCTGGAGTATCGATACCCTGTCTCGATAATCCTACAACCAGGGACCTGTATAAGGATGTGCTTGTAAACTACCCAGCCCCCACTAGTGTGACTGCCATCACAACGCTGGTAGTCAAGCAAAAATCCTAAGGGCTCTATCAATATGTATTAGCAATATGTTAAAAGAAACACATACACATATTAAGATAGATACAAACCAAGTAGCATACTACCATATTTGTAACGTTTCTGAAATCGTTTTGCGAATTTTTTCGTTTTAGGGCAAAATTGTCGGTATTTTCCGTCTTAACCAGATTTCGATCAAACGTCCATAGAAACTTGCCGGCACCTAGTTTTGCTAAATAAAGCTAGTGCGCGAACTTTGGGAGTATTTGGTTCAGATAGAATTTTTCCCAAATAAAATATTATTTTAGCCGGTAAAATATGCAAGTAAATCGGGAAATTTCTTATAAATGAAAATTCTTGGAAATCATCACTACAATTATTTTAGAACCTTCATTTTAAATATCTAGATTTTTTTGGTCAAAGGATTTATTTTTTTAAAGATAAAGAAAAAGAGAAGTAGTGTGAACATAAGCCTTTTGTTTTATTATACAATTATTCAATTTTCTTCTAGAAAATTCTACACTTCACCAAAAACCCTAGCTTCTCCATATTGGCCGGCCACTACCCATTGCTTGCTGCCCTTGTTCTTCCTTGCTCCATTTTCATCTCTTTAAAGCTTTAAAAATCATGTAAAATCCAAATTAATTCATAGAAAATCAAATATAATCCAAAACCTTCTTCTCTCTTCACAAATCATGCTTGGATCTTCATTCTAGTGGGGATTTTGGAGGCTAAAGTTTGGTTTTATTCTTTTTTCAAGTGGTGTTCTTGAAGTTATAAAACCTTAACTCCAATCTCTTTTTGTTGCTTAATACTTTATGCTAGCTTAATTAGAAGTTAACTTAAGCTTTAAATTTCATGTTTCAAAATTCTAGATTTGGTTTTTGATATTCAAGTTAAGGTTAAAGCTTGATTTAAGTGTTTAATGTTTAATTGAAGTGTTAATTTGTGATTAGGAAAAGCTTAACCTAGTAGAAAATGATAATTATTGTTAATAAATACTTTGTTTAATTAAGGATTTTTGCTTACTAGGTTTTTTCTAAAACTTATTTAGCAAGTGTTAAAAATATAGAATTGGCTTTGATAGCTTAGTTAAGCTATTATAAGGTGTTTGTGAGTGCTAGATTTCTGTTAGCTTGATTCTAGTGAGAATTTTACGATAAGTTGTTTTCTAGGTTTCGGGGTTTTTCCGACGTTGGTTCGATTAATCGTTGCGAGGTTATTTCTATTTTATTCCTTGCATTTAATGGTGTTGTGTTGCGCGATCGGGACGATCGGAGTCTAGACTTGATGTTTCGTAGTTTAGCGACCCTAGTTAGTGGTTTTGGCCGATGTCGTGCGCGTTAGGTGCGCTAAGTGCGCAGTGCATTTTTCAGGGCGTTATCCTCGCGTTTCGTTGTCTTTTCGTCGTTTCAGGATATTTAGATTATGTGATGTGTTTGTAAAATTTTAGGTTCGCAGACGGGGACTTCGGACGCTGCGACGAAGGGAAATCAGGTGGTAGGCTTCACTTAGCCAGGAGCGTTAGTGAGTAGATTTAACATCTACAGGGGAATCGCCCGCATGGCGTTATGCGTCTGGGCTAGAAATGACTTGACTTGTCGCATATTCTATTTCATATTTACAATTGCGTATACACCCTACTGCTTAGTTAATTGTTGTGCTTGGACTAGTATCCTTAGGACACTGCACTATTATTGACGGCTTATGTTGTACGAGCACTGCTTGTATGCCACACACACCGTCAATAATTGTCATGACACGCACAACACCTATACATATGTGATATTGGATTGCTTAGGGACATTGAGGCATGATCCTTATTTTCATTGTGCATATGACATATAGCATACCGGTATAGCTACATGCTTACACATATGCCCTGACATGCTTACATGCTAGTTACCTATATACCTATAGGGTAGTGTGTAAGTCCATGCTACCTCTCCCGGTACTTACGGGCATGCGGAATTTGGTGAAAAATAATTTTCTAGAGGCGGTAACATAGACTCAAAACGGATCATTGTTAAACTATCTACCTAACAACCTAACTAGGAGTTGTTAACTACTCGGTTAGGGGGTTATTGTAGGGTTCCTAGGCACACTAATGAGGTCTCACAACAGATCACACATGCCCAATTGAAATTTTTTCATGTGCCTACAAACCCTAATACGGATCGTTAACTAGATGATAAGGCGATGCAAGCAAGTAAACTACTTTATTGCTAAAGGAAAGTGACTACAACCTTTGTAGATGTGGTCCTCCACTTCCTTGGCTCCGTTATGACGTCCCTCCGCTGTACCCATCGCAATCCGGACTCTAGCGTCGGCTTCATCGGAGAAATGGGCGAGCTAGGTCGTCGACTTCGATGCCGAAGATGATCTACGTCGAGGCAACTCAAGATCAAGCTCCAACTTCACCAAGTCATGAAACTTGTGAAGAAAACACCCTATACTACTTGGCAAGTGGTAGAGGATGAAGAAATAGAAAGTGGGTTCACTTTAGAATTGGATTTCTCACTCTTTTTCTCATTTCACCATTGAAGCTAGCATGCTTTCATGAACCTTGATGATGATGGTGAAGATGAAAGAATATGATAAGTCTTATGAAAATAGAAAATAAAGTCATTCTTATCATATTAGCAACCATGGTTTAGTGTAGAGAATAAACTAGGGTTAGGTGAATGGCTAGGTTTTGGAAAAGAACAAGAATGGTCAAAGCTTCTTGAAGTTTCAACAAAACTAACAAAATAAGCAACCATATCTTTTCTTTTCCTAAAATAAAGAATAAATAAATAAACTAAATAATCAAGAGAAGATAATAAAACCCTAACCATTCACTTAAACATGGTTTAAGTCTTACACAAAGCCAAGTTTGCATGTATCATCAAACATGATACAAACAAATGCACAAAAATATATCACATATACAACTTGTGCATTTCAAGTGAGAAAGTCAATCTTGAGTGAACCAATACTAATTAATGTAAAGTAATATATCAAATATATAATTATACATTAAATCATTAAATCAACACTTGATTCAATGATCCGGTCATGTCGCATATAACCGACTAGTATCTAATGTATCGACTTATCGAATCAATCTTCGATTCGATAACTAGGTTATATCGCATACAACCAATCGATACATTCATCGCGAGAATAGAATACGGTATCACATACACGCATTATTCTCGGTCCCGCACATATCTCATATGCGCTCCTATTTCGTTTCGCTTGAGCCAGGAAACCTCTGTGTAGGACTCTAAAGACTCGTCAATACGCCGGCAGCAGGCGATGATCATATCAAACACCCACAAGCCGCAAGCGGTCTGCTAAACGTAACGGCCACCCGGGTATTGAGCGATCAGAAGATCGACGAGCAAGCCCGCTCACACTCCTGTGAATCCAACCAGTAACACTTATCGTACAGTCCGGTCTGTTCGTCTGATATGTCGCATATCTCGCCTAGGGGTGGTAAACGTCAGACCCCAGTAGCTCGATAAGTCGTGTCAATATGAGGTCTATAACAGTTCGAGAAACTACTGGTAACACTTACCAGTAAATCTCAGCAACCCTGGCCAGGGATTTCCGGTTATAGCCAATCGAACACAGCGCAACATCAACTCCCTATACCGGGAGAGACGAATCCCCTCCTATCGCTCATTGCCTCCATGTGATTCGGGACTGTACCCAAAAGCCACCATTTTTCACGCCCTCTTGGACGTGGTAAGGTGGAAATCAAAGCACAGTGGGAATCACACAAGACTCTATGACGATCTCGGGTCTACAGACTAACATGTACCAGTGTCACCAGAGAACTGCCATCTGACGTAAGGTATAATACCATCTGGGAGTTCTCGGCGAGTCCGTCCAGTGTACCCAGTCTCCACTGAGCACCCGCATACCATCTCTGATGTCAAACACCAATGGATATGGGATCATCCATCGCCCATCACATGGGTCGATAAGATATACGCTAGTCTACTGTCACGACCCGAAAGAGCACGTGACTGGCCCTCGAACCATATGAAATCTATAGGACTCCATCTGATCCAAGTAAGCCAAAGCCCAGAAATCTAAAACCATTTTAAGAGTAAGTGAAGAAAACTGGTTTAAAGAAGTGAAGGAAAATATGTTTGAAGTTGAGGTTTTTAAATAACTAAGCCGAAGGTGCATTTTTAAAAGGTAAAGTCTTTTCTAAAAATTTCGGCAGAGTTTCTTTTGTAAATACTGGCCCCGAACGGGATACAACAAGCATAACATATATACAATGATAAAAGGCATCCCCAAGCGGGAGCTAGCTCTTCGTCAATTGACGGTCACAACCACATATGCAATATAATATACAACGCCGAAAGGCGAGGATCGATCCAAAAGAAACACAGTAAGCATGAAAACCGCAATACTACTAAGCGCGACTCTAAGGCCAAATAAAACATCACTAAAGTCTGAGTCTGAAACAATAAACAAATTTGGTTGATGGAAATTCTAGATACAAAGAATAATATAAGTACAATGGTGGTTTTGATGCAAAAGGAACCACCTACCAAATGCAATTCACCCGCAAGGAAGCAATGTGCCAGAAATGCCGCAAAGGAACCTGTACGGCAAAACCTGCAAGAACTGTGGCACAACGGGGGTGAGTTGCCAACTCGTGAATAGAGAATAACTACAAGCAGAAACCGAACGCAAGACATAATCCTAGGTCAAAACGATCAGTACAAAATCCTCAATATAAAACATGCAGCCTATAACAAGGCTAGGGTAAATATCTAACCCGAGTGTAATCTCCTGTGCCTGTGTCAGTGCCTCAGGTAGCAATATAACATAAGAATGAGGTATGAATGCATGAGAACATAATACATGTAAATGAAGAAACTGTCTTCATACTTTAGTGAGATTTCCTTTGTATTTTTAAAATGAGGTATCATAATGAAATCAGCATAAAACAGTGCCTAACATCGGCACAAAACGTAATCCAAATATCCCGATATCTCTGTATCCCAATCACAAAATCTAGGGCGCCGTCAGTCCAGACCGGCCCCTACCATCAATCTCAAGACCACGACGGTATCCTCCGGATATCCGACGCGTCAGGTAAAATCACCGGTCGGTAGTGCTCCCCTGCCAGGCTCAACGTCATCACCACATTCATCTTGCCCCGGGGTACCGCACCGGGTCCACCATGTACCCGAAACGGTTCATCCGTCTCCTCGAATCGGGTTTCCAAATCCATCAGCAAACTCATGGTGGACGACTCATACATCATGGGAAAACCGCACTTTTTATTTTAAAAGAGAGAAAATGTTTATCTGTGTTTTTGCGGTTTTCCTCCAAATCCAGAAAATCTCACGGAAATCCAAATCCAAAACCTCAGTAACACGTAAAATAGTGAATATATGAATGAGAATCCATGAATGCGGCATGACAATGAATATCAGTATGCATGAAGTAGCAGGTAATAACTACAATGTCTAAACTATTAGCTAATAGGTTATGTCAAGCAATAGTATTTTCTAAGGTGTACGTGACATAGCAATTACCGATGAAGATGTGTGTGAGCCGGCAAGTAAGTGTACGTGGTACATACGCAACATCGGTAATGGTGCTGGTGTCCTAACAGCATGATATCAATAATGGAGTATGAAACATAATATAAGAATGCGATGCAAAGAGAACCACAAAAAAAGTGGGAGCTGAATCTAGACGCAACTATAACTAATCTGCATTAATCTAATATAAGTCCTACAAATGGTGCCTTTTGAAATATCACGAATCATGGGGTTTTGAAAATAGGGGCTACGGTGTTTTTATGAAAAGATACGCCTTTTGAAATGTCCGTAGATCCCTTGACCTGTCTTTTAAAATACCTACGACCCGCTAGTTTTGAAATAGGTAGGAGTCTAATCTAATCTAACAACAACACTAAACTATACAGCTGAACTAACAAGCTGAGCTACAGGTAAGGAAACCGCCTAACATCTAAGTCGATATATATATAGATATAATAGTCGGTGATTCCGCCTCAATAGTATCGCGTACGATACAGTATATCATATGACATCCTCAATTCATGAGTGCGGATCTATCATCAATGTAAAGCTCAAACGGTAAATCGTCGTACGGCATCCCAATAGCTGGGTACGGGTCAATATCACACTATCTCATCACACTTCAGGTATCACTATCAACATATCATATAATCTGGGGTACTATTCTATGTCTAGTATAAATCGATACCATCAATAAAGTATGCATGCGGGGGTAAACACACATCCCAAGCCCGCAAGAATCACATTTCGTATCCCAAATACGAATCATATCACATCACCGATCTCGCGGCACAAAGCCCAATTTCATTGACTCATCTCCAAAGTCATCCAATATCATCAACACAGTGCCAGTATAAGTAATATGCAAGGGTGTGCGTGTAGGTGTAATTCTATTCTAGGGTTCGCGACTATGAACTACACTAGTCACTTCTAACCCTACACTATCCATAATACACCTAACTATCATATATAATAACAACTACGGACTGCGGGGGTGCTATACGCCATCCACCCGACTTCCCCCAGTAGATATAATCTACTCACCTAGCGTCTTCATTTGTGGACGTCGACACACGCTTGCTTGTCGTCCCGAAGTCTTCATGGGGTACCTACACATCAAAATATCGTATATGCGCATTAAAACCAAATCAAAGCTAAAACGGCACATGAAATCCAAAATGATACGATAAGAGGCCTATAGGTTAAAACCCATGGCACGCCTTCAAAACCATCAACACATACTCTATATCGTCGTATAAACGCCAAATAGTCGAGGCAAAACACAATCCACAATTGCAGAATTAAAAATACGGAATACGGAAACATGAATCTAAAACAGCAACTTAGGAAATATGTCCCAGATTTTACCCTAGGTCACTTTATACAAATCTATATATACCAGGGGTCTAACATGAACATGTAGGAGCTACAGAACCAATACGAGCCAAAATGGTGGGACCCAGGCCGCAATTTGCGGCCAATGGGGATAAATTGGCGGCCGGGAAGAAGAAGTGGGAGCTGGGGTCTTGGGGTTAGCTTCCTGGGTGCCTGCACGTGTCACTGTCCAATCAATTTTAATTTAGGGTGTCTCGGGTGATAGCAGATTCAATATACCCTTCACAGATTTCATAAATTCCCCGATATCGGTTTCTAAAATCCGTATTATGGTTTAAGCTTCAGGTTTTGGATTTCCAATTCATACACTAGGGTGATGGTATAACCTCTACTGACCTCAATTCCATATTACAACCCATAAATCATCACAACCCTAACTAGGTTATCCACAAGTCCACAATATCACACAATATCGATTCGATCTTAATATGAGGGTAAAGGAAATGCATAAACTATTTTAAGGTCCAGAAAATACCTCATTTGGCAACTCAAGAATTTTCTTGAGTTGCCCCTAGTGGCCAAAATCCTTGCTTCTTTAGCACCAAGTGTAGATCTAGGGATTGTGCACACATTTAATGAAATGGAGATTGGGTTTTAGGGTTGTTTTAGAGGTGTTTTGGAGCTTGAAGAGGGAAGGGAAAGGAGGTGCAGGAGCAGCAGCAGGAGAAGGGAGAAGAGGGAGGGAAATGAGGGGAGAAATGGTTAAGTCCTTAGTCAATGAAGTCCATACCTCTCTCTCTCACCAACTACCCATTTCTTTATTCTTTTCCTTTTCTTTTTCCTTTTAAAACCCTTCTCACTCAAATAGTAAACCCAAATGAAAAGCATGGCAAGAAAATGCACAAGTGTGAAAAAGTGATATGTGCATGTGTTGCACAAAAAGCTAAAATCCGATTAGCGATTTTTAATCGCGATTAGCACTAAATTAGTGTCAAATTAATCACAAAAACTTTAAAATGTCATAATTCTCTAATTTACCCTATTTTAGAATTTTCCAAAATTTTCCGAAATTTTTCCCCATTTATTTGTATTTAATAATTCCAAAATATTAAAATATTCAATAAAATAATATTAAATTATAAAAATTCCCAAAATTAACATTTTATCTTTTTTGAAATGTTACAATCTACCCCCCTTAAAGAAATTCGGTCCCCGAATTTAAATTTAAACCCCCAATACTAAAACAATTTTTGTAATACTCCAATTTGTCGGGGCTCCGAAGACATCAATACATAGAGAATATCCTATGCGTCTGGTGCGCAAGGAATCAAAATCCATATATGTGTCATACAGGTGTACAAAACAACATCTAGGTGCAACGGGTGTGCACGAAACATCTGTCATAGGCAACGTGTGTGCCTGACAGCAACCAAATCAGGTGCATGTAACATGCACGAAGAATCCCGATTTAGTGCATCTGGCGTGCACCAAAATCGTATATCAAAACACTAAAGGTGCATGAAAACTCTGCTGGAAGTGTAAATCAAATCACTGTATAAGGTGGGCGTGAATTCACAATCAAAACCTCGAATGTAATAACTATGCGCAAAATATAAATATCCAGTGGGTGCTTGAAACAAATATCATGAAACTCAGTCATCAAAACTAAATCATGCAAACAGAACGCCCAAAATACCGAAATCCAAAATGACGGATACGTGATAATCGAATCACAAAATCATAAATTATAGTACCGTCGTCGGTAGTTCCTCCTTCGAGGTCGAGAAGGAGTCGGTGCATCCACTGCTAGCAGCGCAAGATATCTACTTGCCTCTTGCTCACGGTCTGGCGCCCTCTGACTCTGAGTCCTTATCTTCTCTGAGGATTACCTATCTCGCAGTCAATCGGCTCATCGGCCCTGTCAGGTGTGCTAACGGGGACGATTCCGTTCTGGCACTTCTCTGGTCACCTATCGGTCAATCCTCACGACCACTCGTGAGGCAGCCCATCACTGGCGTCGGCCTCTGGCTCTCTGAATGCACGTCACATATCTGATCCTGGGTGCAAACATCATTGCAGCAATGTCCTGGAAGGAATCCTGCTCAAGGTCTCTTCCGATCTTGCCTATGCCGAACTGTACAGAGGCTGGCTCTCCTGCATAATCTCTTCTCACTCGATAGACATCTGTGTCCTCAGCACAATATTTCTCGGAATCTGGTTGCATCCCAATGCCTCTGTAAGCATATCTGACCTCTGGTCTCGACGGGAAGCAATGACAGCTCGTCAGCGTCTCACCCGAACCTCTGGTTCCACCTGTCTCTATCGTCGTCCACTATGACGTCACGCCATGCATATCTACGCACTGCACTGTTCTCGGCCACGGTCAATCTGAAGTCTCTCACACGGACTCGAAATCGCGTACTCTGTAGCTTCATCATTCTGTAGAAGATGTCAGGTCGAACAGGTCCTCGGGAACACGTCCCAACCATCGGAGGAATACTCAATACTCGTCCGTCCTTGATCGATTCGCAACGCATCTGGGTAAGTTCCTTTATCCGAATCTGGTCAACTACCTCGTCGACAATGCTAACTCTGGCCTGCTGGTTGTGCGCAATATGACCACTCCTGGGTCAGGTCTTCTCGTATAGTATTCCAGAAAGGTCATGTCGAAGTCTCTCTCAAATCTCATCCCTGCCGAAATGCCCAGAAGTCATCATCCCTTGCTGAAGCAAATTCTTGTTCCAGAACGGTTGCATACTTATCGCGCTTCTTTCTGGAAGATATATCCATATACAACGCCTCTGGGTGCGTATCACATCTCTAATGTCAGCGGAGTGGGACGTCATCTCGTCGAAATCTCTTGCGAACTCCTTTCTTCACTCTGCTTCAATGTCGACTGATTCGGACTCGTCTCATCGTGGCTGCATGGACTATGCTCCAACGGCTATACTCGTATCTGGAGTCTCCCAAGCAATGCATCCCATCACATGATATCCGAATGATGTCGAAACATTCGATCGACCCGTCAGAACCTTATAATCCCCCAAGAGATCAACATCTTGAGTACAGTTTAATAGTATCGAGTACATGCCTCAGCGTCGGTGGTCCAGCAGTAGAAGGGCAAACCCAAGCCTCACTAATGGCGCCGCGGAACTGCCGTAAACCCTAAGGTTCAAAGGCTTTCACACGGTCATTAAGTAGAGTTAGGGTTTCATTCTTCTAGAGGGTCCATAGAATCACCTGCATGTCTTTCCGTATACTTTAAACTTGGAAAATGGGCTCCTGACATTCGATCGTCTCAATCGACTCTCAACGAATCTGCGTGAAGTCGTCTCTAGCTGGAATCAATCTATCTGATGACCTCGCATCGGTAAACGGACGAACCAAATGTCCTAGTCATTCATCCTCAGGTGACTGGCGACTCGCTATCATCTCTCTAAGTATATGCTCACGCTGTAGCAGCTCCAACCATCTGGGCGATATCTCGTCATTTGCAGCAGCAACTGGCTCATTCACCTGCACGCCGAACAGCGCCTCAATCCTCCAGGAAAGACGACACATTGGCGGTCATCTCTGAATCGGTCTGCTCTAGATCTGAGTAAGACTCTCCACACTGGAAATCTTCAACTCAACTGGGCCCGCTCCGGTGCATAAATCGGATGAATCACCTTCGTCTCTCAAATCGAGTAGACTAGCTATAATCTGTCTCATATCTGTCTGGAAGCTCCGACAATCTAAGCTCCGAAAGCGACATCCCGTCAATCTCAGCAACAGCTGGTCCCTCTGTCTGCACGGTAGGCGACATCATAATCTCTGAGGTATGATGTACATCAACAGTCCTCTCTCAACTGGCAGCTCTAACAATGGCCCGATCATCCGGTGCAAAACCAAGCACTCGCCTCCACTTGAGGTCACAGTCATCAATACTAACTCGAAACGTTCCCATGTCACCAGAAAACACAATGGTCAGCCCTCGTACCAGACGAGCTCGCACTGACCGTAACCCTAGCAGCAGCCCAAACTGCGCTCAAACATGGCGACAGGAACCTCAATCGAGTATCGAAGAGAGCAGATCAATGGCAAGAAAGGAAACAACAGATCCAGAGTGGATACACGATCATAAGAAGGAACAGCATCAATGAAGGTATGATCATGGACTAATAGAATCGGGGATCTCAAATGGATATAAAGAGAATCACTGATCTCGAAAATATGTACATCCTAAGGTTTCTTAAGCGGAGTGGCGTGTTGTAAGTATGCCGCGGAACATACCAACGGTACGTCACTCTACTTTAGTCACCTATTCCATCAACCAAGGGTCATCCTATACGACGAAAGTTCGGGTCTAATACCCCCTCGACTAAGTCTAAGTTCCGTAAGGTCAAGCCTAAGTTCCGTATATATATAAACGCCCTAGGCTCCACATAGTCAAACTTAGACTCGAACCAAGGTCAACCTAGCGCTCTGATACCAACTTTGTCACGACCCGAAAGAGCACGTGACTGGCCCTCGAACCATATGAAATCTATAGGACTCCATCTGATCCAAGTAAGCCAAAGCCCAGAAATCTAAAACCATTTTAAGAGTAAGTGAAGAAAACTGGTTTAAAGAAGTGAAGGAAAATATGTTTGAAGTCGAGGTTTTTAAATAACTAAGCCGAAGGTGCATTTTTAAAAGGTAAAGTCTTTTCTAAAAATTTCGGCAGAGTTTCTTTTGTAAATACTGGCCCCGAACGGGATACAACAAGCATAACATATATACAATGATAAAAGGCATCCCCAAGCGGGAGCTAGCTCTTCGTCAATTGATGGTGACAACCACACATGCAATATAATATACAACGCCGAAAGGCGAGGATCGATCCAAAAGAAACACAGTAAGCATGAAAACCGCAATACTACTAAGCGCGACTCTAAGGCCAAATAAAACATCACTAAAGTCTGAGTCTGAAACAATAAACAAATTTGGTTGATGGAAATTCTAGATACAAAGAATAATATAAGTACAATGGTGGTTTTGATGCAAAAGGAACCACCTACCAAATGCAATTCACCCGCAAGGAAGCAATGTGCCAGAAATGCCGCAAAGGAACCTGTACGGCAAAACCTGCAAGAACTGTGGCACAACGGGGGTGAGTTGCCAACTCGTGAATAGAGAATAACTACAAGCAGAAACCGAACGCAAGACATAATCCTAGGTCAAAACGATCAGTACAAAATCCTCAATATAAAACATGCAGCCTATAACAAGGCTAGGGTAAATATCTAACCCGAGTGTAATCTCCTGTGCCTGTGTCAGTGCCTCAGGTAGCAATATAACATAAGAATGAGGTATGAATGCATGAGAACATAATACATGTAAATGAAGAAACTGTCTTCATACTTTAGTGAGATTTCCTTTGTATTTTTAAAATGAGGTATCATAATGAAATCAGCATAAAACAGTGCCTAACATCGGCACAAAACGTAATCCAAATATCCCGATATCTCTGTATCCCAATCACAAAATCTAGGGCGCCGTCAGTCCAGACCGGCCCCTACCATCAATCTCAAGACCACGACGGTATCCTCCGGATATCCGACGCATCAGGTAAAATCACCGGTCGGTAGTGCTCCCCTGCCAGGCTCAACGTCATCACCACATTCATCTTGCCCCGGGGTACCGCACCGGGTCCACCATGTACCCGAAACGGTTCATCCGTCTCCTCGAATCGGGTTTCCAAATCCATCAGCAAACTCATGGTGGACGACTCATACATCATGGGAAAACCGCACTTTTTATTTTAAAAGAGAGAAAATGTTTATCTGTGTTTTTGCGGTTTTCCTCCAAATCCAGAAAATCTCACGGAAATCCAAATCCAAAACCTCAGTAACACGTAAAATAGTGAATATATGAATGAGAATCCATGAATGCGGCATGACAATGAATATCAGTATGCATGAAGTAGCAGGTAATAACTACAATGTCTAAACTATTAGCTAATAGGTTATGTCAAGCAATAGTATTTTCTAAGGTGTACGTGACATAGCAATTACCGATGAAGATGTGTGTGAGCCGGCAAGTAAGTGTACGTGGTACATACGCAACATCGGTAATGGTGCTGGTGTCCTAACAGCATGATATCAATAATGGAGTATGAAACATAATATAAGAATGCGATGCAAAGAGAACCACAAAAAAAGTGGGAGCTGAATCTAGACGCAACTATAACTAATCTGCATTAATCTAATATAAGTCCTACAAATGGTGCCTTTTGAAATATCACGAATCATGGGGTTTTGAAAATAGGGGCTACGGTGTTTTTATGAAAAGATACGCCTTTTGAAATGTCCGTAGATCCCTTGACCTGTCTTTTAAAATACCTACGACCCGCTAGTTTTGAAATAGGTAGGAGTCTAATCTAATCTAACAACAACACTAAACTATACAGCTGAACTAACAAGCTGAGCTACAGGTAAGGAAACCGCCTAACATCTAAGTCGATATATATATAGATATAATAGTCGGTGATTCCGCCTCAATAGTATCGCGTACGATACAGTATATCATATGACATCCTCAATTCATGAGTGCGGATCTATCATCAATGTAAAGCTCAAACGGTAAATCGTCGTACGGCATCCCAATAGCTGGGTACGGGTCAATATCACACTATCTCATCACACTTCAGGTATCACTATCAACATATCATATAATCTGGGGTACTATTCTATGTCTAGTATAAATCGATACCATCAATAAAGTATGCATGCGGGGGTAAACACACATCCCAAGCCCGCAAGAATCACATTTCGTATCCCAAATACGAATCATATCACATCACCGATCTCGCGGCACAAAGCCCAATTTCATTGACTCATCTCCAAAGTCATCCAATATCATCAACACAGTGCCAGTATAAGTAATATGCAAGGGTGTGCGTGTAGGTGTAATTCTATTCTAGGGTTCGCGACTATGAACTACACTAGTCACTTCTAACTCTACACTATCCATAATACACCTAACTATCATATATAATAACAACTACGGACTGCGGGGGTGCTATACGCCATCCACCCGACTTCCCCCAGTAGATATAATCTACTCACCTAACGTCTTCATTTGTGGACGTCGCCACGCGCTTGCTTGTCGTCCCGAAGTCTTCATGGGGTACCTACACATCAAAATATCGTATATGCGCATTAAAACCAAATCAAAGCTAAAACGGCACATGAAATCCAAAATGATACGATAAGAGGCCTATAGGTTAAAACCCATGGCACGCCTTCAAAACCATCAACACATCCTCTATATCGTCGTATAAACGCCAAATAGTCGAGGCAAAACACAATCCACAATTGCAGAATTAAAAATACGGAATACGGAAACATGAATCTAAAACAACAACTTAGAAAATATGTCCCAGATTTTACCCTAGGTCACTTTATACAAATCTATATATACCAAGGGTCTAACATGAACATGTAGGAGCTACAGAACCAATATGAGCCAAAATGGTGGGACCCAGGCCGCAATTTGCGGCCAATGGGGATAAATTAGCGGCCGGGAAGAAGAAGTGGGAGCTGGGGTCTTAGGGTTAGCTTCCTGGGTGCCTGCACGTGTCACTGTCCAATCAATTTTAATTTAGGGTGTCTCGGGTGATAGCAGATTCAATATACCCTTCACAGATTTCATAAATTCCCCGATATCGGTTTCTAAAATCCGTATTATGGTTTAAGTTTCAGGTTTTGGATTTCCAATTCATACACTAGGGTGATGGTATAACCTCTACTGACCTCAATTCCATATTACAACCCATAAATCATCACAACCCTAACTAGGTTATCCACAAGTCCACAATATCACACAATATCGATTCGATCTTAATATGAGGGTAAAGGAAATGCATAAACTAAGTTTAAGGTCCAGAAAATACCTCATTTGGCAACTCAAGAATTTTCTTGAGTTGCCCCTAGTGGCCAAAATCCTTGCTTCTTTAGCACCAAGTGTAGATCTAGGGATTGTGCACACATTTAATGAAATGGAGATTGGGTTTTGGGGTTGTTTTAGAGGTGTTTTGGAGCTTGAAGAGGGGAGGGAAAGGAGGTGCAGGAGCAGCAGCAGGAGAAGGGAGAAGAGGGAGGGAAATGAGGGGAGAAATGGTTAAGTCCTTAGTCAATGAAGCCCATACCTCTCTCTCTCTCACCAACTACCCATTTCTTTATTCTTTTCCTTTTCTTTTTCCTTTTAAAACCCTTCTCACTCAAATAGTAAACCCAAATGAAAAGCATGGCAAGAAAATGCACAAGTGTGAAAAAGTGATATGTGCATGTGTTGCACAAAAAGCTAAAAACCGATTAGCGATTTTTAATCGCGATTAGCACTAAATTAGTGTCAAATTAATCACAAAAACTTTAAAATGTCATAATTCTCTAATTTACCCTATTTTAGAATTTTCCAAAATTTTCCAAAATTTTTCCCCTTTTATTTGTATTTAATAATTCCAAAATATTAAAATATTCAATAAAATAATATTAAATTATAAAAATTCCCAAAATTAACATTTTATCTTTTTTGAAATGTTACATCTACTCTGGAATATCGATGCCCCGTCTCGATATTCCCACGACTAGGAACAATGAAGGATGTACTCATTGACTACCCAGGCCCCATTAGTATGATCTGCATCATATTCCTGGAAGTCGAGTACACATCCTAAGGGCTTTATCAACATGTAACAGAGAGACAGAAAGTATACATGTTAAGATAAAGAGCAACCAGATAGCGTACTATCATGTCGAGCAAGAGAGTCCTACCTATATATGTCCCAGCATCCACTACAATATACATCCAATGTACAGTAATGGCCTCTAGGGCATACATATAACTAACAATCTCCCACTTGCACTAGGGCCATCTGTAGCAGTGGTTGCTGTATCACATACTCAACCATCCCCTATAAAAGTCTCTCTTTGGGAAAAGGCCTTCGTGAGTGGATCCGCCGTGTTGTCCTCTGAGTCTACTCTCCTAACCTTGATCACCCTGGAGATCAACTATCTCCATGATCAGGTGATGCTGCATCAGAATATGTCTGGGTCACTGATGGGACTAGGGTTCCTGGGCCAAAGCCACACTTCCATTGTCACACAATGGTATGAACCTAGTTCATCTCATGAACCAATATACACCCAAACTGCCTCTTTGGTAGTATCTTTAATAGCGATGTTACCAGCCTTTATCGTCTAGTCTGCCACGGTATCTAGCTTGGAACACTTCCAACATACCGTCCCTCCACTGAGGGTAAAGACAATGCCTTCGACTGACATTCAGTCGTCCTTATCACCCTGGAACCTTTCCAGTGATTCTCCCCAGGATTGATTGATACCATCTCACTACAACTAGTGAGAATCCTAACATCCATTTAGATCTATCTCATAGATCCAAAACCCAGGATTTATGAGGTATCACTTTGATCCTATATGGAGAATCTATGTGATAAGAGGAGATTGACCGTGCGTAGCATAGGAAACTCTTTTCCTATCAAGAGTATGTCATCCACGTACTCTACGAGGATCATCACCATACTCCATACTACCTTTTTATACATACAAGGTTCATCTACCATTTTGATGAAGTCAAACTCTTTGACTACCACATCAAAACAGATGTTCCAACTCCGCGATGCCAGCTTTATCCTGTAAAGCAACTTGCACACGTTTCCGCTGCTCCCACTGTTTACGAAGCCCTCTGGCTGTGTACTTATAGACTTTCTATTCTAAATCAGTATTTAGAAAAACAGTCATGGCACCCAACCACCAGATATTGTAGTCATGGTATGTAGCAATGGTAAGTAGGATCTGGATGGATTTAAGCATAGACCCTGGAAAAGGTTTCATCATTATCCACGCTTGGTTGATGACGAAAACCTTCAACAAGTCTAGTTTTGAAAGTCTCAACTTTTCCATCTACACCAAGTAATCTTCTCAAGATATACTTGCTCCTGATGGGGATTTAACCCTTCAGATATCGCAACCAAAGTCCATACTTTGTTGGTGTATATGGATTCCATCTCAGATCGCTACGCATCCAGCCATTCTTACAGAGTCCCAACTCTCGATGGCCTGCTCGAATATAGTTGGGTCATCATCTCATGATGCAATCCTCGCTCCCACTGTCATCGAGAAACCGAAGTATCTCTCAGGCAGGTGAGGAACCCTACCAGATCGGCGGAGAGGCTGAGGTTCGTCGGGGACTATTAAATCCTTTGGTTCTGTCAAATCATCAGCTGCAGTTTTGTATAGCTGGAACCTTTCCAGTTCTACAGAACTGACCTTGCCTCGATCTTGTCCGGATTTTGCTTTTTACATAGGCTGGACAATCCCAAATCTTAACTTACTTAAGAGATAGGCTCTTCCCATACCATATCTTATATGGAGTGGTAGGCACTGATTTGAATTGAACCCTATTCAATAGGTATGCAACTTCATAAGTGCATAACTCCCAAAAGGAAATAGGTAACTCAGTGATACTCATCATAAAGCACACCATATCATATAGGGTGCTATTGCTCCGCCCTGATACACCGTTGTGCTGTAGTGTATTCAGAGGAGTAATACTGAGAGAGAATCTCATTCTCCTTTAGAATAATCTAGGAATTCTATGAACAAGTATTCTCCTCCCTGATCACATCAAAGGACATAATACTTATACCCGTATTGGTTCTCTACTTCTAGCTTATATTCTGTGAATATCTCGAAAGGTTCGGACTTGTGTTTCAACAGGAACATATGTCTGAATCTTGAGAGATTATCAGAGAATGTAATGAAGTACAAAGAACCGGTCTTGGCATGTGTAGACTGGGGACCTACATACATCAACTTGTATCATCCCAAGAGTTCACTAACTCTTTCTCTGGTTCCAATAAACGGAGCTATGGTCATCTTATCTCTGTGACATGACTGGCAAGTTTCACAAGATGTAAATTCAAACTAATTTAAATATACATCTAAATGTAACTTCAGCTAGTTGGGTCGCATTGATATGACCTAGTCTACAATGCCTCAAGAAGGATTCGTTCATTTCTGAACTCTTCCTCTTGTGTGTGTTCTATATACTAAGAACCGTAGTTTGATTTAGAACATCAATGCTTTTAGATAACGTGCCTGAACCGATCAACTTTTGATATAGGAAATGTTCAAAACATTATCCAACAATACAAAATTTTATCATTTCTTTACTAATAAAGAGACTGATATGATTTTGTATATCAGGTTCGGTATCTAATAACATTCGTTCAGAATCAATGTATTTGTAATACAGGGTGACAGTGACCAACAGACTTGGCTGCAACACTTGCCACGTTTTCTGCCTCATGAAACTTATCACCCGTTCTCAGTTCTCTACCATTCTGTAGCCCTATGTAACATATTACATATCTGGGATCCTGATCCGGTATCAAATACCCAGGACGCAGAGGATACTGAGAAACAGTTCTTTGTAATGAACACACCCAAAGATGATGCATCAACATGCACTTTCTTCGTTTGGGCGGCACGGGAAATCTGGTAGTCCCCAATTCCTGCTCTGTCTTATAACAATTATAAGTTGGAGCGGGACCAACGTTCCCCAGCTCAGTATAACAAGCGGGTTCGGTCAATATTCCGTATTAATATCTTGATTAAGGCGTGACATGGTCGCTACCTGGAGAGAGAGAAGAAGACACTCAGCGTATGCTCTTGCAAGATCAGATTGGTTATTATTTTATCTAATCAGGATGGCTCCCACTGTTTTTATCAAATCTTCCTTCAAACCCTAAAAGGAAAGACTAGCCGGGATTAATTACACGCTACAAGTTCGCCAATCTTTCAGCCAGGCCAGTGTCGGTACTTTGAGGGAGGTTCCCCGTGCTTTCGCACGGACCTAATTAATGTAAACCTCGTTTTCCCGGAGGCGTAACCCCGTTGACACCTTTCTAGACACCTACTTGATCGGCTAATTGTAATGTGTAAAACTCTCCCAAGAGTAACAATTACTCGCAGTGGGTATCGGGATACAACTATCTCATAGAAGGTATGCAATCTCATTGCAAATTTCAACACTTGAAATTCCCGATAATATTTTTCCCCTAGTGTTCTATGACCTTGACGAATGCCAAACAACCCATAGTCCACTAGTCAAGTTCAACCCGTACATTTCTTGATTGAATTAAACCCACTCGCACGACCCTTGACGAATGCCAAACAACGCCGTACGAATACCCTAATCCAATCTGCATCATATGCATAAGCAGATAAATACTAGTTAGCTACCGTACACTACACCTTGACGAATGCCAAACTACCGCAGCACGAATACTAACTAGTACTTATCTGAAATGACGGAGGGCTACGACAGGTTTTTCTGAAAACCTATTGCGTAATGAACTTGATATCGTTGTAGAATCAAATGATTTTAAAATGGAGTGTTTTTTATGCTTTTCTAGTTTTGCTAAAGGGGTCACTCCGGGTGAAGGGATCGTCGGCCCTTTCCTCATCGAATAAGGTGCGGGATATATCATATATATCACTGTGCAAAGCAGAAACTATAGAAGCAATCAAAAGACAAACAGAGAGTTGTAGCATCTGCCAGTTATTGCTAAAGGAGTCACTCCCGGTGAAGGGATCTCGGTCCTTTCCTTATCGAATAAGGTGCAGGATGTTCTACAAGGAACACCGCGATGCAAAACAAGAACTGTAGCTACCTGTTTAATTTTGAAATTCGATTCCACAACATCAATTAGGTTTATTTTCTTTCATTAATCTCATTAATGAATGTCCCATCATTTAAGTCCACATAAACATCACAGATAAATATAACGTACGCTTAAGCCATCCGCATTCGCCTCGATGTCCCGTCTGCACCGTTAGGTTAGGTAACTAACGGCAGAGCGAGGCAGGGCTAGCGCGGGTGTAAAACATAAGCAACGTCTATATAATATATCATATATACTATATATACTATCTATCTGAACAAATCACATGATCACATCACAGATAACGCAGCAGAAAATATCATATGAAATATTGGATATACTAGGACGTCCGTGTTTTTAATACGAGCCAGTATAAAACACGGATTCCACGGTCGTGATGAATAGCCAATCCCACACCCCTAGACCCCTACGAGAGCGGCAAGCAACTCTACCAATTCTAGGGTTAGGAGACCCGGACTCGACTCCTCGAGATGGTCTCCCACTGGACCCCAGAACCCGGTTACTTGTGCTCCCCTCCTTGGGGCACTTCCAGGTTGCGGAAGATGTCACCGTTGATGTATATTATTTATTTTTTCTTATCATCTAGTTAACGATCCGTATTATGGTTTGTAGGCACATGAAAAAATTTCAATTGGGCATGTGTGATCTGTTGTGAGACCTCATTAGTGTTCCTAGGAACCCTACAGTGGTATCAGAGCTAGCAAGTAAACTACTTTATTGCTAAAGGAAAGTGACTACTGTAAGTCCACGTTGCGACCCCCGGTTCTTACGGGAAGGCGGAAACAGTATAAAAATCAAATTTTTAGTGCAAGAGGCAACATGGACTAAACAAGGTCGGGATCGTTACCTAAACTAAAACTAGCAAACTTGCTAAAGAGATTTAGCTACTCGGATGAAGATGGTTATACCTAAACTTGAACTCCTTCTTCTTCAAACTTTGTAGAGGTTGATGGTTCTCCTTTGTCGCCTTCTTCCGTCGAAGATGGATCCACCTCGAAGGCTCGACCTTTGGGCTCTTTCTCGAACTTGGAGTGAACTAGAATCGCCGGCTTGCTAAACCCTTGATCCTAGAGTGAGTAGAGAGTGTCTAAGGGATACTTTTGTTTTTAAAGAGAAGGATTCTCAACACATGAGAAGGTTTCTCTTTGCTAGAGGAAGAAGAAGATGAAGTGAAGAGAGAGAATGAATATGATAGAATGAGCTATCTTTTTCCTTCTTGCAACCATAATGCAAAAGAAAAAGAATTATCAAATAATAATAATGATGATAATGAAAAGGTTGATGGAAAGTTTTAGAATGACCATTATCATTACCAACATTAAATGGTTTTGCAAGAATCAAAAAGCATCTTGCTTTTGTAATGATGATGGTCAAATCTTCAACCATGGTCAACAAGTCAACCATGGTCAACAAGTCAACAAAAAACCAACCATGGTCAACAAGTCAACAAAAAACCAACCATGACACTTTTCATTTTATTAATATTATTAATTGATAAAACATAAATCCATTAGGGTTTGGAAAAGGACGACTGTCAACTGTGCATACGCACCCGTTCCGAAACCCTAATGAAAGTCATCTTCCTCCTCCTCAAATAACTGTGCATACACACCTGCATTCTTGTTCCGAGGAACACGAATACTGAGAGATAAAAGCAACCCCAAAACATATACCGGTATCTGACTCATACCAGAGCCAACCAGTAAAATCCGTCCGGACTCCAAACGTGCACAAGTGCGCGGATGAGAACGAACCCCGTCGCAAAACCATGCGACCTCTACTCTGTTTTGCCCAGAGGCGAATACCCTCTGTGTGGGGCTCTAAAGACTCGACACTACGCTGGCAGTGGGTTTAACCACAGACCGCAAGCGGCACTAGCTGTGCGTAACGGTCCCCAGGTAGATGTCGACAAGAAGGCTGACGAGGTGAAACCCCATCGGTACTCCTACTGAGTCTGAATGTGACAGTCTCCGTACAGTCCGGTCTGTTCGTCTGATACATCGCATGGCGGGCCTAGGGGGGCGGTAAACGTCAGTCCCCCAATAGCGGTACAAGTCGTGCCGGAGCGAAGCCCAAAATACCCTGAGATAACACTGGAAACCTACCAGTATATCTCGTTTGCCCTGGCCAGGGACTACTCGTGTAATGGCTCTCCTAGACACAGCGCGATGTCAACCCCCAATACCGGGAGAGACGAATCCTGTCTAACCGTCACTGCCTCCAAGTGCTTCGGGACTGTACCCAACCACCACCTGTTTGCACGACTCCTTTGAGCCGTGGTAGGGTAGTGATCAAAGTGCAGTGGGAACACACTTGAGGCGAAGTGCCAGTGTCAAGTCAGCGGACTAAGCTGTACTCATGTCACCTGGGAACTGATAACTGACGATAGGTATAATACCAACCTGTCAGTTCCCGACGAGTCCTGTCCAGTGTACTCGTAACCCAACGAGCACCCGTATACTATCTCCAGTACGACGTACCGATGGCTGTGGGACAGACCATCTCCCACACTGGGATGAGAAGCGCATACGCTAGTCTACTCCGGAGTATCGATGCCCTGTCTCGATAGTCCTGCGACTAGGGACCTGTATAAGGATGTGCTTATAGATTACCCAGCCCCCACTAGTGTGACTGCCATCACAACGCTGGTAATCAAGCAAAGATCCTAAGGGCTCCACTAATGCGTATAAGTGATATACTGAAATAAACACAAGTACACATTGAAGTAGAAACAAACCAAGTAGCATACTACTATATTGAGCAAGATTGTTTATACAAGGTGAATATCCCAAGCTTCCATTAAGTAATATACAAACTAGTATGATACAGTAATGGCCTCTAGGGCATATACACTAACAATCTCCCACTTGCACTAAGGCCATGTACTGGCGTATCGAAGACCTATCATCTCGATCAGCCGCTCGAACTGAGTCTGGGGCAAGGCCTTGGTGAATGGATCTGCAGTGTTGTCTTCTGAAGCGACTCTCCGAACCTCGATCTCCTGGCGATCCACGATTTCCCTGATCAGGTGATACCGCCTCAAGATGTGCCTGGATCTCTGATGGGACCTGGGTTCCTTCGCTAAAGCTATAGCCCCGTTGTTGTCGCAATACAGAGGTATTGGATCAACAATGGACGGAACCACCTGAAGTTCTTTCAAGAACTTCCTCATCCAGACAGCTTCTTTTGCGGCATCAGATGCAACGATGTATTCCGCTTCCATCGTCGAGTCTGCAACGGTTTCCTGTTTGGAACTCTTCCAACACACCGCCCCTCCATTGAGGGTGAAGACAAAACCCGACATGGACTTGGAATCATCCTTGTCACTCTGGAAGCTGGAGTCAGCAAAGGCCTCGATCTGGAAGTCTTTTCCGCCATACACCAAGAACAACTCCTTAGTCCTTCTCAGGTACTTGAGAATGTTCTTTACCGCTATCCAGTGTTTCTCCCCAGGGTTTGACTGATACCGGCTTACCACACTTAGTGCATAAGCTACATCCGGTCTGGTACACAACATCGCATACATTATAGAGCCTACCGCAGAAGCGTAGGGTATAATAGACATGCGATCCCTCTCCAAATCAGTCTTGGGAGACATCTCTTTAGAGAGGGTGATCCCGTGACAAGCCGGTAGGTTACCGCGCTTGGAATCTTCCATACTGAATCTCTTCACTATGGTGTCGATGTACCTGGACTGAGAAAGTCCTAATATCCTCTTGGATCTATCACGATGGATCCGGATCCCCAGGATGTATGAGGCATCACCCAGGTCTTTCATGGAGAACCTTTGTGACAAGAACCCCTTGACAGATTGTAGCATAGGAATGTCATTTCCTATTAATGGAATGTCATCCACGTATAAAACGAGGAATACGACAGTTCTCGCTACAAATCTACTATAGATGCATGGTTCATCTGGATTTTTGATAAAGCCAAATTCCTTGACCGTCTCATCAAAACAGATGTTCCAACTCCGCGATGCCTGCTTTAGTCCATAGATGGACTTAAGCAACTTGCACACCTTTCCGCTGCTCCCACTCTGAACGAAACCCTCTGGCTGATCCATATAGACACACTCCTCTAAATTTCCATTCAGAAAAGCGGTCTTTACGTCCATCTGCCAAATCTCATAATCGTAGAAGGCAGCAATGGCAAGAAGGATCCGAATGGATTTCAGCATAGCCACTGGAGAAAAGGTTTCGTCATAGTCCAAGCCAGGTCTTTGACGGAAACCCTTTGCTACAAGTCTAGCTTTATAGGTCTCAACCTGTCCATCTACACCAATCTTCCTTTTGAAGATCCACTTGCATCCTACGGGTTTTACCCCGTCTGGAGCAATGTCCAACGCCCATACTTTGTTGGTGTACATGGACTCCATTTCGGTCCGCATTGCATCCAGCCATTTTACCGAGTCAATGCTCTGCACGGCCTGCTGGAAGCTAGTAGGCTCATCATAATCTATGATGCAATCCTCTCGATCCCCGTCTATGAGAAAACCGTAGTATCTCTCGGGTGGATGAGACTGCCTACTACTCCTGCGGAGCGGCGTAGGAATGTCCTGTTCTTCCGAACCATCTGGTTCCACTAAACTTTCAGTATTAGTCCGTGGTTCTGGAATTTCTTCCAGTTCTACTGCGCTCCCACTAATTTCCTTTTCCAAGAACTGGTGTTCTAGAAAGTGGGCATTACGAGAAACACGGACTTTTTGTTCCTCTGCGTAGTAGAAAAGATACCCCCTGGTGTTCTTTGGGTATCCCACAAACTTGCACAGTACTGAACGTGCCTCGAGCTTGTCCGCATACTGCTTTTTGACAAAAGCCGGACATCCCCAGATCTTCAGATATTGAAGATAGGGTTTCTTCCCACTCCACATTTCATATGGTGTGGAAGGCACAGTCTTAGTCGGAACTCGGTTCAAAAGGTACGCAGCTGATTCTAGCGCATACCCCCAGAATGATCGCGGCAACTCAGCGTTACTCATCATGGACCGCACCATATCCAGTAGGGTGCGGTTCCGTCTCTCCGATACACCGTTATGTTGCGGGGTGTAAGGAGGAGTAAGCTGAGAGAGAATTCCGTTCTCTTTTAAATAGTCCAGGAACTCGGCACTTAAGTATTCTCCACTTCGATCCGATCTTAGAATCTTAATACTTTTGCCGGTCTGTTTCTCTACTTCATTCTTATACTCCTGGAATTTTCCAAAGGCCTCGGACTTATGTTTCATTAAGAAGACATAACCGTACCTCGAGAAGTCATCCGTAAAAGTAATGAAGTAAGAATGTCCGCTTCGAGCATGTGTAGACATTGGACCGCACACATCACTGTGTACGAGTCCCAAGAGCTCGCTCGCTCTTTCTCCATGTCCAGTAAATGGAGTCTTTGTCATCTTTCCTTTGAGACAGGATTGACAAGTGGCATACGACCGATATTCGAACGCATTCAAATACCCTTCTGTATGTAACTTCGCCAACCTTCTCTCATTGATGTGACCCAATCTACAATGCAATAAGAAAGTCTGATTTATTTCCGGAGACTTTCTTTTGTGTGTATTCTGGACATTAAAAATCTGTGGTTGGTTTAACACGTATATACCATTACTCAAAGTACCTGACCCAATCAAAACTTGATTAAGGTGAATGTTCACAACATTACTTACAAACGCAAATTCATAACCTTCTTTAGAAACTAAAGATACAGAAATGATATTACAAGTTGCGTTGGGTACAAAAAAGCAATTACGCAAAACCAAAACATGTCCATCTGACATTCCCAGGTGATAGTCCCCCACGGCTTTAGCATCCATGCTAGCTCCGTTTGCAACTCTGAGGGTCATGTCACCTGCTTTCAAAACACTACGGTTTCTCAACGCCTGCAAAGAATTACAGATATGAGATCCTGATCCGGTATCCAATACCCAGGAAGTAGAGTTTATTGAAAGACAGTTTTCAATAACATACACACCTGAAGCTGAAGCTGCAACCTGCTTCAATTCCTGTGTTCTGGCCTTCCAGGCCCTGCAATCATTCTTCCAGTGTCCTTTCTTATGACAAAAGAAGCATTCTTCCTTATCCACAAGCTTCCCAGCTATCTTTGTTGCTTTTGCTTTTCCCTTCGTATCCACTTTACTAACACCGCCCCTTGGTTTGGCGGGGGCTTTCTTCTTCTTTCCCTTGGCTTTCGCCTTGGACCTAGAAGAAGATGATCCTCCTACAAACAAAGTGGATGTTTCCCTACCTTTCTGTAGGGTGCCCTCTGCGCTCCTCAGCAGGTTGAGGAGCTCTGAAAGTTCAACCTCCTTTTCTTGTAGGTTGAAGTTCATTATAAACTGGGCGTAAGTGGAAGGAAGGGACTGGAGAACTATATCCGTATATAGCTCACTCTCCAATGTGATCCCTAGGTCAGCGAGCTCCTCAATGTAGCCGATCATCTTTAGCACGTGCTCGGCTACTGATGATCCGACGGCCATTCTTGTCGAGAATAACTTTTTCGACGCTTCGTATCTTGCGATGCGAGATTGCTCTCCATACAGTTCTTTTGTATGGAGCAATATGGATTCCATGTCCATATTCGCATGCCTCCTCTGATGTTCGTTGTCCATTGAGGCAAGCAGGAGGCACTTGGCCTTCGCGCTATCAATCTCCCAAGTCTTGCGGATTTCCTTATCCGCGACACTGGAAGTTGGACCAGGGACAGGGGGAGCTTTGGTGGTAAGAAGATACCCCAGCTTGTCATAAGTGATTGCTATCTTGACATTCCTGAGCCAATCTTTGTAGTTTGGCCCTGTCAGCTTGTTTTTATCTAGGAGTAACTTAAGTCCAGTCATGTTGATTGGTCGCTGCAATTAGGAGAGAGAAGAAGAAACACTCAGCATGATGCTCTTGCAAGTTTAGAGTGGTTTTTAGTTTGTCTAAACAGGATGGCTCCCACTGTTTCTCGAATCCCTCCTCAAACCATAAAGGAAGAATTAGTCAGGATCAATCCCACCGTACAATACTTGCTTAACCGTTCGGCCAGGCTGGTGTCGGTACTTCGAGGGAGGTTTTCCAACGCTTTCGCGAAGTTCCTTAATTAGAGAACCTCTTTTCCCTGGGGCGTAGCCCCGCTAACACCTTTCTAGGCACCTACTAGGTTTATAGCATTGATCGTTTAGTGAAAAATTTCCCGAGGAGTAGCATATACTCACAGTAGGATCGGGATCCAAATATCATCGTGTGACGAAACTGAAGGAATCCTACCAGAATCACCACACTCCAAATGGTATGCAAATCTAGCAAGTTTCAGTACTTATGAAACTCCCGATGTGGATTTTTGCCCCATGCTCTTATGACCTTGGCGTGAGGTCAAAATGTCATAAGTCACATGTCAAGTTCGTCCCATCATTATCCAGGTTAATTTGAATCCACCCGTACATACCCTTGACGTAGGCCAAAATGGCAGTACGACTGTCTCAAACCAACGCATTCTATCTATGCAACAGATAAATATCCGGCAGCTACCAATCACTATGCCTTGGCGTGAGGTCAAAATACATAGCTTGAATACTACCGAATATTTAACTGAAATGATGGAGGGCTACGGATGGTTTTGGCAAAACCGTGAACGTAGTGAACTTGATTTGGTCGATGGAACGAGATAGCTTTTAAATGGAGTGGCTCAAACTCCGCATTTTAAAAGTTAGTTTTGAAAAGAACCGAGTGGTTTTTCGAAAGTGTTCCAACGACTTTAACTTGGTTTATTATCTTGCATTAGTTCTTTTAATGCGTGATATTCTTGCATTAGTACTTTTAATGCGTCCCATCATTTAATCCTACCATTGCAGAAAACAACCAAAATATGACGTACGCTTATGCCATTCGCATTCGCCACGGGGCCCCGTCATTACCCGTTAGGTTACTTAACTAACGACAGAGCGGGGGCTGGGCTAGCGCGGCTGTAAAACATAAGCAACGCCTAAATAGTTATAGATATAGCAATAGTAGACATTACAGATCACAGATGAATGCATTGGATATACTAGGAATCCGCAATCCGTTCGAGCCTGTAACGAAAAGCGGATTACACGGTCGCGGTGAATAGCCAAATACCCCACCCAAGACCCCTACGGGTGCGGCAAACTACCCGCCAAGTACTCGGTAGTTTGTGCACCCCCTCCATGGGTCTATCCTAGGAGCAAAAACAGTAAAAAGAATTATACAATGACGGCTACAACCCCGACCCGGTTGTGCGGCCAAACAAATAATAATTATTACATCAATTTACATTTACAATGAATGAAAGAAAAACAAAAGCTCATCTCACATCCACCCCGGCTATTCACCCGCAACAGTCCAACACATTCATATACACATTCCAATATCAAACACAGATCATGTATAACCCCGACTAATCGACTTATAGCGATTAGCCGACGTTCAATACATGCAAACATCACAGATATAACCATCATAGTCAAAGTGCAGTGAAGTTCGGAAAAAATACGGATTTATAGGACCCCAAAAGTAAATTTCAGTTCTGGAAAATCTGGGCACATATAATATATTTTAAAAATCCCAAAACCAACACACAAACACACTGCACGAAAAACGATGCACAGAAGACGACAAAGCGCGGCGCTTCCGCGGCGGATACCTAGCTCATGCGGCGGAAGGGCGGCGGTTTGGACGAATCACTGTATCGTTTTTCTTGGGTGTTCACACAAAACCCTGAGCCGAATTTACAAGTATAAAGTTTTTCATTTTGAGCCAAAAAAATTTCAACAGAAACTCAGGTTTTGTAATTTCTCCGGTTTTGTGATTTTTCGTTTCCGAACTTCGTTACACTTCACTACCAAGCTAGTTTAAGTTTAGTTAGGCTCTGATACCACTGTAAGTCCACGTTGCGACCCCCGGTTCTTACGGGGAGGCGGAAACAGTATAAAAATCAAATTTTTAGTGCAAGAGGCAACATGGACTAAACAAGGTCGGGATCGTTACCTAAACTAAAACTAGCAAACTTGCTAAAGAGATTTAGCTACTCGGATGAAGATGGTTATACCTAAACTTGAACTCCTTCTTCTTCAAACTTTGTAGAGGTTGATGGTTCTCCTTTGTCGCCTTCTTCCGTCGAAGATGGATCCACCTCGAAGGCTCGACCTTTGGGCTCTTTCTCGAACTTGGAGTGAACTAGAATCGCCGGCTTGCTAAACCCTTGATCCTAGAGTGAGTAGAGAGTGTCTAAGGGATGCTTTTGTTTTTAAAGAGAAGGATTCTCAACACATGAGAAGGTTTCTCTTTGCTAGAGGAAGAAGAAGATGAAGTGAAGAGAGAGAATGAATATGATAGAATGAGCTATCTTTTTCCTTCTTGCAACCATAATGCAAAAGAAAAAGAATTATCAAATAATAATAATAATGATAATGAAAAGGTTGATGGAAAGTTTTAGAATGACCATTATCATTACCAACATTAAATGGTTTTGCAAGAATCAAAAAGCATCTTGCTTTTGTAATGATGATGGTCAAATCTTCAACCATGGTCAACAAGTCAACCATGGTCAACAAGTCAACAAAAAACCAACCATGGTCAACAAGTCAACAAAAAACCAACCATGACACTTTTCATTTTATTAATATTATTAATTGATAAAACATAAATCCATTAGGGTTTGGAAAAGGACGACTGTCAACTGTGCATACGCACCCGTTCCGAAACCCTAATGAAAGTCATCTTCCTCCTCCTCAAATAACTGTGCATACACACCTGCATTCTTGTTCCGAGGAACACGAATACTGAGAGATAAAAGCAACCCCAAAACATATACCGGTATCTGACTCATACCAGAGCCAACCAGTAAAATCCGTCCGGACTCCAAACGTGCACAAGTGCGCGGATGAGAACGAACCCCGTCGCAAAACCATGCGACCTCTACTCTGTTTTGCCCAGAGGCGAATACCCTCTGTGTGGGACTCTAAAGACTCGACACTACGCTGGCAGTGGGTTTAACCACAGACCGCAAGCGGCACTAGCTGTGTGTAACGGTCCCCAGGTAGATGTCGACAAGAAGGCTGACGAGGTGAAACCCCATCGGTACCCTACTGAGTCTGAATGTGACAGTCTCCGTACAGTCCGGTCTGTTCGTCTGATACATCGCATGGCGGGCCTAGAGGGGCGGTAAACGTCAGTCCCCCAATAGCGGTACAAGTCGTGCCGGAGCGAAGCCCAAAACACCCTGAGATAACACTGGAAACCTACCAGTATATCTCGTTTGCCCTGGCCAGGGACTACTCGTGTAATGGCTCTCCTAGACACAGCGCGATGTCAACCCCCAATACCGGGAGAGACGAATCCTGTCTAACCGTCACTGCCTCCAAGTGCTTCGGGACTGTACCCAACCACCACCTGTTTGCACGACTCCTTTGAGCCGTGGTAGGGTAGTGATCAAAGTGCAGTGGGAACACACTTGAGGCGAAGTGCCAGTGTCAAGTCAGCGGACTAAGCTGTACTCATGTCACCTGGGAACTGATAACTGACGATAGGTATAATACCAACCTGTCAGTTCCCGACGAGTCCTGTCCAGTGTACTCGTAACCCAACGAGCACCCGTATACTATCTCCAGTACGACGTACTGATGGCTGTGGGACAGACCATCTCCCACACTGGGATGAGAAGCGCATACGCTAGTCTACTCCGGAGTATCGATGCCCTGTCTCGATAGTCCTGCGACTAGGGACCTGTATAAGGATGTGCTTATAGATTACCCAGCCCCCACTAGTGTGACTGCCATCACAACGCTGGTAATCAAGCAAAGATCCTAAGGGCTCCACTAATGCGTATAAGTGATATACTGAAATAAACACAAGTACACATTGAAGTAGAAACAAACCAAGTAGCATACTACTATATTGAGCAAGATTGTTTATACAAGGTGAATATCCCAAGCTTCCATTAAGTAATATACAAACTAGTATGATACAGTAATGGCCTCTAGGGCATATACACTAACAACTACAACCTTTGTAGATGCGATCCTCCACTTCCTTGGCTCCGTGATGACGTCCCTCCGCTGTACCCATCGGAATCCGGACTCTAGCGTCGGCTTCATCGGAGAAATGGGCGGGCTAGGTCGTCGACTTCGATGCCGAAGATGATCTACGTCGAGGCAACTCAAGATCAAGCTCCAACTTCACCAAGTCATGAAACTTGTGAAGAAAACACCCTATACTACATGGAAAGTTGTAGAGGATGAAGAAATGGGAAGTGGGTTCACTTTAGAATTGGATTTCTCACTCTTTTTCTCATTTCACCATTGAAGCTAGTAAGCTTTCATGAAGCTTGATGAAGATGATGAAGATGAAAGAATATGATAAGTCTTATGAAAATAGAAAATAAAGTCATTCTTATCATATTAGCAACCATGGTTTAGTGTAGAGAATAAACTAGGGTTAGGTGAATGGTTAGGTTTAGGAAAAGAACAAGAATGGTCAAAGCTTCTTGAAGTTTCAACAAAACAAACAAAATAAGCAACCATATCTTTTCTTTTCCTAAAATAAAGAATAAAAAAATAAACTAAATAATCAAGAGAAGATAATAAAACCCTAACCATTCACTTAAACATGGTTTAAGTCTTACACAAAGCCAAGTTTGCATGTATCATCAAACATGATACAAACAAATGCACAAAAATATATCACATATACAACTTGTGCATTTCAAGTGAGAAAGTCAATCTTGAGTGAACCAATACTAGTTAATGTAAAGTAATATATCAAATATATAATTATACATTAAATCATTAAATCAACACTTGATTCAATGATCCGGTCATATCGCATATAACCGACTAGTATCCAATGTATCGACTTATCGAATCAATCTTCAATTCGATAACTAGGTTATATTGCATACAACCAATCGATACATTCATCGCGAGAATAGAATACGGTATCACATACACGCATTATTCTCGATCCCGCACATATCTCATATGCGCTCCTATTTCGTTTCGCTTGAGCCAGGAAACCTCTGTGTAGGACTCTAAAGACTCGTCAATACGCCGGCAGCAGGCGATGATCATATCAAACACCCACAAGCCGCAAGCGGTCTACAAAACGTAACGGCCACCCGGGTATTGAGCGATCAGAAGATCCACGAGCAAGCCCGCTCACACTCCTGTGAATCCAACCAGTAACACTTATTGTACAGTCCGGTCTGTTCGTCTGATATGTCGCATATCTCGCCTAGGGGTGGTAAACGTCAGACCCCAGTAGCTCGATAAGTCGTGTCAATATGAGGTCTATAACAGTTCGAGAAACTACTGGTAACACTTACCAGTAAATCTCAGCAACCCTGGCCAGGGATTTCCGGTTATAGCCAATCGAACACAGCGCAACATCAACTCCCTATACCGGGAGAGACGAATCCCCTCCTATCGCTCATTGCCTCCATGTAATTCGGGACTGTACCCAAAAGCCACCGTTTTGCACGCCCTCTTGGACGTGGTAAGGTGGAAATCAAAGCACAGTGGGAATCACACAAGACTCTATGACGATCTCGGGTCTACAGACTAACCTGTACCAGTGTCACCAGGGAACTGCCATCTGACGTAAGGTATAATACCATCTGGGAGTTCTCGGCGAGTCCGTCCAGTGTACCCAGTCTCCACTGAGCACCCGCATACCATCTCTGATGTCAAACACCAATGGATATGGGATCATCCATCGCCCATCACATGGGTCGAGAAGATATACGCTAGTCTACTCTGGAATATCGATGCCCCGTCTCGATATTCCCACGACTAGGAACAATGAAGGATGTACTCATTGACTACCCAAGCCCCACTAGTATGATCTGCATCATATTCCTGGAAGTCGAGTACACATACTAAGGGCTTTATAAACATGTAACAGAGAGACAGAAAGTATACATGTTAAGATAAAGAGCAACCAGAAAGCGTACTATCATGTCGAGCAAGAAAGTCCTACCTATATATGTCCCAGCATCCACTACAATATACATCCAATGTACAGTAATGGCCTCTAAGGCATACATATAACTAACTGTTATACCTTTCTTTCTTGAACTCCTTCGTCTTCAACTCTCGATGGTGTACGGATCGGGTTCACCCCGTCGTCTCCTTGCGCCGAAGATCGATCCACCTGAAAGCTTCTACCTTTGGCTTCTTCTTCGAACTTTGAAGAAACTAGTTCACTCGGTTTTCTAAACCTTGTGAACTAGAGTGAGTAGAGGAGAGTGTGTTGGGATTTTTCTCTATGGTTCTTGCTTCTCAACACATGATACAAGTGAACCATAGACTAGAGAGAGGGAGAGCAAGAAGAAGAGGGTGAGAGCTCAAAAACAGGAGAGAGAATGGAAAATGAGAGAATGAGCAAGACTTTTCTCTCTTTGCTCTCATAATCCAAAGCCATCATAACCAATAATAGCAATCAAGTATTATGTGATGGTTTAAGTCAAAATAGCCATATCATTTCATGCACTCATTTTGCACAAGATAAACAAGCAAGCAAAAGTCTTTGCCATGAAATGATAGCTATTGTCATGATGATGGTCAACTAGTCCAACCTAGTCAACCGGTCAACAAAGTCAACAAGTCAACAAAGTCAACCCCTCAACAACCATGTCACCATAATACTTAATTAATATTATTGTTAATCATATATCATATTCTCATTAGGGTTGAGCAAAAAGTCAACAGTCGACAACCCTAATGAGAATCCTCTGCCTCTGTCTCTCCGTCAACTGTGCATACACACCCGCATCCGCGTTCCGAGGAACACGAATACAAACGAGATAAAACAAATCCCAAAACGTACACTAGGATATGGCTTAAACCAAAGCCCGCTAGTGTTAACTGTCCGGACACTGTACGTGCACAAGTGCACGGATGTGACCGAACCCTGTCGCAAAATGATGCGACCTGTCGCAAAACCATGCGGCCTCTACTCTTTTGCCTAAAGGCGAATAGCTTTCTGTATGGGACTCTAAAGACTCGACACTACGCTGGCAGTGGGTTTAACCACAGACCGCAAGCGGCACTAGCTGTGCGTAACGGTCCCCAGGTAGATGCCGACAAGAAGACTGACGAGGTGAAACCCATCTGAACTCCTACTGAGTCTGACTGTGACAATCTCCATATAGTCCGGTCTGTTCGTCCGATACATCGCATGGCGGGCCTAGGGGGCGGTAAACGCCAGTCCCCCAATAGCGGTACAATTCGTGTCGGAGTGAAGCCCAGAACACCCTGAGATAACACTGCAAGCCTACCAGTATATCTCGCCTGCCCTGGCCAGGGACTACTCGTGTAATGGTTCTCCTAAACACAGCGCGATATCAACCCCCAATACCGGGAGAGACGAATCCTGTCTAACCGTCACTGCCTCCAAGTGCTTCGGGACTGCATCCAACTACTACCTGTTTGCACGACTCCTTTGAGTCGTGGTAGGGTAGTAATCTAAGTACAGTGGGAACACACTCGAGGCGAAGTGACAGTGTCAAGTCAGCGGACTAAGCTGTACTCATGTCACCTGGGAACTGATAACTGACGATAGGTATAGTACCAACCAACAGTTCCCGACGAGTCCTGTCCAGTGTACTCGTAACCCAACGAGCACCCGCATACTATCTCCAGTACGACGTACAGATGGCTGTGGGACAGACCATCTCCCACACTGGGATGAGAAGCGCATACGCTAGTCTCCTCCGGAGTATCGATGTCCTGTCTCGATAGTCCTGCGACTAGGGACCTGCATAAGGATGTGCTTATAGATTACCCAGCCCCCACTAGTGTGACTGCCATCACAACGCTGGTAATCAAGCAAAGATCCTAAGGGCTCCACTAATGTGTATAGGTGATATACTAAAATAAACACATGTACACATTGAAGTAGAAACAAACCAAGTAGTATACTACTATATTGAGCAAGATTGTTTATACAAGGTGAATATCCCAAGCTTCCATTAAGTAATATACAAACTAGTATGATACAGTAATGGCCTCTAGGGCATATACACTAACAATCTCCCACTTGCACTAAGGCCATGTACTGGCGTATCGAAGACATATCATCTCGATCAGCCGCTCGAACTGAGTCTGGGGTAAGGCCTTTGTGAGTGGATCAGCAGTGTTATCTCCCATAGAAACTCTCCGAACCTCGATCTCCTGGCGACCCACGATCTCCCTGATCAGGTGATACCGCCTCAAGATGTGTCTGGACTTCTGATGGGACCTTGGTTCCTTTGCTAAAGCTATAGCCCCGTTGTTGTCGCAATACAGAGGTATTGGATCAACAATGGACGGAACCACGTGAAGTTCAGTTAAGAACTTCCTTACTCAAACAGCTTCTTTTGCGGCATCTGCAGCAGCGATATATTCCGCTTCTATCGTCGAGTCAGCAACGGTTTCCTGTTTGGAACTCTTCCAACACACCGCCCCTCCATTGAGGGTAAAGACATAACCCGACATGGACTTGGAATCATCCTTGTCACTTTGGAAGCTAGAGTTAGCAAAGGCCTCGATCTGGAGGTCTTTTCCGCCATACACCAAGAACATCTCCTTAGTCCTTCTCAGGAACTTGAGAATGTTCTTTACTGCTATCCAATGTTTCTCCCCAGGGTTTGACTGATACCGGCTTACCACACTCAGTGCATAAGCTACATCTGGTCTGGTACACAACATCGCATACATTATAGAGCCTACCGCAGAATCGTAGGGTATAATAGACATGCGATCCATTTCCAAATCAGTCTTGGGAGACGTCTCTTTGGAGAGGGTGATCCCGTGACAAGCCGGTAGATTACCGCGCTTGGAATCTTCCATACTGAATCTTTTCAGTATGGTGTCGATGTACCTGGACTGTGAGAGTCCCAGTATCCTCTTGGATCTGTCACGATAGATCCAGATCCCCAGAATGTATGAGGCATCACCCAGGTATTTCATGGAGAACCTGTGTAACAAGAACCCCTTGACAGATTGTAGCATAGGAATGTCATTTCCTATTAAGAGAATGTCATCCACGTATAAAACGAGGAATACTATAGTTCTCGCTACAAATCTACAATAGATGCATGGCTCATCTGGATTTTTGATAAAGCCAAATTCCTTGACCGTCTCATCAAAACAGATGTTCCAACTCCGCGATGCCTGCTTTAGTCCATAGATGGACTTAAGCAACTTGCACACCTTTCCGCTGCTCCCACTCTGAATGAAACCCTCTGGCTGGTCCATATAAACACACTCCTCTAAATTTCCATTTATAAAAGTGGTCTTTACGTCCATCTGCCAAATCTCATAATCGTGGAAGGCAGCAATGGCAAGAAGGATCCGAATGGATTTCAGCATAGCTACTGGAGAAAAGGTCTCGTCATAGTCCAAACCAGGTCTTTGACGAAAACCCTTTGCAACCAGTCTAGCTTTATAGGTCTCAACCTGTCCATCTACACCAATCTTCCTTTTGAAGATGTAACACCTTAGGATAAGGGTTAGTGAATAATTATATTTAAATAATGATTTTTTTAATTAAGAGTTTACCAAATTGTGTTTTAAATATTTTTCCTAATTTAATAAATATTTTTCCAAAATTTTCCTAGGCTTGCACACATATGTGCATGTAAACTAGGGTTTTTAAATCAAGCAAATACTATAATTATTAACCATGGTGGGTTAATTGGGGGATTAATTCTTTTGGGTTATAAGCAAGTTTAATTAATTAGTTAAACTAAAAGATTACTTTAATTTGAATTTTAGGGTTTAGTGTTGACTTGTGTGAGAGAGAGAGAATGCATCATGGCTTTAGGCCATGCTTGCATTAAATGAGGTGAGAGAGAGAGAGGGTTGACAATTGAAGCAATTATTTCCTCTCATTTCTTTTCTTTGTTTCTCTCATAACCCTCACATTCTCACACACACACACACTCTTACCTGAACCAAGCAGCAGCAGAAGCACAAGCAGCAGCAGAAGCACAAGCAGCAGCAGCAACATTCAGCAACAGCAGCAGCAGAGGCAGTGAGCAGCAGCAGCAGCCCCAGATCCCTGTGCAGCGACTCCCCTTCACTTCTTCTCCTTCCTGCAGCTCCCTTGGGTCAAAAGTGAGGTATAATCCCTAGCTTGCTTCACTAGTTTGCCTTGTTAGTGTAGTTTTGCATCGGTTGTAGGATTTTTGTGTGTTTTAGTGCGATATGGGATGTTTAGTGTGAACTTTGTGCTAATGAGGTTTAGATTAGTTCCACTAAGATGCCTGAGGTTGGTTGTGATCATGTAAACTTAGTCGAACCCCGATTACACTAAAATACCACCAGTTTCTTGTGTGATGCAAAATGTCGTATTTGGGCAAAATGTGAGCTTTCTGGAACTGCTATTGACCCGGTGAGTGCAGAGTGAAATTGTGGATACTGTAGCATGGTGGAGAGGAGCTGATACCATAGGTGCAACCCGACCCCCTGACTCCCCACTTTGGCCGCCAAAACCGCCATTCTGGCCGCAAATTGCGGCCAGACAGGAAGGGTTTTGGGTGTTTTTGGGTTCTGCAGGTGTGTTTTTGTGTGTAGGGTATTTTGATACATATATATTTCTAAGATCATTTCTGTAGGAAAATCTGGGACCAAATACCTGTTTTGCCGTTTTTCTAAACCTTCGCGACACGCGTGATACGTGAGTAGGTTTGGGTTCTGCGTATCGCGGCGCGTCGGGGTAGTTTCGTGGCGCGTGAGTACACGTTTTAGCGTATCGCGCACACGCGCGATTGGTTTGCGACACGGGTTTCTTGTTGGATTATAATGTCGCGTTTTGTGACTTAAGCTTATGTATGATATGTATATGTGATTCTAGGTTCGCAGGCCAGTGAGACGGACGCTGCGAAGAAGGGCAAGCAAGTGGTTGGATACACTTAGCGCGAGACACGGTGAGTAGATTTCACATCTACGGGGATATCGCCCGCATGGCGTTATGCGTCAGGGCTGATAGGATCTTAGTATTACATATTGCATTTACCTATGGACTGTCATCTCATATTGCATTACCCTGCTATGTGTTATTGATATATGCTAGAACTGATAGAACACCATACTATTGCTAACGGTTTATGTTGCACGAGCACTATTTACATGCTACACACACACCGTTAGTAATTGCCATGCCACACTCACTGTAGAACTGCCATGATTATACTGTTGTATTATTGCTGTAGTTCATTTTACATGTGATTGATGTATATTGTACCTCGCATTGGATTTTACTATTGGTATTGGATTTTCATGTGATTTCTGTTTTGAGGACCGTGGAATTATTTAAGGAAAGATATGTTATTTTGAAAAACCCGGTACCTCGTGATATGATATTTCGGTGTGTCCACCACGCGTTTTCTCGGTGCTGAGACGTGTGCTTGAAACCCGATTCGAGGAGTGGATGTTCCGTTTGCGGGTTCGTGGTGGGCCCGGTATGGTTCCCCTCGGCGAGATGATCGATGGGATTTGCCGATTGAGCCTGGAGGCGGGCGAGTACCTACCGGTGATTGGTTGGACCTGGCAGTTGTCCGGAGGATACTGACCAGAGTCGAGTGATGGATGCGGGATGACCGTGCTGCCGGGGCCGAGGGCCGATACCGCAGACGGACCCCGTGGGGCCGGTCCAGATTGACGGCGCCCGATATTTGAGGATTTACGTGTCGATGCTGGACACGGGTATTTTATGATGTTTTGGGTGCCGATGTTGGGCACTCGTGATTCCTCCGAGATATACAGGATTTGAGGGCCGATGGGTGTGCCGGCGCCTGAGTATATGTGGGATTTGGGTGCAGTTTGAGGCACCGATCATTGCTTTCCATGTTGACATAGTCCATGTAGATATTATTTACCCCATACTCAGTGTTGATTACTATTCATCTCATCCGGTGGCATTTACCTGTTAGAGTACATGCATTACTACTGTATCCACTGTTGACATGCATTGATATCATCTGCTGGCATTAGTAGAGCCACGCTATATGTGCATGCCTGCGATCACCTTTATATGTTATCTCTATTCACGAGTTGGCAACTCACCCCCGTTGTGCCACAGTGTTTGCAGGTTGCCCTTGGGAGTAGTCACGGCTGGCTGTTTTCCTCATCTTTTGGCACAGATACCCCTTTTGAGCAGAGATAGCCCTTTTGCTGTTTAGGTGGGTTTTGTACGGTATCTGTTATATTTCAGTTGTACATTGATGTATCTAGTATTCTCCATCTACCTTCTGTATTGACTTAGAAACAGTTGTGAGGACGATATGTATGATTTTATATTCTGGAGTCGAGCTCGCATGTGAGCCGACGTTACTTTATGCAGCCTTATCTTTTATGATATTGTCCTTGTTTTACTGTGTATTCTTCGCTACGGCGTCGTATATCACATTGTGATGCTTTATTCATGTCACTTGTTATTTCCGCTACACCGTACTTTTACCCGACTTTCGGGGCTAATGTTTTAAAAAGGAAATGTTACCAAAATTATAAAACTCATAACTTGTGAACTTAAAAAGGGATTTCTACTAAATAAATGGAAGTTTTTCAGACCTTTACTATTGCTTTTACAAAACGTTTTAAATCACTCTATTTATTGGTTTTGATTTCTGGGTTCGGCTTACTTAGCCGCGTTACGCCTGTAGACGTTGCGTGGTTAAGTGCCGGTCACGAGTCGAATTTTCGGGTCGTGACAAAGTTGGTATCAGAGAGTAGGTTTTACCTTCGGAGTGTAGGATGACCCTGGTATGATGGAGTAGGTAGCTGCGGCAGGGTAGCGTAGCGTGCGTATGTTCCGCGGCATACTCACGACACGGTACTCCGCTTACGCGACCTTAGGACTTGTTGATTTGATTCCTCCTTATATTCTTGTGATTCGATTTCCGTGTTCTTATCGAATCCGAATTTTCTTTCAGCCAATATGCCGCCTAAGACTACGAGGGCACAGAGAGCGGCCGCGAGGGCCGAGATTCGTGTTGACTCGTCCGAGACGAGGACTGATCCGGGCAGTACGCCGGTTGTACCTGAGCAGGCTGTTCCTGCCGTGACAGAGCAGATCGCATCGTTAGGGGCTGGTATGCAGGAGATGCGCCAGATGATAGGATCGCTAGTTGAGACGCTTCGAGCGCAGCGACCAGAGGTAGCTCCACCAGTTCCAGAGACCGCGATGGTGCCTACCGCACAGCCAGTTGCCCCTGCAGCCACGGAGGTGATTACAGTATCGCTATCAGAGTTCATGAGGCTGAAGCCTCCGGTTTTCACAGGCACCGATACAGCCGAGGACCCACAGTCTTTCATCGACAGGATGGCCAGGATATGCCGTTCCCTCAGATGTGCAGATGCGAGATGGGTTGAGTTCGCGAGCTTTCGCCTGGAAGGTCTTGCGCAGAAATGGTGTGATTCCGTGGAGAAGGGCAGAGCAGCAGGTCTTCCTCCTATGACCTGGACGGAGTTCGTGACTATATTTCTAGCCCGTTTCCTTCCCCGGAGTGTTAGAGATGCCCGAGCACGCAGGTTTGAGTCTTTGCGCCAGACGCCAGGGATGACAGTGGCAGAGTATGACGTACTGTTTACAGAGCTAGCAGTCTACGCCCCACATTTAGTGGCCACCGAGGAGTTGCGAGTCCGGAGATTTGTTCGAGGCTTGATTTCACCAGTGTTCCTTGCGATCAGCGCGCAGCACTACGAGACTTATGCAGCAGCTGTAGACGCGGCCCTAGTGGTCGAGGAGCACCTTGTTGAGACTTCGGTATTTCCAGAGCCGAAGAGAGTTCGTACCAGTATTTCCGCACGGAGGCAGTCATTCAGACGCCGCGACAGGTATCGTTCCGGTACGAGGGGTAGCAGAGATTCGGGACGGGGTCGGATGTTTAGTTCGTATCCCCAGGACGGTCAGCAGTCGCCGCGAGGTTGCTACAGGTGTGGCAGCCTACTTCACCTCGTTCGAGATTGTCCAGAGACACACCGGAGGGAGGCGGCAGCGCCACATGTTACCTTACCACCTTCACCACCCCAGAGGACGTTACCCGTTGTGCCTACCGTTGCTCCGCGCCAGACTTATGCACAGAGAGGTCGTGGACGTGGAGGAGTTGCTCAGAGAGGGCGAGATGACCGAGGCATAGGTCAGTCAGTTACAGGTGGTGGACAGGCGAGGGTCTTTGCTTTGACACATCAGGACGCGCAGGCGTCCAATGCAGTGGTTTCAGGTATCCTTCCTATATGTTCAGTTGATGCACATGTTCTGTTCGATCCCGGATCCACACACTCGTACGTATCCACACACTTTGTGCCGACTTTGGGTAGAGAGTCCGGCTTACTTGATCAGCCGCTTGTGGTGACTACTCCTGTGGGAGAGTCGTTTGTGGCTAGGCACGTGTTCCGATCCTGTATCGTCTGTATTGGCGAGAGAGAGTTGCCTGTCGACTTGATCCTTCTGGAGATGTTGGACTTCGACGTTCTTTTGGGCATGGATTGGTTAGCCACGTGCTATGCTTCTGTGGACTGCCGCGAGAAGACAGTTAGATTCTGTTTCCCCGGCGAGTCGGTTTTTGTTGTGTTGGGGGACCGTAGTGCCGCCCCTCACAGTGTGATTTCTTCTTTTCGCGCTGGACAGCTTTTGAGGAAGGGATGTCAGGGATTTCTCGCTTATGTTTGCGATGCTCGCGCTACAGAGGTTCCGTTGGATCAGGTTCCGGTTGTTAGCGAGTTTCCTGATGTGTTCCCTGACGAGCTTCCTGGGTTGCCGCCCGAGCGCGACATTTCTTTCTGTATTGATCTGGTTCCTGGTTCGGGGCCTATTTCTATACCGCCCTATCGGATGGCCCCGGCAGAACTTCGTGAGCTGAAGGGTCAGTTGCAGGATTTGCTGGACAAGGGACTTATTCGACCCAGTGTTTCGCCTTGGGGTGCTCCAGTCCTGTTCGTCAGAAAGAAGGACGGCAGCTTGCGTCTTTGTATCGACTACCGCCAGCTGAACAGGGTGACAGTGCGGAACAGGTATCCTTTGCCGCGTATCGACGATTTGTTCGACCAGCTTCAGGGGGCAGGGTACTTTTCGAGGATCGATTTACGATCGGGCTATCATCAGCTGCGGGTTCGACAGGAGGACATTCCCCGGACGGCTTTCCGTACGCGCTATGGCCATTACGAGTTTTTGGTGATGTCGTTCGGACTCACCAACGCGCCAGCAGCCTTCATGGATTTGATGAACCGTATTTTCCGGCCTTATTTGGATCTGTTCATCATAGTCTTCATCGACGATATCTTGGTGTATTCCCGGAGTAGTGAGGAGCACGAGCAGCACCTGCGGGTTACATTGCAGACATTGAGGGAGCACCAGCTTTATGCGAAATTCTCCAAGTGTGCTTTTTGGCTAGACAGCGTGGACTTCTTGGGTCATGTGATTTCACGAGACGGCATATGTGTTGACCCGAGGAAGATCGAGGCCGTTCAGCATTGGCCCAGACCCACATCGGTGACGGAGATTCGCAGCTTTTTGGGATTGGCCGGTTATTACAGGCGTTTTGTGCAGGACTTCTCACGTATTGCTACACCGTTGACCGGGTTGACCCGGAAGGGAGTTCCCTTCGATTGGACGGAGGAGTGCGAGCACAGTTTTCAGCAGTTACGGACTCGGCTGACGACGGCACCGGTGTTATCTTTACCTTCCGGATCGGGCGGATTTGTGGTCTTTTGTGATGCTTCTCGAGTGGGATTGGGATGCGTTCTGATGCAGCATGATAGAGTGATCGCGTATGCCTCGCGACAATTGAAGAAGCACGAGCAGAACTACCCCACTCATGATTTGGAGATGGCAGCAGTGGTCTTCGCACTTAAGATCTGGCGACATTACTTATACGGTGAGTCGTGCCAGATATTTACGGATCACAAGAGTCTGAAATACATATTCCAGCAGCGGGACCTGAACCTTCGACAGCGTCGATGGATGGAGCTAGTGAAGGATTACGACTGCGAGATCTTATATCACCCGGGCAAGGCAAATGTGGTGGCGGATGCCTTGAGCAGGAGGCCCGGGAGTAGTTTATCTTATTTGAGCGCAGTACATGGGCAGTCATCCGCAGATTGGCAGATATTATGCGACAGTCGAGTACAGTTCGAGTTCACGCCGATTGGAGGACAGATAGCGCATGTCCGTGCACGCCCACAGTTGATTGATCGTATACGAGAGGCACAGCTCAGTGATGACCGATGTTCAGAGATCATGGCACAGATGGGACAGGACCGATTTTCCGAGTTCGTGATCGATGATCAGGGGATACTACGGTTTGGAGTCAGACTGTGTGTACCTGATGCTGAGGGACTGAGGCGTGAGATTCTTGAGGAGGCACATCGATCGGTGTATAGCGTACATCCTGGTTCCACCAAGATGTATCATGATATGAGAGATGTTTACTGGTGGGACGGAATGAAGAGGGACATTGCAGATTTTGTATCGAGATGCCTGACTTGTCAGCAAGTCAAGGCTGAGCACCAGAGGCCCGCGGGAGAGCTCCAGCCGTTACCCATTCCAGAGTGGAAATGGGAACAGATTTCGATGGATTTCGTGGTGGGTCTACCCAGGACTAGTAAGGGGTATGACTCCATCTGGGTGATCGTGGATCGTTTGACGAAAGCGGCTCACTTCCTACCGGTGAAGACGACTTTCGGATTTACTCAGTATGCCCAGATCTATATTGACGAGATAGTGCGACTACACGGAGTCCCGACGTGCATTGTGTCCGACAGAGGCACCCAGTTTACTAGTAGACTATGGCAGAGGCTTCAGGAGGCTTTGGGCACTCGTTTGAGTTTCAGCACGGCTTTTCATCCGCAGACCGACGGACAGTCAGAGCGGACCATCCAGACTCTCGAGGACATGCTCAGAGCTTGTGTACTAGATTTCGGAGGTAGCTGGGATCATCATTTGCCCTTGGTAGAATTCTCCTACAATAACAGCTACCAGGAGACTATTCAGATGGCACCGTTTGAGGCTCTTTATGGGAGGAGATGCAGGTCACCCACTTGTTGGACAGAGCTCAGTGAGAGCAGTATCTTAGGGCCACAGATCGTTGAGGAGACGACAGCGAAGATCCAGTTGATTCGCGATAGGATGAGAGCAGCGCAGAGTAGGCAGAGGGCTTATGCAGACCGTCGACGACGCAGACTTGAGTTTTCTGTTGGTGATCATGTTTTCTTGAGGGTCTCCCCAATGAAAGGTGTGATGAGGTTTGGGAAGAAGGGGAAGCTTAGCCCCCGATATGTGGGCCCCTTCGAGATCCTCGAGCGCGTTGGTGCAGTAGCTTACCGGTTAGCCCTTCCGCCCAGCTTTCCAGACGTGCACCCTGTATTCCATGTTTCGATGCTCCGCAGATATCTACATGATCCTTCGCATGCGATTCAGCATCCGACGATCCAGCTTGAGCGTGATCTTTCCTATGCAGAGCAGCCAGTGATGATCTTGGATCGACAAGTGAAGAAACTGAGGTCGAAGGAGATTCCATCAGTTAAAGTACTTTGGCGTGGTCAGAACCGTGAAGAGGTCACTTGGGAGACCGAAAGCGAGATGATGAAGACGTACCCCCATCTTTTTGAAGGTAACCTTAGTTAGATTTTTGAAATTCGGGGACGAATTTCTTTAAGGGGGAGAGATTGTAACACCTTAGGATAAGGGTTAGTGAATAATTATATTTAAATAATGATTTTTTTAATTAAGAGTTTACCAAATTGTGTTTTAAATATTTTTCCTAATTTAATAAATATTTTTCCAAAATTTTCCTAGGCTTGCACACATATGTGCATGTAAACTAGGGTTTTTAAATCAAGCAAATACTATAATTATTAACCATGGTGGGTTAATTGGGGGATTAATTCTTTTGGGTTATAAGCAAGTTTAATTAATTAGTTAAACTAAAAGATTACTTTAATTTGAATTTTAGGGTTTAGTGTTGACTTGTGTGAGAGAGAGAGAATGCATCATGGCTTTAGGCCATGCTTGCATTAAATGAGGTGAGAGAGAGAGAGGGTTGACAATTGAAGCAATTATTTCCTCTCATTTCTTTTCTTTGTTTCTCTCATAACCCTCACATTCTCACACACACACACACTCTTACCTGAACCAAGCAGCAGCAGAAGCACAAGCAGCAGCAGAAGCACAAGCAGCAGCAGCAACATTCAGCAACAGCAGCAGCAGAGGCAGTGAGCAGCAGCAGCAGCCCCAGATCCCTGTGCAGCGACTCCCCTTCACTTCTTCTCCTTCCTGCAGCTCCCTTGGGTCAAAAGTGAGGTATAATCCCTAGCTTGCTTCACTAGTTTGCCTTGTTAGTGTAGTTTTGCATCGGTTGTAGGATTTTTGTGTGTTTTAGTGCGATATGGGATGTTTAGTGTGAACTTTGTGCTAATGAGGTTTAGATTAGTTCCACTAAGATGCCTGAGGTTGGTTGTGATCATGTAAACTTAGTCGAACCCCGATTACACTAAAATACCACCAGTTTCTTGTGTGATGCAAAATGTCGTATTTGGGCAAAATGTGAGCTTTCTGGAACTGCTATTGACCCGGTGAGTGCAGAGTGAAATTGTGGATACTGTAGCATGGTGGAGAGGAGCTGATACCATAGGTGCAACCCGACCCCCTGACTCCCCACTTTGGCCGCCAAAACCGCCATTCTGGCCGCAAATTGCGGCCAGACAGGAAGGGTTTTGGGTGTTTTTGGGTTCTGCAGGTGTGTTTTTGTGTGTAGGGTATTTTGATACATATATATTTCTAAGATCATTTCTGTAGGAAAATCTGGGACCAAATACCTGTTTTGCCGTTTTTCTAAACCTTCGCGACACGCGTGATACGTGAGTAGGTTTGGGTTCTGCGTATCGCGGCGCGTCGGGGTAGTTTCGTGGCGCGTGAGTACACGTTTTAGCGTATCGCGCACACGCGCGATTGGTTTGCGACACGGGTTTCTTGTTGGATTATAATGTCGCGTTTTGTGACTTAAGCTTATGTATGATATGTATATGTGATTCTAGGTTCGCAGGACAGTGAGACGGACGCTGCGAAGAAGGGCAAGCAAGTGGTTGGATACACTTAGCGCGAGACACGGTGAGTAGATTTCACATCTACGGGGATATCGCCCGCATGGCGTTATGCGTCAGGGCTGATAGGATCTTAGTATTACATATTGCATTTACCTATGGACTGTCATCTCATATTGCATTACCCTGCTATGTGTTATTGATATATGCTAGAACTGATAGAACACCATACTATTGCTAACGGTTTATGTTGCACGAGCACTATTTACATGCTACACACACACCGTTAGTAATTGCCATGCCACACTCACTGTAGAACTGCCATGATTATACTGTTGTATTATTGCTGTAGTTCATTTTACATGTGATTGATGTATATTGTACCTCGCATTGGATTTTACTATTGGTATTGGATTTTCATGTGATTTCTGTTTTGAGGACCGTGGAATTATTTAAGGAAAGATATGTTATTTTGAAAAACCCGGTACCTCGTGATATGATATTTCGGTGTGTCCACCACGCGTTTTCTCGGTGCTGAGACGTGTGCTTGAAACCCGATTCGAGGAGTGGATGTTCCGTTTGCGGGTTCGTGGTGGGCCCGGTATGGTTCCCCTCGGCGAGATGATCGATGGGATTTGCCGATTGAGCCTGGAGGCGGGCGAGTACCTACCGGTGATTGGTTGGACCTGGCAGTTGTCCGGAGGATACTGACCAGAGTCGAGTGATGGATGCGGGATGACCGTGCTGCCGGGGCCGAGGGCCGATACCGCAGACGGACCCCGTGGGGCCGGTCCAGATTGACGGCGCCCGATATTTGAGGATTTACGTGTCGATGCTGGACACGGGTATTTTATGATGTTTTGGGTGCCGATGTTGGGCACTCGTGATTCCTCCGAGATATACAGGATTTGAGGGCCGATGGGTGTGCCGGCGCCTGAGTATATGTGGGATTTGGGTGCAGTTTGAGGCACCGATCATTGCTTTCCATGTTGACATAGTCCATGTAGATATTATTTACCCCATACTCAGTGTTGATTACTATTCATCTCATCCGGTGGCATTTACCTGTTAGAGTACATGCATTACTACTGTATCCACTGTTGACATGCATTGATATCATCTGCTGGCATTAGTAGAGCCACGCTATATGTGCATGCCTGCGATCACCTTTATATGTTATCTCTATTCACGAGTTGGCAACTCACCCCCGTTGTGCCACAGTGTTTGCAGGTTGCCCTTGGGAGTAGTCACGGCTGGCTGTTTTCCTCATCTTTTGGCACAGATACCCCTTTTGAGCAGAGATAGCCCTTTTGCTGTTTAGGTGGGTTTTGTACGGTATCTGTTATATTTCAGTTGTACATTGATGTATCTAGTATTCTCCATCTACCTTCTGTATTGACTTAGAAACAGTTGTGAGGACGATATGTATGATTTTATATTCTGGAGTCGAGCTCGCATGTGAGCCGACGTTACTTTATGCAGCCTTATCTTTTATGATATTGTCCTTGTTTTACTGTGTATTCTTCGCTACGGCGTCGTATATCACATTGTGATGCTTTATTCATGTCACTTGTTATTTCCGCTACACCGTACTTTTACCCGACTTTCGGGGCTAATGTTTTAAAAAGGAAATGTTACCAAAATTATAAAACTCATAACTTGTGAACTTAAAAAGGGATTTCTACTAAATAAATGGAAGTTTTTCAGACCTTTACTATTGCTTTTACAAAACGTTTTAAATCACTCTATTTATTGGTTTTGATTTCTGGGTTCGGCTTACTTAGCCGCGTTACGCCTGTAGACGTTGCGTGGTTAAGTGCCGGTCACGAGTCGAATTTTCGGGTCGTGACAGAAGATCCACTTGCATCCTACAGGTTTTACCACATCTGGAGCAACGTCCAACGTCCATACTTTGTTGGTGTACATGGACTCCATTTCGGTCCGCATTGCATCCAGCTATTTTACCGAGTCAGCGCTCCGAATGGCCTGCTGGAAGCTAGTCGGCTCATCATAATCTATGATGCAATCCTCTATATCCCCGTCTATGAGAAAACCGTAGTATCTCTCGGGCGGATGAGACTGCCTACTACTTCTGCGGAGCGGCGTAGGAATGTCCTGATCTTTCGAACCCTCTGGTTCTACTAAGCTTTCAGTAATAGCTCGTGGTTCTGGAATTTCTTCCAGTTCTATTGCGTTCCCACTTATCTGATTTTCCAAAAATTCAGTTTCCAAGAAGTGGGCATGACGAGAAACATAAATCTTTTGTTCCTCTTCGCAATAGAAGAAATATCCCTTGGAGTTCTTTGGATATCCCACAAACTTGCACTGTACTGAGCGTGCCTCGAGCTTGTCCGCATGCTGCTTTTTGACAAAAGCTGGACATCCTGTCACGACCCGAAAGAGCACGTGACTGGCCCTTGAACCATATGAAGTCTATAGGACTCCATCTGATCCAAGTAAGCCAAAAGCCCAGAAATCTAAAACCATTTTTAAGAATAAGTAAAGAAACTGGTTTAAAGAAGTGAAGAAAAACATGTTTGAAATCAAGGTTTTTAAATAACTAAGCCGAATATGCATTTTTAAAAACAGTACAGTCTTTTCTAAAAATTTCGGCAGAGTTTCTTTTGTAAAACTGGCCCCGAATGGGGTATAACAAGGATAACAATATATGCAATGATAAAGGCATCCCCAAGCGGGAGCTAGCTCTTCGTCAATCGACGGTCACCACCACACATGCAACAATAATATACAACGCCAAGTGGCGAGGATCAAATCCAAAAGAAAGCTCAAAAGCAACAAGAAAACCGCAACACTACTAAGCGCGACTCTATGGTCGAATAATACATCACTAGTCTAGGTCTGAAACAATATACGAGTTTTGGTTGATGGATATTCTAGATACAATGAATAATATAAATACAACGGCGGTTCTGATACAAAAGAACCCACCTATCCAAGCAAATCACCCAAAAGGAAGCAGTGTGCCAGAAATGCCGCTATAGAACTGTACGGCAAACCTGCAAGAACTGGGGCACAACGGGGGTGAGTTGCCAACTCGTGAATAGAAAGATATCTACAAGCAGAGATCGAATGCATGACCCAACCTAGGTCAATACGATCAGATATAAAGAAACCTCAATATGAATAAAGCTGAAGCATGCTAAACTGGCAATGTAATCTCTATACGTGAATGTAGTGCCAAGTGCTCGTGCTAGTGCCTCAGGTAATAATATGTCATGAATATGAGGTATGAATGCATGAAAGCAGAATACATGTAAATGAAGAAACTGTTTTCATAATTTAGTGAGATTTCCCTTGTATTTTTAGTTGAGGTATCATAATGAAATCAGCATAAAACAGTGCCTAGCATCGGCACAAAACGTAATCCCAATATCTCGATATCTCTGTATCACAGTCTCTGTACCTCGAAATCTCGAAATCCCAATGTCTCAATCATAATATCTAGGACGCCGTCAGTCCAGACCGGCCCCTACCATCCATCTCAAGACCACGACGGTATCCTCCGGATATCCGACGCGTCGGGTAAAATCACCGGTAGGTAGTGCTCCCCTGCCAGGCTCACATCGTCATCACCACGCGCTTCTTGCCCCGGGGTACCTTACCGGGTCCACCATGTACCCGAAACGGTTCATCCGTCTCCTCGAATCGGGTTTCCAAATCCATCAGCAAACTCATGGTGGACGACTCATACATCATGGGAAAACCGCACTTTTTATTTTAAAGAGAGAAAAGAAGTTTATATAAGTTTTGCGGTTTTCCCCCAAATCCAGAAAATCTCATGGAAATCCGAATCCAATCCTCAATAGCATGTAAACAGTGCATACAGGCATAAAAATCCATGAATAATAACATGCATGATGTAACAACTAATAATTACAATGTCTAATCTAGCATATAAGGCAAGTACACTAATATCATGTCTAAATTATTAGCTAACAACCTATGTCGATGCAATAATATTTTCTAAGGTGTACGTGACATGGCAATTACCGATGGAGATGTGTGTGAGCCGGCAAGTAAGTGTACGTGGTACATACGCATCATCGGTAATGGTGCTGGTGTCCTAACAGCATAACATCAATAATGGAGTATGAAACATAATATAAGCATGCGATGCGATGCGAACCACAATAATGAGCGGAAGCTGAATACTAGACGCAACTATAACTAATCTGCATTAATCTAAAATAACCTCTACAATTGGTGCCTTTTGAAATAACACGAATCATGGGGTTTTGAAAATAGGGGCTACGGTGTTTTTATGAAAAGATACGTCTTTTGAAATATCCGTAGGATCCCTTGGGCTGTCTTTTAAAATACCCACGATTCGTTAGTTTTTGAAATAGGTAGGAGTCTAATCTAATCTAACAACCATCTTAAACTATACGGCTGAACTAACAAGTAGAGCTACGGGTGAGGAAACCGCCTAACATCTGAGTCGATACATATACATACATGTATATATATTAGTCGGTGATCCCGCCTCAATAATATCATATCCGATACCCTATCTATAATCAGACATCCCAAGTCAAGAGTGCGGATCAATCATCAAAATATAGCTTGTACGTAAATCCGTCGTACGGCATCCCAAATCTGGGTACGGGTCAATATCACATTCATCATACTATTTATCTGGTATCCTCTTTATCAAATGTCATGATCGGGGTACTGATCTACGTCTAGTACAATATTGATACCCTCAATGTATGCATGCAGGTGTAAGAATCACTACGTCAAAAGACCCGTTAAAACATCGTGTCGTATCTCGATACGAACCAAATCACATCACCGATCTCCTGGCCTCAAGCCCAATCTCATCGACTCATCTCAAATCCCAAATACTATCCTCAAATCCAGTATATAAACACATAGTCCCATACCCATGTGTAGATATACGCACCATCATATGCACTCTAATAAATGAAAGAATGAATGCAAGTATGTGTGTAAATGTATGTGTGAGTGCAACCACTACTCTAGGGTTCGCACTAAACCAAACCAATATATTCTTATCATCAAAATATCATTATTACCATCAATAACCCTAAACAACACATAATAAATATTCGTGTGTATACGTATTCGTATACATCACCACGGACTGCGGGGGTGCTATACGCCATCCACCCGACTTCTCCCCACAGATATAAATCTACTCACATTGCTTCTCGTGTGCCAAAGCCGATGTCGCTATCTTCACCTCCTTTGCCTCAACATCACGCGGGGTACCTACAAGTATATCACAATGCTAAAGCACATGAAAATCACATCGGAAACCAAAATAGCACACGCTACCCGCATAGGTAAAAACCTATCGACTCGCATGTAAACACAATCAAAATCCACTTGTCGTTGACGTCCAAACGCCACCCGACAGGAATGAATCACCAAATACCAAAATCCATGCCAAAACAAGTCCCAAATTATACACCAACATAGGAAAATCAACCCAGATTTCACCCTAGATGGAATCAGTCAAAACTAGACATACTCAGGGTCAAAACTAGAGGAAATGGGGGCATGCACAGAAAACGAAGCAATTCCTTAAAATAACTTATTTTAGAATTTTCCATAATTTTTCCCCATTTATCTGTATTTAATTATACCAGAATATTAAAATATTCATTAAAATAATATTAAATTATAAAATTTCCCAAAAATCATATTTTATTATTTTGAAGACGTTACAATCTACCCCCCTTAAAGAAATTCGGTCCCCGAATTTAAATTTAAACCCCCAAATACTAAAATATTTCAATACAAATTCCAAGTCATCGGGGTTCCGAAATCATCTATACATAAAACATCATAGCGCAATGCATGCGCATGAGTACTGAGCAGATAACTCAAAAGCAACACTCCATCAAGCATCCGCAATCATCGGAGTCATGATAACGACACAATGTCAAATCCAATACAAAATCAATATGATATGGACCAAGACTATACATGTAGACATCCAATCTATACATGTAAATAGCTGATGCAAATGTATGCCAAATCTTTTTAAGTCGCTGTGCGATGCGCGTAACACTGCACAGTGGCGGACGTTTCTCATAAGAAAATAACTATATATGTGTATATATATCCTTTGTTTAATAGGTACGTTCCGCCGTTTTGAAAACAGTTTAGAAGGGTTTCCTTGTTTTTAAAACGTTTCGTGTCATATCGGACACGTAGGTATATACTGAGACTATAGCTCGCTTTTCGGAAATCCCTTCGATAACTATCGATGCATGCAAAATATATCCAGGTACTGCCCACTGACTAGTCCTGCTCAGTATGAAAGCAAATATCCAACATCATAAAAATGTACTGCTCCAAAAGGAATAAATCCCAAAAATCACATAACACCACCCTGTGTGTCCGGTGCGCACGGAAATCAAAATCCATATATGTGCTAAACATGTGCACAAAACAACATCTAGGTGCAACGGGTGTGCACGAAGCATCTGTCATAGGCAACGTGTGCCTGGCAGCCAAAACAGGTGCATCTGACATGCACGAAGAATCTCGATTTAGTGCATCTGGTGTGCCCCAAAATCGTATCTCAAAACATGCGCCCAACATGCGCGAAAATCCAAATCGGTGCATCCATCATGCACGAATGAAAATCTAGACCCTGCGCACTCAATATGCACGGAATCACAAAATCCAATAGCAACGTCGAATATGCGTAAGTCCAGTCAAAAGCACGGAGTGCAAGAATCCACATCAATATCACAATCAAAATCGACATACCGAAAGGCATCAAATCGAAGTCAGGTGCAATCGTAATGCACAAAATATAAATCCGGTGCAACAAAGGCACGAAATATAAATCTGATGCGATAAACGCAAGAAACATAAAACTGGTGCGACAAATGCACGAAGTATAGAACTGGTGCATCCCATGCACAAATACCAAGCAATAACTCAAATACGTAAGCAGCAACACCAAGTGTATCCAGATATGAAGAAAATCATAAACGTGTGCAGCTGCGGGCACAAAACACATATCGATACACTACAAGCACATATAAGCTATACCGAGTGCAAAATCAAAACACTAAAATTACATGAAACTCTGCTGGAAGCGTAAATCAAATCACCAGCATAAAATAGGCATGAAATCGCAATCAACAGCTCAAGAGTAATAACTATGTACAAGGTATAAATACCCAGTAGGTGCAACCATGGTGCACAAAATCAAATATCATGAAACTCAGTCATCAAGACTAAATCATGTGAATAGATCGCCCAAAATACCGAAATCCAAAGCAACGGATACGTGATAATCAAATCACAAAATCACAAATCATAATTACCGTCGTCGATATACCATCCTTCAGGGTCAAGAAGGTACCGGAACATCCGATGCTAGCTGCGCAAGATATCTACTTGCCTCTTGCTCGCGGCTGGCGTCCTCTGCCTCTGGTTCCTGATCTTTCCTGTAGATTACCAATCTCGCAATCCATCGGCTCATCGGCCCGGTCAGGAGTACTGACAGGAACGATTCCGTTCTGGCACTTTCCTGGTCACCTTTCGGTCAATCCTCATGACCGCTCGTAAGGCAGCGTATCACTGGCGTCGGCCTCGGTCAATCTGAAGTCTCTCGCACGGACACGAAATCGCATATTCTGTAGCTTCATCATTCTGTAGAGGATGTCAGGCCGAACAGGTCCTCGGGAACACGTCCCAACCATCGGAGGAATACTCATCACTCGTCTGTCCCTGATCGATCTGCAACGCATCTGGGTAAGTTCCTTTATCCGAACATGGTCAACTACCTCGTCGACAATGCCGAACTCTGTCCTGCTGGGTGTGCGCAATACGACCACTCCTGGTCTAGGTCTTCTCGTAACGTACTCCAGAAAGGTCCTGTCGAGGTTCCTTTCTCAAATCTCAATCCTGCCGAAATGCCCGGAAGTCATCATCCAATGCTGAAGCTAAAGCTTATTCCGGAACGGCTGCATACCTATCGCGCTTCTCTCTGGAAGATACATCCATATACCACGCCTCGGGGTGCATATCACATCTCTAATGTCAGCGGAGTGGGACGTCATCTCGTCGAAATCTCGTACGAACTCTTTACTCCACCTTGCTCAATGTCGACTGATTCGGACTTAACTCATCGTGGCTACACGAACTGCGCTCCGACGGCTACGCTCGCATCTGGAGTCTCCCAAGCAGTGTCCCATCACGATATCCGAAAGATGTCGAACCATCCGATCGACTCGTCAGATCCTCATAATCCCCCAAGAGATCACATCATGGGTACAGTTTAATAGTATCGAGTACATGCCACAGCGTCGGTGGTCCAGCCGTAGAAGGGCAAACCCAAGCCTCACTAATGGCGCTGAGGAACCACCGCAAACCCGAAGGTTCAAAGGCTTTCACACGGTCATTAAGTCGAGTTAGGGTTTCATTCTTCTAGAGAGTCCATAGAATCACCTGCATGTCTTTCTGTATACTTTAAACTTGGAAAATGGGCTCCTGACATTCGATCGTCTCTATCGACTCTCAACGAACCTGCGTGAAGTCGTCTCTAGCTGGAAACAATCTATCTGATGACCTCGCATCGGTAAACAAACGAACCACCTGTCCTAGTCATTCATCCTCAGGTGACTAGCGACTCGCTATCATCTCTCTAAGTATATGCTCGCGCTGCAGTAGCTCCAACCATCTGGGCGACATCTCGTCATTTGCAGCAGCAACTGGCTTATTCGCCTGTACGCCGAACAGCGCCTCAATCCTCCAGGAAAGGCAATACATAGGCGGTCATCTCTGAGTCGGTCTGCTCTAGATCTGAGTAAGACTCTCCACACTGGAAATCTTCAACTCATCAGGGCCCGCTCCGGCGCAAAATCGGACGAATCACCTTCGTCTCTCAAATCGGGTAGACTAGCTATCATCTGTCTCATATCTGCCTGAAAGCTACGGCAATCTCAGCTCGTAAGCTTCGGAAGAGACATCCTGTCAATCTCAGCAACAGCTGGTCCATCTGTCTGCACGGTAGGCGACATCACAATCTCTGAGGTATGCTGTACATCAACAGTCCTCTCTCAACTGGCAGCTCTAACAATGGCCCGATCATCCGGTGCAAGACCAAGCACTCGCCTCCACTAGAGGTCACAATCACCAACACTAACTCGAGACGTTCCCATGTCACCAGAAAACACAATGGTCGGCCCTCGTACCAAACGAGCTCACACCGGCCGTAACCCTAGCAGCAGCCCAACTGCCCTCAAACATGGTGACAGGAACCTCAATCGAGTATCAAGGAGAGCACATCAATGGCAAGAAAGGAAACAACAGATCCAAAGTGGATACATGATCATGGGAAGGAACAGCATCAATAAAGGTATGATCATGAAACTAATAGAATCGGGGATCTCAAATGGATGTATAATCCTGGATATAAAGAGGATCACTGATCTCGAAAATATGTACATCCTAAGGTTCCTTAAGCGGAATGGCGTGTCGTAAGTATGCCGCGGAACATACCAACGGTACGTCACTCTACTTTAGTTACCTATTCCATCAACCAAGGGTCATCCTACACGACGAAAGTTCGGGTCTAATACCCCCTCGACCAAGTCTAAGTTCCGTAAGGTCAAGCCTAAGTTCCGTATATATATAAACGCCCTAGGCTCCACATAGTCAAACTTAGACTCGAACCAAGGTCAACCTAGCGCTCTGATACCAACTTTGTCACGACCCGAAAGAGCACGTGACTGGCCCTTGAACCATATGAAGTCTATAGGACTCCATCTGATCCAAGTAAGCCAAAAGCCCAGAAATCTAAAACCATTTTTAAGAATAAGTAAAGAAACTGGTTTAAAGAAGTGAAGAAAAACATGTTTGAAATCAAGGTTTTTAAATAACTAAGCCGAATATGCATTTTTAAAAACAGTACAGTCTTTTCTAAAAATTTCGGCAGAGTTTCTTTTGTAAAACTGGCCCCGAATGGGGTATAACAAGGATAACAATATATGCAATGATAAAGGCATCCCCAAGCGGGAGCTAGCTCTTCGTCAATCGACGGTCACCACCACACATGCAACAATAATATACAACGCCAAGTGGCGAGGATCAAATCCAAAAGAAAGCTCAAAAGCAACAAGAAAACCGCAACACTACTAAGCGCGACTCTATGGTCGAATAATACATCACTAGTCTAGGTCTGAAACAATATACGAGTTTTGGTTGATGGATATTCTAGATACAATGAATAATATAAATACAACGGCGGTTCTGATACAAAAGAACCCACCTATCCAAGCAAATCACCCAAAAGGAAGCAGTGTGCCAGAAATGCCGCTATAGAACTGTACGGCAAACCTGCAAGAACTGGGGCACAACGGGGGTGAGTTGCCAACTCGTGAATAGAAAGATATCTACAAGCAGAGATCGAATGCATGACCCAACCTAGGTCAATACGATCAGATATAAAGAAACCTCAATATGAATAAAGCTGAAGCATGCTAAACTGGCAATGTAATCTCTATACGTGAATGTAGTGCCAAGTGCTCGTGCTAGTGCCTCAGGTAATAATATGTCATGAATATGAGGTATGAATGCATGAAAGCAGAATACATGTAAATGAAGAAACTGTTTTCATAATTTAGTGAGATTTCCCTTGTATTTTTAGTTGAGGTATCATAATGAAATCAGCATAAAACAGTGCCTAGCATCGGCACAAAACGTAATCCCAATATCTCGATATCTCTGTATCACAGTCTCTGTACCTCGAAATCTCGAAATCCCAATGTCTCAATCATAATATCTAGGACGCCGTCAGTCCAGACCGGCCCCTACCATCCATCTCAAGACCACGACGGTATCCTCCGGATATCCGACGCGTCGGGTAAAATCACCGGTAGGTAGTGCTCCCCTGCCAGGCTCACATCGTCATCACCACGCGCTTCTTGCCCCGGGGTACCTTACCGGGTCCACCATGTACCCGAAACGGTTCATCCGTCTCCTCGAATCGGGTTTCCAAATCCATCAGCAAACTCATGGTGGACGACTCATACATCATGGGAAAACCGCACTTTTTATTTTAAAGAGAGAAAAGAAGTTTATATAAGTTTTGCGGTTTTCCCCCAAATCCAGAAAATCTCATGGAAATCCGAATCCAATCCTCAATAGCATGTAAACAGTGCATACAGGCATAAAAATCCATGAATAATAACATGCATGATGTAACAACTAATAATTACAATGTCTAATCTAGCATATAAGGCAAGTACACTAATATCATGTCTAAATTATTAGCTAACAACCTATGTCGATGCAATAATATTTTCTAAGGTGTACGTGACATGGCAATTACCGATGGAGATGTGTGTGAGCCGGCAAGTAAGTGTACGTGGTACATACGCATCATCGGTAATGGTGCTGGTGTCCTAACAGCATAACATCAATAATGGAGTATGAAACATAATATAAGCATGCGATGCGATGCGAACCACAATAATGAGCGGAAGCTGAATACTAGACGCAACTATAACTAATCTGCATTAATCTAAAATAACCTCTACAATTGGTGCCTTTTGAAATAACACGAATCATGGGGTTTTGAAAATAGGGGCTACGGTGTTTTTATGAAAAGATACGTCTTTTGAAATATCCGTAGGATCCCTTGGGCTGTCTTTTAAAATACCCACGATTCGTTAGTTTTTGAAATAGGTAGGAGTCTAATCTAATCTAACAACCATCTTAAACTATACGGCTGAACTAACAAGTAGAGCTACGGGTGAGGAAACCGCCTAACATCTGAGTCGATACATATACATACATGTATATATATTAGTCGGTGATCCCGCCTCAATAATATCATATCCGATACCCTATCTATAATCAGACATCCCAAGTCAAGAGTGCGGATCAATCATCAAAATATAGCTTGTACGTAAATCCGTCGTACGGCATCCCAAATCTGGGTACGGGTCAATATCACATTCATCATACTATTTATCTGGTATCCTCTTTATCAAATGTCATGATCGGGGTACTGATCTACGTCTAGTACAATATTGATACCCTCAATGTATGCATGCAGGTGTAAGAATCACTACGTCAAAAGACCCGTTAAAACATCGTGTCGTATCTCGATACGAACCAAATCACATCACCGATCTCCTGGCCTCAAGCCCAATCTCATCGACTCATCTCAAATCCCAAATACTATCCTCAAATCCAGTATATAAACACATAGTCCCATACCCATGTGTAGATATACGCACCATCATATGCACTCTAATAAATGAAAGAATGAATGCAAGTATGTGTGTAAATGTATGTGTGAGTGCAACCACTACTCTAGGGTTCGCACTAAACCAAACCAATATATTCTTATCATCAAAATATCATTATTACCATCAATAACCCTAAACAACACATAATAAATATTCGTGTGTATACGTATTCGTATACATCACCACGGACTGCGGGGGTGCTATACGCCATCCACCCGACTTCTCCCCACAGATATAAATCTACTCACATTGCTTCTCGTGTGCCAAAGCCGATGTCGCTATCTTCACCTCCTTTGCCTCAACATCACGCGGGGTACCTACAAGTATATCACAATGCTAAAGCACATGAAAATCACATCGGAAACCAAAATAGCACACGCTACCCGCATAGGTAAAAACCTATCGACTCGCATGTAAACACAATCAAAATCCACTTGTCGTTGACGTCCAAACGCCACCCGACAGGAATGAATCACCAAATACCAAAATCCATGCCAAAACAAGTCCCAAATTATACACCAACATAGGAAAATCAACCCAGATTTCACCCTAGATGGAATCAGTCAAAACTAGACATACTCAGGGTCAAAACTAGAGGAAATGGGGGCATGCACAGAAAACGAAGCAATTCCTTAAAATAACTTATTTTAGAATTTTCCATAATTTTTCCCCATTTATCTGTATTTAATTATACCAGAATATTAAAATATTCATTAAAATAATATTAAATTATAAAATTTCCCAAAAATCATATTTTATTATTTTGAAGACGTTACACATCCCCATGTCTTAATGTGATTAAGATAGGGTCTCTTCCCACACCACATCTCATATGGTGTAGTAGGTGTTGGAGATAGTGCCCTCAGATTCAATTATTCGATCACAGGCACATGATTACAATGATTGATGGAGGACCTATCCCGATAGGACAGTCTTACTCGTGATGATAGTATGCTATCTGGTTTACCTTTATCATCGTGTACTGCTTTAGGTGACCTGACAAGTCGCTATTACACGTTGATAGAGCCCCTAGGATTCTTGCTTGACCACCAGCAGTATGAGGGCGATCATATAAGTGGGAGCTGGGGTCTATAAGCATATCCTTAAATGGTCCCTAGTCGTGTGAGTTTCGAGACAGGGCATCGATACTCCAGAGTAGACTAGTGTATACAGTCGAGACCCCGACGAGGGGCGGTGGCCGGTCTCACAAGCCACTGGTGTCAGTTGGATCACCTAAGATGTATATAGGTGCTCATTGGGTTATGAGTACACCGGACAGGACTCGCCGGGAACATGCTAGTTGGTCATACACCAGACGTCAGATGGCAGTTCCCTGGTGACATGTGTGCAGGTTAGTTCATCGACCTGGGGATCATCATTTGTCTCGTGTGAGTTCCCACTGTACTTTGATTACTACTCTACCACGGCTCAAAGGAGTCGTGCAAACAGGTTTTAGTTGGGTACAGTCCCGAGCAACATGAAGGCAGTGAGCGCATCTTCAGGGGTTCGTCTCTCCCGGTATTGGGGGTGAGGTCGTGCTGTGTCTAGGAGAGCCATTACACGAAGCCCTCGGCCGAGGCAAGGAGATTTACTGGTAGGTATTCCAGTAGTATCTCAGGGTGTTCTGGGCTACACTCTGACACGACTTGTACCGCTTTTGGGGGTCTGACTTTTACCAACCCCCTAGGCCCGCCATGCGATACTCATAGACGAACGGACCGGACTGTACGGATATTGTCACTGACAGGCTGAGTAGGGTGTCAGGCTGAGTTCCCTCACAGACGTCCCTTTTAGTCAATACCTGGTAGCCAGTTACATATTGGCTTATACCTCTGACATGCTAGTGGTTAAATCCACAACCAAGGTGTTGACGAGTCTTTAGAGTCCCCCACATTCAGTTACTCAGCTTTTGGGCGAAAGGTTGTAGAGGCCGTATGGAGATATGGCAAGGTCCGATCAGATACGTGCGGTATTGAACGGATCAGGATCGGACAGTTTGTACTACAGGCCGTATGGTTATATGGCAGGGTTCGATCAGATACGTGCGGTATTGCACGGATCAGGATCGAACGGATATTACTAGCCGGCTTTGGTTTAAGCCGGATCCTAGTATAGTACAGTGTAGATTTTGTCTCATTGCATTTGTATTTCGGTCGGAATACAAATGCGGGTGTGTATGCACAGTATTGGGGTTTTCCTGTAATTTATTATAGGACCAGTTTTCTGGAGTTGCCAGTTTGCTTTTCGTTTCGGCCGATTTCCTTTGTATCGTTCATTGGCCGAAGATTGGTGGAGGAGGGCTTATTTGCATTGTTGCAAATAAGCATTTGTGGAGGTGTTCTTTGCATATATTTATATCATGATGGATTCATGATGGAGCCCATCCTTTGACTCTTTCTTTTCCATCATGGCTTGACTTTGCATACAATCATGGTGGTTGATGATTCTTGGTTGAGTATTGGTTTTGGGAGTGATCATTGTTTCTCATCATCACTTGCTTTTCATCCACCTCTTTGTCTTGACTCTCTCTCTCTTGTATGAGATGAGAATGGCTCCCATTCTTTTGTGAGACTCTCCCACTCTCTCATTCACCTCTCCACCATGTCATGGCTGGCCACATTGAGGGAGGGGGCTGTCCAAAATTCTTGGGGTGGGATTTTTGTTATTCTAGCTTTGTAAAATCACACATGTTTCATCTCCACAAGCTCATATTATTCCTCCACCAAAAATGGCAATCTCCACAACCCCAAATGAGACTTGAGTACTACATATTCTACAGCAAACCTTGGGCACGTCGACTAGCCAGCTTCGTGCCCGAGTTGCCTCGGCATTGAGGTGGGAGCCCGTAAAAGAAGTAGGCGATGTGGTGCACTTCCGGCGACGAGGAGGAGACCGGAGCTTCCGCAGGAGATCGGGACGGCGACGAGAAGACCGGAGGACTTGGATCAGTCGGTATATCTCTCTTCCCCATCTTGTAGTTAGCTAGGACTAATTAATGGTTCGATCCGGGTATTAGTGCGCGGCGGTTTGCCAGTTCAGTAAAAATTAAAGTTTATCACCGCTTCCGCATTTGGCCGTCGGATTGACGGCCGGGGCGCCGCCGTGCACTTACAGTAGTATCAGAGCCTCGCCATTAACTTAGTCTAGCTTTGTTTAATGTGTTTGCATTTCCGATCGATCAAAAAGTTCCAAAACTCCATTTTTTCTTGCATCAGTTTTCTGTCGAATTTTTTTTAAGTCCAAAAATTTTTCAGGTGATTGCAGAATGATGTACAGAGTATCCTAAGACCACTGGAAAATTTTGGTTCCCTGAACCCTCCGTACGACCGCGGAACCGCGGCCATAACCCCTTTTTGGCCGCGGTTCCGCCGCAGGTAGTTGGGTTCAGTTCACCATTTTTTTTCAGTGGGCTTGTGGGCTTAAAATAGGGGTTTTGGAATGTTAGATTTGGGCCCATAATTTCTGTGAGTGCTACAGTATTGCTTGGGGGCCCACTTGTTAAAATTTGATCGATCGTATATTTTAAACACATTATTTCACAGTATTTACATTATATCTGCGACCGTGAATGTTACTTGATCGGTAAATCCTGTCTAACTGCTATAGCTCGGTTAGACGGATTTGCGAACGTGACTTTCACGTTGATGTTCTGTTTTTGCTGTGATGTTGCGGATCGGTCGTGGGGGATAGCCTGGTTACAATACTAGTACAGTTTTGTTGTATTATGTACATTTGATATTGCGGGGCGAGCGTCCGACATGTGGACTGCCGTCACTGCCTGTTTGTATTATTATTTTGGGGCACGACCTGGTTGCGGTCGATGTACCCGTTGTATGTATATTTTACTTTCTGTACTAGGATTACCCCGCGGAGGGGTGCACGGATAGCCGGGTTCTAGAGGGCAACAAGCCCACATCTCATGGCATTGGGACGGAGGGGGCTTCACTCTAGAATTGGCGGGCTATTCGCTGCACTCGTAGGGGGTACAGGTTGACCCAGGAGGGGTGCCCAAGTTACCGGATTCCGTGAACTGCTGGGTGGTCCATTCACGGTGCTGAAGGGGGCTGCCTCGCTTCAGGTTTTAGCGGGTAACTTGCCGCGCCCGTAGGGGTCTAGGATTTCATTGCACAGGCTATCCACACGACCAGGGGAACGTCGGGTTTCAGTAGTGGCTCTGTGAAACCCGGGGATCCCAGATATCTGTATTGTTTCTGTGATGCTATTCATTCTCTGTGATGTTGCATTTTTTTCACGCCTTGAGCGAATATAATATATTGGTATATATAAGTAGATGTAGTATATGTTTTGCATCCGCGCTAGTCCAGTCCCCGCTCTGTCGTTAGTTAGCTAACCTAACGGGTAATGGCGGGACCCAGTGGCGAATGCGGATGGCATATACGCACATCAGTATATTTTCGTTCTTTTTGGTGTGATCAATTGATGGGACTGCATTGATTCGGATCAATGCAAGTTAAAAAAAAAAAAACCTAATCTGATGTTGTTGGAACACTTTTCAAAAAGCTGTTATTGCAAGGACGTTCACTTTTGTTTTGCATCGTGATATTCAGTTGGAATATCCTGCTCCTCAGTCGACGAGGCAAGGGCCGAGATCCCTTCACCGGGAGTGACCCCTTGGACAAAAAGTTTGCGTCAGGGCATTAACTTCACTATAGACGATTACTTTTGCTTTGCATCGTGGTATTCAGTTGGAATATCCTGCACCTCATTCTACGGGGAAAGAGCCGAGATCCCTTCACCGGGAGTGACCTCTTTAGCGAAGGTTTTCGTCACTATATTTTTAAAAAGCTATCAGTTCCTTCAACGATATCAAGTTCTTTACGTTAAAGGTTTTCGCCAGAAACCATTCGTAGCCCTCCGTCGTTTCATATGGGTAGTCAATAGTATTCAAGCTGTGTTTGTTGGCCAAAGTCAAGGCACAGTGTTTGGTAGCTGTTGGTTATTCATATGCAGCATAGATAGATGCGTTGGTTTGGAACAGTCGTATAGCCTTGTTGGCCAAAGTCAAGGGCTTGTGCGGGTGGATTCGAATCAACCTGGAGAATGACGGGTAGAACTTGACATGTGACTTATGATTTGTTGGCCAAAGTCAAGGTCATAAGAGCATGGGGCAGAAATCACATCGGGAGTTTCAAAAGAACTGAAACTTGCCAGATATGCGCATACCTTCTGGAGTGTGATGACGTGAGCGGATTCCGTCACGTTATCATGCAATGATAGTTGGATCCCGATTCCCACTGATGAGTTAGTTTACTCCTCTGGTGACCCCGACTAATTCTTTTTTCAGGTTTGGAGGAGAATTTGACGGTACAGTGGGAGGTTTCCTGATTAGATAAATTGGTAACCATTCTGATCTAGGTTAGAGTGCACGCTGAGTGTTTCTTTTCTCTCTCTCTTTGGCAGCGACCATTGACCCGACCCTAAGACTATGACTCAGTGACCAAATTAACCGAGCCTTCTTAAACACTGGCTTTTGGATTGTCAGAGTTGCAAACCAAACTTGCCACTCCTACTTTTACCCTTTTCTCCAGGACACCCCGTATTGCTACAAACGTCCACTTCCATTGGACAAAACCATCGTATGGTTAGATACGAACTCGAAAGAATTTATTCGAGGATGGTTTCAGGTTCTGGAGAAAACGGATAAGGTTTATTCAGTTGTCTTTTCCTTTTACCTTCTCTCAAGTTGTGAGTACTCCTTGGTTTAGGAGATAGTACACATGTTACGCAAATTGGATAGTCTTCTTCCAAACCTTAGGCTGGTGCCGACCGGTAGGGAATGAAGAAAACCAATTAGCATAACGATGGTGTGCAGAAGGTATTAAGTTAAGACAAAGCAAGGGATTAGTAAGAGGGCAAAGTAAATTGCGACTGCTATTCACGACCAAACCAAGTATTTCTTCGCCAATCCTAAAATCACCTTTGTATTTCTCCAGGACACTCCGTATCACTACGAAGATCCACAGTTTATTGGATACTCCATCGTATGGTTATATACGAACTCGAAAGGAACTTGTTCCAGTTCGGGGATGGATTCTGGTTCAGGAGAAATAGGAATAAGGTTTATTCAGTTGTCTTTTATCCTCACCTCCTCTCGCATTGCGAGTGTTCCTAGGATTGGGACAGTACACCCATTATGCTTATTGGATAGTCTTCTTCCAAACCATAGGCTGGTGCCGAACGGTAGGGAAGGAAGAAAACCATTTGGCCTAAAGGGGTGTGCAGAAGGTAATGACTAAAGACATATGAAGGGATTTGGAGAGGTGGCAAAGAACTATACGGTTACAGTCGTGAATCTGGAAGAGGCATTACTAGGAATACCGGAATACCCCATCGAAACATTTCAATGTTTCAGCTTCACTGTGTACTGTTAAAAGAAAACTGATTTCCCGATTAGATACTTACTCCAGGGTATGTATTTACCAGGTTTGATTCTCACATCTGTATGGTTTTACAGATGATGAGTGGGAGTAAGTTATTGGAAATTGGGTGATCATCCTCATTATATCGGGATTCGTTGTAATCGGTGATATTTGAGGAAATCACCTGGGCTGCTTGCCAGTCGGCAAATATTTGGTTTTGAATATCCGCAGTTATGCACCAATTTCAAATTGATATATCTGTACGTCTATTTTCATAGAGTGAGATATACCTTTTTGAAATTATGTCTGTGACATTTACCTATATCAGTGGATGGTTAGGTAAGGAGCATTAAACAGCGGTGTAATTCTTCTTAACCATAAGTACAGTTTTCAACCTACGACACACAGTGAATGAGTTATCAGACTCAAGGGACTTATACAGAGTATTGTATGTTGTCCAGGGTCCATAAGGACAGAGGGGTTGGTCCTCGTACTATATTCGGTTTACTTATGACTTCTCTAGTTTTTAGACAGGTGTTTCGTGGAAACACAGGGTCCGAATTTTGAGAAGTTATAGGTATTTGAATAGAGTAGAGAACCAGGTGTAGCAAGTATCGGGATTCTTCAAAAAGATCGAAGATGTAGATACTTGTGTAAGGTATTCAGTTGATAGTAATGATAAAGAGATCTTGCTTCTCTTTCAGGTTACTCATAATTGGAAATGCTCCTAAGTTGTGTAACGCTGATCAGCCTCCTTCCATTTAGCTGACATGCACTAGATATAGCTGCATGATTTGAATCTGGTTCAATTAAATCAGTGCCTCTAGTCCTATATGGGATATAGAACAGTTCGTATCTTAACGATGTTAAGGTACGGGGAGTTGTCCGGTTTATGATTAAAACCAGACACTGGACAACTCAAGGCACGTTTCTGTAATGGCTGTTTGTGGGTTGACCAGGCCATGACGAGGGTTGACTTTCTACCATCTGGATGAACAATAGCAATATTGTTCTAAACTCGCCACAGTTTTATTAAAAATGGATTTCTTTTTCAGAAAACAGTAGTGGGAGTATGGTAGAACTGGAAGTGATTCCAGAACCACAAACGATTACTGAAGATTTGATAAGGAACCTAAAGATTCAATCTGGATTGACATTCCATTGGCCACTCCGCAGATAAGGTGGGTAACCTCAGGCACCCGAGAGGTACTCCGGTAGCCTCAAGGACGGTGACAGGGAGGTTCTTGTTTACCCACACTTACCATTGCTGTTGTTCCAGGCTGCGAGACCCGGCGGGAGGATGAGTATAGCGTCGTTCTAAACTAGTTTTAGAAGTGTACGTCTATATGACTCTGCCAGAGGGTTGTCGTAGTCAGTGGGAACAGCGGAAGCATTGGTGGACAGTTGGCTTATGTCTATTTATAGACTAAAGCAGATATAGCGGAGATAGATCATCAATTTCTGATGTGACAGTCATAGGTTTGACTTCATCAGAATAGGGGATGGATCTGTTGAGAAGGTAGTAGGGTGTGATGTCATGGTATTTGGATGACATATACAGAGTAGGAAGTGATATTCCTACACTACAATCGGTTATACTTTGGTCGTCACACAGTGGTTTCTCCACACAGGACTTGGATATTATATCAGACATACTGGTTACTAGATCTATGGTTTTAGATCTAGATTTGGGTGGTTTCCCAATTAAGGGTACTTAGACATCATTCTAAGAGTATTTAGAATGGACGACTCCTGGCACGGTAGTGTACCTGCAGATAATGGAGTCACCCTCTCTAAAGGTGTCTTACAGACTAAAGGGAAGAGGGATGCGCATGATTGACAGATCACTTGCTCAGGTAATTGAGTCAATCATGAGATGTCAAGTACCACACCAGATATTGTTCTTGCACTAGATGCAATAAGTTGACATTGATCCAATCCTGGAGAAGCAGTCGGAAGCAGTTTTAGAACATAAGTGGATGTTCTAGGGATATGATAACGACAGCCTCATTCAAGAGACAGTTATCATTCCAGGCTTCCAAGGTGACATGGACGACAAGGTGGTTGTCAGAGTTATAGTTTTTCCTTCTGATGAGGGACAGTATTTTGGACAGGTGGTCTAAGGCAATACTGAGGGAGTCATGGCGCAGGATACTGATTAAGTTCAGTTGACGATACAGTCTAAGAAGTTTGGATTTGGAGTTCATTTATGAGCTAGGTCCCATCAGACATCCAGACACATTCTAAGACAGGTATTGCTCATTTCGGGAGATGGGTTTCTCCGCGAACTTGAGATATAGAGAGACATAGAAAGAGACATCAAGGAGGATCCACTCACTAAGGCTGTTCCTCGAACGCAATAGTTTCGCAAGCGAGCTTTGTGAGACTGACTAGTAGAGGAGTTGGGTGTTCGATATCACACTGCTGTGAGTATGCGACATCGCAATAATTAGCCTTGAGTGCAAGTGGGAGATTGTTGGAGATAGTTCCCTCAGATTCAATTATTCGATCACAGGCACGTGATTACAATGATTGATGGAGGACCTATCCCGATAGGACAGTCTTACTCGTGATGATAGTATGCTATCTGGTTTACCTTTATCATCGTGTACTGCTTTAGGTGACCTGACAAGTCGCTATTACACGTTGATAGAGCCCCTAGGATTCTTGCTTGACTACCAGCAGTATGAGGGCGATCATATAAGTGGGAGCTGGGGTCTATAAGCATATCCTTAAATGGTCCCTAGTCGTGTGAGTTTCGAGACAGGGCATCGATACTCCAGAGTAGACTAGTGTATATAGTCGAGACCCCGATGAGGGGCGGTGGCCGGTCTCACAAGACACTGGTGTCAGTTGGATCACCTAAGATGTATATAGGTGCTCATTGGGTTATGAGTACACCGGACAGGACTCGCCGGGAACATGCTAGTTGGTCATATACCAGACGTCAGATGGCAGTTCCCTGGTGACATGTGTGCAGGTTAGTTCATCGACCTGGGGATCGTCATTTGTCTCGTGTGAGTTCCCATTGTACTTTGATTACTACCCTACCACGGCTCAAAGGAGTCGTGCAAACAGGTTTTAGTTGGGTACAGTCCCGAGCCATATGGAGGCAGTGAGCGCATCTTCAGGGGTTCGTCTCTCCCGGTATTGGGGGTGAGGTCGTGCTGTGTCTAGGAGAGCCATTACACGAAGCCCTCGGCCGAGGCAAGGAGATTTACTGGTAGGTATTCCAGTAGTATCTCAGGGTGTTCTGGGCTACACTCCGACACGACTTGTACCGCTTTTGGGGGTCTGACTTTTACCAACCCCCTAGGCCCGCCATGCGATACTCATAGACGAACGGACCGGACTGTACGGATATTGTCACTGACAGGCTGAGTAGGGTGTCAGGCTGAGTTCCCTCACAGACGTCCCTTTTAGTCAATACCTGGTAGCCCGTTACGTATTGGCTTATACCTCTGACGTGCTAGTGGTTAAATCCACAACCAAGGTGTTGACGAGTCTTTAGAGTCCCCCACATTCAGTTACTCAGCTTTCGGGCGAAAGGTTGTAGAGGCCGTATGGAGATATGGCAAGGTCCGATCAGATACGTGCGGTATTGCACGGATCAGGATCGGACAGTTTGTACTACAGGCCGTATAGTTATATGGCAGGGTTCGATCAGATACGTGCGGTATTGCACGGATCAGGATCGAACGGATATTACTAGCCGGCTTTGGTTTAAGCCGGATCCTAGTATAGTACAGTGTAGATTTTGTCTCATTGCATTTGTATTTCGGTCGGAATACAAATGCGGGTGTGTATGCACAGTATTGGGGTTTTCCTGTAATTTATTATAGGACCAGTTTTCTGGAGTTGCCAGTTTGCTTTTCGTTTCGGCCGATTTCCTTTGTATCGTTCATTGGCCGAAGATTGGTGGAGGAGGGCTTATTTGCATTGTTGCAAATAAGCATTTGTGGAGGTGTTCTTTGCATATATTTATATCATGATGGATTCATGATGGAGCCCATCCTTTGACTCTTTCTTTTCCATCATGGCTTGACTTTGCATACAATCATGGTTGTTGATGATTCTTGGTTGAGTATTGGTTTTGGGAGTGATCATTGTTTCTCATCATCACTTGCTTTTCAACCACCTCTTTGTCTTGACTCTCTCTCTCTCTTGTATGAGATGAGAATGGCTCCCATTCTTTTGTGAGACTCTCCCACTCTCTCATTCACCTCTCCACCATGTCATGGCCGGCTACATTGAGGGAGGGGGCTGTCCAAAATTCTTGGGGTGGGATTTTTGTTATTCTAGCTTTGTAAAATCCCACATGTTTCATCTCCACAAGCTCATATTATTCCTCCACCAAAAATGGCAATCTCCACAACCCCAAATGAGACTTGAGTACTACATATTCTACAGCAAACCTTGGGCACGTCGACTAGCCAGCTTCGTGCCCGAGTTGCCTCGGCATTGAGGTGGGAGCCCGTAAAAGAAGTAGGCGATGTGGTGCACTTCCGGCGACGAGAGGAGACCGGAGCTTCCGCAGGAGATCGGGACGGCGACGAGAAGACCGGAGGACTTGGATCAGTCGGTATATCTCTCTTCCCCATCTTGTAGTTAGCTAGGACTAATTAATGGTTCGATCCGGGTATTAGTGCGCGGCGGTTTGCCAGTTCAGTAAAAATTAAAGTTTATTACCGCTTCCGCATTTGGCCGTCGGATTGACGGCCGGGGCGCCGCCGTGCACTTACAGTAGGCACAGTCTTAGTTGGAACTCGGTTCAAAAGGTATACAGCTGATTCTAGTGCATATCCCCAGAATGATCGCGGTAACTCGGCGTTACTCATCATGGACCGTACCATATCCAATAGGGTTCGGTTCCTTCTCTCCGATACACCGTTATGTTGCGGAGTGTATGGAGGAGTAAGCTGAGAGAGAATTCCGTTCTCTTTTAAGTAGTCCAGGAACTCGGCACTCAAGTATTCACCACCTCGATCCGATCTTAGAATCTTGATACTTTTGCCGGTTTGTTTTTCTACTTCATTCTTATATTCCTGGAATTTTCCAAAGGCTTCGGACTTATGTTTCATTAAGAAGATATAACCGTACCTTGAAAAGTCATCCGTAAAAGTAATGAAGTAAGAATAACCGCTTCGCGCATGTGTAGACATTGGACCGCACACGTCGCTGTGTACGAGTCCCAAGAGCTCGCTCGCCCTTACTCCGTGTCCAGTGAACGGAGTCTTTGTCATCTTTCCTTTGAGACAGGATTGACAAGTGGCATACGATTGATATTCGAACGGATTCAAATATCCTTCAGTATGTAACTTTATCAACCTTCTCTCATTGATGTGACCCAGTCTACAATACCATAAGAAAGTCTTATTTATTTCCGGAGACTTTCTTTTGTGTGTATTCTGGACATTGAAAATATGTGGTTGGTTTAGTACGTATATACCATTGCTTAATGTACCTGACCCAATCAGAACTTGATTAAGGTGAATGTTAACAACATTACTTACAAATGCAAATTCATAACCTTCTTTAGAAATCAAAGATACAGAAATGATATTACAAGTTGCGTTGGGTACAAAAAAGCAATTACGTAAAACCAAAACATGTCCATCTGACATTCCCAGGTGATAGTCCCCCACGGCCTTAGCATCCATGCTAGCTCCGTTTGCAACTTTGAGGGTCATGTCACCTGCCTTCAAAACCCTACGGTTTCTCAACGCCTGCAAAGAATTACAGATATGAGATCCTGATCCGGTATCCAATACCCAGGAAGTAGAGTTTATTGATAGACAGTTTTCAATAACATACACACCTGAAGCTGAAGCCACAACTTGCTTCAGTTCCTGTATCCTGGCTTTCCAAGCCCTGCAATCTTTCTTCCAGTGACCACTCTTATGACAGAAAAAAGCACTCTTCTTTATCCACAAGCCTTCCCGCTACCTTTATTGCTTTTGCTTTTCCCTTCGTATCCACTTTACTAACACCGCCCCTTGGTTTGGCGGAGGCTTTCTTCTTCTTTCCCTTGGCTTTCTCCTTGGACCTAGAAGATGAAGATCCTCCTACAAACAAAGTGGATGTTTCCCTACCTTTCTGTAGGGTGCCCTCTGTACTCCTCAGCATGTTGAGGAGCTCTGAAAGTTCAACTTCTTTTTCTTGCAAGTTGAAGTTCAGTATAAACTGGGCGTAAGTGGAAGGAAGGGACTGGAGAATCAAGTCCGTATAGAGCTCATTCTCCAATGTGGTCCCAAGTTCCGTGAGCTCCTCAATAAAGCCAATCATCTTAAGCACGTGTTCTGCTACCGATGATCCGATGGCCAACCTTGCCGAAAATAACTTCTTCGACACTTCGTATCTTGCGATACGAGATTGCTCTCCATACAGTTCTTTTGTATGGAGAAATATGGATTCGAGGTCCATATTCTCGTGCCTCCTCTGATGTTCGTTGTCCATAGAGGCAAGCACGCGGCACTTGGCCTTCGCGCAATCGATCTCCCAGGTCTTGCGGATTTCCCTATCCGCGATGCTGGTTTTGGGACCTGGGACAGGGGGAGCTTTGGTGGTAAGGAGATACCCCAACTTGTCATAAGTGATTGCCATTTTGACATTCCTGAGCCAATCTTTGTAGTTTGTCCCTGTCGGTATGTTTTTATCTAGTAATAACTTAAGTCTGGTCATGATGATTGGTCGCTGCAATTAGGAGAGAGAGAAGAAACACTTTAGCATGATGCTCTTGCAAGTTTAGAGTGGTTTTTAATTTGTCTAAACAGGATGGCTCCCACAGTCTCTCGAATCCCTCCTCAAACCAAAAAGGAAGAATTGGTCAGGATCAATCTCTTCGCGAAAGCGTTGGAAAACCTCCCTCGAAGTACCGACACCAGCCTGGCCGTTCCCCCAAACCAACACATCTATCTATGCTGCACATGAATACCTAATAGCCACCAATCACTATGCCTTGACTTTGGCCAACAAACATAGCTTGAATACTATTTACCATCCATGTGAAACGACGGAGGGCTACGAATGGTTTTGGCAAAACCGTAAACGCAGTGAACTTCATATAATCGATGGAACGAGATAGCTTTTAAAAGGAGTGGTTCAAGCTCCGCATTTAAAAGTTAGTTTTTGAAAAGAACCAAGTGGTTTTCAAAGTGTTCCAACGACTTTTACTTGGTTTATTTTTCTTGCATTAGTTCTTTTAATGCGTGTTTTTCTTGCATTAGTTATTTTAATGCGTCCCATCATTTAATCCTACCATTGCAGAAAATAACCAAAATATGACGTACGCTTATGCCATTCGCATTCGCCACGGGGCCCCGTCATTACCCGTTGGTTACTTAACTAACGACAGAGCGGGGGCTGGGCTAGCGTGGCTGCAAAACATAAGCAATGCCTAAATAATATCATATATAGATATATTGCAATGATAGCCATTTCAGATCACAGATGAATACATTGGATATACTAGGAATCCGCAATTCGTACGAGCCTGTAACGAAAAGCGGATTACACGGTCGCGGTGAATAGCCAATACCCCACCCTAGACCCCTACGGGTGCGGCAAACTACCCGCCAAATATCCGAAGTGGAGCAACCTCCCTCAACGACGTGAGTAGGCCACTCGGCACTTCGAGATACCCGGTAGTTTGTGCACCCCACCTTGGGTCTATCCTAGGAGCAAAAACAGTAAAAAGAAATTATACAATGACGGCTACAACCCCGCCCCGGTTGTGCGGCCAAAAATAATATTACATCAATTTACATATTACATGAATTGAAAGAAAAGAAAACTCTCATCTCATAACAGCCGGCTATTCACCCGCGATGATCCAAAGAATTCATATACACATACCATCAACATTACATATCACAGATTTGTATAGCACTAATCGACATATAGCGATTAGCAGACGTTCAATACAAATATCACATCACAGATAAATACCCGTCAGCTTAAGTCTTTAGAAACTCGATCAAAATACGGTTTTTAAAGCCCTAAAAACAAATTTTTCTTTCTGGAAAATCTGGGCTGAAAAAACATATACCAAAAAACCCAAAATACCCCATAGAACAAACTGCAGTGAAGAAGATCCAGAGAGGAGCTAAATCGGCCGCGGAACCGCGGCAATAGCAAGCTATTGCCGCGTTTCCGCGGCGGTTTGATGGGTTCTCTGGACTATTTTTCTACAGTAGACAATAAAAACCCTGAGTCGATTTTTAAAGTACTGTATGACTTATCATTTGTCCAGCACTTTAAAAATTGACAGCAAGTTTGATATCGGGGTGTATTTCGCGACTTTTTCTCCGATCGAAATTCTAGTTACTATGCTAACATGTTAGGTAGTGTTTAACCAGGCTCTGATACCACTGTAAGTCCATGCTACCTCTCCCGGTACTTACGAGCATGCGGAATTTGGTGAAAAACAATTTTCTAGAGGCGGTAACATGGACTCAAAACGGATCTTTGTTAAACTATCTACCTAACAACCTAACTAGGAGTTGTTAACTACTTGGTTAAAGGGTATACCTTTCTTTCTTGAACTCCTTCGTCTTCAACTCTCGATGGTGTACGGATCGGCTTCACCCCGCCGTCTCCTTGCGCCGAAGATCGATCCACCCGAAAGCTTCTACCTTTGGCTTCTTCTTCGAACTTTGAAGAAACTAGTTCACTCGGTTTGCTAAACCTTGTGAACTAGAGTGAGTAGAGAAGAGTGTGTTGGGATTTTTCTCTATGGTTCTTGCTTCTCAACACATGAGACAAGTGAACCATAGACTAGAGAGAGGAAGAGGGTGAGAGCTCAAAAACAAGAGAGAGAATGGAAAATGAGAGAATGAGCAAGACTTTTCTCTCTTTGCTCTCATAATCCAAAGCCATCATAACCAATAATAGCAATCAAGTACTATGTGATGGTTTAAGTCAAAATAGCCATATCATTTTATGCACTCATTTTGCACAAGATAAACAAGCAAGCAAAAGTCTTTGCTATGAAATGATAGCTATTGTCATGATGATGGTCAACTAGTCCAACCTAGTCAACCGGTCAATAAAGTCAACAAGTTAACAAAGTCAACCCCTCAACAACCATGTCACCATAATACTTAATTAATATTATTGTTAATCATATATCATATTCTCATTAGGGTTGAGCAAAAAGTCAACAGTCAACAACCCTAAAGAGAATCCTCTGCCTCTGTCTCTCCGTCAACTGTGCATACATACCCGCATCTGCGTTCCAAGGAACACGAATACAAACGAGATAAAACCAATCCCAAAACGTATACTAGGATCCGGCTTAAACCAAAGCCCGCTAGTGTTAACTGTCCGGACACTGTACGTTCACAAGTGCACGGATGTGACCGAACCCTGTCGCAAAACCATGCGACCTGTCGCAAAACCATGCGGCCTCTACTCTTTTGCCCATAGGCGAATAGCTTTCTGTGTGGGACTCTAAAGACTCGACACTACGCTGGCAGTGGGTTTAACCACAGACCGCAAGCGGCACTAGATGTGCGTAACGGTCCCCAGGTAGATGCCGACAAGAAGACTGACGAGGTGAAACCCATCTGAACTCCTACTGAGTCTGACTGTGACAATCTCCATACAGTCCGGTCTGTTCATCTGATACATCGCATGGCGGGCCTAGGGGAGGTAAACGTCAGTCCCCTAATAGCGGTACAAGTCGTGTCGGAGTGAAGCCCAGATCACCCTGAGATAACACTGGAAGCCTACCAGTATATCTCGCTTGCCCTGGCCAGGGACTACTCGTGTAATGGCTCTCCTAGACACAGCGTGATGTCAACCCCCAATACCGGGAGAGACGAATCCTGTTTAACCGTCACTGCCTCCAAGTTCTTCCGGACTGCACCCAACTACTACCTGTTTGCACGACTCCTTTGAGCCGTATTAGGGTAGTAATCTAAGTACAGTGGGAACACACTCGAGGCGAAGTGACAGTGTCAAGTCAGCGGACTAAGCTGTACTCATGTCACCTGGGAACTGATAACTGACGATAGGTATAGTACCAACCAACAGTTCCCGATGAGTCCTGTCCAGTGTACTCGTAACCCAACGAGCACCCGCATACTATCTCCAGTACGACGTACTGATGGCTGTGGGACAGACCATCTCCCATACTGGGATGAGAAGCGCATACGCTAGTCTACTCAGGAGTATCGATGCCCTGTCTCGATAGTCCTGCGACTAGGGACCTGCATAAGGATGTTCTTATAGATTACCCAGCCCCCACTAGTGTGACTGCCATCACAACGCTGGTAATCAAGCAAAGATCCTAAGGGCTCCACTAATGTGTATAGGTGATATACTAAAATAAACACATGTACACATTGAAGTAGAAACAAACCAAGTAGCATACTACTATATTGAGCAAGATTGTTTATACAAGGTGAATATCCCAAGATTCCATTAAGTAATATACAAACTAGTATGATACAGTAATGGCCTCTAGGGCATATACACTAACATAGTGTACCATTAGTAATAAGTATATACACATATGAGACATAGCTACATGTACATCTGGCATACATACATATACCTGGAGGGTATTATAGATAGGTATAGTGACATACCTTGCTACAGATACTTTTACATCATACATACTTATATATGGACACACATATCTTGCTATACCGACATGGTTACACTTACCTTGTTATAGCTACACGTTCACCTGTATATGATGTTGCATCTGATTTTGGAGAAATCAGGAACCGCATGATATATTTAATAACTTGTTGCAGTTAAATACCGGTTTTCCTTTATATGCTCATATTACTGTTTCATGGTTGCATATATTACATCCATGGATTTCATATAATGTCCTCTGATATTTTTACTCCTAAGTATATATAACAGTGGAATGGAACGCTGTTATATATGCCTATACACATATATTAGTGGAATGGGACGTTAATATGTGTATTGATTCATGCATTTATACTTATTCATTACTTGATGTTTTCTGGATTTGAGGATCGTGGTGGTTTCATGAAATTATGCAAGTGTTCTTATTCTTTACTTGATATTTGGATGCATCCACTCAGAGATTTGTTTTAAACCGATACGTAGATCACGGGTGTCGATGCCGGACACTTACGATTCAAGGAACGTATATACCGATACATGGAACACAAGTGTCGAGGTGAGACACTTGGGTTTCGAGGAACGTATAGATATGAGAAAGATCGATACGTGGATCACGGGTGTCGATACCGGACACTTACGATTCGAGGAACGTATGGATATGAGTATTTTTGTGTCGATGCTAGACACTTGTTTCATGATATTTTTGGGTGTCGATGTTGGACACTCACTTTATATGGAAACTTACTTGATATTGGATTCAGGATATATGAGATTTACTTGATATTGGATTCAGGATATATGAGATTTATTTGATATTATACATTCAGGATTTGTGAGACTTACATGATATGAGAGCCAATTTGGGGGCTAATTTGAGGAAATTGGGATTTGGATTGTCTTGGTGGACTTTGGTCCTACCACGATGTCAGGATTCCGTGGAAATGACATGTTTCATCCCATACTTCGCATTTATTATTTATGCGCTGCTTCATGTATTAGTTGTATCTGCTAGAGTACCTTTCATGACTGTTGCATATATACATTGTCATATTATCGCTTCATGTATTAGTTGTACCTGATAGAGTACCTTACATGATTGTTGCATACAGATTGTCATATTACTGCTTCATGTATTAGTGATACCAGCTAGTGTACCTTTCATGACTATTGCACACATATGACTTTTATTGCTATTAGTTGCTTATGTTAGATTCGCGCTGTACGTGCATACTTGCGATTACCTGCATATGTTATTTACTATTCACGAGTTGGCAACTCACCCCCGTTGTGCCACAGTGTTGCAGGTTGTTCCCCAGAGTAGTCGAGGCAGGCTATTCATCTATCTTATCATCTTTTGTTGCGGATACTGCATCAGCTCACAGTGTGCAGTTTGCTTAGGTGGGTTTTGTGGTTATTTGTTGTTGTATTGTATATTCGTTGTATCCTTGTACTCTCCATTTACTATTTTCATGTTGACTTAGAGACTTGAGGTGAGGACGATATTGTATATTTTGTGACTTGGTTGTCTTTTATACAGTTTCCTTTCTATCTTCTTTTATTTCTTCGCTAAGGCGTCGTATATCTGTTGTGGTGGTTATTTTCCGCCTTTTGGCGTGGATTTGCTCCCGTTGGGAATGCTTTACTTTATATTTATATTGTACCCATTTTTGGGGTTGGTTTTTACAAAGGAGGTGCTGCCGAAATTTTCAAGAAAGCAAATTGGACTTAAAGAATTTATACTTGAGATTTTCAAAAGTTTAAACAATGTTTCTTATCTTTTCTTGTCTTTTAATGGTTTAGATTTCTGGGTTTTGGCTTTCTTTTACTGCGTTACGCCTATAGACGTTGCGTAGTATTAGGGCCGTCACGTGCCAATTTCGGGTCGTGACAAAGTTGGTATCAGAGCGCTAGGTTTTACCTTTCGGAGTGTAGGATGACCTTGGTATGATGGAGTAGGTAGCTTAAGCAGAGTAACGTAGTGTGTGTATGTCCGCGGCATACTCACGATGTGGTACTCCGCCTAAAGCGACCTAAGTACAAATTGCTTGAAATTCCTTCCTTGATGATTCATATCCTTGTGATTCGATTCCGTGTTCATATCGAATCTTATTTCTATTTATAGCCTTTGTCGCCGATGACTATGGGGACTCAGAGTGATGCACCGAGGGCCGAGGTCAGGATTGACTCGGGTAGGACGAGGACTGACCAGGATGGCACGCTCGTTGCAGAAGAGCTGATGGATTCGCCTTCGACAGATAGTATCGCTAGGCTTGTGGCAGAGATGTTGGACATGCACCAGAAGATGAGTTCATTAGTTGAGGCCATTCGAGCGTAGAGACAGGAGGTTATCACCCTTGTTACCCAGTTGTTCCTTGCAATCAGCATGTAGCATTCCGTCACCTGCATAGCACCAGTGGATGCAGCCCCAGTTGACGAGACACGTATTCCAGAGACTTTGAGAGTTCCGGAACCGTGGAGGACTCGTACAGGTGTACCAGCCCAGAGACAGAGGCTTAGTCATCGAGATAGATTTCGTGACCATCGCGGGAGTAGCAGAGGCTTGGGACGAAGACAGTCGTTCAGCTCTCATCCCCGGGAGGGTCAGCAGTCATCGCGTGGATGTTTTCGATGCGGGAGCCTTCATCACTTCGTCAAACATTGTTCCTTAGCACCGCGTCAGGCTTATGTGCAGAGAGGTCATGGTCGAAGAGGATTCGCTCAGAGGGGACAGGTTGGAAGAGAAGGATTTCATCCAGTTGCGGGTAGGGGGCAGACACGAGAGTTTGCTTCTACTCATCGGGATGCGCGGGCGTCCAATGCAGACTTTTCAGGTATTCTAAATCCGTATGTTCTGTTGATGTACTTGTTTTCTTTACACACTTGTGCCGTAGTTGGGACGAGAGTCGGTTAGCTAAATCAGCCGTTTGATGTGGTAACTTCTGTCAGCGATTCTTTTCTTGCACGACACGTAATTCAGTCATGTGCCAATCGGATAGGAGATAGAGATTCGTCCGTCGTTTTGATCCTTCTAGAGATGTTGGATTTGACGTTCTCCTGGGCACGGACTGGTTACTTATATGCTATGCGTCTGTGGACTGCCGTGAGAAAACAGACAGGGTTTGTTTTCCTGACGAGTCAGTTCTTGTTGTGCATGGGAGGGCAGTGGTGCCGCCTCACACAGCTTGAATTCAGCCTTTTTCGCTAGTCGGCTTTTGAGGAGAAGATGTCGAGGATTCTTGGCGTTCATTCGTGATACCGGAGCCATGGTGGGTTTGTTGGACCGGCTTTCCTTCGTGCGAGAGTTTTCCGACGTTGTTCCAGATGAGCCGGCGAAGCTTAGGGAGCTTAAGGATCAGCTGCAGAGTTGTTTGTTGGGGGGCTTATGCGTATGAGTGTTTCTTACTGGGGAGCTCCTATTCTGTTCGTCAGGAGAAGGACGGCAGTTTGAGGTTGTGTATTGATTGATCGTCGATTGAACCGGCTTACGGTGCGGGTAGGTATTCTTTACCTCGCATTGACGACTTCTTGATCAGCTCCAGAGTGCGAGACATTTTCTAAGTTTGTTTGGGATCAGGTCATCATTGGTTGTGGGTTCGGAGTGATGACATTCCGAATACTGCTTTTGTGTGTGCTACGGGCTTTGTGTGTTTTGGTGGTGTCGTTGGACTCACCAATGCCCTAGCAGCATTCGTAGATATGATGAACCAGATTTCTTCAGGCCGTTCCTCGACCAGTTATTGTTGTGTCATTGATGACATTCTGGTCTTTTCTAATGTGTCTTGAGGAATAGGAGCAGCACTTGAGGATTTGTTTTGCAGATACTGGGAGAGTACCAGCTGTTTGCTAAATTCTCGGAGTGTTCCTTCAGGCTTGATTGTGTTGACTCCTAGGTCTTGTAGTTACGGGAGACGGTTTTTTTATGGTCCCGAGGAAGATCGAGGCCGTACAGCTTTGACCCAGACTTGTGTACGGATGGAGTTCCGCAGATTTTTTGGCTTAGCAGGTTGTTACCGTCGTTTCATGCAGTATTACTAGTGTATCGCTGCACCGTTGACTGGACTGACCGGAAAGGAGGTTCCTTTTTATTTGGACTGAGGCATGCTTGCGGAGTTTTCGGCAGTTGAAGACCCGGTTAACAACTGCGGCAGTTCTTTCTTTGCTTCTGGTTCGGGAGACCTTGTTGTTTAACTGTGATGTTTCGCGAGTGGGGCTCGACTGTGTACTGAGGTAACACTATAGAGTTATCGCTTTTACTTCCCGACAGTTGGAGGAAGTACTAGCAGGATATTCCATTCATGATCTGGAGATGGCCGCGGTGTTCGTGCGTTGGAGATTTGGAAACACTACTTGTCCGGAGAGTCGTGGCAGATTTTCACGGACCACCAGAGCTTAATGTACATCTTCCTGCAGCGGATTTTGATTGTTGAGATAGTCTTCTGCAGATTTACAGTTCTTGTTCGATCGTTGAGTACAGCTTAAGTTCGCCTCTACTGAGGAGACAGCTTGCTCATGTCCGCGCCCGACCACTTTTCCTTAATCGCTTTCGCGAGGCACTGTCCGCCGATGCTCGTTCGTCAGAGATACTTGAGCATACTTGGCTGGGTAATGATTCGAAGTCCTTGAATTGTGACCAAGGTGTGCTACGTTTAGGGATGCGTTTGTGTACCTGTTGCTGATGGGCAGAGACGCAAAATCCTAGAGCATGCACATCAGTCAACTTTCGGTGTTCATTCAAGTCCCACCAACATTTGACGTGACTTGTGAGATAGTTACGGGCGGACCAGGATGAAGAGTGTGTAGGGTTCCTAGGCACACTAATGAGGTCTCACAAGGCATCGATCATGCCAATTTCAAAAAATCTAGGTGCCGAGAAACCCTAATACGGATCGTTGGCTAGAAATCTAGGCGAAAAGATAACTAGTTAACAACTTTAACTATAAAGAAACGGAAATACAACCTTTGTAGATCCGGTGCTCCACCTCCATAGCTCCGTAACGAAGTCGCCTCGCTGTCCTAATGAATTCCCGGGCTCTAGCGTCGGCTTCGTCGGAGAATAGGCGAGCTAGGTCGTCGATGTCCATGCCGAAGATGATCTACGTCGAGGCATCGCTAGATCAAGCTCCACCTTTACCAAGCCATGAAAACTTGTGAAGGAAACACACTCTACTACTTGGCAAGAGGTAGAGGATGAAGAAATAGGAAGTGGGTAGACTTTAGAATTGGATTTCTCACTCATTTCATCAATCTACCATTGATGAAGTCAAGCTTTTTCTTCATGAAGTGAAGAAGAAGAAGAAGAAGTTATGATAAGTTATTTAGAAAATAGAAAATAAAAGAATACTTATCATAATCAACCATGGTCAAGTGTAGAGAATTAACTAAGGTTAGATTAATGGTTAGGGTTAAAGATAAAGACAAAGTGGTCACTTTGGTCAAAGCTTCATGAAGCTTCAAAAAGCTTCATGAAAGAAAATAAAATAAAGAAACCATTTTGCTTTTCTTTTATGCTTTTATTAATATCCAAAATTAATAAACAAATAATTAAATGAAAAAGCAAAACCCTAATCATTAAGTTAACCATGGTTTAATTCTATACACTTAACCAAAAGGCATGTATCATCAAACATGATACAAGCAAGTGCACAAAATCATATCTCATATGCAATGCGCACATCCGAGTGAGAAAATCCATTTAAAGTGAATCGATACTAGTTAATGCAAAGTAATATATCAAATATATAATTATGCATTAAATCAACACTTGATTTAACGATCCGGTCATATCGCATATAACCGACTAATATCAACAGTAACAACTTATCGAATCAACACTTGATCCGATAACCCGGCTATATCACATATAACCGATCAATGTCACATATCGCGAGAATCGAATACAGTATCACATACTGGTATCATTCTCGGTCCCGCACATATCTCATATGCGCTCCTATTTCGTTCCGCTTGAGCCAGGAAACCTCTGTGTAGGACTCTAAAGACTCGTCAATACGCCGGCAGCAGGTGATGATCATATCAAACACCCACAAGCCGCAAGCGGTCTGCTAAACGTAATGGCCACCCGGGTATTGAGCGATCAGAAGATCGACGAGCAAGCCCGCTCACACTCCAGTGAATCCAACCAGTAACACTACCGTACAGTCCGGTCTCGTCGTCTGATATGTCGCATATCTTGCCTAGGGGTGGTAAACGTCAGACCCCAATAGCTCGATAAGTCGTGTCGATATGAGGTCTATAACAATTCGAGAAACTACAGGTAACACTTACCAGTAAATCTCAGCAACCCTGGCCAGGGATTTCCTGTTATAGCCAATCGAACACAACGCAACATCAACTCCCTATACCGAGAGAGACGAATCCCCTCCTATCGCTCATTGCCTCCATGTGATTCGGGACTGTACCCAAAAACCACCGTTTTGCACGCCCTCTTGGACATGGTAAGGTGGAAATCAAAGCACAGTGGGAACCACACAAGACTCTATGACGATCTCGGGTCTACGGACTAACCTGTACCAGTGTCACCAGAGAACTGCTATCTGACGTGAGGTATAATACCATCTGGGAGTTCTCGGCGAGTCCATCCAGTGTACCCAGTCTCTACTGAGCACTCGTATATCATCTCTGATGTCAAACACCAATGGATATGGGATCATCCATCGCCCATCTATATGGGTCGAGAAGGTATACGCTTGTCTACTCTGGTATATCGATGCCCCGTCTCGATATACCCACGACTAGGGACCTTGAAGGATGTACTTATGGACTACCATGTCCCCACTAGTATGATCCGCATCATAGTCCAGGTAGTCAAGTACACATCCTAAGGGCTTTACCAACATGTAATAGAGAGGCAATCAGTATACACGTTAAGGTAAAGTGTAACCAGATAGCATACTATCATGTCGAGCAAGAAAGTCCTCCCTATATATGTCCCAGCATCCACTACAATATACATCCTATGTACAGTAATGGCCTCTAGGGCATACATATAACTAACAATCTCCCACTTGCACTAGGGCCATCTGTAGCAGTGGTCGTAGTATCTCATACTCAACCATCCCATGAAAGTCTCTCTCTGGGAATAGGCCTTCGTGAGTGGATCCGCCCGTGTTGTCCTCTGAGTCTGCTCTCCTAACCTCGATCACCCTGGAGATCAACTATCTCCATGATCAGGTGATACTGCCTTAGAATATGTCTGGATCCCTGATGGGACCTGCGTTCCTTGGCATAAACCACAACTCCATTGTCACACAATGGGAGGAACATAGTTCATCTTATGAACCATTATACACCCAAACAGCCTCTTTGGTAGTATCTTAAGTAGCGATGTATCCTGCCTTTATCGTCTAGTATGCCACGGTATCTAGCTTGGAACTCTTCCAACATATCGTCCCTCTACTGAGGATTAAGACAATGCCTGTGACTGACACTCAGTCGACTTTATCACCTTGGAACACTTCCAGTGATTCTCCCCAGGATCAACTGATACCATCTCACTACAACTAGTGAGTTTCCTAATATCCATTTAGATCTATCTTATAGATCCAAAACTCAGGATTTAGGAGGTATCATTTTGATCCTACACGGAGAATCTTTGTGATAAACGGAGATTGATCGAGCGTAGCATAAGAAACTCCTTTCTTATCAAGAGTATGTCATCCACGTACTCTACGAGGATCACCACCATACTCCCTACTACCTTTTTGTTTATACAAGGTTCATCTACCATTTTGATGATGTCAACTTCTTTGACTACTTCATCAAAACAGATGTTCCAACTCCGCGATGCCTGCTTTAATCACATAAAACATCTTGCACGCGTTTTCGCTGCTCCCACTGTCTACGAGGCCCTCTGGCTGTGTACTTATAGACGCTCTCTTCCAAATCATCATTTTAGAAGAGCTGTCATGACACCCAACCACCAGATATCGTAGTCATGGTATGTAGCCGTGGCAAGTAGGATCTGGATGGACTTAAGCATAGGTACTGGAAAAGGTTTCATCATTATCCACGCCTGGTCAATGACGAAAACCTTTAACAAGTCTAGCTTTGAAAGTCTCAACTTTTCCATTTACACCAAGTAATCTTCTCAAGATATACTTGCTCCTGATGGGGATTTAACCCTTCAGATATAGCAACTAAAGTCCATACTTTGTTGGTGTACATGGATTCCATCTCAGATCACTAAGCATCCAGCCATTCTTACAGAGTCTCACTCCTGATGGCCAGCTCAAAACTAGTTGGGTCATCATCTCATGATGCAATCCTCACTCCCACTGTCATAGAGAAACCGAAGTATCTCTGATGTGGGTGAGGAACCCTGCTAGATCGGCGGAGAGGCTGAGGTTCGTTGGTATCTACTGAATCCTTTGGTTCTATCAAATCATCGGCTGCATCTTGTATAGCTGGAACCTTTCCAGTTCTACATTACAGACCTTGCCTCGAGCTTGTCCGGATTTTGCTTTTAGACATAAGCCGGACAACCCCAAATCTTAACTGGCTTAAGACATGGGCTCTTCCCATACCATATCACATATGAAGTGGTAGGCAACAGATTTGATTTGAACCCTATTCAATAGGTATGCAACTTCTCAAGTGCATAACACCCAATAGGTAAAAGGTAACTCAGTAGTACTCATCATAGAGCACACCATATCAAATAGAGTGTATCTGCTCCGCCCCGATATACCATCGTGCTATGGTGTATTCGGAGGAGTAATGCCGAGAGGGAATCTCATTCTCCTTTAGAATAGTCCAGGATTTCCGTGCTTAAGTATTCTCCTCCTTGATCTCATCATAGGATATAATACTTATACCCGTATTTTGGTTCTCTACTTCTAACTTATATTCTGTGAATATCTCAAAAGGTTCGGACTTGTGTTTCAACAGGTACATATGTCTGAATCTTGAGAGATTATCAGAGAATATAATGAAGTACAAAGAACCGGTCTTAGTATATGTAGACAGGGGACCTTACATACATCAACATGTATCAGTCTCAAGAGTTTACTAACTCTTTCTCTGTTTCCAATAAACAGAGCTATGGTCATTTTATCTTTGTGACATGACTAGCGAGTTTCACAAGATGTAAATTCAAACTAATTTAAATATGCATCTACATGTAACTTCAGCTAGTCGGGTCGCATTGATATGACCTAGTCTACAATGCCACAAGAAGGATTCGTTCATTTCTGAACTATTCCTCTTGTGTGTGTTCTGTATACTAAGAACCGTAGTTTGATTTAGAACATCAACGCTTTTAGATAACGTGCCTGAACCGATCAACTTTTGATATAGGAAATGTTCAAAACATTATCCATCAATACAAAATTTTATCATTTCTTTACTAATGAAGAGAGTGATATGATTTTGTATATCAGGTTCGGTATCTAATAACATTCTTTCAGAATCAATGTATTGGTAATACAGGGTGACAGTGACCGATAGACTTGGCTGCAACACTTGCCCCGTTTTCTGCCTCATGAAACTTATCACCCGTTCTCAGTTTTCTACCTTTCTGTAGCCCTTTGTAACAGATTACATATCTGGGATCCTGATCTGGTATCATATACCCAGGACGTAGAGGATACTGAGAAACAGTTCTTTGTAACGAACACACCCGAAGATGATGCATCATATGCACTTTCTTCGTTTGGGCGGCACGGGAATTCTGGTAATCCCCAATTTCCTGCTCGATCTTATAACAATTATAAGTTGGAGCGGGACCAACGTTCCCCAGCTCATTATAACAAGCGGGTTCGGTCAATATTCTGTATTATTATCTTGATTAAGGCGTGATATGGTCGCTACCTGGAGAGAGAGAGAAGAAAACACTCAGCGTGCGCTCTTGCAAGAATAGATTGGTTATTATTTTATCTAATCAGGATGGCTCCCACTGCTTTTTATCAAATCTTCCTTCAAACCCTAAAAGGAAAGACTAGCCGGGATTAATTACACACTACAAGTTCGCCAATCTTTCAGCCAGGCCAGTGTCGGTACTTTGAGGGAGGTTCCCCGTGCTTTCGCACGAACCTAATTAATGTAAACCTCGTTTTCCCAGAGGCGTAACCTCGTTAACACCTTTCTAGACACCTACTTGATCGGCTAATTGTAATGTATAAAACTCTCCCAGGAGTAAGAATTACTCGCAGCGGGTATCGGGATCCAACTATCTCATAGAAGGTATGCAATCTCATTGCAAATTTCAACACTTGAAATTCCCGATAATATTTTGCCCCTAGCGTCCTATGACCTTGACGCAGGCCAACAAACCATAGTCCGCTAGTCAAGTTCAACCAGCCATTTCCTGATTGAATTAAACCCACCCGCACGACCCTTGACGCAGGCCAACAAAGTCGCACGACTACCCTAATCCAATCTGCATCATATGCATAAGCAGATAAATACTAGTTAGCTACCGTACACTACGCCTTGACGCAGGCCAACAAACGTAGCACGAATACTAAATAGGACTTATCTGAAATGACGGAGGGCTACGACAGGTTTTTCTAAAAACCTATTGCGTAATGAACTCGATATCGTTGTAGAATCAAATGATTTTAAAAATGGAGTGCTTTTGAGGCTTTTCTAGTTTTGCTAAAGGAGTCACTCCCGGTGAAGGGATCGTCGGTCCTTTCCTCGTCGAATGAGGTGCGGGATATATCATATATATCACTGTGCAAAGCAAAAACTCTTAAAAGCAATCAAAATACAAACCGAGGGTGTAGCATCTGCCAGTTATTGCTAAAGGAGTCACTCCCGGTAAAGGGATCTCGGTCCTTTCCTTATCGAATAAGGTGCAGGATATATCACATATACCTCTGTGCAAAGCAAGAACTGTAGCTACCTGTTTTATTTTGAAATTCGATTCTACAACATCTTAGGTTTCTTTTATTTCATTAATCACATAAATGAAGTCCCATCATTTAATGTACCTAAACATCACAGATAAATACGACGTACACTTATGCCATCCGCATTCGCCTCGATGTCCCCTCGTGCACCGTTAGGTTAGGTAACTAACGACAGAGCGGGGCAGGGCTAGCGCGGGTGTAAAACATAAGTAACGTCTATATAATATATCATATATACTATATACTGTATCTATCACAGAACATCACATGATCACATCACAGATATCGCAGCAGAAGAATCATATGAAATATTGGATATCCTAGGACGTCCGTGTTTTCAATACGAGCCAGTATAAAACACGGATTCCACGGTCGTGATGAATAGCCAAAACCACACCCCTAGACCCCTACGAGAGCGGCAAGCAACCCTACCAATTCTAGAGTTAGGAGACCCGGACTCGACTCCTCGAGTTGGTCTCCCACTGGACCCCAGAACCCGGTTACTTGTGCTCCCCTCCTTGGGTCTATCCTAGTGCGGAAAAGTAAATAATATACAAAAGGTGACAACTTCCGCAACCTGGAAACGCCCCAATAAAAGAATATTACATACAAGTTTTTACATGAATGAAAATGAAAAACACTCATCTCACATAAAAACCCCCGGCTAGTCGAACACGACGATCCAATATAACATATCCAGCAACACATAACATCACATGTCATCAACGTAAGTAAATATGCGCATCCCAATTGCCGTTGACATATAGCAACGAAACCGGCGATATCACATATTACACTTACGGTCACAGAAAAGAAAGTGTAAAACTACAACAGTTGGAATCCGCAACCACCTCAGACATCGCATGCCTGACCAAATGAATTCCTTAGACATCACATGCCTAACAATTATAAACACCGCGTTTTAGTCTCTATATCGAAAACTCTTTTCAATATCAAGTCGGACAATTCAACAAGATTCCCGAAATACTGATCGAATGCTCGTCGCAAACTTTAGTAGATGGTCGCACCCCCGATACCGTCGACGAAGTGCACCAAGGCGGAACACCGCTACCGGGAGCACCCGAACGGATGCTTTCGGTGACGGAGTTCTCCTACAGTCACTTGGTCGGGGCTATGGAGTGAGGCTGTCTATTAAGTTTATCCGGCGAGTATCCGCGTACGCTACGTGATTGCGACGGACTTTTGATCACATCAAAATTCCGTGGCAACCGATCAAGTGAGACTAAACTGCTATGTTTATAACATTCATTTAGTTATCTCATAACTTATTATGAATTCCAATTATTGTATCACATTCCGAATAAAATAGAAAGTGTTAAACTTTTCGATCGAACATCCAAACACCCAAGTTTTCCCGATACAGTCCAACACATGAAATAAGTCTAACAACATTCAGTTCGTGCCTCAATACCAACGGTCTAGCCGTAGAAGGGTCAAGCCAACGCCTCACATGTGGCACGCCGTACTGCCCCAAACCCGAAGGTTCAAAGGGCAGTTCAAGACGGTCACATAATCGAGTTAAGGTTTGTTGTCTTCTAGAGGGTCCATCGCGTTACTTGCACTACTTAGAACGTCGTTAAACTACGGAAAAATCCAACACTTGGAAATTTCCCGGCAGGGGAAAATTTGGGTATTTATATCAAGTCGAACCTTTTAACATATTCAAAAATTATCCGGAAAACCACATAGACAAAATCTGATACTCCGATCGAAACATCGAACTCCCAAAACACCCCTGAAAATTCAACTCTTGAATAAATTTTTTAAAACTTCCCAGAAAATCCAAAACCAGAAACAATCAGTTACTGTGCAAAAATAATTTAATAATTCAATTAATTTGCCGCGGTCTTGCTTCTGCCGCGGTTCCGCCGCACTGTAGACTCTTCAGTAACTTGTTTTTGCACCGTAACTCATAGATTTACATGCTGAATTTTTTTAGCAATTTTTAATTTGGAAAAATCCACGTTTTCAGAAAAAGTCCAGAGAGCGTGGAAAAATGGGGTTTCGGGTTCGATCGGACTTCAAACTCCGTCTAGACTTCGACTAAGGCTCTAGCTAAGCTCTGATACCACTGTAGGGTTCCTAGGCACACTAATGAGGTCTCACAAGGCATCGATCATGCCAATTTCAAAAAATCTAGGTGCCGAGAAACCCTAATACGGATCGTTGGCTAGAAATCTAGACGAAAAGATAACTAGTTAACAACTTTAACTATAAAGAAACGGAAATACAACCTTTATAGATCCGGTGCTCCACCTCCATAGCTCCGTAACGAAGTCGCCTCGCTGTCCTAATGAATTCCCGGGCTCTAGCGTCGGCTTCGTCGGAGAATAGGCGAGCTAGGTCGTCGATGTCCATGCCGAAGATGATCTACGTCGAGGCATCGCTAGATCAAGCTCCACCTTCACCAAGCCATGAAAACTTGTGAAGGAAACACACACTTCTACTTGGCAAGAGGTAGAGGATGAAGAAATAGGAAGTGGGTAGACTTTAGAATTGGATTTCTCACTCATTTCATCAATCTACCATTGATGAAGTCAAGCTTTTTCTTCATGAAGTGAAGAAGAAGAAGAAGAAGTTATGATAAGTTATTTAGAAAATAGAAAATAAAAGAATACTTATCATAATCAACCATGGTCAAGTGTAGAGAATTAACTAAGGTTAGATTAATGGTTAGGGTTAAAGATAAAGACAAAGTGGTCACTTTGGTGAAAGCTTCATGAAGCTTCAAAAAGCTTCATGAAAGAAAATAAAATAAAGAAACCATTTTGCTTTTCTTTTATGCTTTTATTAATATCCAAAATGAATAAACAAATAATTAAATGAAAAAGCAAAACCCTAATCATTAAGTTAACCATGGTTTAATTCTATACACTTAACCAAAAGGCATGTATCATCAAACATGATACAAGCAAGTGCACAAAATCATATCGCATATGCAATGCGCACATCCGAGTGAGAAAATACATTTAAAGTGAACCGATACTAGTTAATGCAAAGTAATATATCAAATATATAATTATGCATTAAATCATTAAATCAACACTTGATTTAACGATCCGGTCATATCGCATATAACCGACTAATATCAACAGTAACAACTTATCGAATCAACACTTGATCCGATAACCCGGCTATATCACATATAACTGATCAATGTCACATATCGCGAGAATCGAATACAGTATCACATACTGGTATCATCCTCGGTCCCGCACATATCTCATATGCGCTCCTATTTCGTTTCGCTTGAGCCAGGAAACCTCTGTGTAGGACTCTAAAGACTCGTCAATACACCGGCAGCAGGTGATGATCATATCAAACACCCACAAGCCGCAAGCGGTCTGCTAAACATAACGGCCACCCGGGTATTGAGCGATCAGAAGATCGACGAGCAAGCCCGCTCACACTCCAGTGAATCCAACCAGTAACACTACCGTACAGTCCGGTCTCGTCGTCTGATATGTCGCATATCTTGCCTAGGGGTGGTAAACGTCAGACCCCAATAGCTCGATAAGTCGTGTCGATATGAGGTCTATAACAATTTGAGAAACTACAGGTAACACTTACCAGTAAATCTCAGCAACCCTGGCCAGGGATTTCCTGTTATAGCCAATCGAACACAGCGCAACATCAACTCCTTATACCGGGAGAGACGAATCCCCTCCTATCGCTCATTGCCTCCATGTGATTCGGGACTGTACCCAAAAACCACCGTTTTGCACGCCCTCTTGGACGTGGTAAGGTGGAAATCAAAGCACAGTAGGAACCACACAAGACTCTATGACGATCTCGGGTCTACAGACTAACCTGTACCAGTGTCACCAGAGAACTGTCATCTGACGTGAGGTATAATACCATCTGGGAGTTCTCGGCGAGTCCGTCCAGTGTACCCAGTCTCTACTGAGCACCCGTATATCATCTCTGATGTCAAACACCAATGGATATGGGATCATCCATCGCCCATCTATATGGGTCGAGAAGGTATACGCTAGTCTACTCTGGTATATCGATGCCCCGTCTCGATATACCCACGACTAGGGACCTTGAGGATGTACTTCTGGACTACCATGTCCCCACTAGTATGATCCGCATCATAGTCCAGGTAGTCAAGTACACATCCTAAGGGCTTTACCAACATGTAATAGAGAGGCAATCAGTATACACGTTAAGGTAAAGTGTAACCAGATAGCATACTATCATGTCGAGCAAGAAAGTCCTCCCTATATATGTCCCAGCATCCACTACAATATACATCCTATGTACAGTAATCGCCTCTAGGGCATACATATAACTAACAAAGTGAAGTTTCGGATTTCGTTTCAAGGTGTCTGTCTTGTTGTGAGCTTCGGTTGAGCATCTGAGACCGGCTGGAGAGTTGCAACCTTTAACCGTTTCCGGAGTGGAAATGGGAGCAGATCTCCATGAATATCGTTGTGGTGTCTACCCAGGTTTAGTCAAGGTGTTATTCCATTTGGTGTTTGTTGTCCGGTTTTGCTCAGTTGTCCTTTGTTAAGTTGTGCGTTGCACGGAGTTCCTTCATGGGTCGTATCCAAATAGGGCACCCTATTCGCTTGCCATCTTGGGCAGGAGCTTCAGGAAGCCTTGGGTACTAGTTGATCTTTAGCTCCGCCTTTCCATCCGCAGGATGATGGTTTTGTGAGAGCGGGCTATACCGACTCTGGAGGATATGCTTGTGCTTGCGTATTAATTGTTGTCGGCAGTTGGGATCGTCACTTGCCATTGTTAGGGTTCTCCTTCGATAGCAGTTATCAGGAGGCACTCCAATTGGCAACCTTTAAGTTTAGTTGTTAGGTCGTGTCGATCGCCATTCTGTTTTTCTGACTCTGCGTGAGTAGGATTTTTGGACCCCAGCTAGTCTAGAGACTTCGGAGATGACAAAGTTGGTTCAGGTCAGGATGAGAGTAGCCCAGTGCAGACAGAGGTCTTATGCCGACCGTAGTGGTCGCAGACTTGAGTTCGCAGTGGGAGATCATGTATTCCTACGGGTTTTTCCGATGAATGACGTGTTGAGTTTTGGGAAGCTTATCCCGGGATTGTAGGTCCTTTTGATATACTCAAGCGAGTTGTTTCCGTTGCCTATAATTTAGCACTTCCGCCATGATTTTTGAGTGTTCACCCCATATTCCTTGTGTCGATACTTAGCAATTACCTTCATGACCTTTTTCACATGATTCAGCATCAGACCAATTCGCTTGGACGCGATCTTTCGTTCACCAGCAGCCGCTAGTTATATTGGATCGGCAGGTGGAGGAACTTCGGTCAAGGGTTTTGCCGTCTGTGAGGGTTCTTTGGCGTAGCTGTATAGTGAGGTGATCACTTGGCAAGCTGCGAGCGAGATTTGGGAGTTTTGTACTCATCTTCTTGAAGGTACGCATAGATGAATTTTAATTCGGGAATCGAATTTCTTTAATGGGAGAATATTGTAACGTTTCTGAAATCGTTTTGCGAATTTTTCCGTTTTAGGGAAAAATTGTCGGTATTTTCCGTTTTAACCTGATTTCGATCAAACGTCCGTAGAAACTTGCCGGCACCTATTTTTGCTAAAATAAAGCTAGTGCGCGAACTTTGGGGGTATTTGGGAGGTTTTGGTTCAGATAGAATTTTTCCCAAATAAAATATTATTTTAGCCGGTAAAATATGCACGTAAATCGAGAAATTTCTTCTAAATGAAAATTCTTGGAAATCATCACTACAATTATTTTAGAGCCTTCTTTTTAAATATCTAGATTTTTTTGGTCAAAGGATTTTTTTTTTTAAAGATAAAGAAAAAGAAAAGTAGTGTGAACATAAGCTTTTTGTTTTATTATACAATTATTCAATTTTCTTCTAGAAAATTCTACACTTCACCAAAAACCCTAGCTTCTCCATATTGGCCGGCCACTACCCATTGCTTGCTGCCCTTGTTCTTCATTGCTCCATTTTCATCTCTTTAAAGCTTTAAAAACCATGTAAAATCCAAATTAATTCATAGAAAATCAAATATAATCCAAAACCTTCATCTCTCTTCACAAATCATGCTTGGATCTTCATTCTAGTGGGGATTTTGGAGGCTAAAGTTTGATTTTATTCTTGTTTCAAGTGGTGTTCTTGAAGGTATAAAACCTTAACTCCAATCTCTTTTTGTTGCTTAATACTTTATGCTAGCTTAATTAGATGTTAACTTAAACTTTAAATTTCATGTTTCAAAATTCTAGATTTGGTTTTTGATATTCAAGTTAAGGTTAAAGCTTGATTTAAGTGTTTAATGTTTAATTGAAGTGTTAATTTGTGATTAGAAAAAGCTTAACCTAGTAGAAAATAATAATTATTGTTAATGAATACTTTGTTTAATTAAGGATTTTTGCTTACTAGGTTTTTGCTAAAACTTATTTAGCAAGTGTCAAAAATATAGAATTAGTTTTGATAGCTTAGTTAACCTATTATAAGGTGTTTGTGAGCGCTAGATTTGTGTTAGCTTGATTCTAGTGCGAATTTTACGATAAGTTGTTTTCTAGGTTTCGGGGGTTTTCCGACATGGGTTCGATTAGTCGTTGCGAGGTTATTTCTATTTTATTCCTTGCATTTAATGGTGTTGTGTTGCGCGATCGGGACGATCGGAGTCTAGACTTGGTGTTTCGTAGTTTAGCGACCCTAGTTAGTGTTTTTGGCCGATGTCGTGCGCGTTAGGTGCGCTAAGTGCGCAGTGCATTTTTCAGGGCGTTATCCTCTCGTTTCGTTGTCTTTTCGTCATTTCAGGATATTTAGCTTATGTGATGTGTTTGTGAAATTTTAGGTTCGCAGGCGGGGACTTCGGACGCTGCGACGAAGGGAAATCTGGTGGTAGGCTTCACTTAGCCAGGAGCGTTGGTGAGTAGATTTAACATCTACAGGGGAATCGCCCGCATGGCGTTATGCGTCTGGGCTAGAAATGACTTGACTTGTTGCATATTCTATTTCATATTTAGAATTGCGCATACACCCTACTGCTTAGTTAATTGTTGTGCTTGGACTAGTATCCTTAGGACACTGCACTATTATTGACGGCTTATGTTGCACGAGCACTGATTGTATGCCACACACACCGTCAATAATTGTCATGACACGCACAACACCTATACATATGTGATATTGGATTGCTTAAGGGCATTGATACATGATCCTTATTTTCATTGTGCATATGACATATAGCATGCCTGTATACCTACATGCTTACACATATGCCCTGACATGCTTACATGCTAGTTACCCATATACCTATAGGGTAGTGTACCATTAGTAATAGGTATATACACATATGAGACATAGCTACATGTACATCTGGCAGACATACATATACGTGGAGGGTATTATGGATAGGTATAGAGACATACCTTGCTACAGATACTTTTACATCATACTTACTTACATACGGACACACATATCTTGCTATACCGACATGGTTACGCTTACCTTGTTAAAGCTACATGTTCACCTGTATATGATGTTGCATCTGATTTCGGAGAAATCAGGAACCGCATGATATATTTAATAACCTGTTGCAGTTAAATACCTGTTTTCCTTTATATGCTCATATTACTGTTTCATGTTTGCATATATTACATCCATGGATTTCATATGATGTCATCTGATATTTTTACTCCTAAGTATATATAACAGTGGAATGGGATGCTGTTATATATGCATATACACATATATTAGTGGAATGGGACGCTAATATATGTGTATTGATTCATGCATTTATACTTATTCATTACTTGATGTTTTCTAGATTTGAGGATCGTTGTGGTTTCATGAAATTATGCAAGTGTTCTTATTCTTTACTTGATATTTGGATGCATCCACTCAGAGATTTGTTTTAAACCGATACGTGGATCACGGGTGTCGATACCGGACACTTATGATTCGAGGAACGTATATAGCGATACGTGGAATATAAGTGTCGAGGTGAGACACTTGGGTTTCGAGGAACGTATAGATATGAGAAAGACCGATACGTGGATCACGGGTGTCGATACAGGACACTTACGATTCGAGGAACGTATGGATATGAGTATTTTTGTGTCGATGCTAGACACTTGTTTCATGATATGTTTGGGTGTCGATGTTGGACACTCACTTTATATGAAACTTACTTGATATTGGATTAAGGATATATGAGATTTACTTGATACTGGATTCAGGATATATGAGATTTATTTGATATTATACATTCAGGATTTGTGAGACTTACATGATATGAGAGCCAATTTGGGGGCTGATTTGAGAAAATTGGGATTTGGATTGTCTTGATGGACTTTGGTCCTACCACGATGTCAGGTGTCACAACCCAAAGTTTGACCCGTGACCGGCACTTAACCACGTAATGTCTACAGGCGTAACACGACTAAGTAAGCCGAAACCCAAAAATCAAACCATTAAAAGTATAGAGTGTTTAAACATTTAATAGGAACATTTACTCAAAAGTTAAGAAAAACCTCAAGTAGACAATCACCACGGTAACAATATACGACGCCGTAGCGAAGAAAAGAGCAATAAGTGGAAAAACATCACACAAGATAAGAACTGCATAAGTAAAGTCGGCTCACAACGAGCTCGACATCATAATACAAAATAATATACATCATCGTCCTCACACCGGTCTCTAAGTCAAATACCAAAAAGTAGATAGAGAGTACTAGATACAGAATATGTACAATGGAAATAACCGGATACCATAAACCCACCTAGCAGCAAACAGCTCACGCACCAACTGCAGTGGTATCCGTAGCCAAAAAGATCTAGGAAAGCAGCCTGCCGCGACTACTCGGAGGGGCAACCTGCAAACACTGTGACACAACGAGGGTGAGTTGCCAACTCGTGAGTAGTAAATAACATATAAAGGTAATCGCGAGTATGCACGTGCAGCGATACTCTAACCTATGCCAACATATAACATCTATATGATGAACTATATGAGCAGTAATCATGCATCAAGTACGATCTAACAACATCTCTAAATGATAAGCTGGGTATGCAATAATCGTGCATAGCAAATGCAATCTAATGACATCTATATAGGATGAGCAGGGTATGCAATAATCGTGCATAGCAAATGCAATCTAATAACATCTATATGATGAGCAGGGTATGCAATAATCATGCATAGCAATTGCAATCTAATGACATCTTTATAGAATGAGCAGGGTATGCGATAATCATGCATAGCAAATGTACTCTATCAAGTACAACAGATACAGGATGAGATATAAAATACTGAATGCGGAGCATGGGAATAATAATATCTACACGGAATATCAACGTGGAAAATAATCGGTGTCCATTCATATACCCAAATCCTGTAAATCTCATAGAATCATGGGTGCCTAGCATCGGCACACTAAAATATCATGAATCATCATGTCTAGCATCGACACGCAAATCCTCAAGTATCGGGCTCCGTCTGCGGAATCGGCCCTCTGCCCCGGCAGTACGGATCGGCTCGTATCCATCTCTCATCACTGGTCAGTATCCTCCGGATAACCGCCAGATCTAACCAATCACCGGTAGGTAGTAGTCCCTCCGCCAAGCTCACCGTCTACTGCACAGCGATCCGTTCTCGCCCCGGGGTACCATACCGGGTCCACCATGTACCCGCAATCGGCCTCATCCGCCTCCTCGAATCGGGTTTCACATGTCGCTCTCAGCACCGAGAAAACACATGGTGGACACACTTAAATATCATATCAAGGGTAACCAGGTTTTTAAAACAATTACATATTCTCTTTTGAAAAATCCACGGTTCCCAAATCCAGAAATATCATGGAAATAACATATCTCAATGCGTAAATCCATGCAAGTATGAAGATATCACTATATGTGTGCACTTGTATGAATATACAGTGTGCATGTATGCAGGTATGAAGATATCAATATATGTGTGCACTGGTATGAATATACAGTGTGCAAGTGCTCAGGTATGAAAATATCATATATGTTTGCACTGGTATGAATATACAGTGTGCATGTGCGCAGGTATGAAAATATCAATATATGTGTGCACTGGTATGAATATACAGTGTGCATGTGCGCAGGTATGAAAATATAAATATATGTGTGCACTGGTATGAATATACAGTGTGCATGTGTGCAGGAATGAAAATGTCAATATACGACAAGTCATGACAATCATCAATGATGCAGCAATCAAACGATATGTATAATGCGTAGCAATCCTATAGTGCGAGTGTCATGGCAATCACTAACGGTGTGTGTTAGTTATGTATATGCCCTAGAGGCCATTGTTGTACATATGATGTATATTATAATGGATGCTTGGTTATATATAGAGAAGACTTTCTTGCTCGTCATGATAGTATGCTATTTGGTTTCACTTTATCTTAACATGTTGACTTGTATTGGTTTACTATTTTACTCTCACATGTTGATAAAGCCCTTAGGGTTTGTACTCGACTACTGGGACTATGATGAGATCATACTAGTGGGGCCGCGGTAGTCGATGAGTACATCCTATAACTGTTCCTAGTCGAGGGTATATCGAGACAGGGCATCGATACACCAGAGTAGACTAGCGTATACGCATCTTGACCCATATGATGGGCGATGGATGATCCCATATCCATCGGTGTTGGACATCAAGGATGGTGTACGGGTGCTCAGTGGAGACTGGGTACACTGGACGGACTCGCCGAGAACTCCCAGATGGTGATATACCACACGTCAGATGGCAGTTCTCCGGTGACACTGGTACAGGGTAGTCTGTAGACCCGAGATCGTCATAGAGTCTTGTGTGATTCCCACTGTGCTTTGATTTCCACCTTACCACGTCCATGAGGGCGTGCAAAACGGTGGCTTTTGGGTACAGTCCCGAATCACATGGAGGCAATGAGCGATAGGAGGGGATTCGTCTCTCCCGGTATAGGGAGTTGATGTTGTGCTGTGTTCGATTGGCTATAACTGGAAGTCCCTGGTCAGGGCTGATATAGAGATTTACTGGTAAGTGTTACTAGTAGTTTCTCGACCCGTTATGAGCCATACATCGACACGACTTATCGGTTACTGGGGTCTGACGTATACCACCCCTAGACTTGATATGCGACATATCAGACGAACAGACCGGACTGTACGGGAGTGTTACTGATCGGATTCACAGGAGAACGCACAGGCTAGCTTGTTGATCTTCTGATCGCTCAATACCTGGGTGGCTGTTACGTTTAGCTGACCGCTTGCAGCTTGTGGGTGTTTGATATGATCATCACCTGCTACCGGCGTATTGACGATTCTTTAGAGTCCTACACAGAAGTTTCTTGGCTCAGGCGAAACGGAGTAGAGGCACATATGTGATATGTGCAGGACCGAGAATAATGCGATATGGGATACCGTATTATATTCTCGTGATATTTAGATATGAACCGGGTCATCTGATCAAGTGTTGATTCGATGAATCGGTACATGATATATTAGTCGGTAATATTCGATATAGCCGGATCATCGATTCAAGTGTTGATTCGATGATTTAATGTATAATAATATATATGATATATTATTACATTATCTAATATTGGCTTGCTTTAATATTTCATTTTCTCACGGGATGATACATTGATATATATGCGATATATGTTAATTGTATTATTTTCTTTTGTTGCAAATATATAATATATATGTGATATATATTATTGTGACATGATATGATTAATTGTTAAACATGTTTAAGGATGATTAATTGAGGTTAGGGTTTGATTAGGGTTAGTTGCTTCAAGTTGCTTCTAGAAGCATTTTCTTTTGTCATTGTGAAGATATTTATGGATGACACATTTATTAACCAAACCAAACCCTAACTATAGTTTATTCTCTACTCATTTTTATCCAATCATCCTTGACCATGGTTAAAAGATCAATCATATGTTTTATTTCTATTCATCACAAAAGAAAATGGATTATCATTATTCTTTTTCGATTCTCATCTTCTTCTTCTCTCTTGAAAGAAAAGCTTGCTAGATTTTCTTAAGTGATGAAATAAAATGAGAAAATGATATTAAAAGAAAGCAAAATTACTACTCTCTCATACTCATCTCATCTAGCCCATGGGATTAGTGTGTTCACTTCTTTAGAGTGAGATAGCTTGAGTTCTTCGAAACCTCGACGTAGATCATCGGAGATTTGGAATACGACAAGCTAGAATGGATCGTTCGAGTCGTGGAGCCTCTCATGAGTCCGGGAGATCGTGGATCGCGGCAAAGGGACTTCTACTCGGAGCTTGTGAAGTGAAGGAGCGGACTACAAAGGTTGTAATCCCTCACCCTTAGATAAAAGTTATCTTATTGCATGTTAAAACCTAATAATCTAGCAAAGATCCCGGCTTTGGGTTGTTCGGCACGTCTAAAATTTAATCCGGGCATGTTTGATGCCTTTTGAACCTTCACAAGAGTGCCTAGGAGCCCTACAGTGGTATCAGAGCCTAGCTAGAGCATTAGGCGATGTGTTTACGAAGTTAAAACTCCGATCGAACCCGAAACGGACAAAATGGACCCCTCTCTGGAAATTTTTTAAATTTTGGGATTTTTCAGAATTAAAAATATGTAAAAATATCAGCAGGGAATTCTAAGAATTACCCTGAAACACGTGCCCATAATTCCACCAACCTAGTGCGGAAGCGCGGCAGAACCATTGTCCTCGCGGCGGTTCCGCGGCGGCGCTGTAGGATTGGGACACGTGGCTTCATGGTTTTAACCGTAGGTACTTGCTGACTATTCTGGGTATTTTTAATCTGTTCCAGGTGTTTAAATTTCTGGGTTTTGTTTTGTAATAGTAGACTCGATCGGAAATTTTAAATTCGTATTTCTTTCCGGATATTTAGAAACTGTTAAACTATTTGAACGGATATCATTAACTTACTGTTTCCCGGTACGGCAAATTTTCAAGTGTTGAAATTTATTCGGGTTTAAATCTTTCGGAAAAATTGTACAAGTTAAGCGGTGGACCCTCTAGAAGACAACAAACCTTAACTCGATTATGTGACCGTCTTGAACTGCCTTTTGAACCTTCGGGTTTGGGGTAGTACGGCGTGCCACATGTGAGGCGTTGGCTTGACCCTTCTACGGCTGGATCACCGGTACTGTAACATATTCTGGGATTATTTGAACTCCGCTCAAGAGTTGAGCACTTTGGGAAATTTTGGGTGTTTGATTATCTGTTCGGAAAGTTTAATACTGTATATTTATCTGGAATGTGATACAATATGTGGAATTCATAGAGTTAGGCATGAAATGCGGAGTATGTGATATTTCGGATTTATGATGTCTAAAGTGATTGTGGATTCCAAATATTGTAGTTTTACACTTTCTTCTCTGTGACCGTAAGTGTAATATGTGATATCGCCGGTTTCGTTGCTATATGTCAACGACAATTGGGATGCGCATATTTACTTACGTTGATGATATGAGATATTATGTGTTGCTGTGATATGTTATATTGGATCGTCGCGATCAGAATAGCTGGGGGTTTTATGTGAGATGAGGGTTTTTATTTTCATTCATGTAAAATTCATTTGTAATGTAATATTCTTTTATTTGGGGCACTTCCTGGTTGCGGTTGCTGTCACCAGTGTATATTATTTACTTTTCCGCATTAGGTAGACCCAAGGAGGGGAGCATAAGTAACCGGGTTCTAGGGTCCAGTGGGAAGCCATCTCGAGGAGTCGAGACCGGGTCTCCTAACCCTAGAATTGGCAGTGTTACTTGCCGCTCTCGTAGGGGTCTTGGGATGTGGGTTTGGCTATTCGTCGCAACCGTGGAATCCGTGTTTTATACAGGCTCGTATTGAAAACACGGACGTCCTAGTATATCCAATATTTCATATATGTTCTTCTGCTGCAATGTTCTGTGATGAGATCATATTACTGCCTGAGACGAATGCTTATACTATATATATATGCTGATATATAAATATTACTGCTTTCGTTTCTTCTGGGATGCTTAGGAAGCATAAGCTGATGGGATTTTTATTAATGAGATTAATAAAAGAAAAGAAACCTAAAGATGTTGTAGAATCAAAAACTTTATAAAAAGGGTAGCTACAGTTTTGCTTTGCACAGTGATATATACGATATATCCTGCACCTTATTCGATGAGGAAAGGACCGAGATCCCTTCACCGGGAGTGACTCCTTTAGCAAAACTGGCAGATGCTACAAAACGCGGTTTATCTTTTGATTGTTTTTTGTTTTGCTTTGCACAGCGGTATATATGATATATCCTGCACCTTATTCGATGAGGAAAGGGCCGACGATCCCTTCACCGGGAGTGACCCCTTTAGCGAAACTAAGAAAATCCTCAAAAACACTCCTTTTCAAAAACTACTCGATTCTACGACGATATCAAGTTCATTACGCTCAGGGTTTTCTGAAAAACCTGTGTAGCCCTCCGTCATTTCAGATAAGTACTTCTTAGTATTCGTGCTGCGTTTGTTGACCATGTTAAGGCGTAGTGTACGGTAGCTAATTAATACTTATCTGCTAAAACATAAGATGTGATTGGATTAGGGTATTCGTATGACTTTGTTGACCATGTTAAGGGTCGTACGAGTGGGTTTAATTCAATCGGGAAATGACGGGTTAAACTTGGCTAGCGCTTATGATTTGTTGACCATGTTAAGGTCATGAGTTGCTAGGGGCAAAAATATTATCGGGAATTTCAAGTGTTGAAATTTGCAATGAGATTGCATACCTCCTATGAGATAGTTGGATCCTGATACCCACTGCGAGTAAGAGTTACTCCTGGGAGAGTTTTACACAAGACAACTAGCCGATCAAGTAGGTGTCTAGAAAAGCGTTAACGAGGTTACGCCTCTGGGAAAACGAGGTTTACTTTAATTAGGTTCGTGCGAAAGCACGGGGAACCTCCCTCAAAGTACCGACACTAATCTGGCTGAAAGATTGACGAAATTGTAGGGTGTAATTAATCCCGGCTAATCTTACCTTTTATGGTTTGAAGGTAGATTTGATAAAACTAGTGGGAGACATCCTGATTAGATAAGATAATAACCAATCTAATCTTGCAAGAGCATACGCTAAAGTGTTTTCTTCTCTCTCTCTCCAGGTAGCGACCATTTCAGGCCATAATCAAGATAATAATATGGATGTATTGACTGAACCTGATTATTGTACTGAGCAAGGGAACGTTAGACCCATTCTTTCTTATAAGAGTTATAAGACTGAACAGGAAACAGGAGAATATCTAGATTCTCACGCCGCCCAAAAGAACATGCATGTTGATGCATCTTCTTCAGGTGTGTTAGTTATTGAGAACTGTTTCTCAGTTCACCCTACGTCCTGGGTATTAGATACCGGATCAGGATCCCACATATGTAAATTGTTACATGGGCTGCGAAAAGGTAGAGAACTAGGAAAAGGTGATCATTCCGTTCAAGTAGGGAACGGTGCAAGTATTGTAGCCAAAGCAGTTGGCGAATATCACCTTGTATTACCAAGTCGTAATACACTGATTCTAAATGAGTGCTATTATATACCGAACATGATGTGCAACATTATATCAGTTTCTTTATTGAGTAAAGAGGGATATAATTTTGTAGTACAGGATAATGTTATGAACATATTCCTAGATCAAAAGTTGATTGCATCAGGCTCGTTACATAATGGCATATTCATTCTAAATCAGAATACAGTCCTCAATATACAAAACACACACAAGAGGAAAAGTTCAGATATGAACGAATCCTACTTGTGGCATTGTAGACTTGGTCATATCAATGCGACACGACTAGCTAAGTTTCATAAAGATGGTTATTTGAATCCGTTCGAATTATCATCTTATGATACTTGCCATTTATGTCTCAAAGAAAAAATGACCAAAGCTCCGTTTAGTGGACACGGAGAAAGAGTTACTGAACTCTTAGGACTGATACATAGTGATGTTTGTGGTCCCATGTCTACGCATGCTAGGAACGGTTCTTCCTACTTCATTACATTCACTGACGATCTCTCTAGATACGGACATGTGTTTCTGATGAAACACAAGTCTGAAGCTTTTGAGAAATTCAGAGAATATAAGCACGAAGTAGAAAACCAAACGGGCAAAAGTATTAAGATTCTTCGATCTGATCGAGGAGGCGAATACTTAAGCGGTGAGTTCCTAGATTATCTAAAAGAGAATGGGATTCTCTCTCAGCTTACTCCTCCTTATACACCACAGCACAACGGTGTATCGGAACGAAGAAATCGCACCCTATTAGATATGGTGCGCTCGATTATGAGTACAGCTGAGTTACCTATTTCCTTCTGGGGGTATGCACTTGAGACAGCAGCATACCTATTGAATCAAGTTCCGTCTAAATCTGTGCCTACAACGCCATATGAGATATGGAGGGGAATGAGACCATATTTTAAACGGTTTAAGATATGGGGTTGTCCGGCCTATGTAAAAAGACAAAATCCGGACAAACTCGAGGCACGATCAGTTCTTTGCAAATTTGTGGGATATCCTAAGAATTCTCAAGGATATATTTTCTATCACGCTGAGGAACAAAAAGTGTTTATTTCTCAATATGCCACCTTTTTAGAAAAGGAATTTCTTGCAAAAGAAATTAGTGGCAGAGAGGTAGAACTGGAAGAGGTTCCAGCACCACAAACTGCAACTGATGATTTGATGGAACCAGAAGATTCAATAGTACCCGACGAACCCCAGCCTCTCCGCCGATCTAGTAGGGTTTCTCGTCCACCTGAGAGATACTACAGTTTTCTCATTGATGGTGGAAGCGAGGATTGCATCATGGATGATGATGAACCCACTAGTTTCGAGCAGGCCATCACGAGTGGAGACTCAGTGAAATGGCTGGGTGCAATGCGATCTGAGATGGAATCCATGTACACCAACAAAGTATGGACTTTGGAAAATGCTCCTGAAGGGGTAAAACCCATTGGAAGCAAGTGGATCTTTAAAAAGAAATTTGGTGTAGATGGAAAAGTTGAGACTTTCAAAGCTAGACTGGTAGCAAAGGGATTTCGTCAACGACCAGGTGTGGACTATGACGAAACATTTTCTCCAGTAGCTATGCTTAAGTCCATCCGGATCTTACTTGCCATTGCTGCATACCATGACTACGAAATCTGGCAAATGGATGTTAAGACCGCCTTTCTAAACGGTGATTTAGAAGAGTGCGTGTACATGACTCAGCCAGAGGGCTTCGTAGATAGTGGGAGCAGCGGAAAGGTGTGCAAACTGCTTAAATCCATTTATGGGTTGAAGCAAGCATCGCGGAGTTGGAACATCTGTTTTGATGTTGTAGTCAAAGAGTTTGACTTCATCAAAAATATAGATGAACCTTGTATCTATAAAAAGGTGGCAGAGGGTAAGGTAGTCTTCCTCGTATTGTACATGGATGACATACTCTTGATAGGAAATGATGTTCCTATGCTGCAATCAGTCAAGCTCTTCTTATCACAGAGATTCTCAATGAAAGATCTAGGTGATGCCTCCTGCATATTGGGAATCATGATCTATAGAGATAGATCTAAACGGATGCTGGGATTGTCCCAATCCAGGTACATTGACACCATACTAAAGAGGTTTAGTATGGAAGAATCCAAGCGTGGGAACCAGCCCACGATATCTGGACTCACTCTCTCCAAAGAGATGTCTCCCAAGACTGATTTGGAGAGAGCTCGCATGCAAGGGATACCCTATGCTTCGGCAGTAGGCTCTATCATGTATGTGATGCTATGTACCAGACCCGATGTAGCATACTCACTAAGTGTAGTGAGTCGGTATCAAGCAGATCCTGGAGAGAGTCATTGGACAGCAGTGAAGAACATTCTCAAGTACTTACGAAGGACTAAGGAGATGTTCTTGGTGTATGGTAACGGAGAACTCCAGGTGGAGTCCTTTACCGATTCCAGCTTCCAAAGTGATAAGGACGACTCTAAGTCGCATTCGGGTTTTGTCTTTACCCTCAATGGAGGGGCGGTATGTTGGAAGAGTTCCAAACAGGATACCGTTGCAGACTCAACGATGGAGGCTGAATACATCGCTGCCAACGATGCTGCCAAAGAGGCTGTCTGGATCAAGAAGTTCATTAGTGAACTTGGTGTGGTTCCATCCATTGAGCATCCAATACCTCTGTATTGCGATAACAATGGAGCTGTGGCTTTGGCCAAGGAACCCAGGTCCCATCAGAAGTCCAGACATATTCTGAGGCGGTATCACCTGATCAGGGAGATAGTTGATCGCCGGGAGATCGAGGTCAGGAGAGTAGATACGAAGGACAACACTGCGGATCCATTCATGAAGGCTATTCCCCAGATACAGTTTGAGAGATTATTCGGGATGCTAGGTATGAGATACTACAGCAGCTGGCCTTAGTGCAAGTGGGAGATTGTTAGTTATGTATATGCCCTAGAGGCCATTGTTGTACATATGATGTATATTATAATGGATGCTTGGTTATATATAGAGAAGACTTTCTTGCTCGTCATGATAGTATGCTATTTGGTTTCACTTTATCTTAACATGTTGACTTGTATTGGTTTACTGTTTTACTCTCACATGTTGATAAAGCCCTTAGGGTTTGTACTCGACTACTGGGACTATGATGAGATCATACTAGTGGGGCTGCGGTAGTCGATGAGTACATCCTATAACTGTTCCTAGTCGAGGGTATATCGAGACAGGGCATCGATACACCAGAGTAGACTAGCGTATACGCATCTTGACCCATATGATGGGCGATGGATGATCCCATATCCATCGGTGTTGGACATCAAGGATGGTGTACGGGTGCTCAGTGGAGACTGGGTACACTGGACGGACTCGCCGAGAACTCCCAGATGGTGATATACCACACGTCAGATGGCAGTTCTCCGGTGACACTGGTACAGGGTAGTCTGTAGACCCGAGATCGTCATAGAGTATTGTGTGATTCCCACTGTGCTTTGATTTCCACCTTACCACGTCCATGAGGGCGTGCAAAACGGTGGCTTTTGGGTACAGTCCCGAATCACATGGAGGCAATGAGCGATAGGAGGGGATTCGTCTCTCCCGGTATAGGGAGTTGATGTTGTGCTGTGTTCGATTGGCTATAACTGGAAGTCCCTGGCCAGGGCTGATATAGAGATTTACTGGTAAGTGTTACTAGTAGTTTCTCGACCCGTTATGAGCCATACATCGACACGACTTATCGGTTACTGGGGTCTAACGTATACCACCCCTAGACTTGATATGCGACATATCAGACGAACAGACCGGACTGTACGGGAGTGTTACTGATCGGATTCACAGGAGAACGCACAGGCTAGCTTGTTGATCTTCTGATCGCTCAATACCTGGGTGGCTGTTACGTTTAGCTGACCGCTTGCAGCTTGTGGGTGTTTGATATGATCATCACCTGCTACCGGCGTATTGACGATTCTTTAGAGTCCTACACAGAAGTTTCTTGGCTCAGGCGAAACGGAGTAGAGGCACATATGTGATATGTGCAGGACCGAGAATAATGCGATATGGGATACCGTATTATATTCTCGCGATATTTAGATATGAACCGGTTCATCGGATCAAGTGTTGATTCGATGAATCGGTACATGATATATTAGTCGGTAATATTCGATATAGCCGGATCATCGATTCAAGTGTTGATTCGATGATTTAATGTATAATAATATATATGATATATTATTACATTATCTAATATTGGCTTGCTTTAATATTTCATTTTCTCACGGGATGATACATTGATATATATGCGATATATGTTAATTGTATTATTTTCTTTTGTTGCAAATATATAATATATATGTGATATATATTATTGTGACATGATATGATTAATTGTTAAACATGTTTAAGGATGATTAATTGAGGTTAGGGTTTGATTAGGGTTAGTTGCTTCAAGTTGCTTCTAGAAGCATTTTCTTTTGTCATTGTGAAGATATTTATGGATGACACATTTATTAACCAAACCAAACCCTAACTATAGTTTATTCTCTACTCATTTTTATCCAATCATCCTTGACCATGGTTAAAAGATCAATCATATGTTTTATTTCTATTCATCACAAAAGAAAATGGATTATCATTATTCTTTTTCGATTCTCATCTTCTTCTTCTCTCTTGAAAGAAAAGCTTGCTAGATTTTCTTAAGTGATGAAATAAAATGAGAAAATGATATTAAAAGAAAGCAAAATTACTACTCTCTCATACTCATCTCATCTAGCCCATGGGATTAGTGTGTTCACTTCTTTAGAGTGAGATAGCTTGAGTTCTTCGAAACCTCGACGTAGATCATCGGAGATTTGGAATACGACAAGCTAGAATGGATCGTTCGAGTCGTGGAGCCTCTCATGAGTCCGGGAGATCGTGGATCGCGGCAAAGGGACTTCTACTCGGAGCTTGTGAAGTGAAGGAGCGGACTACAAAGGTTGTAATCCCTCACCCTTAGATAAAAGTTATCTTATTGCATGTTAAAACCTAATAATCTAGCAAAGATCCCGGCTTTGGGTTGTTCGGCACGTCTAAAATTTAATCCGGGCATGTTTGATGCCTTTTGAACCTTCACAAGAGTGCCTAGGAGCCCTACAGTGGTATCAGAGCCTAGCTAGAGTATTAGGCAATGTGTTTACGAAGTTAAAACTCCGATCGAACCCGAAACGGACAAAATGGACCCCTCTCTGGAAATTTTTTAAATTTTGGGATTTTTCAGAATTAAAAATATGTAAAAATATCAGCAGGGAATTCTAAGAATTACCCTGAAACACGTGCCCATAATTCCACCAACCTAGTGCGGAAGCGCGGCAGAACCATTGTCCTCGCGGCGGTTCCGCGGCGGCGCTGTAGGATTGGGACACGTGGCTTCATGGTTTTAACCGTAGGTACTTGCTGACTATTCTGGGTATTTTTAATCTGTTCCAGGTGTTTAAATTTCTGGGTTTTGTTTTGTAATAGTAGACTCGATCGGAAATTTTAAATTCGTATTTCTTTCCGGATATTTAGAAACTGTTAAACTATTTGAACGGATATCATTAACTTACTGTTTCCCGGTACGGCAAATTTTCAAGTGTTGAAATTTATTCGTGTTTAAATCTTTCGGAAAAATTGTACAAGTTAAGCGGTGGACCCTCTAGAAGATAACAAACCTTAACTCGATTATGTGACCGTCTTGAACTGCCTTTTGAACCTTCGGGTTTGGGGTAGTACGGCGTGCCACATGTGAGGCGTTGGCTTGACCCTTCTACGGCTGGATCACCGGTACTGTAACATATTCTGGGATTATTTGAACTCCGCTCAAGAGTTGAGCACTTTGGGAAATTTTGGGTGTTTGATTATCTGTTCGGAAAGTTTAATACTGTATATTTATCTGGAATATGATACAATATGTGGAATTCATAGAGTTAGGCATGAAATGCGGAGTATGTGATATTTCGGATTTATGATGTCTAAAGTGATTGTGGATTCCAAATATTGTAGTTTTACACTTTCTTCTCTGTGACCGTAAGTGTAATATGTGATATCGCCGGTTTCGTTGCTATATGTCAACGACAATTGGGATGCGCATATTTACTTACGTTGATGATATGAGATATTATGTGTTGCTGTGATATGTTATATTGGATCGTCGCGATCAGAATAGCTGGGGGTTTTATGTGAGATGAGGGTTTTTATTTTCATTCATGTAAAATTCATTTGTAATGTAATATTCTTTTATTTGGGGCACTTCCTGGTTGCGGTTGCTGTCACCAGTGTATATTATTTACTTTTCCGCATTAGGTAGACCCAAGGAGGGGAGCATAAGTAACCGGGTTCTAGGGTCCAGTGGGAGGCCATCTCGAGGAGTCGAGACCGGGTCTCCTAACCCTAGAATTGGCAGTGTTACTTGCCGCTCTCGTAGGGGTCTTGGGATGTGGGTTTGGCTATTCGTCGCAACCGTGGAATCCGTGTTTTATACAGGCTCGTATTGAAAACACGGACGTCCTAGTATATCCAATATTTCATATATGTTCTTCTGCTGCAATGTTCTGTGATGAGATCATATTACTGCCTGAGACGAATGCTTATACTATATATATATGCTGATATATAAATATTACTGCTTTCGTTTCTTCTGTGATGCTTAGGAAGCATAAGCTGATGGGATTTTTATTAATGAGATTAATAAAAGAAAAGAAACCTAAAGATGTTGTAGAATCAAAAACTTTATAAAAAGGGTAGCTACAGTTTTGCTTTGCACGGTGATATATACGATATATCCTGCACCTTATTCGATGAGGAAAGGACCGAGATCCCTTCACCGGGAGTGACTCCTTTAGCAAAACTGGCAGATGCTACAAAACGCGGTTTATCTTTTGATTGTTTTTTGTTTTGCTTTGCACAGCGGTATATATGATATATCCTGCACCTTATTCGATGAGGAAAGGGCCGACGATCCCTTCACCGGGAGTGACCCCTTTAGCGAAACTAAGAAAAGCCTCAAAAACACTCCTTTTCAAAAACTACTCGATTCTACGACGATATCAAGTTCATTACGCTCAGGGTTTTCTGAAAAACCTGCGTAGCCCTCCGTCATTTCAGATAAGTACTTCTTAGTATTCGTGCTGCGTTTGTTGACCATGTTAAGGCGTAGTGTACGGTAGCTAATTAATACTTATCTGCTAAAACATAAGATGTGATTGGATTAGGGTATTCGTATGACTTTGTTGACCATGTTAAGGGTCGTACGAGTGGGTTTAATTCAATCGGGAAATGACGGGTTAAACTTGGCTAGCGCTTATGATTTGTTGACCATGTTAAGGTCATGAGTTGCTAGGGGCAAAAATATTATCGGGAATTTCAAGTGTTGAAATTTGCAATGAGATTGCATACCTCCTATGAGATAGTTGGATCCTGATACCCACTGCGAGTAAGAGTTACTCCTGGGAGAGTTTTACACAAGACAACTAGCCGATCAAGTAGGTGTCTAGAAAAGTGTTAACGAGGTTACGCCTCTGGGAAAATGAGGTTTACATTAATTAGGTCCGTGCGAAAGCACGGGGAACCTCCCTCAAAGTACCGACACTGATCTGGCTGAAAGATTGACGAAATTGTAGGGTGTAATTAATCCCGGCTAATCTTACCTTTTATGGTTTGAAGGTAGATTTGATAAAACTAGTGGGAGACATCCTGATTAGATAAGATAATAACCAATCTAATCTTGCAAGAGCATACGCTAAAGTGTTTTCTTCTCTCTCTCTCCAGGTAGCGACCATTTCAGGCCATAATCAAGATAATAATATGGATGTATTGACTGAACCTGATTATTGTACTGAGCAAGGGAACGTTAGACCCATTCTTTCTTATAAGAGTTATAAGACTGAACAGGAAACAGGAGAATATCTAGATTCTCACGCCGCCCAAAAGAACATGCATGTTGATGCATCTTCTTCAGGTGTGTTAGTTATTGAGAACTGTTTCTCAGTTCACCCTACGTCCTGGGTATTAGATACCGGATCAGGATCCCACATATGTAAATTGTTACATGGGCTGCGAAAAGGTAGAGAACTAGGAAAAGGTGATCATTCCGTTCAAGTAGGGAACGGTGCAAGTATTGTAGCCAAAGCAGTTGGCGAATATCACCTTGTATTACCAAGTCGTAATACACTGATTCTAAATGAGTGCTATTATATACCGAACATGATGTGCAACATTATATCAGTTTCTTTATTGAGTAAAGAGGGATATAATTTTGTAGTACAGGATAATGTTATGAACATATTCTTAGATCAAAAGTTGATTGCATCAGGCTCGTTACATAATGGCATATTCATTCTAAATCAGAATACAGTCCTCAATATACAAAACACACACAAGAGGAAAAGTTCAGATATGAACGAATCCTACTTGTGGCATTGTAGACTTGGTCATATCAATGCGACACGACTAGCTAAGTTACATAAAGATGGTTATTTGAATCCGTTCGAATTATCATCTTATGATACTTGCCATTCATGTCTCAAAGGAAAAATGACCAAAGCTCCGTTTAGTGGACACGGAGAAAGAGTTACTGAACTTGGTTTGTGCTTGGTGTGTGTGGTCTAGGTCTAGTATACATGCTCCAGTTTTACCAGATTTCATCTGAAACAAACGGGTCTATAGCAGATCACAGAAAGGTGAAATTTCACTTAAAAACGCTAAATTTTGCACAAAATGAAATCCTATGGTATTTTGGCAAAATCTGGGGTTTATCTAGGTTTACTTGGCCCTAATAACACTTAATTAGGCTAGGTTAACCAACACTAACATCACTTGGACAAAAGTCCACACAATTCATCAAATCAAACACTAAATCTCACTTTTAACACTAATCGAAGCTATTTAACACACAAGCTTATCAAACTAGGAAGTAGCTTTAAGAAATATACCTTACTAGACCCTACGAAGTAGGAAGAGGAAGGAGGAGAGGATGGGAAGTGCTGCTGCAGCTGCTGGGGGCTGCTGCTGATGTTGCTGCTGCTACTGCTTGTTGCTGTTGTTATTACTGCTTGCTGCTGCTTCTTTTGCTGTTGTTGCTTCTTCTGCTGTTGCTGCTGCAGCTGCTTGTGTGTGTGAGAGAGAGAAAGAATGAGAGAAGTGATAACAAGAGAAATGAGAGTATACAAGTCAAAAAAAAAACCCCTCTCTCTCTATCTTCATTTAATGAGCATGGCTCATGCCATGAAGCCCATACTCCCTCTCTCTCTCTCACCATGTCAACAAAGAAAATCATTTCCATAAAAAAAACACATAAATAAAACCCAAAATACTTAATAAGAATCAATTAACTTAAAGAAAATGGGTTACTCCACCATGCTTGTTAATCATGGTTTAACCCCAAATAAGCCCTAATTTGCATGCACAAGTGTGTGCAAGCCTAGAAAAATTCTAATAAAATACTCATTAAATAGGATAAAATATTTGAAACTCAATTTGGTAAACTTTTTTATTAAAAACTATATATTAAAATATAATTAGCCACTAAACACATCATAAGGTGTTACAATCTTCCCCCCTTAAAGAAATTCGTCCCCGAATTTAAAAATATACTGCTACGCGTACCTTCAAAGAGATGAGGGAACTTCTTCCGCATCTCGCCCTTGGCCTCCCAAGTGATCTCTTCACCATTCGGGCTGCGCCAAAACACCCTCACTAATGGCAAGACCTTCGATCGAAGTTTCTTCACCTGCCTGTCCAATATTACGACTGGCTGCTTGGTGAACGAAAGATCGCGCTCGAACTAAATGGTCTGATGCTAAATCAAGTGAGAAAGGTCATGAAGGTAATTGCAAAGTATCGACACAAAAATACGGGGTGAATACTCAATAATCTGGATGAAAGTGCCAAATTAAAGGCAACGAACTAACTCGCCTTAAGCATCTTAAAAAGACCTGCCATCCTGGGATAAGCTTCCCAAAACTCAACATGTCATTTATCGGGAAAAATCCGTAGAAATACATGATCTGCCACTGCGAACTCGAATCTGCGACCATCTTGGTCGGCATATGACCTCTGTCCGAAATGGACAATTCTCATCCTGACTTAAAACAACTAGATCATCTCCGAAGTCTCTAGACAAGCTGAGGTCCAAAAATCCTACAACGCGGAGTTAGAAAAACATACCGGTGATTGACACGACCTAACCCCTAAACCTAAAGGTTGCCAATTGGAGTGTCTCCTGATAACTGCTATCGAAGGAGAACCTTAACAATGGCGAGTGACGATCCCCAACTGCTGACAACAATTAATACGTACGCACCAACTTAACAAAGAACAACTGAGCAAACTGAGTATAACCGGACGACAAGCATCTGAATGGAGTCATACCCTGACTAAACCTGGGTAGACACCATGTCGAAATTTTTGGAGACCTGCTCTCGTTCCCTCTTCGGAACGGTTAAAGGTTGCAACTCTCCCGCCGGTCTCAGTTGCTCAACCCAAGCACACAACTAGACAGACAACTTGAAACGAATCCTGAGACTTCTCGTTCCGTCCCTGCCCACCCGTAACTATCTCACAAGTCACGTTAAATGTTGGTGGGACTTGAATGAGTACAGAGAGTTGACCGATGTTCCTGCTTTAGGATTTCACGTCTCTACCCAATAATATCAGGTACACAAACGCGTCCATAAACTTAGCACACCCTTGTCACAAATCAAGGACTCCGAATCATTACCCAGCCGAACAGGCTCAAGTATCTCTGACGAACGAGCGTCGACGGGCAGTGTCTCGCGAAAGCGATTAAAGAAAAGTGGTCGGACGCGGACATGAGCAAGCTGTCCCCTCAGTAGAGACGAATTTAAGCTGTACTCAACGATCGCACAAGAACTGTAAATCTACGGAGGACTATCACAACAATCAAAATCCGCTACAGGAAGATGTACATTAAGCTCTGGTGGTCCGTGAAAATCTGACATGACTCTCGAACAAGTAGTGTCTCCAAATCTCCAACGCGAAACCACTGCGGCCATCTCCAGATCATGAGTGGGACATCCTTCTCGTACTTCCTCCAAATGTAGGGAAGCAAAAGCGATAACTCCATCGTGTCACCTCAGTACACATTCGAGCCCTACTCACGAACCATCACAGTTAAACCACAAAGTAGCCCGAACCAAAAAGCAAAGAAAGAACTGATGCAGTTGTTAACCGAATCTTCAACTGCCGAAACTCCGCACACAAACTTCAGTCCAAAGAAAGGAAACCTCCACTCCGATCAATTCAGTCAACGGTGCAGTACTACACTAGCAATCCTGCCCGAAACGGCGGTAAAAACCTGCTAAGCCCAAAAATCTGCGGACCTCCGTCCTGCTCACAAGCCTGGGCATAATCTGTATGGCTACGATCTTCCTCGGAACCATACAAAACCGTCTCCCGTAACTACAAGACCAAGGAGTCAACACAACGAGCCTGAAGGAACACTCCAAGAATCTAGCAAACCGCTGGGGCTCTCCCAGTATCTGCAAAACAAATCCTCAAGTGCTACTCCTATCCTTCAAGACACATTAAATAGACCAGGATGTCGTAAATAACACAACAATAACTGGTCGAGGAACGGCCTGAAGAAATCCGGTTCATCGCATCTACGAATGTTGCTAGGGCATTGGTGAATCCAATGACACACCAAAACACACAAAGCCCGTAGCACGCACAAGGAAGCCTTCGGAATGTCATCACTCCGAACCCGCAACAATGATGACCTGATCCCAAACAAACTTAGAAAATGTCTCGCACTCTGAAGCTGATCGAAAAAATCGTCAATGCGAGGTAAAGGATACCTATCCGCACCGTAAGCCGGTTCAATTGACGATCCATCAATACACAACCTCAATCTGTCATCTTTCTCCTTGACGAACAGAAATAGGAGCTTCCTAATGCAAAACACTCGGATGCACGAAACTCCCCCAACAAATAACTCTGCAGCAGATCCTTAAGCTTCGCAGGCTCATCTGGAACAACGTCGGAACTCTCGCACGAAAGAAAACCGATCCAACAAACCAACTGTGGCTACAGTGTCACGAACGAACGCCAAGAATCCACGACATCTCCTCAAAAGCCGACTAGCGAAAAAGGCTGAATTCAAGCTATGAGAGGCGGCACAACTATCCACCTGCACAACAAGAACTGACTCGCCGGGGAAAACAAAACCTAACTGTTTCCTCACGGTAGTCCACAATGCCTAGCACGTAGCTAACCAGTCCGTTCCCAGGAGAACGCCAAGTCCAACATCTCTAGAAAGATCAAAACGACAGACAAATCTCTATCTCCTATCCGATTGGCACACGACCGAATTACGTGTCACGCAATAAAAGAATCGCTGACAGAAGTTAACACAACAAACGGCTGATCTACCTAACACGACTCTCGTCCTAAACTCGCCACGAAGTGTGGAAACATACGAGTGCATGGATCTGGATCAAACAATACGTGTGCAACAAAAAGACATACTGAAAGAGTACCTGAAACCACAGCATTGGATGCCTGCGCATCCTGATGAGTCGAAGCGAAAACTTATGCCTGCCCTTCACCTGCGACTGACCGAACTCCTTCCCTACTAGACTGACCCCTCTGCATGAACCTTCCGCGTCCATGATGTCTCAGAATACGACCCTGACGTGGTGCTAAGGAACAATATCTGACGAAGTGTTGAAGGCTTCTGCATCGAAAACACCCACGCGCAGACTGCTGACCCTCCTGGGGATGAGAGCCAAACGACTGTCCTCGTCCTAAGCCTCTGCTCTGGGCTGGTACACCAGTACGATTTCTCCACTGTTCCGGAACTCTCAACGTCTCTGGAAGAAGTGTCTCGTAAACTAGGGCTGCATCTACTGGTGCTATGTAGGTGACAGAATACTGCATGATGATTGCAAGGAACAACTGGGTAACAGGGGTGACAACCTCCTGTCGCTGCGCTCGAACGGCCTCCACCAGTGAGCTCGTCGTCTGGCGCAAGTCCTGCATCTCTGCCACTAGTCTAGCAATCTGATCTGTCGTAGAAGGAACAATCTGCTCTGGTACAACAGGGGTACTACCCGGATCAGTCCTCGTCTCGGACGAATCAACTCGAATCTCGGCTCTCGCGGCCACTCTCTGTGCCCTCGTAGTCCTTGGCGGCATAATGGCTGAAAAGAAAGTAGGATTCGATGAGGATACAGAAATCGAATCACAAGGATGTATACAATCATGAAGGAATTTCAATCAATAAGTCCTAAGGTCGCTTAGGCGGAGTACCGTGTCGTGAGTATGCCGCGGAACATACGCACGCTACGCCACTCTGCTGCAGCTACCTACTCCATCATACCAGGGTCATCCTACACTCCGAAGGTAAAACCTACGCTCTGATACCAACTTTGTCACGAACCAAAGTTTGGCCCGTGACCGGCACTTAACCACGTAACGTCTATAGGCGTAACGCGACTAAGTAAGCCGAAACCCAGAAATCAAACAAGTAAAAGTATAGAGTGTTTAAACATTTAATAGGAACATCTACTAAAAAGTTAAGATAAATCTCAAGTAGACAATCACCACGGTAACAATATACGACGCCGTAGTGAAGAAAAGAGCAATAAGTGGAAAAACATCACACAAGATAAGAACTGCATAAGTAAAATCGGCTCACAACGAGCTCGACACCAGAATACAAAATAATATACATCATCGTCCTCACACTGGTCTCTAAGTCAAATACATAAAAGTAGATGGAGAGTACTAGATACAGAATATGTACAATGGAAATAATCGGATACCACAAACCCACCTAGCAGCAAACAGCTCACGCACCAACTGCAGTGGTATCCGTAGACAAAAAGATCTAGGAAAGCAGCCTGCCACGACTACTCCGAGGGGCAACCTGCAAACACTGTGGCACAACGGGGGTGAGTTGCCAACTTGTGAGTAGTAGATAACATATAAAGGTAATCGCGAGTATGCACGTGCAGCGATATCTAACCTATGCCAACAGATAACATCTATATAATGAACTATATGAGCAGTAATCATGCATCAAGTACGATCTAACAACATCTCTAAATGATAAGCAGGGTATGCAATAATCGTGCATAGGAAATGCAATCTAATGACATCTATATTGGATGAGCAGGGTATGCAATAATCGTGCATAGCAAATGCAATCTAATAACATCTATATGAAGAGAAGGGTATGAAATAATCGTGCATAGCAATTGCAATCTAATGACATCTATATAGAATGAACAGGGTATGCAATAATCGTGCATTGCAAATGTACTCTATCAGGTACAACAGATACAGGATGAGATATAAAATACTGAATGCTGAGCATGGGAATAATAATATCTACATGGAATATCAACGTGGAAAATAATCGGTGTCCATCCATATACCCAAATCCTGTAAATCTCATAGAATCATGGGTACCTAGCATCGGCACACTAAAATATCATGAATCATCGTGTCGAGCATCGACACGCAAATCCTCAAGGATCGGGCTCCGTCTGCGGAATCGGCCCTCGGTCCCGGCGGTACGGATCGGCCCGTATCCATCTCTCATCTCTGGTCAGTATCCTCCGGATAACCGCCAGATCTAACCAATCACCGGTAGATAGTAGCCCCTCCGTCAGGCTCACCGTCTACTGCACAGCGATCCGTTCTCTCCCCGGGGTACCATACCGGGTCCACCATGTACCCGCAATCGTCCTCATCCGCCTCCTCGAATCGGGTTTCACATGTCGCTCTCAGCACCGAGAAAACACATGGTGGACGCACTGAAATATCATATCAAGGGTAACCGGGTTTTTAAAACAATTACATATTCTCTTTTGAAATATCCACGGTTCCCAAATCCAGAAATATCATGGAAACAACATATCTCAATGCGTAAATCCATGCAAGTATGGAGATATCACTATATGTGTGCACTTTTATGAATATATAGTGTGCATGTTCGCAAGTATGAAGATATCAATATATGTGTGCACTGGTATGAATATATAGTGTGCATGTGCGCAAGTATGAAGATATCAATATATGTGTGCACTGGTATGAAGATATAGTGTGCATGTGCGCAAGTATGAAAATATCAATATATGTGTGCACCATGTGCGCAAGTATGAAAATATGAATATATGTGTGCACTGGTATGAATATACAGTGTGTATGTGCGCAGGTATGAAAATATCAATATATGTATGCACTGGTATGAATATACAGTGTGCATGTGCGCAGGTATGAACATATCAATATATGTGTGCACTGGTATGAATATACAGTGTGCATGTGCGCAGGTATGAAAATATCAATATATGTGTGCACTGGTATGAATATACAGTGTGCATGTGCGCAGGTATGAAAATATCAACATATGTGTGCACTGGTATGAATATACAGTGTGCATGTGCGCTGGTATGAAAATGTCAATATACGACAAGTCATGACAATCATCAATGATGCAGCAATCAAACGATATGTATAATGCATAGCAATCCTATAGTGCGAGTGTCATGGCAATCACTAACGGTGTGAGTGTAACATACAAATAGTGCTCGTGTAGCTTGAACCGTTAGTGACAATGCAGTGTTCTATGCTATCATTTCTATATGCAACAAGAAGGTATACTCCTAGTCCATATGAACATCTACGACTAAATATCCTAACACGCCCTGATGCTTAACGCCATACGGGCGATTTCCCCGTAGATTTTAAATCTACTCACCTGGTCGTGTGCTACTCGTAGCCGACCACCTGCTTCTCTTTCTTTGCTTCGTCCGGAGTACCCGCCTGCGACCTAGAATTCACACAAGGAAAATCCACATAAGCAAATATCTCGCAAAACGCGATATCGAACCCAAACGAGAAACTCGCGTCGCGAACCAAACGCGCGCGTGTACGATACGCTAAAACGTGTGTATTCGCTTCTAAAACTATCCTGACACGCCGCGACACGCTGGATCACAGAACCCACTCACGTATCGCGCGTATCGCGCGAACTAAACGTACTAGAAAAGCGATATATCGTCCCAGATTTTACCCAGGTGAGAAACTCACAAAATTGCACATACCACAGGCCTCAAATTCATAGCAGACTCCTACCCACACAAACCCAACCCCAAGATTCCTCTATCTGGCCGCAAATTGCGGCCAGAACTAATAAAACGGCGGCCAAACAGTAAAATTTGGGGTTCGTGCTTGGTGTGTGTGGTCTAGGTCTAGTATACATGCTCCAGTTTTACCAGATTTCATCTGAAACAAACGGGTCTATAGCAGATCACAGAAAGGTGAAATTTCACTTAAAAACGCTAAATTTTGCACAAAATGAAACCTTATGGTATTTGGCGAAATTGTCACGACCCGAAAGTACGGAACGTGACCGGCACTTAAATTATGAAGCGTCTAGAGGCGCAACGTAATCTAAGTAAACCGAAGCCCAGAAATCTAAACCATATAAAGAAGAAGTAAAGGAAAACATATAGGAAAACAAGTTTAAAAGCAAGATCAAATTTTCTCAAAAATTTCGGCAGAGTCTCCTTTGTAAAAAACTGGCCCCAAACGGGTACAAACAAGTATAATATATACAAACGATAAAATGGCATCCACAAGCGGGAGCTAGCTCTACGCCAACAAGCGGAAACAACCACACCAAGCACAATTGTAACATTTCAAAATAATAAAATATCATTTTCGGGAAATTTTATAAATTAATATTACTTTATTGAATATTTTAATAATTCGGTATAATTAAATACAGATAAATAGTGAAAAATTTGGAAAAATTATGGAAAATTCTAAAATAGGGTAATTTAGAGAATTATACCATTTTTAAGTTGTTATGATTAGTTATATGCTAATTGAGTGCAAATCGCGATTAAAAAAATCGCTAATCGGGTTTTCTGGCAATTTTGTGCAAAACATGCACATATCATTTCCTACACTTGTGTTGCATTTTTCTTGCCATGGTTTTATTTTAGGGTTCACTATTTGAGTGAGAAGGAATTTGAGGGGAAAGAAAAGAAAGGAAAAAGGAAAAGGATTATTATATGGTGGTAGGTGGATGAGAGAGAGAAAAGAGAGGGGGTAGCTTTGACTTAGCCATTTTCCATTCACTTCCTCAACTCACTTTCTCTCTCCCTCTTCCCCTTCAGCTGTTGCTGCTGCCCTTCATCTCCCTCCCCTCTTCATTAGCCCCAAATCACCATGAAAACTACACCAACACCCCATCTTCATTTCACAAAAAATGTGCACAAGCTCGAGATCTATACATAGGACTAAGAAAGCAAAGATTTTGGCCACTAGGGGCAACTCAAGAAAATTCTTGAGTTGCCAAATGAGGTATTTACTGAACCCTTAGCTTAGTTTTAGTATTACTTATACCCCATATTTAGTTTAGAACCGATATTGTGTGTTTTTGTGGATTGGAGAAAAACCTAGTTAGGGTTTGAGGGAATTTTGGGTTGTAATGTGAAATTGAGCTCAGTTGAGGTTAGATAAATACCCTAGTGCATGAATTGAGACCCCAACCTGAGAGTTGAAACCCGAAATACGGATTTAGAAACCGATATCGGAAAAGTTATGAAATCTGGGAAGCTTTTATGAGATCTGCTATCACCCGAGACATCCTAAAATAAAATTGAATGGACAGTGACATGTGCAGGCACCCAGGAAGCTACCACCAAGACCCTAGCCCCTAACTCCATGACCCGGCCGCCAATTAATTCCCTCTGGCCGCAAATTGCGGCCAGACCTGCACCAATTTGGGTCGTTCTGGTTCTTCTGCTCCTACATCTGTAGTTTAGGCCCCTGGCATGTATAGATTTGTCTAATTTGACCTAGGGTGAAATCTAGAGCCTATTTCCTTAATTGCTATTTTGGATTCGTGTTTCCGTATTCCGTATTTTTTAATTCTGAATTTGTGTATTGTGTTTTACCTCGACTATTTGGCGTTTATACAACGATATCGAGGGTTGTTGATGGGTTTGGAAGGCGTTGTCCATAGGTTCTAACCTATAGATCTTAGCGTATCGTTTTGAGATTCGTATGCCGTTTTAGTTCGGAATTGGTTTTGATACGCATTTGCGATACGTTAATGTGTAGGTACCCCATGAAGACTTAGGGACGACAAGCAAACGCGTGGTGACGTCGACAATGAAGACGCAAGGTGAGTAGATTATATCTACAGGGGGAAGTCGGAGGATGACGTATAGCACCCCCGCAATCCGTAGTTGATATACTATATGATAGTTATAGTGTGTCATGGATATTGTGTTAGGTGTTTTATGGATAGTTTAGGCTTAGAAGTAAACTAGTGTAGTTCATAGCCACGAACCCTTGCATATTCACTATACTTAGATTATGTTGATGATGATATTGGATGACTTTGGAGATGAGTCGATGATATTGGGCTTGGTGGCGTGAAATCGGTGATTTGATATGATTCCTATTTGGGATACGATATGTGATTCTTAGCGGGCCTTTGGGCATGTGTTTTACCCCCGCATTCATAATTATATAGATGGTATCGATTTGTACTATACTTAGATTCAGTATCCCAGATTATGTGTTAGGATGATAAGAATACCAGGTACTTGATGAGATAATGTGATATTGACCCGTACCCAGCTATTGGGATACCGTACGACGATTTACCGTACGAGCTTTATATTGATGATAGATCCGCACTCATGCCTTGAGGATTGTCATATGATATACTGTATTGTACGCGATATATTGAGGCGGGATCACCGACTATTATATGTATATATATTTATATCGACTTAGATTTAGGTGGATTCCATACCCCTCCCGGTTGACTTGATACTTAGATCTGTGGTTTGCATAATAGATGTTAGACTAGACCCAAGTCATACCTATTACAAAAACCCCGATTTGTCTTATTTCAAATGGCAAGCTGCATTATTATTCATTTACCATTTATTCTATGGCTCGCATTGCATTGCATGCTCATATGTTATTGATTCATATTCCTTGTGCATATGCATTTACATAGTTGCATGCTTATATTAGTGTTCTTGTTGCATGTATTATAATTCATGGATTTCGCACTGTGATATGGTTGCATATGATGATTCTGGATTGTTTTACTCCTGCGTATATATATCAGTGGTATGGGACGCTGAAATATATATGTATACCTATAGAGTATATATATATTAGTGGTATGGGACGCTGATATATATATACACATACTTAATATATCATCATGTTGATCTATGCAAATTTACATATGCATTATGAGAGGAGCCTATGTGCTCGGAGCCTATGAGCTCGATGTGAGAGGAGCCTATGAGCTCGATGTGAGAGGAGCCTATGTTCTCGGAGCCTATGAGCTCGATGTGAGAGGAGCCTATGTGCTCGGAGCCTATGAGCTCGATTTGAGAGGAGCCTATGTGATCGGGGCCTTTATGGTCGATGGTATATTATATCTCCCCTACCCCACATTTATTGTATATGCATTGCATCACATATTAGTAGTACCTGATAGAGTACCTTCATGAATGCTGCATACTTGTCGGATACATGATATATGGGTTTAACTTGATATTGAGATATATAGTTTGTGTCAATGCTCGACGTTGATTTTCTAATGATTTCATTCATGATATCTTCTGTTTTCATTTTACCGCATACATACATCATATTTAAGATATATTGTTACGTGAGGCACTGGCACGAGTACTTGGCACTACACTTATGTTCAGATGTTACATTGCCACTTTACTATGCTTCAAACTTATTCATTTGAGGTTTATATTATATCTGATTGTTTTGACTTAGGTTTATGTCATGCTTCCAATTTCTGCTTGTAGATATTTTCTATTCACGAGTTGGCAACTCACTCCCGTTGTGCCACAGTTCTTGCAGGTTTTGTCGTACAGGTTCCATAGCGGCATTTCCGGCACATTGCTTCCTTTGCGGGTGATTTGCTTGGTAGGTGGGTTCTTTGCATCAGAACCACCCTTGTATATGTATTATTCTTTGTATCTAGAAATTCCATCAACCAAAACTTGTATATTGTTTCAGACTCAGACACTAGTGATGTATTATTTCGACCTTAGAGTCGCGCTTAGTAGTGTTAAGGTTTTCATGTTATTGTGAGTTTCTTTTGAGTTTGATCCTCGCCCTTCGGCGTTGTATATTATATTGCTTGTGTGGGTTGTGCTCTTTGTTTATGCGTAGTAAGTGTTAGATAAAATGCCTCAAGGGAAAATAATTTACAATATATGTTTCGTTACTCTTAAAATGGTTTTAGATTTCTGGGCTTTTAGCTTACTTGGATCAGATGGAGTCCTATAGACTTCATATGGTTCAAGGGCCAGTCACGTGCTCTTTCGGGTCGTGACAAAGTTGGTATCAGAGCGCTAGGTTAACCTTGGTTCGGTCTAAGTTTGACTATGTGGAGCCTAGGGCGTCTATATATACACGGAACTTAGGCTTGACCTTACGGAACTTAGACTTAGTCGAGGGGTATTAGACCCGAACTTTCGTCGCATAGGATGACCCTTGGTTGATGGAATAGGTGACTAAAGTAGAGTGACGTACCGTGGGTATGTTCCGCGGCATACTTACGATATGCTACTCCGCTTAAGGAACCTTAGGATGCATATATTTTCGAGATCAGTGATTCTCTTCATATCCATGATTATACATCCATTTGAGATCCTCGATGCTATTAGTTCCATGATCACACTTCCATTGATGCTGTTCCTTCTTAGGATCATGTATCCACTCTGGATCTGTTGTTTTCTTTCTTGCCATTGATCTGCTCTCTTCGATACTCGATTGAGGTTCCTGTCACCATTGTTGAGCGCAGTTGGACTGCTGCTAGGGTTACGATCAGGGCGAGCTCGTCTGGTACGAGGGCCGACCGTTGTGTTTTCTGGTGACATGGGAACGTCTCGAGTTAGTACTGGTGATTGTGACCTCTAGTGGAGGCGAGTGCTTGGTTTTACACCGGATGATCGGGGCATTATTAGAGCTGTCAGTTGAGAGAGGACTATTGATGTATAGCATACCTCAGAGTGTATGATGTTGCCTACCGTGCACACAGATGGACCAGCTGTTGCTGAGATTGATAGGATGTCGCTTCCGGAGCTTACGAGCTGAGATCGCCGGAGCTTCCAGGCAGATATGAGACAGATGATAGCTTGTCTACCCGATTAAAGAGACGAAGGTGATTCGTCCGATTTATGCGCCGGAGCAGGCCCAGTTGAGTTGAAGATTTCCCGTATGGAGAGTCTTACTCAGATCTAGAGCAAACCAATATAGAGATGACCGCCAGTGTATCGCCTTTCCTGGAGGATTGAGGTGATGTTCAGCGTACAGGCGAAGGAGCCAGTTGTTGCTGCGAACAACGAGATGTTGCCCCGGATGTTGGAGCTATTGCGGTACGAGTTGTACTATGAGATGATAGAAGGTCGTTAGTCATCGAGGACGAATAACTAGGACATGTGGATTGTTCGCCTACCCCGATACGAGGTCATCAGATAAAATGATTCCAGCTAGTGGCGACTTCGTGCAGGTTCGTTGAGAGTCGATTGAGACGATCGAATGTCAGGAGCCCATTTTCCAAGTTTAAAGTATTCGGAAAGACATGCAAGCGATTCTATGGACCCTCTAGAAGAATGAAACCCTAACTCGACTTAATGACCATGTGAAAGCCTTTGAACCTTAGGGTTTGCGGCAGTTCCGCGGCGCCATTAGTGAGGCTTGGGTTTGCCCTTCTACGGCTGGACCACTGATGCTGTGGTATGTACTCGATACTATTAAACTGTACCCAAGATGCTGATCTCTTGGGGGATTATGAGGGTCTCGCGATTCGGTCGGATGATTCGACATCATTCGGATATCATGTGATAGGATACACTGCTGGGGAAACTCTAGATATGAGGATAGCCGTTAGAGCGCAGTCCGTGCAGCCACGATGAGACAAGTCCAAATCAGTCGACATTGAAGCAGAGTGAAGTAAAGAGTTCGCAAAAGATTTTGACGCGATGACGTCCCACTCCGCTGACATCAGAGATGCGATACGCACGTAGAGGCATTGTATATGGATATACCTTCCAGAAGGAGTTGCGACGAGTATGCAGCCATTCCGGAACAAGAATTTGCTTCAGCAATGGATGATGACTTCCGGGCAATTTGACAGGAATGAGATTTGAGAGAGACCTCGACAGGACCTTTCTGGAATACTATACGAGAAGACCTAGACCCAGGAGTGGTCATATTGCGCACACCCAGCAAGCCAGAGTTCGGCATCGTCGACGATATAGTTGACCAGGTTCGGATAAAGGACCTTACCCAGATGCGTTGCGAGTTGATCGAGGACGGACGAGTATTGAGTATTCATCCGATAGTTGGGACGTGTTCCCGAGGACCTGTTCGGCCAGACATCTTCTACATAATGATGAAGCTACAGAGTACGCGATTTCGAGTCCATGCGAGAGACTTCGGATTGACCGTGGCCGAGAACAGTGAAGTGCGTAGATAACATGGCGTGACGTCATAGTGGACAACGATAGAGATAAGTGGAACCAGAGGTTCGTGTGAGACGCTGACGAGCTGTCGTTACTTCCCGTCGAGACTAGAGACCTGATATACTTACAGAGCTGTTGGGATGCGATCGATTTCCGAGAAAATATTGTGCTGAGGACGCAGATGTCCATCGAGCAAGAAAAGAGATATGAAAAAGTACCAGCCTCCGTAAAGACCGGCATAGGAAAGATCGGAAGAGACCTTGAGCGGGATTCCTTCTAGGACACTGCTGCCATGATATTTACTCCCAGGATCAGATGTGTAATGTGTATTCAGAGGACCAGAGGCCGATGCCAGTGACATGCTGCTTTACAAGTGGTCGTGAGGATTGACCGAGAGATGACCAGAGAAGTGCCAGAACGGAATCGTCCCCGTTAGCACACCTGACAGGGCCGATGAGCCGATTGATTGGAAATTGGTAATCCGCAGAGAAGATAAGGACCCAGAGACAGAAGACGCCAGACCATGAGCAAGAGGCAAGTAGATATCTTGCGCTGCTAGCATTGGATGCACCCTTAGTGTTTTGAGGTACGATTTTGGTGCACACCAGATGCACTAAATCGGGTTTTCTTGTGCATGTCAGATGCACCTGGTTTTGCTGTCAGGCACACACGTTGCCTATGACAGATGTTGTGTGCACACCCGTTGCTCCAGTATGGTACTTATGTGGATTTTGTTTTCCGTGCGCACCTGACGCACGGGGTATTCTTATATACGCCTTAGGATTGATGTTTGTGGAGCCCCGACAATTTGGATTTTTGCTGAAATGTTTTAGTACTTGGGGGTTTAAATTTAAATTCGGGGACCGAATTTATTTAAGGGGGGTAGATTATAACATTTCAAAATAATAAAATATCATTTTCGGGAAATTTTATAAATTAATATTACTTTATTGAATATTTTAATAATTCGGTATAATTAAATACAGATAAATGGTGAAAAATTATGAAAAATTCTAAAATAGGGTAATTTAGAAAATTATACCATTTTTAAGTTGGTATGATTAGTTATATGCTAATTGAGTGCTAATCGCGATTAAAAAAATCGCCAATTGGGTTTTCTGGCAATTTTGTGCAAAACATGCACATATCATTTCCTACACTTGTGTTGCATTTTTCTTGCCATGGTTTTATTTTGGGGTTCACTATTTGAGTGAGAAGGAATTTGAGGGGAAAGAAAAGAAAGGAAAAAGGAAAAGGATTATTATATGGTGGTAGGTGGATGAGAGAGAGAAAAGAGAGGGGGTAGCTTTGACTTAGCCATTTTCCCTTCACTTCCTCAACTCACTTTCTCTCTCCCTCTTCCCCTTCAGCTGCTGCTGCTGCCCCTCATCTCCCTCCCCTCTTCATTAGCCCCAAATCACCATGAAAACTACACCAACACCCCATCTTCATTTCACAAAAAATATGCACAAGCTCGAGATCTACACATAGGACTAAGAAAGCAAAGATTTTGGCCACTAGGGGCAACTCAAGAAAATTCTTGAGTTGCCAAATGAGGTATTTACTGAACCCTTAGCTTAGTTTTAGTATTACTTATACTCCATATTTAGTTTAGAACCGATATTGTGTGTTTTTGTGGATTGGAGAAAAACCTAGTTAGGGTTTGAGGGAATTTTGGGTTGTAATGTGAAATTGAGCTCAGTTGAGGTTAGATAAATACCCTAGTGCGTGAATTGAGACCCCAACCTGAGAGTTGAAACCCGAAATACGGATTTAGAAACCGATATCGGAAAAGTTATGAAATCTGGGAAGCTTTTATGAGATCTGCTATCACCCGAGACATCCTAAAATAAAATTGAATGGACAGTGACATGTGCAGGCACCCAGGAAGCTACCACCAAGACCCTAGCCCCTAACTCCATGACCCGGCCGCCAATTAATTTCCTCTGGCCACAAATTGCGGCCAGACCTACACCAATTTGGGTCGTTTTGGTTCTTCTGCTCCTACATCTGTAGTTTAGGCCCCTGGTATGTATAGATTTGTCTAATTTGACCTAGGGTGAAATCTGGAGCCTATTTCCTTAATTGCTGTTTTGGATTCGTGTTTCCGTATTCCTTAATTTTTAATTCTGAATTTGTGTATTGTGTTTTACCTCGACTATTTGGCGTTTATACGACGATATCGAGGGTTGTTGATGGGTTTGGAAGGCGTTGTCCATAGGTTCTAACCTATAGATCTTAGCGTATCGTTTTGAGATTCGTATGCCGTTTTAGTTCGGAATTGGATTTGATACGCATTTGCGATACGTTAATGTGTAGGTACCCTATGAAGACTTCGGGACGACAAGCAAACGCGTGGTGACGTCGACAATGAAGACGCAAGGTAAGTAGATTATATCTATAGGGGGAAGTCGGAGGATGACATATAGCACCCCCGCAGTCCGTAGTTGATATACTATATGATAGTTATAGTGTGTCATGGATATTGTGTTAGGTGTTTTATGGATAGTTTAGGCTTAGAAGTAAACTAGTGTAGTTCATAGCCACGAACCCTTGCATATTCATTATACTTACATTGTGTTGATGATGATATTGGATGACTTTGGAGATGAGTCGATGATATTGGGCTTGGTGGCGTGAAATCGGTGATTTGATATGATTCGTATTTGGGATACGATATGTGATTCTTAGCAGGCCTTTGGGCATGTGTTTTACCCCCGCATTCATAATTATATAGATCGTATCGATTTGTACTAGACTTAGATTCAGTATCCCAGATTATGTGTTATGATGATAAGAATACCAAGTACTTGATGAGATAATGTGATATTGACCCGTACCCAGCTATTGGGATGCCGTACGACGATTTACCGTACGAGCTTTATATTGATGATAGATCCGCACTCATGACTTGAGGATTGTCATATGATATACTGTATTGTACGCGATACTATTGAGGCGGGATCACCGACTATTATATGTATATATATTTATATCGACTTAGATTTAGGTGGATTTCATACCCCTCCCGGTTGACTTGATACTTAGATCTGTGGTTTGCATAATAGATGTTAGACTAGACCCAAGTCATACCTATTACAAAAACCCCGATTTGTCTTATTTCAAATGGCAAGCTGCATTATTATTCATTTATCATTTATTCTATGGCTCGCATTGCATTGCATGCTCATATGTTATTGATTCATATTCCTTGTGCATATGCATTTACATAGTTGCATGCTTATATTAGTGTTCTTGTTGCATGTATTATAATTCATGGATTTCGCACTGTGATATGGTTGCATATGATGATTCTGGATTGTTTTACTCCTGCGTATATATATCAGTGGTATGGGACGCTGAAATATATATGTATACCCATAGAGTATATATATATTAGTGGTATGGGACGCTGATATATATATACACATACTTAATATATCATCATGATGATCTATGCAAATTTACATATGCATTATAAGAGGAGCCTATGTGCTCGGAGCCTATGAGCTCGATGTGAGAGGAGCCTATGTGCTCGGATCCTATGAGCTCGATGTGAGAGGAGCCTATATGCTCGGAGCCTATGAGCTCGATGTGAGAGGAGCCTATGTGCTCGGAGCCTATGAGCTCGATGTGAGAGGAGCCTATGTGCTCGGAGCCTATGAGCTCGATTTGAGAGGAGCCTGTGTGATCGGGGCCTTTATGGTCGATGGTATATTATATATCCCCTACCCCACATTTATTGTATATGCATTGCATCACATATTAGTAGTACCTGATAGAGTACCTTCATGAATGCTGCATACATGTCGGATACATGATATATGGGTTTCACTTGATATTGAGATATATAGTTTGTGTCAATGCTTGACGTTGATTTTCTGATGATTTCATTCATGATATCTCCTGTTTTCATTTTACCGCATACATACATCATATTTATGATATATTGTTACGTGAGGCACTGGCACGAGTACTTGGCACTACACTTATGTTCAGATGTTACATTGCCACTTTACTATGCTTCAAATTTATTCATTTGAGGTTTATATTATATCTGATCGTTTTGACTAAGAATCACATATCTACATATTAAATTTTCAAAACCTAGTTCAATAAAAATAGCAATATTGTGACAATTTTAAAGTGAAAGCTAGAAATTTGTAATTAGATTATGCTTCACACTCAATTTACATATTAATCTACACATTAACACCACAATCTAATAATAAAAACCCTAATTATAATTTTATCTAACCTAATTATATGTTTTGTAAAAATCTAGTTTGCAAAAAGAACCTAATTCAAACAATTTAAATGCAACAACTAGCAATTTTGCTACTAGATTAGGTTTAACATTTCCTAATATGTTAAACTACAAATTTAGATCAATACCCAAGAATGAAAACCCTAATTAGATCATCAACACCTCTCTTGAAAATCATAAGCAAAAAATTTAAACCAAATTCCACACTTAAACTACTAAATCTAGCAAACTTAAACTACAATTAAACACTAGATTAGGATTATACCTCACAAGTGATGATTCCTAGCTTGCACTAGTCTCCAAGACACCTATTTTATCCACTTTTTAAACAATTTAGGGTTTGAGAGAAAGTAGAATAGGAATTAGGTTAGTAAATGTAAGGAAAAGTGTGTAATTTTGTGAATTTTGTTGATTTTTGCAAGGATTTTTGAAGAAGGAAAATGGGGGGGGGGGGGAAATAGGGTTGTTGGAGGGGGGTCTCGGCCAGAGCTTAGGGGAGAGGGGAGTGAGGAAATGTGTAGAAATTTCCACAAAAAAAATATCATCTAAGGTCAATTAATGCTTTCACATCAAAACTTTTCAAAAAAAACCCTTTTTCTTTCCATTTTTCAACCCCCTTTTACCATAAACTATTAAACTTGAAATGTTTTGCTAAAAATTTTTTAACACTTAATTTTAGTTTATAATGGTTCCTAATTATGTAATTTACCCAATTAAATTTGTATTTATCACTAATTAAATGTATTTTTAAAAGCTTAAAATAATATTAAAAATAATTAATTAAGGAAAAAAATTTAATTAATTTTAAGTGACATTTTAGTGACCAATTTATAGTAACATCTTATCTAAATTTTGTATAATTAGGTCTATAATGAAAAATACCTATTTTGACTTTTTACGGAAAAGACTGCTAATTTTGTCGAAAATCAGAAAATTCACTTAAACGATTTTATTTATTTAATTATTTTTAAAACGTTACAGAAATCTGGGGTTTATCTTGGTTTACTTGGCCCTAATAACACTTAATTAGGCTAGGTTAACCAACACTAACATCACTTGGACAAAAGTTCACACAATTCATCAAATCAAGCACTAAATCTCACTTTTAACACTACTCGAAGCTATTTAACACACAAGCTTATCAAACTAGGAAGTAGCTTTAAGAAATATACCTTACTAGACCCTACGAAGCAGGAAGAGGAAGGAGGATAGGATGGGAAGTGCTGCTGCAGCTGTTGGGGGCTGCTGCTGCTAGTGCTTGCTGCTGTTGTTGTTACTACTTGCTGCTGCTTCTTTTGCTGTTGTTGCTTCTTCTGCTGTTGCTGCTGCAGCTACTTGTGTGTGTGTGAGAGAGAGAGAGAATGAGAGAAGTGAGAACAAGAGAAATGAGAGTATACAAGTCAACCCCCCCTCACTCTCTCTTCATTTAATGGGCATGGCTCATGCCATGAAGCCCATACTCCCTCTCTCTCTCACCAAGTCAACAAAGAAAATCATTTCCATAAAAAAACACATAAATAAAACCCAAAATACTTAATAAGAATCAATTAACTTAAAGAAAATGGGTTACTCCACCATGCTTGTTAATTATGGTTTAACCCCAAATAAGCCCTAATTTGTATGCACAAGTGTGTGCAAGCCTAGAAAAATTCTAATAAAATATTCATTAAATTGGATAAAATATTTGAAACTCAATTTGGTAAACTTTTTTATTAAAAACTATATATTAAAATATAATTAGCCACTAAACACATTCTAAGGTGTTACATCAGGATTCCGTGAAAATGACATGTTTCATCCCATACTTCGCATTTATTGTTTATGCACTGCTTCATGTATTAGTTGTATCTGCTAGATTACCTTTCATGACTGTTGCATATATACATTTTCATATTATCGCTTCATGTATTAGTTGTACATGATAGAGTACCTTACATGATTGTTGCATACAGATTATCATATTACTGCTTCATGTATTAGCGATACCAGCTAGTGTACCTTTCATGACTATTGCACACATATGACTTTTATTGCTATTAGTTGCTTATGTTAGATTCGCGTTGTACGTGCATGCTTGCGATTACCTGCATATGTTATTTATTATTCACGAGTTGGCAACTCAACCCCGTTGTGTCACAGTGTTGCAGGTTGTTCCCCAGAGTAGTCGAGGCAGGCTATTCATCTATCTTATCATCTTTTGCTGCGGATACCACATCAGCTCACAGTGTGCAGTTTGCTTAGGTGGGTTTTGTGGTTATTCTTTGTTGTATTGTATATTCGTTGTATCCTTGTACTTTCCATCTACTATTTTCATGTTGACTTAGAGACTTGAGGTGAGGACGATATTGTATATTTTGTGACTTAGTTGTCTTTTATGCAGTTTCCTTTCTATCTTCTTTTATTTCTTCGCTACGGCGTCGTATATCTTTTGTGGTGGTTGTTTTCCTCCTTTTGGCGTGGATTTGCTCCCGTTAGGGATGCTTTACTTTATATTTATGTTGTACCCATTTTTGGGGTTGGTTTTTACAAAGGAGGTGCTGCCGAAATTTTCAAGAAAGCAAATTGGACTTAAAGAATTTATACTTGAGATTTTCAAAAGTTTAAACAATGTTTTTTATCTTTTCTTGTCTTTTAATGGTTAGATTTCTGGGTTTTGTCTTTCTTTTACTGCGTTACGCCTGTAGACGTTGCGTATTATTAGGGTCGTCACGTGCCAATTTCGGGTCGTGACAATATTGAGCAAGAATGCCAATCCATGTATCCCAAGCCTCCAAAATGTAATATACAAACTAGTACTATACAATAATGGCCTCTAGGGCATATCACACTAACAGTAATATACACACAATTTCCTTCCAAAGTGTCGATTATAACTATAACATGTGGTATTTGGTATTTTCCAGATGAATTTGTAATTCGTGTTATATTTACAATAAACACCCTTAGATGATTAGAAAGAGTGGAGAAATTGATGTGTTAAGAATGCAATATTTTCGACTGATCACTTAGCATGATTATAACTTAAGGATTGTTTTATATATTGATGTGATATGGTATTTTGAAACCATGGTTACTTTGTAACCTCTTCATATACCATATTAACTCCCCTTCCCTATTTCACAATGTTTAAGTTAAAATCAAATTGGTGTTAAGTTTGCTAAGTTTGGATACGGTATTTTGTGACCGAGTGCTTGACAAACCCTTGGTTTTCATATACCCTATACCATCACAAACACTTAGCACACTTAACACTAAAATCATTTGCTTTCACTCACTACTTTGTGTTTTTGATGTTTCCGTATGCTTACTAACCCTTGTGTTTAGTGTTGATACCCCCAAGCTCGGACATACATACGGTAAGTGAACAAACGGACTAGTTTCGTGTTTTGCGACGAATATCGGGATTTAATGACTTGTGCTCTGCAACCGCCTTGACAAGTCATGCTTCATGCCGGGATCGACGTAAGGACGGACAACTCATGATCAAGGGAGCGTCGAAGGAAACGTCGCGATTCGACCTTCCGAGCCAAAGCCACAACCACTTCTTTCTTATCTTCTTTTCTTGGTTTTCCTTATTTTCGTATTCTTTCATTTTTTGAAAAAACAGACCATTGGTTAATTTTTTGAACCTTAAACAAAAAGACCTAATACACATTTCCCTGATGATCGACCCGTACTTGCCGGCTTGCTACAACGCGTCGTGCACTTGCGGTTTATAAATTTTAAAACGAGAACGATCTCGCGTGCGCATTCCATTTCCTTAAAATCACATCCGTTTCCAAAATATACGCGTTTGCGCGCGCGGGTGAATTCCCAACAGTAGGTTATGTAGGATCACATCCGATTGAATTCAAAACGCTTTCAGATTTAACCCCCTCATGGGTTAACCCACATGCTCGTCAGTGGCACTAGCTGTACGTAACGGCTACCCAGGTACGATCAAGATAAAAGCAGATCAACGAGCGAACTCATCTGGACCTGACAAAGTCTATAATTGACGGTCACCGTACAGTCTGGTCTCTTCGTCTAAGAGTATCGCATATCGGGTCAAGGGTTTGGAATCTGTCAGACCCTAATAACTCGATAAGTCATGCGACAGAGGACTCATAACCAATCGAAGATACAACTGATAACACTTATCAGTTTATCTCTACTGCAGTGGCCACCAACTTATGGTTGTAGTCATATCCTGCACTGCGCGACATGACTCTCTATACCGGGAGAGACGAATCCCATAGACCGCTCACTGCCTCCACGTGCTTCGAGACTATACCCAACAAAAATGTGTTTGCACGACTCCTTTGAACTGTGGTAGGGTAGAAGTCTAAGTATAATGGGAACACACATGAGACATTATAGCGATCTCAGGTCCTAGGGACTACCCTGTACTCATGTCACCAGAGAACTGCTATCTGACATTGGTATATTACCAACTAGGATTTCTCATTTAGTCTGTCCAGTGTAACTCATCTAATGAGCGCATGTATACAATTCTCGGTATCAAACACCAATAGCTATAAGATCAACTATCGCCCTCCAACCGAGTCAGGAAATGTACACACTAACCAAAACTGGAGTACCGATGCCCAGTCTCGATATTCCTACAACTAGGGACATTTAAGGATGTGGTTATCGACTACCCAGGCCCCACTAGTATAATCTGCATCATCATTCTATTAGTCAAGCAAAATCCTAAGGGCTTTATCTTATGCCTAAAAGATATGTGATAATGAATAAAATACATCACGTGAAATATAAAGACAAACCATATAGTATACTATCATCTCGAGTAAGACCGTTCTCCGTATAAATTCTTCTTCAATTACGTAATTGCCATCTTGCAATTACAATAATTGCCTTGAGAGCACTATATCCAACAGTCGATCCATTAAAGTCGAAGCTCGTTTTATAAAATGAGACTAAATTTTTCAACGGACAATCCCTCAAGTTTTACATTGATCCAAACCGGTCATCTTAATCTGTAATGGTTGTGTATTCTAAATACGTAATAAAAACGTTTTATAATTTTTTTCAATGTCAAAACAACTATTTTACTGCGTATATTGGTATAAAACACTTTAAAAACATTTCTCTATAATTAAAATAAATTAATATGATTTTTAGGAATTTTTATGAATATTTGGGAATTTTTAAGAATTTAAATGGAATTTTTATCGAAGGGAAAAGTTTTTAAAACCAACAAAGGGAGTTATTTTGGACCAAATTTGGTTGTAAATAGAATAAAATATCAATATATATTTTCTATAATTTTCCTAAATTTTTCAAATATTTTTAGCTATTTTTAAATAATTTTTAAAAAGCCAAAACTAATTTTAAAATTTTGGGAAAATTATTTAAGGGAATTTTTATTTTTTTTTCTGGAAAGATTCTGTACAGTCGGATCAAACGATCAATGGCCTATATCTTCCTGCCGGTAAAATAAGAAAAGAAAAAGGAATAAAATAAAATAAAATCGGTGCTTTTGATTTGGACCGTTGGATCAAAAGATCCAACGGCCCAAATCAGCAGCGCCCACGCCGAGCTGGGGCCCATGCCAGATCACGAGCGACGCGATAGGGGTGGTTGGATCTCGTACGCGGACGGTGTTGTCCTGCTCCAAAAATGGCACGTGACCGGCACTTGGATCACGTGAAATATATAGGACCCCACCGTAACCCAAGTAATCCGAAAACCCAAAAATCTAAACATTTTTAAGGAAAATAGTGGAGGTGAAGTTTTGAAAAGGGTATAAATGAAATCAAGTGGTTTCTTTTAAAGTATAAATAAGTTCATTTGAAATGCAAGCGTGTAAAATACTAAAATTTGAAAACATTTTCGCCATTTGAAATTTGGGTAGCACCTCCTTTGTAAATTTTGATAAAACAGGTACATAATCAATAATAATATGGTATCCCCAAGCGGGAACTAGCTCTTCGACAATTGGCGAAATCACAACCACGCAATATGAAATATACGACGCCCAAGGCGAAGATCAATTACAAAAAGAAATAAAGAAAACCAAAACATTATCAAATCCAATATAAGAATATATATACAAGTCACGACTTTAAGTCTAAAAGAATAAACAAGTCTCTTCTTTCTAAGTCTACCAAATATATATAGTTTGATTGATGAAGCTTTTAACTAGATACAAATAAATATATATAAATGTGCAATAGTGGCTACGATCCGAAGTGTAACCCACCTATCGATGCAAATCACCTAAAAGAAAAGAGGTGCCAGCAAGCCGCTACTGATCTGAGCGTTCGATCCTGCAAAAAAAACTGCGGCACAACGGGGGGTGAGTTTCCAACTCGTGGGTAGAAAACATCTGCAAGTAGAAATCGAATGTATGGCGATCTCTTAGATCATACAATAATATAATAATATAAGACCGTGTGGTAACGAGGATGATAGTGTATGCATAAGTACAACAATAATAATATCGTGCATGTGTCAATATATGGTACCATGTCCTTTGTGTCATATATATGTATATATGTGTATCATCCAACATGTGCCCATCAACGACACATCAAATCATCATAAAACCTAAGTGCCCAGTATCGACACTCGAAATCATCATAAAACCTATGTCCAGTATCGACACGTAAATCATCATATCTCATGCCCCATCTCATCGGATCAGCCCTCATATCCATATGTCTCATATCACTCCGGTTGGTATCCTCCGAATATCCGCCGAGTCCAGTACCATCACCGATGGGTAGTGTTCCCCTGTCAGGCTCAATGCCTTTCTATACGATCTTCTTGCCCTAAGGTACCGTACCGGGTCCACCGTGTACCCGCAGACAATGACTCCTCACTCCTCGAATCGAGTAATCATCATATTTCAACACCAAGAAATCTCATGGTGGACGTCGAAATATCATATCAAGAGAAACCACATTTTTAAAACAATCGTAAGTTTTTAAATAATATGTGTGGTTTCTCAAATCCAGAAATCTTATGAAAACAAAATCTCATAAAGTATGGCGGTAATGAAATAATATGTACAGGCACAGAACAATACGGTAATGCACAGCATGTGTGTTAATATGAGCGGGTCGTGTAGCAAGGTAAAGAAAGTGCAATATCTATAATAATGTGTAGTACCGTGTACTAATCAGTAACTAAAATGCTAACAGGTTAAAAGTTGATACGGTAACTGTTGGGTTAGGTTAGCACCTTAGCAAGGTTTTGGCAAGCATCAATCATGCTACTTTTAAAAATTTTGAGGTGCTAAACAAACCCTAACCAAGATCTTAACTAGAGACTTAGGATTAACTAGCATGTAAACAGCTTTACATCTAAGAGAGATGGATTACAACCTTTGTAGTCCGTTCCTTCGCTTCATAAGCTCCGTGTTGAGGTCCCTTCGCTGCGATCATCAAGTACCCGGACTCTAGAGAGGCTCCATGAAGAGAAAAATGCAAACTTGCTTCCAATCTTCAAAAACTAAGATGATCTACCTTGAAGAATCTTAAACCCAAGCTCTTGCTTCACTAATCAAGTATTAGCAAAGCAAACACCCTAATCCAAGTGGCTAGAATAGATGAGGATGATGAAGTAGGAATTTAGCTCTCTTTTGTTTTCAATTTCTCACTTTATTTCATCACAACACAAAAAGCTAGAAAGCTATTTCAAGAAGAAGAAGAAGAAATCTTTTTGTGATGAATAATGAATAATTGCTGTGGTTACAATTGCAACCATGAGTTAAGAATGAGAGTCTTAACTCATGTAGAGAATTAACTAGAGTTAAGGGTTTGGGTTGGGTTAGAAAATATCTACACAAAATATCAAAGGAAGAAGACAAAAGGAAAGCTTCATGAAGCTTCATGAAAGCTTCATCCAAAAGCTAACCCAAAAGCTAACCCAAATCCAAACCCTAACTTGGTTTAAAGTCTAAATTATGTTGCATTTCTAACCCTAACATGTTACAATATTATATATCACATATATAATATATAATGTAACAAAAGAGAATAATACAATTAACATATATCGCATATCTATCAATGTATTATCCAGTGAGAAAATGAATTAATAAAGCGAGCTTATATTAGTTAACGTAATATAATATATCTCATATATAATTATACATTAAATTATCGAATCAACTCTTGATCCGATAATCCGGCTATATTGCATATAATCGACTAATATAACATGTACCATTTCATCAAATCAACACTTGATCCGATGACCCGGCTATATCACATATACCCGGCTGATATCATATATCGTGAGAATAGAATACGGCATCTCATATCGTATTATTCTCGGTCCCGCACATATCACATATGTGCTCCTACTCCGTTTTGCCTGAGCCAGGAAACCTCTGTGTAGAACTCTAAAGAATCGTCAATACGCTGGCAGTAAGTAATGATCATATCAAACACCCACAAGCTGCAAGCGGTTAGCTAAACGTAACAGCCACCCAGGTATTGAGCGATCATAATATCAACAAGCAAGCCTGTATATTCTCCTGCGAATCTAATCAGTAACACTCTCGTACAGTCCGGTCTCTTCGTCTGATACGTCGCATATCCAGTCTAGGGGTGGTAAACGTCAGACCCCAGTAACCGATAAGTCGTGTCGGTATGAGGTCCATAACAGTTTGAGAAACTACTGATAACTCTTACCAGTAAATCTCAGCAACCCTGGCCAGGGATTTCCAGTTATAGCCAATCGAACACAGCGCAACATCAACTCCCAATACCGGGAGAGGTGAAACCCCTCCTATCGCTCATTGCCTCCATGTGATTCGGGACTGTACCCAACAGCCATCATTTTTCACGCCCTCTTGGACATGGTAAGGTGGAAATCAAAGCACAGTGGGAATCACACAAGACTCTATGACGATCTCGGGTCTACAGACTAACCTGTACCAGTGTCACCAGAGAAGTGCCATCTGACGTGAGGTATAATACCATCTGGGAGTTCTCGGCGAGTCCGTCCAGTGTACCCAGTCTCCACTGAGCACCCGTATACCTTCTCTGACGTCAAACACCAATGGATATGGGATCATCCATCGCCCATCATATGGGTCAAGAAGCGCATACGCTAGTCTACTCTGGTATATCAATGCCCTGTCTCGATACACCTACGACTAGGAACAATTGAAGGATGTACTTAACGACTACTCTGTCCCCACTAGTATGATCTGCATCATAGTCCTGGTAGTCAAGTACTCATCCTAAGGGCTTTATCAACATGTAACATAGAGACAATCAGAGTACATGTTAAGATAAAGAGCAACCAGATAGCGTACTATCATGTCGAGAAAGAAAGTCCTCCATATATATGTCCAAGCATCCACTACAATATACATCGTATGTACAGCAATGGCCTCTAGGGCATACATATAACTAACAGTGACATAGCGATTTCTAATGTGTACATGGCATGGCAATTACCGATGATGTGTGTATGAGCCGGCAAGTAAGTGTACGTGCAATATGTGCATCATCGGGTAACGGTGCATGTGTCCTAGCAGACGAGGTCATATATAATGATATGGGTGTGAACACAGTATATATATATCGTAAACGAATATAATGCGAGCATATGCAGAAATAAGAAATTGTAACGCGAGTATAAACAGAATAATAAAATCGTAAACGCGAACAGTATAAAAACATGAAACTACGTATGAGCCATACAGTTATTGTAACAACCGAGTTCATTTATACCAATTCCAGTTTCCGTATTTATATCTGTGGTATTTTATTTATTTATCGTGTTTGGGTGCGAATGATAGTTTACAATTTTTCATTGCATTTGACCCGAACCGTTTGCTTGAACTGGTTGATTCATATTTATAAACTACCCTAACTTGTTAAATAGACACGTGCATTTAATGTGGACTGCATACTGGCATTTCATCTAGCATCGCATATTTTACATATAACATTTTAGGTCATGTATAATAAATTAAAATTGCATTTCATAGCCTGCTTGATACCCCTAACCCCGTGGTTGCGTCCGCGCATCGAGTTCTCATCCCGTTCAGTGAAACGGACGTGTTTGGATAGCTACGCGCACGTACGTGCGTCCGTTCTTGGGGGTATGCATTTTAGTTACCTAATCATTCATTTTAAAATTTGGAAGTCGCATTTATTTTTCGTATTTAAAATCTGAATTTTTAGACCCAACCCGGGCGTGTTTTGAAATACTTTTGTATCCCGCTAAAATTCAATTATTTAATTTTTTTTAAAATTTAAACATAATATTTTAACAGCCTAAGATTTTTCTCAGCCAACCAAAAAATATTTTCTTTAAAATATAAAATCTTTTTAAATTTTTTTCTAAATCCTTTAACAATCTTCATCCTATTAAAAATACCGATCTCCATCAGCTCTCTCTTTTTTTCCTCTGGGTCCCATTCCCAACGAGCCAATGAAATCACTTCATTTCCTTGCGCCGGCCCCACTCTAATCCTCTCTCCCTTCTTTCCTCTTCTCTTTCTCTCTCCCCAGCGCAACAGCCTCTCTCTCTCTCCTCTTTCTCTCTCCTCTCGCGCTCTCTCTCGCTCATCTCGCGATTAATGTGGATTTCTCGAGTCTCGTCACCTCCCCGTGGATCCCGTCACCTCCCTTCTTCATATCTCCATCTTCTTCTTTTTTTTTAAAAACCCGACCTCATCTCCCTCCTCGCCAACCTACCATCGCCAAGCCCCTCTTCTCGAAAACCCTAACCCTATCTTCATAGCCTCTCTTCCCTCAACCTCTCCTCCTCCTCATCTCCATCTTCTCCCTCTTCTATTTTTCCTCCCAAGCCTTCACCTGCACACCCAAGTCACCTCGGAACCCATCACCACCACACCTCCCTCGCCGCCGATCATCTCTCGCCACCACTATCATTCTCCTCTCTTCCCCTTCCTCTCTCCTCTGTCTTCTCCCTTCACAAAAACCCTGCACCTCCATACACAAAGAAAACCAGTAACCCAAACCCTAACCGAAACCCTAACCTCCATCTAAATCAACGCTCATCACCGGTGAACCCTACACCTTTACCTCATCTCCCCTGTCCCCTGGAACCCCAGAGCACTTACCCACAGTGAGCCTCCTCTCTCTCATTCTTCCCCTCTTCTCTTCTTCTTCTTTCTATTCTTTCTTTCTTGTATTTTTCTTTTCTGTAAATTTTTTTAAACCTCTGTAGATCGCCGAAGCCGTGACGACGTCGACGATCCCGACGACCCAGCGAACGTACCTGACCCGTGTGATCCCCTTGTACGTTGTTTGGATCTGTTCCGTGTATCGTGCGCGCGTCGTGACTTTTCCAGCCGACGAGTGACGTTCCGTATACCCGTTTCTTGACCCGTATAGGCAAGTAAAACTTGCTACATCCTATTTATATTATTTTTATACTTATTTAACTGCATATTAAACCTGTAGATTAAATCCATTGCCACATGTTCTATTTTAACATTTCAATGTTCCATTTATATCATTTTAAATCTAGAACTTGAAACATATCATGTTGCATATTAGATTACAATCCATTGTACCCACGTTCATATTTATATCACATAGTGCTTGGTTGTATAGCCCATAATACCATTTTAATAGTTTATAACCTTTCGGACCCCTGTATGCATCCATTTAGCCTATTATATATACACAATTTCATCCCTAGATTAGTTAATACATAATAACGAGATTTTAACATTCCATATTTGATTAAGTATATTTTAGTTAATGTTGGAACTATAACCTTAACCCAAATCGATAACTGTGCATCCATATGCTTTAATCTGTACCTATTTGCATACCACATCACAATGTTCCATTTTTATTGTTCCATTAGTACCCCATACTTGTTTTGTATACTCATGCTTATTTTAGTTTGATTATGAGAACCCACGTGACATGTTATGCACCCCTGACATGACTTGATACACCTATTACTTGACATGACTTGATACCGTGCACTTCTTAACATGACATGATACCTATATACTACCTGACTTGACCTGATGTACCATGGCTTTACTTGTTACCTGATCTTGTTACTAATGCCAACAAACTTAACCTGTTGTCCCTACAGACATTTCCTGTTGTCTATCAAAACAAACCTGTACCTGCTTGATCCTGTGTTGGCATTAGCTTCAGATTATTAATACATGACTTAAACATATAACCTGGGGGTATGGGGAAATCAATGATGAAACCTGACTTGTAACTCGACAGTTCGATACCTTTACTGATCAGTCTTACAGGCTAGGACAGCCCCGGAGTGATACTGCTGACATCACTCATCGTTACATACTACCCTTTTACTGCCTAGCGGCACGTATCAGATTCAGCCCGAGAATCTTCACCGTGATCCCGGGCACGCACGGGATACTATTGAGTTGCATCGATGATTCATCAATTTGATTTCAAAGACTTGAGAGTAGTTAACCCAATAGACCGGTTTAGATTACTCACTACATATTACCCTCACTGTCCTCACTTATATCACTGTTATACCTGTTTTACCATTTATACTCATACATGCATGTATTGCTACCCCTGTTTATAGTATTGCTTGATATTATGACGCACTGACGTCTGGGTTTTGCATGGCCCAGATTCTTTACCTTTGCTGCAGGCCGAGCAGGAGTATTTCAGTCAGCAGGCTGAGCAGTGAGGACTTGCTAGTAGTTAGTTCATTTTTTACTTTCGGTATTTTTTCATTCCTGATGTGAGCCCGCATTATGGAACGTAAATTCCAGTTTATTCTTGTATTGGATATTTTGCTTCCGCATTATTTTATTCTTGACTCGTTTTATTCTGGCTTATGGACATGTATTAGATAGTTTATTATTGTTCTTGGTATCTCTACAACCGTAATGTGACCGTGAACGGATATTTCCCATCCACAGGTAGCATGGTTGGCTATGTCACGTGCCTATCTTAGCGTACTCTGGGAAGCGGGGCGTGACATGGTTTGTTTGGTATCAGAGCCATAGGATATAGGTTAATTGGGTTTGATTCTATTGTAGTTGGGTATTGGACCAAATACACGAATCAGAATACTCGTGATTAGGAAACATGTCCTGCCACCTTACCGTTTACCATTTTTTTGAATCTTAACTTTCTCCTGATTCTACTTTTACGATATGCAAACCTCTTTTGCATCTCGACTCGAAAACCTGGTTCCTTTTTGGTTATCTCTAGAACTTAGGTGACTTGGGTGGAGTTATGTGATTGTAACTATGATACAGCGGCATGGTTACAATGCGGTACTCTATTTAAGTAACTTGGAGTTCTAGCCTTGATTCATAATCTACAGCTTGAATCTGTTATCATGCTAATCCTTTGGTGTTTTAATTTCAGGAACATGGCAGGAAAGAATCTGAAAACGTACCAGAGGCGTGTTGACGAAGCCGCGATGCTAGGAGTAATACGTGGGATGTTAGAGAACCAAAAGCAACAGACCGAGCTGAACCAGCAGCAAGCTGAAGCTTTTCAGGAAGGTTTGCGGACCGTTCAGCAGTCCGTGAACAATGTTGTGGCCAGACCAGTTGATCGTGTGGGTACAGTGGCGGATTTCAAGAGACTGGGTCCGTCTGTCTTTACTGGCCTGGAGGAGCCGTTGCCAGCGAAGCAGTGGCTGGTTGATACGGAGAATTTACTCGTTGCGGCACAGATCCCAGAAGATAAGAGAGTGGATATGGAACTGTTAGTGTATATGCTTTAGAGGCCATTACTGTATCATACTAGTTTGTATATTACTTAATGGAAGCTTGGGATATTCACCTTGTATAAACAATCTTGCTCAATATAGTAGTATGCTACTTGGTTTGTTTCTACTTAAATATGTACATGTGTTTATTTTAGTATATCACCTATACACATTAGTGGAGCCCTTAGGATCTTTGCTTGATTACCAGCGTTGTGATGGCAGTCACACTAGTGGAGGCTGGGTAATCTATAAGCACATCCTTATGCAGGTCCCTAGTCGCAGGACTATCGAGACAGGGCAGCGATACTCCGGAGTAGACTAGCGTATGCGCTTCTCATCCCAGTATGGGAGATGGTCTGTCCCACAGCCATCAGTACGTCGTACTGGAGATAGTATGCGGGTGCTCGTTGGGTTACGAGTACACTGGACAGTACTCGTCAGGAACTGTTGGTTGGTACTATACCTATCGTCAGTTATCAGTTCCCAGGTGACAAGAGTACAGCTTAGTCCGCTGACTTGACACTGTCACTTCGCCTCGAGTGTGTTCCCACTGTACTTAGATTACTACTCTACCACGGCTCAAAGGAGTCGTGCAAACAGGTAGTAGTTGGGTGCAGTCTCGAAGCACTTGGAGGCAGTGACGGTTAGACAGGATTCGTCTCTCCCGGTATTGGGGGTTGACATCGCGCTGTGTCTAGGAGAGCCATTACACGAGTAGTCCCTGGCCAGGGCAAGCGAGATATACTGGTAGGTTTCCAGTGTTATCTCAGGGTGTTCTGGGCTTCACTCCGACACGACTTGTACCGCTATTGGAGGACTGACGTTTACCGCCCCCTAGGCCCGCCATGCGATGTATCAGAAGAACAGACCGGACTGTATGGAGAATGTCACAGTCAGACTCAGTAGGAGTTCAGATGGGTTTCACCTCGTCAGTCTTCTTGTCGACATCTACCTGGGGACCGTTACGCACAGCTAGTGCCATTTGCGGTCTGTGGTTAAATCCACTGCCAGCGTAGTGTCGAGTCTTTAGAGTCCCACACAGAGAGCTATTCGCCTTTAGGCAAAAGAGTAGAGGTCGCATGGTTTTGCGACAGGGTTCGTTCACATCCGCGCACTTGTGCACGCTTAGTGTCCGGACAGTTAACACTAGCGGGCTTTAGTTTAAGCCAGATCCTAGTGTACGTTTTGGGATTGGTTTTATCTCGTATGTATTCGTCTTCCTCGGAACGCGGATGCGGGTGTGTATGTACAGTTGACGGAGAGACAGAGGCAGAGGATTCTCATTAGGGTTGTTGACTGTTGACTGTTGACTTTTTGCTCAACCCTAATGAGAATATGATATATGATTAACATTAATATTAATTAAGTATTATAGTGACATGGTTGTTGAGGGGTTGACTTTGTTGACTTGTTGACTTTGTTGACCGGTTGACTAGGTTGGACTAGTTGACCATCATCATGACAATAGCTATCATTTCATGGCAAAGACTTTTGCATGCTTGTTTCTCTTGTGCAAAATGAGTGCATGAAATGATCTGGCTATTTTGACTTAAACCATCACATAATACTTGATTGCTATTATTTGTTATGATGGCTTTGGATTATGAGAGCCAAGAGAGAAATGTCTTACTCATTCTCTCATTTCCTTTCTCTCTCTTGGCTTGAGCTCTCCCTCTTCCTCTTGTTCTCTCTTGTCTATGGTTCACTTGTCTCATGTGTTGAGAAGCAAGAACCATAGAGAAAAATCCCAACACACTCTCCTCTACTCACTCTAGTTCACAAGGTTTAGCAAACCAAGTGAACTAGTTTCTTCAAAGTTCGAAGAAGAAGCCAAAGGTAGAAGCTTTCGGGTGGATCGATCTTCGGCGCAAGGAGACGACGGGTTGAAGCCGATCCGTATACCATCAAGAGTTGAAGACGAAGGAGTTCAAGAAAGAAAGGTATAACCGCCTAACCGAGTAGTTAACAACTCCTAGTTAGGTTGTTAGATAGATAGTTTAACAAAGATCCGGTTTGAGTCCATGTTACCATCTCTAGAAAAATTGTTTTTCATCATTTCCGCAAGCCCGTAAGTACCGGGAGCGGTAGCATGGACTTACAGGTATGCATCCAGTTGGTGGACTACGCCCGTGAATGGTGGCTTGTGGAAGAGACCCGCTTGCCCAAGCCGATCAGTTGGACGGCTTTTTCAAAGAGTTTCTTGGAGAAGTTCTTCCCGCAGACTGCACGGGAGGAAATGGAAGAAAAGTTCATCAGTTTAAAGCAGAACGGCGCACCTGTGGATGTACATGCAGCTGAGTGGACGCGGCTCAGTAGATTCGCTGGACCTTTGGTTGCCAAAGATGCTGATAAGGCAAGGAGGTTCATGCGCAGTTTGGATGTGGACATCCAGAGGCATATTGTCTCCCTGGGTTTGACCACTTTCTCACAAGTACTTACGGCGGCCCGAGAATAGCAGAGCCTATCTATGAAGACTGGGAATACACAGTAGCCAGCAATTACAGTGCGGAAGCCGGCATTTGCACCGAACCGAGCACATGGACGCAGATGTATTCCAGTGAACCGTCGTGGCGTAACACCGATGAAGAAGCCTGTTGTTGTTGATCGGAAGAGGACCGTGATTTGTGACTACTGCCATTTACCTGGGCACGTGCAAAGAGATTGTCGAAGGATGCGGGGACTCTGTTTGGTTTGTGGATCGGCGGATCATACTATCAACGCTTGTCCGTCGAAGCTTCGCACGAAGGATGATGTTCAGAAACCACCGCAGAAACCGTTTCATGGACAGAAGCAGTTGACTCAGGGACCCAATCAAGCTCGAGCATTTACCCTGACGGCTGAGGAAGCTAAGGCTTCAAGAGAAGTTGTTTCAGGTATTATACTTGTTCATGGTTTTCCCGCATTAGCGTTATTCAATTCTGGTGCATCCCATTGTTTTATGTCTTCCAAGTTTATTACTACACACTCGATTACTTGCATGACCCTGTCTAGTTTCTGGGACATACACACTGGGAATGGGAAGATCATATCTAGTAGAGAATGTAAGGATTGTGCAGTTGTTGTTTGCGGACGGGAGCTATTTGCAGATTTCTTGGTGATTGATACAGGCAGCTATGAAGTCGTCTTGGGAATGGATTTTCTCTGCACTTTCCATGCTCACATTGATTGTAGGGCAAAGAAAGTAATTTTCCAGATTCCCGGACATCCAGAGTTTATTTTTACTGAAGGAAGCAGTTCTGTCGGACCAGTCGAGTTCAGGGCTAGGCCGGCAACTAATGTTCTTTCGTCGATGGAGGTTGATAGAGATGAAGCGCCAGCTGTTGTTCGAGATTTCATGGACGTGTTCGAAGACATACCAGTTTTACCGCCGAAGCAAGACGTGGAGTTCGCGATTGATCCTGTTCCTGGTGCAGCGCCAGTTTCTAAAGCATACTATCCAATGGCACCAGTGGAGTTGGAAGAAGTCAAGAAGCATGTTGCTGAATTACTTGAGAAGGGTTGGATTCGCAGCAGTAACTCGCCTTGGGGAGCTCCAGTTCTTCTAGTTAAAAAGAAAGATGGCACAAGGAGGATGTGCATCGATTATCGAGAATTAAACCGGGTGACTATTAAGAACAAGTACCCGATCCCTCGCATTGGCGAATTATTAGAGCAGCTTAGTGGCGCAAGGGTATTCTCGAAGCTGGATTTGCGATCCGGATATCATCAGGTCCGAATTAAAATAGAAGATATTTGAAAGACGGCGTTCCGAACTCGGTATGGACATTACGAGTATTTAGTGATGCCCTTCGGAGTAACGAATGCACCGGCGATATTCATGGACTTGATGAACCGAATCTTTTCACCATTCTTGGACCAGTTTATAGTGGTATTCATTGATGATATTCTGGTCTACTAGAAGAGTATTGAAGAACATGCAGAACATTTGAAGATCGCACTGCAGACGTTGAGGCAAGAAAAATTGTATGCAAAGATGAGCAAGTGCGAGTTTTGGCTTAAAGAAGTGAAGTTTCTGGGACATGTTGTGTCTGGAGATGGAATCGCCGTTGATCCCGAAAAGATTACAGCAGTTCGAGATTGGCCGATTCCGAAGAACGTTGCAGAAATCAGAAGCTTTCTTGGACTTGCCGGGTATTACAGAAGGTTCGTGGAGAACTTTGCTCGTCTGGCAGAGCCTTTGACCAAGCTTACGTGCAAAGAAATACCATTTGTGTGGACGGATAAGTGTGCGTCAGCTTTTGAGGCGTTGAAGCAGAGATTGATAACCGCTCCTATTCTTACTGTGCCAGACAATTCCGGAGGATTGGTGATTCACAGCGACGCGTCTGGGAAAGGATTGGGATGTGTTTTGATGCAGCACGGAAAGGTTATAGCTTACGCATCGAGACAGTTGAAGACCCATGAGAAGAATTACCCAACTCATGATTTGGAGCTAGCAGCTGTGATTTTTGCTTTGAAGATTTGGAGACATTACTTATTGGACGAAAGGGTCGAAGTATTCACCGATCACAAAAGCTTGAAGTATGTGTTCACGTAGAAGGAGCTTAATATGAGGCAGGGTAGATGGTTGGAGCTGATGGCTGACTACGATCTTGATCTTAAGTACCATCCGGGGAAAGTTAATGTTGTGCCGGATGCGCTTAGTCGGTTGCCAGCAATTCACATGTTGACTGCACAGAAGGAACTTATTGAAGACTTTCGAAGATTCGATTTGGAGATTGTGCTACCGCATTCTTCAGGACAGTTGATGCAACTGCAAGTACAGTCGTCGTTGAACGAGAATATTAAAGCAGCGCAACTACTGGACCCTAGATTGCAGAAGTTTCGAGAACAGGTTGAAGCTGGACTTCGAACAAACTTGTTGATTCATGAAGATGGTTCAATGCGATATGGTAGCCGTTTGTGTGTGCCAAAGAGAGATATTCGTGAAGAACTTATGAAGGAGGCGCACAGTTCAGCATATTCCGTACATCCTGGAGGCACGAAGATGTACCGAGATATACGACAGCATTTCTGGTGGGAAGGCATGAAACGGGAGATTGCCCGCTTTGTAGCAAAGTGCTTGGTGTGTCAGCAGGTTAAGGCTGAACATCAAAGGGTTGCTGGTTTATTGCAACCACTTCCGATTCCTCAGTGGAAGTGGGAACATATAACCATGGATTTCGTGACGGCTCTACCGCGGAGTCCAAAAGGCAACAATGCAGTTTGGGTGATTGTTGATCGATTGACCAAGACAGCTCATTTCATACCATTTCGAGTTGGTCAGTCAACGGAAGATTTGGCAGAGCAGTACATGCAGAAGATAGTAAGATTGCATGGAGTACCGGTGAGCATCGTGTCCGACCATGACACTCGTTTCTTATCACACTTTTGGAGGAGCTTACAAGAAAGTTTAGGGACTCGATTGAAGTTTAGCACAGTTTATCATCCTCGGACAAATGGCCAGTCGGAGAGAACGATCCAAACTCTTGAAGACATGTTGAGAGCTTGCATGTTAGACTTCAAGGGTTCATGGGAGGATCATCTACACTTAGTGGAGTTTTCTTACAACAACAGTTTTCAGGTGACTATTCAGATGGCTCCATTAGAAGCTTTATATGGTCGCAAGTGTCGTTCGCCTGTTTGTTGGGACGATGTTTGTGAACGAAGATTGTTGGGACCAGATTTGATCGTGCAAACAGTTGAGAAGGTTAACACTATCCGGAATCATATGAAAGCAGCACAAGACCGACAAAAGAGTTGGGCAGATACATCGAGAAGACCTCTAGAGTTCACCGTTGGTGATCTGGTATTCTTAAAGATATCACCGACTAGAGGGGTGATTCATTTCGGAAGTCGAGGAAAGCTTAGTCCTCGATTCGTTGGACCTTTTGAGATTTTGGAGCGTGTTGGAGAAGTGGCGTATCGATTGGCGTTACCGCAATCTTTGGCGAATGTTCATGACGTGTTTCATGTATCTCAACTCCGTAAGTATGTTCGAGATGAAACACATGTGTTGGATCATTCGGAGCTGACTATACGAGAAGATTTGACTTTTGAGGAGCGACCGATGTCGATTGTGGATCGAAGGGAAAAGGTTCTTAAGAGCAAAGTTATCCCTCTTGTACTTGTTTCATGGGGAAACCGCTCACATGGAGAATCAACTTGGGAACGAGAAAATGAAATCCGGCAGAAGTTTCCACATCTATTCTTGTAGTGTGATTGATTGTTTATCCTTTCTTGTTCTTGGAATTTTTAGGAAGAAATTCTTTTTGTAGTTGGGTATAATGTAACAACCCAGTTTATTTATACCAATTCCAGTTTCCGTATTTATATCTGTGGTATTTTATTTATTTATCGTGTTTGGGTGCGAATGGTAGTTTAGATTTTTCATTGCATTTGACCCGACCCGTTTGCTTGAACTGGTTGATTCATATTTATAAACTACCCTGACTTGTTAAATAGATACGTGCATTTAATGTGGACTGCATACTGGCATTTCATCTAGCATCGCATATTTTACATATAACATTTTAGGTCATGTATAATAAATTAAAATTGCATTTCATAACCTGCTTGATACCCCTAATCCCGTGGTAGCGTCCGCGCATCCAGTTCCCGTCCCGTTCAGTGAAACGGACGTGTTTGGATAGCTACGCGCACGTACGTGCATCTGTTCTTGGGGGTATGCATTTTAGTTACCTAATCATTCATTTTAAAATTTGGAAGTCGCATTTATTTTTCGTATTTAAAATCTGAATTTTTAGACCCGACCGGGACGCGTTTTGAAATACTTTTGTATCCCGCTAAAATTCAATTATTTAATTTTTTAAAAAATTTAAACATAATATTTTAACAGCCTAAGATTTTTCTCAGCCAACCAAAAAATATTTTCTTTAAAATATAAAATCTTTTTAAATTTTTTTCTAAATCCTTACAATCTTCGTCATATTAAAAATACCGATCTCCCACAGCTCTCTCTTTTTTTCCTCTGGGTCCCATTCCCCACGAGCCAATGAAATCACTTCATTTCCTTGCGCCGGCCCCACTCCAATCCTCTCTCTCTTCTTTCCTCTTCTCTTTCTCTCTCCCCAGCGCAACTGCCTCTCACTCTCTCCTCTTTCTCTCTTCTCTCGCGCTCTCTCTCGCTCATCTCGCGTTTACTGTGGATTTCTCGAGTCCCGTCACCTCCCCGTGGATCCCGTCACCTCCCTTCTTCATATCTCCTTCTTCTTCTTTTTTTAAAAAAACCCGAGCTCATCTCCCTCCTCGCCAAGCCCCTCTCCTCGAAAACCCTAACCCTATCTTCATAGCCTCTCTTCCCTCAACCTCTCCTCCTCCTCATCTCCATCTTCTCCCTCTTCTATTTTCCTCCCGAGCCTTCACCAGCACACCCAAGTCACCTCAAAACCCATCACTACCACACCTCCCTCGCCGCCGATCATCTCTCGCCATCACCATCATTCTCCTATCTTCCCCTTCCCCTCTCCTCTGTCTTCTCCCTTCACAAAAACCCTGCACCTCCATACACCAAGAAAACCAGTAACCCAAACCCTAACCGAAACCCTAACCTCCATCTAAATCAACGCTCATCGCCGGTGAACCCTACACCTTTACCTCATCTCCCCTGTCCCCTGGAACCCCAGAGCACTTACCCACAGTGAGCCTCCTCTCTCTCATTCTTCCCTTCTTCTCTTCTTCTTCTTTCTATTCTTTCTTTCTTGTATATTTCTTTTCTGTAAATTTTTTTAAACCTCTGTAGATCGCCGGATCTGTGACGACGTCGACGATCCCGACGACCCAGCGAACGTACCTGACCCGTGATACCCTTGTACGTTGTTTGGATCCGTTCCATGTATCGTGCGCGCGTCATGACTTTTCCCGCCGACGTGTGGCGTTCCGTATACCCGTTTCTTGACCCGTATAAGCAAGTAAAACTTTCTACATGCTATTTATATTATTTTTATACTTATTTAACTGCATATTAAACCTGTAGATTAAATCCATTGCCACATGTTCCATTTTAACATTCGATATTCCATTTATATCATTTTAGATCTAGAACTTGAAACATATCATGTTGCATATTAGATTACAATCCATTGTGCCCACGTTCATATTTATATCACATAGTGCTTGGTTGTATAGCCCATAATACCATTTTAATAGTTTATAACCTTTCGGACACCCGTTTGCATCCATTTAGCCTATTATATATATACAATTGCATCCCTAGATCAGTTAATACATAATAACGAGATTTTAACATTCCATATTTGATTAAGTATATTTTAGTTAATGTTGGAACTATAACCTTAACCCAAATCGATAACTGTGCATCCATATGTTTTAATCTGTACCTATTTGCATACCACATCACAATGTTCCATTTTTATTGTTCCATTAGTACCCCATACTTGTTTTGTATACCCATGCTTATTTTAGTTTGATTATGAGCACCTACGTGACATGTTGTGCACCCCTGACATGACTTAATACACCTATTACTTGACATGACTTGATACCGTGCACTTCTTAACATGACATGATACCTATATTCTACCTGACTTGACCTGATGTACCATGGCTTTACTTGTTACCTGATCTTGTTACTAATGCCAACAAACTTAACCTGTTGTCCCTACGGACATTTCCGGTTGTCTATCCAGACAAACCTGTACCTGCTTGATCCTGTGTTGGCATTAGCTTCAGATTATTAATACCTGACCTAAACATATAACCTGGGGGTATGGGGAAATCAATGATGAAACCTGACTTATAACTCGACAGTTCGATACCTTTACAGATCAGTCTTATGGGCTAGGCCAGCCCCGGGGTGATGCTGCTTACATCACTCATCGTTACATACTACCCTTTTACTGCCTAGCGGCACGTCTCTGATTCAGCCCGAGAATCTTCACCGTGATCCCGGGCACGCACGGGATACTATTGAGTTACATCGATGATTAATCAATTTGATTTCAAAGACTTGAGAGTAGTTAACCCAATAGACCGGTTTAGATTACTCACTACATATTACCCTCACTGTCCTCACTTATATCACTGTTATACCTATTTTACCACTTATACTCATACCTGCATGTATTGCTACCCCTGTTTATAGTATTGCTTGATATTATGACGCACTGACGTCTGGGTTTTGCATGGCCCAAATTCTTTACCTTTGCTGCAGGCCGAGCAGGAATATTTCAGTCAACAGGCTGAGCAGTGAGGATTTGCTAGTAGTTAGTTCATTTTTTACTTTCGGTATTTTTTCATTCCTGATGTGAGCCCGCATTATGGGACGTACATTCCAGTTTATTCTTGTATTGGATCTTTTGCTTCCGCATTATTTTATTCTTGACTCGTTTATTCTGGCTTATGGACATATATTAGATAGTTTATTATTGTTCTTGGTATCTCTACAGCCGTAATGTGACTGTGGAAGGATATTTACTATCCACAGGTAGCATGGTTGGCTATGTCACGTGCCTATCTTAACGTACTCTGGGAAGCGGGGCGTGACAGTTATAGTTTAAAATAGTACGAATCGTTGTTTTTGAAAATAAGGGGCTACAATGTTTTTTCGAAAAATATACCATTTGAAAAGTCGTAGCGTCCCTTAAAGTTATCATTTAAAAGTGCGTGACGATTCGCTAGTTTTGAAAATAGGTATGGCTCTAAATATATCCTAATATCTACTTAAAAATTTAAACAATATTTCTCGAGTCGATATATATAAGTCGGCGATCCATCCTCATCATATCACGTACGGTATATACATCGTACGATATCATCAATCAATAGTACGAATTTATAGTCGTGTACATAATCTCATCTCATATCATCATATATCATCTCATGTCATCATATATTATATCATATCACGTCGCCTCATATCATCATACCCAATCATATCGACTCGTATCATCAAATCGGATCGTATCCTCATCTTATCGTGTCATATTGTAAAATATATGTATTTATATACTTCAATAGTACATATAGATCATAGGTTAAGGAAAAGTACCAGGGGATATCTTTCTACTAAGTCTACTACAAACGTATATAGTATCCTAATAACCCTATAAGTTAGGTATATATATCTAATACATCTATATATAATTATATATCTAGTATCCTAGTACTACGGTTGTGGGGGTGCTATATGCCATCCACCCGACTTCTCACGTATTTATACATCTACTCACCTACAACGCCTTGCTCCAGTCGATCCCGACGGATGCCTTGTCCTCCTTCATCGTCCCGAAAGTCCACACGCTTATACCTACAATTCAAAATATATCACATAAAAATCCAAGTAAAAAATCGATACGATGAGCGTAGCGCACATAGGTTAGAACCTATGGTCAACGCGTGCTAGAACAACAAAACAACCCTCGACGTCGACGTACGATCATCGAACGACCGAGTCAAAACTCAAATCTCAAAAATCATGTTCTCAAATATCGCAAAATATTGACAGAAACTTAGTATAATACTCCCAGATTTTTGTAGACGCAAAATTGAAAAAAGTTGCATATACTAGAGGTCTAATTAGAGTCTTAAAGAGCCCCCGTAAAATCCTACACCATAACTCCCTAGATGACCCGCAATTTACGGTCATTTTCATTAAATTGGCAGCCAAAAGATAGAGAGGTGGGCTCGGGTTTCGAGGGTGCACTCAGGGCCTAATAACTATTTCCCAATAAATGCAAATAATTCTAAAATTACTGGTTTAATAGAAGATTTAATTTGAAACCCCAACCTTTAACTAAAAACTAGTTTTGATAGACATTATGGTGGATTAGTGAAGTCTTGATAGTTAAATAAGGGATAATTGACACTAAAGTACCCTTATCTAACCTAAATTAAGTCATGTTTACCCTAAGAATTCTCATAAAACAAAAACTTACCATTAAGCTTCTAAAACATCACAAAACAAAATTTTAAATCTAAATTAAGAGTTGCTAAGGCAAGAGTTTATTAAAACATTGATTAAGGTTGGCTCATACCTCTATGGTTGGCTCATACCTCTATTTTAATGGTTTAGCTTCCACCACAGCCTTGAAGGAACAAAATTTATGATCTTGGGAGGATTTTTATGTGGGTGTGTGTGATTGTTTTGGGAAGGTAGAGAAGAATTTTGTGATGGGAGATGAAGGAAAGAAGGAGAAGGAATGAAGAAGAGAAAGAGATAGAAGAGGTGAATGGCTAATATTAGCCATGCACTACATATTCCTCTCATTAATTGCACCCATCAAGCCCCCATACATCCATGTCTTATGCCTCATCATTATTTTCTTTTCTTTTCTTTTCTCCAAACCATTAAATTTAGATAAATGTTTAAGAAAGAATTTTTGTATTTATTGTCATGGCTACTTTATTGGTATTAGGTTTAATCTAACATATTATCATTCTAGGTTAAATGTGCATGTATGTTTATATATTATTTAAAATAAATAAATAAAAATAATTATTAACTATGTTTTATCAAAAAAAACATATTATATCGTTAATTAAATTATAATTAAGTCTAATAATTTTTAAGATGTTACAGGTGCAGATCTGGTCGGCTCGTGGTGACGGCTCCTGTAGCCGGGGGGAAATAATAGGGATTTTTTATCCTATAAATCCATATAAATACTCCTGAGCATGTAAAAATCCCAGAAACATATCTGCTTGACACAAAATTCTAACAAAAATTCTAGAGCTTTCATTTTGAGTCCTGTACACACCGGTTCCAATCCTAAAGGCTATATAATTCTTGGCTTCAAGATGTATCTGTAGCATTCTGAAAATTTAGAAATAAATAAAATTAGTTAATTTAATAATAATGTGATAAATCGCAAAGTTGTTAAAAACAAATAAGTCAATTTTCATAAGTTCTATGTAAAACAATTTAAATAAAAAAAATTAGCATGCAACATAAATAAGTTATAAGGGTTTAGTGATAATTTTAGCTTCATTTTAATAAAATGTGTGTTTTATAATAAACTAAGTTGTGAGGGGTTTTAGGTAAAGTTTAGGATTATTGTGCAAATGAAAAATTGTTAAGGGTGTAAATGAAAATGGGGTGGAAAATCATTTAGTTCGGAATTTAAATTCAAATTAAAACAAATTATGAAGATAAGGCATGAACACCTCTTGCTTGCATGCACAACACTCACCTCACACCTCCTACTTGCATGAAACCCTTACCTCTGGCTTGATCACACCTCCTCCTTCACCTTATCCCTTCAATTGCCATATATAAACCTTGTTCAGATCATAGCTAATTAAAAAATTCTGAAATTTCTGAGTGAAAACAAAAAACTAAAGAGAGAAAGAAAGAACAAGAGGAAGAAGAAGAAGAAGAAGGAAGCTAAGTTCTGGTTTTTCATCACCATCAAGTTAGGACAAGGGGCTTAGCATCTTGGAGGGGTTATTCCAACAACATATTGTGGGTAAATTTTTAATCACAGTAGGAATTTTGGTTCTGTACTTAAATTATTTTGAAATGAACAAGTTCCATAATATCGTATTTTAGTTAATCATAGACTCTGTTAAAAGCTGCTATCATTCAGAGAAGAATAAACTTAACAAAACAGTGATAAAATGATGTATGTAACACCTAGAGCAACCCATAGGATCATGAACCAGAGGGCTCGGATTTGGGCCGGCGACCAATATGGGAATTCCGGCGACGCCGGTTTTGTAGGTGGCTAGGTCGTTTTGGTTGGTCGGGTGTATTTCAGTGTATCATTTTGGCCATTTTGGTATAGCTTAAATAAATTAAATTCACTGCAGATAGAATCTGGAAGCGTATATCGGAAAGGATATCTTAAAACACAAAACACGATACGGTTAAAGCGTATCGCGAACTGTTTTCTGTCGCGATACAGATTTGAGTTAAAAATCCAGTAAGGTTAAGTGGTTAATAGCTCGATATAGTCGTATACAATATAACTAGTACGTGGGAACGGGTGTTTTTCATTTCCGTCATGTCGGAGTAGCCGTTTCCTAATATAAATTAAATTGTGATATTAGATTCGAATACGGGATTTACGGAGGCAGCGAGAAAAGGGAAAGGATTGGCAATTCCTGAATAGATTCGACGTTTCCGGTGAGTAGACTAAACATCTACCGGGGAATTGTGTAAAGATGGCGTGATACGCCCGTAGTTTTATTTAACTCAATGCATTATTTTGTTATGCCAAATTGACCATATGCATTCATCATTCACATATACTTGTTTAGTTGCTAGAACACTACACAAGTATCGACAAGTTATACCATGTGCACATCTTATATGTTACACACACCTCGTCGATATTACCATGTCACTTTTACACTTAGCAAAATTATTGTTAAAATGATTCATATCGTATCTTACACCCCAATAATAGTAGTAAATTGCATCATTAATGTAACAACTCCAATTTTTGTATACCTAAATTTGATTTAAATTTGAAGTATACTTGGAGTATTGATGTTGCTGAAAACACTTTAAGTATCTATTTCCCTACAATAATTATAAGAAGGAGCTTGTAGCTCATTGGTAATACCTTGCACTGCTGAACCAAGCCACCAGAGTTCGAATCCCATACCCCACATTATTTTTTAGTTTATTTTTCTTTAAAAATTCTTGGAAGCCCAAAAGTCCACAGGCCATAACACCCAAATATTGAACTGAACCCCAAAAATGAAGTATGCCATAGTCTACGTCAGAGAACCCCGCACCCGACGATGGCCGAACCCGGCCGGGATCGGCCAGCCGGACAGCCGAATCGGCCAGCTCCGCCGGCCGGAGTTGGGCCGATGGCCGGGGTCCCAACATGAAAAGTGTAACGTTTTCAAAATAATAAAATATGATTTTTGGGAAATTTTATAATTTAATATTATTTTAATGAATATTTTAATATTCTGGTATAATTAAATACAAATAAATGGGGGAAATTATGGAAAATTCTAAAATAGGGTATTTTATGGAATTATGCCATTTTAAAGTTTTAAAGATTAGTTATATGCTAATTTAGTGCTAATCGCGATTAAAAATCGCTAATTGGATTTTTAGCATTTTTGTGCAAAAATGTGCACATATCATTTTCCACACTTGTTACACTTGTGTTACATTTCTTTTGCCATGGTTATTTTGGGTTCACTATTGGAGTGAGAAGGAAAAGAAAAGAAAAGGAAAAGGTAGTATGATGAGAGAGAGAAAGGGACCAAGTCAACCTTCACCTTTTGAACCATACCCCATCATTTCCCTTCTCATTTTCTCTCCCCTCTCCCTTTGAGCTGCTGCTGCTCTCTCTCCCTCTCTCACCCTCTTCACAAAACCCTAGATCCACCATGAAAACAAAGCCAAAACCCCATTCCCACTTCACAAAACTTACTCCCAAGCTCACTAGCTACACATTGAACCTAGTAAGATTGGATTTGGAGGACTTTGAGCAACTCAAGAATTTTCTTGAGTTGCCAAAGGAGGTAATTTCTTCACCTATTAGAGTAGTATTTCATTTCCTTGTGCATCTATTCTAGTTTCATATCGATAATGTGTTGTTTGTGGACTTTAGAGATTTCTAGTTAGGGTTTAGGGTAAAATTGAAATCAAAGATGGAATTGAGGATTGTGGTGACCTTAGAATCCCTTGTGTGATGCTAATTTGGACCCAAACCTGAACTTGAAACCAGAATACGGAATTACGGAATCGATGTCGGAGAAAAACTGTAAAACTGGAAGTGTTTTGTGGAATCTGCTATCACCCCGAGACCCCAAAAATAAAACTGAGTTGACAGTGAGATGTGCAGGCATCATAGAACCACCACACCAAACCCTAGCCCCCAACTCCAAGGTGAGGCCGCCAATTATTTCCTTCTGGCCGCAAATTGCGGCCAGAGCAGGGGGGATCTGTCTCGAATTTTGTGCATGGCCCCATTTCCTCTATTCTTGACCCTGGGTATGTCTAGTTTTGACTGATTCCATCTAGGTTAAAATCTGGGTTGATTTTCCTATGTTGGTGCATGGTTTACGACTTGATTTAGCATGGATTTTGGTATTTGGTGATTCATTCCTGTCGGGTGGCGTTTGGACGTCAACGACAAGTGGATATTGATCGTGTTTACATGCGAGTCGATAGGTTTTTACCTATGCGGGTAGCGTGTGCTATTTTGGTTTCCGATGTGATTTTTATGTGCTTTAGCGTTGTGATATACTTGTACGTACCCTACGAGATATTGAGGCAAAGAAGATGAAGATGGCGACATCGGCACCGACACATGAGAAGCAAGGTGAGTAGATTATATCTACGGGGAGAAGTCGGGTGGATGGCGTATAGCACCCCCGCAGTCCGTGGTGATGTATACGAATACGTATACACACATATATTTATTATGTGTTGTTTAGGATTATTGATGGTAATAATGGATTATTGGTGATAAGGATGTATTGGTTGAGAGTAGTGGTTGCACCCACACTCACACATACACACATACTTGCATACATTCTTTCATATATCTGTGCGCATATGATGGTGTGTATATCTACACTGTAGGGTTCCTAGGCACGCTAATGAAGTCTCACAAGGCATCAACCATGCCAATTTCAAATTTTATGAGTGCCGAGAAACCCTAATACGGATCGTTAACTAGAATTTTAGGCGAAACAAGAAACTAGTTAACGACTTAACTAAAAGTGAGAAGCTACAACCTTTGTAGATCCGGTTCTCCACTTCCCTAGCTCCACGTAGATGTCCTCCCGCTGTCCAAGTCGGATCTCGGACTCTGGCATCGGCTTCATCGGAGAAATGAGCGGACTAGTCGTCGGGTACAATGCCGAAGATGATCTACATCGAGGTTACACAAGATCAAGCTCCAACTTCACCAAGTTGTGAAACTTGTGAAGAAAACACCCTATACTACTTGGCAAGAGGTAGAGGGTGAAGAAATAGGAGGTGGGTTCACTTTAGAATTTGATTTCTCACACTTTTGCTCAACATGCCATTAATGGTGGCAAGCTTTTTCTTTATCTCATGAAGAAGAAGAAGATGATGAAGATGATTATGATAAGAATAATCAATCAAATAGAAAATAGATTATACTTATCATATAGCAACCATGGTCAAGATAACTTGTGTAGAGAATCAACTATGGTTCAAGTGAATGGTTAGGGTTAAGAAAAGAGACAAAATGGTCAAACCATTCAAAGCTTCATGAAGCTTCAAAAGAAAGTCCAAAATGAGCCACCATTTCATTTCTTTTCCAAATATAAATGAAAAGAAATAAATAAGTAAATCAAATAAACAAAACCCTAATCATTAACTTAACTGTGGTATAATTCTTTACACAAACACAAGTGAGCATGCATCATCAAACATGATACAATTAAGTGCACAAAAGTATATCACATATACAACTTGTGAACTTCAAGTGAGAAAAACCTTTTAAAGTGAACCAATACTAGTTAATGCAAAGTAATATATCAAATATATAATTATACATTAAATTATTAAATCAACACTTGATTCAATGATCCGGTCATATCGCATATAACCGACTAGTATCCTATGTATCGGCTTATCGAATCAATCCTTGATTCGATATCTAGGTTATATCGCATATAACCAATCGATACATACATCGCGAGAATAGAATACGGTATCACATACACGCATTATTCTCGGTCCTGCACATATCTCATATGCGCTCCTATTTCGTTTCGCTTGAGCCAGGAAACCTCTGTGTAGGACTCTAAAGACTCGTCAATACGCCGGCAGCAGATGATGATCATATCAAGCACCCACAAGCCGCAAGCGGTCTGCTAAACGTAACGGCCATCCGGGTATTGAGCGATCAGAAGATCGACGAGCTAGCCCGCTCACACTCCTGTGAATCCAACCAGTAACACTTACCGTACAGTCCGGTCTGTTCGTCTGATATATCGCATATCAAGTCTAGGGGTGGTAAACGTCAGACCCCAATAACCGATAATTCGTGCCGATGTGAGGCTCATAACGGGTCGAGAAACTACTGGTAACACTTACCAGCAAATCTCTGATCAGCCCTGGCCAAGGACTTCCCTGTTACGGCCAATCGAGCACAGCGCAACATCAACCCCCAATACCGGGAGAGACGAAACCCCTCCTATCGCTCATTGCCTCCATGTGACTCGGGACTGTGCCCAAAAACCACCGTTTTGCACGCCCTCGTGGACGTGGTAAGGTGGAGATCAAAGCACAGTGGGAATCACACAAGACTCTATGACGATCTCGGGTCTACAGACTAACCTGCACAAGTGTCACCTGAGAACTGCCATCTGACGTGAGGTATAATACCATCTGGGAGTTCTAGGGGAGTCCGTCCAGTGTACCCAGTCTCCACTGAGCACCCGTATACCACCTCTGATGTCAAACACCAATGGATATGGGATCATCCATCGCCCATCTCATGGGTCGAGAAGCGTATACGCTAGTCTACACTGGTATATCGATGCCCCATCTCGATACACCCTCGACTAGGGACCTTGAAGGATGTACTTATGGACTACCATGTCCCCACTAGTATGATCTGCATCATAGTCCAGGCAGTCAAGTACACATCCTAAGGGCTTTACCAACATGTAACTATAAGACAGTTTAAATAGACTAGTATACATGTTAAGATAAAGAGTAACCAGATAGCATACTATCATATCGAGCAAGAAAGTCATCTCTATATATGTCCAAGCATCCAATATAATATACATCATCTGTACAATACTGGCCTCTAGGGCATACATACAACTAACAATCTCCCGCTTGCACTAGGGCCAGCTGCTGTAGTATCGCATACCGAGCATCCCGAAGAGTCTCTCAAACTGTATCTGGGGAATGGCCTTCGTGAGTGGATCCGCCGTGTTGTTCTTCGTGTCAACCCTCCTGACCTCGATCTCCCGGCGATCAACTATCTCCCGGATCAGGTGATACCGCCTCAGAATATGCCTGGATCGCTGATGGGACCTGGGTTCCTTGGCCAAAGCCACCGCTCCATTGTTATCGCAATACAAAGGTATTGGATGCTCAATGGATGGAACCACTCCAAGTTCAGTAATGAACTTCTTGATCCAGACAGCCTCTGGCAGCATCGTTGGCAGCGATGTATTCAGCCTCCATCGTCGAGTCTGCCACGGTTTCCTGCTTGGAACTCTTCCAGCTAACCGCCCCTCCATAAAGGGTAAAGACAAATTCCGACTGCGACTTAGAGTCGTCCTTATCACTCTGGAAGCTCGAATCGGTAAAGGACTCCACTTGGAGTTCTCCGTTACCATACACCAAGAGCATCTCTTTAGTCCTTCGCAAGTACTTGAGAATGCTCTTCACAGCTGTCCAGTGACTCTCTCCAGGATCAGCTTGATACCTGCTCACTACACTTAGTGAGTATGCAACATCGGGTCTGGTGCATAGCATCGCGTACATGATAGAGCCTACAGCCGAAGCATAGGGTATCCCTTGCATGCGAGCTCTCTCCAAATCAGTCTTGGGAGACATCTCTTTGGAGAGAGTGACTCCAGAGATCGTGGGCAAGTTCCCACGCTTGGATTCTTCCATACTAAACCTCTTTAGTACGGTGTCAATGTACCTGGATTGGGACAATCCCAATATCCGTTTGGATCTATCTCTATAGATCCTAATTCCCAATATGCAGGAGGCATCACCAAGATCTTTCATTGAGAATCTTTGTGATAAGAAGAGCTTGACCGATTGCAGCATAGGAATATCATTTCCTATCAAGAGTATGTCGTCCACGTACAATACGAGGAAGACAACCTTACTCTCTGCTACCTTCTTGTAAATACAAGGTTCATCTGGGTTTTTGACGAAATCAAACTCTTTGATAACGACGTCAAAGCAGATGTTCCAACTCCGCGATGCTTGCTTTAATCCATAAATGGATTTAAGCAGCATGCACACCTTCCCGCCGCTCCCACTGTCCACGAAGCCCTCTGGCTGAGTCATGTACACGCACTCTTCTAAATCACCATTTAGAAAGGCGGTCTTAATATCCATTTGCCAGATTTCGTAGTCATGATATGCAGCGATGGCAAGCATGATCCGGATGGATTTAAGCATAGCCACTGGAGAAAAGGTTTCGTCATAGTCCACACCTGGTCTTTGACGAAAGCCTTTTTCAACAAGTCTAGCTTTGAAAGTCTCCACTTTCCCATCTACACCAAGTTTTTTCTTGAAGATCCACTTGCTCCCAATGGGTTTTACCCCTTCAGGAGCAACTTCCAAAGTCCATACTTTGTTGGTGTACATGGATTCCATCTCGGACCGCATAGCATCCAGCCATTTCACTGAGTCCCTACTCGTGATGGCCTGCTCGAAGCTAGTTGGGTCATCATCCTCCATGATGCAATCCTCGCTTCCACCATCCATGAGAAAACCGTAGTATCTCTCAGGTTGGCGAGGAACCCTACTAGATCGGCGGAGAGGCTGAGGTTCATTGGGAGCTACTGAATCCTCTGGTTCAACCAAATCTTCTGTCGTAGTTTGTATTGCTGGAACCTCTTCCAGTTCTACCTCCTTGCCACTAATCTCTTTGTCAAGAAATTCCTTTTCTAAAAAGGTGGCATGTCGAGAAACAAACACTTTTTGTTCCTCGGTGTGGTAGAAGATATACCCTTGTGAATTCTTGGGATATCCTACAAATTTGCATAGAACAGATCGTGCCTCAAGTTTGTCCGGATTTTGTCGTTTGACATAGGCTGGACAACCTCATATCTTAACATAGTTAAGACATGGTCTCTTTCCTTTCCATATCTCATATGGAGTGGTAGGCACAGATTTGGTGGGGACCATATTCAATAGATGTATGGCTGTCTCAAGCGCATACCCCCAGAAGGAAATAGGTAACTCAGCTGTGCTCATCATAGAGCGCACCATATCTAATAGGGTGCGGTTCCTCCGTTCTGATACACCGTTGTGCTGTGGTGTATATGGAGGAGTCAGCTGAGAGAGAATCCCATTCTCTTTTAGGAAGTCCAGGAATTCATTGCTCAAGTATTCACCTCCTCGATCAGATCGAAGGATTTTAATACTTTTTCCGGTTTGGTTCTCGACTTCTTGTTTATATTCTCTAAATTTCTCAAAAGCTTCAGACTTGTGTCTTATCAAGTACACATGTCCGTATCTTGAGAGATCGTCAGTGAATGTAATGAAGTACGAAGAACCATCCCTGGCATGTATAGACATGGGACCACATACATCACTATGTATTAGTCCTAAGAGTTCAGTAACTCTTTCTCTGTGTCCCGTAAACGGAGTTTTGGTCATCTTACCTTTGAGACATGACTGGCAAGTGTCATAAGATGAAAATTCGAATGGTTTCAAATATCCATCCTTATGCAACTTAGCCAGTCGTGTCGCATTGATGTGACCGAGTCTACAATGCCACAAGAAGGATTCGTTCAGTTCTGAACTCTTCCTCTTGTGTGTGTTTGTTATGCTCAGAACTGTTGATTGATTTAGAATATAAATGCCATTGCATAACGTGCCTGATCCAACCAACTTTTGGTTACGGAAAATGTTCATAACATTGTCCTGTAATACAAAATTATATCCCTCTTTACTCAACAAAGAAACCGATATAATGTTGCATATCAGGTTCGGCATGTAATAGCATTCGTTCAGAACCAATGTATTACCAGTTGGTAATGCAAGGTGATATTCCCCGACAGTCTTAGCTGCAACAATTGCACCATTTCCATCTCTAATGTCTTTATCACCTTCTCCAAGTTCTCTACCTTTTCTAAGCCCATGTAACTGATTACATATATGGGATCCTGACCTGGTATCTAATACCCAGGACGTAGAGCAAATGGAGAAACAGTTCTCTGTAATGAACACACCCGAAGAAAATGCATCATCATGTACTTTCTTCATACGGGTGGCATGGGAATCCTGGTATTCCCCTAAGTCCTGATCATTCCTATAACTCTTATAAGAAAGAACGGAACCAATGTTCCCCAGCACAGTATAACATGCGGGTTCGGTCAATACATCCATATTATTATCTTTATTAGGGCATGACATGGTCGCTACCTGGAGAGAGAGAGAAGAAAACACTTTAGCGTATGCTCGTGCAAGATCAGATTGGTTTTTTATCTTATCTAATCAGGATGGCTCCCACTGGTTTTTATCAAATCTTCCTTCAAATCCTAAAAGGAAAGACTAGCCGGGATTAATTACACCCTACAACTTCGCCAATCTTTCAGCCAGGCCAGTGTCGGTACTTTGAGGGAGGTTCCCCGTGCTTTCGCACGGACCTAATTAAAGTAAACCTCGTTTTCCCAGAGGCGTAACCCCGTTGACACATTTCTAGACACCTACTTGATCGGCTAATTGTAATGTGCAAAACTCTCCCAGGAGTAACTCTTACTCGCAGTGGGTATCGGGATCCAACTATCTCATAGAAGGTATGCAATCTCATTGTAAATTTCAACACTTGAAATTCCCGATAATTCTTTTACCCCTAGCGTGCTATGACCTTGACGAAAGCCAACAAACCACAACCCGCTAGTCAAGTTCAACCCGTACATTTCTTGACTGAATTAAACCCACCCGCACGACCCTTGACGAAAGCCAACAAAGCCGTACGACTACCCTAATCCAGTCGCATCATATGCAGCAGATAAGCAGCATATAGCTACCGCACACTACACCTTGACGAAAGCCAACAAACGTAGCACGAATACTATATGTAACTTATCTGAAATGACGGAGGGCTACGTCAGGTTTTTCTGAAAACCATGAGCGTAATGAACTTGATATCGTTGTAGAATCGTGTGAATTTTGAAAATGGAGTGTTCTTAAGGCTTTTCTAGTTTTGCTAAAGGGGTCACTCCCGGTGAAGGGATCGTCGGCCCTTTTCTCGTTGAATGAGGTGCGGGATATATCATATATATCACTGTGCAAAGCAAAACTTCAAAAGCAATCAAAAGCAAACCGAGTATGTAGCATCTGCCAGTTATTGCTAAAGGAGTCACTCCCGGTGAAGGGATCTCGGTCCTTTCCTCATCGAATAAGGTGCAGGGTATATCATATATACCGCTATGCAAAGCAAAACTGTAGCTACCCTTTTTGTTTAAAATTTGATTCTACAACATCTTTTAGGTTTCTTTTCTTTCATTAATCACATTAATGAAGTCCCATCATTTAAGTCACCTAAACATCACAGATAAATACGACGTACACTTATGCCATCCGCTTTCGCCTCGATGTCCCCTCGTGCACCGTTAGGTTAGGTAACTGACGACAGAGCAGGGCAGGGCTAGTGCGGGTGCAAAACATAAGTAATGTCTATATAATATATCATATATACTATATACTGTATCCATCATAACAAATCAAATGATCACATCACAGATATCGCAGCAGAAAATATCATATGAAATATTGGATATACTAGGACGTCCGTGTTTTCAATACGAGCCAGTATAAAACACGGATTCCACGGTTGTGATGAATAGCCAATCCCACACCCCTAGACCCCTACGAGAGCGGCAAGCAACCCTACCAATTCTAGGGTTAGGAGACCCGGACTCGACTCCTCGAGATGGTCTCCCACTGGACCCTAGAACCCGGTTTCTTATGCTCCCCTCCTTGGGTCTATCCTAATGCAGAAAAGTAAATAATATACATCAACGGTGACATCTTCCGCTACCTGGAAGTGTCCCAATAAAAGAATATTACATACAAGTTTTTACATGAATTAAAAGGAAAAAACACTCATCTCACATAAAAAACCCCGGCTATTCGAACACGACGATCCAATATAATATATCCAGCAACAAATAACATCACATGTCATCAACGTAAGTAAGTATGCATACCCCAATTGTCGTTGACGTATAGCAACGAAACCGGCGATATCGACATACTACACTTACGGTCACAGAAAAGAAAGTGTAAAACTACAACAGTTGGAATCCGCAACCTCTTTAGACATCGCATGCCTAATCAAATGAAATACTTAGACATCACATGCCTAACAATTATAAACCCCGCATTTTAGTCTCATCATCGAAAACTCTTTTCAATATTAAGTGAAACTGAACCGCTAGATTTATAACATTCATTCAGTTATCTCATAACTGTTTGTGAATTCCAATTATTGTATCCCATTCCGGATAAATAGAAAATATTAAACTTTCCGATCAAACATTCGAACACCCAAGTTTTCCCGAAACCGATCAACACATGAAATAAGTTCAAAAACATTCACTTCATGCCTCAGTACCAACGGTCCAGCCGTAGAAGGGTCAAGCCAACGCCTCACATGTGGCACGCCGTACTGCCCCAAACCCGAAGGTTCAAAGGGCAGTTCAAGACGGTCACATAATCGAGTTAAGGTTTGTTGTCTTCTAGAGGGACCATCGCGTTACTTGCACTACTTAGAACGTCATTAAACTACGGAAAAGTCCAACAATTGGAAATTTCCCGGCAGGGGAAAGATTGGTTATTTACATCCGGTCGAACTTTTTAACATATTCTAAAATTATCCGGAAAAACACATAGACAAAGTTTGATAATCCGATCGAATTTTCGATTCCCAATACAACCCCAGAAAACTCAACTCTTGAGTCAGATATAAAAATTCCCAGAAAATACAGGAAGAAGATATAAGAGTTACTGTGTAAAAACCAAAAGGAGAAGCGACAAAGTTGCCGCGGAACCGCCGCATTAGGCATACTAATGCCGCGGTTCCGCCGCACTTTAATGGAATCAAGTGGTCGAACTTCACAGTAATTCTTAGATATTCCTGCTTAGTTTTCTGCATATTTTTAATTCTAAAAAAACCCCGAATTTCAAAAATGTAGAGAGAGCATTTTAGGGTTTGGGTTTTGGTTCGATCGGGCTTCAAACTTCGTCTACACTTCGCCTAAGGCTCTAGCTAGGCTCTGATACCACTGTAAGGTTCCTAGGCATGCTAATGAAGTCTCACAAGGCATCAACCATGCCAATTTCAAATTTTATGAGTGCCGAGAAACCCTAATACGGATCGTTAACTAGAATTTTAGGCGAAACTGGAAACTAGTTAACGACTTAACTAAAAGTGAGAAGCTACAACCTTTGTAGATCCGGTTCTCCACTTCCCTATCTCCACGTAGACGTCCTCCCGCTGTCCAAGTCGGATCTCGGACTCTGGCATCGGCTTCATCGGAGAAATGAGCGGACTAGTCGTCGGGTACGATGCCGAAGATGATCTACGTTGAGGTTACACAAGATCAAGCTCCAACTTCACCAAGTTGTGAAACTTGTGAAGAAAACACCCTATACTACTTGGCAAGAGGTAGAGGGTGAAGAAATAGGAGGTGGGTTCACTTTAGAATTTGATTTCTCACACTTTTGCTCAACATGCCATTAATGGTGGCAAGCTTTTTCTTTATCTCATGAAGAAGAAGAAGATGATGAAGATGATTATGATAAGAATAATCAATCAAATAGAAAATAGATTATACTTATCATATAGCAACCATGGTCAAGATAACTTGTGTAGAGAATCAACTATGGTTCAAGTGAATGGTTAGGGTTAAGAAAAGAGACAAAATGGTCAAACCATTCAAAGCTTCATGAAGCTTCAAAAGAAAGTCCAAAATGAGCCACCATTTCATTTCTTTTCCAAATATAAATGAAAAAATAAATAAATAAATAAGTAAATCAAATAAACAAAACCCTAATCATTAACTTAACCATGGTATAATTCTTTACACAAACACAAGTGAGCATGCATCATCAAACATGATACAATTAAGTGCACAAAAGTATATCACATATACAACTTGTGAACTTCAAGTGAGAAAAACCTTTTAAAGTGAACCAATACTAGTTAATGCAAAGTAATATATCAAATATATAATTATACATTAAATTATTAAATCAACACTTGATTCAATGATCCGGTCATATCGCATATAACCGACTAGTATCCTATGTATCGGCTTATCGAATCAATCCTTGATTCGATATCTAGGTTATATCGCATATAACCAATCGATACATACATCGCGAGAATAGAATACGGTATCACATACACGCATTATTCTCGGTCCTGCACATATCTCATATGCGCTCCTATTTCGTTTCGCTTGAGCCAGGAAACCTCTGTGTAAGACTCTAAAGACTCGTCAATACGCCGGCAGCAGATGATGATCATATCAAGCACCCACAAGCCGCAAGCGGTCTGCTAAACGTAACGGCCATCCGGGTATTGAGCGATCAGAAGATCGACGAGCTAGCCCACTCACACTCCTGTGAATCCAACCAGTAACACTTACCGTACAGTCCGGTCTGTTCGTCTGATATGTCGCATATCAAGTCTAGGGGTGGTAAACGTCAGACCCCAATAACCGATAAGTCGTGCCGATGTGAGGCTCATAACGGGTCGAGAAACTACTGGTAACACTTACCAGCAAATCTCTGATCAGCCCTGGCCAGGGACTTCCCTGTTACGGCCAATCGAGCACAGCGCAACATCAACCCCCAATACCGGGAGAGACGAAACCCCTCCTATCGCTCATTGCCTCCATGTGACTCGGGACTGTGCCCAAAAACCACTGTTTTGCACGCCCTCGTGGACGTGGTAAGGTGGAGATCAAAGCACAGTGGGAATCACACAAGACTCTATGACGATCTCGGGTCTACAGACTAACTTGCACAAGTGTCACCTGAGAACTGCCATCTGACGTGAGGTATAATACCATCTGGGAGTTCTCGGCGAGTCCGTCCAGTGTACCCAGTCTCCACTGAGCACCCGTATACCATCTCTGATGTCAAACACCAATGGATATGGGATCATCCATCTCCCATCTCATGGGTCGAGAAGCGTATACGCTAGTCTACACTGGTATATCGATGCCCCGTCTCGATACACCCTCGACTAGGGACCTTGAAGGATGTACTTATGGACTATCATGTCCCCACTAGTATGATCTGCATCATAGTCCAGGCAGTCAAGTACACATCCTAAGGGCTTTACCAACATGTAACTATAAGACAGTTTAAAGAGACTAGTATACATGTTAAGATAAAGAGCAACCAGATAGCATACTATCATATCGAGCAAGAAAGTCATCTCTATATATGTCCAAGCATCCAATATAATATACATCATCTGTACAATACTGGCCTCTAGGGCATACATACAACTAACATACACATGGGTATGGGACTATGTGTTCATATACGAGATTTGAGGATGATACGTGGGATTGAGATGAGTCGATGAGATTCGATTGAGGCCGTGATATTTGGCGACATGACAGAGTTCGTATTGGAGATGTGATATGATGGTAGTGATACCTGTCATGTGATGAGATAGTGTGATATCGACTCAGATTTAGGTGGTTTCCATACCCCTCTTTATTGACTTGGTTGTGGGTTCGTAGTTCGCATAGTAGGCGTTAGACTAGACCCGAGTCATATCTATTTCAAAACTAACGAATCAGGGATATTTTAAAGATAGGCAAAAGGGTCTATACGGATATTTTCAAAAGGCGCATCTTTTCTTAAAACACCGTAGCCCTTATTTTACCAAAAGCCCTGATTCGTCTTATTTCAAAAGGCAAGGTTGCATGATATATCTATTGAGGCAGGTTCTCTACTGTTGCGTTGACTACTCGATTCCGCACATTCATGCTGTTTGCATTGCATCGCTTATATTGTTGATATATTTCAGTCATGCTGCTAGGACACCAGCACAATTATCGATGATGCGTATGTTCCACGTACACTTGTTTGCCGGCTCACACACTTCATCATCGATAATTGCCATGTCACTACACTGTAATACTGTCGCATTCAGGATATGACCCTTGCATGACATATTGATATGCTTACCTTTCTGCTATATGTCGCATACATGCTGCTTTCTGATTATACGCATTGAGATATGCTGTTTCCATGATATTTCTGGTTTTGGGAACCGTGGGTGTTTCAAAGAGGATATGTAATTGTTTTAAAAACCCGGTTACCCGTGATATGATATTTCAGTGCGTCCACCATGTGTTTTCTCGGTGCTGAGAGCGACATGTGAAATCCGATTCGAGAAGGCGGATGAGGCCGATTGCGGGTACATGGTGGAACCGGTATGGTTCCCCGGGGCAAGAAATGTTTTTCGTGGAGTAGATGATGAGCCTGGCTGGGTGGCGAGTACCTACCGGTGATTTTGTTGGACCTGGCGGTTATCCGGAGGATACCGACCAGAGTCGATAGATGGATATGGCGTGCTGCCAGGGCCGAGGGCCGATACCGCAGACAGAGCCTGTGGGCCGATCCGGACTGACGGAGCCCGATATATGAGGATTTACGTGCCGATGCTGGGCACAGTTTTCATGATGTTTTCGAGTGCCGATGCTGGGCACTCCGGTTCCATGATTTTGACGTGTCGCGAGGGACACAGGTGGTTTATATCCTCATATTTCCATGCATATGCTGATGATATTTACATGCATGATGGTTATTGTCATTGGGTGACGAGTGGACGGGATCTATGTACATGCAGATTGATTTCATTGTTTGTACCTCACATTTATGATATGCTATTACCTGAGGCACTGGCACGAGCACTTGGCATTACACTCATGTATAGAGATTACATTGCCAGTTTAGCATGTTTCAGACTTATTCATATTGAGGTTTATATATATCTGATCGTATTGACCTAGGATGGGTCATGTATTCGATCTCTGCTTGTAGATATTTTCTATTCACGAGTTGGCAACTCACCCCCGTTGTGCCACAGTCCTTGCAGGTTTTTGCCGTACAGATTCCATAGCGGCATTTCTGGCACACTGCTTCCATATGGGTGACTTGCGTTGGTAGGTGGGTTCTTTTGTATCAGAACCGCCATTGCTCCTGTATTATTCATTGTATCTAGTAATCCCATCAACCAAAACTTGTATATTGTTTCAGACATAGAAAACAGTGTTGTATTATTTCGACCTTAGAGTCGCGCTTGTAGTATTACGGTTTTCTGGCTATTTTGAGTTCTTTTTGGGTTTTGATCCTCGCCCTTTGGCGTTGTATATTATTATTGCTTGCGTGGTTGTGACCGTCGATTGACGAAGAGCTATCTCCCGCTTGGGGATGCCTTTTATCATTGTATATATATTATTCTTGATGTACCCCGTTTGGGGCCAGTTTTTACAAAGGAAACTCTGCCGAATATTTCAGGAAAGGTTACACATGTTAAAAATACACATTCGGCTTAGTTATTTAAAAACCTTGATTTTCGAAACATGATTTCTTTACTTTTTAAAACCAGTTTTCCTTATTTACTCTTTAAATGGTTTTAGATTTCTGGGCTTTTGGCTTACTTGGATCAGATGGGGTCCTATAGACTTTATATGGTTCAAGGGCCAGTCACGTGCTCTTTCGGGTCGTGACAAAAAGTGTGGCTTTTGGCATTCTATAACCCCCTGTTAACTCCAATTTATTTTATCGGTTTTCAAATGTTAAATACAACCAAATTAATACAAATTTTAATGTTTATTTTTATTTAAATTTTTATAATTTTTTTTAATAAATAAAACCCTTCACCTACCCTACCCTAGCTATCCTATAAATAGACCCCTACCCCTACCTTCTCATTCCAAAACCATAGAATTACTCTCTTGAAATTTCCACAAGAAAAGTGTGTGTTGAAATCGAGTGCACGGCGAAGCGCTGACGGATTCCGGCGACGTGCTTTGAAGCAACCGGCGACGAAACCACACCTCGGCCTTTCTCCCTAGTTCATCCTTACTCTTTAGAAGAGTTTTAAACCCGTAAGTCCCAATCTTCTCTCTTTTCTATTTCTTAAAATACGGAATTATGAAACCCGACGGAAATCGGAACAAACCGATTTCCGATTCGGTTTTTCTACAAAATCTCACTTGTCACCTAATCCATAACACCTAAACATATCCATGATGACTATTAATCACATAAAAATCAAATTAGACAAAGTTTCTCACATGAAATGATAACTTTCTTATAATATCGTATTCTTTTCACAATAATACCATAAAGTTTATTTTTCTTCTTCTAATCAATTCCCTCATTCCTAAACATGTTCATCTTGATCACTAAACTTGTAAAAATCAATTTGAATGAGTTTTCACACATGAAATGATAACTTTTACAAATACCGTATTCTTACACTTAAATACCCTCAAGTTTCATTTATCATATTTAACCTCTAAACTTCACTAAACCTTAAAATAAGTCACGAGGTAATGACCTACCTCTACACACACACACACAAATATAACCCTAGTTGATAACGTCAAAACATAGAATACGAAAATACAAGACTTTTCACTAAAATACCATTTTCTTTATAAACCGTTCTTGGAAACTTTAAATTATACATAATTCTAAATAAAATCTTTTAAAAAGAAAGTACGATTTGTCATGGACATCGATCGTTTATCTAAACTGACTTTGTGGTGTCTAGGCAAGTGTGTCAAGGCTAGTGGTTTTTAATTAGGCCCACTATTGTGGTTCCTTCCCACTTACCTGGCACTTACCTGGCCGCAATTGGCGGTGAAGAGGCGATTTGAGGCTTCTAATGACTTATCGTTTAGACCTTAGAAATAGGCTAGTTGGCTTAGGAAACCCTAGAAACTAAAATACGGAAATCTATACCCTTTTACGAATAAATACCTTATACTTATGAAACCGTTTTTTTCTGAATGAATAGTATTTATTAAACCTAAGCAAAGCGCCACTACAACCCACTTTTGGGGAACCCGTTAGGGATAGTACGGTTCATCGTGCACCCGCGGGCTAGTAGTGCGAGATTCAGACCTCCGCAAGGAGCATTCGGTCTCGAAAGGTTTGAAATACGACATTTAAGAAAAATGAGATTTTTAGAAAATAAAATAGTTATTCTAAATTATTCTTGTATTTATATATATATTTATCATTTAAACACTTATTTTATTAGAAGATAAAGTTTCCACCTTTTTCTAAAAATTACAAGATTAAAAGTTACATTTAATACCATGAATTTCAAATAAATCAATATTGCAAATTAATACTTTATGAGGATATATTCACTAGAATAACACAAATAAAATCCACACTCATTATAATTATAAAGACGAATAATAAATTCTTGAGGTGTATTTTGAAAACTATACAAAAGTACTTTTTACATAAAACCCCCCTCAAGTTCTATAAATTACAATAAGGACCCTAACAATTATAGAACTTCAAATTACCTTTCTTTTAGTCTGACTCGGGTTTGAGTCTGACTATTTCTGACTTGAATATGATTCAAGTCAATCTATATATTCCTTAATATTCCAACTCAATATGAATACATGAATCTCTGAATCCAGTTAACAATCTATTCAATTTTGACTGAATCAAACCATGGATATACAACCATTATCCTGTTATTCCATTTACCTGATTATGCAGTTACAACATGTTTACTGATATCATGGTTTTGGTCAGTCACCCAACTTACACAATACAATACAACAATACTGTTAAAACACTACGGGGTTTAAGGTGTAGATTGGTACGGAAGGTGTTAAAGGTGGCACGAGGTGGTCAGATTAAGACACCTAACCTATATTCCGTTGCTGTTGTACCGTGGCTTAACGGTTCCTTGTACTTTCCGTTTGCCCTGGTCTTTAGCATATAGAGACCCCCCTCGTATACACTGGCATTCTTCTGTACCAAGCTACAAACAACAGCGATAACATAACATTACAACAATAGTTTACATTTTAAAAATGTATCTTCTCATTCTGTCTTCTCTACTTTTGGGACTTACCGGGCGATCTGTTCGCTGACGACATTCTGTTTCTCTCTTCTTTGAATGTCGTCAGGTGACTTGGACCCGGCAGAAGTTGAGCCATCACAAGAAGACTTGGAGCACTTTACTGAAGACCCTGCAGTATAATTTCATTGTACACTTTTCTTTCCAGTACTTTATATTTCCTGTTATGCCACTGTTTAGGCAACTTTATTTCAGTTGTATTTTCCTTTCCATGTATTGTACAAAGAATGTTAATAAATAAAAGTTGATGTTCTTTTCATACTCTCATCTCTTGTGTATTTATTTTATATTGCTTAGCTACGCTTAGCGTATGTACTTCTGAGTACATACGTAGCGGACCTCGTCGCGTCCCCTTCGCCGTACACTGGGAAGCGGGGCGTGACAATTAATATCATGTTTAATATCTGAGTATTCTATGTTGATGTAAGAGGTAATGAGATTGTTGAGGATTTATGGTTTTGAGTTTTGAATACTATTACATAAATCCCGTGATTCCATGATTGATGTGACATATACACCCTGAGATATTTTTATGATTTGGTTTTATTCCGAACCGAGTCGGTGGATATACGGTTACGGATTTATAGTATTATTCCGAACCGAGTCGGTGGATATACGGTTACGGAATTACAGTTTTATCCAGACTGAGTCGGTGGGGAATACAGTCGGATACATAGTGGACTTTGTTGATGTAACACCCGAGCCCAATAATACTATTTATATTACTAGTTGAGGGTTATATATTGCTCATTCCAATTTTCCTGATTGTTTGGTGCTTTTTGCAAAATTTTAACCGGTTAAGTCATTTTGGCACATAACAAATTTTAACTCCTAAAATGAAATTTAAAATATCCATCTTGGCCTACTCGTCGCCACTAGTCGCGTGGTAGCGTCCGCGTGTCGAGATTCCGTCCCGTTCGGCTAAACGGGCAAGTTTGGACGACTACGCGCGCGTGCAAGTGTCCGACTTGGGAGCATGCATTTTAATCATTAAACACCTCTTTTCAAAATTTGGAAACCGCTTAAAATCCTATAGTTTGAATTTGGAACATTTGGGCGCAACTCGGGCGCGATTTGGAAATATTTCATTTAGCGCCAAAAAGGCCCATTTAATTTAATATCTAAAACTATATAATATAACCAACTCAATATTCTCAAATCCTTACTAAAATCATTCCTGCCTCGTGATCAGCCAATCACGAGCTCTTACTCTGTCGTGGGCCCCGCATCTCATTTCTCTCTCTCTCCGTCTCGCTCTATCTCTCTCTTCCCTATTCTCCTTCTCTCTCTCACTCTAAATCTTTCTCTCTCTCTCTCCAATCTCTCTCTCTTCCCCTATATAATCCCTCCATGCAGCCTCCTCCCCTCTCCCCCTCGATCATGAGAAAACCCACGCGAACCCCGAACCCTAACCCTAGCCACCTCCGGACCTCGCCGTCGACCTCCCCGCGACCTCGCCGTCGCCGCCCTCGCCACCACGAGCCTAGCCGCACCCTCTTCCTCCTTCCTCCGCTCTCTTCCGCACCTGCACCCAACCCCGACGACTTCACCCGGCCGCAACTCTCGCCGTCGACGCCGCCTCCCGTCGCCGACGACTCCCGCGACTCCCTCTCCCCCTCCTCGTCGCGACCTCGTCGTCGCCTTCCTCCTCCCCTCGCCGGACCACCATCAAACCCAAGCCCGACCCTGCACCATCTCCGGGTCGCCGGGAACCGCGCCGTCGACCCTAGTCGACGTCACCCGCGCCACCTCCTTTCCCCCTCGACCGCCAGAGCCGACCATCCACCCTCCTCTACTCGTCGCACCCCCTCTCCAGCGAAACGAGGCTGTTCAAGCCTTCACAGCCGCCGTCGCTGCCTCGCCGGCGTTCCAGCGCCGTCGAGCCCGCCGGGGTTACCCCTGGTGTCTCCCGGTAAGCCTTCCTCATCGTTCCTTTGTGCTAGATCCCTTTCCCCGCTAACCCTTGTTATGTTTATCGCGTTTGCTAACGTTGTTACTTTTGACTTTTGCCGGTTTCCGACCGTGCCGTCTTTTGAACCGACGCTCCAGCGAAACACCCTGGTCCGTGTGATCCCGTTGTTCGCTGTTGGGACTCAATCCGTGGCCCGTGCTACCATATCGTGTTTTCTGCCGACATCGCATCCGTGTTTTCCGATTTGCGAAACCGTCGAGGCAAGTATTACTTGCTACATGCTATGTTATACTAATTAGGTGTGCTTGACTCTTAAAACCTGTTAAGATTAACTAGTGATGTTACTTTTCTCAATTGGACGGAATATGATATATATCACGATACAGTAACCTAAACCGTATTTTGCCACTGTAACCCTAATAACAAAACTACCAGTTAATCATTTTGCTACTTAAAGGACGATAATTGTACACATATAGCTTTATTACTTTCTGTTATTGATTTTGCACTACCCAGTGATTATTGCACCTCAAGGGTGCTCGAACCTGTTAATATAATACAACTGCACCGTATTCTTGTAACATTGTGATTAAGTGAGCCGTTATTGTTAATTACTTTATTGCTGTTGTTACTCATTTGATCGTACATCTGTTGAGAGCACATACTCGGTTACATTGCATATTGACTTGACCCTGCTACACCTGTTATATTCACATGTACTGATACACCGGACATGACACCCTGTACATATGACTCAACCTGTTGAAACGTGACATGACCTGTTACCTGATTTCATGCCTAATGCCGACAAACCTGACCATTCCTGCTGTCTATCCAGACAGACCTACTCTTACCGGATTTTGTGTTGGCATTAGTCCTTGACTACTGAATACCTGACCTGACATACATAACTTGGGGGTATGGGGAAATCAAAGGTGAAACCGACTTGTAACTCAACAGTTCGATACTTGTTCTGATCAGTCTTACGGGCTTGGCCAGCCCCGGAGTGGTGATGCTGACATCACTCGCCCATCTTGCTACCTATTACTGCTTAGCGGCACGTCTCGGATTCAGCCCCGAGGACCTTGACCGTGGTCCCGGGCACGCACGGGATACTATTGAGTTACATCGACGATTCATCAATTGATTTCAAAGACTATAGAGTAGAAACCTGACAGGACAGTTAGTCTCCATTGCACATTACCCTGCTCTGTTATTTCTTAGTACTGCTTTATTCATGTTCATATTTGCATTGCCTAATACCATGTTTATATTATATACTTGATGTCATGACGCGCTGACGTCTGGGTTTTGCATGGCCCAGATTCCGTACCGCTGTCGACGACCGAGCAGGAGTACTTCAGCCAGCAGGCTGAACTGTGAGTTCCTTAGGGTTTAGTTTATTTATTTCATTTCATTTCCAGTTGTGAGCCCGCATTATGGGACGTACTGTTTATTCATTGTATTGGATCATTAGCTTCAGCTCTTATTGTTTATTGATTCTTGTTATTTTGGATCGGGACATGTATTAGATTAGATTATTATTTTGTTCTTGATATCTCTACAACCGTAATGTGACTGTGTATGGATATTTCCAACCCACAGGTAGCATGGTTGGCTATGTCACGTGCCCAATCTTGCGTACTCTGGGAAGCGGGGCGTGACTGTTGATTTCAGGATCATTCGAGGAATGGTGCCTGTGAGAAATGGAAGTTTTGTGTCGTTGATGGACACGGGGAAATGAAAATTTTATTGGGAATAAATGGTGAGATTTCAGTTGTGATTATGAGATTCGTATGTTATAGATTCATGATTTCTACAGACAATCATATATTATACTTGTTCATATTTCAGTTAGTATGATCGTCATATGTATATAATTAACCGTTATATGTTAGTTATATTCACTGAGTTGACAACTCACCCCCGTTGTGCCATAGTTCCTTGCAGGGGTAGAGTGGACGGTTAGCTGCGGTGCAGATCTACGTTTGCAGCTTTATCACATCTTTTGCTAGGTGGGTTAAATATGTAGTAACCTTCTCTTTTGGGTATTGTATGTTGTATCTAGAAAATCTTCATCAGACCTGTATTTTGACTAGAGTGAGAGATGATATGTATATTATTTGACAGTTGAGATCGTTTAGTTCTATAAATTGTTATTTCATTTCTTTATGTCTGGGATTAGTATTGATGTCCTATATATTAAGATTTTAATTTCCGATGTTGATATTGTTGATCCCAACTAGGGATGCAACCAAACTTAACACCTTATACTTGCTTAATATTTTAACTTCATAACATGTGATTTTTACTTAAAAACTAAATTTTTTTTTATATAAAGAGTTCCGTAAAAAGGATTTTGATCTTGCTTTTCGGCTTACTTGGACTGTGTACATATTTTTAGATATGATACAATCTAAAATGCCGGTCACATCCAAACTTGGGTCGTGACAGTATCATTCTCGTAAACCCTACGCTCTCCGATTCTCATTTTCCTAACTCGTTTCATGTAGGATCTCTCAACACTTGATCCTCTGTTGTCTTCATTATGATAATATCTACCTGTGGATAAAATTCCAGGACCTAACCATCAGTTTTTAACTTGATTATCCATTTTACGGGTTATGATGATTAAAAACGATATTAAACCCTAATTAAATAATGAACTTTTAGCAGTTATCCTTCACGATAAAATCATGGGGTAATGGACAACCCTCATTTCATACTTGGACATATGGAACTAAGTCGTCAAGCGATTATCAGACCAGGACAACTTTTGCGTGAATAAATGTAATTATTCATCGGCTTTAAAAGAGGTTATCGATAATTTTCCCAATTATTATAAACATGGAAAAATCGTAGTAAATTTTTATATATTGGTTACTTTTAAATAAAATTAATGGTAAACTTGGAAAACCATATTTTCACTAAAATCGCTATTTCACAAAAATACTATCAACTCCTAAGAATTTATATTTTCATTATAATACCACGAACTTTGGAAAAATAGTATTTTGCTTAAAATACCCTAAACTTTTCTAAGTGATATTTTTATTAAAATATCGCGAACATTTCTGAATCATAATTTTTACTAAAATACCACAAACTTTGGAAGACTGATTATTTTATTAAAATACCATAACCTTTATCATAAAAGATAATTTTCGGTAATATACCATACTCTTTTATAGGGAAATATTTTTATTAAAATATCATAATATTTATTAAAAGATAATTACCCTAAAATACCAGGGTCATAAAACAATACTTTACCCTAAAATACCATGGTTTTTATATAAACACTAATTACGGATAATACCATAGTCTTTCGTAAACTGAGGGTTCTATAGAAGACTATGACTACTTTACAAAATATAATGGAACGAGACATACCCAACCACCGTGCAAGTACATATCGACTGAGATATCATTTATCTGAATTCAAACTTTTGATACATCACACGACATGACCTACGATACGGTTAGGGTTAGAATGCGCGAACCTAGGTATGGAATACTATTACAAATAAGATCCATGTATGCAGGATGAACAGTCCATATACGGACGCCTACTAACCCGATATTCGGGCAAATGATATGATACAGTCCCACATATGGATGACTACTAACCTGATATTCGGGCGAATGATATTTCATGCCTAAATGATATACGTACTAACTCTAATTCTAAAAACCTTTATACTGAATAAAACGGGGCTGGGTAGTTTGATTAGGCAAGCTAGTATACAGACTCGGATTTCCCTATTACTCGATCGGATCCAGAAAAGTGGACCAGCACATTTCACTTTCCCAAACTGTTGTTCCGTGATGCAACAAAATAATCTCGAGAATCCGGTACCCTTATCTAACAAACTAAACGAACATATTATCAGTAGTTACCTTACACAGTATACCATATTTTAGCTGATATTTACAACACATATACATATCTCTACGCACATATGGCATCATACATTACACACTTGTTCTCTTTACTATTAGTTTCTGTTGAGAAAATCCTACCCGACTGTAACTCGCTGACGGAGTTCCTGTTTTCTTCTCCATCCGTGAAACGTCTATTAGATGAGAACAAGATATAGGTTGAAGATGAAGGAGTGGAGCTCACCGACGTAGACTACACGAAGCTCACGATGATCTATTAAGAGTAGTTATCTTCCTTTCAGTTGCCCACTTGTTTAGGGCTTTGCTTACTTTCCATCAATGTAATCAGACTATTTAGACTTTCTGTTTCAGCACTTTGGGATGTAATAAATTCTAGTTAATGGAAATAAATGTTTCTGGTTTTATTTTCTATTTTGGTACATAGCCTGCATATTATTTATACTTTAACGTAAATGTATCGAGAAAGACTACTCTCGACACGGTTAGGTTGCGGATCTTGGCATGTCACCGTTTTTGTACTTTTAGGAAGCGGGGCGTGACATAATCTACATGTTTTAGATAGCTTATGTATGAAATTTCATGAGATTTGAAAACATCTAAAGAACAATACAAATTATTTTATTTTATTAACACTCAAGATGAGTTTGAAAGAGAGCCTCTCATCCTTTTTATACACAAATCAATTACGTTATTACATTCTATATCCGAAACGGTGAGAATATTGATTCATTCATGAAGTGGTTCCGTATTAGGAGAGATGCAATCAATTCTTTGGACAAATTAAAGAAAGTATCAAGCAAACTATAGAAAATGATATTTGAAAATAATTGATTGTAAATAATGGCTTTCCATAGTAAAAGATTAAATGTGTGGAATAAATATAATTTGAATATGATATTTTTCATAATAGGAAAAGATGTATGGTTGAAAAAAGAATAATTTTCAAAGAGGAAAAAGATGTATTGTAGAGAAAAAAAATTCAAAAGATGTGCAGAGAATCATTGGAGAATGGAATGTTTTCAAATGAAGGTTTCTTTCGTTTGAAATCTTGCTTTTTTTGTTTAATAACCTTTAGCACATCCATTAGTTGGAGTAAAAAATTTAACGGTTTGAATCGGTGTATAACAGAGATTGTGTGTTAGAAAATTTAGCCTCATTTTATAAAATGAGCCATGACCTCAATGGATCAGGCCTCTATGTGTGTGAGAGAGAGACAGAGTATCGCCATACCATTACAACAACATATTCGTAAAATCCTTAACATTTCAACATTTGAGTTAGACACATGGTGTGCACGTATATCGGACAAGAATCTGTATCCAATATCGATACAGCAGTCAAAAAGACATGTCCATGCAACCTAAATTCTTATTGCTTTCCCTTCTGAGATGAACCGAACAAGCAAGTTCATTTCCTTCTTCAATATACACATTGTTCATTTCCCTCTTCAATATACACATTGTTCATTTTTCTCTGCTTCCAAATGGATATCTACTCTCAAGAAACTCTCCAGAAAATCACAATAGAAGAACCTGATCCATCATCGCACATCAGTTGAAGTTGTAAAAGTGATGCCAATCACCAAAAAAGTTCAGAGCAAGCAACTCCATGAAATTCGATGCATCAAGGAAAGAGATAACAAGAGAGCAGTCGGTTAGCTTACACCAAACTTCAATATGCAAAGTTTGTATTAAGGATAACAGACATCTCAAACTCAAAAAGAGCTGCACTGAAACATTTTCCTGAAAATAAGCAGTAAATACCCCCAAAAAAAGGAAAAGAAAAAGAAAACAGATGTTTAACCCACTTTCTGAATATCAAAAAAGGAAATAACTTAAATTTGTTTACTTGTACAAAAAATATTTTGCAAAGATTTTATAATTTAGCAGATTACATATAAAATACTCACAAACACATACACTAACTACAAGAAAAAGGTGAGTTACAAAATGATTGACAAGCTTTTCCATATATCCATCGCTGTTGTATACGATTGTGTTCATGTATGGATTTTTTTATCATCATCCTTTAGTCTTCGGAGGAGGTTTATACGAACATGCTCATGGAATTCGATATGAAATGCTTGCAGTAGCTTGGCCTTCTCAAATTCTTTACTTCCCTCATACACCAACTTCAATTTCCTTGGATGCCCTTTGCTTTGAAACATCGATGGATTCTGCAATGACATTGAGTATAAATTACCCGAGTTTTTCATCAAATTTCAAGCATGCTAGATATTTAACGACATTCATGTCCATGTATATATGCCAAATGCTAAAGCAAAAGAGATAAGGATTGTGCAAACTAAAATAACATGAAGCAACACTGACATCGTATCTCGGCATTGGACCATCCACAGATCCACACCAATTTTCATTTGTAACCCACGGCCTGAAAAGAAAAACATCGACAACTAAACATTCTGCGATAATTTCATAAACATAAATGTATGTGACAACTGCCAATGACTACCAGGTATTAGGCAGGAAATAAATCAAAATTTAGTAAAAAGACTAAAGGCATAAATGTTACTGGTCCTAATTACTAGAGAGACAACCAACTGCTTAGTGTCGATTGAATTCAGAGGCTGATTTATATCTAACCAAAAAAATCGACTTAAGGACAGCCACTGACCTTTCTCCCAAGGATGTGATGATGTGAGAGGAATAATGTAGAAATTCAAACAATTTGTTTGCCACCTCCTCAGTCTCTACAAAGATTGTGGCCCTTGAGGAGAATTCTTCTAATATATTAGGGCATATAAATGCATGACAAACCAAGAAGATTGTTTCGAGAATAAAATCCATAACGTCAACTGCAGACAAGTCTTTTTCCAAATTTTCAATCCGGAAAAAGTAATGGCTTTTCTTGGTAAGAGCCAGTTTCTGAGAATCACTTCCCAACTCTATATCTTCAACTGAAATGTTATCGCTGATCTCCTTTGCTGTGGAAAAAAGAACAATATCAGAGAATAACTAAGAGAAGTATATTATGTTATATGCAATGAAATTTTGCGATATGGAAAAACTTTTACGGGAGAAGAAATGCTACCTCTAGGTGTGGGGCTAATATCATCGGCCTCCTTAGAGGCCTCCTTGTCCTATAATGGCACAAGAAACCACATTAGCTCGAAGGCAGGATATCTCAAAGATGAGAAATTATTCAGTATGGCGGGTGTATTACACTCGGGCATGAGAGAGAATACATATACAAAAACATAGGTTTATAAACTTATAAAATCCATATTCAAATGAAATATTAAATTGCAATTAGCATCAGACAATATTATGCTCATAAGATATATAATATTATATATTAGTAATAAAAACTCGAGCATAGTAGGTAATACCATTTAAAGAGCAGAAACATAAAAAAGGTAGGTTTTAAGTTTTAGGGATAACTGCATATAACACACCCCTCATTTATACCTAGTATAGCACTTAAGGGTTGGATACATGCTACATGTCATATATACATGAAGGGTGTTACACGCAATTATCGCTTAGTTTTAACAAAAATATTGATTCCCAAGCATTAAATCTTACCTCAAGACGACGTGGACAATATTGCTTCTTTTTCACTCGAGAGCTAACCAGAGATCCATGGGGTCGAAGAGGGGTCGAAACATCATTAGCATTAATCATATCATCTTCAATACGTTCCAAAGAATTACTTGGCCTCTCCTTACTGTAGTCAACTACATTGTTTACAAGATCATGTTCATAATTCTCTCTAGAATTTTCTTGAAAATGACCATTAATTTGAGTCGCCTGGGACATCCTCTCTTTAAGCCTCCGCCTTGCGGTTTCAAAAAATTTTGTAACGATTGGATCCATCTCCAAGTTTGTTGGCTGAAGGAGACAGATATTCTCTATACCGGTTGTAGTTCTCTCTCCGGCTAAAGGGCCATGTTGCCAAAGAACAACAAAAGTGCATGAGCACTGCCCTTCTTCCAAAGGGTGTGTTTTTGGGTTCACCTGTCATTGCCCCCACCACAGGTTAGATATGTAAGATTGCCCCAAATCCCCATAGGTGAAAGAGAATGTCAAGTAAAACAGAAGATAATTCAAGTCCCCTCCCCCCACCCCAATAAAACCCCCAACCCCCAAAAAAATTCAGAATGAGGGGGATAAAATCTAATAGAGCGAAGACCCGAATGTAATTTGCTTTCAACATCAAGGCACAATGCCATTCAGCAAATCAAAGCTCATCATAGGAAAAAGAAATCGTCAAAGATTCTAAGGATTTTAATGGAGAAAATTAAAATCAATTTGTCATAAATATTAAATAAGTTATATACACAAATGACCAAACAATTAAATAACAACAAGTCTTTGTCCCAAACTTTTAGGCCGTTGACATGAATATGTTTATATCATCCTATCTGCTGAGGGCCGTCTCCCAGAGTAAATTAACAATACTCACTAGCATCAAAATTCATGTGTAATCTGACATCTTACAGGAAAAAAAATAAAAATCAAAGGTTTTATGAATTATTTTTAGAAATTCCATTCGCTAAAAGGTACATACAAAATAAGAACCATACACAACCCACAACCCAAAATCATCCCGGGGAAAAAGAATTCACAAACTTACTGAAACAGCAATGGCGTCATAAAATATGACATCTGAGGACCAAACTCATGAGCTACAACCACTCTCATCCCTTTCACCAACTTATCGCATTCCCAATCCTGCAGCTGCCTCGACATCGGCCTGAACCTCCACATGAATCCCTCCAACTCTTTCTCATCTCTTAATGATTTTGGAACCAAATCTCTCATCATGTGCACTAGAGAAGGTTAATAACATCACTCTCATGACGTCGTCGTTGGTAGTTATATCCACATCTAACTCGATGGCAGCTCCGTACCACGCGTCGTCTTTGGCCGACCGGAAATCCAACAACGGTGGCAGCAACACCAGCGATGAGATCAATGGGTATAGCATGAGAACTAGAGTAAGAGAGAGTGTTTGGTTTTAAATTTTTGAGTAAATGGTTTGGGTGTTGTTTTTTGGGGTATTAACATATAAAACACTTTGCAGGCCCTTTGCCACCAATTTTGGGCCTGTTTTGGTTGTTGGAAATAAAGTAAAATGGAAGAAAGGAGTAAGAAAATAGAATGGCAATAATTATCTCTTTATTTCAAGTGGACCTTTTGTTTGACCATAAAGAGAGTGAGGAAATTGTTCAAATTGGAGAGTTTGTGCATTAAGATTATATAACACCAGCAGCAGAAGCTTTAATACCATATATTTTTGTAATCTGCTATGTTTAAGATTTCCCTCCAAATTGGATTTGACGATAAACTTATCGTTTTTGACCGTCTTTATCATTATTTGTCTAAGTTCTAACCGCATCTCTAATCAGGCCATTATCGACAATCCGCTAGTATGGTACACATTTCCAAACCATCTCAGTTGCTTCCATATCATTTTATCCTTGATGGAAAGTACTTCCAACTTGTTGCAATTATGTATATACAAAATTCAAAACATTACTAAAATAGTATATTTATCTCTCTTTCCATTTACTTTCCTATGTCCGGATGAGAAAGGGTGAGGGTTGTGGTAGGCTTGTGACGGCCAACGTAAAATTTTGTCACATTTTTTGACATGAACCATAATAAGAATATCGTTGGGTCGTCCTCTACTCAGCGCGCTACATCGGATCCCAGATGTAGTGTCAAATATGCAAGGGCTTCTAGGTCATCGTCCGGAAGCGACGCGCTACATCGGACCCCGGATGTAGTGACAAATAAATAAGGGTTTCATAGGATCCGTCTAGTTTCTTGGAACATAGGTTCTCTTACGGGTAGACTATGAGAATTAGTGGAGGTGATGATTAAGAGAAGAGTTGGTATTATGTGTTTATAAGAAACTAAGTGGATAGGTGAAAAAGACAGAGTCGAACCTTGAGGTTATAAGATTTGGTATACGGGTAAAGATAAAAATTGTAATGGGGTAGGCGTAATCATAGATAGACGGTTGTTTGAGTATTTAGTTGAGATTAGGAGAAAAGGTGATAAAATTTTACCCGCTAAGCTTATTCTAGGTGGGGAGATCCTTAATATTATTAGTGCTTATGCACCACAGATAGGTCTTGATGACGCTAGTAAACGTCTATTCTGGAGGATTTAGACGAGATGGTGTAAAAGATATCTAGTGGAGAAAAGTTATTTATTGGTGATGATCTCAATGGACATGTAGGTACTAGTCGTAGTGGGTTTGAAACTATCCATAGAGGTTTTGGTTTTGGACAAAAGAATGAAACAGATAGCTCGATTCTAGATTTTGCCTTATATTGTGACTTGATTTTAGCAAACACTTGGTTTAGAAAAAGAGAGTCTCACTTTATCATATTTAGGAGCGGATCAAGTGCAAGTCAAATAGATTTTTTTCTGACGAGAAGAATAGATAAAGTTTGTTGCATCGACTGTAAGGTATGTTGGAGATAGTGCCCTCAGAGTCAATTATTGGATCACAGGCACGTGATTGCAATGATTGAGAGAGAACCTATACCGTTAGAACAGTCTTACTCAAGATGATAGTATGCTATCTGGTTTATCTTTATCATCGTGTACTACTTCAGGTGACCTTACAGGTCACTATTGCACGTTGATAGAGCCCTTAAGATTCTTGCTTGACGGCCAACAGTATGATGGCGATCATATACGTGGGAGCTGGGGTCTATAAGCACATCCTTAAAAGGTCTCTAGTCGTGGGAGTTTTCGAGACAGGACATCGATACTCCAGAGTAGACTAGTATATACAGTCGAAACCCCGACGAGGGGCGGTGGCCGGTCTCACAAGCCACTGGTGTCAGTTGGTTCACCTAAGATGTATACAGGTGCTCATTGGATTATGAGTACACCGGACTAGACTCGCCGGGAACATGCTGGTTGGTTTTATACCTGACGTCAGATAGCAGTTCCCTGGTGACATGTGTACAGGTTAGTTCATCGACCTGAGATCGTCATTTGTCTCGTGTGAGTTCCCACTGTACTTTGATTACTACCCTACCACGGCTCAAAGGAGTCATGCAAACAGGTTTTAGTTGGGTACAGTCCCGAGCCACATGGAGGTAGTGAGCGGATCTGCAGGGGTTCGTCTCTCTCGGTATTAGGGGTGAGGTCGCGCTGTGTCTAGGAGAGCCATTACACGAAGTTCTTGGCCAAGGCAGGAGATTTACTGGTAGGTATTCCAGTAGTATCTCAGGGTGTTCTGGGCTACACTCCGACACGACTTGTACCGCTTTTGGGGGTCTGATTTTTACAACCCCTAGGCCCGACATGCGATGCTCATAGACGAACGGACCGGACTGTACGGATATTGTCACTGATAGGCTCAGTAGGGTGTCAGGATGAGTTCGTTCATCGACCTACCTTTTGGTCAATACCTGGTAGCCCGTTACGTACGGCTAATACCTCTGACGTGCTAGTGGTTAAATCCACAGTCAATGTATTGACGAGTCTTTAGAGTCCCCCACAGACAGTTTCTCAAGTTTCGGACGAAACGCTGTAAAGGCCATATGGATTTATGGCAGGGTTCGAACGTACGCGTGCACTTGTGCATGTGTTATGGTTCGGACGGATAATACTAGCGGGCTTTGGTTTAAGCCGGATCCTAGTATTATACAGTGTAGATTTTGTCTCATTGCATTTGTATTCGGTCGGAATACAAATGCGGGTATGTATATACAGTCGCGGGGTTTTCCTGTAATTTATTACGGGATCACTTTTTGAAGTTGCCAGTTTGCATTCCATTTCGGCCATTTTCCTTTCTTTCTTTGGCTGAAAATTGATGGGAGGGGCTTATTTGTAAAAGTGGCTTTTACAAAATGGAGGGTGGTTTTTGTGGCACATGGTTGCTTCATGATGGTTCATCATTACTTGCTTTTTGAGATGGGATTGGTGATGGGTTTTTGATTAGACTTTGTTGTGATCATTATTCCTCATGATCACCCACCTTTTTCTTATGATCGCCCCACCTTTCCTTGTGCTCACCCCCTTGATTTTCCCATTGCCAATATATGGCCGGTCACTAGGAGATGGGGGGCTGTCCAAATTTTGGGGTGGGAAAATATTGGTCTCATTTTGCTTGCAACAATATTCCTTAGCCCATTTCAAAAGTTCATATCTCCTTCCTCCATCCAAAAATGGCAACTTCATTAATCCTCGAGACATAGCGTTCTACACTCAGTCTACAGCAATCTTGGACACGTCGGCTTGCCAACTTCGTGTCCGAGTTGCCTCGGTTCAGAGGTGAGAGCCCGTAAAAAGACTCGGTGATGTGGTGCCCTTTCCGACGAGGAGATCGAGACCGGAGATGCCGTGAGGAGATCGGGATGGTGGCCGAAGACCGAAGGACACGGATCGCTCGGTATAGCTCTCTACCATTTTTCCAGTTAGCTAGTAGTAGGTTAATGGTCTTATCCGGGTTTATAGTCCGCGGTAGCGCCGGTTTCTAAGTTAAGAAAAAGTTCTTGTTTCCGCATTTTGGCCTCGGAAAGACGGCCGGGGCGCTGCCATGGTCTTACATGGTATCAGAACCACGCCATTAACCTTTACTAGCTTGCTCTAGCGTGTTTAGAATTTCGATCGAACAAAAATTCCAAAAACCATAATTTCAAAGATGCAGTTTCTGTCGATTTTCATTTGTGCTCGAAAAATTATTTGGTATATTGCAGAAATATGTGCAGGCTTTTTTAAGAGAACTGAGAAAATTTGGTCGGCTGATTTTACTGTAGCGCGGCGGATCCACGGCCGTAACCACGTTTTGGCCGCGGATCCGCGGCCGTACTATAGCCACAGTGCACCAAATTTCTTCAGTAGGTCTCTGTGTTGGAACTGGGGTTTTTGGTATATTCTGTTTGGGCCCAGATTTATTTTGAGTGCTACAGTTGTGCTTGGGGCCCATTTCGGGAAATTTTGTCTATTGAAAATTTTAAAACATGTTAGTTCACAGTATTTACATTATATCTGCGACCGTGAATGTCATTTGATCGGTAAATCCTGTCTAATTGCTATAGTCCTTTTAGACGAATTTGCGAACGTGACATTCACGTTGATGTTCTGTGTTGTGCTGTGATATTACGGATTTGTCGTGGTGGATAGGCTGGATGCAATGATAGTACAGTTTGGTTGTATATGTACATTTGATATTGCAGGACGAGCGTCCGACATGTGGACTGTCGTCACTGCCTGTTTGTATATTATTCTTTTGGGGCACGACCGGGCTGAGGTCGATGTACCCGTTATATGTATATTTTACTTTCTGTACTAGGATTACCCCGCGGTGGGGTCCACGGATAGCCGGGTTCTAGAGGGCAACGGGCCCGCGTCTCATGGCGTTGAGACGGTAGGGACTTTACTCTAGAATTGGCAGGCTATTCGCCGCACTCGTAGGGGGTACAGGTTGACCCAAGGAGGGGTGCTCAAGTTACCGGATTCCGTGAAGTGTTGGGTGGTCCATTCACGTTGTTAAAGGGGGCTGCCTCGCTTCAGGTTTTGGCGGGTAACTTGCTGCGCCCGTAGGGGTCTAGGATTTCATTGCAGAGGCTATCCACACGACCAGGGGAACGTCGGGTTTTAGTAGCGGCTCTATGAAACCCAGGGATCCCAGAAATCTGTATTGTTCTGTGATGCTTATTACATTTCTGTGATGTTGCATTTTATCACGCCTTGAGCGAATATTATATATTGATATATATACTAGTAGATGTTGTATATGTTTTGCATCCGCGCTAGTTCAGTCCCCGCTCTGTCGTTAGTTAAGTAACCTAACGGGTGATGACGGGACCCAGTGGCGAATGCGGATGGCATATACGTACATCGTATTTTCGTTCTTTATTGGTGTGATCAATTGATGGGACTGCGTTGATTCGGATCAATGCAACCTAAACAAACCTATTCTGATGTTGTTGGAACAATTTTCAAAAAGCTGTTATTGCAAGGACGTTCTCTTTTGTTTTGCACAGTGGTATTCGGTTATGAATATCCAGCACCTCAGTCGACGAGGCAAGGGCTGAGATTCCTTGACCGGGAGTGACCCCTTGGACAAAAGTTTGCGTCAGGGCAATAACTTCACTATAGTCGATTACCTTTCGCTCTGCATCGTGGTATTCAGTTGGAATATCCTGCACCTCATTCTACGGGGAAAGAGCCGAGATCCCTTCACCGGGAGTGACCTCTTTAGCAAAGGTTTTCGTCACTATATTTTTATAAAAAGCTATCTGGTTCCTTCAACGATATCAAGTTCATTACGTTAAAGGTTTTTCGCCAAAAACCATTCGTAGCCCTCCGTCATTTCAGACGGGTAGCACGTAGTATTCATGCTATGTTTGTTGACCTTCGTCAAGGCATAGTGAATGGTAGCTGCTTGTTACTTTTCTGCTGCATAGATAAATGCGTTGGTTTGGGACGGTCGTATAGCCTTGTTGACTTTCGTCAAGGGCTTGTACGGGTGGGTTCAAATTAACCTGGACAATGACGGGTAGAACTTGACATGTGGCTTATGATTTGTTGACCTTCGTCAAGGTCATAAGAGCATAGGGTAAAAATCACATCGGGAGTTTCTAAAGAAACTGAAACTTTCCAGATATGCGCATACCTTCTGGATTGTGATAACGTGAGTGGATTCCATCACGTTATCATGCGATGATAGTTGGATCCCGATTCTCACTGATGAGTTGGTTTACTCCTCGGGTGCTCCCGACTAATTCTTCTTTCAGGTTTGAAGGAGAATTTGACGGTACAGTGGGAGGTTTCCTGATTGGATAAAGTGACAACCATTCTGATCTAGGTTAGAGTGCACGCTGAGTGTTTCTTTTCTCTCTCTCTTTGGCAGCGACCATGGCCCGACCCTTGACTATGACTCAGTGACCAAGATTAACCGAACCTTCTTAAAACACTGGCTTTTAGATTGTTAGAGTTGCATACCTCATTGTCACTCCTACTTTTACCCTTTTCTCCAGAACACCCCGTATTACTACGAACATCCACTTCCATTGGATAAAACCATCGTATGGTTATATACGAACTCGAAGGAATTTGTTCCAGATTTGAGGATGGTTTCCGGTTCTGGAGAAAACGAATAGAACTATTCAGTTGTCTTTTCCTTTTACCTTCTCTCAGGTTGCGAGTGCTCCTTGGATTAGGACAGTACACCTATTACGCTTATTGGATAGTCTTCTTCCAAACCATAGGCAGGTGCCGAACGATAGGGAATGAAGAAAACCAATTAGCCTAACGAAGGTGTGCAGAAGGTATTAAGTAAAGACAAATAAAGAGATTAGTAAGAGGGCAAAGTAAATTGCGACTGCTATTCACGACCAAACCAAGTATTTCTTCGTCAATCCTACATCACCTTTGTATTTCTCCAGAACACTCCGTATCACTACGAAGATCCACAGTTTATTGGAACTCGAAAGGAACCCGTTCCAGTTCGGGGATGGATTCTGGTTCAGGAGAAATAGGAATAAGGTTTTATTCAGTTGTCTTTTATCTTCACCTTCTCTCGCATTGCAAGTGCTCCTACGATTAGGACAGTACACCCATTATGCTTGTTGGATAGTCTTCTTCCAAACCATGGGCTGGTGCCGAACGGTAGGGAAGGAAGAAAACCATTTGGCCTAAAGGGGTGTGCAGAAGGTAATGAATAAATACTTATAAAGGGATTTGGAGAGATGGCAAAGAAATATACGGTTACAGTTGTGAATCTGGATAATGGAAGAGGCATTAGTAGGAATACCCGGATACCCCTACGAAACATTTCAATGTTTCAGTTTCACTGTGTACTGTTAAAAGAAAACTGATTTCCCAATTAGCCCTTACTCCAGGGTATGTATTTACCAGGTATGATTCTCACATCTGTATGGTTTTACGGATGATGAGTGGGAGTAAGTTATTGGGAATTAGGTGAACATCCTCATTATATCGGGATTCGTTGTGATTGGTGATATTTGAGGAAATCGCCTGGGTATTTTGCCGGACGGCAAATATTTGGTTTTGATTATCCGCTATTATGCACCAATTTTGAAATTGATATATCTGTACGTCTATTTTTATAAAGTGAGATATCCCTTTTTGAAATTATGTCCATGACATTTACCTATATCAGTGGATGGTTAGGTAAGGAGTATTAAACGGCGGTGTAATTCTTCTTAACTATAAGTACAGTTTTCAACCTACGACGCACAGGGTTTGAGTTATTCAACTCAGGGGACTTATACAGAGTATTGTATGTTGTCCAGTATCCATTAGGACAGAGGGGTTGGTCCTCGTACTATATTCGGTTTACTTGTGACTTCTTTAGTTCTTAGACATGTGTTTCGTAGAAATACAAGGTCCAAGTTTTGAGAAGTTATAGGTATAAGAGTAAAGTAGAGAACCAGATGTTGCAAGTATCGGGGTTCTTCAAGGTGATCGAAGATATAGATACTTGTGTATAGTATTCAGTTAATAGTAATGGTTTTAAGAGAACTTGTTTCTCTTTCAGGTTGCTCATAATTGGAAGCACTCCTAAGTTGAGTAATGTTGATCGGCCTCCTTCCATTTAGTTGACATGCACTGGAGACAGTTGCATGATTAGAATCTGGTTCCAATTAAATCAGTGCCTATGTTTCTATATTGGATATAGAACGGTTCATATCTTAACGATGTTAAGGTGCGGGAGTTGTCCGGCATATGCTTAAAACCAGACTCTGGATAACTCAAGGCACGTTTCTGTAATGGCTGTTTGTGGGTTGACCCGGGCTATGACGAGGGTTGACTTTCTACCATCTGGAAGATCAATAGTGATATTGTTCTTGACTCGCCACAGTTTTAGTAAAATGGATTTTTTCAGAAAACAGTAGTTGGAGTATGGTAGAACTGGAAGTGATTCCAGAACCGCAAACGATTACTGAAAATTTGATAAGAACCTAAAGATTCAATCTGGTTTGACATTCCATTAGCCACTCCGCAGATATGGTGAGTAACCTCAGGCACCCGAGAGGTACTCCGGTAGCCTCAAGGACGGTGACAGGGAGGTTCTTGTTTACCCAGACTTGACACTACTATTCCAAATTATGAGACCCAGCAGGAGGATGAATATAGCGTCGTTCTAAACAAGCTTTAGAGTGCACGTGTATATGACTCTGCCAGAGGGTTGTCGTAGTCAGTGGGAGCAGCAGAAGCATAGTGGACAAGTAGCTTATGTCTATTTATAGACTAAAGCAGATATAGCGGAGATAGATCATCTATTTCTGATGTGACAATCATAGGTTTGACTTCATAAGAATAGGGGATGGATCTGTTAAGAAGGTAGTAGGGTGTGATGTCCTGGTATTTGGATGACATACACATAGTAGGAAGTGAAATTCCTATACTACGATCGGTTATACTTTGATTGTCACACAGTGGTTTCTCCACATAGGATATGGATATTATATCAGATATTCTGGTTACTAGATCTATGGCTTTAGATCTAGATTTGGGTGGTTTCCCAATCTGGGTACTTAGACAGCATTCTAAAGGTGTTTTAGAATGGACGACTCCTGGCACGGTGGTGTAACTGCAGGTGATGGAGTCACCCTCGCTGAAGGTGTCTTAAAGACTAAAGGGGAGATGGATGTGCATGATCGGCAGATCACTTGCTTAGGCAATTGAGTCAATCATGAGATGTCAAGTACCACACCAGATATTGTTTTTTGCACGAGATGCAGTAAGTTGATATCGATCCAATTCTGGAGAAACATTCGGAAGCAGTTTTAGAACATAAGTGGATGTTCTAAGGATATGATAACAGCCTCTTTTAAGAGACAGTTATCATTCCAGGCTTCCAAGGTGACCTGGATGACAGAGTGGTTGTCAGAGTTATAGTTTTCCCTCTGACGAGGGGCAGTGTTTTGGACAGGTGATCCAAGCGGACACTGAGGGAGGCATTACGCAGGATACTGATTAAGTTCAGTTGACGATACAGTCTAAGAAGTTTGGATTTGGAGTTCATTTATGAGCTAGGTCCCATCAGATATCCAGACATATTCTAAGACAGGTATTGCTCATTTCGGGAGATGGCTTTCTCCGCGAACTTGAGATAAAGAGAGACATAGAAAGAAACATCAGGGCGGATCCACTAGCTGAGGCTATTTCTCGAACGCAATAGTTTCGCAAATGAGCTTTGTGAGACTGATTAGTAGAGGAGTTGGATATTCGGTATCACACGGGCTGTGAATATGCGATATCGCAATAATTAGCCTTGAGTGCAAGTGAGAGATTGTTGGATATAGTGCCCTCAGAGTCAATTATTGGATCACAGGCACGTGATTGCAATGATTGAGAGAGGACCTATACCGGTAGGACAGTCTTACTCAAGATGATAGTATGCTATCTGGTTTATCTTTATCATCGTGTACTGCTTCAGGTGACATTACAGGTCACTATTGCACGTTGATAGAGCCCTTATGATTCTTGCTTGACGGCCAGCAGTATGATGGCGATCATATACGTGGGAGCTGGGGTCTATAAGCACTTCCTTAAAAGGTCCCTAGTCGTGGGAGTTTTCGAGACATGGCATCGATACTTCAGAGTAGACTAGTGTATACAGTCGAGACCCCGACGAGGGGCAGTGGCCGGTCTCACAAGCCACTGGTGTCAGTTGGTTCACCTAAGATGTATACAGATGCTCATTGGATTATGAGTACACCGGACACGACTCGCCGGGAACATACTAGTTGGTTTTATACCTGACGTCAGATAGCAGTTCCCTGATGACATGTGTACAGGTTAGTTCATCGACCTGAGATCGTCATTTTTCTCGTGTGAGTTCCCACTGTACTTTGATTACTACCCTACAACGGCTCAAAGGAGTCGTGCAAACAGGTTTTAGTTGGGTACAGTCCCGAGCCACATGGAGGCAGTGAGCATCCCTGCAGGGGTTCGTCTCTCCCGGTATTGGGGGTGGGGTCGCGCTATGTCTCGGAGAGCCATTACACGAAGTCCTTGGCCAAGGCAGGAGATTTACTGGTAGGTATTCCAGTAGTATCTCAGGGTGTTCTGGGCTACACTCCGACACGACTTGTACCGCTTTTGGGGGTCTAACTTTTACCAACTCCCTAGGCCCGACATGCGATGCTCATAGACGAACGGACCGGACTGTACGGATATTGTCACTGACAGGCTCAATAGGGTGTCAAGATGAGTTCGCTCATCGACCTCCCTTTTGGTCAATACCTGGTAGCCCGTTACGTACGGCTAATACCTCTGACGTGCTAGTGGTTAAATCAATAGCCAATGTATTGACGAGTCTTTAGAGTCCCCCACAGACAGTTTCTCAAGTTTCGGGCGAAACGCTGTAGAGGCCGTATGGATTTATGGCAGGGTTCGAACGTACGCGTGCACTTGTGCACGTGTTATGGTTCGGACGGATAATACTAGCGGGCTTTGGTTTAAGCCGGATCCTAGTATTATACAGTGTAGATTTTGTCTCATTGCATTTGTATTCGGTCGGAATACAAATGCGGGTATGTATATACAGTCGCGGGGTTTTCCTGTAATTTATTACGGGATCACTTTTTGAAGTTGCCAGTTTGCATTCCGTTTCAGCCATTTTCCTTTCTTTCTTTGGCTGAAAATTGATGGAAGGGGCTTATTTGTAAAAGTGTCTTTTACAAAATGGAGGGTGGTTTTTGTGACACATGGTTGCTTCACGATGGTTCATCATTACTTGCTTTTTGAGATGGGATTGGTGATGGGTTTTTGATTAGACATTGTTGTGATCATTATTCCTCATGATCACCCACCTTTTTCTTATGATCACCCCACCTTTCCTTGTGCTCACCCCCTTGATTTTCCCATTGCCAATATATGGCCGGTCACTAGAAGATGGGGGGCTGTCCAAATTTTGGGGTGGGAAAATATTGGTCTCATTTTGCTTGCAACAATATTCCTTAGCCCATCTCAAAAGTTCATATCTCCTTCCTCCATCCAAAAATGGCAACTTCATTAATCCTCGGGACATAGCGTTCTACACTCAGTCTACAGCAATCTTGGACACGTCGGCTTGCCAACTTCGTGTCCGAGTTGCCTCGGTTCAAAAGTGGGAGCCCGTAAAAAGACTCGGTGATGTGGTGCCCTTTCCGATGAGGAGATCGAGACCGGAGATGCCGCGAGGAGATCGGGATGGTGGCCGAAGACCGAAGGACACGGATCGCTCGGTATAGCTCTCTACCCTTTCTCCAGTGAGCTAATAGTAGGTTAATGGTCCGATCCGGGTTTATAGTCCGCGGTAGCGCCGGTTTCTAAGTTAAGAAAAAGTTCTTGTTTCCACATTTTGGCCTCGGAAAGACGGCCGGGGCGCTATCGTAGACTTACAGTAAATACCCTTTTGGCAGCTCATTTTAAATTTTCAACTGGTTAATACCGCAAACTGAGGAAGAAATTAAGTATATGCCGCATGTTCCTTATTCGAGTGCGGTGGGTAGCATTATGTATGCCATGGTATGTACTCGACCCGACATCACATGCAGTTAGTGTTCTTAGTTGTTATATGACATCTCCTGGTAAAATCCATTGGCAAACAGTGAAATGGATTTTACGATACCTACGAGATACGTATGATGTGAGGTTAGAGTTTGGAAGGAACCGTGACAGTTTGGTTGGTTTCAGCGATTTTGATTATGCAGATGACCTCGACAGACGAAGGTCGATCGCCGGCTATGTATTCTCTTTAGGAGGATGTGCCATTAGTTGGCGTGCTTCGTTACAGTCTATGGTAGCGTTATCTACGACGAAGGCAGGATATATGGCTGTTGTTAAGGCTATTAAAAAAGCAATCTGGTTGAAAGGACTATTTTCATAACTTGATATCCAAGAAGACATCATAATAGTCTATTGTGATAGCCAAAGTATGATTCATTTGACAAGGGACCATATGCATCATGACAGAACGAAGCACATCGGCGTTCGATATTGGTTCGTTCAGAATGTCGTTGAAGAGGAAGAAATAATCGTAAAGAAAGTTGGCACATCGAATAATCCGGCTGAAATGTTGACAAAGTCTTTTTCGTTTGTTAAATTTGAGAATTGCTTGAACTTAATTAGAGTGTGTCGCACTCGTTGAGCCCTTTAGGGATTTTGTAGAGAATGTGGAGCTATTACTAATATTATGGAGGAGTTTTGTGGCGAATGCGATGTAAAGTGGAGATTGTTGAGTTTGCCTCGTATTCTCAACCCATAGAAGTTTCACAATTAAATTCGGCGTTTCACGGAGGATTTTAAGTTGAGCCGGCTCAATGTCTCTTTGAGCTGGCTTACAAGTCGTTTGGAATTATCAATTATTCTCTATTTGCAAGAGACAGCTCAGAATAATTTTGAGACGGCTCAGGACAATCTTGAGCCGGCTCAAATCGACTCGGACCAAATTCTAAGCTGTTTTGGGAAATCCGATTTTTACTCTATTTGTCTCATATTATAAATTGTATTTTGTAACCCTAATTGGGTTGAACCCTTTTGTTAATTAGATTGAGAAAAAGAGGAGGCTAGGGTTTTGAGAGGGATCCTGTGATAGTTTATCCACCATTGTAGTCCTCAACATTTGTCGATTAATATAGTGCTTCTCCTTTACCCGTGGTTTTTCCCGTAAAGGTTTTCCATGTAAATTTTGTGTCTTTTGGCTTGTGCTCTATTTCTATTGCTTTTGTTTATTTGTTTGCTTCTCTTTATCATTTGTTTATTGCTTCGTGATCGTATTTGCCGCAACAGATATTAATCTATTTTTTTAACCAATGAACAAAGTACAGTTGGTATTGCTCTTCCTCTTCTTGAGAAAATGTGAGGTTCGAATCCCAGGAGAAGTGGCCACAATTTAACGCTTTTGGGACAAATTCGTGGGTCTCCTGGGTGCTTTTGTGTGTTGGATGGGGGAGTTAGTCTTACAGGGCAAATTCGTGGGTCCCATGTGTGCGTTGTGTGCTTGGGTGTGTGTGTTAGTCTTACGGGGCAAATTCATAGGTCTCCTGTGTACCTGTGTGTTGTGTGCTTGAGTGTGTTGTGTGAATGGGTAAGTTTTACGGCTAGTTCAATAAAAAGAATCTTTTTATTTTCCTTTTTAGGCTAAGTCAATGGAAACATTGCCTCCACTGGACCCAATATCATTCCACCCATGTGTATATATGTGCTACGTGCAAAACACTAGTCTTTTTATAACTATTAATTATCGACTAAAACTCCCTTCGATTTTATTAAACTTCATCCCGAAATGATCGAAGAGATCTCGTTGAAGGTTTTAACTTTAAAAAAATTAAAATCTCATTAAAGGTAAAATAAATTCAAAAACAAATAAACCCAAAAATTATATATTCTCCATATAATGTTCTTATAAAATTGGAAGCACCATATATAGCAAATCTATTATAATAATGAGTGAATAAAAACAAAACACAAGTTCATTCTCTATTGTCTCTTCCCTATGCATGTCCCTGTAACCTAGAAAGCCAAATGCATTACATCGCGTTTCTTTTACTATTGTATTTTTTAATGCGGTTCACTTCCCATTGTAAAAAGAGAAAACCTACCAACTCAACCTCAAGGATCCACAATTCAGTAAAATTCCTATTTTAAATTATCAATTATCAGATACAAACGGATTATCCACCATCCATATTCTAATACATACATGAACGGCTAAAATTAAAAGAAAAATAAAAATCATATTTTTAAGCACACTCATTTTTTTAACCAAATCTTAACCGAGTATCACAGATACGTGGACGAAGAACAACTGGTTCTACAGATTCCAGTTTGTATGTACCAGAAAAAAAGTTGTTTTATATAAACACAAGCGTTAATACGTAACCTCTTCAATCCCTACCCTCTTATACCCAAGAAACAAATATGAAACACGTTTTTTAATCTCTTAGCACTACAACAAATGTGTCCAGTAATAATGGTCATTTCGTCACGGATACAACCGTGACCATATTATAATCACGGTTATAAAAGCATTGTGAAAGTTCCTAGTGCCCTTGCCGCGGCAGTCGCTGCCAATGCGGAAACGAAAAACAAAAATTATCAAGAAAGCACTAGATACTAATCCCTAGCGATCGTTCCAAACACTAAACTAGAATATTACGCATGCAAGATTCGGGATTACCTTTGATGCGTGTCCACCCAATCGCGGAAGACCCCTCCAGGCTCCTCATAGGCCGTCGGGAACAAGCTTGAGAGGCGACCGCCCTTGCCGAAAATGATCCACCCGAGAGAACCGATCCAGCCTCCAGCTTCACTTAGTGAAGCAACCGACGCTCCAAGCTCGCTAGGAATAGAGAGTGGGAATGTAGCAATTTTCCACTATTATTTTCTCTTTAATATCTAAGCTCAAGAAAACAATCAAGAGGGAGGTGAAAAGGCTATCCATGGAAAAAGTGAGCTAAGTGTTGTGTACATGAGAAATAAAATAATGGCTTCATAAATTTTCAACCAACGAAAAAGAATATTTCGCCTTTATTTGAAATAAACAAATGAAGCCATGCATCTCTACATGTCCTCAACCATGCTCAATACCATCCCACCTTCCATCTCATTTCCAACTGATTTTCTTAGAAAATCATATAATGAGGTGTCCTTCTATAACATAATCCGTATAAATACGGAATACAACCCGGTATACGTACCGAAATATATATACGTATATCCGTATAAAAATATGAAAAGCCAAGGGAGAGAAAATGAATAGTGAACAATAATACTAGAATATATATATATATATTAAATCAAAACTTGATTTAATAATCTGGCTTAATTCTAAGCCGGCTAGTAATATCAACCGTCCGATTAAAGTCTGTGTAGCATGTACACATATTTAATCGGACACCTATACGTACAAACATACGCCATCTACATCATATTGCCTGAACTGGAAAAATCCTTTGTATGGGACTCTAAAAACTCGACAATACACTGGCAGTGGGTTACTGGATAAATACATAACAGCAAGCACGTCAGCGGCACTAGCTGTACGTAACGGCTACGCAGGTATATACCGAAAGGGAGGTCGACAATCAAATCCGTCTGTACCATACTGAACTTGAATATGACAATCTCCGTACAGTCCGGTCTCTTCATCTAAGAGTATTGCATAAAGGGTCTAAGGGTGGATAACGTCAGAACCCTAATACCCGATAAGTCATGTAGGAGTCAGGCTCGTCACCAACCGAGAAACTACTGAACTCCTATCAGCAAATCTCATCCACCGTGGCCACAGATTTAAGATGATGGCCAACCGAACACAGCGTCCCTCGTCGAGGTCTCGAAACGTATACACTAGTCTACTCCGGAATATCGATGCCCGGTCTCAATATTCTCTCGACTAGGGATATTTAAGGATGTACTTATGGACTACCCAACTCTCACGTATATGATCGGATCATAATGCTGGTAGTGAAGAAAGAATCATACGGGCTTTATCATTATATATTAGCGACACGTAATGACAAGTAAAACGTATACACATCAATGATAAAGACAAACCAGATAGTATACTATTATCTCGAGTAGGATTGTTCTACCTGTATAGGTCCTCCTTCAATTATCATAATCGCTTACCTGCAATTACAATAATTGCCGTGAGCGCACAATATCCAACAATCTCCCACTTGCACTGAAGGCTAACTATTGCGACATCGCATAACGACATCCCGTGTGCTACCGAATACCCAATTTCTCTATTAATCAATTTTGCAAAGCTCGTTTGAAAAACATCCGTGTTCGAGAAATAGCTTAAGTGAGTGAATCCGCTATGGTATTCCAACTTCATCTCTCTATATCTCAACTTCACGGAGATCAACAATCTCCAGAACTGAGCGATGCCCCGTCTGAAGAATTTGTCTGAATACATGATGGGACCAAATTCATAAATGAACAAGTTTATCCAACAAACTTCTTGGGTTGTATTCTCTGTTGAGTCATAACCGGTAACTTGCACCACACCTACCTCATTATCCCTATTGAAAACCTATCCAATATACTGATTCTCAGAAGAGGGTAAACTCAAAACTCTGACAGCATCTCTGTCATCCAGGCCATCTTAGAAGCCTGAACCGATAACCGCCTTCCTGAGGAGGCTGTCGTTATCATATACTAAGAACATTCTCTTATGCTCATAATTGTTTCCCTTTGTTTCTCCGTGATTGGATCAGCTTACTACATCAAGTGTAGAAGCAATATCTGGTTTGGTACAAGATATTACATGATTGACTCAATTGTCTAAGCAAATGATATGTTATTCATACCAGTCCCTCTCCTCATCAGTTTGAAAGACATCTCTTTAAAGAGGGTGACTCCATCACCTGCAGGTACACTACCACGCCAGGAATCATCCATTCTAAATTATTTTAGAATGGTGTCCAAATACCCGAATTGGGACACTTCCTAAATCTAGATCTAAAACCATAGATCTGGTTGCTAGAATTCTTGATATATTATCCAGATCCTATGTGGAAAAAACACCTTGTAACGATAAGTCGATGTCGCGCACCCTGCGGGTTAGCAGGGAGGCGGAATACGCAAAAAACGAATTTTACGGGCTTCGCAACACCGGCTTAAACTCCGGGATCAATACTAAACCCTATCTGGCAATACTGTATGAGGTTAACTACTCGGATAAAAAGTTATACCTCATAGAACCATGTCCTTCGGGTCTTCTTGTTGTCCTCCTCCTCGTCATAGGCTCTTCGGATCGTATACGGATCGGGCCTCCTCGTCGGTCTCCTCAAGTCAAAGATGATCCACCCGGGAGTCTATAGTCCGAGCTCCAACCTTAAATCCGAGGTAACTAAGGTACCTAGTTCGCTAAACTAGATGTCCTAGATGATGTAGGGAGTGTAGATGAATTAGTTTGTCTCTAAATACCCTAGGTTTCTCAACACATGAGACATTTAGGGTTAAAGGAAGAAGGAGCTTGAGGAAAAGAGAGTGAAGAAGAACATTAGAATGAGAATGGCTTCAAGTTGTGACCATTTGTGATGAATAATGCAACCACAAAATATCTAGCATCCATCAAAATATCACAATGTGAGTCGCCTAGTGAGTCATGCCATGAGTCACCAAGTAGCTGTAGGGTTCCTAGGCACTCTTATGAGGGTTCATAAGGCATCAACCATGCCCGAATAAAATTTTAGACGTGCCGAACAACCCAAAGCCGGGATCTTTGCTAGATTATTAGGGTTTAACATGCAAGTAAACATCTTTACTAATAAGTGTGAGGGATTACAACATTTGCAGTCCGCTCCTTCGCTTCATAAGCTCCGAGTAGAAGTCCCTTCGCCGCAATCCACGATCTCCCGGACTCAAGAGAGGCTCCACGACTCGAAGGATCCATGCTAGCTTATAGTATTCCTTTTCTCCGATGATCTACGTCGAACTTGCTATAACTCAAGCTCTCTCACTCTAATGAGGTGAACACCCTAATCTAATGGGCTAGATTAGATGAGGATGATGGAGTAGTATTTATGCTATTTTTTTATATCAATTTCTCACAAGAAATCATCACAAAATGAATAACTAGAAAGATTTCTCAAAGCTCAAGAGAGAAGAAGATGATGGAAAAAGAGTTAATCCTTTTGTAATGAATAATAGAAATGAATATATGATTGATCATGGAACCATGGTCAAGGATGACAAGGATAACCTTTGTAGAGAATAAACTAGGGCTAGGGTTTGGTTAGGTTAAAGAGTGAGTCATGGATAAATATCAACATATCTTTCTCATGACAAAAGGAATTCCTTCTAGAATGTGCAAGAAAGAACTAACCATAATCAAACCCTAACCTTGCTTAATCTCCACTAAACATGTTCCATTATTATTCATATCATGTCACAATAATATATACGCATATATATTATATATTTGCAACAAAAGAAAATAATACAATTAACATATATCGCATATATATCAATGTATTATCTGGTGAGAAAATGAAATAATAAAGCGAGCCAATATTAGATAATGTAATCCAATATATCATATATATTATTATACATTAAATCATCGAATCAACACTTGATCCGACAATCCGCCTATATCTAATATAACCGACTAATATATCATGTACCGATTCATCGAATCAACACTTGATCCGATGACCCGGTTCATATCTAAATATCGCGAGAATATAATACGGTATCTCATATCGCATTATCCTCGGTCCTACGCATATCATATATGTGCATCTACTCCGTTTTGCCTGAGCTAAGAAACCTCTGTGCAGGACTCTAAAGAATCGTCAATACGCCGGTAGCAGGTGATGATCATATCAATCACCCACAAGCTGCAAGCGGTCAGCTAAACGTAACAGCCACCCAGGTATTGAGCGATCAGAAGATCAACAAGCTAACATGTACGTTTTCCTGTGAATCCAATCAGTAACACTACCGTACAGTCCGGTCTCTTCATCTGATATGTCGCATATCAAGTCTAGGGGTGGTATACGTCAGACCCAGTAACCGATAAGTCGTGTCGATGTGTGGCTCATAACGGGTCGAGAAACTACTGGTAACACTTACCAGTAAATCTCTATATCAGCCCTGGCCAGGGACTTCCAGTTATAGCCAATCGAACACAGCACAACATCAACTCCCTATACCGGGAAAGACGAATCCCCTCCTATCGCTCATTGCCTCCATGTGATTCGGGACTGTACCCAAAAGCCACCGTTTTGCACGCCCTCTTGGACGTGGTAAGGTGGAAATCAAAGCACAGTGGGAATCACACAAGACACTATGACGATCTCGGATCTACAGACTACCTTGTACCAGTGTCACCGGAGAACTGTCATCTGACGTGTGGTATATCACCATCTGGGAGTTCTCGGCAAGTTCGTCCAGTGTACCCAGTCTCCACTGAGCACCCGCACACCATCCTTGATGTCCAACACCGATGGATATGGGATCATCCATCGCCCATCATATGGGTCAAGATGCGTATACGCTAATCTACTTTGGTGTATCGATGCCTTGTCTCGATATACCCTCGACTAGGAACAGTTATAAGATGTACTCATCGACTACCGTGGCCCCACTAGTATGATCTCATCATAGTCCCAGTAGTCGAGTACAGATCCTAAGGGCTTTATCAACATGTGAGAAAAAGACAGCAAACCAATACAAGTCAACATGTTAAGATAAAGTGAAACCAAATAGCATACTATCATGTCGAGCAAGAAAGTACTCTCTATATATATCCAAGCATCCATTATAATATACATCACATGTACAACAATGGCCTCTAGGGCATATATATAACTAACAATCTCCCACCTGCACTAAGGCCAGCTGCTGTAGTATCTCATACCTAGCATCCCGAATAATCTCTCAAACTGTATCTGGGGAATGGCCTTCGTGAGTAGATCCGCAGTGTTGTCCTTCGTATCTACTCTCCTGACCTCGATCTCCCGGCGATCAACTATCTCCCTGATCAGGTGATACCGCCTCAGAATATGTCTGGACTTTTGATGGGACCTGGGTTCCTTGGCCAAAGCCACAGCTCCATTGTTATCGCAATACAGAGGTATTGGATGTTCAATGGATGGAACCACACCAAGTTCACTAATGAACTTCTTTATCTAGACAGCCTCTTTGGCAACATCGTTGGCAGCGATGTATTCAGCCTCCATCGTCGAGTCTGCAACGGTATCCTGTTTGGAACTCTTCCAACATACCGCCCCTCCATTGAGGGTAAAGACAAATCCCGAGTGCGACTTAGAGTCGTCCTTATCACTTTGGAAGCTCGAATCGGTAAAGGACTCCACCTGGAGTTCTTCGTTACCATACACCAAGAACATCTCCTTAGTCCTTCGTAAGTACTTGAGAATATTCTTCACAGCTGTCCAGTGATTCTCTCCAGGATCTGCTTGATACCACCTCACTACACTTAGTGAGTATGCTACATCGGGTCTGGTACATAGCATCGCATACATGATAGAGCCTACTGCCGAAGCATAGGGTATCCCTTGCATGCGAGCTCTCTCCAAATCAGTCTTGGGAGACATCTCTTTGGAGAGAGTGAGTCCAGAGATCGTGGATTGGTTCCCACGCTTGGATTCTTCCATACTAAACCTCTTTAGTATAGTGTCAATATACCTGGATTTGGACAATCCCAGTATCCGTTTAGATCTATCTCTATAGATCATGATTCCCAATATGCAGGAGGCATCACCTAGATCTTTCATTGAGAATCTTTGTGATAAGAAGAGCTTGACTGATTGCAGCATAGGAATATCATTTCCTATCAAGAGTATGTCATCGACGTACAATACGAGGAAGACAACCTTACTCTCCGCTACCTTCTTATAGATACAAGGTTCATCTATATTTTTGATGAAGTCAAACTCTTTGACAACAACATCAAAACAGATGTTCCAACTCCGCGATGCTTGCTTTAATCCATAAATGGATTTAAGCAGCTTGCACACTTTTCCGCTGCTCCCACTATCTACGAAGCCCTCTGGCTGAGTCATGTACACGCACTCTTCTAAATCACCGTTTAGAAAGGCGGTCTTAACATCCATTTGCCAGATTTCGTAGTCATGGTATGCAACAATGGCAAGTAAGATCCGGATGGACTTAAGCATAGCCACTGGAGAAAAGGTTTCGTCATAATCCACACCTGGTCTTTGACGAAAACCCTTTGCAACAAGTCTAGCTTTGAAAGTCTCGACTTTTCCATCTACACCAAATTTCTTTTTAAAGATCCACTTGCTCCCAATGGGTTTTACCCCTTCAGGAGCATTTTCCAAAGTCCATACTTTGTTGGTGTATATGGATTCCATCTCAGATCGCATTGCATCCAGCCATTTCACAGAGTCACCACTCGTGATGGCCTGCTCGAAACTAGTCGGGTCATCATCTTCCATGATGCAATCCTCGCTTCCACCATCAATGAGAAAACCGTAGTATCTCTCAGGTGGATGAGAAACCCTGCTAGATCGGCGGAGAGGCTGGGGTTCGTCGGGTACTACTGAATCCTCTGGTTCCACTAAATCATCTGTCATAGTTTGTGTTGCTGGAACTTCTTCCAGTTCTACCTCAGAGCCACTAATCTCTTTTGTAAGAAATCACTTTTCTAAAAAGGTGGCATGTCGAGAAACAAACACCTTTTGTTCCTCGGAGTGGTAGAAGATATACCCTCACGAATGTTTAGGATATCCAATAAACTTACATAGGACAGACCTTGCCTCGAGCTTGTCCGGATTTTGTGTTTTAACATAGGCCGGACAACCCCGTATCTGAATAAAATTAAGACATGGTCTCTTCCCATTCCATATCTCATATGGAATGGTAGGCACTGATTTGGTTGGAACTCTATTCAATAGGTATGCAGCTGTCTCCAGTGCATGTCCCCAGAAGGAAATAGGTAACTCTGCATTACTCATCATAGAGCGCACCATATCTAATAGGGTGCGATTCCTCCGCTCCGATACACCGTTGTGTTGTGGTGTATAAGGAGGAGTAAGCTGAGAGAGAATCTCATTCTCTTTTAGATAATCTAGGAACTCATTGCTTAAGTATTCACCTCCTCGATCAGATCGAAGAATCTTAATACTTTTGCCCGTTTGGTTCTCTACTTCGTGCTTATATTCTCTGAATTTCTCAAAAGCTTCAGACTTGTGTTTCATCAGGAACACATGTCCGAATCTTGAGAGATCGCCAGTGAATGTAATGAAGTAGGAAGAACCGTTCCTGGCATGCGTAGACATGGAACCACATACATCACTATGTACCAGTCCTAAGAGTTCCGTAACTCTTTCTCCGTGTCCACTAAACGGAGCTTTGGTCATTTTTCCTTTGAGACATGAATGGCAAGTATCATAAGATGATAATTCGAACGGATTCAAATATCCATCCTTATGTAACTTAGCCAGTCGTGTCGCATTGAAATGACCAAGTCTACAATGCCACAAGTAGGATTCGTTCATTTCTGAACTTTTCCTCTTATGTGTGTTTTGTATATTGAGGACTGTATTTTGATTGAGAATGAATATGCCATTATGTAATGAGCCTGATGCAATCAACTTTTGATTTAAGAAGATGTTCATAACATTATCATGTACTACAAAATTATATCCTTCTTTACTTAATAAAGAAACTGATATAATGTTGCACATCATGTTCGGTATATAATAGCACTCATTCAGAATCAGTGTATTACCACTTGGTAATACTAGGTGATATTCGCCAACTGCTTTGGCTGCAATATTTGCCCCATTCCCTACTTGAACGGAATGATCACCTTTTCCAGTTCTCTACCTTTTAGCACATGTAACAATTTACTGTTGGAGATAGTGCCCTCAGAGTCAATTATTAGGTCACAGGTACGTGATTGCAATGATTGATGGAGGACCTATCCCGGTAGGACAGTCTTACTCGAGATGATAGTATGCTATCTGGTTTACCTTTATCATCGTGTACTGTTTCAGGTGACCTGACAAGTTGCTATTACACGTTGATAGAGCCCCTAGGATTCTTGCTTGACCACCAGCAGTATGAGGGCGATCATATAAGTGGGAGCTGGGGTCTATAAGCATATCCTTAAATGGTCCCTAGTCGTGTGAGTTTCGAGACAGGGCATCGATACTCCAGAGTAGACTAGTGTATACAGTCGAGACCCCGACGAGGGGCGGTGGCCGGTCTCACAAGCCACTGGTGTCAGTTGGTTCACCTAAGATGTATACAGGTGCTCATTGGGTTATGAGTACACCGGACAGGACTCGCCGGGAACATGCTAGTTGGTCATATACCAGACGTCAGATGGCAGTTCCCTGGTGACATGTGTGCAAGTTAGTTCATCGACCTGGGGATCGTCATTTGTCTCGTGTGAGTTCCCACTGTACTTTGATTACTACCCTACCACGGCTCAAAGGAGTCGTGCAAACAGGTTTTAGTTGGGTACAGTCCCGAGCCACATGGAGGCAGTGAGCGTATCTTCAGGGGTTCGTCTCTCCCGGTATTGGGGGTTAGGTCGTGCTGTGTCTAGGAGAGCCATTACACGAAGTCCTTGGCCAAGGCAAAGAGATTTACTGGTAGGTATTCCAGTAGTATCTCAGGGTGTTCTGGGCTACACTCCGACACGACTTGTACCGCTTTTGGTGGTCTGACTTTTACCAACCCCCTAGGCCCGCCATGCGATGCTCATAGACGAACGGACCGGACTGTACGGATATTGTCACTGACAGGCTCAGTAGGGTTGTCAGGCTGAGTTCACTCACAGACATCCCTTTTAGTCAATACCTGGTAGCCCGTTACGTATTGGCTTATACATCTGACGTGCTAGTGGTTAAATCCACAACCAAGGTGTTGACGAGTCTTTAGAGTCCCCCACATTCAGTTACTCAGCTTTCGGGCGAAAGGTTGTAGAGGCCGTATGGAGATATGGCAAGGTCCGATCAGATACGTGCGGTGTTGCACGGATCAGGATTGGACAGTTTGTACTATAGGCCGTATGGTTATATGGCAGGGTTCGATCAGATACGTGCGGTATTGCACGGATCAGGATCGAACAGATATTACTAGCCGGTTTTGGTATAAGCCGGATTCTAGTATAGTACAGTGGAGATTTTGTCTCATTGCATCTGTATTTCGGTCGAAATACAGATGCGGGTGTGTATGCACAGTATCGGGGTTTTCCTGTAATTTATTACGGGACCAGTTTTTTGGAGTTGCCAGTTTGCTTTCCGTTTCGGCCAATTTCCATTGTTCCGTTCATTGGCCGAAGATTGGTGGAGGAGGGTTTATTTGCATTGTTGCAAATAGGCATTAGTGGAGGGGGTTCTTTGCATCTTGTTGCATCATGATGGCTTTCATGATGTGCACCATCATTGACTTGTTTTGACTCCATCATGACTTGACTTTTAAAGTCATGATTGTTGATGATGATGAGGGGTGAGGTTGGTTGTGTGTGGATGTATTTGTTATCATGTTCTTTCATGATTCCCTTTTTTTTGCATTATTGTTCCACCCACCCCCTTGTCTTTGTTTTTCTCTCTCCAATCACACATGGAAAGGGGGGGCCGGCCATTCCAAAAGGGATGGGATTCATTTCATGAATTGAGTGGAAAAATGTTACTCTCATTTTTTTTGTATGCTACATTTTTCCCACCTCTCTCCAAGTTCTCTTTTCTTCCACCAAAATGGCAAAGCTCCAAACCCCAAAATGAGACTTCTTCACTACACATTCTACAGCAAATCTTGGGCACGTCGACTAGCCAGCTTCGTGCCTGAGTTGCCTCGGCATTGAGGTGGGAGCCCGTAAAAGAAGTAGGCGATGTGGTGCACTTCCGGCGACGAGGAGGAGACGGGACAGTCCGCAGGAGATCGGGACGACGACGAGAAGACCGGAGGACTCGGATCTGTCGGTATATCTCTCTTCCCTTTCTTGTAGATAACTAGGACTAGTTAGTGGTTCGATCCGGGTATTAGTGCGCGGCGGTTTGTCAGTTCAAGTAAAATTAAAGTTTATCACCGCTTCCGCATTTGGCCGTCGGATTGACGGCCGGGGCGCCGCCGTGCACTTACATTTACATATGTGGGATTCTGATCCGGTATCTAATATCCAGGACGTAGGGTGAACTGAGAAACAGTTCTCAATAACTAACACACCCGAAGAAGGTGCATCAACATGCATGTTCTCCGTTTGGGCGGCGTGAGAATCCAGATATTCTCATATTCCCTGTTCAGTCTTATAACTCTTATAAGAAAGAACGGGACCAACGTTCTCTTGCTCAGTATAATAAGCGGGTTCAGTCAATACATCCATATTATTATCTTGATTATGGCATAACATGGTCGCTACCTGGAGAGAGAGTAGAAAACACTTTAGCGTATGCTCTTGCAAGATTAGATTGATTATTATCTTATCTAATCAGGATGTCTCCCACTGTTTTTATCAAATCTTCCTTCAAACCCTAAAAGGTAAGATTAGCCGGGATTAATTACACCCTACAATTTCGTCAATCTTTCAGCCAGATCGTGTCGGTACTTGAGGGAGGTTCCCCGTGCTTTCGTACGGACCTAATTAAAGTAAACCTCGTTTTCCCAGAGGCATAACCACGTTATCACTTTTCTAGACACCTACTTGATCGGCTAATTGTCCTGTGTAAAACTCTCTCAGGAGTAACACTTACTCGCAGTGGGTATCGGGATCCAACTATCTCATAGGAGGTATGCAATCTCATTGCAAATTTCAACACTTGAAATTCCCGATAATACTTTTACCCCTAGCGTCCCATGACCTTGACGGAGGCCAAACTACCCATAGGGCGCTAGTCAAGTTCAACCCGTTCATTTCTTGATTGAATTAAACCCACCCGTACGACCCTTGACGGAGGCCAAACTATGCCGTACGAATACCCTAATCCAATCGCATCGTATGCTAGCAGATAAGCACTAGTTAGCTACCGTACACTACGCCTTGACGGAGGCCAAACTACCGCAGCACGAATACTAAGTAGTACTTATCTGAAATGACGGAGGGCTACGCAGGTTTTTAAGAAAACCATGAGCGTAATGAACTTGATATCGTTGTAGAATCAAGTGATTTTTGAAAAGGAGTGTTTTTTAGGCTTTTCTAGTTTCGCTAAAGAGGTCACTCCCGGTGAAGGGATCTCGGTTCTTTCCCCATCGAATAAGGTGCAGGGTATATCATATATACCGCTGTGCAAAGCAAAAACTATATAAGCTGTCAAAAACTAAACCGCGAGTTTGTAACATCTGCCAGTTTCGCTAAAGAGGTCACTCCTGGTGAAGGGATCTCGGCTATTCAGAACCCCCGGCTATTCAGAACACGACAATCCAATATAACATATCACAGCAACACATAATATCTCATATCATCAACGTAAGCAAGTATGCGTATCCCGATTGTCGTTGATGTATAGCAACGAAGCCGGCGATATACCACATACTACGCTTACGGTCACAGAAAAGAAAGTGTAAAACTACAACATTTGGAATCCACAATCACTTTAGACATCGTAAATCCGAAATATCACATATTTCGCATTTCATGCCTAACTATATGAATTCCACATATTGTATCACATTCCAGATAAATAGAAAATATTAAACTTTCCGATCGAATAATCAAATACCCAAGATTTCCTAAATGGCTCAACACTTGAGCGGAGTTCAAATAATCCCAGAATATGTCACGGTACCGATGATCCAGCCGTAGAAGGGTCAAGCCAACGCCTCACATGTGGCACGCCGTACTGCCCCAAACCCTAAGGTTTAGAGGCAGTTCAAGACGGTCACATAATCGAGTTAAGGTTTGTGTTCTTCTAGAGAGTCCACCGCGTTACTTGCATATTTTTCCGAAAGATTTAAACCCGATAAAAATTCAACACTTGAAAGTTTTTCGTGCCGGGAAAAAATGAGTTAATGATATCCGCTCGAACATTTTAACAGTTTCTAAATATCCGGAAAACATAACAAAATTAAATTTTCCGATCGAATCAACGATTACAAAATAAACCCCAGAACACTCAACACTTGAGTCGGATTAAAGATATCCATAAAACTAAACTAGCAGATATAGATATTACTGTGCAAAAACAAGAGCATAAACATTCTGTACGGCCGCGAATCCGCGGCCCAAGCGTGGTACGGCCACGGTTCAGCGGTGGAATGTACGGATCATGCGCCCGTTTTTCACTGTAATTCTTAAATTTCCCTGCTGAATTTTTTAGGTATTTTTAATACAGAAAAATCACAGTTTTTCAAAAATATCCAGATAGGGGTTTAAAATGTCGTTTTGGGGTTCGTTCGGAGTTTTAACTTCGTATACACGTCGCCTAATGCTCTAGCTAGGCTCTGATACCACAGTAGGGTTCCTAGGCACTCTTGTGAGGGTTCATAAGGCATCAACCATGCCCGAATAAAATTTTAGACGTGCCGAACAACCCAAAGCCGGGATCTTTGCTAGATTATTAGGGTTTAACATGCAAGTAAACATCTTTACTAATAAGTGTGAGGGACTACAACCTTTGTAGTCTGCTCCTTCGCTTCATAAGCTCCGAGTAGAAGTCCCTTCGCCGCGATCCACGATCTCCCGAACTCAAGAGAGGCTCCACGACTCGAACGATCCATGCTATCTTGTAGTATTCCTTTTCACCGATGATCTACGTCGAAGTTGCTATAACTCAAGCTCTCTCACTCTAATGAGGTGAACACCCTAATCTAATGGGCTAGATTAGATGAGGATGATGGAGTAGTATTTATGCTATTTTTTATATCAATTTCTCACAAGAAATCATCACAAAATGAATAACTAGAAAGCTTTCTCAAAGCTCAAGAGAGAAGAAGATGATGGAAAAAGAGTTAATCCTTTTGTGATGAATAATAGAAATGAATATATGATTGATCATGGAACCATGGTCAAGGATGACAAGGATAACCTTTGTAGCGAATAAACTAGGGCTAGGGTTTAGTTAGGTTAAAGAGTGAGTCATGGATAAATATCAACATAATATCTTTCTCATGACAAATGGAATTCCTTCTAGAATGTGCAAGAAAGAACTAACCCTAATCAAACCCTAACCTTGCTTAATATCCACTAAACATGTTCTATTATTAATCATATCATGTCACAATAATATATATCACATATATATTATATATTTGCAACAAAAGAAAATAATACAATTAACATATATCGCATATATATCAATGTATTATCCGGTGAGAAAATAAAATAATAAAGCGAGCCAATATTAGATAATATAATACAATATATCATATATATTATTATACATTAAATCATCGAATCAACACTTGATCCGACAATCCGGCTATATCTAATATAACCGACTAATATATCATGTACCGATTCATCGATCAACACTTGATCCGATGACCCGATTCATATCTAAATATCGCGAGAATATAATATGGTATCTCATATCGCATTATCCTCGGTCCTGCGCATATCACATATGTGTCACTACTCCGTTTTGCCTGAGCCAAGAAACCTCTGTGTAAGACTCTAAAGAATCGTCAATACGCCGGTAGCAGGTGATGATCATATCAATCAGCCACAAGCTGCAAGCGGTCAGCTAAACGTAACAGCCACCCAGGTATTGAGCGATCAGAAGATCAACAAGCTAGCCTGTACATTCTCCTGTGAATCCAATCAGTAACACTCCTGTACAGTCCGGTCTCTTCGTCTGAAATGTCGCATATCAAGTCTAAGGGTGGTATACGTCAGACCCCAGTAACCGATAAGTCGTGTCGATGTGTGGCTCATAACGGGTCGAGAAACTACCGGTAACACTTACCAGTAAATCTCTATATCAGCCCTGGTCAGGGACTTCCAGTTATAACCAATCGAACACAGCACAACATCAACTCCCTATACCGGTAGAGACGAATCCCCTCCTATCGCTCATTGCCTCCATGTGATTCAGGACTGTACCCAAAAGCCACCGTTTTGCACGCCCTCTTGGACGTGGTAAAGTGGAAATCAAAGCACAGTGGGATTCACACAAAACTCTATGACGATCTCGGGTCTACAGACTACCCTGTACCAGTGTCACCGGAGAACTGCCATCTGACGTGTGGTATATCACCATCTGAGAGTTCTCGCCCAGTTCGTCCAGTGTACCCAGTCTCCACTGAGCACCCGCACACCATCCTTGATGTCCAACACCGATGGATATGGGATCATCCATCGCTCATCATATTGGTCAAGATGCGTATACGCTAGTCTACTCTGGTGTATCGATGCCCTGTCTCAATATACTCTCGACTAGGAACAGTTATAGGATATACTCATCGACTACCGTGGCCCCACTAGTATGATCTCATCATAGTCCCAGTAGTCGAGTACAGATCCTAAGGGCTTTATCAACATGTGAGAGAAAGACAGCAAACCAATACAAGTCAACATGTTAAGATAAAGTGAAACCGAATAGAATACTATCATGTCGAGCAAGAAAGTCCTCTCTATATATATCCAAGCATCCATTATAATATACATCACATGTACAACAATGCCCTCTAGGGCATATATATAACTAACAGTAGCCATGCCTCATTTAATGTAAAACTCCACCTCATACCTCCACCTCATTTATCTTTTAATCAAAAGATTAAATACAAAATGAAGGGTCTTCTTCTAGAAGCAATCTTGAGTAAATTACAATAATGCCCCTCATCCGTATATACATACCCGTATCCGTATTCCGAAAAATACGAATACAAATAGACGAAAATCTATCAATATAATATTAGGATCCGGCTTAAACCAAAGCCTACTAGTATTATCCGCCCGAACATCATACATGCACAAGTACACATATGTGATCAAAGTCCTGCCGTAAAACCATACGGCCTCTACATCTTTCACCCAATGCAAGGAAACCCTATGTGTGAGACTCTAAAGACTCGACACTCCGTACACCCCCGAAGCCTATCTGTGACAATCACTGTACAGTCTAGTCTGTTTGTCTAAGAGTATCGCATATCGGGCTTAGGGGACGGTAATCGTCAGACCTCTAATAGCGCAATAAGTCGTGCCTGAATGTAGCCCAAAACACCCTGAGAAACTACTTCAGTACCTACCAGTAAATCTCGTTTGCCCTGGTTAGGGACTTTGTGTAATGGATTTCCAAACACAGCGCGATATCAACCCCCAATACCGGAAGAGACGAATCATATCTAACCGCCACTGCCTCCAAGTGCTTCGGGACTGCACCCAACTACTACCTATTTGCACGACTCCTTTAAGCCGTGGTAGGGTAGTAATCTAAGAACAGTGGGAACACACTCGAGACGAAGTAGCAGTGTCAAGTCGACGGACTAAACTGTACTCATGTCACCTGGGAACTGCTACCCGACGATAGGTATAATACCCACCAGCATCTCCCAACGAGTCATGTCCAGTGTACTCATATCCCAATGAGCGCATGCATACTATCTCCAGTACGACGTACTAATGGATGTGGGACACACCATCTCCCCTGCTAAGATGAGAAGCGTATACACTAGTCTACTCTGGAGTATCGATGCCCTGTCTCGATAATCCTACGACTAGGGACCTGTATAAGGATGTGCTTATAGACTACCCAGCCCCCACTAGTGTGATTGCCATCACAACGCTGGTGATCAAGCAAAGATCCTAAGGGCTCTACCAATATGTATAAGCGATATGCTAAAAGAAACGCATGCACATATTAAGGTAGAAACAAACCAGGTAGTATACTACCATTTCGAACAAGACTGTTACTATATCTGTGTATATCCCAAGCTTCCAATATGTAATATACAAACCAGTATAATACAATAATGGCTATAGGGCATATATCACTGATAATCTCCCACTTGCACTAAGGCCATGTATTGACATATCTCAGAATTATCATCTCGAATAGCCTCTCGAACCGTGTCTGGGGGATGGCCTTTGTGAGTGGATCTGCAATATTGTTCTCCGAATCAACTCTCCGCACCTCGATCTCACGGCGATCAACAATCACCCTGATCAGGTTGTACTGTCTCAAGATATGTATGAACTTCTGATGGGACCTAGGTTCCTTCGCTAAAGCTATAGCGCCGTTATTGTCACAATACAGAGGTATTGGATCTACAATGGACGGAACCACCTGAAATTTTGTTAGGAACTTTCTCATCCAAACTGCTTCTTTCGCTGCGTCAAAAGCAGCGATATACTCCGCTTCCATCATCTAGTCAGCAATGGTGTCCTGCTTGAAGCTCTTCCAACATGCCGCCTCTCTATTGAGGGTAAAGACATAACCCGACATGGACTTGGAATCATCCTCGTCACTCTGGAAGGTAGAGTCAGCAAAGGCCTCGATCTGGAAGTCTTTTCCGCCATACACCAAGAACATCTCCTTGGTCCTTCTCGGGTACTTGAGAATGTTCTTTACTGCTATCCAGTGGTTCTCCCCTGGGTTTGACTGATACCGGCTTACCACGCTAAGTGCGTAAGCAACATCTGGTCCGGTACACAACATCGCATACATTATACAGCCTACCGCAGAAACGTAGGGTATAATTGACATGCGAGCCCTTTTCAAATCAGTCTTGGGAGACATCACTTTGGAGAGGGTGATTCCGTGACAAGCCGGTAGACTACTGCGCTTTGAATCTTCCATACTAAATCTCTTTAGTATGGTGTTGCGAAAGTCTAAACATTCTCTTAGATCTATCACGATAGATCTGAATCCCAGAATGTAGGAGGCATCACCCAGGTCTTTCATGGAGAACCTATGTGACAAGAATCCTTTAACTCATTGTAGCATAAGAATGTCATTTCCTATCAAGAGGATGTCATCCACGTACAAAACGAAGAATATCATAGTTCTCGCTACAATCTTACTATAGATGCATGGTTCATCTGGATTTTTGATAAAGTCGAATTCTTTGACCGTCTCATCAAAATAGATGTTCCAACTCCGCGATGCCTGCTTTAGTCTATAAATGGACTTAAGCAACTTGCACACTTTCCCGCTGCTCCTACTCTGAATGAAACCCTCTGGATGATCCATATAGACGCACTTTTCCAAATTACCATTTAGAAAAACGGTCTTTACGTCCATCTGCCAAATCTCATAATCGTGGAAGGCAGCAATGGTAAGAAGGATCCGAATGGATTTGAGCATAGCCACTGGAGAAAAGGTTTCATCATAGTCCAAACCAGGTCTTTGACAAAAACCTTTTGCAACAAGTCTAGCCTTATAGGTTTCAACCTGTCCATCTACACCAATCTTCTTTCTGAAGATCCATTTGCAGCCTACGGGTTTTACCCATTCTGGAACAATGTCCAAAGTTTATACTTCGTTGGTGTACATGGACTCCATCTCGGTCCGCGTTGCATCCAGCCATTTTACCGAGTCACCGCTCTGAATGGCTTGCTGGAAGCTAGTTGGCTCATTATTGTCAATGATGCAATCCTCTCTATCCCAGTCTATGAGAAAATCGTACTATCTTTCGGGCGGATGAGACTGCCTACTAGTCCTGCGGAGTGGCGCGGGGATCTCCTATTCTTTTGAAACCTCTGGTTCTACCATGCTTTCAATAATAGCTTGTGGTTCTGGAATTTCTTCCAGTTCTATTGCGCTCCCACTAGTTTCTTTTTCCAAAAATTGATTTTCCAAAAAGTGGGCATGACGAGAAACAAAAACATTTTGTTCCTCTGCGTAATAGAAAAGATACCCCAGGAGTTATTTGGGTGTCCCGCAAACTTACACAGTACTGAGTGTGCCTCGATCTTGTCTGCATGCTGCTTTTTTACAAAAGCTGGACATCCCCATATTTTCAAATACTGAAGATAGGGTTTCTTCCCACTCCACATCTGATATGGTGTGGTAGGCACAGTCTTGGTAGAAACCTTGTTCAAAAGATATGCAGCTGATTCTAGTGCATAACCCCAGAAGGATCGCGGTAACTCAACGTTACTCATCATGGAACGTACCATATCCAATAGGGTTCTGTTCCGTCTTTCCGATACACCGTTGTGTTGAGGTGTGTATAGAGGAGTAAGCTGAGAGAGAATTCAATTCTCTTTTAAGTAATCCAAAAACTCGGCACTTAAGTATTCACCACATCGATCAGATCTCAGTGTCTTGATACTTTTGCCGGTTAGTTTTTCCACTTCATTCTTATATTCTCGGAATTTCTCAAAGACCTCGGATTTATGTTTCATCAAGAAGACATGTCCATGCCTAGAAAAATCATCCGTAAAAGTAATGAAATAGGAATAACCACTTCGTGCATGTATAGACATTGGACCACACACATCGTTGTGTATGAGTCCCAAGAGCTCGCTCGCTCTTTTACTCTGTGTCCGGTGAACGGAGTCTTTGTCATCTTTCCTCTGAGACAAGATTGACAAGTTGCATAAGACTGATATTCGAACGGATCCAAATATCCCTCTCTATGTAACTTCCTCAACCGTGTTTCATTGATGTGACCCAGTCTACAATGCCATAAGAAAGCCTGATTTAATTCTGGAGACTTTCTTTTAAGTGTGTTCTAGACATTGAAAACCTGAGCTTGATTTAACACGTATATACCGTTATCTAGTGTACCTGACCCAATCAAACCATGATTAAGGTGGATGTGGACCACATCGCTTACAAATGTAAAATCATATCCTTCTTTAGAAAGTAAAAATACAGATATGATATTACAAGCTAGACGAGGTACACACAAACAGTTACGTAAAATCAATATCTGCAGACTTGTCAATCCTAGGTGATATTCCCCTACGGATACAGCGTCCACGCTCATTCCGTTAGCAACCCTGAAAGTCATATCACCTGCCCTGATAACTCTACGGTTTCTCAAAGCCTGTAATGAATTACAGATATGTGATCCTGGTCCGGTATCTAGTACCCAGGAAGTAGAGTAAATTGACATACAGTTTTCAATCACACACCCGAAGCCGAAACCACAACGTGCTTCGAATCCTGGATTCTGGCTTTCCAAGCGCTCCATTCCTTCTGCCAATGCCCTTTCCCGTGATAATAGGAACAACCCTCCTTCCCTACTGTTAGCCCCAAAACTTTTGCCCTGCCTTTTCCTTCTATCTTGCTGACACCGCCTATCGGCTTGGTGGAGGCCGTCTTCTTCTCTCCTTTGGCTTTCGCCTTGGATCTAGAAGAGGAAGATTCCCCAATAATCAGAGCGGGTGTCTCCCTGGTTTCTTTCAGGGTGTAAGTAGAAGGTAGGGACTGTAGAATCAAGTTCGTACATAACTCGTTCTCCAACGTGGTCCTCAGGTCCGTGAGCTCTTTAATATAGCTGATCATCGTAGGGACGTGGTCCCCTATAGATGACCCGACAGCCAACCTCGCTTGAAGCAATTCTTTTAAGGTCTCATATCTTGCGATAAGAGATTACTCTCAATATAAATTTTTGTTATGGAGAAAGATAGAAGCTAAGTCCATCTTCTCGTGCTGCCTCTGGTGTTCACTATCTATTGAGGCCAACACGAGGCACTTGGCATTCGCAGTCTTTTTTCCTTGTCTAACGGATATTAATATCCGCGACGGTGGAAACTGGACCTAGGACGGCGGGGCTCTAGTAGTAAGGAGATGGCCCAGCTTGTCATAGGTAATAGATATCTGGACAAACCTTTGCCAATCAATATAGTTTGGCTCAGTCAATTTATTATCTAGCTATAACCTATGTCTGGTCACCTGGTCGCTGCATTTAAGAGAGAAAGAACACTTAGCATGATGCTCTTGCAAGTTTAGATTGGTTTTTAGTTTATCTAAACAGGATGGCTCCCACTGTATCTCGAATACTTCCTCAAACCATAAAAGGAGAATTAGTCAGGATTAATCTCACCCTACAATACTTTCTTAACCTTTCAGCCAAGCTGGTGTTGATACTTCGAGGAAGGTTTTCCAACGCTTTCGCGAAGTTCCTTCATTACATAACATTTTTTCCCTGGAGGCGTAGCCCCGTTAACACCGTTCAAGACACCTACTTAGTTTATAGCATTGATCGTTTAATGCAAAAATCTCCCAAGTAGCGGATACTGACAGTAGGATCGGAGTCCAAATATCATTATGTGATAATTTTGAAGGAATCCTACCAAAATCATCACTCCAAATGGTATAACACTAGCAAGTTTCAGTTTCCTTAGAAACTCCTAATGTGGATTTTTGCCCCAAGCTCTTATGACCTTGACGAAGGCCAACATATCATAAGTCGCAAGTCAAGTTCTACCCGTCATTGTCCAGGTTAATTTGAACCCACCCGTACATATCCTTGACGAAAGCCAAAATAGTAGTACGACTGTTCCAAACCAACGCATCTATCTATGCTATAGATGAATATTCAGCAGCTACCAATCACTACGCCTTGGCGAAAGTCAAAATACATAGCTTGAATACTACTGAATACCCAGCTGAAATGACGGAGGGTTACGAATGGTTTTAGCGAAACCGTGAACGTAATGAACTTGATTTAATCGAAGGAACCATGATAGCCTTTAAAGGAGTGGTTTAGGCTCCGCATTTAAAAGTTTGCTTTTTGAAAAAAACCGGGTGGTTTTGAAATTGTTCCAACGATTCAGCTTTGATTTGTTTGCTTTGCTTGCTTTGCATTAATCATATAATGCAGTCGCATCATTTACACCTACCATTGCAGAAAGAAACGAAAATACCACGTACGCTTATGACATCCGCATTCGCCACTGGGCCCCGTCTAACACCGTTATGTTACTTAACTAACGCTAGAGCGGGGGATGGACTAGTGCGGGTGCAAAACATAAGCAACGTGTACTATATAGCATATATATAGTATCCATTCGTCTCATGCAATAATAGGCATTTCAGATCACAGATGATCATATTAGATATACTAGGAATTTCGTGTTGCGTTTAAGCCTGTAACGAAAGACGGATTCTACGGTCGTGATGAATAGCCAAACCCCATCCTAGACCCCTACGGGTGTGACAAACTACCCGCCAAATTCCCGAAGTGAAGCAGCCTCCCCCAGTAAAATGAGTAGGCCACTCGGCACTTCAAGAACCCGGTAGTTTGTGCACCCCACCTTGGGTCTATCCTAGGAGCAGAAAACAGTAAAAGAAATAATACAACGGTGGCTACAACCTCAACCCGGATGTGCCCCGCAAAATAATATTATATCACTTTACAATTTACATCGAATGAAAGAAAGAAAACTCTCTTCTCACATCCCCGGCTATTCATCCACGACGATCCAATATTCCATATACACAAACCATCACAGATATATGCAACCCCCAACTAACCAACATATAGCAATTAGCGGAAGTTTACGAACACATTTATCAAACTGAAACATGTTAAACTACGTTAAAACTGCAACTTCGAAATACTCTGTATTGCCATAATAGAAAGATAACAGTATAATCAAAATTGGCAAAATCAAACACCACCTGAAACCCTAAATCCAAGAGACAAGAACCCAGAACAAAACTCAAGACATTCCCACATAACAAAACCGGTGAGACCGGTCATATGAGGATTTGGCCAGCCAAGTAGAGGTGGAATTGCCTCGTTTATGTTCTACGTTCATCTCATAACAAATAGAGCACTCTGTAATTGTTTTAAAAAAAATTTGAGCCTCCGAAAAATTTGACAAAAACTTGGATTTTGATTTCGATGTTTCGGAGTTATTTCGGTTTCGTAGTTTTACACGTTGTCTAAACTGTTGGTTAAGGTTTAGTAGGCTCTGATACCACTGTAAGTCGATATCGCGCACCCCGCGGGTTCGTGGGGAGATGGAATACGCAAAAAACGATTTTTACGGGCTTCGCAACACCGACTTGAACTTCAGGATCGATACTAAACCCTAGCTAGCAATACTGTATGAGGTTAACTACTCGGATAGAAAGTTATACCTCATAGAACCATGTCCTTCGGGTCTTCTTGATGTCCTCCTCGTAATAGGCTCCTCGGATCGTATAGGGATCAGGCCTCCTCGTCGGTCTCCTCAAGTCAAAGACGATCCACCCGAGAGTTTATAGTCCGAGCTCCAACCTCAAATCCGAGTTAACTAAGGCACCTAGTTCGCTAAACTAGATGTCCTAGATGATGTAAGGAGTGTAGATGGATTAGTTTGTCTCTAAATACCCTAGATTTCTCAACACATGAGACATTTAGGGTTAGAGGAAGGAGGTTGAGGAAAAGATAGCGAAGAAAAATATTATAATGAGAATGGCTTCAAGTTGTGACCATTTGTGATGAATAATGCATATCAATAATGCAACCACAAAATATCTAGCATCCATCAAAATATCACAATGTAAGTCACCTAGTGAGTCATTACATGAGTCACTAAATAGTTATGCCTCATTTAATGTAAAACTCCACCTCATACCTCCACCTCATTTATCTTTTAATCAAAAGATTAAATACAAAATGAAGGGTCTTCTTCTAGAAAATCTTGAGTAAATTACAAGAATGCCCATCATCCGTATATACATACCCGTATCCGTATTCCGAAAAATACGAATACAAAGAGACGAAAATAATCCATCAATATAATACTAGAATCCGGCTTAAACCAAGCCCATTAGTATTATTCGCCCGAACATCATACGTGCACAAGTACACGTATGTGATCGAAGCCCTGCCGTAAAACCATACGGCATCTACATCTTTCGTCCGATACAGGGAAACCCTCTGTATGGGACTCTAAAGACTCGACACTACGCTGGCAGTGGGTTTAACCACAAGCCGTCAGCGGTACTAGATGCACGTAACGGCTACCCACGTATCTGTCGATAAGAAAGCCGATGAGCAAACTCATCTGAACTTCTACTGAGCCTATCTGTGACAATCTCCGTACAGTCCGATCTGTTCGTCTAAGAGTATCGCATATCGGACTTATGGGGCGGTAATCGTCAGACCCCTAATAGCGCAATAAGTTGTGCCTGAGTGTAGCCAAAACACCCTGAGAAACTACTTTAGTACCTACCAGTAAATCTCGCTTGCCCTGGTTAGGGACTTTGTGTAATGGATTTCCAAACACAGTACGATATCAACCCCTAATACCAAGAGAGACGAATCATATATAACCGTCACTGCCTCCAAGTGCTTCGGGATTGCACCCAACTACTACATGTTTGCACGACTCCTTTGAGCCGTGGTAGGGTAGTAATCTAAGAACAGTGGGTACGCACTCAAGGCGAAGTAGCAGTGTCAAGTCGACGGACTAAGCTGTACTCATGTCACCTGGGAACTGCTACCCGATGATAGGTATAATACCCACCAGCAGCTCCCTACGAGTCTTGTCCAGTATACTCATAATCCAATGAGCACCTGCATACTATCTCCAGTACGATGTACTAATAACTGTAGGGCACACCATCTCCCCTGCTGGGATGACAAACGTATACACTAGTCTACTCTGTAGTATCGATGCCCTGTCTCGATAATCCTACGACTAGAGATCTGTATAAGGATGTGCTTATAGACTACCCAGCCCCTACTAGTGTGACTGCCATCACAACGCTGGTAATCAAGCAAAGATCCTAAGGGCTCTACCAATATGTATAAGCGATATGCTAAAAGAAACACATGCACGTATTAAGGTAGAAACAAACCAGGTAGCATACTACCATTTCGAGCAAGACTGTTACTATATCCGTGTATATCCGAAACTTCCAATATGTAATATACAAACCAGTATAATACAATAATGGCCTCTAGGGCATATATCACTAACAGTGGCAACCAAAGTTTGACCGATTGCAGTATAAGAACATCACTTTCTATCTGGAGTATGTCATCCAAATCCCATGACAGTACTCCCTGTATCCTGCTTACTGGGTTCATCTGTTGTTTTAATGAAGTCAATCACCTTGACTGTCGCATCAAAACAGATGATATGTCTCCGCTATGCATGCTTTAGTCTACGAATAAACATAAGCAACTTGCACACCTTCCGCTGCTCCCACTGACTACGATAACCCTCTGGCAAAGTCATATATACGTGCACTTCCAAATTTCCATTTAGAAAGATGTTATAGTCATCCTCTTGTCAGATATCATCCTTGAATAGAACCAGTGGCAAGTCATATCCGTATGGACTTTAGCATAAACACTGAAGTAAATTCTCATCATAATCCACAACGGGTATTTGATGAAAATCTTTACAAATCTAGCCATATTAGGTTAATACCTTTCCACATGTATAGATCTCAAAAGATCTACTTGCTCCTAATGGGTTTTACCCCTTTAGGAGCACCCTCCGTATGGACTTTAGCATAAACACTGAAGTAAAAATCACATCACAATCCACAACGGGTATTTGATGAAAATCTTTACAAATCTAGCCATATTAGGTTAATACATTTCCACCTGTATAGATCTCAAAAGATCTACTTGCTCCTAATGGGTTTTACCCCTTTAAGAGCACCCAGCAAAGTCCAAAATCCATAATTTGCTGGAGTGCGTGGAGTCCATATTGGATATAAAGCATCCAGCCATCATCCGGAAGTCCCCACTTCCCATGTCCTGCTGACAAATGGTAGGGTCATCATCACCATAATGATGACCTCCCTATCACAGTCTTCGAAGAGGCCGAAGTAACTCTCGGGTGGCTGGGACCACCTACTAAATCTGCGGAGTGGCTAAGGTTTATCGAATCCAATTGAATCTTTAGGTTCTACTAAATTTTAACAACCATTTATGGTTCTGGAATCACTTTCAGTTCTACCATACTCCCACTAGTTTCTTTTGCAAAAAAAATTCTATTTATAAAAAGGTAGCGAGTCAAGAACAATATAACTATTGATCTTGAAAATGGTAGAAACAAAACCCTAGCAAATGCTTGGGATAAACCCTAAACTGTCATTACCGAAAGCGTGCCTTGAGTTTGTCTGGATTCTGCTTTTAAACAGAATTCGGATAACTCCATATCTTAATGACCTCAAAATATGCAACCAATCTATGTCCATATAGAATCAAAGACACTAATTTAGATGAAACCAGATTCAAATGTCATGCAGCTATTTCTAGTGCCAACTTTGTCACGCCCCGAAAGTACAGAACATGACCGGCACTTAAACTACGAACGTCTCGAGACGTACGTAATCTAAGTAAACCGAAAACCCAGAAATCCAAACCAAGAAAAGTAGTAGAGTGAAGGAAAACCAATTTAAAACAAGTAGTTTTAATAGCATAAACCGAATTATGCGGTTTTAAAAAAACATCAAAAATTTCCTGAAAATTTCGGCAGAGTCTCCTTTGTAAAAACTGGCCCCCAAACGGGATACAACATGAATAGTATACGAAATCAAAAAAAAGGCATCCCCAAGAGGGAGCTAGCTCTTCGTCAATCGACGGTCACAACCACACAAGCAATATAATATACAACGCCCACGGCGAGAATCAAAAACTCAAAAGGAAACTCAAAACCACAAGATATCAACAGTGTCTAGCATCGACACAAAACATAAATCTCAATGTCTCAAAGCCTCAGGCTCCGGCTATCCGGACTGGCCTGTATCATCAAATCTCAGTACCTCAATATCTCGAAATCTCAATGTCTCAATCTCAATATCCGGAGGATACCGTCGTGGTCTTGAGATTATCACCTAAATGGAAAAAGGCCAAAACATTACTCATCAAGGAGCGCACCCACGGATGAGTAACCTGTGAGAGAATAAAGTTCTTAATATTATTATGATGGAATACCTAACATAAGTATTTACATTTTCGACCACCTTAAAAAATCTTGATACTTCTAACGTATAGTTCTCTACTTTATTCTTATACCTATAAACTTCTCAAAATCTTTGGACCTTGCATTTCAACAAATGCGTATCTAAAACCAGAGAACTTATAGGTAAACTGAATGAAGTAAGATTACCAACCCTTTGTCCTAAAAGACATCGGACAACATACATTACCATGTATAAGTCCCAAGAGTATACTAACTCAAATTACATGTTATAAGTTGAAAACAGTATTTTGGTTAAGAATGTCTTACACCGTTATTAAATGCACCTTACCTTATCCTCAACTGATAAAGGTAAATGTTTAGAACACAATTTTCAAAATTTATATCTCACTTTATAAAATAATAATACAAATATTCAATTTTAAAAATTGGTGCATAACGGTTATTCGAAACCAAAAATTTACCGTTAGGCAAAACCAGGCGATTTAATCCAATATCGCCAATTGCTACGAATTCCAATATTGAGGATAAATCACCTATTTCCCAATATTCTGCTCCTACTCAGCATCCGTAACGCCATGCAGATTATGAGATCCAAATCCGATACAAATATACCCTGAAGTCAGAATTAATTGGAAATACAATTCTTAGCAACAATTACACATAAATTCTGAAACAAGAAAATGTTTTAAGGGGGGTGGCCGGGTATTCCTAGTAATGCATCTTCCATTATCCAGATTCATAACAGTAGACGCAATTACTTTTTCCCTCACTTCAATCTCTTTATATGTCTCTACATCTTACTTTCTGTACACCGCATTTAGCCTAATTGGTTTTCTTCCTTCCTTACCTTTCGGAACCAGCCTAAGGTTTGGAAGAAGACCGTCCAATAATCGTAATAAGTGTATTCTCCTAATACAAGGAGCTCTCGCAACCTAAAAGAATGTAAAGGGAAGATACAACCGAATAATCCTATTCAATTTCTCCAAAACCAGTGGCCATCCTCAACTGGAATAATTTTTTCGAGTTCGTACGTAACTATACGATGGCATTTCCAAGCAATATGGATCATCGTAGTGATACGGAGTGTTCTGGAGAAAAGAAAATGGAAGTAGGAGTAGCAGGGAGATATGTGACTTTGTCGTGAATCATGACAATCCAAATCCAAAGTATATACGAAGGTTCGGTTAATTTGATTCATGAGTTTTAATTTAAGGTAAGTCATGGGTCATTGTAACCAGAGAGAGAAGAAATACTCAACGTGCACTTTATCAAGATTAGATTGGTTTATCACTTTATCTAATCAAGATGGCTCCCACTGTATCCTCGAATTCTCTTTCAAACCCTAAAAGGAGAACTAGTCGGGATCATATACACCTTACAAGTTCGCTAACCGTTCAGCCAGAGCAATGTTGTCCCCGTGCTTTCGCACTGACCAAATTAAATATCCTTGTTTCCGGAGAGGCGTAATCTCGTCAACACTTTCTAGACACCTAATAGATTAGCTAGCTGTGAAGTGAAAATCTTCCGAGAAGGAATACCTACTCATCAGTAGGAATCAGGACCCAACTATTGTCGTGTGATAATCTTGACGGAGGCCGACCAAAATTACCACACTCTAGAAGATATGCGCAAACTTGGCAAGTTTTCCTTATGTTTGAAACTCCCGATATGGCTTTTGCCCCTAACCATTTATGACCTTGACAATGCCAACATATCATAAACCGCTAGTCAAGTTCGAACCGTCATTATCATGATTAACTTAGACCCACCCGCATAACCCTCGACAATACCAATATAGCTATGCGACTGTCCTAAATAATCGGAAACAAAGGTACAAACAAGCAATACTCAGCTACCGATCACTACGTCTTGACAATGCCAACATACATAGCACGAACACTAAGTAATACTTGTAGGAAATGACGGAGGGTTACGGCTGGTTTTTGGCGAAAAACCTTTAACGTAATGAACTTAATATCATTGAAGGAACTCGAGCGGCTTTGAAATAGAGTGGTTTAGGCTCCGCATTTAAAACTAGTAACATAAAATTTTGCTTAAGAACGAACTTCCCATGAAGCGATCAAGGCTCTTTCCTTATAGAATAAGGTGCAGCATATTCCTAACTGAATACCTCTATGCAAAGCAAAAGAATATGACTATGGTTTTGAAGAAAACCGAGTAGTTTTAAAAATTGGTTCCGACAACGTCATTTAGGTTTGTTTTCCTTGCATTAAACATATAACACAGTCCCAACATTACAAGTTTTTAAGCCACACCAGAAACAACCAAAATAGCATGCCTTTATATGCTATCCGCATTCACCACGGGGTCCCGGATTTTCACCGTAAGGTTACTTAACTTACGGCACGACAGGGACAGGGCTAGCACAGATGCAAAACATATAGAAGCATCTACTAAATATAATATATATCATCACAGGCATGTAATAGCATCACGGGCAGATAAAAACCATCACAGGCATGTGAACAACAATATGGAATATCAGATAAACTAGGAGCCCCGCGTTTCATTTGAGCAGCAAATAAAATGCGACGTTCCCCGGTCATGTGGATAGATCGTACAATATCGATCCTAGACCCCTATAAGTGCGGCAAGCCACTTGCCAATTCTAGAAACTGGGTAACTCGCCCTCAATAACATGAGTCGGACACCCGTCACTTTCTAAAATCCGGTAACTTAAGCACTCCTCCGCGGGTCGATCCTATAACCCCTATAAGTGCGGCGAGCAACCCGCTAATTCTAAAGCGAGACGGCCTGGTCTCAGCTCCATGAGATGGTCACCTGCTACACTGTAGAACCCGGCTACTCGAGCACTTCTCCTGGATTAATCCTAGTACAGAAAAGAAATATATATATATATACAACAGTGACATCGGCCGCATCCTGGTCGAGCCCCAATAAAAGAATATACATAATACGGAAACGGCGGCCACAAGTTGGAGCTCGTCCCGAACAAATGAATACAGCAAAATAAATCAAAACTGAACAAGCAAGCGCACGAGGGGTTATCCAACACGACAATCCGGCTAAACCATCACAGAAATATATATATCACAGAAACAAGTAACACAAGCAAGTGTGTAATCCCGTCTAATTGAACATGTAGCAATTAGATGTCATTTAACACATACAAACTACGGATCATAAACGATGTTAGAATTTCGACTGAAAACGGTCCCGAAATGCCCCAATGTGAAAACTACACAAACTGAAATCTGGGGCAAAAACAATACCACAAATCAAGTTTCTAACATTCCAAGCTACTGAAAAAATCCAGGGACTTTTAGCAAATTTTGCGTTGTCGTAACATCACAACCGGCGGCCAAAACATGGCCAAATTTCCTCGAATTTTGTGCAAAGTTTTATTTTCAAAAGACAAGTCTTCTGTAGTTGTCTAAAGAAACTTGAGCAATGTTTTAAAATGGACAGTGGCTTGGAATCGGAAACTAGTTACGGGAAAAAATTAGGTCTCGAAACTAAAACATCGTCTAAACTAGTTTTAGTGTTTGGTTAGGCTCTGATACCATAAAGTTCCTAGTGCCCTCGTCGCGGCAGCCGCGGCCAATGCGGAAAGAAAAAACAAAAATTATCAAAAGAGCACTAGACGCTAATACCTAGCGATCGTTTCAAACACTAAACTAGAATACTGCGCATGCAAGGTTCGGGATTACAACCTTTGATGCGTGTCCATCCAATCGTGGAAGACCCCTCCAAACTTCTCATAGGCCGTCGGAAACAAGCTTGCGAGGCGACCACCTTTCGAAGATGATCCACCCGAGGAAATCGATGCAAGCTCCAGCTTCACCTAGTAAAGCAACCGACGCTCCAAGATCGCTAAAAATGGATAGTAGGGATGTACAAATTTTCCACTATTATTTTCTCTCTAATATCTAAGCTCAAGAGAGCAATCAAGAAGGAGGAGAAGGTGAAGAGGCTTGCCATGGAAAAAATAAGCCAAGTGTTGTGCATATGAGAAATGAGAGAATGGCTTCATAAATTTTCAACCAACCAAAAAACATCACCCCTTCATTTGAAATAAACAAATGAAGTCATGCCTCTCTATATGATCTCAACCATGCTCAACGCCACTCTCACCTTCCACCTCATTTCCAAATGATTTTCTAAAAAGAATTCTTCTGGAACATATTCCATATAAATATGAATTACAACCCGGTATACGTACCGAAATACATATACGCGTATTCATATAAAAATACGAATAGCCAAAAGAGAGAAAATGAATAATGAACAATAATACTAGAATATATATGTATATACATACATATATATATACATACATATATATATATTATTAAATCAAAACTTGATTTAATAATCCGGCTTAATCATAAGCCGGCTAGTATTATCAATCGTCCGATTAAAATCTGTATAACATGTACACATTTAATCGGACACCTATATATACCAACATACATCATCTACATCATATCGCCTGAAATAGGAAAACCCTCAGTGTCGGGCTCTAAAGACTCGACAATACGCTGACAGTGAGTTACTGGATAAATCCATAACCACAAGCACGTCGGCGACACTAGCTGTACGTAACAACTACCCAGGTATATGCCGAAATGGAGGTTGACAATCAAGTCCGTCTGTATCCTACTAAGCCTTGATGTGGTAATTTCCGTACAGTCTGGTCTTTTCGTCTAGGAGTATCGCTACCGGGTTTAGGAGGTGGATAACGTCGGACCATTAATAGCCCAATAAGTCGTGTCGGAGTCAAGCTCATCACCAAACGAGAAACTATTGAACTCCTATCAGTAAATCTTATCCACTGTTGTCACGGATTTAAGGTGATGGCCAACCAAACACAGCTCGACATCAACTCTTAATACCAGGAGAGACGAATCCCTGACAATCGCTTACTGCCTCCATGTGACTCGGAATTGTACCCAACTAAAATCTGTTTGCACGCCTCCTTTAGGCCATGGTATGGTGGTAATCAAAGTACAGTGGGAACTCACACGATACAAATGACGATCTCAGATCAAAAGACTAATTTGTACTCATGCCACTAGAAAACTTCCATCTAACGATAGATATGATACTATCTAGAAGTTCTCGACGAGTCCGTCCGGTATACTCACCTTCAGTGAACACCTGTATACTATCTTAGGTGACACAACACCAATGGTTTATGAAACCGGCCACCGCCCCTCATCGGGGTTTCAAAACGTATGCACTAGTCTAATCCGGAATATCGATACCCAGTCTCGATATTCCCTCGACTAGGGACATTTAAGGATGTGCTTATAGACTACCCAGCTCTCACGTATATGATCGACATCATAATGCTGGTGGTCAAGCAAAAATCCTACGGGATTTATCATTATGTATTAGCGATACATAATAACAAGTAAAACGTATACACATCAATGACAAAGACAAACCAGATAGCATAGTATATCATCTCGAGTAAGACTGTTCTACCTGTATATGTTCTCCTTCAATTATCATAATTACCTACCTGCAATTACAATAATTGCCTTGAGGGCACTATATTCAACACTTTGATCACGGTTCTAACCGCTGCGGCTAAAAAATGGTGGGCCCCACAACGCACTGAAGATAAAACTCCAAAATCCCATCCCATTTTTCCCCAATCATTCCCCCCAAATTTTTCACCAAGCGCCAAAAATCTGCCTCTCCCGCCGCCGGAGCTGCCTGCCGTCGCCGCTGTGGCCTTCCCCTTCAAAGCCCCTGTCTTGCTGGTCGAGCTCGTCGTCGAAATCCCAGACCCGATCGAACTCGTCATCGCCGTCGTCGAAGCTAGGTCGTCGTCGAAACTCGCCGTCGTCGTCTAGAGGTAAGTAAAATTGATCAAGATTAGGGTAATTTTAAAAAAAATTGGTTTAATTTTAATTTTAATTTTAATTTCTACCCTAGGCGCACCGTCGTCGAATCTGATCGAAGCCTTAGGTCGTCGCCGTCGTCGTCGAAGATCGTCGTAGTCAAGTGGTAAATTTTATTTTTTTGGCTTAAATTTTTATTTTTGCAGAATACCTAGATTTTTTCTTTTTATTTGCTGCTACTGTTGTTGCTGATGATGTTGTTATTGTTGATGTTATTGTTAGTGTTGTTGTAGTTGTTGATGTTGGTGATGTTGTTGGTGTTCGGATAGAGTTAGGGTTTGGGTTGAGTTAAGGATAGGGATAAGCTTAGGGTTAGGGATTGAGTTAGGGTTGGGCTTGGTGTTGGGATTAATTAGGGTTAGGGGGTAGGGTTAAGGATAGTTTAGGGTTTTTGGTTAGGGTTAGTGTTAGGATAATTTAGTGAATTTTTGTACGTAATTTAGTGAAAAGCAACAATAGTTAAGAGTATTTCCGTTGAAAAACAACAATAGTTAACGGTATTTTAGAGTAAATAAATAACATTGAGCAAATGGGGGTTTTTTATTAAAAAAATTTAATGATAGTTCAGTGAAAACAACAAACTTTAAGGGGGGTTTAGTGAAATTTACAGTAATTTAGTTAATTTACTGACATGAATCGTTTAGTTGAATTTTTAAGGTAGTAGTGAAAAACAATAGTTAAGGGTGTTTTAGTGAAATGCTAAGTAATTTAGTTAATTTTGTGAAAAACCAAAAATAGTTAAGAATATTTTAGTGTAATTTAGTAAAATGGAAGAAATAGGTTGCTTAGTGGTGTGCATATATATGTGTGCATGTGTGCATACACACACATACACACAAACATGCGCACACAAAAACGCGCGCGTGCGCACTCACACACACAGACACACCCTAACCCCAAACCTAAATCTAAAATCTTAAACTCGATTAAGAAAATCCTTAACTTCAAAAAACTATGCTCTAAACCAAAAACCTCAAAATCTTGAAATTGAAACGTAAAACCATTCCAAATTAAATCTTAAAGTGTATGACACTCGATGATAATATGAAATTTCCATATTCTCATCGATAATCATATGCGAAAATCAAAACGTGACTTGGTTCCCGTCTATCGGTTAACATACGTGTGATGTTCGTCATGACATAAAACCATACGAAAATTGTTAAATATCGGACGGTATCGTTCGGTTTCTAACAACCGCCACGCAATCTATATGACAAGAATTAATATTCAATCGTATGATACCCAATAGATTTGTCCCGTGTGGACAACTTAGGAATGTATAAAGTAGACACCAGCATTCACTTGTGTTTTTCATTCGTTTCGAGATATTTCGTCGGTACCTTTCAGCTGGTTCTCTGTGTACAACGATGATTAGATGCTCATTTTAATGCTATTTGACAGCATTAAAACGATTTTTTTTATTACAATGTACTCGGAGAACAGTGGGGAGGTGCTGCCGAAATTTTCTCAAAACGGGTGAAAACAAAAATGAATGGGTATATGCTTTATACATTCTTAATGGGATAGGTGCCTTACTCCCGACAGCCGCTACCTTCAACGTCCAATATAGAACATTTAATATTATCATCTTTCTTGGAAGAAAAATCCAACTCCCTATCTATGAGCTTTTGCTCTCGGTCCTTGATGATCTTTATAGCTAAATCGTCGATTGAAACTTAAATTAACCAAATCGTCAATTAAACCTAGCACCAACGCTTCTTAGTATCCCGTCCATCGCGTATCTATCAAGAAATCTTAACCCGATGCGTCTTGTCTATAAGAACCTTATTTCGTCCGGACTGTTCCAGTATGGCATTCTTGTACTTCCACGATAAGAGTTGGATGTACGTCGATACTCCTCGAGAGTCAACCACTTTTTCGTTGACGGTATTAGCTTTTTCACCGGTTTTGCCTACGCATGTCTTGGGTTACCGAAAAAGCACGAAATTTATTGTCCTTAGTCTAAGTGTATGAACAAGTGATTTCTTAAGAAGTCAGAACTTAAGTTACACATCGTGAGATACGGTTTCGTTAGAGATTACACTACGTAGGAACTTCACAGAGAAAAAATCGTAACGGGAGACGAGGCATGGGTGCAAGAAACGGAAAACGAACTCATCGAAACGGAAACCGCAGAGTGGTAAGAAATAGTAGAAAAAGATGAGGAAGAGGAATAGCAGTTTGAAGAAGACGAAACCGTCGAAGAAGATGATATTGTATTCGTGGCGATCAATGACATGGATGAGCTTATAATTGCCGCTGGACTTCTTTATAATACGGAAAGCACTGGACCCTCGTTATTAGAGAAGTAAAGGGCTGACACTAGGGTCCCGCTATATCCAAATTGCAAAAGGTTTTCAAAACTGTCATTTTTTGTATGTCTTTTTCAGATCAAGTGCAAGAATAGATGGAGTGACCGGTCTTTCACCGATCTCCTAGCATTGCTGAAGGAAACTTTCCCGACGAAAATGAAATGCCACCGAGCTGGTACGAGGCGTAAAAGATAATCACAAACATCGGCCCTAAAGTATCATAAGATACATGCATGTGAGAATGATTGTGTTTTGTTCCGAAATGAACACGCCGCACTCAGAAGCTGTCCCGTATACGGGACAAACCGATCCAAGCCTAAGAAAGACTTTCAGTCGAGTGATGTGCCCGTGAATATTTTTCGTCATTTTCCATTAATACCAAGACTGGAACGGTTATTTATGTGTAAGATGGTGTCCGAAATGCATCGACACCATAAACCGCCTCGTAAAGAAGGGGAAAATGAATCATCCCAGAGATTCGATATCGTGAAATATTTTAAATGAAAAAAAAACTTCATTCAGTGCAGACCCTCATAACGTGAGACTGGGAATTACAAGCGACGGTTTTAGTCCATTTAGGATGATTCGCGACAGACGTACTCACAGTACTTGGCCCGTTGTGGTGACTATATACAACCTGCCGCCATGGAGAGCTATGACACAGTCTTGTTTTACGTTGGCGCTTTTAATCGACGGTCTCTCATCTCTTTGGAAAAATATCGACGTATACCTTCAACTATTGATCGATGAGTTAAAATTGATGTTGGAACCTGGCGTGAGAACCTATAACGCAGTTGGTAAACAAATTTTTTGAGATGCGGGCTGCTTTGTTGTGGAATATTAATGATTTTCCTGTGTACGGCATGCCGTCGGGGTGGACAACTCAAAGTAAGCTTGTGTGCCCCAATTGTCATATTCATACAAGCGCCGTACGTATGAAGTTTAGCGTGAAAGAGTCGTTTATGGGTCACCGACGTTTCTTGTCTATAACTCACAGATTCAGAAAGAATAAAGGATTGTTCAACAGTAAGACGAAAACCGATAGACTCCTAAACCATTGTCCGGTAACGACATATTGCAACAATGGAGAGGTTATCAGAACATCACATTCGGAAAGAAACAAAACAAAGATGCAATGCCATGCCCAACCGGTTGGAAGAAGCTAAGTGGTTTATTTCAACTTCTGTACCGGTCCGATCTACCACTACCCCACAATTTAGATGTTATACATATCAATAAGGGTGTCTCTGAACACGTCATCAATTTTCTGCTGTGTAAGGATGGAAAAACGAAGGACAAGCTCAACGCCCGTCGTGATTTGACGGATTTGGATGGTCTGTCCATTAAAGAAGAATTGCATTCTCGGCCAATGGCTGGCAAACCAGGTTATTACGAAATCCTACCGGCTATCTACAACCTGGACAAACAGGATAAGCGGTGGTTATTGCGGGTGTTGAAAGAATTGAAAGTCCCCGATAGTTTCTCATCAAACATTTCCAAATAGATACAAATAGAAAATGGAAAAAATCGTAAGACTCAAGAGCCACGACTACCGCATATTGATACAACATCTTCCTTTATGCCTGAGAGCATCGGTAAAATCTGAAATTGGTCTCGTTCTTAACGACTTTTGCACGTATTTTCACTAATTGTGTTCTAAAAAAGTGGACGTCAATAAGATAGCAGAGCTCGAAAAAGATATCCTTTTGATCCTCTACAAGCTCGAAACTATCTTTCCACCTTCCTTTTTCGACATTATTGTTCACATGTCCGTTCATTTGGCAACCGAGGTCAAGATTGGCAGTCCGGTGCATTATCGTTGGATGTATCCCATCGAGAGATATGAAAATGTTTATTATTAATCATTTAAATTGCAAAACATTATCGTGGATTATTAATATCTATTATTTTCAACAGATATCTATTAACTTAAAAAAATAAATATCCCGGTTCGATTGCGGAAGCTTATCTTTTGGAAGAAGTCACGTCTTTCTGTGCTCGTTTCCTGAACGACAATGTCAGGACGAAGCTGAACAAACTGTCGCAAGTTCCTGACGGTCCAATTGGAGCAGGAATGTTAAAACCATGTCTTACGATCTCATTGGCGGTTAATATACGTTCATCTTGGTAAATAACGAATGTTTTGCTAAATATGCAGAGTAAGTTTTTCTAATTTCATCCATTTAAACTGTTTGAAATAAAGTATAATCTAACTGATATAGCTGTAAATTAACGAACAGAGCGCACAAAACTATACTCGGGAGATCGAATCCGAGAACGTGGTCGGATGACAGAATCGAAGAACAGAGACGTACTTTCGTCGCTTTGTGTAGAGAAAAAGTCGACAAACAAATGAATCGTGGTGAGCAGATTGATTGAGAAGTTCAGGACCTTCTAATCGGTCTATCGATTGCAGCTACGTTTTACAACGGGTATGGGGTTTCCGACTACAAATTTGAGATCGAAAGGACAGAACGCATTGGAGCTACGCAAAATAACGGCATTGCAACCTCCGACTAAGAGGAAATCCCTACTGCAGTGTTCTTGAGCAGATTATAGCATTCTCGTACATGCATAAGGATGCCCCTTTTTTTAAATTCCAATGCAGATGGTACGATACCAAGTCTGAATGGGGTATGAAGATCGATGAGTACAAACTCACTTCAGTAAACACCAAACGGATAGCATACAAATACGATAACTTTATCTTTCCATCAAAGGCAACACAAATACATTATTCTCGGGACCTGAAGAAGACTGACTGGAGTGTTGTTTGTCGTTGGAAACCAAGAGATCGTTATAATATGCCGACGTTGGGTGGCTCTAAAGATGAGAGTGACGAGGAAGAGGCGACAACACGTCGCAGTCCTTCTATTGAACATACCAACAATCCAAACTATTCCGCGCCATCCATCAATACGTTAGTAAGACGTGACATCAGCCAAATGATTGTCATAAATCAAAATTTCGATAATCCACCCAACGAATCTTCTCAGCTAATGCACCGAACAGACGTGCTAGGTAATGAAATTGAACTAAATGTTTTAAACTGCATAATGATTATAAGTAAATTTTTAATATTTAAATAAATATGTAGGGTCTGATGGGAGGCTGTGGATCCGGCTCTAGACATCATAAAAAACGACATCTAGACAAGATTGGCGGGATGTCAGTAGCTGCAGCGGTGGCAGTGCTATCCCTACCCGCGCCCCCGTACCGACGCCCCCGTACCGGCGCCCATCCTACAGGACCCTCACCACCCGGAGCAGCTGTAGCGCCACGGGACCCGCTGCCTATCCCTATTAGCTAGGTAGAAGATCCTCATACCCCAGTCACTCCTCCTGCACATGGTATATAGTTATTTATTCATATTTTAGTTTTCTATTAAAATAATTCTATCAAATTATCTAACAGTTTACTGTTTGCAGTCATGCATGGTACTGACGGGATGTGATCTGGTGTCAGTTCAAGCGCCACACCAGGAACGTCAGGTATAATCGTTATTGCGTAAAGCTTTTAAATAACGATTGTAATTTAAATTTGTTAAATGCTATATACATACTCTGAATATTATAATAGTGTCTGTATATCTATCTTTTTGCAGGCTCCACTAGTGTTAGGCCAAAAGGTCCTACTGGGCCCTCCTCCAGGCCAGCCCTAGGCGCTACTCCATGGACGCTGGAGTGGACCGCGTCATGTGTGCCAGTTGGTGATTACTCGACCAAGTAAGGGATTGAATGGGAGTGGAGATCCGTACCTACTATAGGTACCCGCTCCATATTAGGTGGAGCTCACGTCAGACCGACTATTGTTCAGCAGTTTTTTGTAACAGCCATGGTATCACATACCCATTTATACATATAAATTTAATCGTCGTTATATATATATATATATATATATATATATATTATTTATTTAATTTTTTGTAATTTCAGACCCAGGGACATACAGATTCATCGGCGTCATCAACAAAGATGGCGTTCCTACGTTGTTCGATGCACAGCGGCCTATAAATTGAGTCGTATCCGAGTGTCAGGCTATCAAGAGAAGACGCCGATATGAAGTAAGTTAGTATCATTACATTCCTGAGCCGCGGCGGCTGAGGAGCGGGAGGCGATGATGGAGGCCATTTTTCGGGATGTCCCGTATTACGAGCACGATGATCGGTAGCAATGTAACAGCTGCTGGTCACGTATTACGAGCACGATGATGTTCAGGTATAAATTTAACTTTTAAGATTATAATAATATAACATGAAATCATATTATGTGGTATAAAATATTATCTAATTTATATTTGCAAGGCGGCGGCGGTTCGCAACAGGGAGAACCGGAACAACGGCGTCAGAGAACACGCTATCCCGATCCAAGGAAAGCGATCGCAGGCTAGCGCTCAGCACCAGCTCGTAAGTATTACGAGCACAATGATGTTCAGATATAAATTTAACTTTTAATATTATAATAATATAATATGAAATCATATTCTGTGGTATAAAATATTATCTACTTTATATTTGCAAGGTGGCGGCAGTTCGCAATAGGGAGAACCGGAACAATGTTGGTATCAGAGAACACGCTATCCCGATCCAAGGGAAGCGGTCACAGGCTAGGACTCAGCACCAGCTCGTAAGTATTTCGACGTCTAAGAATATATGTTTTCTTTGTCGAAAATTACTTATTGAAATAAATCCTAATTTTATCACAGAAAAAGAAAGACCCGCCAACTACATTGCTACCAGGGGATGTTTCACGTTACACAGGGACACGGTCGAGTACGTGGTAAGTTTCATATAATCAAGTCAATACTTTATTTAAGTTAACACGTTTATATATATATATATATATATATTCTTCACAGACCCAGGACTTGGCTCCGACAACTCGATTACCGCCATTGTCTCTATTCTAGCTTCGATATGCGGCAGGCATCACGGTGGCTATGAGCGCAGGGTTGGTCTCATGACCCACCGACACTTTGCGAGGAGTTTGTCCGTCCACGAGTACGTTGTGGCCCAGATGCGGTTAGATGTGACCGCTACGTCGCAGGAGGAGATTCATCGACTCAAGATCGGGTAGAGGAGCAGAATATGCGGATGGATACACTTGAGGCGCAGATCGAAGAGCTGAGGGGGTCGTACGCGGAGGCCATCAAGCAGGCCATACGAGACAAGTTTGGTTGTATGTTCAGGTCACGGGACGATGGAGCTGGATCGTCCCAACAACCATAGATTATTGATTTTTTGATACAAACATTTGATTTGTTGATAAACATTTGTTTTATTGGTTTATTGATTATAGAGTTTGGTGTATATATTTTGTTTATAATTGCGTTTGATTCTAATCATATTACTTCTTGATTGTTATAATTGCGTGAGATTTGATCATATTATTATTATCTATCGCTGGTTGTAATTGAAAGTAGTGCGCGTAGGGCATGTAGATTTATGATTTTAAAAAATTGATGATATTATATGGTCACGGCTGTAACCGTGACCAAATATTATATGGTCACAGTTACCTGCTAGTAGCAAGTATCCTTCAATATGGTTTCCCCTTTATGGTCATGGTTTAAACCGTGACCATAGGATCTATATGGTCACGGTTACCTACTATAGCAGGTATCCTACATTACGGTTTAATTTTTTGGTCACGGTTTAAACCATGACCATAGGATATATATAGTCACGGTTTAAATCGTGGCCATAAATTGGTCACTGTTATAACCGTGACCATATATATGGACCCCACACAGATTTGATGTAATTTTTTGAACCTTTTTTGGTAATACCACATATATGGTCGCGATCTTAACCGTGACAATAAAAAGATATGGTCACGGTTTAAGACGTGACTAAGTTTCTCGTGACGGGTTTTAGGCAGCGGGTGTGTCACGGTTTTAAGCGCGGCCATAAGTATGTTTGGTCACGGTTATTACCGTGACCAAATCCATACTTTGTAGTAGTGTAGATAGGAATTCAAAATGGGCAGATAAAGTATTGCTCAAAACAAATTTGAAAATTAATCAGCAACCAGTCCCAATGCATTATGTTCAATTCAATTCGTCTAACCTTCCTCATGTGAGATTTTATTCAAACGTTCATCAACAATCACATATATGCACTTACAAATTAATATTTCTAACCATTCGCTAGTAAAACTAACATTAAAATGGCTAATTTGCACAATTTGTTTTTCACGCCGAAAAACTGAGATCCCATAAAACTCCACTTTTGTGTGCAATGCTTGTAGAGAAATGAAATAATACTGACCAAAAAAATCACAGATTCACTACGCAGCAAATTCCAAATCAATAAAGAAATTCACTAATTAAACCCACAATATACCAAATAAATTCAAAAAAGAAAATTAATGGAAAAAGAAAAATACTTACAGAATCGACAACAGCATCATAGAACCTGAGTTCGCAGTGCCCAAACCTGCAAGCAACTGTCGCCGCCATCCCTTCGACGACCTTCCCGCACTCTCGGTCCTGCAATTGGACCGATCCCCTGCGAAACCTACCCCCGAACCCCTCCAGTTTCGCCTCGCTCTCGAACTCGTCGGCCCTGAATCGCTCGTCCCAGCTCTCGGGGAAGTTGGTGTAAGTGATCCGAAGCACCTCCCCCTCCTCCTCCGCGATCACCACGGCGCCGTACCAAGCATCGTCGGATGGGCACCGGAAGTCAATGATCTCCGGCGATGATCTCCGGCGGCGGCGTTTTGGCGCCATTCCTTTGATTGAAAATTGAGATGAAAAGAATACGAAAGGACACTTGCTGTTGATTGGACGTGAGGTATCTGAAAGGTCTTTATATCATATGGTCTTTTATTACGGGAATGCTACTGAGAGCGAGGGCTTTGAATTTCGTCCTTTCGTGTAATTATCAGTTTCAGACTATCGAGAAAAAAAATTCCCTGCTTAAAGCCTAAATAGTCAAAAATCCCTCTAACCATTCAAAACTTGTATGAAAACCGCTAGTATTTTCAAAATAGTGGGAAAAGACTTACTATTCCAAAACTTTATGAGAAACCCCCAAAGCTGTATTTGATTCAGTTTTGCCAACAATATCAAGATGAAGTTTCAATTTCCCTTCTCCTCAACAAATTCATCTCCTTTCCTTTTCTGGCTTGCGCACACTCTCTCTCTCTCCCCTCCTCCTCTCCACTCGCGACCTCCGTCGGGGTCTAGAAACGTATACACCAGTCTACTCCGGAATATCGATGCCCTGTCTCGATACTCCCATGACTAGGGACACTTTAAGGATGTGCTTATCGACTACTCAACTCCCACAAGTATGATCGTCATCACAACGCAGGTAGTCAAGTAATGATCCTACGGGCTTTATCAACATGTATAAAAGATACGTAATAACAAGTAAAACATATACACATGTTAAGATAAAGACAATCCAGATAGCATACTATCATATCGAGCAAGATTGTCATGTACATACATATGTCCAAGTATCCACATGTATATACATATACAATAATGGCCTCTAGAGCATACATATCTACCAACCTTTCCTACGATGGCGGCCTCATCGCCACCCTCTCCTCTCCCGTCTCGATCGCCTTTTAATTAACGAACGTATTCTATAATATGACATGCGAGATTTATTGTGATTTAATTCATGTATTCCTCATACAGATAGTATTAGACATTTCCATCATCATAACCATGCAAAAGAAAAAGGACATACCATTTAACACGTTTCAAAAAAAACATGAAGACAAGGTATTTAACCTAGGTAATAGTGTATCATATTCTTATACATGTTATTAAACATAGGGACCAGGGTACAACAAGAATTAGCATGAATGGCGACATGACAAGAGAAGGACGATTCAACAAGGGGAAGAAAAAAAAGTGGACTTAATTGCACTAGCCGGTATTGTCATTGGGCTTGTCGATCCACCGATAGCCTCGCGTTACTAGTGAGACTTTTTGAGAGAGTGTTTCCGCGTTCTTCTTTGAGAGACTCTAGGTGAAGAGGGAGAAAGGAGAGAGTGGAAATTTGTTCACGTTCCTGGTGCTCTGGCCGCTAACCGCGGCCATTGCAGAACGAAAAACTTTAACTTTTAAAAACTTGGCGCTAAAAATGACTACCTGGAATCTAACCAAACATTAAATTAGTAAACATAAGAGTTCTAGCTACTCTACAAAGAGAGTTGTACCGAATGATCCGTGTCCTTCGGCCTTCTACCCTCTTCCTTAACTTCTTGGGGTCTCCGTGATCGAGCTTGACTGCCGATCTTCCTCCGTCGAAGATGATCCACCCGATGGATGTAATTCATGGCTCTAGCTCCACACAAAAAACTAGTGAAGCAACTAAAGACTTTAGGTTGCTAATCTAGAGCGTCTAATGATGTAGTGTGTTGTTCTATTAATTTTTCTACCTCTGTCACGACCCGAAATTGGCACGTGACCGGCACTTGAATCACGTGAAGTCTATTGGACCCCACCGTAATCTAAGTAAACCAAAAGTCCAGAAATCTAAACCTTTTTAGGAAAATAATGGAGGTGCAATTTTTGAAATAAAGATATAATGGATTCAAATTATTCTTTAAAAGTATAAATAATGTTATATGAAAATACTGGTGAGTCGTATACTATTGTTGAAAACATTTTTGTCATTTGAAATTTGGGCAGCACCTCCTTTGTAAATTTTAATCCAAAACCAATACATAACAATAATATAGGCATCTCAAGCGGGAGCTAGCTCTTCGCCAATTGGCGGAATCACAACCATGCAAATAAGAATATATGACGCCCAAGAAGAATATCAACAACAGAAAAGAATAGAGAAAACCAAAACACTATCAAAACCAAGATAGGAATATATACAAGTCTCGACTCAAAATACAAAGAATATACAAACCGGTCTCTAGGTCTACCAAATATACATAGTCTGGTTGATGGAGCTTTTAACTAGATACAAATGAATAATAAATGCATACAAGATTGGTTACTCTATGTACTGTAACCCACATACCAATTCAAATCATCCAGAAAGGAGCAATGTGCCAGCAAGCCGCTACTGAATCTGAGCGGTCAATCCTGCAAGAAAACTGTGGCACAACGGGGGTGAGTTGCCAACTCGTGAGTAGAAGATATCAGCAGGTAGAAATCGAATGTATGACAATTTCCTAGGTCATACAGTAATATAATAATATAATACCGGGTGGTAACATGGATAATCATGTATACATAAGTATAATAATAATAAAATTATCGTGCCCGTGTCATAATATGGTACCATGTCATCTGTATTATATATATGTATATATGTGTATAATCCAACGTGTGTCCATCAACGACACATCAAATCATCATAAAAACTTGAGTGCCCAGCATCGACACTCGAAAATATTATAAAACCCATGTCCAACATCGACACGTAAATCCTCATATCTCAGGCGTCGTTTCATCGGATCGGCCATCATATCCATCTATCTCAATCGCTCCAGTCGGTATCCTCCGAATATCCGCCAAGTCCAATAATATCACCGGTAGGTAGTGTTCCTCTCCTGGGCACAACACCTTTCTATACGATCTTCTTGCCCCGAGACACCGTACCGGGTCCACCATATATCCCCAGAAGGTGACTCCACACTCCTCAAATCGGGTAATCATTATAGCTCAGTATCGAGAAAACTCATGGTGGACATCAAAATATCATATCAAGAGAAACCGCGTTTTTAAAACAATCATAAGACTTTAAAAATGTATCTGCGGTTCTCAAATTCAGAAATCTCATAAAAACAGAATCTCATATGCATGTAACCACGAAGGAACAGTACTGCAAGGTATAGCCGATGTTTTCATATAAGCATGTCTTGTAACTGTAAGTCTACGGTAGCGCCCCGGCCGTCTTTCCGAGGCCAAAATGCGGAAACGAAAACTTTTCTTGACTTGAAAACCGGCGCTATCGTATGCTTAAAACCCGGATCGAACCATTAACCTACAACTAGCTATTTAGAGAAGGGATAGAATGCTATACCGATCGATCTGTGTCCTTCGGTTTTTGGCCACCATCCCAAGCACCCCGCGGCAACTCCGGTCTCGATCTCCTCGTCGGAAAGAGCACCACATCTACGAGTCTTTTTACGGGCTCCGCTTCATCCGAAGCAACTCGGGCACGAAGTGTGCTAGCCGACGTGTCCAAGGTGTTGTAGAGAATGTTTGTGATCACTTTGTTTCTTGCATCCATAGCTTGGATGGAGGTTAGAGATGTTGTCATTGATGGAGATAAAGAGCTTGAGGAGAAAGAGGAAGAAGAAAATGTTTCTCTTTTTCTTTCTTTTGTGATGTTGGAATGATAATATGAGAGAGAGAGAGAGGAAATAATACAAGAGCTCACCACACTAACATGGCTGCCCCTCTCTCTCCTCTTATCAATTCAATACATTAAATCAATCATAAAATGTGACATTTGCACAAATAATGATACCATGAGTCACTAGATTGCATATGCTGCATTTAATGCACCTCATGATGAATTCTAGCTCATTATTTCCACCATCCAAACATTAATCCAAATGTTTGGTCCAACAAAAAGATCCGGCAACATCTAAAGTAAACTCGTGACGGATCACAAGGATACCCCTCACCTGTATATACATACCTGCATCCGCATTCCGACTGAATGCGAATGCGATGAGACTAAAGTAATCCAACAAATCTAATACTAGGATCCGACTTAAACCAAAGCCCACTAGTATGATCCGTCCGATCATGATCCGTGCAATACCGCACGCATATGATCGAACCCTGCCATATATCATACGGCCTCTACAACGTTTCGCCCGAAACTTGAGAAACTGTCTGTGGGGGACTCTAAAGACTCGTCAATACATTGGTTGTGGATTTAACCACTAGCACGTCAGAGGTACTAGCCGTACGTAACGGACTACCAGGTATTGACCAAAAGGGAGGTCGATGAGCGAACTCATCCTGACACCCTACTGAGCCTGTCAGTGACAATATCCGTACAGTCCGGTCCGTTCGTCTATGAGCATCGCATGTCGGGCCTAGGGGGTTGGTAAAAGTCAGACCCCCAAAAGCGGTACAAGTCGTGTCGGAGTGTAGCCCAGAACACCCTGAGATACTACTGGAATACCTACCAGTAAATCTCCTGCCTTGGCCAAGGACTTCGTGTAATGGCTCTCCTAGATACAGCGTGACCTCACCCCCAATACCGGGAGAGACGAACCCCTGCCGATCTGCTCACTGCCTCCATGTGGCTCGGGACTGTACCCAACTAAAACCTGTTTGCATGACTCCTTTGAGCCGTGGTAGGGTAGTAATCAAAGCACAGTGGGAACTCACACGAGACAAATGACGATCTCAGGTCGATGAACTAACCTGTACACATGTCACCAGGGAACTGCTATCTGACGCTAGGTATAATACCAACTAGCATGTTCCCGGCGAGTCATGTCCGGTGTACTCATAACCTTATGAGCACCTATATACATCTTAGGTGATCCAACTGACACCAATGGCTTGTGAGACCGGCCACCGCCCCTCGTTGGGGTCTCGACTGTATACACTAGTCTACTAATGGAGTATCGATGCCCAGTCTCGAAACTCCCACGAATAGGGACCTTTTAAGGATGTGCTTATAGACCCCAGCTCCCACGTATATGATCGCCATCATACTGCTGGTCGTCAAGAAAGAATCCTAAGGGCTCTATCAACGTGTAATAGCGACCTGTAAGGTCACCTAAAGCAGTACACGATGATAAAGACAAACCATGGTAGCATACTATTCTCCATCAACGTGTAATAGTGAACGACAATGTCACCTAAAACATGTACACGATGATAGAGACAAACCAGATAGTATACAATCATCCTAACTAAGATTATCCTACCGGCATAGGTCATCCCTCAATCATTGCAATCACGTGCCTGTGATCCAATAATTGACTCTGAGGGCACTATATCCAACAATCTCCCACTTTCACTCAAGGCTAATTATTGCGATGTCGCATACTCACAACACGTGTGATACCGAATACCCAACTCCTCTACTAATCAGTCTCACAAAGCCCGTTTGCGAAACTATTGCGTTCGAGGAATAGCCTCAGCTAGTAGATCCGCCCTGATGTTTCTTTCTATGTCTCTCTTTATCTCAAGTTCGCGGAGAAATCCATCTCCTGAAATGAGCAATACCTGTCTTAGAATATGTCTGGATATCTGATGGGACCTAGTTCATAAATGAACTCCAAATCCAAACTTCTTAGACTGTATCAACAACTGAACTTAATCAGTATCCTGCGCCATGCCTCCCTCAGTATTCTCTTGGACCACCTGTCCAAAATACCGTCCCTCGTCAGAGGGAAAACTATAACTCTGGCAGCCACTCTGTCATCCAGGTCACCTTGGAAGCCTGGAATGATAACTGTCCCCCGATAGAGGCTGTCGTTATCATATCCCTAGAACATCTACTTATGTTCTAAAACTGCTTCCGAACGTTTCTCCAGGATAGGATTAATACTAACTTACTGCATCTCGTGCAAAAACAACATCCGGTGTGGTACTTGACATCTCATGATCAACTCAATTGCCTAAGCAAGTGGTCTGCCAATCATGCACATCCCTCTCCCTTTTAGTCTGTAAGACGCCTTTAGAGAGGGTGACTCCATCACCTGCAGGTACACTACCGTGCCAGGAGTCGTCCATTCTAAAACACCTTTAGAATGCTGTCTAAGTACCCAGATTGGGATACTACCCAAATCCAGATCTAAAACCATAGATCTAGTAACCAGAATGTCTGATATAATATCCAATTCCTATGTGGAGAAACCACTGTGTGACAACCAAAGTACAACCGATCGTAGTATAGGAATATCACTTTCTACTCCGTGTATGTCATCCAAATACCAGGACATCACACCCTACTACCTTCTTAACAGATCCATCCCCTATTCTGATGAAGTCAAACCTATGACTGTCACATCAGAAATAGATGATCTATCTCCGCTATATCTGCTTTAGTCCATAAATAGACACAAGTGTAAGTCGATGTGCAACACCCCACGAGTTGCGGGGAGGCGTAAATTTGAAAAACGGTCTTGTTCTTTAAGCATACATCGACTAACCGAAGATCTTTACTAAACGATAATTAACAACAACCATAGAAGTTCTTAGCTACTATGTAAAGAGATTATACCTAGTGAATCGTGTCCTTCTTCTTTTCGATCTCTACGTCCTCCTCGGTCTCCTTCCCGTGATAGATGATCCACCCGAGAACCCTAATCCAAGCTTCACCTCCAAACTTGAGGTAACTAAGTTTCTATAGTTGATAATCAAAGGAACTTAGGTGATATAGAGTTAGGTTATGGATTATTTAGTCTATTCTAATCCTTGATCTCAACTCATGAGTGGTAGGATTAGAGTTTGAAGAGAGAGTGAGCTTGAGGAGAGAGAAGGTGAAGATGATAATGATAATGATATTGTTTCTCACTTGAATATATGAAGCATAATGAATAAACAAATATATGAATAAATGTGATTATTCATCATGCTAGATTAATTCAATATGAGTGATTCACTATGTGAGTCATTAAGCATTTAATAATGCATTAATGACATGATGAATCACACAAAATGAGTCACAATATCATTTAATGATAATGCCACCTAAACCCTCAAGTCACCATGGTTCTAGAAGCTTCCCGTAAAATTACGAGAATGCCCCTCCTATCCGTGAAAACACGGAAAAACTTTAGACTGTATAAATCCAATAACCTGATACTAGAATCTGGCTTAAACCAAAGCCGGCTAGTAAAAACTGTTCGAATGTCGTACGTGCGTTTAAACACGTATGCGTCCGAACCCTTTGTCGTAAAACCATACGACCTCTATATCGTTTCGTCTGGAATTGGGAAATCTCTGTGTGGGACTCTAAATACTCGACTACTATGCTGGCAGTGGGTTTAACCACAGACCGCAAGCGGCACTAGCTGTACGTAACGGTCCCCAGATAGATGTCGATAAGAAAACCGATGAGGAAACCCATCCGAACTCCTACTGAGCCTGTCCGTGACAATATCCGCGCAGTCCGGTCTGTTCGTCTAAGAGTATCGCATGTATGGTCTAGGAGGGTGGTGAACATCAGACCCCTAATAACCGTACAAGTCGTGCCGGCATGGCTCAAGACCATCCGAGAATCTACTGATCAGTCCATCAGTAATTCTCAATCAGCCATGGCCAGGGACTTATGGTAATGACCAACCGATCACAGTGCGATATCAACTCCCTAGACCGGGAGAAACAAATCCCTAACAGTCACTCACTGCCTCCACGTGGCTCAGGACTGTGCCCAACTAAAACCTGTTTGCACGCCTCCTTTGAGCCGTGGTAGGGTAATAATCAAAGCACAGTGGGAACTCACACGAGACAAATGACGACTTTAAGTCAACAGAATATCTGCACACATGTCACCTGAGAGCTGCTATCTGACGTTAGGTATAATACCATCCAGTCAGTTCTCGGCGAGTCCTGTCCGGTGTACTCACATGAAGTGAGCATCTGTATACAATCGTAGGTGCACATCACCAATGGCTGCGGGACCAATCCATCGCCCCTTGTCAGGGTCTAGATATGTATACACTGGTCTACTCTGGAGCATCGATGCCCAGTCTCGATACTCCTGAGACCAGGGACATTTAAGGATGTGCCTATTGACTATCCAGCTCCCATAAGTATGACTGCCATCACAACGCCGGTAGTCAGGCAAAACACCTTATGGGCTTTATCAACATGTTTATAAATACAAAGTAAAATATATCACACGTTTAAGATAAAGACAAACCAAATAGCGTACTATCATTAGCAAGATTGTCATGTACATACATATCCCTAACTGTCTATACAATGAAGGCCTCTAGGGCATATATATATCCAACAATCTCCCACTTGCACTAAGGCCTATAATTGGCGCAATGAGTACCCACTGTCTGCACTAGATCCAGTTGTTGGCGTACCGCATGCCCAACATCTCAAACAGCCTCTCGAACTGGACTTGAGGGACGGCCTTGGTGAATGGATCTGCCGTGCTGTCTTTTGTGTCCACTCTCCGCACCTCGATCTCTCGACGATCCACGATCTCCCTGATCAGGTGATACCGCCTTAAGATATGCCTGGATTTCTGATGGGACCTTGGTTCCTTCGCTAATGCTACAGCCCCATTGTTATCACAATACAAAGGTATTGGATTGGCAATGGACGGAACCACTTGAAGTTCAGAGATGAACTTCTTCATCCAGACAGCTTCTTTTGCGGCTTCACTAGCAGCTATATACTCAGCCTCCATAGTTGAGTCTGCGACGGTATCCTGTTTGGAACTCCTCCAAGATACTGCCCCTCCATGTAGGGTAAACACAAAACCCGAAATGGACTTAGAGTCATCTTTGTCACTTTGGAATCCGGAGTCGGTAAAAGCCTCAACCTGGAGGTCCCTATTACCGTAAATCAAGAACATCTCCTTAGTCCTTCTCAGGTACTTGAGAATGTTCTTTACCGCTATCCAATGCTTCTCACCTGGGTTAGACTGATACCTGCTTACCACACTAAGTGCGTAAGCTACATATGGTCTGGTACATAACATTGCATACATTATAGATCCTACTGCCGAAGCATAGGGTATAATGCCCATGCGAGCCCTCTCTTCATCAGTCTTTGGAGACATCTCTTTGGAGAGGGTGATCCTGTGACAAGCGGGTATATTACCGCGCTTGAAATCTTCCATACTAAATCTCTTTAGTATAGTGTCAATATACCTGGACTGTGAAAGTCCCAACATTCTATTAGATCTATCATGATAGATCTTAATGCCCAGAATGTATGATGCATCTCCCAAGTCTTTCATGGAGAATTTCTTTGACAAGAAGAGCTTTACTGATTGTAGCATAGGGACATCATTCCCTATCAGTAGTATGTCGTCGACATATAAAACGAGGAAGACTACTGCTCGTTCTACAATCTTCCTATAAATACATGGTTCATCTACATTTTTGATAAAGTCAAATTCCTTGACCGTCTCATCAAAGCAGATGTTCCAACTCCGTGATGCTTGCTTTAATCCATAAATGGATTTAAGCAATTTCCACACCTTTCCGCTGCGCCCACTGTCTAAGAAACCTTCTGGTTGATCTATGTAAACACTCTCTTCTAAATATCCATTTAGAAAAGCTGTTTTTACGTCCATCTGCCAGATTTCATAGTCATGGAAGGCAGCAATGGCAAGCAGGATCCGAATGGATTTAAGCATAGCTACGGGTGAAAAGGTTTCATCATAGTCCAATACTGGTCTTTGACGAAAACCTTTTGCAACGAGTCTAGCTTTGTAGGTTTCCACTTGTCCAAATGTACCAATCTTCCTTTTGAAGATCCATTTGCATCCAACTGGTTTCATCCCAGGAGGAGCAATTTCTAAATTCCAAACTTTATGTAAGTGCACGGCGGCGCCCCGGCCGTCAATCCGAGGCCAAAATGCGGAAACGATAATTTACTTTAGCTTTTTAACCGGCACCACCGCGCACTAAAGTCCCGGATCGGGACATTAACATAATCCTAGCTAACTAGAGAAGGGGTGGAGAGATATACCGAGCAATCCGTGTCCTTCGGTCTTCTCGTCGTCGTCCCGATCTCCCCGCGGAATCTCCGATCTTCAACTCCTCATCGGAAGGGCACCACTTCGCCGGGTTCTTTTACGGGCTCCCACCTCTGGACCGAGGCAACTCGGGCACGAAGTTGGCGAGCCGACGTGCCCAAGGATACTGTAGGTTAACTGTAGAACACTATGTCTCTTTGGGGTTATGAAAGTTGCCTTTTGGTGGAGGAATGAGATATATATATTCGGAGATGGAGCTATGGGATTTTTATGAAACCAAAAGACCAAAAATCCCACCACAAAATATTGGGACAACCCCCCTCATGTTGTGGCCGGCCATGCTCCAAAAAAGGAGTGAGAGGAGAGTGAGTGTGTATCAAAAAATAAGAGAGAGAGAGAGAGTCCCATAATGCAAGAGAGAGAAAAAGGGTTATCATGAAAAGAAATGATCACCAACTAAAACCCACACTCCATCAACCATCATGAAAACCATGTCCCACAAAAGTCAAGCCATGATGAAGTCAAGAAGTCAAATGATGGTGCAACCATCATTTAGCAACAATATGCAAAGACCACCCTCCACAATGCTAATTTGCACAATTGCAAATAAGCCCTCCTCCACCAATTTTCAGCCAAGGAAAGACACAAAGGAAAATGGCCGAAACATAAAGCAAACTTGCAACTTCATAAAACTGATCCCGTAATAAATTACAGGAAAACCCCGCTACTGTATATACATACCCGCATTTGTATTCCGACCGAAATACAAATGCAATGAGACAAAATCTACACTGTACAATACTAGGATCCGGCTTAAACCAAAGCCCGCTAGTATTATCCGTCTGATCATGATCCGTGCAATACCGCACGTATCTGATCGAACCCTGCCATATCTCCATACGACCTCTACAGCGTTTCGCCCGAAACTTGAGAAACTGTCTGTGGGGGACTCTAAAGACTCGTCAATACTATGGCTGTGGATTTAACCACTAGCACGTCAGAGGTATTAGCCATACGTGACGGGCTACCAGCTATTGACCAAAAGGGACGTCGATGAGCGAACTCATCCTGACACCCTACTGAGCCTGTCAGTGACAATATCCGTACAGTCTGGTCCATTCGTCTATGAGCATCGCATGGCGGGCCTAGAGGGTTGGTAAAAGTCAGACCCCCAAAAGCGGTACAAGTCGTGTCGGAGTGTAGCCCAGAACACCCTGAGATACTACTGGAATACCTACCAGTAAATCTCCTGTCTTGGCCAAGGACTTAGTGTAATGGCTCTCCTAGACACAGCGCGACCTCACCCCCAATACCGGGAGAGACGAACCCCTGCAGATCCGCTCACTGCCTCCATGTGGCTCGGGACTGTACCCAACTAAAACCTGTTTGCACGTCTCCTTTGAGCGTGGTAGGGTAGTAATCAAAGTACAGTGGGAACTCACACGAGACAAATGACGATCTCAGGTCGATGAACTAACCTGTACACATATCACTAGGGAACTGCTATCTGACGTCAGGTATAAGACCAACTAGCATGTTCCCGGTGAGTCCTGTCCGGTATACTCATAACCCAATGAGCACCTGTATACATCTTAGGTGAACCAACTGATACCAGTGACTTGTGAGACCGGCCACCACCCCTCGTCGGGGTCTCGAATGTATACACTAGTCTACTCTGGAGTATCGATGCCCTGTCTCGAAACTCCTACGACTAGGGACCTTTTAAGGATGTGCTTATAGACCCCAGCTCCCACGTATATGATCGCCCTCATACTGCTGGCAGTCAAGCAAGAATCCTAGGGGCTCTATCAACGTGTAATAGTGACCTGTAAGGTCACCTGAAGCAGTACACGATGATAAAGGTAAACCAGATAGCATACTATCATTTTGAGTAAGACTGTCCAACCGGTATAGGTCCTCCCTCAATCATTGCAATCACGTGCCTGTGATCCAATAATTGATTCTGAGGGCACTATCTCCAACAATCTCCTACTTGCACTCAAGGCTAATTATTGCGATGTCGTATACTCACAGCCCGTGTGATACCGAACACCCAACTCCTCTACTAATCAGTCTCACAAAACCCGTTTGCGAAACTATTGCGTTCGAGGAATAACCTCAGTGAGTGGATCCGCCTTGATGTTTTTTTCTATGTCTCTCTATATCTCAAGTTCGCGGAGAAAACCATCTCCCGAAATGAGCAATACCTGTCTTAGAATGTGTCTGGATGTTTGATGGGACCTAGCTCATAAATGAACTCCAAATCCAAACTTCTTAGACTGTATCGTCAACTGAACTTAATCAGTATCCTGTGTCATGCCTCCCTCAGTATCCCCTTGGACCACCTGTCCAAATTACTGCCCCTCGTCAGAAGGAAAACTATAACTCTGACAACCTCTCTGTCATCCAGGTCACCTTGGAAGCCTGGAATGATAACTGTCTCCTTAAAAGAGGCTGTTGTTATCATATCCCTAGAACATCCACTTATGTTCTAAAACTGCTTCCGACTGTTTCTCCAGGATTGGATCAATATCAACTTATTGCATCTATTGCAAAAACAACATCTGGTGTAGTACTTGACATCTCATGATTGACTTAATTGCCTAAGCAAGTGATCTGCCAATCATGCACATCCCTCTCCCCTTTAGTCTATAAGACGCCTTTAGAGAGGGTGACTCCATCACCTGTAGGTACACTACCATGCCAGGAGTCGTCCATTCTAAAACACCTTTAGAATACTGTCTAAGTACCCTGATTGGGAAACTACCCAAATCTAGATCTAAAACCATAGATCAAGTAACCAGAATGTCTTGATATTATATCCAAGTCCCATGTGGAGAAACCACTGTGTGACAACCAAAGTATAACCGATCGTAGTATAGGAATATCACTTCCTACTCTGTGTATGTCATCCAAATACCAGGACATTACACCCTACTACCTTCTTAACAGATCCATCCCCTATCCTGATGAAGTCAAACCTATGACCGTCATATCAGAAATAGATGATCTATCTCCGCTACATCTGCTTTAGTCTATAAATAGACACAAGCCACATGTACACCAATGCTTCCGCTGCTCCCACTGACTACGACAACCCTCTGGCAGAGTCATATACACGTACACTTCTAAAGCTAGTTTAGAACGACGCTATACTCATCCTCCTGCCGGGTCTCGCAGCCTGGAACAACAGCAATAGCAAGTCTTGGTAAACAAGAACCTCCCTGCCACCGTCCTTGAGGCTACCGGAGTACCTCTCGGGTGCCTGAGGTTACCTACCGTATCTGCGGAGTGGCTAATGGAATGTCAAACCAGATTGAATCTTTAGGTTCTTATCAAATCTTCATTAATCGTTTGCGGTTCTGAAATCACTTCCAGTTCTACCATACTCCCACTACTGTTTTCTGAAAAATCCATTTTACTTAAAACTGTGGCGAGTCTAGAACAATATCACTATTGATCTTCCAGATGGTAGAAAGTAAACCCTCGTCATAGCCTGGGTCAACCCATAAACAACCATTACAGAAACGTGCATTGAGTTATCCAGAGTCTGGTTTTAAGCATAAGCCGGACAACTCCCCGTACCTTAACATCGTTAAGATATGAACTGTTCTATATCCAATACAGAAACAGAGGCACTGATTTAATTAAATCAGATTCAAATCATGCAGCTGTCTCCAGTGCATGTCAACTAAATGGAAGGAGGCCGATCAACGTTACTCAACTTAGGAATGCTTCCAATTATGAGTAACCTGAAAGAGAAGCAAGTTCTCTTAATCATTACTATCAACTGAATACCATACACAAGTATCTACATTTTCGATCACTTTGAAGAATCCCGATACTCGCAATACCCGGTTCTCTACTTTATTCACATACCTATAACTTCTCAAAATTCGGACCCTGTGTTTCTACGAAACACCTGTCTAAAACTAGAGAAGTCATAAGTACACCGAATATAGTACGAGAACCAACCCGTCTGTCCTCATGGACGCTGGACAACATACAATACTCTGTATAAGTCCCTTGAGTCTAATAACTCATTCCCTGTGTCGTAGGTTGAAAACTGTACTTATGGTTAAGAAGAATTACACCGCTGTTTAATGCTCCTTATCTAACCATCCACTGATATAGGTAAATGTCATGGACATAATTTCAAAAAGTTATATCTCACTCTATAAAATTAGACGTACAGATATATCAATTTGAAATTGGTGCATAACAGCGGATATTCAAAACCAAATATTTGCCGTCCGGCAAACAACCCAGGTGACTTCCTCAAATATCACCGATTACAACGAATCCCGATATAATGAGGATGATCACCCAATTCCCAATAACTTACTCCCACTCATCATCAGTAAAATCATACAGATGTGAGAATCATACCTGGTAAATACATACCCTGGAGTAAGTATCTAATCGGGAAATCAGTTTTCCTTTAACAGTACACAGTGAAACTGAAACATTGAAATGTTTCGTAGGGGTATCCGGGTATTCCTAGTAATGCCTCTTTCATTATCCAGATTCACAACTGTAACCGTATATTTCTATGCCATCTCTCCAAATCCCTTCATATGTCTTTAGTCATTACCTTCTGTACACCCCTTTAGGCCAAATGGTTTTCTTCCTTCCCTACCGTTCGGCACCAGCCTATGGTTTGGAAGAAGACTATCTAATAAGCATAATGGGTGTACTGTCCTAATCCTAGGGGCACTCGCAATGCGAGAGAAGGTGAAGATAAAAGACAACCGAATAAACCTTATTCCTATTTCTCCTGAACCAGAATCCATCCCCAAACTGGAACAAGTTCCTTTCGAGTTCGTATATAACCATACGATGGAGTATCCAATAAACTGTGGATCTTCGTAGTGATACGGAATGTTCTGGAGAAATTCAAAGGTGATGTGGGAGTGGCGATGAAATACTTGGTTTGGTCGTGAATAGCAGTCGCAATTTACTTTGCCCTCTTACTAATCCCTTGATATGTCTTTACTTAATACCTTCTGTACACCATTGTTATGCTAATTGGTTTTCTTCATTCCCCACCGTTCGGCACCAGCCTAAGGTTTGGAAGAAGACTATCCAATTTGCGTAATAGGTGTACTATCTCCTAAACCAAGGAGTACTCGCAACCTGAGAGAAGGTAAAAGGAAAAGACAACTGAATAGTACTATTCGTTTACTCCAGAACCAGAAACCATCTTCGAATAAATTCCTTCGAGTTCGTATATAACCATACGATGGTTTTATCCAATGGAAGTGGACGTTCGTAGTAATACGGGGTGCCCTGGAGAAAAGGGTAAAAGTAGGAGTGGCAATGAGGTATGCAACTCTGACAATCCAAAAGCCAGTGTGTAAGAAGGTTCGGTAAATTTTGGTCACTGAGTCATAGTCTTAGGGTCGGGTCATGGTCGCTGCCAAAGAGAGAGAGAAAAGAAACACTCAGCGTGCACTCTAACCTAGATCAGAATGGTTACCAATTTATCTAATCTGGAAACCTTCTACTGTACCGTCAAATTCTCCTCCAAACCTTAAAGAAGAATTAGTCGGGATCACCCGAGGAGTAAACCAACTCATCAGTGGGAATCGGGATCCAACTATCATCGCATGAGAACGTGACAGAATCCGCTCACGTTATCACACTCCAGAACGTATGCGCATATCTGGCAAGTTTCAGTTTCTTTAGAAACTCCCGATGTGATTTTTACCCCATGCTCTTATGACCTTGGCGTGAGGTCAAAATGTCATAAGTCACATGTCAAGTTCTACCCATCATTATCCAGGTTAATTTGAACCCACCCGTACCTACCCTTGACGTAGGCCAAAATGGCAGTACGACTGTCCCAAACCAACGCATCTATCTATGCTGCAGATAAATATTCGGCAGCTACCAATCACTATGCCTTGGCGTGAGGTCAAAATACATAGCTTGAATACTACCGAATATTTAATTGAAATGATGGAGGGCTACGAATGGTTTCTGGCGAAAACCTTTAACGTAATGAACTTGATATCGTTGAAGGAACCGGATAGCTTTTATAAAAATATAGTGGCGAAAACCTTTGCTAAAGAGGTCACTCCCGGTAAAGGGATCTCGGCTCTTTCCCCGTAGAATGAGGTGCAGGATATTCCAACTGAATACCATGATGCAAAGCAAAAGTAATCGGCTATAGTGAAGTTATTACGCTGATGCAAACTTCTGTCCAAGGGGTCACTCCCGGTGAAGGGATCTCGGCCCTTGCCTCGTCGACTGAGGTGCTGGATATTCATAACCGAATACCACTGTGCAAAACAAAAGTGAACGTCCTTGCAATAACAGCCTTTTGAAAATTGTTCCAACAACATTAGCATAGGTTTGTTTAGCTTGCATTGATCCGAATCAACGCAGTTCCATCAATTGATCACACCAATAAAGAACGAAAATAATGATGTACGTATATGCCATCCGCATTCGCCACTGGGTCCCGTCATTACCCGTTAGGTTACTTAACTAACGACAGAGCGGGGACTGTACTAGCGCGGATGCAAAACATATACAACATCTACTAGTATATATATCAATATATAATATTCGCTCAAGACGTGATAAAATGCAACATCACATAAATGTAATAAGCATCACAGAACAATACAGATATCTGGGATCCCCGGGTTTCATAGAGCCGCTACTGAAACCCGACGTTCCCCTGGTCGTGTGGATAGCCTGTGTAATGAAATCCTAGACCCCTACGGGCGCGACAAGTTACCCGCCAAAACCTGAAGCGAGGCAGCCCCCTTCAGCAACGTGAATGGACCACCCAGCACTTCACGGAATCCGGTAACTTGGGCATCCCTCCTGGGTCAACCTGTACCCCCTACGAGTGCGGCGAATAGCCCGCCAATTCTAGAGTAAAGCCCCCTCCGTCTCAATGCCATGAGATGCGGGCTTGTTGCCCTCTAGAACCCGGCTATCCGTGCACCCCACCTTGGGATAATCCTAGTACAGAAAGTAAAATATACATACAATGGGTACATCGACCTCACCCCGGTCGTGCCCCAAAAGAATAATATACAAACAGGCAGTGACGGCAGTCCACATGTCGGACGCTCGCCCCGCAATATCAAATGTACATATAAAACAAAGCTGTACTACCATTGCATCCAGGCTATCCCCCACGACCAATCCGCAACATCACAACACAACACAGAACATCAACGTGAATGTCACGTTCGCAAATCCGTCTAAAAGGGCTATAGCAGTTAGACAGGATTTACCGATCAAATGACATTCACGGTCGCAGATATAATGTAAATACTGTGAATTAACATGTTTAAAATTTTCGATCGAACAAATTTACTGAAGTGGGCCCCAAGCACTACTGTAGCACTCAAAGAAAATCTGGGCCCAAAAAGAGTATACCAAAAAAACACATTTTCAACTCAGGAATCACTGCAAGAAATTTGGTGCAGTGACTTCACTGTTATGCGGCGGAACCGCGGCCAAAAGGGGGGTACGGCCGCGGTTCCGCGGCTATACAGTGAGTTCAGGCAACCAAATTTCAACAGTATTCACACAACACCCTGCACAAGTTTCTGAAATGTACTGAAAAATTTTTCGAGCCAAAAAAATTTCGACAAAAACTGATGCAATAGAAATCGTGGTTTTTGGAAATTCGTTCGATCGAACTTGTAAACACGTTAGAGCAAGCTAGACTAGGTTAATGGCGTGGCTCTGATACCAATGTAAGTGTACGGCGGCGCCCCGGCCGTCAATCCGAGGCCAAAATGCGGAAACGATAATTTACTTTAGCTTTTTAACCGGCACCACCGCGCACTAAAATCCCGGATCGGGCCATTAACATAATCCTAGCTAATTAGAGAAGGGGTAGAGAGATATACCGAGCAATCCGTGTCCTTCGGTCTTCTCGTCGTCGTCCCGATCTCCCCTCGGAATCTCCGGTCTTCAACTCCTCGTCGGAAGGGCACCACTTCGCCGGGTTCTTTTACGGGCTCCCACCTCTGGACCGAGGCAACTCGGGCATGAAGTTGGCGAGCCGACGTGCCCAAGGATGCTTTAGGTTAACTATAGAACTCTATGTCTCTTTGGGGTTGTGGAAATTGCCTTTTGGTGGAGGAATGAGATATATATATTCGGAGATGGAGCTATGGGATTTTTGTGAAACCAAAAGACCAAAAATCCCACCACAAAATATTGGGACATCCCCCCTCATGTTATGGCCGGCCATGCTCCAAAAAAGGAGTGAGAGGAGAGTGAGTGTGTATCAAAAAATGAGAGAGAGAGTCCCATAATGCAAGAGAGAGAAAAAGGGTTATCATGAAAAGAAATGATCACCAACTAAAACCCACACTCCATCAACCATTATGAAAATCATGTCCCACAAAAGTCAAGCCATGATGAAGTCAAGAAGTCAAATGATGGTGCAACCATCATTTAGCAACAATATGCAAAGACCACCCTCCACAATGCTAATTTGCACAATTGCAAATAAGCTCTCCTCCACCAATTTTCAGCCAAGGAAAGATAAAAAGGAAAATGGCCGAAACGTAAAGCAAACTGGTAACTTCATAAAACTGATCCCGTAATAAATTACAGGAAAACCCCGCTACTGTATATACATACCCGCATTTGTATTCCGACCGAAATACAAATGCAATGAGACAAAATCTACACTGTACAATACTAGGATCCGGCTTAAACCAAAGCCCACTAGTATTATCCGTCCGATCATGATCCGTGCAATACCGCACGTATCTGATCGAACCCTGCCATATCTCCATACGGCCTCTACAGTGTTTCGCCCGAAACTTGAGAAACTGTCTGTGGGGGACTCTAAAGACTCGTCAATACTATGGCTGTGGATTTAACCACTAGCACGTCAGAGGTATTAGCCATACGTGACGGGCTACCAGCTATTGACCAAAAGGGACGTCGATGAGCGAACTCATCCTGACACCCTGCTGAGCCTGTTAGTGACAATATCCGTACAGTCCGGTCCGTTCGTCTATGAGCATCGCATGGCGGGCCTAGGGGGTTGGTAAAAGTCAGACCCCCAAAAGCGGTACAAGGCGTGTCGGAGTGTAGCCCAGAACACCCAGAGATACTACTGGAATACTTACCAGGAAATCTCCTGCCTTGGCCAAGGACTTCGTGTAATGGCTCTCCTAGACACAGCGCGACCTCACCCCCAATACCGGGAGAGACGAACCCCTGCAGATCCACTCACTGCCTCCATGTGGCTCGGGACTGTACCCAACTAAAACCTGTTTGCACGTCTCCTTTGAGTGTGGTAGGGTAGTAATCAAAGTACAGTGGGAACTCACACGAGACAAATGACGATCTCAGGTCGATGAACTAACATGTACACATGTCACCAGGGAACTGCTATCTGACGTCAGGTATAAGACCAACTAGCATGTTTCCGGCAAGTCCTGTCCGGTGTACTCATAACCCAATGAGCACCTGTATACATCTTAGGTGAACCAACTGACACCAGTGGCTTGTGAAACCGGCCACCGCCCCTCGTCGGGGTCTCGACTGTATACACTAGTCTACTCTGGAGTATCGATGCCCTGTCTCGAAACTCCTACGACTAGGGACCTTTTAAGGATGTGCTTATAGACCCCAGCTCCCACGTATATGATCGCCCTCATACTGCTGGCAGTCAAGCAAGAATCCTAGGGGCTCTATCAACGTGTAATAGTGACCTGTAAGGTCACCTGAAGCAGTACACGATGATAAAGGTAAACCAGATAGCATACTATCATCTTGAGTAAGACTGTCCTACCGGTATAGGTCCTCCCTCAATCATTGCAATCACGTTCCTGTGATCCAATAATTGATTCTAAGGGCACTATCTCCAACACTTTATTGGTATACATGGATTCCATTTCGGATCTCATAGCATCCAGCCACTTCACCGAGTCGCTACTCGTGATAGTCTGCTGAAAACTAGTAGGCTCATCATCATCGATGATGCAATCCTCTCGATCCCCATCCAGAAGAAACCCATAGTACCTTTCAGGAGGATGAGAAAGCCTACTAGATCTGCGGAGTGGCGTTGGTTCGTCATGTTCTATTGAAATCTGAGGTTCTACTAAGTCCTCGGTAGTAGTTTGAGGTTCTGGAATTTCTTCCAGCTCTACCGCGCTCCCACTAATTTCTTTGCAAGAAATTCGCTCTCTAAGAAGACAATGTGGCGAGCGACAAACACCTTTTGTTCTTCAGTGTGGTAGACCATATACCCCCTTGAATGCTTGGGGTATCCTACAAACTTGCACAAAACCGATCGTGCCTCGAGCTTGTCCGGATTATGCTTTTTAACATATGCCGGACACCTCCATATCTTGATATACTTGAGATATGGTCTCTTCCCGCTCCACATTTCATATGGAGTGGTAGGCACAGACTTAGTCGGAACTCTATTCAATAGGTATGCTGCTGATTCTAGAGCAAAACCCCAGAAGGAAAGTAGCAACTCAACACTACTCATCATTGAACGCACTATATCTAATAGCGTGCGATTCCTCCTTTCTGACACACCATTATGCTGAGGTGTATAAGGCGGAATAAGCTGAGAGAGAATTCAATTCTCTTTTAAGCATTCAAGAAAACTGGTACTTAAGTATTGTTGAAGTCAAAATTTGCATCCCGGTTGACCGAGTCAAAGTCAAGGTCAACCCCCAAGCTAGATGGGCCCAAGCCCAGGTCAAGCGGGTCCATGCCCAAGTCGAGCCCGCGGCCAGCCTCCCCGTGCCAACAACAAAATCATGTAATAAATAATTTTTATGTAATTGTTTATGCATGAATGTAAACAAAATCGGCATAAAACCAATATTTTGTAAGCCCATGGCTTATGTGCAAAAATAAAATGGCACATGAGCCATGGGATGGCTAAAATGCCATTTTTTGTAAAGCCCAAGGGGCTATATGTAAATATGTAAGCCTACAAAAGGCAACATGATGAATAATAAAAAAAAACAATAACTTTTTCTCTCTCCAAAAAAAGTTTGAGATCTGAGATCTATTCTTCTTCTTCAAGATTCCAAAACCTTCTTCTTTTCTCTTGAATTAAATCAAGAGTTTTACTCTTCTTTTTATAAAACAAATTAGTTTTTCACCACAAAATCCACAAAGGGGAACTTGGATCTGTCATCAGATCTTAAAAAGGAGAAATTTTGAGATTTCACATCTCTTGATCTTCAAGATCCAGCAAGCAACAGGAGGAAGAAGAAGAACCACTTCCATTAAACCCAAAACACATTCAGGAGCCCGACTCCTCTCTGATTTCTCTTTTGAGAAATCTTTTTTTCAGGCTAAAAGCCTCTTGTCCTCTCCGGCGCGCAGCGCAAGTGCGCAAAGCGCCCACGTGCCGACACGCGGCGCGCGCGCTTGCGCTCCAGCGCGCAGCGCAAGTGCGCAAAGCGGCCACGTGCCGACACGCGGCGCGCGCGCTTGCGCACCTGCGCGCTTGCGCAAGTGCGCAAAGCGCCCGCGTGCCGACACGTGGCGCGCGTGCTCTTGCGCACCTGCGCGCAGCGCTCTCGCGCAAAGCGCCCACGTGCCGACACGTGACGCGCGCGCGCTTGCGCACCTGCGCGCAGCGCTCATGCGCAAAGCGCCCACATGCCGACACGTGGCGCGCGCGCTTGCGCACCTGCGCGCAGCGCTCATGCGCAAAGCGCCCACATGCCGACACGTGGCGCGCTTGCGCCTGAGCGCACAGCGCTCAAGGCGCTGGCCCCCACGCATCCCTTGGATGCCTTTTCCCCCTCTTTTTATGTACATACATATACATATACATATGTATACAAATTCACACATATACATACTCCGCCACATTCTCCCCCTCCAAAAAATTTTCGGGGCGGGGCGCTGCCCCAAACCCCGCAAGGGGGCTGCTAGCCCCCTTGACCCCCAGCCCGCTATCCGAGTAGCGGGACCCCCGTAAAAACTCTGCGTGGCTCCCGATATATCCAAAACCCCCTTTCAAAACAAAACACACGCACACTGCACATTGAGTTCGCATGACCAATTTAACCCGTTAATCGGAGGTTCCCTCGCCCCAAAGGCGAGGGGTAATTAACGGCAGCTTAGTCCGCGGCTGCCGGAGATTCGGATCCCCACAATCATTAAACCCCCGCCTACCCTAGGCAGGGGGAATCTGTAGTACGCCTGACAAGCGCTCGCGTATTCCCATCTCACTGGGGTGACGAAAAACACCCTACAAGTATTCTCCACCTCGATCAGATCGAAGTGTCTTGATGCTTTTACTAGTCTGTTTCTCTACTTCATTCTTATACTCCTTAAACTTCTCAAAGGCCTCGGATTTATGCTTCATTAAGAACACATGTCCATACCTAGAGAAGTCATTAGTAAAAGTGATGAAGTAGGAGTGACTGCTTCGTGCATGTGTAGACATTGGACCACATACATCACTGTGTACAAGTCCCAAGAGTTCTGTGGCTCTTTCTCCGTGTCCGGTGAACGGAGATTTGGTCAGTTTTCCTTTGATACATGATTGACAAGTTGCATATGATGAATATTCAAACGGATCTAAATATCCATCTTTATGTAACTTAGTCAACCTTGTTTCGTTTATATGACCAAGTCTACAATGCCATAGGAAGGCTTGGTTTGAATCTGGAGCCTTTCTTTTAAGCGTGTTTTGAATATTGAAAACTTGAGGTTGATTAAGTATGTATATGCCGTTTTCCAGTGTGCCAAACCCAATCATTTCTTGATTTAGGAGAATGTTCATGACATTTCTTTCAAGCGCAAAATTATATCCTTTATTAGACAATAAAGATACTGATATAATATTACACAGCATACTGGGAATACAAAAACAGTTGTACAATACCAAAATGTTCCCACTAGTCAACTCTAGGTGATATTCTCCTATTGCAACAGCATTTATGTGCATTCCATTGCCCATCCGGAGAGTCATATCACCTGTCTCCAGTACTCTACTATTTCTTAGATCCTGCAAAGAATTACAGATGTGAGAACCAGAACCGGTATCAAGTACCCATGATGTAGAGTTTACTGAAAGACAATTTTTTATTACAAACACACCTGAAGCAGAAGCAACAGCCTGCTTCGTGTCCTTTGCCTTGAAGGCCATACAGTCCTTCTTCCAGTGCCCTTGCTTGTGACAATAATAGCATTCGTTCTTATCCGCCTTCACCCTTCCTGCCTTGTTTGTTCCCTGCACCTTCTTGACCCCGCCTTTCGGTTTGGTGGCTTTCATCTTCTTCTTCCCTTTAGCTTTCGCTTTAGATTTAGAAGAGAATGATTGGCCAACATACAGAACAGGGGTCTTCTCCTTTTTCAAGGAGGTCTCTGCTACCCTCAACATGTTGAGGAGCTTTGGAAGATCAGCTTCCATTTCGTGCATATTGAAGTTCAGCACGAACTGAGAGAAGGTATGGGGAAGGGACTGCAAAATCAAGTCGATGTACAAATCATTCTCTAGCACGCATCCCAGGTTTGCGAGTTCCTCAACGAGGCTGATCATTTTGAGGACGTGCTTTCCTACTGGTGATCCTGGAGCTAACCTCATCTGGAAGAGTTTCCTTGAGGTCTCGTACCTCGCGATACGGGAGTGCACCCCATACAATTCCTTGCAATGTAGAAAGATGGATATAATATACATACTCTCATGCTGTTTCTGGAGTTCATTGTTCATGGACGCCAGCACGATACACTTAGCTCTCTCACAGTCTAGATCCCAAGTTTTGCGAACCTCCTTGTCCACAACTGAGGAATCTAGTCCTGGGATAAGGGGAGGAACAACGGTGGTAACATATGCTACTTTTTCATAAGTCAGTGCAATGTTGACGTTCCTTAGCCAATTGATTGATGTGATTTAGCGTGCTTGCGCTTTCTAAAAGATAGATCAAAAATATTTGTAACCGCAATCAAGAACGGCGTCGCTTTGCAGCTAGCCGGTGAGTACGGGTCGGTCCACAGGGATTTTGTGAATTTCCGATTCGTTCTTACGAGTTAATTCCGAATGGTGTTCGGTTGTTTATTAAATCTAAAAATCTAATTAACCTAGGGCAATTATCTAGATCTATTCTTGCTAGGGCTAGGTTTAGGGATGGTTTGGAAATGTAATTAAATCTCACCGCTTTCAATACCCGAATGAAGATCTATGAGGAGTTATGGTAATTATCAATAAAGTGGATTAGATCCGTTCGGGAAGGTGTTCCTTCCTCTAGGTTCTTGTCCTTCCTTTAGAGATCCTTACCCTAACCTCCATGGAAAACATCACACCCAGGCCTTTATACTACGGTATCACCGCTACCTCGAGGGATAGAGTGCCGTAGGGAGCGGTATGTGCATGTATGCATGGAGTCCTATTGTAAATATTTAGTGGGTAAGAAAAGGATGAGAGATCTCATCTCTCAAAATCCTTCCCCAAAGCTAACTCTAAACAAGTTCCTAGGGCATGAAATTAAATCTACACTAGGGCAAGAAATTAAATTACTTACAGATGCATCCCTCCAATCATCCATGCAGGGTTGTCAGATCTGAATTTCTGAATGGAGAAGAAACACCGATGCTCTCCAAAAGATTTCTAAATTTTATTCATTTAAGGAGGCATAGCCTTTACAATGATTTAGAGTTCCTATTTATAGAGGATAGGAAACCCTAGGTTACAATTGATTTGCATGTCTACATTTACCAAAATATCCTTAGGAAGACCTAGTCAAAGTAGACTTCAAGTTTTGGTAAAATTTTATGTCTCTGTCTTTTATTAAAAGGAAGTATTGGGCCTTGAAATTTCCTTTGTGGGCTCTTCTGTCTTTGGGCTTCCTTATTATTTGGTTCTTTTATTAAAATAGCTTCTATGTTTTTTCCAGATCTCCAGTGAATAATTACGGTGGACTTTTAACCGTTTGCTTTGTAATCTTGGACCTTGCATTGCCTTGTACTTTGTGAACTGTCCTTCGATGTAGGCTTGATCAAGAGTCTTCTGTTTGCTGGTCAAAGTCCACTTTTTCATCGTGTTTACATCGTTTTCACTGTTTTAGATCCAAGAACCTGTAACCTGTAATATGTAGCAGACATGCGTCAAAAGCACCTGTTTATTTATAAAACGAATAAGAATGGGGAATATAATAATACAATATTATGGTGTGAACACCAATCTTTATAGTTCTGTCCGGTCAGTATATATTTTTCAAGTAATAGTTTTAGTCCTGTCATGGTAGCTGCCAGAGAGAGAGAGAAAAGAAACACTCAGCATATGCTTTTGCAAGTTTAGATTGGTTTATTAATTTATCTAAACAGGATGGCTCCCACTGTTTCCTCAAATCCTTCTTCAAAACCTAAAAGAAGAACTAGTCAGGATTTAATCACACGTCACAATACTTGCTTAATCTTTTAGTCAGGCCAGTGTTGGTACTTCGAGGGAGGTTTTCCAACGCTTTCGCGAAGTTCCTTAATTAAATAACCTCTTTTCCCTGGAGGCGTAGCCCCTCTAACACCTTTCTGGACACCTACTTGGTTTATAGCATTGATTGTTTAAGTGAGAAAATTTCCTGAGAGTAATCTTACTCATCAGTGGGATCGGGATCTAACTATCATTGTATGATGCCCTAGATGGAAGCCACTCTAGTCACCATACTCCAGAAGGTATGCTAAATCTGCAAGTCTCAATTTTTGAAACTCCCGATGTGATTTTTACCCCAAGCTCTTATGACTTTGACGTAGGCCAACAAATCATAAGATGCAAATCAAGTTCTACCTGTCGTTGTCCTGATTAATTTAGGTCCATCGTACATGCCCTTGACGTAGGCCAACAAGGCTGTACGTCTGTCCTAAACTAATGCATCTATCTATGCAACAAAAAAGCAACACATTGCTACCATCCACTATGCCTTGACGTAGGCCAACAAACATAGCATGAATACGATGTGCTGTTTTATTTGAAACGACGGAGGGTTACGACTGGTTTTTGGTAAAAAACCGTTAACGTAGTGAACTTGATATGATCGAAGGAACCAAGATAGCTGTTTTTAAAAGGAGTGGTTTAAGCTCCGTATTTAAAATTTGCTTTTTGAAGAAAACCGAGTGGTTTTGAAATTGTTCCAACGATTAAGTTTAGGTTTTATTTTCTTTGCATTAATAATAATGCATCTGTAGGGTTACTAGGCACTCTCAAGAGGTTCCACAAGGCATCTACCATGCCAAATTCAAAAATTTAGGTGCCGAGAAACCCTAATATAGATCGTTAACTAGAGATTAGGCGAAAACTATGCAAGCAAACTACTTTGCTACTAAGTGAAAGAGATTACAACCTTTGTAGATCAGGTCCTCCACTTCTTTAGCTCCGTGTTGACGTCCCTCCGCTGCGATCATCGGAATCCCGAACTCCAGTGATGGTTTCGTCGGAGAAATAATCGGGCTAGGTCGTTGACTTTGAGGCCGAAGATGATCTACGTCGGGGAGACTCAAACTCAAGCTATTCCTTCACTTGGTCAAAAACTTTGTGAAGAGAACACCCTATACTACATGGCAAGTAGTAGAGGATGAAGAAATAGGAAGTGGGTTCACTTTAGAATTGGATTTCTCACTCTTTTTCTCATGGCACCATTGGAGCTAGCAAGCTTTTGTGGAGCTTGATGATGAAGAAGAAGAAAAAGAATCATATCAATAATAAAATATGAATCCAAATGAAACTTATCCTTTCAATTATGGCACCATGGTTGAGTTAAGCCCTCATGCTTAACTCATGTAGAGAATTAACCAAAGCATTAGGTTAAAGGTTGGGTTAACTAATATCTTTAAACAAATGATAAAAGAGTTGACTTTGTCAATGTTTATCAAGCTTCATGAAGCTTGATAACTTTGACCAAAGTCTCAATCTTTTGTTATTTGTTAGGAAAATAGTAAACCATAATTTAACCTTGATTTGGTTCAAGTCTCATACACATAATTTGTTTGTATCATCAAGCATGATACAAACATGTACACTTGCATATATCACATATAAACAATGTGCACATTCAAGTGAGAAAATCAATCTTAAGTGAACCAATACTAGTTAATGTAAAGTAATATATCAAATATATAATTATACATTAAATCATTAAATCAACACTTGATTTAACGATCCGGTCATATTGCATATAACCGACTAATATCAATAGTAACAACTTATCGAATCAACACTTGATCCGATAACCCGGCTATATCGCATACAACCGATCAATGTCACAAATCGCGAGAATAGAATTCAGTATCACATACTGGTATTATTCTCGGTCCCGCACATATCTCATATGCGCTCCTATTTCGTTTCGCTTGAGCCAGGAAACCCCTGTGTAGGACTCTAAAGACTCGTCAATACGCCGGCAGTAGGTGATGATCATATCAAACACCCACAAGCCGCAAGCGGTCTGCTAAACGTAACGGCCACCCGGGTATTGAGCGATCAGAAGATCAACGAGGAAGCCCGCTCACACTCCTGTGAATCCAACCAGTAACACTTACCGTACAGTCTGGTCTGTTCGTCTGATATGTCGCATATCTCGCCCAGGGGTGGTAAACGTTAGACCCCAATAACTCGATAAGTCGTGTCGATATGAGGCTCATAACGGATCGAGAAACTACTGGTAACACTTACCAGTAAATCCCTAAAGCAGCCTTGGCCAAGGACTTCCTGTTATAGCCAATCGAGCATTGCGCAACATCAACTCCCTATACCGGGAGAGACGACACCCCTCCTATCGCTCATTGCCTCCATGTGATTCGGGACTGTACCCAAAAACCACCGTTTTGCACGCCCTCTTGGACGTGGTAAGGTGGAAATCAAAGCACAGTGGGAATCACACAAGACTCTATGACGATCTCGGGTATACAGACTAACCTGTACCAGTGTCACCAGAGAACTGCCATCTGACATAAGGTATAATACCAACTGGGAGTTCTCGGCGAGTCCGTCCAGTGTACGCAGTCTCCACTGAGCACCCGTATATCATCTCTGATGTCAAACACTAATGGATATGGGATCATCCATCGCCCATCTGTATGGGTCGAGAAGGTATACACTAGTCTACTCTGGTATATCGATGCCCCGTCTCGATACACCCACGACTAGGGACTTTGAAGGATTTACTTATGGACTACCATGTCCCCACTAGTATGATCCGCATCATAGTCCAGGTAGTCAAGTACACATCCTAAGGGCTTTACCAACATGTAACAGAAAGACAATCAGTGTATACGTTAAAGTAAAGAGTAACCAGATAGCATACTATCATATCGAGCAAGAAAATCATCCCTATATATGTCCAAGCATCCACTACAATATACATTCTATGTATAGTAATGGCCTCTAGGGCATACATATAACTAACAATCTCCCACTTGCACTAGGGCCATCTGACATCAGTGGTTGTAGTATCTTATACTCAACCATCCCATAAAAGTCTCTATCTGGAAAAAGGCCTTTGTGAGTGGATCCGCCGTGTTGTCCTCTGAGTCTGCTCTCCTAACCTCGATCCCCTGGAGATCAACCATCTCCACGATCAGGTGACACTTCCTTAGAATATGTCTGGATCACTGATGGGACGGGCGTTCCTTAGCATAAGCCACAACTCCATTGTCACACAATGGGAGGAACGGAGTTCATCTCATGAACTAATATACACCCAGACTGCCTCTTTGGTAGCATCATTGGTAGCGATGTATCCAGCCTTTATCGTCTAGTATGCCACGGTATCTAGCTTGGAACTTTTCCAACATACCGTCCCTTTATTGAGGGTAAAGACAATGCCTGCGACTGACATTCAGTCGTCCTTATCACCCTGGAACCTTTCCAGTGATTCTCCCCAGGATCAATTGATACCATCTCACTACAACTAGTGAGTATCCTAATATCCAATTAGATCTATCTCATAGATCCAAAATCCAGGATTCAAGAGGTATCATTATGATCCTATATGGAGAATCCTTGTGATAAGCGGAGATTGACCGAGCATAGCATAGGAAACTACTTCCCTATCAAGAGTATGTCATCCACGTACTCTACGAGGATCACCACCATACTCCCTACTACCTTTTTGTATATACAAGGTTCATCTACCATTTTGATGATGTCAAACTCTTTGACTAACACATCAAAACAGACGTTCCAACTCCGCGATGCCTGCTTTAATCTGTAAAGCAACTTGCACACGTTTCCGCTGCTCCCACTGTTTACGAAGGCCTCTGGCTGTGTACTTATAGACGTTCTCTTCTAAATAAGTATTTAGAAAAGCAGTCATGACACCCAACCGCCAGATATCGTAGTCATGGTATGTAGCCGTGGCAAGTAGGATCTGGATGGACTTAAGCATAGGTATTTAGAAAAGGTTTCATCACAATCCATAGCTGGTCAATGATGCAAACCTTTAACAAGTCTATCTTTGAAAGTCTCAACTTTTCTATATACACCAAGTAATCTTCTCAAGATATACTTCTCCTGATGGGGATTTAACCCTTCAGATAAAGCAACCAAAGTCCATACTTTGTTGGTGTATAAGGATTCCATCTCAGATCGATAAGCATCCAGCCATTCTTACAGAGTCCCACTCCTGATGGCCAGCTCGAAACTAGTTGGGTCATCATCCCATGATGCAATTCTTGCTCCCACTGTCATAGAGAAACCGAAGTATATCTCAGGTGGGTGAGGAACCATACTAGATCGGCGGAGAGGCTGAGGTTCGTTGGTTGCTATTGAATCCTTTGGTTCTACCAACTCTTTCCAGTTCTACCTCATGTCCACAAATTTCTTCATAAGAAATTCCCTTTCACAAAGGTAGCATGCTGAGTAACAAAACATCTTTTGTTCCTCGGTTAGGTAGAAGATATTCCCTTGCGTATGCTTGGGATATCCAACAAACTTCTACAGTACTGACTTTGCCTCGAGCTTGTCCGGATTTTGCCTTTTAGACATAGGCCGGACAACCCCAAATCTTAACTGACTTAAGAGATGGGCTCTTCCCTTTCCATATCTCATATGAAATGGTAGGCATCTGATTTGATCGGAACCCTATTCAATAGGTATGCAACTTCATAAGTGCATAACTCTCTAAAAGGAAATAGGAAACTCAGTAGTACTCATCATAGAGCACACCATATCTAATAGGGTGTGATTGCTCCGCCCCGATACACCGAGGTGCTGTGGTGTATACGGAGGAGTAATGCTGAGAGAGAATCTCATTCTTAGAATAGTCCAGGAATCCCGTGCTCAAGTATTCTCCTCCTTGATCACATCAAAGGACATAATACTTATACCCGTTTTTGGTTCTCTACTTCTAACTTATATTCTGTGAATATCTCAAAAGGTTCGGACTTGTGTTTCAACAGGAACATATGTCTGAATCTTGAGAGATCATCAGAGAAGGTAATGAAGTACAAAGAACCGGTCTTGGCATGTGTAGACAGGGGACCTTCATACATCATCATGTATCATCCCAAGAGTTCACTAACTCTTTCTCTGTTTCCATTAAACAGAGTTATGGTCATCTTATCTTTGTGACATGACTGGCAAGTTTCATAAGATGTAAATTCAAACTGATTTAAAAATGCATCTTAATGTAACTTAGCTAGTCGGGTCGCATTGATATGACCTAGTCTATAATGCCTCAAGAAAGATTCGTTCATTTCTGAACTCTTCCTCTTGTGTGTGTTCTGTATACTAAGAACTGTAGTTTGATTTAGAACGTTAATGCTTTTAGATAACGTGCCTGAACCGATCAACTCTTGATTTAGGAAATGTTCAAAACATTATCCAACAATACAAAATTATATCCTTCTTTATCTAAATAAAGAGACTGATATGATTTTGTATATCAGGTTCGGTATCTAATAACATTTATTCAGAATCAATGTATTCTGGTAATACAGGGTGACAGTGACCAACTGACTTGGCTGCAACACTTGCACCGTTTTCTGCCTCATGGAACTTATCACCCGTTCTCAGTTCTCTACCTTTCTGTAGCCCATGTAATATATAACACATGTGGGATCCTGATCCGGTATCATATACCCAGGACGTAAAGGACACTGAGAAACAGTTCTCTGTAATGAACACACCCGAAGATGATGCATCGGTATGCATTTTCTTCGTTTGGGCGGCACGGGAATTCTGGTAATCCCCAATTTCCTGCTCTGTCTTATAACAATTATAAGTTGGAGCGGGACCAACGTTCCCCAGCTCAGTATAACAAGCGGGTTCGGTCAATATATCCATTTTATTATCTTGATTAAGGCGTGACATGATCGCTACCTGGAGAAAGAGAGAAGAAAACACTCTGCGTGCGCTCTTGCAAGATCAGATTGGTGATTATTTTATCTAATCAGGATGACTCCCACTGTTTTTTATCAAATCTTCCTTCAAACCCTAAAAGGAAAGACTAGCCGGGATTAATTACACGCTACAAGTTCGCCAATCTTTCAGCCAGGCTAGTGTCGGTACTTTGAGGGAGGTTCCCCGTGCTTTCGCACGGACCTAATTAAAGTAAACCTCGTTTTCCCAGAGGCGTAACCCCGTTGACACCTTTCTAGACACCTACTTGATCGGCTACTTGTAATGTGTAAAACTCTCCCAGGAGTAACAATTACTCGTAGTGGGTATCGGGATCCAACTATCTCATAGAAGGTATGCAATCTCATTGCAAATTTCAACACTTGAAATTCCCGATAATTTTGCCCCTAGCATCCGATGACCTTGACGGAGGTCAACAAACCATAGGCTACTAGTCAAGTTCAACCCGTCATTTCTTGATTGAATCAAACCCACCCGCACGACCCTTGATGGAGGTCAACAAGGTCGTACGACTACCCTAATCCAATCTGCATCATATGCATAAGCAGATAAATACTAGTTAGCTACCGCACACCACGCCTTGACGGAGGTCAACAAACGTAGCACGAATACTAAGTAGGACTTATCTGAAATGACGGAGGGCTACGACAGGTTTTTCTGAAAACCTATTGCGTAATGAACTTGATATCGTTGTAGAATCAAATGATTTTGAAATGGAGTGTTTTTTAGGCTTTTCTAGTTTTGCTAAAGGGGTCACTCCCGGTGAAGGGATCGTCGGCCCTTTCCTCATCGAATAAGGTGCAGGATATATCATATATACCGCCGTACAAAGCAAGAACTATAGGAGCAATCAAAAGACAAACCGAGGGTTGTAGCATCTGCCAGTTATTGCTAAAGGGGTCACTCCCGGTGAAGGGATCTCGGCCCTTTCCTTATCGAATAAGGTGCAGGATGTTCTACAAGGAACACCGCGATGCAAAGCAAGAACTGCAGCTACCTGTTTTTGAAAATTCGATTCCACAACATCTTTTAGGTTTCTTTTCTTTCATTAATCATATTAATGAAGTCCCATCATTTAAATCACCTAAACATCATAGATAAATACGACGTACACTTATGCCATCTGCATTCGCCTCGATGTCCCCTCGTGCACCGTTAGGTTAGGTAACTAACGGCAGAGCGGGGCAGGGCTAGCGCGAGTGCAAAACATAAGTAACGTCTATATAATATATCATATATACTATATACAGTATTCATCACAACATATCAAATGATCACATCACAGATATCGCAGCAGAAGAAACATATGAAACATTGGATATACTAGGACGTCCGTGTTTTCAATACGAGCCTGTATAAAACACGGATTCCACGGTCGCGATGAATAGCCAAACCCACACCCCTAGACCCCTACGAGAGCGGCAAGCAACCCTACCAATTCTAGAGTTAGGAGACCCGGACTCGACTCCTCGAGTTGGTCTCCCACTGGACTCTAGAACCCGGTTACTTGTGCTCTCCTCCTTGGGTCTATCCTAGTGCGGAAAAGTAAATAATATACAAATGGTGACATCAACCTCAACCCGGAAGTGCCCCAATAAAAGAATATTACATACAATAAATTTTACATGAATGAAAATAAAAACTCTAATCTCACATAAAAACCCCGGCTATTCAAAACGCGACGATCCAATATAACATATCCAGCAACACATAACATCACATGTCATCAACGTAAGTAAATGTGCGCATCCCAATTGTCGTTGACATATAGCAATGAGACCGGCGATATCACATATTACACTTACGGTCATAGAAAAGAAAGTGTAAAACTACAACAGTTGGAATCCGCAACTCCTTTAGACATCGCATTCCTAACCAAATGAATTCCTTAGACATCGCATGCCTAACAATTATAAACCCCGCATTTTAGTCTCATTATCGAAAACTCTTTTCAATATCAAGTCGGGCAATTCAGCAAGATTCCTGACATCCTGATCGAATGCTCGTCGCAAACTTTAGTAGACGGCCGCAACCCCGGTTGCCGTCGACGAAGTGCACCAAGGCGGAACACCGCTGCCGCGAGCACCCGAACGGATGCTTTCGGCGACGGGGTTCTCCTACAGTCACTTGGTCGGGGCTATGGGGCGTGGCTGTCTATTAAGTTTACCCGGCGAGTATCCGCGTACGCAACGTGATTGCGACGGACTTTTGATCACATCAAAATTCCGTGGCAACCGATTAAGTGAGACTAAAGTGCTAGATTTATAACATTCATTCAGTTATCTCATAACTACTTGTGGATTCCAAATATTGTATCACATTCCAGATAAATAGACAATGTTAAACTTTCCGATCGAATAATCAAACACCCAAGTTTTCCCGAAAAGCTCAACACATGACCTAAGTTTAAAAACATCCACTTCATGCGACAGTACCAACGGTCCAGCCGTAGAAGGGTCAAGCCAACGCCTCACATGTGGCACGCCGTACTGCCCCAAACCGGAAGGTTCAAAGGGCAGTTCAAGACGGTCACATAATCGAGTTAAGGTTTGTAGTCTTCTAGAGGGTCCATCGCGTTACTTGCACCACTTAGAACGTTTTCAAACTACGGAAAAATCCAACACTTGGAAATTTCCCGGCAGGGGAAAAAATGGGTATTTATATCCGGTCGAACTTTTTAACAGTTTCTAAAATATCCGGAAAAACATAAACGAAATTAAATTATCCGATCGAATTAACGAGTCCCCAATAAAACCTTAGAAAACTCAACACTTGAGTGGAATTAAAAAATTCCCATAAAAAATTGACAAGAAAGGACCTAAGAATAAATATGTGAAGTTTGAGGGACTAATTCACAATTTGGGCCACGGAACCGCCGCCAAACCCTTGGTTTGGCCGCGGTTCCGCGGTCAAATTTTTGAGTTAGGGGTCCGTACTTCACAGTAATTCTTATATTTTCCTGCTTAATTTTCTGAGCATTTTTAATTCATAAAAAGCAACAGTTTGAAAAAATGTACAGAGAAGGGTTTTGATCGGGGTTTCGGGGTTCGATCGGATCTCTAACTTCGTCTACACTTCGCCTAAAGCTCTAGGTAGGCTCTGATACCACTATAGGGTTACTAGGCACTCTCAAGAGGTTCCACAAGGTATCTACCATGCCAAATTCAAAAATTTAGGTGCCGAGAAACCCTAATATAGATCGTTAACTAGAGATTAGGCGAAAACTATGCAAGCAAACTACTTTGCTACTAAGTGAAAGGGATTACAACTTTTGTAGATCCGGTCCTCTACTTCTTTAGCTCTGTATTGACGTCCCTCCGCTGCGATCATCGGAATCCCGAACTCCAGTGATGGTTTCGTCGGAGAAATAATCAGGCTAGGTCGTTGACTTTGAGGCCGAAGATGATCTACGTCGGGGAGACTCAAACTCAAGCTATTCCTTCACTTGGTCAAAAACTTTGTGAAGAGAACACCCTATACTACATGGCAAGTAGTAGAGGATGAAGAAATAGGAAGTGGGTTCACTTTAGAATTGGATTTCTCACTCTTTTTCTCATGGCACCATTGGAGCTAGCAAGCTTTTGTGGAGCTTGATGATGAAGAAGAAGAAAAAGAATCATATCAATAATAAAATATGAATCCAAATGAAACTTATCCTTTCAATTATGGCACCATGGTTGAGTTAAGCCCTCATGCTTAACTCATGTAGAGAATTAACCAAAGCATTAGGTTAAAGGTTGGGTTAACTAATATCTTTAAACAAATGACAAAAGAGTTGACTTTGTCAATGTTTATCAAGCTTCATGAAGCTTGATAACTTTGACCAAAGTCTCAATCTTTTGTTATTTGTTAGGAAAATAGTAAACCATAATTTAACCTTGATTTTGTTCAAGTCTCATACACACAATTTGTTTGTATCATCAAGCATGATACAAACATGTACACTTGCATATATCACATATAAACAATGTGCACATTCAAGTGAGAAAATCAATCTTAAGTGAACCAATACTAGTTAATGTAAAGTAATATATCAAATATATAATTATACATTAAATCATTAAATCAACACTTGATTTAACGATCCGGTCATATTGCATATAACCGACTAATATCAATAGTAACAACTTATCGAATCAACACTTGATCCGATAACCCGGCTATATCGCATACAACCGATCAATGTCACAAATCGCGAGAATAGAATTCAGTATCACATACTGGTATTATTCTCGGTCCCGCACATATCTCATATGCGCTCCTATTTCGTTTCGCTTGAGCCAGGAAACCCCTGTGTAGGACTCTAAAGACTCGTCAATACGCCGGCAGTAGGTGATGATCATATCAAACACCCACAAGCCGCAAGCGGTCTGCTAAACGTAACGGCCACCCGGGTATTGAGCGATCAGAAGATCAACGAGGAAGCCCGCTCACACTCCTGTGAATCCAACCAGTAACACTTACCGTACAGTCCGGTCTGTTCGTCTGATATGTCGCATATCTCGCCTAGGGGTGGTAAACGTCAGACCCCAATAACTCGATAAGTCATGTCGATATGAGGCTCATAACGGGTCGAGAAACTACTGGTAACACTTACCAGTAAATCCCTAAAGCAGCCTTGGCCAAGGACTTCCTGTTATAGCTAATCGAGCACTGCGCAACATCAACTCCCTATACCGGGAGAGACGAAACCCCTCCTATCGCTCATTGCCTCCATGTGGTTCGGGACTGTACCCAAAAACCACCGTTTTGCACGCCCTCTTGGACGTGGTAAGGTGGAAATCAAAGCACAGTGGGAATCACACAAGACTCTATGACGATCTCGGGTATACAGACTAACCTGTACCAGTGTCACCAGAGAACTGCCATCTGACATAAGGTATAATACCAACTGGGAGTTCTCCGCGAGTCCGTCCAGCGTACCCATTCTCCACTGAACACCCGTATATCATCTCTGATGTCAAACACCAATGGATATGGGATCATCCATCGCCCATCTGTATGGGTCGAGAAGGTATACGCTAGTCTACTCTGGTATATCGATGCCCCGTCTCGATACACCCACGACTAGGGACTTTGAAGGATGTACTTATGGACTACTATGTCCCCACTAGTATGATCCGCATCATAGTCCAGGTAGTCAAGTACACATCCTAAGGGCTTTACCAACATGTAACAGAGAGACAATCAGTGTACACGTTAAAGTAAAGAGTAACCAGATAGCATACTATCATATCGAGCAAGAAAGTCATCCCTATATATGCCCAAGCATCCGCTACAATATACATTCTATGTATAGTAATGGCCTCTAGGGCATACATATAACTAACAGCGTCCCATCATTAAAGATAACAACGAAAATACAACGTCCTCTTATGCCATCCGTATTCGCCACGGGGTCCCGTCATCACCCGTTAGGTTACTTAACTAACGGCAGAGCGGGGGCTGGGCTAGCGCGGGTGTAAAACATAAGTGACGTCCAAATAGCTATCATATATAGATATTATACATTCGTCAGACGCAATAATAGGCATTCCAGATCACAGATGAACATTATTGGATTATGCAAGCAATCCGTGTTTCTTTTGAGTCTGCAACGAAATACGGATTACACAGTTGTGATGAATAGCCATTTCCCCACACAAGACCCCTACGGGTACGGCAAACTACCCGCCAAGTGCCCGAAGTGAAGCGGTCTCCCTCAACTACGTGAGTAGGCCACTAAACACATCCAAGTACCTGGTAGTTTGTGCACCCCACCTTGGGTCTATCCTAGAAGCATAAACAGTAAAATAAAATAATACAACGATGGCTACAACCGCAACCTGGATGTGCCCCGCAAAATAATATTACAACATATTACAATTACATCGAATGAATTAATATAATAACCCATCACAAAACCCCGGCTAATCATCACAACAATCCAATACAGTTCATAATCACAAACAGTTAAAACATTACAGATATGTGCAACCCCCTGCCAACCGACATACTAGCAGTTAGGGGAGGTTTACGAACATATAATACAGTTCACAGAAATAATCAAACAAGCAAACATCGTATAATTTCGATCGATCAAACACATTAGATTCTACTCCAAAACTTCTCTGTAAATCTTAAACTTGAGCAGAAAATAAATCATTCCAGAAAAGACAAAACATCACAGAAGATTCACAGGGAAAAACTGGGCTGAATCGGCTCCAACTCGGCCGCGGATCCGCGGCGGATCGGTGGGATCTGCCGCGGTTCCGCGGCTCAGTGGCCGATTCAGGAGCCCATTTTTTTTTCTGTGTTCTTATAATTTCATGTAGGTTATTCTGGAGGTCCCTGAAAAAATTTTAGGCCTAATTTTAAAATCGACAGAAACTATGTGATATCGTTATATTTTCCAGTTCGTTTTGCGTTCGAAAGTCATACGACTTTGCAAATGAGTTAATTATTATTTAGTGAGGCTCTGATACCACTGTAAGTCGATGTGCAACACCCCACGAGTTGCGGGGAGGCGGAAATTTGAAAAACAATCTTGTTCTTTAAGCATACATCGACTAACCGAAGATCTTTACTAAACGATAATTAACAACAACCATAGAAGTTCTTAGCTACTATGTAAAGAGATTATACCTAGTGAATCGTGTCCTTCTTCTTTTCGATCTCTACGTCCTCCTCGGTCTCCTTCCCGTGATAGATGATCCACCCGAGAACCCTAATCCAAGCTTCACCTCCAAACTTGAGGTAACTAAGTTTCTCTAGTTGCTAATCAAAGGAACTTAGGTGATATAGAGTTAGGTTATGGATTACTTAGTCTATTCTAATCCTTGATCTCAACTCATGAGTGGTAGAATTAGAGTTTGAAGAGAGAGTGAGCTTGAGGAGAGAGAAGTTGAAGATGATAATGATAATGATATTGTTTCTCACTTGAATATATGAAGCATAATGAATAAACAAATAAATGAATAAATGTGATTATTCATCATGCTACATTAATTCAATATGAGTGATTCACTATGTGAGTCATTAAGCATTTAATAATGCATTAATGACATGATGAATCACACAAAATGAGTCACAATATCATTTAATGATAATGCCACCTAAACCCTCAAGTCACCATGGTTCTAGAAGCTTCCCGTAAAATTACGAGAACGCCCCTCCAATCCGTGAAAACACGGAAAAACTTTAGACTGTATAAATCCAATAACCTGATGCTAGAATCTGGCTTAAACCAAAGCCGGCTAGTAAAAACTGTCTGAATGTCGTACGTGCGTTTAAACACGTATGCGTCCGAACCCTTTGTCTTAAAACCATACGACCTCTATATCGTTTCGCCTGGAGTTGGGAAATCTCTGTGTAGGACTCTAAAGACCCGACTACTACGCTGGCAGTGGGTTTAACCACAGACCGCAAGCGGCACTAGCTGTACGTAACGGTCCCCAGGTAGATGTCGATAAGAAAACCGATGAGGAAACCAATCCGAACTGCTACTGTGCCTGTCCGTGACAATATCCGCGCAGTCCGATCTGTTCGTCTAAGAGTATCGCATGTATGGTCTAGGGGGGTGGTGAACGTCAGACCGCTAATAACCGTACAAGTCATGCCGGCATGGCTCAAGACCATCCGAGAATGTACTGATCAGTCCATCAGTAATTCTCAATCAGCCCTGGCCAGGGACTTATGGTAATGACCAACCGATCACAGTACGATATCAACTCCTTATACCGGGAGAGACGAATCCCTAACAGTCGCTCACTGCCTCCACGTGGCTCGGGACTGTGCCCAACTAAAACCTGTTTGCACGACTCCTTTGAGCCGTGGTAGGGTAATAATCAAAGCACAGTGGGAACTCCTACGAGACAAATGACGACTTTAAGTCAACAGACTATCTGCACACATGTCACCTGAGAACTGCTATCTGACGTTAGGTATAATACCATCCAGTCATTTCTCGGCGAGTCCTGTCCGGTGTACTCACATGAAGTGAGCATCTGTATACAATCTTAGGTGCACATCACCAATGGCTGCGGGACCAATCCATCTCCCCTCGTCAGGGTCTAGATATGTATACACTGGTCTACTCTGGAGCATCGATGCCCAGTCTCGATACTCTTGCGACCAGGGACATTTAAGGATGTGCCTATTGACTATCCAGCTCCCACAAGTATGACTGCCATCACAACGCCGGTAGTCAGGCAAAACACCCTATGGGCTTTATCAACATGTTTATAAATACAAAGTAAAATATATCACACGTTTAAGATAAAGACAAACCAAATAGCGTACTATTATTATCAAGATTGTCATGTACATACATATCCCTAACTGTCTATACAATGAAGGCCTCTAGGGCATATATATATCCAACAATAAGCCACTTGTCCACTATGCTTCCGCTGCTCCCACTGACTACGACAACCCTCTGGCAGAGTTATATACACGTACACTTCTAAAGCTGGTTTAGAACGACGCTATACTCATCCTCCTGCCGGGTCTCACAGTCTGGAACAACAGCAATGGCAAGTCTGGGTAAACAAGAACCTCCCTGTCACCGTATTTGAGCATACCGAAGTACCTCTCGAGTGCCTGAGGTTACCCACCATATCTGCGGAGTGGCCAATGGAATGTCAAACCAGATTGAATCTTTAGGTTCTTATCAAATTTTCAGTAATCGTTTGCGGTTCTGGAATCACTTCCAGTTCTACCATACTCCTACTACTATTTTTTGAAAAAAATCCATTTTTATTAAAACTGTGGCGAGTCAAGAACAATATCACTATTGATCTTCCAGATGGTAGAAAGTCAACCCTCGTCATAGCCCGGGTCAACCCACAAACATCCATTACAGAAACGTGCCTTGAGTTATCCAGAGTCTGGTTTTAAGCATAAGCCGGACAACTCCCCGTACCTTAACAATGTTAAGATATGAACTATTCTATATCCAATATAGAAACAGAGGCACTGATTTAATTGGAACCAGATTCAAATCATGCAGATGCCTCCAGTGCATGTCAACTAAATGGAAGGAGGCCGATCAACGTTACTCAACTTAGGAGTGCATCCAATTATGAGTAACCTGAAGGAGAAGCAAGTTCTCTTAATCATTGCTATCAACTGAATACCATACACAAGTATTTACATCTTCGATCACCTTGAAGAATCCTGATACTTGCAACACCTGGTTCTTTACTTTATTCTTATACCTATAACTTCAAAACTTAGACCTTGCATTTCTACGAAACACATGTCTAAGAACTTGAGAAGTCACAAGTAAACAGAATATAGTATGAGTACCAACCCCTCTGTCCTAATGGACACTGGACAACATACAATGCTCTGTATAAGTCCCTTGAGTCTAATAACTCATTTCCTGTGTGTCGTAGGTTGAAAACTGTACTTATGGTTAAGAAGAATTACACCGCTGTTTAATGCTCCTTACCTAACCATCCACTGATATAGGTAAATGCCATAGACATAATTTCAAAAATTTATATCTCACTTTATAAAAATAAACGTACAGATATATCAATTTGAAATTGGTGCATAACAACGGATATTCAAAACCAAAAATTTGCCGTCCGGCAAACAACCCAGGCGATTTCCTCAAATATCACCAATTAGAACGAATCCCGATAGAATGAGGATGATCACCCAATTCCTAATAACTTACTCCCACTCATCATCTGTAAAACCATACAGATGTGAGAATCAAACCTGGTAAATACATACCCTGGAGCAAGGGTTAATTGGGAAATCAGTTTTCTTTTAACAATACACAGTGAAACTGAAACATGTAAAATGTTTCGAAGGGGTATCCGGGTATTCTCAGTAATGCCTCTTCCATTATCAGATTCACAACTATAACCGTATATTTCTTCGCCATCTCTCCAAATCCCTTCATATGTCTTTAGTCATTACCTTCTGTACACCCCTTTAGGCTAAAAGGTTTTCTTCCATCCCTAACGTTCGGCACCAGCCTATGGTTTGGAAGAAGACTATCCAATAAACATAATGGGTGTACTCTCCTAATCCTAGGAGTACTCGTAACCTGAGAGAAGGTGAAGATAAAAGACAACTGAATAAATCTTATTTCTATTTCTCCTGAACCAGAATCCATCCCCGAACTGGAACAAGTTTCTTTCGAGTTCGTATATAACCATACGATGGAGTATCCAAATAACTGTGGATCTTCGTAGTGATACGGAGTGTTCTGGAGAAATACAAAGGTGATGTAGGATTGGCGAAGAAATACTTGGTTTGGTCGTGAATAGGAGTCGCAATTTACTTTGCCATCTTACTAATCCCTTTATTTGTCTTTACTTAATACCTTCTGTACACCTTTTAGGTTAAATGGTTTTCTTCATTCCCTACCGTTCGGCACCTGCCTATGGTTTGGATGAAGACTATCCAATTAGCGTAACAGGTGTACCTTCCTAATCCAAGGAACACTCGCAACCTGAGAGAAGGTAAAAGGAAAAGACAACTGAATAGTCCTATTCGTTTTCTCCAGAACCGGAAACCATCCTCGAATAAGTTCCTTCGAGTTCGTATATAACCATATGATGATTTTATCCAATGGAAGTGGATGTTCGTAGTAATACGGGGTGTCCTGGAGAAAAGGGTAAAAGTAGGAGTGGCAATGAGGTATGCAACTCTGACAATCTAAAAGCCAGTGTTTTAAGAAGGTTCGGTCAATTTGGTCACTGAGTCATAGCCTAGGGTTGGGTCATGGTTGCTGCCAAAGAGAGAGAGAGAAAAGAAACACTCAGCGTGCACTCTAACCTAGATCAGAATGGTTATCACTTCATCTAATCAGGAAACCTCCCACTGTAACCTCAAATTCTCCTCCAAACCTGAAAGAAGAATTAGTCGGGATCACCCGAGGAGTAAACCAACTCATCAGTGGGAATCGGGATCCAACTATCATCGCATGATAACGTGATGGAATCCACTCACGTTATCACACTCCAGAAGGTATGCGCATATCTGGCAAGTTTCAGTTTCTTTAGAAACTCTCGATGTGATTTTTACCCCATGCTCTTATGACCTTGACGAAGGTCAATAAATCATAAGTCACATGTCAAGTTCTACCCGTCATTGGCCAGGTTAATTTGAACCCACCCATACAAGCCCTTGATGAAGGACAACAAGGCTATACGACTGTCCCAAACCAACGCATCTATTTATGCAGCAGAAAGGTAACAAATAGCTACTATACACTATGCCTTGACGAAGGCCAACAAACATAGCATGAATACTAAGTGCTACCCGTCTGAAATGACGGAGGGCTACGAATGGTTTTTGGCGAAAAACCTTTAACGTAATGAACTTGATATCGTTGAAGGAACTGGATAGCTTTTTAGAAAAATATAGTGGCGAAAACCTTTGCTAAAGAGGTCACTCCCGGTGAAGGGATCTCGGCTCTTTCCCCGTAGAATGAGGTGCAGGATATTCCAACTGAATACCACGATGCAAAGCAAAAGTAATCGACTATAGTGAAGTTATTTCCCTAACGCAAACTTCTGTCCAAGGGTCACTCCCGGTGAAGGGATCTCGGCCCTTGCCTCGTCGACTGAGGTGCTGGATATTCATAACCGAATACCACTGTGCAAAACAAAAGAGAACGTCCCTGCAATAACAGCTTTTTGAAAAAATGTTCCAACAACATCAGAATAGGTTTGTTTAGCTTGCATTGATCCGAATCAATGCAGTCCCATCAATTGATCACACCAATAAAGAACGAAAATAATGATGTACGTATATGCCATCCGCATTCGCCACTGGGACCCGTCATCACCCGTTAGGTTACTTAACTAACGACAGAGCGGGGACTGGACTAGCGCGGATGCAAAACATATACAACATCTACTAGTATATATATCAATATATAATATTCGCTCAAGGGGTGATAAATTGCCACATCACAGAAATTTAATAAGCATCACAGAACAATACAGATAATCTGGGATCCCCGGGTTTCATAGAGCCGCTACTGAAACCCGACGTTCCCCTGGTCGTGTGGATAGCCTGTGCAATGAAATCCTAGACCCCTACGGGCGCGGCAAGTTACCCGCCAAAACCTGAAGCGAGGCAGCTCTCTTCAACAACGTGAATGGACCAACCAGCACTTCACGGAATCCGGTAACTTGGGCACCCCTCCATGGTTCAACCTGTACCCCCTACGAGTGCGGCGAATAGCCCGCCAATTCTAGAGTGAAGCCCTCTCCGTCTCAAAGCCAAGAGATGCGGGCCCGTTGCCCTCTAGAACCCGGCTATCCGTGCACCCCTCCGTGGGGTAATCCTAGTACAGAAAGTAAAATATACATACAACAGGTACATCGACCTCAGCCCGGTCGTGCCCCAAAAGAATAATATACAAACAGGCAGTGACGGCAGTCCACATGTCGGACGCTCGCCCCGCAATATCAAATGTACATATACAACCAAACTGTACTACCATTGCATCCAGGCTATCCACCACGACAAATCCGCAACATCACAGCACAACATAGAACATCAACGTGAATGTCACGGTCGCAAATCCGTCTAAAAGAACTATAGCAATTAGACAGGATTTACCGATCAAATGACATTCACGGTCGCAGATATAATGTAAATACTATGAACTAACATGTTTAAAATTTTCGATCGACAAAAATTCCTGAAGTGGGCCCCAAGCACAATACCCAGTACTCAAACAAATCTGGGCCCAAAATAAAATTACCAGAAACCCCATTTCCATGTCAGAGAGCACTGTAGGAAAAATGGTGCAATGAAGCTACTGTTCGGCGGCGGAACCGCGGCCAAAACGGGGTTAAGGCCGCGGTTCCGCGGCGCTACAGTAAGATCATGGTACCAGTTTTCTGCAGTGTTCTCAGAAAACCCTATACGTATTTCTGCAACAAACTAAATAATTTTTTGACAACAAAAGAAAATCGACAGAAAGTGCATGACTTGAAATCGCGGTTTCGGAATTTTCGTTCGATCGAAGTTCTAAACATGTTAGAGCAAGCTAGTAAAGGTTAATGGCGTGGCTCTGATACCATGTAAGTCTACGGTAGCGCCCCAACCGTCTTTCCGAGGCCAAAATGCGGAAACGAAGCTTTTTCTTGACTTGAAAACCGGCGCTATCGTATGCTTAAAACCCGGATCGAACCATTAACCTACAACTAGCTATTTAGAGAAGGGATAGAATGGTATACCGATCGATCCGTGTCCTTCGGTCTTTGGCTACCATCCCAAACTCCCCGCGGCAACTCCGGTCTCGATCTCCTCGTCCGAAAGAGCACCACATCTACGAGTCTTTTTATGGGCTCCCGCTTCATCCGAAGCAACTCGGGCACGAAGTGTGCTAGCCGACGTGTCCATAGTGTTGTAGAGAATGTTTGTGATCACTTTGTCTCTTCCATCCATAGCTTGGATGGAGGTTAGAGATATTTCCATTGATGGAGATAAAGAGCTAGAGGAGAAAGAGGAAGAAGAAGATGTTTCTTTTTTTTTTCTTTTGTGATGTTGGAATGATAATATGAGAGAGAGAGGAAATAATACAAGAGCTCACCACACTAACATGGCTGCCCCTCTCTCTCCTCTTATCAATTCAACACATTAAATCAATCATAAAATGTGACATTTGCACAAATAATGATACCATGAGTCAGTAGATTGCATATGCCACATTTAAAGCACCTCATGATGAATTCTAGCTCATTATTTCCACCATCCAAACATTAATCCAAATGTTTGGTCCAACAAAAAGATCCGGCAACATCTAAAGTAAACTCGTGACGGATCACAAGGATACCCCTCACCTGTATATACATACCTGCATCCGCATTCCGACTGAATGCGAATGCGATGAGACTAAAGTAATCCAACAAATCTAATACTAGGATCCGACTTAAACCAAAGCCTACTAGTATGATCCGTCCGATCATGATCCGTGCAATACCGCACGTATATGATCGAACCCTGCCATATATCATACGGCCTCTACAACGTTTCGCCCGAAACTTGAGAAACTGTGTGTGGGGGACTCTAAAGACTCGTCAATACATTGGCTGTGGATTTAACCACTAGCACATCAGAGGTACTAGCCGTACGTAACGGGCTACCAGGTATTGACCAAAAGGGAGGTCGATGAGCGAACTCATCTTGACACCCTACTGAGCCTGTCAGTGACAATATCCATACAGTCCGGTCCGTTCGTCTATGAGCATCGCATGTCGGGCCTAGGGGGTTGGTAAAAGTCAGACCCCCAAAAGCGGTACAAGTCGTGTCAGAGTGTAGCCCAGAACACCCTGAGATACTACTGGAATACCTACCAGTAAATCTCCTGCCTTGTCCAAGGACTTCGTGTAATGGCTCTCCTAGACACAGCGCGACCTCACCCCCAATACCGGGAGAGACGAACCCCTGCCGATCCGCTCACTGCCTCCATGTGGCTCGGGACTGTACCCAACTAAAACCTATTTGCACGACTCCTTTGAGCCGTGGTAGGGTAGTAATCAAAGCACAGTGGGAACTCACACGAGACAAATGACGATCTCAGGTCGATGAACTAACCTGTACACATGTCACCAGTGAACTGCTATCTGACGTCAGGTATAATACCAACTAGCATATTCCCGGCGAGTCATGTCCGGTGTACTCATAACCTAATAAGCACCTGTATACATCTTAGGTGATCCAACTGACACCAATGGCTTGTGAGACCGGCCACCACCCCTCGTCGGGGTCTCGACTGTATACACTAGTCTACTAATGGAGTATCGATGCCCAGTCTCGAAACTCCCACGACTAGGGACCTTTTAAGGATGTGCTTATAGACCCCAGCTCCCACGTATATGATCGCCATCATACTGCTGGTCGTCAAGAAAGAATCCTAAGGGCTCTATCAACGTGTAATAGCGACCTGTAAGGTCACCTAAAGTTGTACACGATGATAAAGACAAACCATGGTAGCATACTATTCTCCATCAACGTGTAATAGTGAACCACAATGTCACCTAAAACATGTACACGATGATAGAAACAAACCAGATAGTATACAATCATCCTGAGTAAGATTGTTCTACCAGCATAGGTCCTCCTTCAATCATTGCAATCACATGCCTGCGATCCAATAATTGACTTTGAGGGCACTATATCCAACAGTAACCAGGTAAGGAAGTGCAATATCTAACTAGCATGTGCGGTAATAAGTACTCGACAATAACTATAACTTTACAAATTAGGGAACAATACAGCGATATAGCAGTTTCTAATGTGTACGTTGTAAGTCGATGTCGTGCACCCCGCGAGTTCGCGGGGAGGCGAAATACGCAAAAACCGATTTTTACGGGCTTCGCAACACCGACTTGAACTCCAGGATCGATACTAAACCCTAACAAGCAAAACTGTCTGAGGTTAACTACTCGGATAGAAAGTTATACTTCACAGAACTATGTCCTTCGGGTCTTCTTGCTGTTATCCTCCTCATCATAGGCTCCTCGGATCGTACACGGATCGGGCCTCCTCATTGGTCCTCTCAAGTCAAAAACGATCCACCCGAGAGTCTATAGTCCGAGCTCTAACCTCAAATCCGAGGTAACTAAGGCACCTAGTTCGCTAAACTAGATGTCCTAGATGATGTAGAGAGTGAAGATTGATTAATTTATCTCTAAATACCCTAGATTTCTCAACACATGAGACATGAAGGGTATGAGGAAGAAGAATGGGAGCTTGAGGAAAAGAGAGTGAAGAAAAACATTAGAATGAAGAAGGCTCTAGAGTTGTGATCATTTGTGATGAATAATGAAACCAATAATGCAACCTCAAAATATCAAGCGTGCTTGATATTTTCACATAGTGAGTTACCCCCATGAGGCACCCCATGAGTCACCTTAGAGCCATGTTGTTAGTTATATGTATGCCCTAGAGGCCATTACTGTACATGAGATGTATATTGTAGTGGATGCTGGGACATATATAGGTAGGACTTTCTTGCTCGACATGATAGTACGCTATCTGGTTGCTCTTTATCTTAACATGTATACTTGTTGTTTCTCTATTACATGTTGATAAAGCCCTTAGGATGTGTACTCGACTTCCAGGACTATGATGTAGATCATACTAGTGGGGCCTGGGTAGTCAATGAGTACATCCTTCATTGTTCCTAGTCGTGGGAATATCGAGACGGGGCATCGATATTCCAGAGTAGACTAGCGTATATCTTCTCGACCCATATGATGGGCGATGGATGATCCCATATCCATTGGTGTTTGACATCAGAGACGGTATGCGGGTGCTCAGTGGAGACTGGGTACACTGAACGGACTCGCCGAGAACTCCCAGATGGTATTATACCTCACGTCAGATGGCAGTTCTCTGGTGACACTGGTACAACTTAGTCTGTTGACCCGAGATCGTCATAGAGTCTTGTGTGTCTCCCACTGTGCTTTGATTTCCACCCTACCACGGCTCTACTGAGTCGTGCAAACAGGTGGTTTTTAGGTACAGTCCTGATTCACATGGAGGCAATGAGCGATAGGAGGGGATTCGTCTCTCCCGGTATTGGGGGTTGATGTTGCGCTATGCTCGACTGGCCATAACTGGAAATCCCTGGCCAGGGTTGCAGTGATTTACTGGTAAGTGTTATCAGTAGTTTCACGCTTGTTGTGGACCTTATATCGGCATGACTTATCAAGCTACTGGGGTCTGACGTTTACCACCCTTAGGCGAGATATGCGACATATCAGACGAACAGACCGGACTGTGCGGTAAGTGTTACTGATTGGATTCATAGGAGTGTGAGCGGGCTTGCTCGTTGATCTTCTGATCGCTCAATACCCGGGTGGCCGTTACGTTTAGCAGACCGCTTACGGCTTGTGGGTGTTTGATATGATCATCACCTACTGCCGGCTATCACTCAAGATTCACAACATTATATATATCTATTTACCTATATCCCATGTCACATCCATAATAATCTCATATCAGGGGACCGGCAAAGGTATCAATCATCTCTTATCGACTCGCATCCGTATACCGACATATCAATCAAGTCCTCATATCACATCGTATATTCTTTTCATCACATTTAGATCTCATATCTAGTAATTTACATTTACATTCTATCTTATACATCTAATGTCATGCTACTCTAAAACTCATACTTATTATAGTGCAACTACATATCTATAAGTCGTGATTCACATTCACTTTTCATATCCCTAAAGCTTTCATCTCATATATTCAATCATTCATCTCTAACATCCTTTTAACCATATCCCTAGTTTTCTAATCTAGGTTTCTACGACTGTATCCTATAGATCGGTTTCCATCAAATTGCAGGGGTGCTATACGCCATCCACCCGACTTCTCCCATAGATATAGATCTACTCATCTTGATCCTTGCTTGCCGAAGTCGATAACGCCATGCTCATCCTTATTGCTCCAAGTCCACTTGAGGTACCAACGATATCAACACATATCGCAATCGCTGTTAAAATCGAATCCGGAAAACCAATACGGCATACGGTTCGCTCATAGGTTAAAACCTATAGCCTCGCATGCAAAACACAGCCAAATAACCCTTGTCATTGACGTTCAAACGCCACACGATGGAATTCAAATCAAATCAAAAAACCAAGTTTCAGAATCGCAAAACACGAAAACAAAAACATAGGAAAACTACTCCCAGATTTCACCCTACGCCAAACTAGAACATTTTGCACATTGGGTTGCTCTAGATGTCAGAAAACAAGACTACTGACCAAAAATCACACGAATCACCCACCACTTGGCCGCAAATTGCGGCCAAACATAATAAATCTGCGGCCATGAATTCTTATTTGGGGCTCAGGTTTCTAGGGTTGCTTCATGGTTGCCTGCACGTTTCACTGTCAAGGGAACTTAATTTATGGGTCTCTCGGGTGACTCCAGATTCCCATATACTCTCGAAAACTGTCAATTTAACCGATGTCGGAAAGTTCTAAGTCGTGTTTGGGTTCTATTTTCTGTCCTTGGTCAATAAAACACCACCCAAATCTTGTTAACAGTCACTACTCATCATCACTTCCACACAATTTCCCAAACCCTTCTCTTGAAATTTCTAACTTCACAACAACCAACCCAAATCAACTTCTAAACTAACTAGAATACAAGAAAACTCAAAACTAACTAAATGGAAGAAGCTATACCTCATTTGGGAAACTCAAGAAAAACCCTAGCTTCTCAAAGTTTTCAAAATCTAACTTTTCTTGGTCCAATGTGATGAGGGTGAGGAGGTGATCATTTTTTGTGAAAGGGGTATAGGGTTTTGATGAGTATTTTGAGATGGGTCTGCAGAGTTAGTTAGCACAACAGCAAGGTTTCGGGAGGTATCGTTCATGCCAAATTCAAAAATTTGCCGTTCTAGCTAACCCTAGCTAAGAATCATTAACTAGAAATTCAACGGAATAACATATGTTAACACTTTACATCCTAAGTGAATAAGGAATAAAACCTTTGTAGACCGGTCCTTCACTTCTAAAGCTCCGTGTAGTAGTCCCTTCACTGCGAGTTGTGATCTACCGAACTCAAGAAAGGGTTGCCATGGAGAAAAGAACAAGCTTGCTTCGAAGTCTTCGAGGCCGAAGATGATCTATGTCGAGGAGACACTAGCTCATGCTACCTCTTCACTAATTGTGTAGATTAGTGAAGCAAACACCCTAAACTAAATGGCTAATAGTAGAGGACGATGAAGTAGGAAGTGGGCTCACTTTAGATTTCAATTTCTCACAATCTTTCATCACTTATCAAAAATCAAGAGAGCTCAAAATGAGGAAGAAGAAGATGAAGTGATGAACAAAGAGATGAATGAACTCATGAGGTTAGAAATGCAACCATGGTAAGTGTATTTCATGCACTAACCATTGTAGTGACTTAACCATAGCTAGGAGTTAAGGGTTGGGTCAAAAAATATCTTAAGCTAGACAAACAAGTGGACTATGTCAATGTTTTCTACAAGCTTCTCCAAGCTTCAACCATTACTCATTATCCAAGTGTTTGAATTACTTAAAACAAATAAAACCCTAATTTTAACCTAGCATGGTGTAATTCTCATACATACATGTTGCATGTGTAACCTAGCATGACACAACAATATATATCACATATATATTTTGTGCAAAAAGAAAACAATACATTTAACATATATCACATAAATATCAATATATCAAATATGAGAAAAAGAAATACTTAGGTGAGCTAATATTAGTTAATATAATTTAATATATCAAATATATAATTATACATTCAATTATTAAATCAACATTTGATTAATAATCCGGCTATATTACATATAACCAACTAATATCAAATGTAAGAACTTATCGAATCAACACTTGATCCGATAACCCGGCTATATCACATATAACCAATCGATACATATATCGCGAGAATAGAATGCGGTATCACATACGCGCATTAACTTCGGTCCAACACATATCACATATGTACACCTACTCCGTTTCACATGAACCAGGAAACCTCTGTGTAGGTGTAATGCCTTAGATTTCGGTTAGTGTTAGTTTAGACGGTAATGCGGGTTTTTGGTAAAAAGTTTATCAATTCGGGTTCCTCACATTTCATAACATTTAATTATTATTTTAATATTATTTGTTATGGACATGCACGTACGTGTGCACGTTAATGTGAGGGTTTGTTTTGTGTTAATCTTGTTCTTGCAACCATGGCAACTTAACCCTTAACCTAATTCTAAATCCTCGCTTTAATCCTATCCTAATCCCTTGCTTTGCCTTAACACTAAATATCTAGATATTTATTTTGTTGTGAAGATATTTGTTTTGGAGCGAGGAGGTGGCTTGATGAGGTAGTGTGAATGCATTGATGGTGCATTAATGCAAGGGTGCACTCACCTCTTGCACTCACCTCTTACTCTCACCTCTCTCTTTCCCTTTATCTTTTCCTTTTCTTTTTCCCTCACCCTCATTTCCTTCTCATTTCTCTTCATATCTCTTCACCTCAAACTGAACAAATTCATTTCCTTCACAAATCCATCTCAAATTTTCATCAAAACTCACAAAAATCACAGCTTTTGCTTGGTTTTGCCTCTTGGATGCCTTGGAGCTTGGGAAGCTAGGATCTTTGAGTTCTTTTGGTTAGGTAATGATCTCTTACTGTTATTTATGTGTTTATTATGTAGCATAGCTCGTTAGTTTCAGTTTTTATCGTGTATCGTATCGTTTCGGGTAAATATTGTATTTTTAGTGTTGTTTTGGGTCTGGGATGATCTGCTATCAAACCGGGTAATTGTTGCAAAAGTTCCCATCACAGTGACCTAGTGTAGTGACCTAGAACCTACACTCAAAATACGAGCCCATTTCCCCATGCTTAGGCCGCAAATTAATTGCTTCTGGCCGCAATTTGCGGCCAGACTAGGGAGTTAGGGTGTGGATTTTGGTGTAGGGGTCTCTGGGGTTGTTTGGGGTCTCATGGTACTTGCAACTTTTGTAGATTGTTAGTATAGCAAAATCTGGGACCACTTTGCGTATTTCTTGTGTTTCGTTTCACGCGTTACGTTATCCGACACGGTTCGTGTTTGTGTTGCTGTTGCTCTGAGTTGGTTTCGTAGTGTCGCTTTGCACGTTAGCTACAATACGAACACTTGTGAGTACGTTTGTGTTGTCGCGTTGGTCCACGTAGTTTTTACGTGTTTTGGGTCTATTACTAATATACACTTGTTTTATCGTTTTATCTTTTAGGTTCGCAGGCGAGGACTTCGGACGCTGCGACAAAGGGAAAACAGGTGGTAGGCTTCGCTTAGCCAGGAGCGTTGGTGAGTAGATTTAACATCTACAGGGGAATCGCCTACATGGCGTTATACGTCTGAGATAGAGGTGTTATGAATTGTCGCATATTCTATTTCATATACAGAGTTGCGCATACACCTTATTGCTTAGTTATTTGTTGTGCTTGGACTAGTACCGTTAGGACACTGCACTATTATTGACGACTCATGTTGCACGAGCACTGATTGTATGCCACACATACCGTCAATAATTGCCATGACACGCATAACACACATATAGATAAGATATTGTTTGGTTATGGACATTGAGACATTGATTCATATTCCTTATTGCATATGACATATAGCATACCTGTATACCTACATGCTTACACATATGCCTCGACATGCTTACATGCTAGTTACCTGTATACCTATAGGGTATTGTACCATTAGCGATAGGTACATACACACATAATGACATAGCTACATGTATACCTTGCATACATACTTCACTTATATACCTGGAGGGTATATTACATCATTACTGATAGGTAGATACATATACCTTACTATACCTTTTTGTTTACACATATATATCTGGCTATAGCTATATGTTTACCTTTAATTGATGTTATATAGACTTGGAGAAATTAGAAACCGCATGATTTATATATTAACTAGTTGCAGTTAAATAGCGGCTTTTCCTTTATTTGCTTGCATTTCAGTTTTATGTTGCGTACACTATATTCATGGATTTTCGCATTGAAATATGGATTTTTCATGATGTTTTCTGGATTTGAGGACCGTGGTAGTTTCATGAAATTATGCATTATTTGAAAAACCCGGTTTCTCTTGATATGATATTTCAGCATTCACCATGAGATTTATCGGTTCTAATATATATATATACCCCATGCGAGGAGCGTCATGGGCCGTATGAGGGTACATGGTGGGGCCCGGAGGTACCCAGGGCAAGAAAGGGATGTCGATGTAACATGCCGATGAGGCCTGGCAGGGGAACCATACTTTCTGGTGACATTACCTATGACTCGGCGGTTATCGTAGGGATACCGACAGGAGTCATGTACGTATGGATACGTCGAAGGACGAGGGTCGAAGCTGGGCAATCGGGTTTTCGGATAGCGTATGATACGTACTTATCAGGGTGCCAGTCGTGGTGACAACACCTGATAGATTAGCCTTTATGTGTCGATGCTTGGCACAGGTTTTCATGATATTTTTACTCCTAAGTATATATAACAGTGGAATGCGACGCTGTTATATATGCATATATATATATATATATATATATATATAAGTGGAATGGGACGCTAATATATATGTATACATATCAATTTATATACATCATCACAATTATTCATGCAAATATATTCAGGATATATGAGATTCACTTGATATTGGATTCGGGATATTGAGATTCACTTGATATTGGATTCAGGAATTATGAGATTCACTTGATATTGGATACATGATATATGAGATTTACTTGATTTGTACATTCAAGATATATAAGATTTACTTGATATTGTACAGTCAGGATTTGTGAGACTTATATGATATGAGAGCCAATTTGGGGGCTGATTTGAGAAAATTGGGATTTGGACTGTCTTGATGGACTTTGGTCCTACCACGAGGTCAGGATGCCGTGGGAATGACATGTTTTATCCCATACTCCACATTTATTGTTTATGCACTGCTTCATGTATTAGTTGTACCTACTAGAGTACCTTTCATGATTGTTGCATATATACATTTTCATATCATTGCTTCATATATTAGTAGTACCTAATAGAGTACCTTACATGATTATTGCATACAGATTGTCATATTATTATTGCTTCATGTATTAGATGTACCTGCTAGTGTACCATTCATGACTATTGCACACATATAACTTTTATTGCTATTAGCTTGCTTATGTTAGATTCACGCTGTACGTGCATACTGTTGGATATAGTGTCCTCGAAGTCAATTATTGGATTCGCGGGTACGTGATTGCAATGATTGATGGAGGACCTATACCGGTAGGACAGTTTTACTCGAGATGATCGTATGATATCTAGTTTGTCTTTATCATCATGTACATGTTGATAGAGCCCATAGGATTCTTTCTTGACAGCCAACAGTATGATGGTGATCATATACGTGGGAGCTGGGGTCTATAAGCACAACCTTAATGTGTCCCTAGTCGTGAGAGTTTCGAGACTGGGCATCAATACTCCAGTGTAGACTAGTGTATACAGTTCGAGACCCCGACGAGGGGCGGTGGCCGGTCTCACAAGCCACTGGTGTCAGTTAGTTCACCTAAGATGTATACAGTGCTCATTCGGTTATGAGTACACCGGACATGACTCGCCTGGAACCTGCTAGTTGGTATTATACCTATTGTCAGATAGCAGTCCCCAGGTGACATTTGTACAGGTTAGTCTGTCGACCTGAGATCATCATTTGTCTCGTGTGAGTTCCAACTGTGCTTTGATTACTACCCTACCACGGCTCAAAGGAGTCGTGCAAACAGGTTTTAGTTGGGTACAGTCCCGAGCCACATGGAGGCAGTGAGCGGATCGTCTGTGATTCGTCTCTCCCGGTATTATGGGTTGATGTCGCGCTGTGCACGGGTGGCCATCACTAGAAAACCTTGGCCAAGATAGTTGAGAATTACTGATTCGGATCAGTAGTTTCTCAAGTGGTGATGGGTTTCATACCGACACGAATTATCGCGTTGTTAGGGGTTTGACTTTATCCACCCCCTAAACTCGATATGCGATACTCTTAGACGAACAGACCAGACTGTACGGATATTGTCACTGTCAGGCTCAATAGGGTTTCAGGATGAGTTCGCTCGTCAGCTACCCTTTCGTTCAATACATAGGCAACCGTTACGTACAGCCAGTACCTCTGACGTGCTTGTGGTTAAACCCACTGCCAGTGTATTGATGAGTCATTAGAGTCCCCCACAGATAGTTTTCCAAGTTCGGGCGAAACGTTGTAGAGGCCATATGGATTTATAACAGGGTTCGAACATACACGTGCACTTGTGCACGCGTCATGTTTCGGACGGATAATACTAGTGAGTTTTGGTCTAAACCGGATCCTAGTATTATATTGTGTTGGAATTTTTTTTGTCTCGTTGCATTCGTATTCGGCCGGAATACAAATACGGGTATGTATATACTGTTGTGGGGTAATCCTGTAATTTATTACGGGATTACTTTTGAAGTTTCCAGTTTTTCTTCATCCGACTTAAACATCCGGTTTAATGTTTATTTTGCGGATTTTGTTAGCCTTCTTCTTTAACCAGAATTTCCTTTATCTTTGGCTGATCCTTTTTTCGAAATTGGGCCATTTCATTTCCTAGTGGACTATTTTGAAATTGGTGGGGGCTGGGTATTTTTTTGGAGTGGGTGTGACTTTGGTGTGCTGGCAACATGTGGAATTTTGGTGAGGCATGGGTTTTTGGGAGTGGGTGGCTTGCATTAATGTTGATTGTTTGTGCTAGGATTTTTGTTGAATCCTTATTATCACCTCTTCAATGTTTATGATCACCACTTGATTCAAGAACCTCACCTCCCTCACAACAATTCGCCAGTGAGCCATTTCTTCTTGAGTGGCCGATAGCAATATTGGCAGAGCTCATTTTTGGTGGAGAATCCATTACAAAATCCATTCAAGAACCTCACCTCCCTCACAACAATTTGATTTTCCATTGCAAAATCCATTACTCACTTCATCAATCCAAATTGGCAACTTCATTTACCTTCACCCAATTTATTGGGTGCCTTGAGACAAAATATTCCACACTCTCTCTATTTCATTCTTGGACATGTCGGCTAGCAAACTTCATGTCCGAGTTGTCTCGGTTTTGAGACGGGAGCCCGTATAAAGATTCGTTGACGTGGTGCCATTTTGACGAGGAAACCGGAGAGCAGATTTCATCGGGACGGCCGCAACAAGCTAGGGAAGGGAATTGAAGACCGAAGGACACGGATCGATCGGTATAATCTCTGAACTCTTTTACAGTTTACTAGTTTACGGTTAATGGAATGATCCGGGTATTGTTGCGGTAGCGTCAAGTTGTAAAATTTTTGTTCCGCATTTGGCGTCGGATTGACGACCGGGACCCTGCTGTGACCCAACATGGTATCAGAGCCTACTCATTAACCGTATACTAGTTGTTTAGACAATTATTAAAATATCGAAACCGAAACGATCACCAAACAATACCAATGATATTTTTATCATTTTTGTGAGGAAATTTAGTGGGCTGTGGAATTTTCATGCTGGAAAATTGGCTCATGCTTTAGCATTAATTGTTTTTGTTTTTTGTTTGGAAGAAGACTTTATTTTATTTGACTGTGCTGTGGATTTTTGTTGAAGTGGGGATTAATTTATTATGTTGATTGCTTTACATTACACCACCACTTCAACAATAAAATCCACAGAGCACTTCTCTTAGCCGAGCCCATTTTTCCAGCCAGCTTAATTTTCCTCAAAGCAAGAAAAAAAAAATTCTAGTGCTCATATTTTCTTCATCCCAATAGCATTTGGTCTCTGTAATTTTGCTGCAGTGGTATTGTTTGTTAAAGCCCAGTTTGGATAAAATTTTATCGGTTTGTTTGGGGCTATTCGTGGATTATTTCGAAGTCGATATTTTTTTAATATTGTTTAAAGTTAGCAGTACATTACTTTTTTATCTGCGACCGTGAATACCATTTGATCGGTAAATCTTGTCTAATCGCTATGGTTCTTTTAGACGGATTTGCGAACGTGACATTCACGTTGATGTTCTGTATTGTGCTGTGATGTTACGGATTGTCGTGGTGGATAGCTTGCGTGCAATGATAGTGCGGTTTTTTTTATATTTGTACATTAGATATTACGGGGCGAGCGTCCGACATGTGGACTGCCGTCACTGCCTGTTTGTATATTATTCTTTTGGGGCACGACCGGGTTGAGGTCGATATACCCATTGTATATATTTTCTTTTCTGTACTAGGATTACCCCGCGGTGGGGTGCACGGATAGCCGGGTTCTAGAGGTCAACAGGCCCGCATCTCATAGCGTTGAGACGGAGGGGGCTTCACTCTAGAATTGGAGGGCTATTCACCGCACTCGTAGGGGGTATAGGTTGACCCAAGGAGGGGTGCTCAAGTTACCGGATTCCGTGAAGTGATTGGTGGTCCATTCACTTTGCTGAAGGGGCTGCCTCGCTTCAGGTTTTGGCAGGTAACTTGTCGCACTCGTAGGGGTCTAGGTTTTCATTGCACAGGCTATCCACACGACCAGGGGAACGTCGAGTTTCATTTGAGGTTTAATAAAACCCGGGGCTCCCAGATTATCTGTATTGTTCTGTGATGCTTATTACTTTTCTGTGATGTTGCATTTATCATGCCTGGAGCGATTATTATTTATTGATATATATACTAGTAGATGTTGTATATGTTTTACACCCGCGCTAGTCCAGTCCCCGCTCTGTCGTTAGTTAAGTAACCTAACGGGTGATGATGGGACCCAGTGGCGAATGCGGATGGCATATACATACATTTTATTTTCGTTCTTTTCTGGTTTGATTAATTGATGGGACTGCATTGATTCTGATCAATGCAAGATAAAACAAACCTATTTGATGCTGTTGGAACATTTTTCAAAAGGCTGTTATTACTAGGGCGTTTTCTTTTGTTTTGCACAGTGGTATTCGGTTATGAATATCCAGCACCTCATTCGACGAGGCAAGGGCCGAGATCCCTTCATCGGGAGTGACCCCTTGGACAGAGGTTTGCGTCAGGGTAATAACTTCACTATAGTCGATTACTTTTTGCTTTGCATCGTGGTATTCAGTTTGGAATATCCTGCACCTCATTCTACGGGGAAAGAGCCGAGATCCCTTCACCGGGAGTGACATCTTCAGCAAAGGTTTTCACCACTAAATTTTTATAAAACCACTCGGTTCCTTCAACGTTATCAAGTTCATTACGTTAAAGGCTTTTCGCCAAAAACCAGCCGTAGCCCTTCGTCATTTCAGACTAGTATTGCTTAGTATTCATGCTGCGTATGTCGTGCATTACCCGAGGCGTAGTGTTCGGTAGCTATGTAGTGCTTTTCTGTTGCAGAGATAATGCGATTGGTTAGGATAGTCGTACGATCATTTTGATCTTTAGTCAAGGCTCGTACGGGTGGGTCTAATGCAGTCAAGATAATGACGGGTAGAACTTGACTAGGACCTTTTGACATTTTGATCTTTAGTCAAGGTCACTTGGGTCCTAGAGGTAAAAATCACATCGGGAGTTTCAAACATACAGGAAACTTGCCAGGCTTGCGCATACCTTTTGGAGTGTGGTGACTTGAGTGGCTTCCATCAAGTTATTATGCGATGATAGTTGGATCCCGATTCCCACTGATGAGTTGGTTTACTCCTCGGGTGATTCTGACTAATTCTTCTTTCAGGTTTGGAGGAGAATTTGAGGATACAACAGGAGACATCCTAATTAGATAAAGCGATTAACCATTCTGATCTAGGTTAGAGTGCACACAGAGTGTTTCCTTTCTCTCTCTCTTTGACTGCGACCATGACCCGACCCTAGACTATAACTCAGTGACCAAGTTAACCGAACCTTCTTAAAACACTGGCTTTTGGATTGTCTGAGTTGCATACATCATTACCACTCCTTCTTTTACCCTTTGAGTTTCTCCAGAACATCCCGTATTACTACGAACATCCACTTCCATTGGATAAATCCATCATATGGTTATATACGAGCTCGAAGGAACTTTTTTCGAGGATGGATTCTGGTTCTGGAGAGATAGAATAGGACTATTCAGTTGTCTTTTCATTTTACCTTCTCTCAGGTTGTGAGGGCTCCTAGGATTAGGAGACAGTACACCTATTATGCTTATTGGATAGTCTTCTTCCAAACCATAGGCAGGAGCTGAAAGATAGGGAATGAAGAAAACCAATTAGCCTAAGTATGGTGTGCAGAAGGTAATAAGTAAAGACAAATAAAGGGATTAGAAAGTGGGCAAAGTAAAATGCGACTGCTATGATTCACGACCAGACCACGTATTTCATCGCCACTCCTACTTCACCTTTGTATTTCTCCAGAACACCTCGTATCACTACGAACATCCACTTCCATTGGATAAATCCATCGTATGGTTATATATGAACTCGAAGGAACATTTTTCGAGGATGGATTCTGGTTCAGGAGAAATAGGATTAAGGTTTATTCAGTTGTCTTTTATCATCACCTTCTCTCAGGTTGCGAGTACTCCTAGGATTAGGAGAGTACACCTATTATGCTAATTGGATAGTCTTCTTCCAAACCATAGGCTGGTGCCGAAAGGTAGGGAAGGAAGAAAACCATTTAGCCTAAAGGGGTGTACAGAAGGTAACGATTAAAGACAAATAAAGGGATTTGGAGAGATGGAAAAGAAATATACGGTTACAGTCGTGAATCTGATAATGGGAGAGGCATTACTACGAATACCCGGATACCCCTTCGAAACATTTTCATGTTTCAGTTTCACTATGCATTGTTAATAGAAAACTGATTTCCCAATTAGACCCTTGCTCCAGGGTATGTATTTACCAGGTATGATTCTCACATCTGTATGGTTTTACAGATGATGAGTGGGAGTAAGTTATTGGGAATTAGGTGATCATCCTCATTATATATCGGAATTCATTGTAATTAGTGATATTTGAGAAAATCACTTGGGTACAGTTTTCAACCTACGACGCACAGGATTTGTATTATTCAACTCAACGGACTTATACAAAGTATTGTATGTTGTCCAGTGTCCATTAGGACAAAGGGGTTGGTCCTCGTACTATATTCTGTTTACTTGTGACTTCTCAAGTTTTGGACAAGTGTTTCGTAGAAATACAAGGTCAAGTTTGAGAAGTTATAAGTACAAGAATAAAGTAGAGAACCAGGTGTCGCAAGTATCGGGATTCTTCAAAGTGATCGAAGATGTAGATAGTTGTATGAGGTATTCAGTTGATAGTAATGGTTTTGAGAAACCTGTTTCTCTTTCAGGTTACTCATAATTGGACGCACTCCTAAGTTGAGTAATGCTGACCGGCCCCTCTCCATTTAGTTGACATGGACTGGAGACAGCTGCATGATTTGAATCTGGTTCCAATTAAATTATTGCCTTTGTTTCTATATTAGATATATATAGAATCAATTTATATCTTAACGATGTTAAGGTATAGAGAGTCGTCCGGCTGATGCTTATAACCTGAATCCGGATAAACTCAAGGCACGTTTCAGTAATGGCTGTTTGTGGGTTATCCCGGGCTTTGACGAGGGTTAACTTTCTACCATCAGGAAGATCAATATTTATATTGTTCTTGACCCGCCACAGTTTTAGTAAAATGGATTTTTTCAGAAAACAGAAGCAGGAGTATGGTAGAACTGGAGGTGATTCCAGAACCGCAAACGATTACTGAAAATTTAATAGGACCTAAACATTCGATCGGGTTTGACATTCCATTAGCCACTCCGCAGATATGGTGGGTAACCTCAGGCACCCGAAAGGTACTCCGGTATCCTCAAGGACGGTGACATGGAGGTTCTTGTTTACCCAGACTTGACACTACTGTTATTCCAGACTATGAGACCCGACAGGAGGATGAGTATAGCGTCGTTTGTTCACACCATAATATTGTATTATTATATTCCCCATTCTTATTCGTTTTATAAATATACAGGTGCTTTTGACGCATGTCTGCTACATATTACAGGTTACAGGTTCTTGGACAGAAAACAGTGAAAACGATGAAAAGACGATGCAAAAGTGGACTTTGACCAACAAACAGAAGACTCTTGATCAAGCCTACATCAAAAATAAAATTCATAAAGTACAAGGCAATACAAGGTCCAAGATTACAAAGCGAACGGTTAAAAGTCCACCGCAATTATTCACTGGAGATCCGGAAGAAACATAGAAACTACTTTAATAAAAGAACCAAATAATAAGGAAGCCCAAAGACAGAAGAGCCAACAAAGGAAATTTCAAGGCCCAATACTTCCTTTTAAAGAGCCAGAGACATAAAATTTTACCAAAGCTTGGATTCTACTTTGACTAGGTCTTCCTAAGGATATTTTGGTAAATGTAGACATGCAGATCAATTGTAACCTAGGATTTCCTATCCTCTATAAATAGGAACTCTAAATCATTATATTAGCCATGCCTCCCTATGCCTCTTTCTATGAATAAAATTTAGAATTCTTTTGGAGAGCATCGATGCCTCTTTTCATATCATGAATTCAGATCTGACAACCCTGTGTTGGTGTTTGGAGAGAGCCATCTGTAAAGTAAGTAGGTAATTTCAATTCTTGCCCTAGGTAATTTTTCATTCTCTGCCCTAGATAAATGTTCTTAAATTCCCTAATGAGCGAGTAGTCTCCTCGCTTGTTAGGGTTAGCTTTGGGGAAGGCTTTTGAGAGATGAGATCTCTCATCCCTTTCTTGCCCATTATATATTTTCAATAGGACTCCATGCATACACGCACACACCGTGTCCTACGACACCCTATCCCTCGAGGTAGCGGTGATACCGTAGTATAAAGGCCCGGTTGCGCGTGTTTTCTATGGAGGTTAGGGTAAGGATCTCTAAAGGAAGAACAAGAACCTAGAGGAAGGAACACCTTCCCGAATGGATCTAATCTCCTTTATTGATAATTACCATAACTCCTCATAGATCTTCATTTGGGTATAGAAAGCGTTGAGATTTATTTACATTTCCAAACCATTCCTAAACCTAACCCTAGCAAGATTTAGATCTAGATAATCTTAGTATAGATAGATTTAGTTTTTAGATTTAATAATCAATCCGAACACCCATCGGAATTAACTCGTTTGAGCGATTAGGAAATTCACAACATCCCTGTGGACCGACCCGTACTCACCGGCTAGCTACCAAGTGATGCCGTTTTTGATTGCGGTTACTAGATATTTTTGAGATCAATCAAATGGCGCCGTTGCCGGGGATGGCGTGTTATTTCCTTTTTGCAATTTCGGGTTAATCAAAATTAAAAAAATCATAAAAATCTGAAAACTCCAAAAATTATAAAAATAAATCATCTGTTATTTTTGGAAAGGGTACTTTGTTGTTTGAATTTTGCAGGATCTACAAACAATTTCGGATCTGGAAAAGTCTGGAGAGAGAAACAGAAAACAAAATATCAAAACAGAAGGGGACTTCAAAATCAGAGCAGCAGAATTTTTTCAGAGATCCGAGCCCTCCATCGCGCCGCGCTTCCGCCGCGCATACCCACCTCAGACCGCGGAAACACGGCCGTCTGGTCAAATCAGAAGTTCAGAAAATTTCTTAGGACCCGCGCCGACTGCCTGACCGCGGAACCGTGGTGGGACCCCACTTAAGCCGTGGAAACGCGGCAATCTCGAGGCATCATCTGGTGAAAAACTTTCTGTAAGCTCCTCTGTTTCTTCTCTGTAAATCTTGATATATCTTTTCTGAAAATTCCTGCAGGATTCCGTGCGCTATAAAAATCTTTTCCCTTCCAAATAATAAATCTTGTGCAGGATTTTTGCGCCTCGCTTAAAATAGAAATTGATTGCAAGTAATATTTTTTGTTTTGCATATCTTTTATCAAAAATCTTTTTGCAAAATTTCCATATAACGAGCAAGCGGAAAAATGAAAATTTTAATTAGAAAACTTGCGAACTTTGAAATTCACAAAAAAGATTTGATTGCAAGTGATTTACTGTTTTGCATATCTTTAATCGGACTTTAAGGGGCTTGAAACCAATTCAGATTGGGTGGGTATTTCATCACCCTTCCCAGGACCCCAGAAATCACATAAGGCATTTGTATTGACCATTCTTAATTAAAAAATACTAGACTCAGCCCTAAGGACTTCGAGCTCAATAGGACAGAGTACTAGTTATAGGCATCGGCCGTTTATCCTAACCTGACTTTGCGGTGTCTAGGCAAGTATGTCTAAGGCAAGTGGTTACTTAATTAGGACCGCTACTTGTAGCGGGGAGCCTCCCACTTACCTGGCACTTACCTGGCCGCAATTGGCGGCGAAGAGGCGGTTTGAGGTCCTATTTCTAGCCTTTTGGAACAGTTAGGAGCTGTCTAGCTGACCTAGGTGACCCTAGATCTAGGCCTGATTGTGCATTTTTGGTTGATCGAAAGTGTGTCTTAGCTCTTTTCTCGAAAATCTTTTTGCAAACAGTTCTAAATAAAGAGAAAAAGAAAAAAGGAATTTTTTTTATCAACTTGCAAATTTTTGCCGCTAAGAAATCCTTGCACCACCCAACCTTCTTTATTTCCCCTTTCTTCTATCATGGGTACCCCACATCATAAATCACTTTCCGAACTTTGGTATCCCGAACCTAACTTTACTTCGTACGTCAATTATTTCGGTCGTTTTAAAGAAGATCCCTCCGTGCCTAAAATTTCTTTGAAAGATCAAATAGAAGCGTCTAGGAGAAACAGTTTGACTTTGCAACCTACTTTGTATCAACCAAGTCAACCTTTACCACCTTCATATGTTGATACCACTTTTTCAAGTCCTGCTGTAACTCCTAAACCGATGTCCAATGCTGAGCATATTGCTCAATCTTGTAGCCGATCTTTCACTCCTCTCCACACATCTAGTTCTAGGGGTCAACAAGTCCATTCACATTTTTATCCAACTGTTGATCCTACTCATGTCCAACCATCCAATTCCTACCAGTCCTACCCGACTTTCCCACCTTCACTAGATATTGCCTCTACACAGTCTTTTGGGAGTTTCACGTATCCAAACAATTTCGAATCTTTTACCGAAACCCCTTCACCACCCATGTCTAGTTTGGAACAGTCGTTGGCAGCTTATATTGCAGCAAAAAACAAAATGACTAGGAATGTGGAAGCGTCATTGGCCGCCCTTATGCAACCTAGTGAACAGGCAGCTAGTTTCCAACTAGCTCCAAATTTTTCAATGTATGGGAAGGCGGTTGGACAGAGTGAGAATTTGAGAGGAGCGAGTGAGTTCTACACATTCCCAAATCAGACCTATCCTTACCAAATTGAATCCCACAACTCCGGTTCTCCATCGATTGTCCCAAATGATTCACCAGTTGAAAATAAAAACGAGTTGTGTGATTTTGTAGTTCTTGATTTGCCAGATTGTGCAGAACCCCTTTCGAGTGAAACCACACTTAATCCGTTCGATCTTTACACCTCCACTCTAGAACCTAAATCGATAAATATCCATGCTTTTGATGAGGTGTCAGAAAACATTGATTTTTACTTGATTGAGGATATAGACGTCGGGAATATTTCGGATGATGAACCTGTCGATTTGTTTGAAATTTTATGTCCAATTCATCATCCCGAGTGATTAGATGTTTCTCCTGAACTTCATAGGCGTCTTGATTTTGATGATAATGGCATGGATGAGATAAATATTGAGGAGAATTATGAGGATAGTATTGAAGAGAGTAGTGAGGATAATATTGAGGTTGAACTATTTTTGTTTGATGTGTCGGATTTTTCAATTCATCCTCTTGAACCTTTAACTAAATCACCCTCCCTCCTTTCCATCGTTCCGACCATGCACAAGATCACGCTTGAAGACTGTGAGCTTGAAAAATTTTCCTTTGAATCTGACACAGTTCTCACAGCCGATAACACTTACGAGTGTTTCACTTTTTCGGACGATGTTGAAGACTCACCGCCCGAATTTGAGTCCTTTGAATTTTCAGATGAGTTAGTTGAACCTTCAGACTTGGTTGCTTATAGTCGTTTCAAACCATTGATGTAATCTTTCAAATTCGAGACAGTTTACTACGGTGAGAATGAGCCTATCCCTAATTCACTTCCTTTCATCCTTCCTATCGTTCCGACCGTGCAAGAGACCGTTACGCTTTCATCTCCAATACCAAGGTCGACGTACCCATGCTTTCTTACGAATCTTGAGGGATTTGACCCCATTTCTCCACGGGTCGATAGGTTAGCACAATCGTTTTGAACACATCGGTCATCACAAATTGCGCTAATTTATTCACTCGATTTACACCCTCAAGATCGAACTCCACTTCTTTCTCTTTTCCGCCCCTCTTCTCCTCCACCGAGAACATATTCTACCATTCTTCCCACACGGTCTCGTGTGTTTCTCATTTCTTTCCTTTACACCCCATTCTTTCACCAACCCTACCATTACCACGATAAGATCTTTGAATGGCTGGTGCTAACCTTTGGCTTGTGTAAGGCCAAGCTTAAGTTTGGGGGGAACCTTGTTGTATATATGTACATATATTTTTTGTTTTCTTTTTCTATAAAAAAAAAAAAAAAAATTCAAATAAATAAATAAATAAATAAATAATAAATAAATAAACAGGGGAGTGTCGGTATTTTGACCATCTTGGTGTAGCATGACAGTGAGGACACTGTCAAGTTTAAGTTTGGGGGTATGCTCGGTACGTTTTCTTCCTTCGCATTCATATGTACATTTTGCATTTGCACACTTATTTGAAAACCCATAAAAAGTTGAAAATTATAAAAATTATAAAAATTAATGTATTCAATTTTGGCCGTATTTGACTTGAGTTTGACAAATAAGTTAACTGGCTAGGAACAACTAGATCTTAGACTAAGTAAATTAAAAACCCTAAAAATAACATTCCTTAAAGTTTAACGGTAGAAAGTATATGTCTTTGTAGTTTATTTATAAATAGGCAAATTTTGAGTTCAGTTCTTGAGCTAAGTCGAAACAAAGGAAAAGTATTGATGTTCTTATTAGAGTATAAGTTTGAAAAATAATTCCTAGCTTAAGTCTAGATTCTGAAAATGTATACCCTACAAATTGCACTAACACGCATCTTGAAGTTTGGAATAGTAGAGGAGACCTTGAATGCTCTTGTCTAAAGTCTTTAGTACGAAGAAAAAAAAATACAAGTGTGAATAAAAAAGGAAAAAAAAATGAACACTGGTTTTTTTGATTACTTAAGGCTAAAAAATAGAAAAATATTTAGCGAGGGTGCTTCATCACCTAGTGCCTTAGACCAACTGGTTTGGGAGTCATTGCTAAAGCTTTAGGTATTGCAAGACTAGGAATTACGCTTTAATGTGCAAACACATCTTGTAATCGGTTGTTGGTAACTCAAGAAGTATTAACGGTCGCATGAAGGATGTGTAAGCAAAATTCAATTAAAAATTCACCAATTAATAAGTGCTTTGGACAACGGACAAGAGTATGATTGCTTGATTTGAATTTCCAAGTGTAGGGGTGATATATACACACACGTAGGGGTATGTGATTGGGATTTAGATGAGAGATAGGGGTGAAGAATAGAACTTGTATCTTTAATAGAGTTGATAAAAATTCCTAAGTGGAGATGGAACCCTAGAAGGAAAACTTAAAAGATGCCGAAAGATAAGTAAGTCTGCAGAATATATATAATCTTAAGTTAAATGATGAGGAAGTGTAAAGAATATGAGTGGATAATTTACGGGTCGAAGATAATAGAATTCCTTGTTAGAAAACCTAATTGGAGAATAAAAGTCGATAAGCCAAATTGATAGGATTTTGTGGGTAGTATCCGCTGAAAACCCTCAGGAGACAACACTCTTCCTACTAGGGACACCTAGAGGTTTAACGGCTTGTTGCACGAGCTCAGTGTAATCGCGATTCCCTGCGAAAGTGCGGTTAGGTTTTTTGTCGAGAATAAAAAAATAAGTTTGCTCGAGGACAAGCAAAAGATAAGTTTGGGGGTATTTGTTCACACCATAATATTGTATTATTATATTCCCCATTCTTATTCTTTTTATAAATATACAGGTGCTTTTGACGCATGTCTGCTACATATTACAGGTTACAGGTTCTTGGACAGAAAACAGTGAAAACGATGAAAAGACGATGCAAAAGTGGATTTTGACCAACAAACAGAAGACTCTTGATCAAGCCTACATCAAAGATAAAATTCACAAAGTACAAGGCAATGCAAGGTCCAAGATTACAAAGCGAACGGTTAAAAGTCCACCGCAATTATTCACTGGAGATCTGGAAGAAACATAGAAGCTACTTTAATAAAAGAACCAAATAATAAGGAAGCCTAAAGACAGAAGAGCCAACAAAGGAAATTTCAAGGCCCAATACTTCCTTTTAAAGAGCCAGAGACATAAAATTTTACCAAAGCTTGGAGTCTACTTTGACTAGGTCTTCCTAAGGATATTTTGGTAAATGTAGACATGCGGATCAATTGTAACCTAGGGTTTCCTATCCTCTATAAATAGGAACTCTAAATCATTGTATTAGCCATGCCTCCCTATGCCTCTTTCTATGAATAAAATTTAGAATTCTTTTGGAGAGCATCGATGCCTCTTTTCACATCATGAATTCAGATCTGACAACCCTGTGTTGATGTTTGGAGAGAGCCATCTGTAAAGTAAGTAGGTAATTTCAATTCTTGCCCTAGATAATTTTTCATTCTGTGTCCTAGATAAATGTTCTTAAATTCCCTAATGAGCGAGTAGTCTCCTCACTTGTTAGGGTTAGCTTTGGGGAATGCTTTTGAGAAATGAGATCTCTCATTCCTTTCTTGCCCATTATATATTTTCAATAGGACTACATGCATACACGCATACACCGCGCCCTACGGCACCCTATCCCTCAAGATAGCGGTGATACCGTAGTAAAAAGGCCCGGTTGCGCGTGTTTTCCATGGAGGTTAGGGTAAGGATCTCTAAAGGAAGGATAAGAACCTAGAGGAAGGAACACCTTCCCGAATGGATCTAATCCCCTTTATTGAGAATTACCATAACTCCTCATAGATCTTCATTTGGGTATAGAAAGCGTTGTGATTTATTTACATTTCCAAACCATTCCTAAACCTAACCCTAGCAAGATTTAGATCTAGATAATCTTAGTATAGATAGATTTAGTTTTTAGATTTAATAATCAATCCGAACACCCATCGGAATTAACTCGTTTGAGCGATTAGGAAATTCACAACATCCCTGTGGACCGACCCGTACTCACCGGCTAGCTACCAAGCGACGCCGTTCTTGATTGCAGTTACTAGATATTTTTGAGATCAATCATCGTTCTAAACTAGCTATAGAAGTGCACGTGTATATGACTCTGCCAGAGGATTGTCGTAGTCAGTGGGAGCAGCGGATGCGTAGTGGACAAGTAGCTTATGTCTATTTATAGCCTAAAGCAGATATAGCGGAGATAGATCATCTATTTCTGATGTGACTGTCATGGGCATTGACTTCATCAGAATAGGGGATGGATCTGTTAAGAAGGTAGTAGGGTGTGATGTCCTGGTATTTGGATAACATACACAGAGTAGGAAGTGAAATTCCTATACTACGGTCGGTTATACAGTGGTTGTCACACAGTGTTTTCTCCACATAAGGATATGGATATAATATCATGCATTCTCGTTGCTAGATCTATGGTTTTAGATCTAGATTTAGGAAGTGTCCCAATCTGGGTACTTAGACAGTATTCTAAAGGTGTTTTAGAATGGACAACTCCTGGCATGGTGGTGTACCTGCAGGTGATGGAGTCACCCTCTCTAAAGGTATCTTACAGACTAAAGGGGAGAGAGGTGTGCATGATTGGCATATCACTTGCTTAGGCAATTGAGTCAATCATGAGATGTCAAGTACCACACCAGATGTTGTTTTTGCACTAGATGCAATAAGTTGATATATTAATCCAATCCTGGAGAAATGTTAGGAAGCGGTTTTAGAACATAAGTAAATGTTCTAGGGGTTTGATAACGACAGCCTCCTTTGGGAGACGGTTGTCATTCAAGGTTCCAAGGTGACTTGGATGATAGAGTGACTGTCAGAGTTACAGTTTTTCCTCTGACGAAGGGCAGTAGTTTGGACAGGTGGTCCAAGCGGATACTGTGGGAGGCATGGTGCAGGATGCTGATTAAATTCAGTTGATGATACAGCCTAAGAAGTTTGGATTTGGAGTTCATTTATGAACTGGGTCCCATCAGATATCCAGACATATTCTAAGACAGGTATTACTCATTTCGGGAGATGGCTTTCTCCGCAAACTTGAGATTAAGAGAGACATAGAAAGAAACATCAGGGCGGATCCACTCACTGAGGCTATTTCTCGAACGCAATAGTTTTACAAACGAGCTTTGTGAAACTGATTAGTAGAGGAGTTGGATGTTCGGTATCACACAGGCTGTGAGTATGCGACATCGCAATAATTAGCCTTAAGTGAAAATAAGAGATTGTTGGATATAGTGCCCTCGAAGTCAATTATTGGATCGCGGGTACGTGATTGCAATGATTGAGGGAGGACCTATACCTGTAGGACAGTCTTACTCGAGATGATAGTATGATATCTAGTTTGTCTTTATCATCATGTACATGTTGATAGAGCCCATATGATTCTTGCTTGACAGCCAGCAATATGATGACGATCATATACGTGGGAGCTGGGGTCTATAAGCACATCCTTAATGTGTCCCTAGTCGTGGGAGTTTCGAGACTGGGAATCGATACTCCAGAGTAGACTAGTGTATACAGTTCGAGACCCCGACGAGGGGCGGTGGCCGGTTTCACAAGCCACTGGTGTTAGTTAGTTCACCTAAGATGTATACAGGTGCTCATTCGGTTACGAGTACACCGGACATGACTCGCCAGGAACCTGCTAGTTGGTATTATACCTATTGTCAGATAGCAGTTCCCAGGTGACATGTGTACAGGTTAGTCTGTCGACCTGAGATCGTCATTTGTCTCGTGTGAGTTCCCACTGTGCTTTGATTACTATCCTACCACGGCTCAAAGGAGTTGTGCAAACAGGTTTTGTTGGAGATAGTGCCCTCAGAGTCGATTATTGGATCACAGGCACGTGATTGCAATGATTGAGGGGTGACCTATCCCGGTAGGACAGTCTTACTCGAGATGATAGTATGCTATCTGGTTTACCTTTATCATCGTGTACTGCTTTAGGTGACATGACAGGTCGCTATTGCACGTTGATAGAGCCCCTAGGATTCTTGCTTGACTACCGGCAGTATGAGGGCGATCATATACGTGGGAGCTGGTAGTCTATAAGCACATCCTTAAAAGGTCCCTAGTCGTGGGAGTTTCGAGATAGGGCATCGATACTCCAGAGTAGACTAGTGTATACAGTCGAGACCCCGACGAGGGGCGGTGGCCGGTCTCACAAGCCACTGGTGTCAGTTGGTTCACCTAAGATGTATACATGTGCTCATTGGGTTATGAGTACACCGGACAGGACTCGCCGGGAACATGCTAGTTGGTCTTATACCTGACGTCAGATAGCAGTTCCCTGGTGACATGTGTACAGGTTAGTTCATTGACCTGGGGATCGTCATTTGTCTCGTGTGAGTTCCCACTGTACTTTGATTACTACCCTACCACGGCTCAAAGGAGTCGTGCAAACAGGTTTTAGTTGGGTACAGTCCCGAGCCACATTGAGGCAGTGAGCGGATCTTCAGGGGTTCGTCTCTCCCGGTATTGGGGGTGAGGTCGCGCTGTGTCTAGGAGAGCCATTACACGAAGACCTTGGCCAAGGCAGGAGATTTACTGGTAGGTATTCCAGTAGTATCTCAGGGTGTTCTGGGCTACACTCCGACACGACTTGTACCGCTTTTGGGGGTCTGACTTTTACCAACCCCCTAGGTCCGACATGCGATGCTCATAGACGAACGGACCGGACTGTACGGATATTGTCACTGACAGGCTCAGTAGGGTGTCAGGATGAGTTTGCTCATCAACGTCCCTTTTAGTCAATAGCTGGTGGCCCGTCACGTATTGGCTTATACCTCTGACGTGCTAGTGGTTAAATCCACAGCCATAGTATTGACGAGTCTTTAGAGTCCACCACACTTTTAGTTACTCAAGCTTTCGGGCGAAACGCTGTAGAGGCCGTATGGAGATATGGCAGGGTTCGATCAGATACGTGCGGTATTGCACGGATCATGATCGGACGGTTTTTACTAGCCGGCTTTGGCTTAAGCCGGATCCTAGTATTTGATAGTGTAGTTTTGTCTCATTGCATTTGTATCCGGACGGAATACAGATGCGGGTGTGTATGCACAGTATCGGGGTTTTCCTGTAATTTATTACGGGACCAGTTTTCTGGAGTTGCCAGTTTGCATTCCGTTCCGGCCGGTTTTCCTTTGTTCTTTCCCGGCCGGACTTTTCCGATGGAGGGGGTTATTTGCAAGTTTGCAAATAACACATTGTGGAGGTTTTTCTTGCAAATGTATTTATTATGAAAGCATCTTTTGATACCATTCTTATCCATCATTATCACTTGCTTTTTGTTGATTAGAAGTGATTAGAGTTTGATGTGAGATGGTTATGATGATGTTTTGGATGTGGTCACCACTTGTGCTCCTACCATCACCTCCCTTCATGCTTCATATTCTTTCCTCCACCATTTTCTAAGAGAATAAGTTTTTTCATGGTTGAGAGAGAAAAAGATGAGAGCTTCATTTTTGAGAGTGTAGTATTTTGATCTCTTTTCATGTTAAGAAAAATGCAAGCACCATTTTTCTTATCTTGTTTCCTCCATCATCTTCAAATGGCAACGAACCCAAATGAGACATAGCCTCTACACTACACTTCCTACAGCAAATCTTGGACGCGTCGACTCGCCAGCTTCGCGCCCGAGTTGCCTCGGTATTGAGGTGGGAGCCCGTAAAAGATGCAGGCGATGTGGTGCCCTTCCGGCGAAGAGGCGACAACGAGGAGATGAAGGAGGAAGCGTCCGCGGGAGATCGGAGTGGAGACGAAGACCGAAGGACTCGGATCATTCGGTATATCTCTTCCCCTTCTTGTACTTTGCTAGATCTAGTTTAATGGCCCGATCCGGGGTTTAGTGCGCGGTGGTGCCGGTTTGCTAAGTCCGCAAAATTAAAGTTTATCACCGCTTCCGCTTTCCGGCGTCGGATTGACGGCCGGGGCGCCGCCGTGCACTTACAGGTTTTAGTTGGGTACAGTCCCGAGCCACATGGAGGCAGTGAGCGGATCGTCGGGGATTCGTCTCTCCTGGTATTGGGGGTTGATGTCGCGCTATGCACGGGTGGCCATCACCAGAAACCTTGGCCAATGTAGTCGAGAATTACTGATTCGGATCAGTAGTTTCTCAGGTGGTGATGGGTTTCATACCGACACGAATTATCGCGTTGTTAGGGGTCTGATTTTATCCACCCCCTAGACTCGATATGCGATACTCTTAGACGAACAGACCGGACTGTTCGGATATTGTCACTGTCAGGCTCAGTAGGGTTTCAGGATGAGTTTGCTCGTCAGCTACCCTTTCGTTCAATACATAGGCAACCGTTACGTACAGCTAGTACCTCTGACATGCTTGTGATTAACCCACTGCCAGTGTATTGATGAGTCATTAGAGTCCCCCCACAGACAGTTTCCCAAGTTCGGGCGAAACGTTGTAGAGGCCGTATGGATTTATGGCTGGGTTCGAACATACACGTGCACTTGTGCACGCGTCATGTTTCGGACGGATAATACTAGTGGGCTTTGGTTTAAGCCAGATCCTAGTATTATATTGTGTTGGAATTTTTTTTGTCTCGTTGCATTCGTATTCGGTCGGAATACAAATGCGGGTATGTATATACTGTTGTGGGGTAATCCTGTAATTCATTACGGGATTACTTTTGAAGTTGCCAGTTTTTCTTCATCCGAATTAAACATCAGGTTTAATGTTTATTTTGCGGATTTTGTTAGCCTTCTTCTTTAGCCCGAATTTCCATTATCTTTGGCTGATCCTTTTTTCGAAATTGGGCCATTTCATTTCCTAGTGGACTATTTCGAAATTGGTGGGGGCTGGGTATTTTTTTGGAGTGGGTGTGACTTTGGTGTGCTGGCAACATGTGGAATTTTGGTGAGGCATGGGTTTTTGGGAGTGGGTGGCTTGCATTAATGTTGATTGTTTGTGCTAGGATTTTTGTTGAATCCTTATGATCATCTCTTCAATGTTTATGATCACCACTTGATTCAAAAACCTCACCCCCTCACAACAATTGGCCAGTGATCCATTTCTTCTGGAGTGGTCGAGAGCAATATTGGCAGAGCTCATTTTTGGTGGAGAAAAAATTTGATTTTCCAATGCAAAATCCATTACTCACTTCATCAATCCAAATTGGCAACTTCATTTACCTTCACCCAATTCATTGGGTGTCTTGAGACAAAATATTTCACACTCTCTCTACTTCATTCTTGGACATGTCGGCTAGCAAACTTCATGTCCGAGTTGCCTCGGTTTTGAGGCGGGAGCTCGTATAAAGATTCGTTGACGTGGTGCTGTTTTGACGAAGAAACTGGAGAGCGGATTTCATCAGGGCAGCCGCAACAAGCTAGGGGAGGGAATTGAAGACCGAAGGACACAGATCGATCGGTATAATCTCTGAACTCTTTTACAGTTTACTAGTTTACGGTTAATGGAACGATCCGGGTATTGGTTGCGGTAGCGTCAAGTTGTAAAATTTTTGTTCCGCATTTGGCGTCGGATTGACGGCCGGGGCGCTGCCGTGGCCCAACACATACTTGCGATTACCTGCATATGTTATTTACTATTCACGAGTTGGCAACTCACCCCCGTTGTGCCACAGTGTTTTGCAGGTTGTTCCCCAGAGTAGTCGAGGCAGGTTATACACCTATCTTATCATCTTTTGTTGCGGATACCGCTTCGGCTCATAGTGTGCAGTTTTGCTTTAGATGGGTTTAGTGGTTATCCGTTCATGTTGCTTATTGTATATTCGTTGTATCCTGTACTCTCCATCTACCATTATCTTGTATGACTTCAAAACTTGATGTGAGGACGATTTTGTATATTGTTTTGGTGACTTGGAGGTCTTTTATGCAGTTTTTCTTGTATCGTGTTTTATTTCTTCGCTACGGCGTCGTATATCTGTTGTGGTGGTTGATTTCCGCCTTTGGGCGTGTATTTGCTCCCGTTTGGGGATGCTTTATTTTTATTTATGTTGTATCCATTTTTGGGGCTGGCTTTTACAAAGGAGGTGCTGTCAAAATTTTAAAGGAAATAAAGTTGGACTTTTAAAGAATTTGGGTTAAGATTTCAAAGGTTTAAAAATTGTTCTTATTTCTTACTACTTTTGATGGTTTAGATTGCTGGGTTTTTGGCTTACTTAAATCGCGTTACGCCTGTAGACGTTGCATAGTTTAAGGGCCGTCATGTGCAAATTTCGGGTCGTGAAAAAGTTGGTATCAGAGCGCTAGGTTTTACCTTTCGGAGTGTAGGATGACCTTGGTATGATGGAGTATGTATCTTAAGTAGAGTAACGTAGTGTGTGTATGTCCGCGGCATACTCACGACGCGGTACTTCGCCTAAAGTGACCTAAGTACTAATTGCTTGAAATTCCTTCCTTGATGTTACATATCCTTGTGATTCGATTTCCGTGTTCTTATCGAATCTTATTTCCATTTATAGCCTTTGCTGCCGATGACTATGGGGACTCAGAGTGATGCAGCGAGGGCCGAGGTCAGAGTAGACTAAGGTGGTACGAGGACTGACCAGGATGGCACGCTCGTTGCACAGGAGCAGATGGATCCGCTTTCGACAGATCATATCGCTAGGCTTGTGGCAGAGATGCAGGACATGCGCCAGACGATGAGTTCATTGGTTGATACCATTCGAGCGCAGCGACAGGAGGTTGTCACCCCTGTTACCCAGTTGTTCCTTGCGATCATCACTCAGCATAGTGTTACGTATACCGCATCAGTGTATGCAGCCTCAGTTGACGAGGCACGTCTTCCAGAGTGTAACATTTCAAAAAAATAAAATATTATTTTTGGGAATTTTTATAATTTAATATTAATTTTAATGAATATTTTAATATTTCGGTATAATTAAATACCGATAAATTGGGGATTTTTTTGAAAAATATAGAAATTACTAGGAAGAGGATGTTTTATGTGAATTATGGAAATTTTAAGTTTTTATGATTTATTTGACACTGTTTTGTGCTAATCGCGATTAGATATCGCTAATCGGGCACTAAATGTGTTTTGTGCACATGGCATGCACATATCATTTTTACACTTGTGTTACATTTGTTTCATTGCCTTCTCTTCATTTTTAGCATGGTTTGTTTTGTTTAGAATAGAAAAGAAAAGGAAAGAAAATGAAAGAAAAGAAAGTGAATAAAGAAAGAGAGGCATGGAGCATTTATTAGGCATGGGGGGGGGGAGGCCTGACTTTGGCTCTCTCTCTCCCCCTCACTTCCCTCCATCTCCAACAGCAACCCCCCTTCTCCAGCAGCAACCCCTCCCCCTTCACCTCCTCTTCACCATCACATACAACCTCAAAACAACATCGAAACCTCATCTCCTCTTCACAAACCTTGTGCACAAGCTCGCAAGCAACGCTATGGACCAAGAAAAATTCGATTTTGGCGCTGTAGGGGATTCTTGGATCCCAATGGAGGTATTTTCTGAACCACTAGCTTAGTTTTCCCATTGCTTTCACATCCTTGTTAATGTTGTAACCGATATTGTGTCGTTTTGGGGAGTTTGAAATTTTGAGTTGGGGATTTGGATTTTAGTTGAAATCAAAGGTAAAATTAGGGTTACTAGAGGCTATACAACCCCTGTGGTGATGTTATTTTGGATTAAAACCTTAGACAAACTGTTAGTGTTTATGCCCTAGAAGGCCATCACTGTATCATACTAGTTTGTATATTACTTAATGGAAGCTTGGGATTTTCACAGTTATATAACAGTCTTGCTAAACATGGTAGTATGCTACTTGGTTTTATCTATCTTAATATGTGAGTATACGTATTGATAGAGCTCTTAGGATCTTGCTTGACTACCAGCGTTGTGATGGCAGTCACACTAGTGGGGGCTGTGTAGTCTACAAGCACATCCTTATTCAGGTCGCTAGTCGTAGGATTATCGAGACAGGGCATCGATACTCCGGAGTAGACTAGTGTGTACGCTTCTCATCCCAGTTGGGGAGATGGTCTGTCCCACAGCCGTCAGTACGTCGTACTGGAGATAGTATACAGGTGCTCGTTAGGTTACGGGTACACCGGACAGGACTCACAGGGAACTGTTGGTTGGTTTTATACCAGTCGTCAGTTAACAGTTCCCAGGTGACATGAGTACAGCATAGTCCGCAGACTTGACACTGCTACTTCGCCTCGAGTGTGTCCCACTGTTCTTAGATTGCTACCCTACCACGGCTCAAAGGAGTCGTGCAAACAGGTAGCAGTTGGATGCAGTCCCGAGCACTAGGAGGCAGCGGCGGTTAGACAGGATTCGTCTCTCCCGGTATTGGGAGTTGATATCGCACTGTGTCAGAGAGCCATTACGCAAAGTCCCTGGCCAGGGCAAGCGAGATTTACTGGTAGGTTTTCCAGTAGTTTCTCAAGGTGTAATGGGCTATGCTCCGACATGACTTATACCGCTTTTAGGGGACTGATGCTTGCCGCCCCCTAGGCCCGATATGCGATAGTCTTAGATGAACAGACCGGACTGTACGGAGATTGTCACAGCAGGCTCAGTAGGAGTTCGGATGGGTTTACTCATCGGCCTTCTTATCGACATCTACCTGGGGACCGTTACGTACAGCTAGTGCCGCTTGCGGTCTGTGGTTAAACCCACTGCCAGCGTAGTGTCGAGTCTTTAGAGTCCCACACAGAGAGTTTCCCTGCTTCGGGCGAAACGATATAGTGGTCGTGTGGTTTTACGACAGGGTTCGGACGCATACGTGTTTTTACGCACGTACGATGTTCGGACAGTTTTTACTAGTCGGCTTTGGTTTAAGCCAGATTCTAGTATCGGATTATTGGATTTATACAGTCTAAAGTTTTTCAGTGTTTTTACGGATAGGAGGGGCGTTCCCGTAATTTGTCGGGAAGCTTCTTGAAGCATGGTGACTTGGGGGTTAAGGTGGCCTTTACATTAATTGGATAAGTGAGTCATGGTGTGATTCATACATGGAGTTAATGAATCAATTATGATTTATATGACTCATGTGATGAATCACTTAGTGTATTAATGAAACATGATGATATATCATTATTTGTTATTCATTTAATATATATGATATGTTTCATATATACACACATGATCTATTCATCCAAGAGGATTCTCATTCTCACCTTCTCTCTCCTCAAGCTCTCTCTCTTCAAACCCTAACCTCTAATGTGTTGAGATCAAGGGTTAGCTAGACTAATACTTCCATAATCCAACTCTATATCACCTAGGTTGCTTAGATTAGCACTTTGAGTAACCTAGTTACCTCAAGTTAGAGGTTAAGCTTGGAGTAGGAGCTCTCGGGTGGATCGTCTTTGACTCGAGGAGGCCGTTGAGGTGCAGACGTTCCAAAGAGCCTACAAGGAGTGGAGGATAGTGATGAAGACCCGAAGGACAAGAAACGTGAGGTATAACTTCGAATCAGAGTAGTTAAACCTTTCGTAGTTTGCTAGTAACGGTTTAGATACGATTCATGCGCTCAAGTCCGTGTTACGAACCTTTGATGATCGTTTTTCATATATTCCGCCTACCCGCAAGTTCGTGGGGTGCGTGACATGGACTTACAGTGGTATTAGAGCCAACTAAACCATTACTAGCTTGTTAGCAACTAAGTAGAACTTCGATCGACGGAAAACACGAAAACAACACCCCGATACCCTTAATAGTTTCTGTTAATTTTAAATGTGTCAGAATTTTTTTTTGATAGGCCTTAAAATTCACAGCAGGGTATTATAAGAGTTTTGGGAAAATACGAGGTCACAACTCGGCAAGACGGCCGCGGAACCGCGGCCAAATGGTGCTTTTGGACACGGATCCGCCGCCGAGTCAACGCCGAGTTGACTCGGAGTTTCACAGTAATTCTTGATTTCTGGTGTTTTGTTTTCCTGTATGTTCTGTTTCTACCCAGGTTACATCAGTACAGGTTTGCAATTGGGGTAGACACGAAAAATGGTTATCGATCGATATTCTAAGTTATTTGCTAATCGGGTTTTTATCTGTAATGATTAATGTATTCGTAAACCTCCCCTAACTGCTAGTATGTCGGTTGGCAGGGGGTTGCACATTTCTGTAAAGTTTACTGTTTGTGTATATGAACTTGATTGGATCGTTGTGATGATTAGCCGGGGTTTGAGATGGTTTTTTTTTATATTCATTCATTCGATGTAAATTGTAATATGATGTAATATTCTTTTGCGGGGCACATCCAGGTTGCGGTTGTTGCCACCATTGTATTATTTCATTTACTGTTTTTTGCTCCAAGGATAGACCCAAGGCGGGGTACACAAACTACCGGGTACGTCGAAGTGTTTAGTGGCCTACTCATGTTGTTGAGGGAGACCGCTTCACTTCGGGTACTTGGCGGGTAGTTTGCTATACCCGTAGGGGTCTAGGGTGGGGTAAAGGCTATTCATCACAACTGTGTAATCCGTCTTTTGTTGCTGGCTCAAAGCAAACACGGATTGCTTGTATATCCAATAATGTTCATCTGAGATCTGGAATGTCTATTATTGCGTCTGACGAATGTACAATATCTATATATGATAGCTATTTAGACATCACTTATGTTTTACACCCGCGCTAGCCCAGCCCCCGCTCTGTCGTTAGTTATGTAACCTAACGGGTGATGACAGGACCCAGTGGCGAATGCGGATGGCATAAGAGGGCGTTGTATTTTCGTTGTTCTCTGCAATGATAGGTTAAATGATGGGACGTATTATTTTAATGCAAAGAAAATAAACCAAAGTTGAATCGTTGGAACAAATTTAAAAGAAACCACTCGGTTACTTTAAAAGAGCAGAATTTTTAAATTGCGGAGCTTTAACCACTCCTTTTAAAAAGCTATCAGGTTCCCTCGATTATATCAAGTTCACTACGTTCATGGTTTCGCCAAAACCAGTCGTAGCCCTCCGTCATTTCTTATGAATGGTCAGTAGTATTCAAGCTATGTTTGTTTGGCCCTTAGTCAAGACATAGTGATTGGTAGCTGCCGGGGTATTCATTTGTTGCATAGATAGATGAGTTGGTTTGGGACAGTCGTATTACTTTGTTTGGCCCTTAGTCAAGAGTATATACGGATGGGTTCAAATCAACAAGATAATGATGGGCAGAACTTGACATGGGACTTATGATTTGTTGGCCCTTAGTCAAGGTCATAAGAACATGGGGCAAAAATCCATATCGGGAGTTTCTAAAGAAACTGAAACTTGCTAGTGTTGCATACCATTTGGAGTTTGATGAATGTTGGTAGGATTCGTTCAACATTATCATACGATGATATTTTGGATCCCGATCCTACTGTGAGTATATGCTACTTATCAGGAGATTCGTCACTTAACGATCAATGCTATAAACCAAGTAAGTGTCGAGAAAGGTGTCAGCGGGGCTAAGCCCCCAGAGAAAAGAGGTTATTTAATTAAGGAACTTTGCGAAAGCGTTGGAAAACCTCCCTCGAAGTACCGACACTAGCCTGGCTGAACGGTTATGCAAGTATTGTACAGTGAGAATAGTCCTGGCTAGTTCTTCTTTTATGGTTTGAGGAAGGATTCGAGAAACAGTGGGAGCCATCCAGTTTAGATAAATTAAAAACCAATCTAAACTTGCAAGAGCATCATGCTAAAGTGTTTTCTTCTCTCTCTCTCATTGCAGCGACCTTGTGACCATGACTAGGTTACATCTAGATAACAAGTTGACTGAATCTAACTAATTTGACTGGCAAAGGTCTGTCCAGATGTCCATTGCCTATGATAAGCTGGAACACCCTATTACTACTCAAGATCCCGCCGTCCCAGGTCCAGTTTCCACCGTCGCGGATATGGATATCCGTCAGACAAAGGAAAAGGATAAAGCGAAAGCTAAGTGCCTCGTGTTGGCTTTAGTTGATGGTTTATACCAGAAGCAACACGAGAAGATGGACTAAGTTTCTATCTTTCTCCATAACAAAGATTCATATGGAGAGCAAACTCATATCGCAAGATATGAGACCTCGAACGATTTAATTCAAGCGAGGTTGGCTGTCGGGTCATCTGTAGGGGACAACGTCCTTACAATGACTAGCTATATTGATGAGCTCAAGGACCTGGAGACCACGTTGGGAAACAGGTCATACGCTGACTTATTTCCACAGTCCCTACCATTTACTTACACCCTAAAAGAAACCAGGGAGACACAAGCTCTGCTTAATGGGGGACCTTCTTCTTCTACATCCAGGGCGAAAGCAAAGGGTGAAAAGAAGAAGACCTCTACAAAGCCGATATACGGTGTCAATAAAGTAGGAGGAAAGGGAAGAGCAAAAGTTTCGGGACTTGGTGTAGCTAAGGAGGGATGTTCCTATTGCTATGGGAACGGATATTGGCAGAAGGATTGCAGGGCTTTGGAAGCCAGTAGCCAGGATACGAAGCATGTTGTGGCTTCAGCCTCAAATGTGTTTGTAATTGAGAACTGTTTGTCAATTAGCTCTACTTCCTGGGTACTAGATACCGGAGCAGGATCTCATATCTGTAATTCATTACATGCTTTGAGAAACCGTAGAGATATAAGGATAGGTGATTTGTCTCTCAGAGTTGCAAACGGAATGAGCGTGGACCCTGAATCCGTGGGAGAATATCGCCTAGGTTTGACAAGTGGGCAGATATTGATTCTACGTAACTGTCTGTATGTACTTATTTTGACTTGTAATATCATATCAGTGTCCTCACTTTCAAGAGAGGGATATGACTTTACATTCGTAAGCGATGTAGTTCACATCTACCTAAATCAAGTTCTGATTGGGTCCGGTACATTAGATGACGATATATACGTATTGAATCAAGCTCAGGTTTTCAATGTCCAGAACACACTTAAAAGAACGTCTCCAGAAATAAAACAGGCTTTCTTATGGCATTGTAGACTAGGTCACATCAATGAAACACGATTAACAAAGTTACATAGAGAAGGATATTTGAATCCGTTCGAATATCAATCTTATGCCACTTGTGAATCTTGTCTCATGGGAAAGATGACAAAGACTCCGTTTACTGGACACGGAGTAAGAGCGAGCGAGCTCTTAGGACTCGTCCACAGTGACGTGTGCGGTCCAATGTCTACACATGCGCGAGGTGGTTATTCCTACTTCATTACTTTTACGGATGATTTCTCTAGGTATGGATATATCTTCTTAATGAAACTTAAATCCGAGGCCTTTGAGAAATTCCGAGAATACAAGAATGAAGTGGAAAAACAGACAGGCAAAAGTATCAAGACACTGAGATCTGATCGAGGTGGTGAATACTTAAGTGCCGAGTTCCTGGGATACTTAAAAGAGAATGGAATTCTCTCTCAGCTTACTTCTCCATACACACCACAACACAACGGTGTATCGGAAAGGAGGAATCGAACTCTATTGGATATGGTTCGTTCCATGATGAGTAAGGCTGAGTTACCGCGATCATTCTGGGGTTATGTGCTAGAATCAGCGGCATATCTTTTGAACCAGGTTCCAACCAAGACTGTGCCTACCACACCATATCAGATGTGGAGTGGGAAGAAACCCTGTCTTAAATACTTTAGGACATGGGGATGTTCAGCTTTTGTAAAAAAGCAGCATCGGACAAGCTCGAGGCACGCTCAGTACAGTGTAAGCTTGTGGGATATCCAAAGAACTCCAAGGGATATTATTTCTATTACGAAGAGGATAAGGTTTTTGTTTCTTGTCATGCCCACTTCTTAGAAACTGAATTTTTAGAAAATCAGAAGAGAGGGAGCGCAGTAGAACTGGAAGAAATTCCAGAACCACAAGCTGTTACTGAAAGTTTGGTAGAACAAGAAGTTTCAGAAGAAATGGACATACCAGCGCCTATCCGCAGAAGTAGTAGGTAGTCTCATCCGCCCGAGAGATACTACGGTTTTCTCATAGACGGGGATCGAGAAGATTGCGTCATTGATAATGACGACCCTACTAGCTTCCAACAAGCCATTCAAAGCGGCGACTCGGTAAAATGGCTAGATGCAATGCGGACCGAAATGGAGTCCATGTACACTAACAAAGTATTGATTTTGGACATTGCTCCAGATGGGGTAAAACCCATAGGATGCAAGTGGATCTTCAGAAAGAAGATTGGTATATATGGACAGGTTGAAACCTATAAGGCTAGACTTGTTGCAAAGGGTTTCTGTCAAAGACCTAGTTTGGACTATGACGAAACCTTTTCTCCAGTGGCTATGCTCAAATCCATTCGGGTCCTTCTTGCTATTGCCGCCTTCCATGATTATGAGATCTGGCAGATGGACGTAAAGACGGCCTTTCTAAATGGAAATTTAGAAGAGAGCGTCTATATGGATCAGCCAGAGGGATTCATTCAGAGTGGGAGCAGCGGTAAAGTATGCAAGCTGCTTAAATCCATTTATGGACTAAAGAAGGCATCACGAAGTTGGAACATCTGTTTTGATGATAATGTCAAAGAATTCAACTTTATCAAAAATCCAGATGAACCATGCATATACAGTAAGATTGTAGGGAGAGTTGTTGTATTCCTCGTCTTGTACGTGGATGACATTCTCCTAATAGGAAATGATATTCCTATGCAACAGTCAGTCAAAAGATTCTTGTCACAGAAATTCTTCATGAAAGACCTGGGTGATGCCATCTACATTCTGAGGATCCAGATCTATCGTGATAGATCAAAGAGGATGTTGGGACTTTCGCAGTCCAGGTACATAGACACCATATTGAAAAGATTCAGTATGGATGATTCTAAGCGCGGTAACCTACCGGCTTGTCACGGAATCACCCTCTCCAAAGAGATGTCTCCCAAGACTGATTTGGAAAGGGATCGCATGTCGATTATACCCTACGCTTCTGCGGTAGGCTCTATAATGTATGCGATGTTATGTACCAGACCAGATGTAGCATACGCATTGAGCGTTGTAAGCCGGTATCAGGCAAACCCAGGGGAGAAGCACTGGATAGCAGTAAAGAACATTCTCAAGTACCTGAGAAGGACTAAGGAGATGTTCTTGGTGTATGGCGGAAAAGACCTCCAGATCGAGGCCTTTGCTGACTCCAGCTTCCAGAGTGACAAGGATGACTCCAAGTCCATGTCGGGTTATGTCTTTACCCTCAATGGAGGGGCGGTCTGTTGGAAGAGTTCCAAGCAGGACACCGTTGCTGACTCAACGATGGAAGCGGAGTACATAGCTGCTTGCGATGCCGCAAAAGAAGCTGTCTGGATGAAGAAGTTCCTCACAGAACTTCAGGTGGTTCCTACCAGTGTTGGTCCAATACCTCTGTATTGCGACAACAACGGCGCTATAGCTTTAGCGAAGGAACCCAGGTCCCATCAGAAGTCTAGACACATCTTAAGGCGGTATCACCTGATCAGGGAGATCGCCGATCGCCGGGAGATCGAGGTAAAGAGAGTAGATACAGAGAATAACACTGCTGATCCATTCACAAAGGCCATTCCCCAGACGCAGTTCGAGAGGCTATTCGAGATGATTGGTCTGCGATATGCCAGTACATGGCCCTAGTGCAAGTGGGAGATTGTTAGTGTTTATGCCCTAGAAGGCCATTACTGTATCATACTAGTTTGTATATTACTTAATGGAAGCTTGGGATTTTCACAGTTATATAACAGTCTTGCTAAACATGGTAGTATGCTACTTGGTTTTATCTATCTTAATATGTGAGTATACGTATTGATAGAGCTCTTAGGATCTTGCTTGACTACCAGCGTTGTGATGGCAGTCACACTAGTGGGGGCTGGGTAGTCTACAAGCACATCCTTATTCAGGTCCCTAGTCGTAGGATTATCGAGACGGGGCATCGATACTCCGGAGTAGACTAGTGTGTACTCTTCTCATCCCAGTTGGGGAGATGGTCTGTCCCACAGCCGTCAGTACGTCGTACTGGAGACAGTATACAGGTGCTCGTTAGGTTACGGGTACACCGGACAGGATTCACAGGGAACTGTTGGTTGGTTTTATACCAAACGTCAGTTAACAGTTCCCAGGTGACATGCGTACAGCATAGTCCGCAGGCTTGACACTGCTACTTCGCCTCGAGTGTGTCCCACTGTTCTTAGATTACTATCCTACCACGGCTCAAAGGAGTCGTGCAAACAGGTAGCAGTTGGGTGCAGTCCCGAGCACTTGGAGGCAGTGGCGGTTAGACAGGATTCGTCTCTCCCGGTATTGGGAGTTGATATCGCGCTGTGTCAGAGAGCCATTACTCAAAGTCCCTGGCCAGGGCAAGTGAGATTTACTGGTAGGGTTTCCAGTAGTTTCTCAAGGTGTAATGAGCTACGCTCCGACACGACTTATACCGCTTTTAGGGGACTGACGCTTGCCGACCCTAGGCCCGATATGCGATAGTCTTAGACGAACAGACCGGACTGTACGGAGATTGTCACAGCAGGCTCAGTAGGAGTTCGGATAGGTTTACTCATCGGTCTTCTTATCGACATCTACCTGGGGACCGTTACGTACAGCTAGTGCCGCTTGCGGTCTGTGGTTAAACCCACTGCCAGCGTAGTGTCGAGTCTTTAAAGTCCCACACAAAGAGTTTCCCTGCTTCGGGCGAAACGATATAGTGGTCGTATGGTTTTACGACAGGGTTCGGACGCATACGTGTTTTTACGCACGTACGATGTTCTGACAGTTTTTACCAGTCGGCTTTGGTTTAAGCCAGATTCTAGTATCGGATTATTGGATTTATATAGTCTAAAGTTTTTCCGTGTTTTTACGGATAGGAGGGGCGTTTCCGTAATTTGTCGGGAAGCTTCTTGAAGCATGGTGACTTGGGGGTTAAGGTGGCATTTGCATTAATTGGATAAGTGAGTCATGGTGTGATTCATACATGGAGTTAATGAGTCAATTATGATTTATATGACTCATGTGATGAATCACTTAGTGTATTAATGAAACATGATGATATATCATTATTTGTTATTCATTTAATATATATGATATGTTTCATATATACACACATGATCTACTCATCCAAGAGGATTCTCATTCTCACCTTCTCTCTCCTCAAGCTCTCTCTCTTCAAACCCTAACCCTAACCTCTCATGTGTTGAGATCAAGGGTTAGCTAGACTAATACTTCTATAATCCAACTCTATATCACCTAGGTTGCTTAGATTAGCACTTTGAGAAACCTAGTTACCTCAAGTTAGAGGTTAAGCTTGGAGTAGGAGCTCTCGGGTGGATCGTCTTTGACTGGAGGAGGCCGTTGAGGTGCCGACGTTCCAAAGAGCCTACAAGGAGTGGAGGATAGTGATGAAGACCCGAAGGACAAGAAACGTGAGGTATAACTTCGAATCAGAGTAGTTAAACCTTTCGTAGTTTGCTAGTAACGGTTTAGATACGATTCATGCGCTCAAGTCCGTGTTACGAACCTTTGATGATCGTTTTTCATATATTCCGCCTACCCGCAAGTTCGTGGGGTGCGTGACATGGACTTACAGTGGTATCAGAGCCAACTAAACCATTACTTGCTTGTTAGCAACTAAGTAGAACTTCGATCGACGGAAAACACGAAAACAACACCCCGATACCCTTAACAGTTTCTGTTAATTTTAAATGTGTCAGAATTTTTTTTTGATAGGCCTTAAAATTCACTGCAGGGTATTATAAGAGTTCTGGGAAAATACGAGGTCACAACTCGGCAAGACGGCCACGGAACCGCGGCCAAATGGTGCTTTTGGCCGCGGATTCGCCGCCGAGTCAATGCCGAGTTGACTCGGAGTTTCACAGTAATTCTTGATTTCTGGTGTTTTGTTTTCCTGTATGTTCTGTTTCTACCCAGGTTACTTCAGTGCAGGTTTGCAATTGAGGTAGACACGGAAAATGGTTATCGATAGATATTCTAAGTTATTTGCTAATCGGGTTTTTATCTGTAATGATTAATGTATTCGTAAACCTCCCCTAACTGCTAGTATGTCGGTTGGCAGGGGGTTGCACATTTCTGTAATGTTTACTGTTTGTGTATATGAACTTGATTGGATCGTTGTGATGATTAGCCGGGGTTTGAGATGGTTTTTTTTATATTCATTCATTCGATGTAAATTGTAATATGATGTAATATTCTTTTGCGGGGCACATCCAGGTTGCGGTTGTTGCCACCGTTGTATTATTTCATTTACTGTTTTTTGCTCCTAGGATAGACCCAAGGTGGGGTACACAAACTACCGGGTACGTCGAAGTGTTTAGTGGCCTACTCATGTTGTTGAGGGAGACCGCTTCACTTCGGGTACTTGGCGGGTAGTTTGCTGTACCCGTAGGGGTCTAGGGTGGGGTAAAGGCTATTCATCATAACTGTGTAATCCGTCTTTTGTTGCTGGCTCAAAGCAAACACTGATTGCTTGTATATCCAATAATGTTCATCTGAGATCTGGAATGCCTATTATTGCGTCTGACGAATGTACAATATCTATATATGATAGCTATTTAGACATCACTTATGTTTTACACCCGCGCTAGCCCAGCCCCCGCTCTGTCGTTAGTTATGTAACCTAACGGGTGATGACAGGACCCAGTGGCGAATGCGGATGGCATAAGAGGGCGTTGTATTTTCGTTGTTCTCTGCAATGATAGGTTAAATGATGGGACGTATTATTTTAATGCAAAGAAAATAAACCAAAGTTGAATCGTTGGAACAAATTTAAAAGAAACCACTCGGTTACTTTAAAAGAGCAGAATTTTTAAATTGCGGAGCTTTAACCACTCCTTTTAAAAAGCTATCAGGTTCCCTCGATTATATCAAGTTCACTACGTTCATGGTTTTGCCAAAACCAGTCGTAGCCCTCCGTCATTTCTTATGAATGGTCAGTAGTATTCAAGCTATATTTGTTTGGCCCTTAGTCAAGACATAGTGATTGGTAGCTGCCGGGGTATTCATTTGTTGCATAGATAGATGAGTTGGTTTGGGACAGTCGTATTACTTTGTTTGGCCCTTAGTCAAGAGTATATACGGATGGGTTCAAATCAACAAGATAATGATGGGCAGAACTTGACATGCGACTTATGATTTGTTGGCCCTTAGTCAAGGTCATAAGAACATGGGGCAAAAATCCATATCGGGAGTTTCTAAAGAAACTGAAACTTGCTAGTGTTGCATACCATTTGGAGTTTGATGAATGTTGGTAGGATTCGTTCAACATTATCATACGATGATATTTTGGATCCCGATCCTACTGTGAGTATATGCTACTTATCAGGAGATTCGTCACTTAACGATCAATGCTATAAACCAAGTAAGTGTCGAGAAAGGTGTCAGCGGGGCTAAGCCCCCAGAGAAAAGAGGTTATTTAATTAAGGAACTTTGCGAAAGCGTTGGAAAACCTCTCTCGAAGTACCGACACTAGCCTGGCTGAACGGTTAAGCAAGTATTGTACAGTGAGAATAGTCCTGGCTAGTTCTTCTTTTATGGTTTGAGGAAGGATTCGAGAAACAGTGGGAGCCATCCGGTTTAGATAAATTAAAAACCAATCTAAACTTGTAAAAGCATCATGCTAAAGTGTTTTCTTCTCTCTCTCTCATTGCAGCGACCTTGTGACCATGACTAGGTTACATCTAGATAACAAGTTGACTGAATCTAACTTATTTGACTGGCAAAGGTCTGTCCAGATGTCCATTGCCTATGACAAGCTGGAACACCCTATTACTACTCAAGATCCCACCGTCCCAGGTCCAGTTTCCACCGTCGCGGATATGGATATCCGTCAGACAAAGGAAAAGGATAAAGCGAAAGCTAAGTGCCTCGTGTTGGGTTTAGTTGATGGTGTATACCAGAAGCAACACGAGAAGATGGACTAAGTTTCTATCTTTCTCCATAACAAAGATTCATATGGAGAGCAAACTCATATCGCAAGATATGAGACCTCGAACGATTTAATTCAAGCGAGGTTGGCTGTTGGGTCATCTGTAGGGGACAACGTCCTTACAATGACTAGCTATATTGATGAGCACAAGGACCTGGAGACCACGTTGGGAAACAGGTCATACGCTGACTTATTTCCACAGTCCCTACCATCTACTTACACCCTAAAAGAAACCAGGGAGACACAAGCTCTGCTTAATGGGGGACCTTCTTCTTCTACATCCAGGGCGAAAGCAAAGGGTGAAAAGAAGAAGACCTCTACAAAGCCGATATACGGTGTTAATAAAGTAGGAGGAAAGGGAAGAGCAAAAGTTTCGGGACTTGGTGTAGCTAAGGAGGGATGTTCCTATTGCTATGGGAACGGGCATTGGCAGAAGGATTGCAGGGCTTTGGAAGCCAGTAGCCAGGATACGAAGCATGTTGTGGCTTCAGCCTCAAATGTGTTTGTAATTGAGAACTGTTTGTCAATTTGCTCTACTTCCTGGGTACTAGATACCGGAGCAGGATCTCATATCTGTAATTCATTACATGCTTTGAGAAACCGTAGAGATATAACGATAGGTGATTTGTCTCTCAGAGTTGCAAACGGAATGAGCGTGGACGCTGAATCCGTGGGAAAATATCGCCTAGGTTTGACAAGTGGGCAGATATTGATTCTGCGTAACTGTCTGTATGTACCTAGTTTGACTTGTAATATCATATCAGTGTCCTCACTTTCGAGAGAGGGATATGACTTTACATTCGTAAGCGATGTAGTTCACATCCACCTAAATCAAGTTCTGATTGGGTCCGGTACATTAGATGACGGTATATACGTATTGAATCAAGCTCAGGTTTTCAATGTCCAGAACACACTTAAAAGAAAGTCTCCAGAAATAAATCAGGATTTCTTATGGAATTGTAGACTAGGTCACATCAATGAAACACGATTAACAAAGTTACATAGAGAAGGATATTTGAATCCGTTCGAATATCAATCTTATGCCACTTGTGAATCTTGTCTCATGGGAAAGATGACAAAGACTCCGTTTACTGGACACAGAGTAAGAGCGAGCGAGCTCTTAGGACTCGTACACAGTGACGTGTGTGGTCCAATGTCTACACATGCGCGAGGTGGTTATTCCTACTTCATTACTTTTACGGATGATTTCTCTAGGTATGGATATATCTTCTTAATAAAACATAAATCCGAGGCCTTTGAGAAATTCCGAGAATACAAGAATGAAATGGAAAAACAGACATGCAAAAGTATCAAGTCACTGAGATCTGATCGAGGTTGTGAATACTTAAGTGCCGAGTTCCTGGGATACTTAAAAGAGAATGGAATTCTCTCTCAGCTTACTCCTCCATACACACCACAACACAACGGTGTATCGGAAAGGAGGAATCGAACTCTATTGGATATGGTTCGTTCCATGATGAGTAAGGCTGAGTTACCGCGATCATTCTGGGGTTATGCGCTAGAATCAGCGGCATATCTTTTGAACCAGGTTCCAACCAAGACTGTGCTTACCACACCATATCAGATGTGGAGTAGGAAGAAACCCTGTCTTAAACACTTTAGGACATGGGGATGTCCAGCTTTTGTAAAAAAGCAGCATCCGGACAAGCTCGAGGCACGCTCAGTACAGTGTAAGCTTGCGGGATATCCAAAGAACTCCAAGGGATATTATTTCTATTACGAAGAGGATTAAAAGGTTTTTGTTTCTTGTCATGCCCACTTCTTAGAAACTGAACACTTCAAAAAGATAAAATATTAATTTTGGGAATTTTTATAATTTAATATTATTTTATTGAATATTTTAATATTTTGGAATTATTAAAGGCAAATAAATAGGAAAAAAAATTTGAGAAAAATTATGGAAAATTGTGAAAAACCGTATTATACTGATGGATCTCTCTTTGGATTTGCAATATCACCCTCAGTTGTCGTTTGAACACAAAAATTATTTACAGTCCAAAGTTCGAAAATAAGATATTTTTATACCCAGCAAGTTTCACAACTGTCAAAACAACCTAAAATATCATTCGTGTCTAGATGTACCGTTGCATGTTTGGGTAAAATGTTAAGACTCAGCAAATATGTTACGAACTTAAAATTGTGGAAAAACTGGTGAGAATATACAAAATATGTTTTCATGTAACATGCTAAGAGCCTAAGACTAAGGATTTGTAAATATGCTGCCTTACGAGTGGTCGTGAGGATTGACCGAGAGATGACCAGAGAAGTGCCAGAACGGAATCGTCCCCGTTAGCACACCTGACAGGGCCGATAAGCCGATTGACCGCGTGATAGGGAATCCGCAAGGAAGATAAGGACCCAGAGTCAGAGGACGCCAGACCGTGAGCAAGAGGCAAGTAGATATCCTGCGCTACTAGCAGTGGATGCACCGACTCCTTCTCGACCTCGAAGGAGGAACTACCGACGACGATATTTATGATTTGTAATTTTGTGATTCGATTATCACGTATCCGTCATTTTGGATTTCGGTATTTTGGACGTTCTGTTTGCATGATTTAGTTTTGATGACTGAGTTTCATGATATTGGTTTCATGCACCCACTGGATATTTATATATTTTGCGCAGAGTTATTACATTTGAGTTATTGATTGAGATTTCATGCCTACCGTATGCAGTGATTTGATTTGCACTTCCAGCGTAGTTTTCATGCACCCCTAGTGTTTTGATATACGATTTTGGTGCACGCCAGATGCACTAAATCGGGATTCTTCGTGCATGTTACATGCACCTGATTTTTCTGTCAGGCACACACGTTGCTTACGACAGATGTTTCGTGCACACCAGCTGCACCTAGATGTTGTTTTGTACACCTGTTTGACACATATATGGATTTTGATTCCTTGCGCACCAGACGCATAGGATATTCTTATATATGCATTTTGGGGATTGATTTCTAGTAGAGCAGTACATTTTTATGATATTCTCTATGTATTGATGTTTTCGGAGTCCCGACAAATTGGATTATTACTGAAATTGTTTTAAGTATTGGGGGTTTAAATTTAAATTCGGGGACCGAATTTCTTTAAGGGGGGTAGATTGTAACACTTCAAAAAGATAAAATATTAATTTTGGGAATTTTTATAATTTAATATTATTTTATTGAATATTTTAATATTTTGGAATTATTAAAGACAAATAAATAGGAAAAAAAATTTGAGAAAAATTATGGAAAATTGTGAAAAACCGTATTATACTGATGGATCTCTCTTTGGATTTGCAATATCACCCTCAGTTGTCGTTTGAACACAAAAATTATTTACAGTCCAAAGTTCGAAAATAAGATATTTTTATACCCAGCAAGTTTCATAACTGTCAAAACAACCTAAAATATCATTCGTGTCTAGATGTACCGTTGCATGTTTGGGTAAAATGTTAAGACTCAGCAAATATGTTACGAACTTAAAATTGTGGAAAAACTGGTGAGAATATACAAAATATGTTTTCATGTAACATGCTAAGAGCCTAAGACTAAGGATTTGTAAATCATGATTGTATATGTGAAACAAGCTTTTAGTTTGTTAAAAGTGTCTAAGATTCACTAATCAGTGCAACCATTTCTTCATCCCATCTCTTTCTTCGATCCACAACTTTATCAGCCTCAAAATCAAAAACAAAAAATTTTACTGATTTTTAATAAAGGCATGCACGCGCACATGCACCTACCCAACCAGCCACCCTGGCATATTGCGTTTTTACCAATTTCAAAACCATTTGGGTTTAAATTCAATTTGGTTCAGAATTATGGGTGCAAAAGCAAATCTCCCCCTTTTTAAAGGGTAAATTTCACTAAACTACCATGAGTTTCAGCATTTTCAAGGTAAATGCCTTGAACTAAATAAAGTGCAAATGAATACCAAGAATTTTTCTGACTTTTCATATGACAGGGATCAAAGCGGGTCGGCTTCGGATCAGATTAAAAGCTCAGATCTCCATTCTTTCTTGTTTCACAGAAGTATATCTGCATCAAAACCCCAATATAATTAATGGCTGCACAGTGTTCATACACATACACTAAGATGAGGTTTCAAACATATGGAACTGGGAGTTATCATCATTTGCCTAGAGAGCTTCACCAAACAATGCAATAGAGATTAACATGCCAAAAAGCTCCTTCGCAGGTTCCAGCAAATGGCTGCAACGACTGTCTGCATAGATTGCCTCAAGACAGGAGTGAGGAGAAGAAAAAAAAAGAATATAGAATGAGGGTAGGTGAGAGAGAGGGGTATGGGACTTTGACCAAACCCTTAGCCATTGTTTTCTCTTCCTCATTTCTCTCCCTCTCCTTTGGCTCTTGCTGCTGCTGCCTCTTCCTCATCTCCCTCCCCTCTTCAACTCCTCTCTTCATCTCAAAAACAACCCCAAAACCCCAATCTCCTTTCATTAAAATTGTGCACAAGCCCGAGACCTACAAGATGGACCAAGAAAGCATGGATTTTGGCCACTAGGGGCAACTCAAGAATTTTCTTGAGTTGCCAATGGAGGTAATTACTGAACCATTAGCTTAGTTATAGCATTCCCTTTACCCCATGTTTAGTATTTAATCGATATTGTGTGATATTATGGAAATGAGAATAATCAAGTTAGGGTTTGAGGAAACTTGTGTTGTATTGGGAAATTAAGCTCAGTTAAGGTTATACCAACACCTTAGTGTATGAATTGGAACCCAAAACCTGAAGCTAGAACCAGAATACGGATTTTAGAAACCGATATCGGGGAAATTTATGAAATCTGTGAAGTTAATTTGAATCTGCTATCATACGTGTCACCTGAAAATAATATTGAGTGGACAGTGACATGTGCAGGCACCATTGAACCAACACCCCAAACCCTAGCTCCCCACTCCACCTTGAGGCCGCCGGAATTCCCATTCTGGCCGCAATTTGCGGCCAGACCAGTGAGGAATTTCCTCGTTTTGCGTGCATGCCCCCATTTCCTCAATTCTTGGCCCTGGGTACTTCTAGTTTTGACAGATTCCATCTAGGGTAAAATCTGAGACATATATCCTAAGTTGCTATTTTGGTTTCGTGTTTCCGTATTCCGTATTTTTGATTCTGAAATTTGGATTTGTGTTTTGCCTCGACTATTTGGCGTTTATACGACGATATAGAGGATTTATTGATGGTTTTGAAGGCGTGCCATAGGTTCTCACCTATAGGCCCCTTATCGTACCGTTTTGGATTTCATGCGCCGTTTTAGCTTGGATGTGGTTTTAATGCGCATATACGATATTCTGATGTGTAGGTACCCATGAAGACTTCGGGACGACAAGCAAATACGTGGCGACGTTCGCAAATGATGATGCAAGGTGAGTAGATTATATCTACAGGGGGAAGTCGGGTGGATGGCGTATAGCACCCCCGCAGTCCGTAATTAGTACTATGTAGTATATTTATATGTGTGATAGCTATAGTGTGTTATGGTTAGTTAGGGGTAGAAATAACTAGCGTAGTTCCTAGTTGCGAACCATAGGATAGATTTGCACCCACACGCATACACTTGTGTGTTTCTTATACTTGCACTGTGTTTGATGATATGGGATGACTTTGGAGTTGAGTCGATGGTGTGGGCTTTGTGCCGTGAGATCGGTGATTTGATATGATTCGTATTTGGGATACGAAATGTGATTCTTGCGGGTTTGGGATGTGTGTTTACCCCCGCATTCATACTTTGTAGATGATATCAGTTGTACTAGACTTAGATCAGTACCCCAGATTATATGATATGATGATAAGTGATACCCGAAATGTGATGAGATAGTGTGATATTGACCCATACCCAGCTATTGGGATGCCGTACGACGATTTACCGTATGAGCTTTACATTGATGATAGATCCGCACTCATGACTTGAGGATGTCATATGATATACTGTATCGTACGCGATACTATTGAAGCGGAATCACCGACTATTATATCTATATATCGACTCAGATGTTAGGCGGTTTCCTTACCTGTAGCTCAGCTTGTTAGTTCAGCCGTTTAGTTTAGAGTAGTTGTTAGATTAGATTAGACTCCTACCTATTTCAAAACTAGCGGGTCGTGGGTATTTTAAAAGACAGGTCAAGGGATCTACGGATATTTAAAAAGGCGTATTTTTTCATAAAAACACCGTAGCCCCTATTTTCAAAACCCCATGATTCGTGTTCTTTCAAAAGGCACCATTTGTAGGACTTATGTTAGATTTATGCAGATTAGTTATAGTTGCGTCTAGTATTCAGCTCCCGCTCCTTTTTGTGGTTCGCTTCGCATCGCATGCTTATATTATGTTTCATACTCCATTATTGATATCATGCTGTTAGGACACCAGCACCATTACCGATGATGCGTATGTACCACGTACACTTACTTGCCGGCTCACACACATCTTCATCGGTAATTGCCATGTCACGTACACCTTAGAAATTATATTATTGCTTGACATAGCCTATTAGCTAATAGTTTAGACATTGTAGTTATTACCTGCTACTTCATGCATACTGTTATTCATTGTTATGCCGCGTTCATGGATTCTCATGCATATATTCACTATTTTACGTGCTATTGAGGTTTGGATTTGGATTTCTATGAGATTTTCTGGATTTGGAGGAAAACCGCAAAGACACAAATAATCATATTCTCTCTTTTAAAATAAAAAGTGCGGTTTTCCCATGATGTACGAGTCGTCCACCATGAGTTTGCTGATGGATTTGGAAACCCGATTCGAGGAGACGGATGAACCGTTTCGGGTACATGGTGGACCCGGTGCGGTACCCCGGGGCAAGAGGAATGTGGTGATGACGTTGAGCCTGGCAGGGGAGCACTACCTACCGGTGATTTTACCCGACGCGTCGGATATCCGGAGGATACCGTCGTGGTCTTGAGATTGATGGTAGGGACCGGTCTGGACTGACGGCGCCCTAGATATTGTGGTTGAGACTTTGAGATATCGGGATATTGGGATTTCGTTTTGTGCCGATGCTAGGCACAGTTTTATGCTGATTTCATGATGGTACCTCATTTTAAAAATACAAGGGAAATCTCACTAAATTATGAAAACAGTGGCTTCATGTAGATGTATCCTGTTTTCACGCATTCATATCTCATTCATATGCTATATTGTTACCTGAGGCACTAGCACGAGCACTTGGCACTTCATTCATGTATAGAGATTACATTGCCAGTTTAGCATGCTTCAGCTTTATTCATTTTGAGGTTTATTTATATCTGATCGTATTGACCTAGGATGGGTCATGCATTCGATTCCTGCTTGTAGATATCTTTCTATTCACGAGTTGGCAACTCACCCCCGTTGTGCCCCAGTTCTTGCAGGTTTGCCGTACAGATTCCATAGCGGCATTTCTGGCACACTGCTTCCATATGGGTGACTTGCGTTGGTAGGTGGGTTCTTTTGTATCAGAACCGCCATTGTTCATGTATTGTCTTTTGTATCTAGAATTTCCATCAACCAAAACTTGTGTATTCTTTCAGACTCAGACTTCGGTGTTGTATTATTTCGATCTTAGAGTCGCGCTTGTAGTATTGTGGTTTTCATGCTTACTGTGTTTTCTTTTGGATTTGATCCTCGCCCTTTGGCGTTGTATATTGTTGTTGCTTATGTCGTTGTGACCGTCGATTGACGAAGAGCCAGCTCCCGCTTGGGGATGCCTTTTATCATGTTATATATTATTCTTGTTGTACCCCGTTCGGGGCCAGTTTTTACAAAGGAGACTCTGCCGAAATTTTCAGGAAAAATTACACATTTTTAAAAATACATATTCGGCTTAGTTATTTAAAAACCTTGATTTCAAACATGTATTTCTTCACTTCTTTAAACCAGTTTTCTTACTTATTCTTAAAAATGGTTTTAGATTTCTGGGCTTTTGGCTTACTTGGATCAGATGGAGTCCTATAGACTTCATAGGATTCAAGGGCCAGTCACGTGCTCTTTCGGGTCGTGACAAAGTTGGTATCAGAGCGCTAGGTTGACCTTGGTTCGAGTCTAAGTTTGACTATGTGGAGCCTAGGGCGTTTATATATATACGGAACTTAGGCTTGACCTTACGGAACTTAGACTTGGTCGGGGGGTATTAGACCCGAACTTTCGTCGCGTAGGACGACCCTTGGTTGATGGAATAGGTGACTAAAGTAGAGTGACGTACCGTGGGTATGTTCCGCGGCATACTTACGACACGCCACTCCGCTTAAGGAAACCTTAGGATGTACATATTTTCGAGATCAGTGATTCTCTTTATATCCAGGATTATACATCCATTTGAGATCCCCGATTCTTTTAGTCTCATGATCATACCTTCATTGATGCTGTTCCTTCCTATGATCATGTATCCATTTTGGATCTGTTGTTCTCTTCCTTACCATTGATGTGCTCTCTTTGATAATCGATTGAGGTTCCTGTCACCATGTTTGAGCGCAGTTTGGGCTGCTGCTAGGGTTATGGCCAGTGTGAGCTCGTCTGGTACGAGGGCCGACCATTGTGTTTTCTGGTGACATGGGAACGTCTCGAGTTAGTATTGGTGATTGTGACCTCTAGTGGAGGCGAGTGCTTGGTCTTGCACCGGATGATCGGGCCATTGTTAGAGCTGCCAGTTGAGAGAGAACTGTTGATGTACAGCATACCTCAGAGATTATGATGTCGCCTACCGTGCAGACAGATGGACCAGCTGTTGCTGAGATTGACAGGATGTCGCTTCCGAAGCTTACGAGCTGAGATTGCCGTAGCTTTCAGGCATACATGAGACAGATGATAGCTAGTCTACCCGATTTGAGAGACGAAAGTGATTCGTCCGAATTTGCGCCGGAGCGGGCCCAGTTGAGTTGAAGATTTCCAGTGTGGAGAGTCTTACTCGGATCTAGAGCAGACCGATTCAGAGATGACCGCCAATGTGTCGCCTTTCCTGGAGGATTGAGGCGCTGTTCGGCGTACAGGAGAATGAGCCAGTTGCTGCTGCAAATGACGAGATGTCGCCCAGATGGTTGGAGCTACTGCGGCGTGAGCATATACTTAGAGAGATGATAGCGAGTCGCTAGTCACCTGAGGATGAATGACTAGGACACGTGGTTCGTTCGTTTACCGGTGCGAGGTCATCAGATATATTGTTTCCAGCGAGAGACGACTTCACGCAGGTTCGTTGAGAGTCGATAGAGACGATCGAATGTCAGGAACCTATTTTCCAAGTTTAAATTATACGGAAAGACATGCAGGTGATTCTATGGACCCTCTAGAAGAATGAAACCCTAACTCGACTTAATGACCGTGTGAAAGCCTTTGAACCTTAGGGTTTGCGGCAGTTCCGCGGCACCATTAGTGAGGCTTGGGTTTGCCCTTCTACGGCTGGACCACCGACGCTGTGGCATGTACTCGATGCTATTAAACTGTACCCATGATGTGATCTCTTGGGGGATTCTAAGGTTCTGACGAGTCGATCGGATGATTCGACATCATTCGGACATTATGTGATGGGATGCGTTGCTTGGGATACTCCAGATACGAGGATAGCTGTTGGAGCACAGTCCATGCAGCCATGATGAGTATTCCTCCGATGGTTGGGACGTGTTCCCGAGGACCTGTTCGGCCTGACATCTTCTATAGAAGGATGAAGCTACAGAATACGCGATTTCGAGTCCGTGTGAGAGACTTCAGATTGACCGTGGCCGAGAACAGTGCAGTGCATAGTAGCTTGGCGTGACGTCATAGTGGACGACGATAGAGACAGGTGGAACAAGAGGTTCGTGTGAGACACTGACGAGCTGTCATTACTTCCCGTCGAGACTAGAGACCTGATATGCTTACAGAGACGTTGGGATGTGACCAGTTTCTGAGAAAACATTGTGCTGAGGACATGGATGTCCATTGAGCGAAAAGAGATTATGCAAGAGTACCAGCCTTTGTACAGATCGGCATAGGCGAGATCGGAAGAGACCTTGAGCAGGATTCCTTCCAGGATATTACTGCAATGATGTTTGCACCCAGGATCAGATGTGTGACGTGCTTTTAGAGAGCCAGAGGCCGACGCCAGTGATATGCTGCCTTACGAGTGGTCGTGAGGATTGACCGAGAGATGACCAGAGAAGTGCCAGAACGGAATCGTCCCCGTTAGCACACCTGACAGGGCCGATAAGCCGATTGACCGCGTGATAGGGAATCCGCAAGGAAGATAAGGACCCAGAGTCAGAGGACGCCAGACCGTGAGCAAGAGGCAAGTAGATATCCTGCGCTACTAGCAGTGGATGCACCGACTCCTTCTCGACCTCGAAGGAGGAACTACCGACGACGATATTTATGATTTGTGATTTTGTGATTCGATTATCACGTATCCGTCATTTTGGATTTCGGTATTTTGGGCGTTCTGTTTGCATGATTTAGTTTTGATGACTGAGTTTCATGATATTGGTTTCATGCACCCACTGGATATTTATATATTTTGCGCAGAGTTATTACATTTGAGTTATTGATTGAGATTTCATGCCTACCGTATGCAGTGATTTGATTTGCACTTCCAGCGTAGTTTTCATGCACCCCTAGTGTTTTGATATACGATTTTGGTGCACGCCAGATGCACTAAATCGGGATTCTTCGTGCATGTTACATGCACCTGATTTTTCTGTCAGGCACACACGTTGCTTACGACAGATGTTTCGTGCACACCAGCTGCACCTAGATGTTGTTTTGTACACCTGTTTGACACATATATGGATTTTGATTCCTTGCGCACCAGACGCATAGGATATTCTTATATATGCATTTTGGGGATTGATTTCTAGTAGAGCAGTACATTTTTATGATATTCTCTATGTATTGATGTTTTCGGAGTCCCGACAAATTGGATTATTACTGAAATTGTTTTAAGTATTGGGGGTTTAAATTTAAATTCGGGGACCGAATTTCTTTAAGGGGGGTAGATTGTAACACTTCAAAAAGATAAAATATTAATTTTGGGAATTTTTATAATTTAATATTATTTTATTGAATATTTTAATATTTTGGAATTATTAAAGACAAATAAATAGGAAAAAAAATTTGAGAAAAATTATGGAAAATTGTGAAAAACCGTATTATACTGATGGATCTCTCTTTGGATTTGCAATATCACCCTCAGTTGTCGTTTGAACACAAAAATTATTTACAGTCCAAAGTTCGAAAATAAGATATTTTTATACCCAGCAAGTTTCACAACTGTCAAAACAACCTAAAATATCATTCGTGTCTAGATGTACCGTTGCATGTTTGGGTAAAATGTTAAGACTCAGCAAATATGTTACGAACTTAAAATTGTGGAAAAACTGGTGAGAATATACAAAATATGTTTTCATGTAACATGCTAAGAGCCTAAGACTAAGGATTTGTAAATCATGATTGTATATGTGAAACAAGCTTTTAGTTTGTTAAAAGTGTCTAAGATTCACTAATCAGTGCAACCATTTCTTCATCCCATCTCTTTCTTCGATCCACAACTTTATCAGCCTCAAAATCAAAAACAAAAAATTTTACTGATTTTTAATAAAGGCATGCACGCGCACATGCACCTACCCAACCAGCCACCCTGGCATATTGCGTTTTTACCAATTTCAAAACCATTTGGGTTTAAATTCAATTTGGTTCAGAATTATGGGTGCAAAAGCAAATCTCCCCCTTTTTAAAGGGTAAATTTCACTAAACTACCATGAGTTTCAGCATTTTCAAGGTAAATGCCTTGAACTAAATAAAGTGCAAATGAATACCAAGAATTTTTCTGACTTTTCATATGACAGGGATCAAAGCGGGTCGGCTTCGGATCAGATTAAAAGCTCAGATCTCCATTCTTTCTTGTTTCACAGAAGTATATCTGCATCAAAACCCCAATATAATTAATGGCTGCACAGTGTTCATACACATACACTAAGATGAGGTTTCAAACATATGGAACTGGGAGTTATCATCATTTGCCTAGAGAGCTTCACCAAACAATGCAATAGAGATTAACATGCCAAAAAGCTCCTTCGCAGGTTCCAGCAAATGGCTGCAACGACTGTCTGCATAGATTGCCTCAAGACAGGAGTGAGGAGAAGAAAAAAAAAGAATATAGAATGAGGGTAGGTGAGAGAGAGGGGTATGGGACTTTGACCAAACCCTTAGCCATTGTTTTCTCTTCCTCATTTCTCTCCCTCTCCTTTGGCTCTTGCTGCTGCTGCCTCTTCCTCATCTCCCTCCCCTCTTCAACTCCTCTCTTCATCTCAAAAACAACCCCAAAACCCCAATCTCCTTTCATTAAAATTGTGCACAAGACCGAGACCTACAAGATGGACCAAGAAAGCATGGATTTTGGCCACTAGGGGCAACTCAAGAATTTTCTTGAGTTGCCAATGGAGGTAATTACTGAACCATTAGCTTAGTTATAGCATTCCCTTTACCCCATGTTTAGTATTTAATCGATATTGTGTGATATTATGGAAATGAGAATAATCAAGTTAGGGTTTGAGGAAACTTGTGTTGTATTGGGAAATTAAGCTCAGTTAAGGTTATACCAACACCTTAGTGTATGAATTGGAACCCAAAACCTGAAGCTAGAACCAGAATACGGATTTTAGAAACCGATATCGGGGAAATTTATGAAATCTGTGAAGTTAATTTGAATCTGCTATCATACGTGTCACCTGAAAATAATATTGAGTGGACAGTGACATGTGCAGGCACCATTGAACCAACACCCCAAACCCTAGCTCCCCACTCCACCTTGAGGCCGCCGGAATTCCCATTCTGGCCGCAATTTGCGGCCAGACCAGTGAGGAATTTCCTCGTTTTGCGTGCATGCCCCCATTTCCTCAATTCTTGGCCCTGGGTACTTCTAGTTTTGACAGATTCCATCTAGGGTAAAATCTGGGACATATATCCTAAGTTGCTATTTTGGTTTCGTGTTTCCGTATTCCGTATTTTTGATTCTGAAATTTGGATTTGTGTTTTGCCTCGACTATTTGGCGTTTATACGACGATATAGAGGATTTATTGATGGTTTTGAAGGCGTGCCATAGGTTCTCACCTATAGGCCCCTTATCGTACCGTTTTGGATTTCATGCGCCGTTTTAGCTTGGATGTGGTTTTAATGCGCATATACGATATTCTGATGTGTAGGTACCCATGAAGACTTCGGGACGACAAGCAAATACGTGGCGACGTTCGCAAATGATGATGCAAGGTGAGTAGATTATATCTACAGGGGAAAGTCGGGTGGATGGCGTATAGCACCCCCGCAGTCCGTAATTAGTACTATGTAGTATATTTATATGTGTGATAGCTATAGTGTGTTATGGTTAGTTAGGGGTAGAAATAACTAGCGTAGTTCCTAGTTGCGAACCATAGGATAGATTTGCACCCACACGCATACACTTGTGTGTTTCTTATACTTGCACTGTGTTTGATGATATGGGATGACTTTGGAGTTGAGTCGATGGTGTGGGCTTTGTGCCGCGAGATCGGTGATTTGATATGATTCGTATTTGGGATACGAAATGTGATTCTTGCGGGTTTGGGATGTGTGTTTACCCCCGCATTCATACTTTGTAGATGATATCAGTTGTACTAGACTTAGATCAGTACCCCAGATTATATGATATGATGATAAGTGATACCCGAAATGTGATGAGATAGTGTGATATTGACCCATACCCAGCTATTGGGATGCCGTACGACGATTTACCGTATGAGCTTTACATTGATGATAGATCCGCACTCATGACTTGAGGATGTCATATGATATACTGTATCGTACGCGATACTATTGATGCGGAATCACCGACTATTATATCTATATATCGACTCAGATGTTAGGCGGTTTCCTTACCTGTAGCTCAGCTTGTTAGTTCAGCCGTTTAGTTTAGAGTAGTTGTTAGATTAGATTAGACTCCTACCTATTTCAAAACTAGCGGGTCGTGGGTATTTTAAAAGACAGGTCAAGGGATCTACGGATATTTAAAAAGGCGTATCTTTTCATAAAAACACCGTAGCCCCTATTTTCAAAACCCCATGATTCGTGTTCTTTCAAAAGGCACCATTTGTAGGACTTATGTTAGATTTATGCAGATTAGTTATAGTTGCGTCTAGTATTCAGCTCCCGCTCCTTTTTGTGGTTCGCTTCGCATCGCATGCTTATATTATGTTTCATACTCCATTATTGATATCATGCTGTTAGGACACCAGCACCATTACCGATGATGCGTATGTACCACGTACACTTACTTGCCGGCTCACACACATCTTCATCGGTAATTGCCATGTCACGTACACCTTAGAAATTATATTATTGCTTGACATAGCCTATTAGCTAATAGTTTAGACATTGTAGTTATTACCTGCTACTTCATGCATACTGTTATTCATTGTTATGCCGCGTTCATGGATTCTCATGCATATATTCACTATTTTACGTGCTATTGAGGTTTGGATTTGGATTTCTATGAGATTTTCTGGATTTGGAGGAAAACCGCAAAGACACAAATAATCATATTCTCTCTTTTAAAATAAAAAGTGCGGTTTTCCCATGATGTACGAGTCGTCCACCATGAGTTTGCTGATGGATTTGGAAACCCGATTCGAGGAGACGGATGAACCGTTTCGGGTACATGGTGGACCCGGTGCGGTACCCCGGGGCAAGAGGAATGTGGTGATGACGTTGAGCCTGGCAGTGGAGCACTACCTACCGGTGATTTTACCCGACGCGTCGGATATCCGGAGGATACCGTCGTGGTCTTGAGATTGATGGTAGGGACCGGTCTGGACTGACGGCGCCCTAGATATTGTGGTTGAGACTTTGAGATATCGGGATATTGGGATTTCGTTTTGTGCCGATGCTAGGCACAGTTTTATGCTGATTTCATGATGGTACCTCATTTTAAAAATACAAGGGAAATCTCACTAAATTATGAAAACAGTGGCTTCATGTAGATGTATCCTGTTTTCACGCATTCATATCTCATTCATATGCTATATTGTTACCTGAGGCACTAGCACGAGCACTTGGCACTTCATTCATGTATATAGATTACATTGCCAGTTTAGCATGCTTCAGCTTTATTCATTTTGAGGTTTATTTATATCTGATCGTATTGACCTAGGATGGGTCATGCATTCGATTCCTGCTTGTAGATATCTTTCTATTCACGAGTTGGCAACTCACCCCCGTTGTGCCCCAGTTCTTGCAGGTTTGCCGTACAGATTCCATAGCGGCATTTCTGGCACACTGCTTCCATATGGGTGACTTGCGTTGGTAGGTGGGTTCTTTTGTATCAGAACCGCCATTGTTCATGTATTGTCTTTTGTATCTAGAATTTCCATCAACCAAAACTTGTGTATTCTTTCAGACTCAGACTTCGGTGTTGTATTATTTCGATCTTAGAGTCGCGCTTGTAGTATTGTGGTTTTCATGCTTACTGTGTTTTCTTTTGGATTTGATCCTCGCCCTTTGGCGTTGTATATTGTTGTTGCTTATGTCGTTGTGACCGTCGATTGACGAAGAGCCAGCTCCCGCTTGGGGATGCCTTTTATCATGTTATATATTATTCTTGTTGTACCCCGTTCGGGGCCAGTTTTTACAAAGGAGACTCTGCCGAAATTTTCAGGAAAAATTACACATTTTTAAAAATACATATTCGGCTTAGTTATTTAAAAACCTTGATTTCAAACATGTATTTCTTCACTTCTTTAAACCAGTTTTCTTACTTATTCTTAAAAATGGTTTTAGATTTCTGGGCTTTTGGCTTACTTGGATCAGATGGAGTCCTATAGACTTCATAGGATTCAAGGGCCAGTCACGTGCTCTTTCGGGTCGTGACAAAGTTGGTATCAGAGCGCTAGGTTGACCTTGGTTCGAGTCTAAGTTTGACTATGTGGAGCCTAGGGCGTTTATATATATACGGAACTTAGGCTTGACCTTATGGAACTTAGACTTGGTCGGGGGGTATTAGACCCGAACTTTCGTCGCGTAGGACGACCCTTGGTTGATGGAATAGGTGACTAAAGTAGAGTGACGTACCGTGGGTATGTTCCGCGGCATACTTACGACACGCCACTCCGCTTAAGGAAACCTTAGGATGTACATATTTTCGAGATCAGTGATTCTCTTTATATCCAGGATTATACATCCATTTGAGATCCCCGATTCTTTTAGTCTCATGATCATACCTTCATTGATGCTGTTCCTTCCTATGATCATGTATCCATTTTGGATCTGTTGTTCTCTTCCTTACCATTGATGTGCTCTCTTTGATACTCGATTGAGGTTCCTGTCACCATGTTTGAGCGCAGTTTGGGCTGCTGCTAGGGTTATGGCCAGTGTGAGCTCGTCTGGTACGAGGGCCGACCATTGTGTTTTCTGGTGACATGGGAACGTCTCGAGTTAGTATTGGTGATTGTGACCTCTAGTGGAGGCGAGTGCTTGGTCTTGCACCGGATGATCGGGCCATTGTTAGAGCTGCCAGTTGAGAGAGAACTGTTGATGTACAGCATACCTCAGAGATTATGATGTCGCCTACCGTGCAGACAGATGGACCAGCTGTTGCTGAGATTGACAGGATGTCGCTTCCGAAGCTTACGAGCTGAGATTGCCGTAGCTTTCAGGCATACATGAGACAGATGATAGCTAGTCTACCCGATTTGAGAGACGAAAGTGATTCGTCCGAATTTGCGCCGGAGCGGGCCCAGTTGAGTTGAAGATTTCCAGTGTGGAGAGTCTTACTCGGATCTAGAGCAGACCGATTCAGAGATGACCGCCAATGTGTCGCCTTTCCTGGAGGATTGAGGCGCTGTTCGGCGTACAGGAGAATGAGCCAGTTGCTGCTGCAAATGACGAGATGTCGCCCAGATGGTTGGAGCTACTGCGGCGTGAGCATATACTTAGAGAGATGATAGCGAGTCGCTAGTCACCTGAGGATGAATGACTAGGACACGTGGTTCGTTCGTTTACCGGTGCGAGGTCATCAGATATATTGTTTCCAGCGAGAGACGACTTCACGCAGGTTCGTTGAGAGTCGATAGAGACGATCGAATGTCAGGAACCCATTTTCCAAGTTTAAAGTATACGGAAAGACATGCAGGTGATTCTATGGACCCTCTAGAAGAATGAAACCCTAACTCGACTTAATGACCGTGTGAAAGCCTTTGAACCTTAGGGTTTGCGGCAGTTCCGCGGCACCATTAGTGAGGCTTGGGTTTGCCCTTCTACGGCTGGACCACCGACGCTGTGGCATGTACTCGATGCTATTAAACTGTACCCATGATGTGATCTCTTGGGGGATTCTGAGGTTCTGACGAGTCGATCGGATGATTCGACATCATTCGGACATTATGTGATGGGATGCGTTGCTTGGGATACTCCAGATACGAGGATAGCTGTTGGAGCACAGTCCATGCAGCCATGATGAGTATTCCTCCGATGGTTGGGACGTGTTCCCGAGGACCTGTTCGGCCTGACATCTTCTATAGAAGGATGAAGCTACAGAATACGCGATTTCGAGTCCGTGTGAGAGACTTCAGATTGACCGTGGCCGAGAACAGTGCAGTGCATAGTAGCTTGGCGTGACGTCATAGTGGACGACGATAGAGACAGGTGGAACAAGAGGTTCGTGTGAGACACTGACGAGCTGTCATTACTTCCCGTCGAGACTAGAGACCTGATATGCTTACAGAGACGTTGGGATGTGACCAGTTTCTGAGAAAACATTGTGCTGAGGACATGGATGTCCATTGAGCGAAAAGAGATTATGTAAGAGTACCAGCCTTTGTACAGATCGGCATAGGCGAGATCGGAAGAGACCTTGAGCAGGATTCCTTCCAGGATATTACTGCAATGATGTTTGCACCCAGGATCAGATGTGTGACGTGCTTTTAGAGAGCCAGAGGCCGACGCCAGTGATATGCTGCCTTACGAGTGGTCGTGAGGATTGACCGAGAGATGACCAGAGAAGTGCCAGAACGGAATCGTCCCCGTTAGCACACCTGACAGGGCCGATAAGCCGATTGACCGCGTGATAGGGAATCCGCAAGGAAGATAAGGACCCAGAGTCAGAGGACGCCAGACCGTGAGCAAGAGGCAAGTAGATATCCTGCGCTACTAGCAGTGGATGCACCGACTCCTTCTCGACCTCGAAGGAGGAACTACCGACGACGATATTTATGATTTGTGATTTTGTGATTCGATTATCACGTATCCGTCATTTTGGATTTCGGTATTTTGGGCGTTCTGTTTGCATGATTTAGTTTTGATGACTGAGTTTCATGATATTGGTTTCATGCACCCACTGGATATTTATATATTTTGCGCAGAGTTATTACATTTGAGTTATTGATTGAGATTTCATGCCTACCGTATGCAGTGATTTGATTTGCACTTCCAGCGTAGTTTTCATGCACCCCTAGTGTTTTGATATACGATTTTGGTGCACGCCAGATGCACTAAATCGGGATTCTTCGTGCATGTTACATGCACCTGATTTTTCTGTCAGGCACACACGTTGCTTACGACAGATGTTTCGTGCACACCAGCTGCACCTAGATGTTGTTTTGTACACCTGTTTGACACATATATGGATTTTGATTCCTTGCGCACCAGACGCATAGGATATTCTTATATATGCATTTTGGGGATTGATTTCTAGTAGAGCAGTACATTTTTATGATATTCTCTATGTATTGATGTTTTCGGAGTCCCGACAAATTGGATTATTACTGAAATTGTTTTAAGTATTGGGGGTTTAAATTTAAATTCGGGGACCGAATTTCTTTAAGGGGGGTAGATTGTAACACTTCAAAAAGATAAAATATTAATTTTGGGAATTTTTATAATTTAATATTATTTTATTGAATATTTTAATATTTTGGAATTATTAAAGACAAATAAATAGGAAAAAAAATTTGAGAAAAATTATGGAAAATTGTGAAAAACCGTATTATACTGATGGATCTCTCTTTGGATTTGCAATATCACCCTCAGTTGTCGTTTGAACACAAAAATTATTTACAGTCCAAAGTTCGAAAATAAGATATTTTTATACCCAGCAAGTTTCACAACTGTCAAAACAACCTAAAATATCATTCGTGTCTAGATGTACCGTTGCATGTTTGGGTAAAATGTTAAGACTCAGCAAATATGTTACGAACTTAAAATTGTGGAAAAACTGGTGAGAATATACAAAATATGTTTTCATGTAACATGCTAAGAGCCTAAGACTAAGGATTTGTAAATCATGATTGTATATGTGAAACAAGCTTTTAGTTTGTTAAAAGTGTCTAAGATTCACTAATCAGTGCAACCATTTCTTCATCCCATCTCTTTCTTCGATCCACAACTTTATCAGCCTCAAAATCAAAAACAAAAAATTTTACTGATTTTTAATAAAGGCATGCACGCGCACATGCACCTACCCAACCAGCCACCCTGGCATATTGCGTTTTTACCAATTTCAAAACCATTTGGGTTTAAATTCAATTTGGTTCAGAATTATGGGTGCAAAAGCAAATCTCCCCCTTTTTAAAGGGTAAATTTCACTAAACTACCATGAGTTTCAGCATTTTCAAGGTAAATGCCTTGAACTAAATAAAGTGCAAATGAATACCAAGAATTTTTCTGACTTTTCATATGACAGGGATCAAAGCGGGTCGGCTTCGGATCAGATTAAAAGCTCAGATCTCCATTCTTTCTTGTTTCACAGAAGTATATCTGCATCAAAACCCCAATATAATTAATGGCTGCACAGTGTTCATACACATACACTAAGATGAGGTTTCAAACATATGGAACTGGGAGTTATCATCATTTGCCTAGAGAGCTTCACCAAACAATGCAATAGAGATTAACATGCCAAAAAGCTCCTTCGCAGGTTCCAGCAAATGGCTGCAACGACTGTCTGCATAGATTGCCTCAAGACAGGAGTGAGGAGAAGAAAAAAAAAGAATATAGAATGAGGGTAGGTGAGAGAGAGGGGTATGGGACTTTGACCAAACCCTTAGCCATTGTTTTCTCTTCCTCATTTCTCTCCCTCTCCTTTGGCTCTTGCTGCTGCTGCCTCTTCCTCATCTCCCTCCCCTCTTCAACTCCTCTCTTCATCTCAAAAACAACCCCAAAACCCCAATCTCCTTTCATTAAAATTGTGCACAAGCCCGAGACCTACAAGATGGACCAAGAAAGCATGGATTTTGGCCACTAGGGGCAACTCAAGAATTTTCTTGAGTTGCCAATGGAGGTAATTACTGAACCATTAGCTTAGTTATAGCATTCCCTTTACCCCATGTTTAGTATTTAATCGATATTGTGTGATATTATGGAAATGAGAATAATCAAGTTAGGGTTTGAGGAAACTTGTGTTGTATTGTATTGGGAAATTAAGCTCAGTTAAGGTTATACCAACACCTTAGTGTATGAATTGGAACCCAAAACCTGAAGCTAGAACCAGAATACGGATTTTAGAAACCGATATAGGGGAAATTTATGAAATCTGTGAAGTTAATTTGAATCTGCTATCATACGTGTCACCTGAAAATAATATTGAGTGGACAGTGACATGTGCAGGCACCATTGAACCAACACCCCAAACCCTAGCTCCCCACTCCACCTTGAGGCCGCCGGAATTCCCATTCTGGCCGCAATTTGCGGCCAGACCAGTGAGGAATTTCCTCGTTTTGCGTGCATGCCCCCATTTCCTCAATTCTTGGCCCTGGGTACTTCTAGTTTTGACAGATTCCATCTAGGGTAAAATCTGGGACATATATCCTAAGTTGCTATTTTGGTTTCGTGTTTCCGTATTCCGTATTTTTGATTCTGAAATTTGGATTTGTGTTTTGCCTCGACTATTTGGCGTTTATACGACGATATAGAGGATTTATTGATGGTTTTGAAGGCGTGCCATAGGTTCTCACCTATAGGCCCCTTATCGTACCGTTTTGGATTTCATGCGCCGTTTTAGCTTGGATGTGGTTTTAATGCGCATATACGATATTCTGATGTGTAGGTACCCATGAAGACTTCGGGACGACAAGCAAATACGTGGCGACGTTCGCAAATGATGATGCAAGGTGAGTAGATTATATCTACAGGGGGAAGTCGGGTGGATGGCGTATAGCACCCCCGCAGTCCGTAATTAGTACTATGTAGTATATTTATATGTGTGATAGCTATAGTGTGTTATGGTTAGTTAGGGGTAGAAATAACTAGCGTAGTTCCTAGTTGCGAACCATAGGATAGATTTGCACCCACACGCATACACTTGTGTGTTTCTTATACTTGCACTGTGTTTGATGATATGGGATGACTTTGGAGTTGAGTCGATGGTGTGGGCTTTGTGCCGCGAGATCGGTGATTTGATATGATTCGTATTTGGGATACGAAATGTGATTCTTGCGGGTTTGGGATGTGTGTTTACCCCCGCATTCATACTTTGTAGATGATATCAGTTGTACTAGACTTAGATCAGTACCCCAGATTATATGATATGATGATAAGTGATACCCGAAATGTGATGAGATAGTGTGATATTGACCCATACCCAGCTATTGGGATGCCGTACGACGATTTACCGTATGAGCTTTACATTGATGATAGATCCGCACTCATGACTTGAGGATGTCATATGATATACTGTATCGTACGCGATACTATTGAAGCGGAATCACCGACTATTATATCTATATATCGACTCAGATGTTAGGCGGTTTCCTTACCTGTAGCTCAGCTTGTTAGTTCAGCCGTTTAGTTTAGAGTAGTTGTTAGATTAGATTAGACTCCTACCTATTTCAAAACTAGCGGGTCGTGGGTATTTTAAAAGACAGGTCAAGGGATCTACGGATATTTAAAAAGGCGTATCTTTTCATAAAAACACCGTAGCCCCTATTTTCAAAACCCCATGATTCGTGTTCTTTCAAAAGGCACCATTTGTAGGACTTATGTTAGATTTATGCAGATTAGTTATAGTTGCGTCTAGTATTCAGCTCCCGCTCCTTTTTGTGGTTCGCTTCGCATCGCATGCTTATATTATGTTTCATACTCCATTATTGATATCATGCTGTTAGGACACCAGCACCATTACCGATGATGCGTATGTACCACGTACACTTACTTGCCGGCTCACACACATCTTCATCGGTAATTGCCATGTCACGTACACCTTAGAAATTATATTATTGCTTGACATAGCCTATTAGCTAATAGTTTAGACATTGTAGTTATTACCTGCTACTTCATGCATACTGTTATTCATTGTTATGCCGCGTTCATGGATTCTCATGCATATATTCACTATTTTACGTGCTATTGAGGTTTGGATTTGGATTTCTATGAGATTTTCTGGATTTGGAGGAAAACCGCAAAGACACAAATAATCATATTCTCTCTTTTAAAATAAAAAGTGCGGTTTTCCCATGATGTACGAGTCGTCCACCATGAGTTTGCTGATGGATTTGGAAACCCGATTCGAGGAGACGGATGAACCGTTTCGGGTACATGGTGGACCCGGTGCGGTACCCCGGGGCAAGAGGAATGTGGTGATGACGTTGAGCCTGGCAGTGGAGCACTACCTACCGGTGATTTTACCCGACGCGTCGGATATCCGGAGGATACCGTCGTGGTCTTGAGATTGATGGTAGGGACCGGTCTGGACTGACGGCGCCCTAGATATTGTGGTTGAGACTTTGAGATATCGGGATATTGGGATTTCGTTTTGTGCCGATGCTAGGCACAGTTTTATGCTGATTTCATGATGGTACCTCATTTTAAAAATACAAGGGAAATCTCACTAAATTATGAAAACAGTGGCTTCATGTAGATGTATCCTGTTTTCACGCATTCATATCTCATTCATATGCTATATTGTTACCTGAAGCACTAGCACGAGCACTTGGCACTTCATTCATGTATAGAGATTACATTGCCAGTTTAGCATGCTTCAGCTTTATTCATTTTGAGGTTTATTTATATCTGATCGTATTGACCTAGGATGGGTCATGCATTCGATTCCTGCTTGTAGATATCTTTCTATTCACGAGTTGGCAACTCACCCCCGTTGTGCCCCAGTTCTTGCAGGTTTGCCGTACAGATTCCATAGCGGCATTTCTGGCACACTGCTTCCATATGGGTGACTTGCGTTGGTAGGTGGGTTCTTTTGTATCAGAACCGCCATTGTTCATGTATTGTCTTTTGTATCTAGAATTTCCATCAACCAAAACTTGTGTATTCTTTCAGACTCAGACTTCGGTGTTGTATTATTTCGACCTTAGAGTCGCGCTTGTAGTATTGTGGTTTTCATGCTTACTGTGTTTTCTTTTGGATTTGATCCTCGCCCTTTGGCGTTGTATATTGTTGTTGCTTATGTGGTTGTGACCGTCGATTGACGAAGAGCCAGCTCCCGCTTGGGGATGCCTTTTATCATGTTATATATTATTCTTGTTGTACCCCGTTCGGGGCCAGTTTTTACAAAGGAGACTCTGCCGAAATTTTCAGGAAAAATTACACATTTTTAAAAATACATATTCGGCTTAGTTATTTAAAAACCTTGATTTCAAACATGTATTTCTTCACTTCTTTAAACCAGTTTTCTTACTTATTCTTAAAAATGGTTTTAGATTTCTGGGCTTTTGGCTTACTTGGATCAGATGGAGTCCTATAGACTTCATAGGATTCAAGGGCCAGTCACGTGCTCTTTCGGGTCGTGACACTGAATTTTTAGAAAATCAGAAGAGAGGGAGCGCAGTAGAACTGGAAGAAATTCCAGAACCACAAGCTGTTACTGAAAGTTTGGTAGAACAAGAAGTTTCAGAAGAAATGGACATACCAGCGCCTATCCGCAGAAGTAGTAGGCAGTCTCATCTGCTCGAGAGATACTACGGTTTTCTCATGTTAGTTATATGTATGCCCTAGAGGCCATTACTGTACATTGGATGTATATTGTAGTGGATGCTGGGATATATATAGGGAGGACTTTCTTGCTCGACATGATAGTATGCTATCTGGTTGCTCTTTACCTTAACGTGTATACTGGATGTCTCTCTGTTACATGTTGGTAAAGCCCTTAGGATGTGTACTTGACTACCTGGACTATGATGCGGATCATACTAGTGGGGACAAGGTAGTCTATAAGTACATCCTTCAAGGTCCATAGTCGTGGGTGTATCGAGACGGGGCATCGATATACCAGAGTAGACTAGCGTATACCTTCTCGACCTATACAGATGGGCGATAGATGATCCTATATCCATTGGTGTTTGACATCAGAGATGATATACGGGTGCTCAGTAGAGACTGGGTACACTGGACGGACTCGCCGAGAACTCCCAGATGGTATTATACCTTACGTCAGATGGCAGTTCTCTGGTGACACTGGTACAGAGTAGTCTGTTGACCCGAGATCGTCATAGAGTCTTGTGTGGTTCCCACTGTGCTTTGATTTCCACCTTACCACGTCCAAGAGGGCGTGCAAAACGGTGGTTTTTGGGTACAGTCCCGAGTCATATGGAAGCAATGAGCGATAGGAGGGGATTCGTCTCTCCCGGTATAGGGGGTTGATGTTGCGCTGTGTTCGATTGGTTATAACCGAAAATCCCTGGCCAGGGTTGCTGAGATTTACTGGTAAGTGTTACCAGTAGTTTCTCGAACTGTTATAGACCTCATATCGACACGACTTATCGAGTTATTGGGGTCTGACGTTAACCACCCCTAGGCGAGATATGCGACATATCAGACGATCAGACCGGACTGTACGGTAGTGTTACTGGTTGGATTCACTGGAGTGTGAGCGGGCTTGCTCGTCGATCTTCTGATCGCTCAATACCCGGGTGGCCGTTACGTTTAGCAGACCGCTTGCGGCTTGTGGGTGTTTGATATGATCATCACCTGCTGCCGGCGTATTGACGAGTCTTTAGAGTCCTACACAGAGGTTTCCTGGCTCAAGCGAAACGAAATAGGAGCGCATATGAGATATGTGAGGGACCGAGAATAATGCGTGTATGTGATACCGTATTCTATTCTCGCGATGAATGTATCGATTGGTTGTATGCGATATAACCTAGTTATCGAATCAAGTATTGATTCGATAAGCCGATACATTGAATACTAGTCGGTTGTGTGCGACATGACCGGATCATTGAATCAAGTGTTGATTTAATGATTTAATGCATAATTATATATTTGATATATTACTTTGCACTAACTAGTATTGGTTCACTTTAAATGGATTTTCTCACTTGGTTTGTGCACATTGTATATGTGATATACTTTTGTACACAAGTTTGTATCATGTTTGATGATGCATGCTAACTTGGGTTTGTGTAAAGACTAAACCATGGTTATATGAATGGTTAGGGTTTTTTTTTCTTTTTGATTTATCTTATTTAGTTATTCATTTTGAAAATGATAAGCATAAAGGGAAAATGGTGGCTTAATTTGTTTTCTAATTGAAGCTTCTTGAACATTTGACCAAAGTGACCATTTTGTCTCATGCTTAACCCTAACCACTCCATTTAACCCTAGTCTATTCTATACACCTAACCAAGGTTAGGATATGATAAGTATTCATTTTTTTTATTCATTTTGGATAATACTTATCATAATATTCTTCTTCTTCTTCATCTTCTTTCATGAAGAAAGCTTTACTTCATTAATGGTGATTGATGAAAAAGAGTGAGAAATCCAATTCTAAAGTGAACCCAATTCCTATTTCTTCATCCTCTACCTCTTGCCAAGTAGTAGAGTGTGTTTTCTTCACAAGTTTCTTGACTTGGTGAAGTTGGAGCTTGATCTAGTGATGCCTCGACGTAGATCATCTTCGGCACGAAGCCGACTACCTTGCCCGCCTATTTCTCCGATGAAGCTAACGCGAGAGTCCAAGATCGGATTTGTACAGCGGAGAGGACTTCTTCATGGAGCTATGGAGGTGGAGAAACGGATCTACAAAGGTTGTATTTCCGTTCTTTTAGTTTAGTTGTAAACTAGTTTCTTGTTATCGCCTATATATCTAGCCAACGATCCGTATTAGGGTTTCTCGGCATCTCTAATTTTTGAAAATGGCATGGTTGATGCCTTGTGAGACATCCTTGGGGTGCCTAGGAACCCTACAGTGATATCAGAGCCTAGCTAGAGCCTTAGGCGAAGTCTAGACGACGTTTGAAACCCGATCGAACCGAAAACCTAACCCGGAAAATGCTCTCTGGACTTTTTCTAAAAACTGGGTTTTTTCCAGATTAAAAATTCGTAAAAAATTTAGCAGGGAATTCTAAGAATTACGGCGCAAAAATTTTCTCATGATCCCTCTAATGATCGGCGGAACCGCGGCATAAGCCTAGCTTATGCGGCGGTTCCGCGGCAGGTTGATGACATCATCATTCACTGTTTGTACAGTAATTCATTATTTCTGGTGCTGGATTTTCTGGGATTTTTTAATATTTATTCAAGAGTTGAATTTTCTGGGGTTGTTTTGAGGATTCGATGAATCGATCGGATTATTTAAACTTTGTCTATTTGGCTTTCCAGATATTTTTTGAATATGTTAAAAAGTTCGACCGGATATAAATACCCAATTTTTCCCCTGTCGGGAAATTTCCAAGTGTTGGATTTTTCCGTAGTTTAACGACGTTCTAAGTAGTGCAAGTAACGCGATGGACCCTCTAGAAGACAACAAACCTTAACTCGATTATGTGACCGTCTTGAACTGCCCTTTGAACCTTCGGGTTTGGGGCAGTCCGGCGTGCCACATGTGAGGCGTTGGCTTGACCCTTCTACGGTTGGACCGTTGGTACTGAGGCACGAACTGAATGTTGTTAGAGTTATTTCATGTGTTGAGCTGTTTCGGGAAAACTTGGGTGTTTGAATGTTTGATCGGAAAGTTTAACATTTTCTAATTATCTGGAATGTGATACAATAATTGGAATTCACAAGAAGTTATGAGATAACTGAATGAATGTTATAAACATAGCAGTTTAGTCTCACTTGATCGGTTGCTACGGAATTTTGATGTGATCAAAAGTCCGTCGCAATCACGTAGCGTACGCGGATACTCGCCGGGTAAACTTAATAGACAGCCTCACTCCATAGCCCCGACCAAGTGACTGTAGGAGAACCCCATCACCGAAAGCATCCGTTCGGGTGCTCGCGGCAGCGGTGTTCCGTCTTGGTGCACTTCGTCGACGGCGTCGGGGGTGCGGCCGCCTACTGAAGTTTGCGACGAGCATTCGATCAGAATGTCGGGAATCCTGTTGAATTCCCCGACTTGGTATTGAAAAGTGTTTTCGATAATGAGACTAAAATGCGGGGTTTATAATTGTTAGGCATGCGATGTCTAAGTAATTCATTTGGTCAGGCATGCGATGTCTGAGGTGGTTGCGGATTCCAACTGTTGTAGTTTTACACTTTCTTTTCTGTGACCGTAAGTGTAATATGTGATATCGCCGGTTTCGTTGCTATATGTCAACGACAATTGGGATGCGCATATTTACTTACGTTGATGACATGTGATGTTATGTGTTGCTGGATATGTTATATTGGATCGTCGTGTTTGAATAGCCGGGGTTTTTTTTTTATGTGAGATGAGTGTTTTTCATTTTCATTCATGTAAAAACTTGTATGTAATATTCTTTTATTGGGGCACTTCCAGGTTGCGGAAGTTGTCACCGTTGTTGTATATTATTTACTTTTCCGCACTAGGATAGACCCAAGGAGGATGGCACAAGTAACCGGGTTCTGGAGTCCAGTGGGAGACCAACTCGAGGAGTCGAGCCCGGGTCTCCTAACTCCAGAATTGGTAGGGTTGCTTGCCGCTCTCGTAGGGGTCTAGGGGTGTGGGTTTGGCTATTCATCACGACCGTGGAATCCGTGTTTTATACTGGCTCGTATTGAAAACACGGACGTCCTAGTATATACAATATTTCATATGTTTCTTCTGCTGCGATATCTGTGATGTGATCATGTGATGTTCTGTGATAGATATAGTATATAGTATATATGATATATTATATAGACGTTACTTATGTTTTACACCCGCGCTAGCCCTGCCCCGCTCTGCCGTTAGTTACCTAACCTAACGGTGCACGAGGGGACATCGAGGCGAATGTGGATGGCATAAGTGTACGTCGTATTTATCTGTGATGTTTAGGTACTTAAATGATTGGACTTCATTAATGTGATTAATGAAATAAAAGAAACCTAAGATGTTGTAGAATCGAATTTCAAAATAAAACAGGTAGCTACAGTTCTTACTTTGCACAGAGGTATATACGATATATCCTGCACCTTATTCGATGAGGAAAGGACCGAGATCCCTTCACCGGGAGTGACTCCTTTAGCAATAACTGGCAGATGCTACACACTCGGTTTGTCTTTTGATTGGTTTTAAGAGTTCTGCTTTGCACAGTGATATATATGATATATCCCGCACCTCATTCGACGAGGAAAGGACCGACGATCCCTTCACCGGGAGTGACTCCTTTAGCAAAACTAGAAAAGCCTCAAAAGCACTCCATTTTCAAAATCATTTGATTCTACGACGATATCAAGTTCATTACGCAATAGGTTTTCAGAAAAACCTATCGTAGCCCTCCGTCATTTCAGATAAGTACTAGTTAGTATTCGTGCTACGTTTGTTGACTATGTTAAGGCGTAGTGTGTGGTAGCTAATTAGTGCTTATCTTTATAAGCATATGATGCGATTGGATTAGGGTAGTCGTGCGACTTTGTTGACTATGTTAAGGGTCGTGCGGGTGGGTTTAATTCAATCGGGAAATGACGGGTTGAACTTGACTAGCACTTATGATTTGTTGACTATGTTAAGGTCATATAGCTGCTAGGGGCAAAATATTATCGGGAATTTCAAGTGTTGAAATTTGCAATGAGATTGCATACCTTCTATGAGATAGTTGGATCCCGATACCCGCTGCGAGTAATTGTTACTCCGGGAGAGATTTACACATTACAATTAGCTGATCAAGTAGGTGTCTAGAAAGGTGTCAACGGGGTTACGCCTCTGGGAAAACGAGGTTTACATTAATTAGGTTCGTGCGAAAGCACGGGGGACCTCCCTCAAAGTACCGACACTGGCCTGGCTGAAAGATTGGCGAACTTGTAGTGTGTAATTAATCCCGGCTAGTCTTTCCTTTTAAGGTTTGAAGGAAGATTTGATAAAAAGCAGTGGGAGCCATCCTGATTAGATAAAATAATAACCAATCTATTCTTGCAAGAGCGCACGCTAAGTGTTTTCTTCTCTCTCTCTCTAGGTAGCGACCATATCACGCCTTAATCAAGATAATAATACGGAATATTGACTGAACCCGCTTGTTATACTGAGCTGGGAAACGTTGGTCCCGCTCCAACTTATAATAGTTATAAGACAGAGCAGGAAATTGGGGAATACCAGATTTCCCGTGCCGCCCAAACGAAGAGAGTGCATGCTGATGCATCATCTTCGGGTGTGTTCATTACAAAGAACCGTTTCTCAGTATCCTCCGCATCCTAGGTATATGATACCGGATCAGGATCCCAGATATGTAATCTGTTACATAGGGCTACAAAAGGATAGAAAAACTGAGAACGGGTGATAAGTTTCATGAGGCAGAAAACGGGGTAAGAGTTGCAGCCAAGTCTGTCGGTCACTGTCACCCTGTATTATCAGTACATTGATTCTGAACAAATGCTATTAGATACCGAACCTGATATACAAAATCATATCAGTTTCTTTATTAGTAAAGAAATGATAAAATTTTGTATTGTTGGATAATGTTTTGAACATTTCCTATATCAAAAGTTGATCGGTTCAGGCACGTTATCTAAAAGCATTAATGTTCTAAATCAAACTACAGTTCATAGTATACGGAACACACACAAGAGGAAGAGTTCAGAAATAAACGAATCCTTCTTGAGGTATTGTAGACTAGGTCATAACAATGCGACCCGACTAGCTGAAGTTACATCTAGATGCATATTTAAATCAGTTTGAATTTACATCTTGTGAAACTTGCCAGTCATGTCACAAAGATAAGATGACCACAGCTCTGTTTATTGGAAACAGAGAAAGAGTTAGTGAACTCTTGGGATTGATACATGTTGATGTATGGAAGGTCCCCTGTCTACACATGCCAGGACTGGTTCTTTATACTTCATTACGTTCTCTGATGATCTCTTTAGATTCAGACATATGTTCCTGTTGAAACATAAGTCCGAACCTTTTGAGATATTCACAGAATATGATTTAGAAGTAGAGAACTAAAATACGGGTATAAGTATTATGTCCTATGATGAGATCAAGGAGGAGAATACTTGAGCACGGAATTCCTGGACTATTCTAAAGGAGAATGAGATTCTCTCTCGGCATTACTCCTCCGAATACACCATAGCACGATGGTATGTCGGGGCAGAGCAGATACACCCTATTTGATATGGTGTGCTCTATGATGAGTACTACTGAGTTATCTTTTTCCTTTGGGGGTTATGCACTTGAGAAGCTGCATACCTATTGAATTAGGGTTCGAATCAAATCAGTGCCTACCACTTCATATGGAAAGGGAAGAGCCCATGTCTTAAGCTAGTTAAGATTTGGGGTTGTCCGGCCTATGTCTAAAAGCAAAATCCGGACAAGCTTGAGGCAAGGTTGGTTATGTAGAACTGGAAATGTTCCAGCTATACAAACAGCAGCTGATGATTTGGTAGAACCAAAGGATTCAGTAGATTCCAATGAACCTCAGCCTCTCCGCCGATCTAGTAGGGTTCCTCACCCACCTGAGAGATACTTCGGTTTCTCTATGACAGTAGGAGCGAGGATTGCATCATGAGATGATAACCCAACTAATTTCGAGCTGGCCATCAAGAGTGAGACTCTGTAAGAATGGCTGAATGTTTATCGATCTGAGATGGAATCCTTATACACCAACAAAGTATGGACTTTGGTTGCTATATCTGAAGGGTTAAATCCCCATCAGGAGCAAGTATATCTTGAGAAGATTGCTTGGTGTAAATGGAAAAGTTGAGACTTTCAAAGCTAGACTTGTTAAAGGTTTTCGTCATTGACCAGGCGTGGATAATGATGAAACCTTTTCCAGTACCTATTCTTAAGTCCATCCAGATCCTACTTGCCACGGCTACATACCATAACTACGATATCTGGCGGTTGGGTGCCATGACTGCTTTTCTAAATGATGTTTTAGAATAGTGCGTCTATAAGTACACAGCCAGAGGGCTTCGTAGACAATGGGAGCAGCGGAAACGTGTGCAAGATGCTTTATCTGATAAAGCAGGCATCGCGGAGTTGGAACATCTGTTTTGATGGATTAGTCAAAGAGTTTGACATCATCAAAATGGAAGATGAACCTTGTATAAACAAAAAGGTAGTAGGGAGTATGGTGACGATCCTCGTAGAGTACGTGGATGACATACTCAAGATAGGGAAGGAGTTTCCTATGCTACGCTCAGTCAATCTCCGCTTATCACAATGATTCTCCATATAGGATCAAAATGATACCTACTAAATCCTGGGTTTTGATCTATGAGATAGATCTAATTGGATATTAGGATACTCACTAGTTGTAGTGAGATGGTATCAATTGATCCTGGGGAGAATCACTGGAAGGGTTCCAGGGTGATAAAGACGACTGAATGTCAGTCACAGGCATTGTCTTTACCCTTGATAAAGGGACGGTATGCTGGATGAGTTCCAAGCTAGATACCGTGGCATACTAGACGATAAAGGCTGGATACATCGCTACTTAAGATGCTACCAAAGAGGCAGTCTGGATGTATATTTGTTCATGAGATGAACTTAGTTCCTCCCATTGTGTGACAATGGAGTTGTGGCTTATGCCAGAAACCCCCGTCCCATCAGTGATCCAGACATATTCTAAGGCAGTATCACCTGATCATGGAGATAGTTGATCTCCAGGCTGATCGAGGTTAGGAGAGCAGACTCAGAGGACAACACGGCGGATCCACTCACAAAGGCCTATTCCCAGAGAGAGACTTTTATGGGATGGTTGAGTATGAGATACTTCAACCACAGCTGTACAGATGGCCCTAGTGCAAGTGGGAGATTGTTAGTTATATGTATGCCCTAGAGGCCATTACTGTACATTGGATGTATATTGTAGTGGATGCTGGGACATATATAGGGAGGACTTTCTTGCTCGACATGATAGTATGCTATCTGGTTGCTCTTTACCTTAACGTGTATACTGGATGTCTCTCTATTACATGTTGGTAAAGCCCTTAGGATGTGTACTTGACTACCTGGACTATGATGCGGATCATACTAGTGGGGAAAAAGGTAGTCTATAAGTACATCCTTCAAGGTCCTTAGTCGTGGGTGTATCGAGACAGGGCATCGATATACCAGAGTAGACTAGCGTATACCTTCTCGACCCATACAGATGGGCGATGGATGATCTCATATCCATTGGTGTTTGACATCAGAGATGATATACGGGTGCTCAGTAGAGACTGGGTACACTGGACGGACTCGCCGAGAACTCTCAGATGGCATTATACCTTACGTCAGATGGCAGTTCTCTGGTGACACTGGTACAGAGTAGTCTGTTGACCCGAGATCGTCATAGAGTCTTGTGTGGTTCCCACTGTGCTTTGATTTCCACCTTACCACGTCCAAGAGGGCGTGCAAAACGGTGGTTTTTGGGTACAGTCCCGAGTCACATGGAGCCAATGAGCGATAGGAGGGGATTCGTCTCTCCCGGTATAGGGGGTTGATGTTGCGCTGTGTTCGATTGGCTATAACCAGAAATCCCTGGCCAGGGTTGCTGAGATTTACTGGTAAGTGTTACCAGTAGTTTCTCGAACTGTTATAGACCTCATATCGACACGACTTATCGAGCTATTGGGGTCTGACGTTAACCACCCCTAGGCGAGATATGCGACATATCAGACGATCAGACCGGACTGTACGGTAGTGTTACTGGTTGGATTCACTGGAGTGTGAGCGGGCTTGCTCGTCGATCTTCTGATCGCTCAATACCCGGGTGGCCGTTACGTTTAGCAGACCGCTTGCGGCTTGTGGGTGTTTGATATGATCATCACCTGCTGCCGGCGTATTGACGAGTCTTTAGAGTCCTACACAGAGGTTTCCTGGCTCAAGCGAAACGAAATAGGAGCGCATATGAGATATGTGCGGGACCGAGAATAATGCGTGTATGTGATACCGTATTCTATTCTCGCGATGAATGTATCGATTGGTTGTATGCGATATAACCTAGTTATCGAATCAAGTATTGATTCGATAAGCCGATACATTGAATACTAGTCGGTTGTGTGCGACATGACCGGATCATTGAATCAAGTGTTGATTTAATGATTTAATGCATAATTATATATTTGATATATTACTTTGCACTAACTAGTATTGGTTCACTTTAAATGGATTTTCTCACTTGGTTTGTGCGCATTGTATATGTGATATACTTTTGTACACAAGTTTGTATCATGTTTGATGATGCATGCTAACTTGGGTTTGTGTAAAGACTAAACCATGGTTATATGAATGGTTAGGGTTTTGTTTTCTTTTTGATTTATCTTATTTAGTTATTCATTTTGAAAATGATAAGCATAAAGGGAAAATGGTGGCTTAATTTGTTTTCTAATTGAAGCTTCTTGAACATTTGACCAAAGTGACCATTTTGTCTCATGCTTAACCCTAACCACTCCATTTAACCCTAGTCTATTCTCTACACCTAACCAAGGTTAGGATATGATAAGTATTCATTTTATTATTCATTTTGGATAATACTTATCATAATATTCTTCTTCTTCTTCATCTTCTTTCATGAAGAAAGCTTCACTTCATCAATGGTGATTGATGAAAAAGAGTGAGAAATCCAATTCTAAAGTGAACCCAATTCCTATTTCTTCATCCTCTACCTCTTGCCAAGTAGTAGAGTGTGTTTTCTTCACAAGTTTCTTGACTTGGTGAAGTTGGAGCTTGATCTAGTGATGCCTCGACGTAGATCATCTTCGGCACGAAGCCGACGACCTTGCCCGCCTATTTCTCCGATGAAGCTAACGCGAGAGTCCAAGATCGGATTTGTACAGCGGAGAGGACTTCTTCATGGAGCTATGGAGGTGGAGAAACGGATCTACAAAGGTTGTATTTCCGTTCTTTTAGTTTAGTTGTAAACTAGTTTCTTGTTATCGCCTATATATCTAGCCAACGATCCGTATTAGGGTTTCTCGGCATCTCTAATTTTTGAAAATGGCATGGTTGATGCCTTGTGAGACATCCTTGGGGTGCCTTGGAACCCTACATCTCATAGACGGGGATCGAGAAGATTGCGTCATTGATAATGACGACCCTACTAGCTTCCAGCAAGCCATTCAGAGCGGCGACTCGGTAAAATGGCTAGATGCAATGCGGACCGAAATGGAGTCCATGTACACTAACAAAGTATGGACTTTGGACATTGCTCCAGATGGGGTAAAACCCGTAGGATGCAAGTGGATCTTCAGAAAGAAGATTGGTGTATATGGACAGGTTGAAACCTATAAAGCTAGACTTGTTGCAAAGGGTTTCTGTCAAAGACCTAGTTTGGACTATGACGAAACCTTTTCTCCAGTGGCTATGCTCAAATCCATTCGGGTCCTTCTTGCTATTGCCGCCTTCCATGATTATGAGATCTGGCAGATGGACGTAAAGACGGCCTTTCTAAATGGAAATTTAGAAGAGAGCGTCTATATGGATCAGCCAGAAGGATTCATTCAGAGTGGGAGCAGCGGTAAAGTATGCAAGCTGCTTAAATCCATTTATGGACTAAAGCAGGCATCGCGAAGTTGGAACATCTGTTTTGATGATAATGTCAAAGAATTCGACTTTATCAAAAATCCAGATGAACCATGCATATACAGTAAGATTGTAGGGAGAGTTGTTGTATTCCTCGTCTTGTACGTGGATGACATTCTCCTAATAGGAAATGATATTCCCATGCTACAGTCAGTCAAAAAATTCTTGTCACAGAAATTCTTCATGAAAGACCTGGGTGATGCCACCTACATTCTGGGGATCCAGATCTATCGTGATAGATCAAAAAGGATGTTGGGACTTTCGCAGTCCAGGTACATAGACACCATATTGAAAAGATTCAGTATGGATGATTCTAAGCGCGGTAACCTACCGGCTTGTCACGGAATCACCCTCTCCAAAGAGATGTCTCCCAAGACTGATTTGGAAAGGGATCGCATGTCGATTATACCCTACGCTTCTGCGGTAGGCTCTATAATGTATGCGATGTTGTGTACCAGACCAGATGTAGCCTACGCATTGAGCGTTGTAAGCCGGTATCAGGCAAACCCAGGGGAGAAGCACTGGATAGAAGTAAAGAACATTCTCAAGTACCTGAGAAGGACTAAGGAGATGTTCTTGGTGTATGGCGGAAAAGACCTCCAGATCGAGGCCTTTGCTGACTCCAGCTTCCAGAGTGACAAGGATGACTCCAAGTCCATGTCGGGTTATGTCTTTACCCTCAATGGAGGGGCGGTCTGTTGGAAGAGTTCCAAGCAGGACACCGTTGCTGACTCAACGATGGAAGCAGAGTACATAGCTGCTTGCGATGCCGCAAAAGAAGCTGTCTGGATGAAGAAGTTCCTCACAGAGCTTCAGGTGATCATTAGGTTACGGGTACACCGGACAAGACTCACCGGGAACTGTTGGTTGGTTTTATACCAGTCGTCAGTTAACAGTTCCCAGGTGACATGAGTACAGCATAGTCCGCAGACTTGACACTGCTACTTTGCCTCGAGTGTGTCCCACTGTTCTTAGATTTCTACCCTACCACGGCTCAAAGGAGTCGTGCAAACAGGTAGCAGTTGGGTGCAGTCCCGAGCACTTGGAGGCAGTGGCGGTTAAACAGGATTCGTCTCTCCCGGTATTGGAAGTTGATATCGCGCTGTGTCAGAGAGCCATTACGCAAAGTCCCTGGCCAGGGCAAGCGAGATTTATTGGTAGGTTTTCCAGTAGTTTCTCAAGGTGTAATGGGCTACGTTCCGACACGACTTATACCGCTTTTATTTGACTGGCGCTTGCCGATCTTAGGCCCGATATGCGATAGTCTTAGACGAACAGACCGGACTGTACGGAGATTGTTACAGCAGGCTCAGTAGGAGTTCGGATGGGTTTACTCATCGGCCTTCTTTTCGACATCTACCTGGGGACCGTTACGTACAGCCAGTGCCGCTTGCGGTCTGTAGTTAAACCCACTGCCAGCGTAGTGTCAAGTCTTTAGAGTCTCACACAAAGAGTTTCCCTGCTTCGGGCAAAACGATATAGTGGTCGTATGGTTTTACGACAGGGTTCGGATGCATATGTGTTTTTACGCACGTACGATGTTCGGACAGTTTTTACTAGTCGGCTTTGGTTTAAGCCAGATTCTAGTATCAGATTATTGGATTTATACAGTCTAAAGTTTTTCCGTGTTTTTACGGATAGGTGGGGCGTTCCCGTAATTTGTAGGGAAGCTTCTTGAAGCATGGTGACTTGGGGGTTAAGGTGGCATTTGCATTAATTGGATAAGTGAGTCATGGTGTGATTCATACATGGAGTTAATGAATCAATTATGATTTATATGACTCATGTGATGAATCACTTAGTGTATTAATGAAACATGATGATATATCATTATTTGTTATTCATTTAATATATATGATATGTTTCATATATACCCACATGATCTATTCATCCAAGAGGATTCTCATTCTCACCTTCTCTCTCCTCAAGCTCTCTCTCTTCAAACCCTAACCCTAACCTCTCATGTGTTGAGATCAAGGGTTAGCTAGACTAATACTTCTATAATCCAACTCTATATCACCTAGGTTGCTTAGATTAGCACTTTGAGTAACCTAGTTACCTCAAGTTAGAGGCTAAGCTTGGAGTAGGAGCTCTCGGGTGGATCGTCTTTGACTGGAGGAGGCCGTTGAGGTGCCGACGTTCCAAAGAGCCTACAAGGAGTGGAGGATAGTGATGAAGACCCGAAGGACAAGAAACGTGAGGTATAACTTTGAATCAGAGTAGTTAAACCTTCGTAGTTTGCTAGTAACGGTTTAGATACGATTCATGCGCTCAAGTCCGTGTTACGAACCTTTGATGATCGTTTTTCATATATTCCGCCTCCCCGCAAGTTCGTGGGGTGCGTGATATGGACTTACACAAACCCCAGGTTGCGAACTTTGAATTCTGCAGATATGGAAAATTGTGAGAATTTTGTAGGGAGATTGGAATATGCTAACAATTGGGTGACCTTAAAATTATTTTGGAAGGACAGAGACACCAGCAGGCAACCTAGGACCCCCCACTGAAACCCTAGCCCCCATATCCCAATTCAGGCCGCAAATATAGTCTTTCTGGCCGCAAATTGCGGCCAGACCTGGTCCAAATGGGCTCGTATTTGGTCTGTAGCTCCACATCCTGTAAATTAGACCCCTGGCATATGCAAAATTGTCCAATTTGACCTAGGGTGAAATCTGGGACCCTTTTCTGTAGTAGCTGTTTTGGATTCGTGTTTTGTTTCTCGTATTTTAAATTCTGGATTTGCGTATTTGTGTTTTACCTCGATTACTTGGCGTTTGTACGACGATATCGAGGATTGTTCGATGGTTTTGATTTGGTTTTGAAAGCGTAGTCCATAGGTTCTAACCTATAGGCCTTAGCGTATCGTTTTGGTTTTCGCGTGTCGTTTTAGTCTTGATTTGTTTTAATGCGATGCGCTACGTGTGATATGTAGGTACCCCCACGACGATTCAAGACGATGAAGAAGATGATGGCGACATCAACATCGAAAAGCAAGATGCAAGGTGAGTAGTGATCAGTCGAAAATATTGCATTTTTAACACGTCAATTTCCCTACCATTTGCACTCATCTAGAGGTGTTCGGTATTAATATAGCACATATTAGCAAATTGACTGTAAAATACCAAATTACATGTGTTATACCTTAAAACCGACATTTTGAGGGAAATTGAGTGTTTATCATTCCATCGTATAATCTTTGTGTAGTGCAACACTTTTCTCGAGAATCTGTGCAGGAAATTCTAAAAACAGAGCCGAAATTGTCAAAAGTGCTGATAAAAATACGCCAAGTCCAAGACTTGTGATCTGACAGTGATATAGAAATAAAGATGAAATTCCACACATTAGAAACATACCATGAAGTCAGCACAAAGCATCAGAAGAATTTCCATGCAGTGAAGCTTCTAATGGGCCGCGGATCGGCGGCCAGAACCCCCTTCCCGCGGCGGATCCACGGCCACGTCATGCTGACATCAGCAAAGCTCCACTTCAGGCTTCTCAGTTCAGCTTCAGAACTCATTCAATATACTTCAAAGTTCAGAGATCTCTAGAAGTTTCTGCCAGAACAGCAAGGCTTATGGTTCAAAGCTAAACATCTTCAAGCTTCCAAAGCAAGCCACTTAACTACCTAAGCCTAGAAGCTTCTCCCTAACCTTCAAGCTTATAAAGGAAGCTAACCCTAACTAACTACCTATAGAACATTCTACCTAACTACCTAGCTTACAAGGGAAGCTAAACTAAACCTAGATTCTAAAGGAAGCTAATCCTAATTGAGGCTATAAAAGGGACCCTAAAGCTTCACTTCTAAGGTTGTTGGTTTCTCAATAATTGGTTCTCCAATTCCCAACACAAGTTGAGTGACACAACTTGTAAACCCTAATCCCTAATTCAAAATCCAAAGCCAAAAAATCAAGAACTCTGAGTACCAAATCAAGCAAGAAGCCTTCAATCCTTTAGAAAGCGACGCCGGACTTCATCGGAGCAAGTGATCCAAGGAGATCCGCGACTCAAGGAGACGAGCGAAGCCGAAATCGACGATCAAGTTCTTTCCTCTTGTAGATCTTGAGAGAATTGTAACAAAATTTTTGATAAATAAAGGTGAAATTTCTATATCTTGCTTTCTTTACATTCTTGCATCATGATTCGATCTCAATTCTTGATTGAGTATTTTGTTATGATGTTTGAGTAAAACTCTGCTCGTGGAGGAATCGAGACGATCAATAGATGATGTTATTACAAATATTGAAACGATTCTTAAGTCCTATGAGTTTTGTAAATTCTTGTAAATTGAAGAATCGACGACCTAGTTTCGAGCGATACTTTCTTGATTGTGTTCGCTCTTAATTAGGGATCCATGATCGATTCTTGAATTTACTAGAGGCTAGAATGTGAATGAAATCAACGAAAGGACAAGGGATATATGATAAAACCCTAGTTTCTGCAAGAAATCCCTAATTCTCGTTGATCGTCATCGATCTAGTAGCAAATCATCGATGGATAAGAAAACGTAATCAATAGATTTCATCACGTCTATAGATTCGATCGATTCCTACAAGCCTCACTTCGATTCTTGATTATTGGATTGGAAATCATCAATTCTTAATTCTTGATTTTTAAATATCTTCTTGATTTTAGATTTAGATCTAGATAATTCTTGAACTTCAATTTTATAAATCTTGAATTGAATTGTCTTTTCTCTTTTCTTTAATTTTCAATTCACCTAATTCGAATTACGAACGGATTACACCTTCCCTGTGGACGATCCGCACTCGCTAACGCGCTACAATCGACACCATTATTGATTGCGGTAAAAAAATATCTTTGGTTGTGATTTCTACACATTTTCTACCTACACACCGAGATTTCATTCACGCAAATGGCGTCGTTGCCGGGGATAGTGCGCTAATTCGTTTGTTTTTGAAATTTGAGTTGAAAAATTTATTCCATCAATATTTTTAGATCTAAATTCGCACAAACACTAAACGTGTTGTTGTGATTTGTTGCGAGGAAATCTGAAATCTGTGGAGCAAGTGAAAAAAATTTCAGAATATTCCAGAGAGCTCAGGAAGTGAACAGGAGCCGCTACAAGAATTTTTGTGCAGTGATCTTCTGAACTGACCGCGTTTCCGCGGTAATAGCAAGCTCCCGCGGCGTGTTGGCTTCATCTCTGCACGAAACTTCTCTGGTATTTTCTTGACTTTCTTATCTCCTTCTATGTCTGCTCCAATAACAATTTGCTGCAGGTTTCTTTGCAAAATTCGCAGCGCCGCAAAAAGCAATAAAAATTGTGCGTGTTTTGATTTTTGGTTGTTTGCATATTAATACGGAATTTAAGGGGCACGGCCAAATCCATATTAGGTGGGGAGTTAATTACCTTTCCTAAGCCCCGAAAACCACAAACTTGCATCCGCATTACCCTCATTAACTAAAAAAAGATCTAGACAAGACTCTAAGGACCGTCGCGCTCACTTAGGACAGAAGAAGGCCGTGGGTAATCCATTGTTTATCCGCGTTTCTTTTGTGGTGTCTAAGGCAAGTGTGTCTAAGGCAAGTGGTTACTTAATTAGGCCCATTACTTACGTAGTGGAGAACCTCCCACTTACCTGGCCACAGGAGACACAAAGAGGCAGTGGAGGATTGATCCTGCGACTTGTCTTTTGGCAGTTAGGAGCGGTCTAGTGCCTTGACCTAGGTGACCACTAGACTTAGGGTTTTGCTTGTTGCATTTGTTGTGATTTGCATCATTTTTTCAAAAATCCGTATATTTTTCAAAACAAACACTACTTCATATTTCCCCTAATTATCTCAACGCCGCCACTTGTACTAAACCCTTTAGTGCAAGCTCAGCTGGATACGGGATTCTAGTGTCCGTCTTGTCCGCGTTTTCCCCATCGACCCCAAAGTCGGTATTTCTACATTTTCTTTTTCCCACCACCACCACGATGGACGGATTTCCATCAAACTTTTACACCACTCTGCCACCGCCCGCAGGTGCGCAGAATCTTCCACGCATTTATCTCCAAGAGAGATGCTATCTTTCACGTGTTCCCCTTCCCACCTGTCTTTCTATACCACCTGCAAATGGGGACAATTTTGAAATCAACCCCCAATTCATCAAACTGTTACCCAAATTTCACGGTCTTGATTCTGAAGATGCATACGTTTTTATTTCCAAATTTGAAAACGTATGCGCAATGATTGGAACGTCACAACTGTCTGTGGATGCTCTGCGTTTACGTTTTCTCCCATTCACTTTGTGCGATTTAGCCGAGAAGTGGCTTTACAATACAACCGCACATTCTATTTCAAAATGGGATGAATTTATGAAAGCATTCCTTAAGAAATTTTATCCCAATCACAAGACCAGCCGTGTTCGAAGCGAAATCTTCAAATTTACCCAACTTCCCAATGAACCATTCTGGAAATGCTTTGAACGGTTCAAGGATCTTCTTATTCAATGCCCTCATCATGGAATCTCTAGATGGGATTTGTGTCGAATTATCTATGAGGGTATTGATCTCACGACTAGACAGATGCTTGAAACCATGTGTCATTCCTATCTAAAGATGATGGTGAAGCTTGGAAATACCTAGAAGATTTAGCTCAAAACACATCACAATGGGAAAGTGTTAGACCACCACCGCCTAGGGAAGATGTCAATCAGCTCGATGTTTCCGTCATAATGAGAGCCGAAATGGCCACAATACAAAGGAAACTCGACGCTATAGAAAACAAAATCTCTTCAGTCTCCCTAAACCAATACACACTTCCCAAAACCGTGTGTGGCTGCTGTTCAAACCCATCACATTTGACGGAAGAATGTCCTTTGAATGTACCGTTTCAAGGTCACACTAATGCTGCATTTCAGCAAAGACCTGGAAACGATCCTTCTTCTTCCTCATATAATCAAGATTGGAGGATTCACCCTGATTTTTCTTGGATCCAAAACCAACCTCAGTACACGGATCTAAACCAGAACACTTTCCAAAGGGTCCCTCCACAGCAACAGCAACCACCACAACCGAGTCAGCACCCATTCCAACCACAAAATTTTCAAAACCCGGCCAACAACTTTGATCCTTTTTCTACCGGAACCAATAATACCTCTGCACTCGAACAAACCATGAATTTGTTTCTGACAAATTTCATGCAATTTACGGCAAGTTTTTAGTCTTCCGTCGATAAAATCCAGAAAAACTCTGACTCCCAAAGTGAGAGTATTAAATCGATGGAAGAACAAATTGCACAATTAAAAGCCGAATTGAGTGCAATAGAGAAAGGGAATCTTCCAGCTCAACCCCTACCTGATCCTGGACCTTCACATTACACTAATGTGGATGCATTTACCACGTTGAGATCTGGAAGAGTGCTAGACAATCATGTGGGTAAACAGATTAATGTTGAGGAATCAAGTGAACCCCAGGCTTCCACTTCCAATCACACCTCTACTTCTTACCCTATTTCGTCTAATTTACCATCTTCTTCCGAGCCTATTCTCCATTTTCCCAAAGGCTCGAACCCTCCACCCACTTCATCCTTCCCACCCCCACAACCTTCTCCACAAATGTTGGACCCAACACTTATTGATAGAGCTCCATTTCCAAATAGGTTGAGGCCCAACAAACCCAATGCCCAAATGGAGAAGCTTGTGGACATGTTTAGGCAAGTTAACATCAACATCCCTCTCCTAGATGCTATCCAACAAGTTCCGTCATATGCGAAAACTCTTAAGAACTTGTGCACTAGGAAGAGAAAGACTCAAGTTCCCAAGAAGATATTCATGGCAAAGACTGTAGACACGGCTTTTCCCCAACAATTACCATGGAAACTTAAGGACCCTGGCTGTCCTACTATTTCTATTTCTATTGGGGAAAAACACATCAACCGAGCTCTACTTGACCTTGGTGCTCGTGTTAACTTTCTTCCATATTCAGTCTATGAGCAACTAGGTATCGGAGTGTTAAAGCCCTCGAGCATAACTCTCCAGATGGCTGACCGATCAATTACCAAACCTAGGGGTGAACTGGAGGATGTGTTAATAAAAATCAGGGGATTTGTATTCCTTGTGGACTTTATTGTACTTGATACACAGCCTGTAGTGTTGGGTCCCGGCAGCGTCCCGACCGTCGAATCGCGGCCAAAATGCGGAACAAAAATTTATCAAACCGACGCTACCGCTACCCGAATCCCGGATCGACCTTAAACCCTAAACTAGCAAACTAACTAAGAGTTAGAATCGTTATACCGAGTTGATCCGTGTCCTTCGGTCTTCATTCCAAGCTCCTAGCGGCTCCTTGATGTGGTGTAGGGTTCCGGGGCACATCAAGGGGTTGTCACAAGGCATCAACCATGCCAAACAAAAATTTTACATGTGCCGGAGAACCCTTATACGGATCGTTGGCTAGAGTTTAGGCGAAACTAGAAGAAGCTAGCTATCAACATAACTAATGAGAGAAGAAAATACAACCTTTGTAGTTTCTTTGCTCCACCTCCATAGCTCCAGGACGATGTCCCTCCGCTTCGGTCGTCGGATCCCGGACTCCGGTGATGGTTTCGTCGGAGAAATAATCGGGCTAAGTCGAAGACTACAATGCCGAAGAAGATCTACGTCGAAGCTTCTCAAACTCGAGCTCCGCCTTCACCAAGTCAAGAACTTGTGAAGACAACACACTCTTCAACAAGGGCATGTTGTAGAGAATGAAGAAAGAGGAGATGGGTTGACTTTAGATTTTGTTTTCTCACTCATTTGATCATTTCACCATTGGAGGCTTCAAGCTTTCTTCTTCTTGATGAAGAAGAAGAAGAAGCATAAGGGAACAAGAATGAACAAGAAGAATCTCATGAGAATGGTGATGAAATAAACAAATGTGTTGATGTTATCATGATGGAACCATGGTTAGATTTGACCCTTGTAGAGAGCAAACCCAAGTTAAGCTAATGGTTAGGTTTTAATATAAAATGATATGGTTGTTAATTTAAAGCTTCATGAAGCTTTCACAAAAGACAAAATTAGCAACCATGTCATTTTAGCCAAATGAAATAAACAATTTAAATCAAATGAATTATGAACAAAAATAAAACCATAACCATTAACCTAAATATGGTTCAAATCAAATATACACCCAAGTTTGCATGTATCATCAAACATGATACAAACTAGTGCACAAAAATATATCATATATATACAATGTGCAAACCAAGTGAGAAAAACCATCTTAAGTGAACCAATATTAGTTAATGTAAAATAATATATCAAATATATAATTATACATTAAATCATTAAATCAACACTTGATTTAACGATCCGGTCATATCTCATATAACCGACTAATATGAATAGTAACAGATTGTCAAATCAACACTTGATCCGATAACCCGACTATGTCACATACAACCGATCAATATTAGTTAATGTAAAATAATATATCAAATATATAATTATACATTAAATCATTAAATCAACACTTGATTTAACGATCCGGTCATATCTCATATAACCGACTAACATGAATAGTAACAAATCATCGAATCAACACTTGATCCGATAACCCGGCTATATCACATATAACCGATCAATGTTACATATCGCGAGAATGGAATACAGTATCACATACACGTATTATTCTCGGTCCCGCACATATCTCATATGTGCTCCTCTTTCGTTTTGCTCGAGCCAGGAAAACCTCTGTGTAGGACTCTAAAGACTCGTTAATACGCCGGTAGCAGGTGATGATCATATCAAACACCCACAAGCCGCAAGCGGTCTGCCAAACGTAACGGCCACCCGGGTATTGAGCGATCAGAAGATCGACGAGCTAGCCCGCTCACACTCCTGTGAATCCAACCAGTAACACTACCGTACAGTCCGGTCTGATCGTCTGATATGTCGCATATCTCGCCTAGGGGTGGTAAACGTCAGACCCCAATAGCTTGATAAGTCGTGTCGATATGAGGTCTATAACAACTCGAGAAACTACTGGTAACACTTACCAGTAAATCTCAGCAACCCTGGCCAGGGATTTCCTGTTATAGCCAATCGAACACAGCGCAACATCAACTCCCTATACCGGGAGAGACGAATCCCCTCCTATCGCTCATTGCCTCCATGTGACTCGGGACTGTACCCAAAAACCACCGTTTTGCACGCCCTCATGGACGTGGTAAGATGGAAATCAAAGCACAGTGGGAACCACACAAGACTCTATGACGATCTCGGGTCAACAGACTACTCTGTACCAGTGTCACCAGAGAACTGCCATCTGACGTAAGGTATAATACCATCTGGGAGTTCTCGGCGAGTCCGTCCAGTGTACCCAGTCTTTACTGAGCACCCGTATATCATCTCCGATGTCAAACACCAATGGATATGGGATCATCCATCGCCCATCTGTATGGGTCGAGAAGGTACACGCTAGTCTACTCTGGTATATCGATGCCCCGTCTCGATACACCCACGACTAGGGACTTTGAAGGATGTACTTATGGACTACCATGTCCCCACTAGTATGATCCGAATCATAGTCCAGGTAGTCAAGTACACATCCTAAGGGCTTTACCAACATGTAATAGAGAGACAATCAATGTACACGTTAAGGTAAAGAGTAACCAGATAGCATACTATCGTGTCGAGCAAGAAAGTCCTCCCTATATATGTCCCAGCATCCACTACAATATACATCATATGTACAGTAATGGCCTCTAGGGCATACATATAACTAACAATCTCCCACTTGCACTAGGGCCATCTGTAGCAGTGGTTGCAGTATCTCATACTCAACCATCCCATAAAAGTCTCTCTTTGGGAACAGGCCTTCGTGAGTGGATCCGCCGTGTTATGCTCTAAGTCTGCTCTCCTTGCCTCGATCATCTTGGAGATCAACCATCTCCATGATCAGGTGATACTGCCTTAGAATAAGTCTGGATCACTGATGGGACCAGCGTTCCTTGGCATAAGCCACAACTCCATTGTCTCACAATGGTAGGAACATAGTTCATCTCATGAACCATTATACATCCAAACAGCCTCTTTGGTAGCATCTTAAGTAGCGATGTATCCTGCCTTTATCGTCTAGTATGTCACGGTATCTGGCTTGGAACTCTTCCAACATACCGTCCCTTTACTGAGGGTAAAGACAAAGCCTGCGACTGACATTCAGTCGTCTTCATCACTCTGGAACACTTCCAGTGATTCTCCCCAGGATCGATTGATACCATCTCACTACGACTAGTGAGTATCCTAATATCCATTTAGATCTATCTCATAGATCCAAAATCCAGGATTTGGTAGGTATCATTTTGATCCTATATGGAGAATCATTGTGATAAACGGAGATTGACCGAGCGTAGCATAGGAAACTCCTTTCCTATCAAGAGTATCTCATCCACGTACTCTACGAGGATCGTCACAATACTCCCTACTACCCTTTTGTTTATACAAGGTTCATCTACCATTTTGATGATGTCAAACTCTTTGACTAATTCATCAAAACAGATGTTCCATCTCCGCGATGCCTGCTTTATCACATAAAACATCTTGCACACGTTTCCGCTGCTCCCACTGTCTACGAAGCCCTCTGGCTGTGTACTTATAGACGCTTTCTTCCAAATCATCATTTAGAAAAGCAGTCATGACACCCAACCACCAGATATCGTAGTCATGGTATGTAGCCGTGGCAAGTAGGATCTGGATGGACTTAAGCTTAGCTCCTTAGAAAAGGCTTTATCATGATCCACTCTGGGTCAATGATGCAAACCTTTAACAAGTCTAGCTTTGAAAGTCTTAACTTTTCCATCTACACCAAGTAATCTTCTCAAGATATACTTGCTCCTGATGGGGATTTAACCCTTCAGATATCGCAACAATAGTCCATACTTTGTCGGTGTATAAGGATTCCATCTCAGATCGCTAAACATCCAGCCATTCTTACAGAGTCTCACTCCTGATGGCCAGCTCGAAACTAGTTGGGTCATCATCTTATGATGCATTCCTCGCTCCCACTGTCATAGAGAAACCGAAGTAACTCTCAGGTGGGTGAGGAACCCTACTAGATCGGCGGAGAGGCTGAGGTTCGTTGGTATCTACTGAATCCTTTGGTTGTACCAAATTATCTGCCATCATTTGTATAGCTGGAACCTTTCCAGTTATACATAACAGACTTTGCCTCGAGCTTGTCCGGATTTTGCTTTTAGACATAGGCCGGACAACCCCCAAATCTTAACTAGCTTAAGACATGGGCTCTTCCCTTTCCATATCACATATGAAATGGTAGGCAACTGATTTGATTCGAACCCTATTCAATAGGCATGCAACTTCTCAAGTGCATGACACCCTTAAGGAAATAGGTGACTCAGTAGTACTCATCATAGAGCGCACCTTATCATATAGGGTGTATCTGCTCCACCCCGATATACCATCGTGATATGGTGTATTCGGAGGAGTAATGCTGAGAGAGAATCTCATTCTCCTTTAGAATAGTCCAGGATTTTCATGCTCAAGTATTCTCCTCCTTGATCACATCAAAGGACATAATACTTATACCCTTATTTTGGTTCTCTACTTCTTTTTTATATTCTGTGAATATCTCAAAAGGTTCGGACTTGTGTTTCAACAAGAACATATGTCTGAATCTAAAGAGATTATCAGAGAACGTAATGAAGTATAAAGAACCATTCCTGGTATGTGTAGACAGGGGACCTACATACATCAACATGTATCATCCCAAGAGTTCATTAACTCTTTCTCTGTTTCCAATAAACAGAGCTGTGGTCATCTTATCTTTGTGACATGACTGGCGAGTTTCACAAGATGTAAATTCAAACAAATTTAAAAATGCATCTTTATGTAACTCCAGCCAGTCGGGTCGCATTGATATGACCAAGTCTACAATACCTCAAGAAGGATTCGTTCATTCCTGAACTCTTCCTCTTGTGTGTGTTCCGTATACTAAGAACTGTAGTTTGATTTAGAACATCAATGCTTTTAGATAACGTGCCTGAACCGATCAACTTTTGATATAGGAAATGTTCAAAACATCATCCAACAATACAAAATTCTATCATTTCTTTACTGATAAAGAGAGTGATATGATTTTGTATATCAGGTTCGGTATCTAATAACATTCGTTCAGAATCAATGTATTCAGGCAATACAGGGTGACAGTGACCGACAGACTTGGCTGCAACACTTGCCCCGTTTTCTGCCTCATGAAACTTATCACCCGTTCTCAGTTTTTCTACCTTTTTGTAGCCCTATGTAACAGATTACATATCTGGGATCCTGATCCGGTATCACATACCTAGGATCGGGAGGATACTGAGAAACAGTTCTTTGTAATGAACACACCCGAAGATGATGCATCAACATGCACTCTCTTCGTTTGGGCGGCACGGGAAATCTGGTATTCCCCAATTTCCTGCTCTGTCTTATAACAATTATAAGTTGGAGCGGGTCCAACGTTCCCCAGCTCAGTATAACAAGCGGGTTCAGTCAATAATCCGTATTATTATCTTGATTAAGGCGTGACATGGTCGCTACCCGGAGAGAGAGAGAAGAAAACACTCAGCGTGCGCTCTTGCAAGATCAGATTGGTTATGTTTCATCTAATCAGGATGGCTCCCACTGCTTTTTATCAAATCTTCCTTCAAACCCTAAAAGGAAAGACTAGCCGGGATTAATTACACACTACAAGTTCGCCAATCTTTCAGCCAGGCCAGTGTCGGTACTTTGAGGGAGGTCCCCCGTGCTTTCGCACGAACCTAATTAATATAAACCTCGTTTTCCCAGAGGCGTAACCTCGTTAACACCTTTCTAGACACCTACTTGATCGGCTAATTGCAATATGCAAAACTCTCCCAGGAGTAACTCTTACTCGCAGCGGGTATCGGGATCCAACTATCTCATAGAAGGTATGCAATCTCATTGCAAATTTCAACACTTGAAATTCCCGATAATCTTTTGCCCCTAGCGTCCTATGACCTTGACGGAGGCCAAACAACCCATAGTCCGCTAGTCAAGTTCAACCCGTCATTTCCTGATTGAATTAAACCCATCCGCACGACCCTTGACGGAGGCCAAACAACGCCGTACGAATACCCTAATCCAATCGCATCATATGCTAGCAGATAAGCACTAGTTAGCTACCGTACACTACGCCTTGACGGAGGCCAAACAACCGCAGCACGAATACTAACTAGTACGTATCTGAAATGACGGAGGGCTACGACAGGTTTTTCTGAAAACCTATTGCGTAATGAACTTGATATCGTTGTAGAATCAAATGAAGTTTAGAAATGGAGTGATTTTGAGGCCTTTCCAGTTTTGCTAAAGGGGTCACTCCCGGTGAAGGGATCGTCGGCCCTTTCCTCGTCGTATGAGGTGCGGGATATATCACATATATCACTGTGCAAAGCAAAAACTCTTAAAAGCAATCAAAAACAAACCGAGTGTGTAGCATCTGCCAGTTGTTGCTAAAGGAGTCACTCCCGGTGAAGGGATCTCGGTCCTTTCCTTATCGAATAAGGTGCAGGATATATCACATATACCTCTGTGCAAAGCAAGAACTGTAGCTACCTGTTTTAATTTTGAAATTCGATTCCACAACATCTTAAGGTTTCTTTTCTTTCATTAATCACATTAATGAAGTCCCATCATTTAAATACCTAAACATCACAGATAGATATGACGTATACTTATGCCATCCGCATTCGCCTCGATGTCCCCTCATGCACCGTTAGGTTAGGTAACTAACGACAGAGCAGGGCAGGGCTAGCGCGGGTGTAAAACATAAGTAACGTCTATATAATATATCACATATACTATATACTATATCTATCACAGAACATCACATGATCACATCACAGATATCGCAGCAGAAGAATCAAATGAAATATTGGATATACTAGGACGTCCGTGTTTTCAATACGAGCCAGTACAAAACACGGATTCCACGGTCGTGATGAATAGCCAAACCCACACCCCTAGACCCCTACGAGAGCGGCAAGCAACCCTACCAATTCTAGAGTTAGGAGACCCGAACTCGACTCCTCGAGTTGGTCTCCCACTGGACTCCAGAACCCGGTTACTTGTGCCCTCCTCCTTGGGTCTATCCTAGTGCGGAAAAGTAAATAATATACAACCGGTGACATCTTCCGCAACATGGAAGTGCCCCAAATAAAAGAATATTACATACAAGTTTTTTACATGAATGAAAATGAAAAACACTCATCTCACATAAAAACCCCCGGCTATTCAAACACGACGATCCAATATAACATATCCAGCAACACATAACATCACATGTCATCAACGTAAGTAAGTATGTATACCCCAATTGTCGTTGACGTATAGCAACGAAACCGGCGATATCGCCATACTACACTTACGGTCACAGAAAAGAAAGTGTAAAACTACAACAGTTGGAATCCGCAACATGCATAGACATCACATGCCTAATCAAATGAATTACTTAGACATCACATGCCTAACAATTATAAACGCCGCATTTTAGTCTCAAAAATCGAAAACACTTTCCAATATCAAGTCGGGCAATTCAACAAGATTCCCGACATCTTGATCGAATGCTCGTCGCAAACTTCAATAGGCGGCCGCACCCCCGATACCGTCGACAAAGTGCACCAAGGCGGAACACCGCTACCGGGAGCACCCGAACGGATGCTTTCGGCGGCGGGGTTCTCCTATAGTCACTTGGTCGGGGCTATGGGGTGAGGCTGTCTATTAAGTTTACCCGGCGAGTATCCGCGTACACTACGTGATTGCGACGGACTTTTGATCACATCAAAATTCCGTGGCAACCGATCAAGTGAGACTAAACTACTATGTTTATAACATTCATTTAGTTATCTCATAACTTTTTGTGAATTCCAATTATTGTATCCCATTCCAGATAAATATACAGTATTAAAGTTTTTGAGCGAATGGTCAAATACCCAAAATTCACTAAAGCTCAACACTTGAGCGGAATTCAAAAATTCCGGTGTATGGCACAGTAGCAGCGGTCCAGCCGTAGAAGGGTCAAGCCAACGCCTCACATATGGCACGCCGTACTGCCCCAAACCCGAAGGTTCAAAGGGCAGTTCAAGACGGTCACATAATCGAGTTAAGGTTTGTGTCTTCTAGAGGGCCCACTACAAAACTTGCACATATATCCGAAAGACGTAAACCCCGTGAAGAGTGAGTAAATGATACTCGTCCAAATACTTCAATACATTCTAATTATCCGGAAAACACATAGACAAAATTAGACTTTCCGATCGAAACAATGATTCCCAAAACAACTCAGAACAACTCAACTCTTGAGTTCAGTTTAAATATTCCAGGAAAATAAGAACTGAATTTTACAAATTACAGTGAAATTTGACACGTGTCGGCTTCTGATTGGCGGCGCTTCCGCCGCACAAACCCCCTTTGTGCGGCGCTTCCGCCGCGCTTTGGTGGAATTAGGGTACCAAATTTCACAGTAATTCTTAAAAAATCCTGCTTGTTTTACTGGATATTTTTAATTGCCAAAAATCAACATTTTTGAAAAAAGTACAGAGAGCGATTTTGCAATGGGATTTCGGTTCGATCGGGTTTCTAATTCCGTCCGGGGATCGCCTAAGGCTCTAGCTTGGCTCTGATACCACTGTAGGGTTCCGGGGCACATCAAGGGGTTGTCACAAGGCATCAACCATGCCAAACAAAAATTTTACATGTGCCGGAGAACCCTTATACGGATCGTTGGCTAGAGTTTAGGCGAAACTAGAAGAAGCTAGCTATCAACATAACTAATGAGAGAAGAAAATACAACCTTTGTAGTTTCTTTGCTCCACCTCCATAGCTCCAAGACGATGTCCCTCCGCTTCGGTCGTCGGATCCCGGACTCCGGTGATGGTTTCGTCGGAGAAATAATCGGGCTAAGTCGAAGACTACAATGCCGAAGAAGATCTACGTCGAAGCTTCTCAAACTCGAGCTCCGCCTTCACCAAGTCAAGAACTTGTGAAGACAACACACTCTTCAACAAGGGCATGTTGTAGAGAATGAAGAAAGAGGAGATGGGTTGACTTTAGATTTTGTTTTCTCACTCATTTTATCATTTCACCATTGGAGGCTTCAAGCTTTCTTCTTCTTGATGAAGAAGAAGAAGAAGCATAAGGGAACAAGAATGAACAAGAAGAATCTCATGAGAATGGTGATGAAATAAACAAATGTGTTGATGTTATCATGATGGAACCATGGTTAGATTTGACCCTTGTAGAGAGCAAACCCAAGTTAAGCTAATGGTTAGGTTTTAATATAAAATGATATGGTTGTTAATTTAAAGCTTCATGAAGCTTTCACAAAAGACAAAATTAGCAACCATGTCATTTTAGCCAAATGAAATAAACAATTTAAATCAAATGAATTATGAACAAAAATAAAACCATAACCATTAACCTAAATATGGTTCAAATCAAATATACACCCAAGTTTGCATGTATCATCAAACATGATACAAACTAGTGCACAAAAATATATCATATATATACAATGTGCAAACCAAGTGAGAAAAACCATCTTAAGTGAACCAATATTAGTTAATGTAAAATAATATATCAAATATATAATTATACATTAAATCATTAAATCAACACTTGATTTAACGATCCGGTCATATCTCATATAACCGACTAATATGAATAGTAACAGATTGTCAAATCAACACTTGATCCGATAACCCGACTATGTCACATACAACCGATCAATATTAGTTAATGTAAAATAATATATCAAATATATAATTATACATTAAATCATTAAATCAACACTTGATTTAACGATCCGGTCATATCTCATATAACCGACTAACATGAATAGTAACAAATCATCGAATCAACACTTGATCCGATAACCCGGCTATATCACATATAACCGATCAATGTTACATATCGCGAGAATGGAATACAGTATCACATACACGTATTATTCTCGGTCCCGCACATATCTCATATGTGCTCCTCTTTCGTTTTGCTCGAGCCAGGAAAACCTCTGTGTAGGACTCTAAAGACTCGTCAATACGCCGGTAGCAGGTGATGATCATATCAAACACCCACAAGCCGCAAGCGGTCTGCCAAACGTAACGGCCACCCGGGTATTGAGCGATCAGAAGATCGACGAGCTAGCCCGCTCACACTCCTGTGAATCCAACCAGTAACACTACCGTACAGTCCGGTCTGATCGTCTGATATGTCGCATATCTCGCCTAGGGGTGGTAAACGTCAGACCCCAATAGCTTGATAAGTCGTGTCGATATGAGGTCTATAACAACTCGAGAAACTACTGGTAACACTTACCAGTAAATCTCAGCAACCCTGGCCAGGGATTTCCTGTTATAGCCAATCGAACACAGCGCAACATCAACTCCCTATACCGGGAGAGACGAATCCCCTCCTATCGCTCATTGCCTCCATGTGACTCGGGACTGTACCCAAAAACCACCGTTTTGCACGCCCTCATGGACGTGGTAAGATGGAAATCAAAGCACAGTGGGAACCACACAAGACTCTATGACGATCTCGGGTCAACAGACTACTCTGTACCAGTGTCACCAGAGAACTGCCATCTGACGTAAGGTATAATACCATCTGGGAGTTCTCGGCGAGTCCGTCCAGTGTACCCAGTCTTTACTGAGCACCCGTATATCATCTCCGATGTCAAACACCAATGGATATGGGATCATCCATCGCCCATCTGTATGGGTCGAGAAGGTACACGCTAGTCTACTCTGGTATATCGATGCCCCGTCTCGATACACCCACGACTAGGGACTTTGAAGGATGTACTTATGGACTACCATATCCCCACTAGTATGATCCGCATCATAGTCCAGGTAGTCAAGTACACATCCTAAGGGCTTTACCAACATGTAATAGAGAGACAATCAATGTACACGTTAAGGTAAAGAGTAACCAGATAGCATACTATCGTGTCGAGCAAGAAAGTCCTCCCTATATATGTCCCAGCATCCACTACAATATACATCATATGTACAGTAATGGCCTCTAGGGCATACATATAACTAACAGTTTGGTTGCCGGTCTTCCTTCGTCTCCGATGATCCACCCGAGGGAAACGGTGCAAGCTCCAACCTCGACAAACGAGGTAACCGACGCTCCAAAGTCGCTAGCGATGGAGAGTGGGGGGGGGGTATGAAAATGTCACTACCATTTTCTCTCTTTTCTTGTGCTCAAGAGAGCAACCATAGAAGAAGAATGAGGAGATGAGGAAATCTTGGCATGAGCAAAATGGTTAAGGGTTTTTTGTGAACTTGAGAGTGAGTGAGAGAGAGAGAGAGCTAGCATGTTGATTTAATTAACCAAATGAAATGAACCCCCCTATAACTTGGCCGCCCCCCTCTCTCTTTCCAATCAAAAAAATCATTTTCTTTTACCAATAATTGTAATAAACAAATCCAACCATACTTTGCACCATGCTTTTGACTTATGCCCATTCCATGAACAATGTTCATGCCACCTCACAAAATCCACCTCATTTATAAAAACCAAATGAATTTCCATAAATGGAAAATTATATAAATGATGTGGCATCTTCTAGAAGCTATTCCGTATAAAATACGGAATACTTCCTGGTACATGTACCGAAATACATATACGCGTATTCGTACCAAAATACGAATAGCCGAGAGAGAAAATGTATAGTGAACAATAATACTAGAATACGTATATACAAATACATATATCAATTATTAAATTAAAACCTGATTTAATAAACTGGCTTAATCCTAAGCCGCTAGTATTATCAACCGTCCAATTAAAGTCTGCGCAGCAACTGCACATATTTAATCGGACACCTGTATGTATCAACATACTCCATGTACACCATATCGCCTGAACCATGAAAACCCTCTGTGTGGGACTCTAAAGACTCGTCAATACGCTGGCAGTGGGTTTAACCACAAGCACGTCAGCGGCACTAGCTGTACGTAACGGCTACCCAGGTATTGAGCGAAAGGGAGGCCGACGAGCAAACTCATCCCGAACCCCTACTGATCCTGTCAGTGACAATATCCGTAAAGTCCGGTCTGTTCGTTTAAGAGTAATCGCATATCGAGTCTAGGGGTGTGGATAAAGTCAGACCCCAAACAACGCGATATTTAGTGTCGGTATGAAACCCATCACCACCTGAGAAACTATCGATCCTGGATCGGTAATTCTCGTCCACCGTGGCCACGGATTTATGGTGATGGCCATCCGTACACAACGCGACATCAACCCCCAATACCGGGAGAGACGAATCCCCGACGATCCGATCACTGCCTCCACGTGGCTCGGGACTGTACCCAACTAAAACCTGTTTGCACGACTCCTTTGAGCCGTGGTAGGGTAGTAATCAAAGCACAGTAGGAACTCACACGAGACAAATGACGATCTCAGGTCGACAGACTAACCTGTACACATGTCACCCGGGAACTGCTATCTGACAATAGGTATAATACCAACTAGCAGGTTCCCGGCGAGTCCGTCCAGTGTACTCATAACCCAATGAGCACCTGTATACTATCTTAGGTGAACAAACTAACACCAATGGCTTATGAGACCTGGCCACTGCCCCTCGTCGGGGTCTCGATCAGTATACACTAGTCTATACTGGAGTATCGATGCCCGGTCTCGATACTCCCACGACTAGGACATTTAAGGATGTGCTTATAGACCCCCAGCTCCCACGTATGTGATCGCCATCACAATGCTGGCAGTCAAGCAAGAATCCTAAGGGCTCTATCAACATGTATATGATGATAAAGACAAACCAGATATCATACTATCATCTAGAGTAAGACTGCTTTATCGGTATAGGTCCTCACTCAATCATCATAATCACAAGTCCGCGACTATGATAATTGCCTTGAGGGCACTATAGCCAACAATCTCCCACTTGCACTTAAGGCCAATTATTGCGATGTCGCATACTCACAGCCCGTGTGATACCGAACACCCAACTTCTCTACTAACCAGTTTCGCAAAGCCTGTTTGCGAAAATGATTGCGTTCGAGAAATAGCCTCAGTGAGTGGATCCGCCCCAGTGTTTCTTTCTGTATCTCTCTTAATCTCAACTTCGTGAAGAAAGCTATCTCCTGAAATGAGCAATACCTGTCTTAGAATTTGTCTGGATATCTGATGGGACCCAGTTCATAAATGAACTCCAAATCCAGCAAACTACTTAGACTGTATTGTCCATTGAATTTAATCAGTATCCTGCGCCTTTCCTTTCCTCAGTATCCGCTTGGACCACCTGTCCAACATACTGTCCCTCAAAAGAGGGAAAAACTATAACTCTGACAGTCACTCTGTCATCCATGTCACCTTGGAAGCCTGAAATGATAACCGTCTCCTGAAGAAGGCTGCCGTTACCATATCCCAAGAACATTCACTTATGTTCATGAACTGCTTCCCAATGTTTCTCCAGAATTGGATTAATATATCTGCTTATTACATCTAGTGCAAAAGCAATATCTGGTGTGGCACTTGACATTTCATGATTAACTCAATTGCCTAAGCAAGTGATATGCCAATCATGCAGATCCCTCTCCCCGTTAGTCTGTAAGACACCTTTAGAGAGGGTGACTCCATCACCTGCAGGTACACCACCATGCCAGGAGTCGTCTATTCTAAAATATCTTTAGAATAATGTCAAATTACCCAAATTGGGATACTTCCCAAATCCAGATCTAAAACCATAGATCTAGTAACCAGAAAACCTGATATTATATCCATATCCTCTGTGGAGAAACAACTGTGTGACAACCACAATATAATCGATTGTAGTATCGGAATATCTTTTCCTATAAGGTGCATGTCATCCCAAATACCTGGACATCACTCTCTACGACCTTCTTACCAGATCCATCTCCCATTCTGATGAAGTCAAAGCCTATGACTGTCACATCAAAATTAGATGATCTATATTCGCCTATACCTGCCTTAGTCTATAAATAGACATAAGCTGCTTGCCCACTATGCTTCCGCTGCTCCCACTGACTACAACAACCCTCTGGTAGAGTCATATACATGTGTACTTCTAAAGCTAGTTTAGAATGATGCTATACTTATCCTCCTGCCGGGTCTTATAGTCTAGAACAACAGCAATAGCAAGTCTGGGTAAACAAGAACCTCCTTGGCACCGTCTGCCTGAGGTTACCCACCAAATCTGCGGAGTGGCTAATGGAACGTCGAAACCCAATTGAATCCTTAGGTTCTATTAAATTTCCAGTAATCGTTTGTGGTTCTGGAATAACTTCCAGTTCTACCATACTCCCACTTGTGTTTTCTGAAAAAGTCCATTTTACTAAAACTGTGGCGAGTCAAGAACAATATAAATATTGATCTTCCTGATGGTAGAAAGTTAACCCTCGTCAAAGCCCGGGATAACCCACAAACAGCCATTACTGAAACGTGCCTTGAGTTTATCCGGATTCTGGTTTTAAGCACCTGCCGGACGACTCCCTATACCTTAACATCGTTAAGATATAAATTGATTCTATATTAATCTAATATAGAAATAAAAGCACTAATCTAATTTGAACCAGATTCAAAAAACATGCAGCTGTCTCCAGTGCATATCAACCAAATGGAAAGAGGACAATCAACATTACTCATCTAGGAGTGCATCCATATATGAGTAACCTGAAAGAGAAGCAAGTTCTCAAAACCATTACTATTAACGGAATACCAAACACAAGTATCTACATCTTCGACTTCCTCGAAGAATCCTGATACTTACAACAAATGGTTCTCTACTTTATTCTTATACCTATAACTTCTGAATATCTGGACCTTGCATTTCAACGAAATACATGTCCAGAACTGGAGAAGTCATAAGTAAACACAATATAGTACGAGTACCAACCCCTTTGTCTTAATGAACACTGTGTTGGAGATAGTGCCCTCAGAGTCAATTATTGGATCACAGGCACATGATTGCGGTGATTGAGGGAGGACCTATCCCGGTAGGACAGTCTTACTCGAGAAGATAGTATGCTATCTGGTTTACCTTTATCATCGTGTACTGCTTTAGGTGACCTGACAAGTTGCTATTACACGTTGATAGAGCCCCTAGGATTCTTGCTTGACCACCAGCAGTATGAGGGCGATCATATAAGTGGGAGCTGGGGTCTATAAGCATATCCTTAAATGGTCCCTAGTCGTGTGAGTTTCAAGACAGGGCATCGATACTCCATAGTAGACTAGTGTATACAGTCGAGACCCCGACGAGGGGCGGTGGCCGGTCTCACAAGCCACTGGTATCAGTTGGATCACCTAAGATATATACAGGTGTTCATTGGGTTATGAGTACACCGGACAGGACTCGCCGGGAACATGCTAGTTGGTCATATACCAGACGTCAGATGGCAGCTCCCTGGTGACATGTGTGCAGGTTAGTTCATCGACCTGGGGATCGTCATTTGTCTCGTGTGAGTTCCCACTGTACTTTGATTACTACCCTACCACGGCTCAAAGGAGTCGTGCAAACAGGTTTTAGTTGGGTACAGTCCCGAGCCACATGGAGGCAGTGAGCGCATCTTCAGGGGTTCGTCTCTCCCGGTATTGGGGGTGAGGTCGTGCTGGGTCTAGGAGAGCCATTACACGAAGCCCTCGGCCGAGGCAAGGAGATTTACTGGTAGGTATTCCAGTAGTATCTCAGGGTGTTCTGGGCTACACTCCGACACGATTTGTACCGCTTTTGGGGGTCTGACTTTTACCAACCCCCTAGGCCCGCCATGCGATGCTCATAGACGAACGGACCGGACTGTACGGATATTGTCACTGACAGGCTCAGTAGGGTTGTCAGGCTGAGTTCGCTCACAGACGTCCCTTTTAGTCAATACCTGGTAGCCCGTTATGTATTGGCTTATACCTCTGACGTGCTAGTGGTTAAATCCACAACCAAGGTGTTGACGAGTCTTTAGAGTCCCCCACATTTCAGTTACTCAGCTTTCGGGCGAAAAGTTGTAGAGGCCGTATGGAGATATGGCAAGGTCCGATCAGATACATGCGGTATTGCACGGATCAGGATCTGACAGTTTGTACTATAGGCCGTATGGTTATATGGCAGGGTTCGATCAGATACGTGCGGTATTGCACGGATCAGGATCGAACAGATATTGCTAGCCGGTTTTGGTATAAGCCGGATTCTAGTATAGTACAGTGGAGATTGTGTCTCATTGCATTTGTATTTCGGTCGAAATACAGATGCGGGTGTGTATGCACAGTATCGGGGTTTTCCTGTAATTTATTACGGGACCAGTTTTCTGGAGTTGCCAGTTTGCTTTCCGTTTCGGCCGATTTTCATTATTCCGTTCATTGGCCGAAGATTGGTGGAGGAGGGTTTATTTGCATTGTTGCAAATAAGCATTTGTGGAGGGGGTCTTTGCATTTTATCATGTCATGATGCTTGTCCCATCATTTGACTTCATAAACTCATGATTGCTTGACTTTGTAAATCATCATGGTTGTTGATGATGAGGTTGGTGGTAGTTGATGGAGTGTGGTTTTTCTTGTGATCATTGTTTTTTTATCATCACATTTTTCCTCCCTCTCTCCATTCTAAAAATGCATGGGCCGGCCACTGTTTGGGTTTGGAGTGAGGATTTTATTTTGTGTGTGGAAAATTCCTTTCTTGCTTAATTAGTGGGACCCCCCCATTTGAGTTGGCAGTGAAGTGTTTTTATTTCCTTTTGCATGAAATTGATTCATACACTCTTCACACTTGATTTCCAGTGAGCTCATTCTTTAGTTGGCCGGCCAAGTGAGGGGCTGCCAATATTTTGAGGTGGGGAAACTTTTTGTTCTCTTGTTGCTTTAAAATCCCCACACTTCCATCTCAAGAGTTTAGTTCAATCCCTCCACCAATGGCAACCTCCACTACCCCAAAATGAGACACAAGTTCCACACTATATTCTACAGCAAATCTTGGGCACGTCGAGTAGCCGGCTTCGTGCCCGAGTTGCCTCGGCATTGAGGTGGGAGCCCGTAAACGATGAAGGCGATGTGGTGCACTTCCGGCGACGAGGAGGAGACGGGACTTTCCGCAGGAGGTCGGGACGATGACGAGAAGACCGGAGGACTCGGATCTGTCGGTATACTTCTCTTCCCTATCTTGTTTGTAGCTTAGACTTGTTAATGGTTACGATCTGGATGTTTAGTGCGCGGTGGTGCCGGTTTGCTAAGTCCGCAAAATTAAAGTTTATCACCGCTTCCGCATTCCGGCGTCGGATTGACGGCCGGGGCGCCGCCGTGCACTTACAGTGGTATCAGAGCCTCGCCATTAACTTAGTCTAGCTTTGTGTAATGTGTTTGCATTTCCGATCGATCAAAAAGTTCCAAAACCCGTATTTTGTTAGCATCAGTTTTCTGTTGGAAATTTTTAGTGTCGAAAAATTTTTCAGGTTGTAAAATATTGATGTACTAGAAATTTTAAGACTACTGTACAAATTCGAGGCACTGACCTTCTAGCCAGAGCGCGGAAGCGCGGCCAAAACCCACTTGTGGCCGCGCTTCCGCCGCAGCATGAAGGAATCAGTGGGTTGGGTTTTTACAATGGGCTTCTGGGGAGATTTTAGGGTTTCTGGAACATTAACATTGGGCCCAGAATTTCTTTAACTGCTACAGTATTGCTTTGGGGCCCACTTCTTAAAATTTGATTGATCGGATATTTTAAATACATTTTTCACAGTATTTACATTATATCTGCGACCGTGAATGTCACTTGATCGGTAAATCCGGTCTAACTGCTATAGCCCGGTTAGACGGATTTGCGAACGTGATTTTCACGTTGATGTTCTGTTTTTGCTGTGATGTTGCGGATCGGTCGTGGGGGATAGCCTGGATGCAATGCTAGTACAGTTGTGGTTGTATTATGTACATTTGATATTGCGGGGCGAGCGTCCGACATGTGGACTGCCGTCACTGCCTGATTGTATTATTATTTTGGGGCACGGCCATGTTGCGGTCGTTGTACCCGGTGTATGTATATTTTACTTTCTGTACTAGGATTACCCCGCGGAGGGGTGCACGGATAGCCGGGTTCTAGGGGGCTTCACTCTAGGATTGGCGGGCTATTCGCCGCACTCGTAGGGGGTACAGGTTGACCCAGGAGGGGTGCCCAAGTTGCCGGATTCCGTGAAGTGCTGGGTGGTCCATTCACGGTACTGAAGGGGGCTGCCTCGCTTCAGGTTTTGGCGGGTGACTTGCCGCGCCCGTAGGGGTCTAGGATTTCATTGCGCAGGCTATCCACACGACCAGGGGAACGTCGGGTTTCAGCAGTGGCTCTGTGAAACCCGGGGATCCCAGATATCTGTATTGTTTCTGTGATGCTGTACATTTTCTGTGATGTTGCATTTCTTTCACGCCTTGAGCGAAATATAATATATTGGTATATATATTAGTAGATGTTGTATATGTTTTACATCCGCGCTAGTCCAGTCCCCGCTCTGTCGTTAGTTAGCTAACCTAACGGGTAATGACGGGACCCAGTGGCGAATGCGGATGGCATATACGTACATCAGTATATTTTCGTTCTTTTTGGTGTGATCAATTGATGGGACTGCATTGATTCGGATCAATGCAAGTTAAAACAAACCTAATCTGATGTTGTTGGAACACTTTTCAAAAAGCTGTTATTGCAAGGACGTTCACTTTTGTTTTGCATCGTGATATTCAGTTAGAATATCCTGCTCCTCAGTCGACGAGGCAAGGGCCGAGATCCCTTCACCGGGAGTGACCCCTTGGACAAAAATTTGCGTCGGGGCATTAACTTCACTATAGCCGATTACTTTTGCTTTGCATCGCGGTATTCATTTGGAATATCCTGCACCCCATTCTACGGGGAAAGAGCCGAGATCCCTTCACCGGGAGTGACCTCTTTAGCAACGGTTTTCGTCACTATATTTTTAAAAAAAAGCTATCCGTTCCTTCGACGATATCAAGTTCTTTACGTTAAAGGTTTTCGCCAGAAACCATTCGTAGCCCTCCGTCGTTTCATATGGGTAGTCAATAGTATTCAAGCTGTGTTTGTTGGCCAAAGTCAAGGCACAGTGTTTGGTAGCTGTTGGTTATTCATATGCAGCATAGATAGATGCGTTGGTTTGGGACAGTCGTATAGCCTTGTTGGCCAAAGTCCAGGGCTTGTGCGGGTGGATTCGAATCAACCTGGAGAATGACGGGTAGAACTTGACATGTGACTTATGATTTGTTGGCCAAAGTCAAGGTCATAAGAGCATGGGGCAGAAATCACATCGGGAGTTTCAAAATAACTGAAACTTGCCAGATATGCGCATACCTTCTGGAGTGTGATACCGTGAGCGGATTCCGTCACGTTATCATGCGATGATAGTTGGATCTCGATTCCCACTGATGAGTTAGTTTACTCCTCGGGTGATCCCGACTGATTCTTCTTTCAGGTTTGGAGGAGAATTTGACGGTACAGTGGGAGGTTTCCAGATTAGATAAATTGGTAACCATTCTGATCTAGGTTAGAGTGCACGCTGAGTGTTTCTTTTCTCTCTCTCTTTGGCAGCGACCATTGACCCGACCCTAAGACTATGACTCAGTGACCAAGTTGACCGAACCTTCTTAAACACTGGCTTTTGGATTGTCAGAGTTGCAAACCTCATTGCCACTCCTACTTTTACCCTTTTCTCCAGGACACCCCGTACTATTACGAAGTCCACTTCCATTGGACAAAACCATCGTATGGTTAGATACGAACTCGAAAGAATTTATTCGAGGATGGTTTCAGGTTCTGGAGAAAACGAATAGGATTATTCAGTTGTCTTTTCCTTTTACCTTCTCTCAGGTTGCGAGTACTCCTTGGTTTAGGAGATAGTACACCTATTACGCAAATTGGATAGTCTTCTTCCAAACCTTAGGCTGGTGCCGACCGGTAGGGAATGAAGAAAACCAATTAGCATAACGATGGTGTGCAGAAGGTATTATGTTAAGACAAAGTAAGGGATTAGTAAAAGGGCAAAGTAAATTGCAACAGATATTCACGACCAAACCAAGTATTTCTTCGCCAATCTTAAATCACCTTTGTATTTCTCCAGAACACTCCGTATCACTACGAAGATCCACAGTTTATTGGATACTCCATCGTATGGTTATATACGAACTCGAAAGGAACTTGTTCCAGTTCGGGGATGGATTCTGGTTCAGGAGAAATAGGAATAAGAGTTATTCAGGTGTCTTTTATCTTCACCTTCTCTCACATTGCGAGTGTTCCTAGGATTGGGACAGTACACCCATTATGCTTATTGGATAGTCTTCTTCCAAACCATAGGCTGGTGCCGAACGGTAGGGAAGGAAGAAAACCATTTGGCCTAAAGGGGTGTGCAGAAGGTAATGACTAAAGACATATGAAGGGATTTGGAGAGGTGGCAGGGAATTACACGGTTACAGTTGTGAATCTGAATACTGGAAGAGGCATTACTAGGAATACCGGGATACCCCATCGAAACATTTCAATGTTTCAGTTTCACTGTGTACTGTTAAACGAAAACTGATTTTCCAGTTAGACACTTGCTCCAGGGTATGTATTTACCAAGTACGATTCTCACATCTGTATGGTTTTACAGATGATGAGTGGGAGTAAGTTATTGGGAATTGGGTGATCATCCTCATTATATCGGGATTCGTTGTAATCGATGATATTTGAGGAAATCACCTGGGCTGTTTGCCGGTCGGCAAATATTTGGTTTTGAATATCCGCTGTTATGCACCAATTTCAAATCGATATATCTGTACGTCTATTTTCATAGAGTGAGATATACTTTTTGAAATTATGTCGATGACATTTACCTATACCAGTGGATGGTTAGGTAAGGAGCATTAAACGGCGGTGTAATTCTTCTTAACCATAAGTACAGTTTTCAACCTACGACACACAGTGAATGAGTTATCAAACTCAAGGGACTTATACAGAGTATTGTATGTTGTCCAGGGTCCATCAGGACAGAGGGGTTGGTCCTCGTACTATATTCGGTTTACTTATGACTTCTATAGTTTTTTGACAGGTGTTTCGTGGAAACACATGGTCCGAATTTTGAGAAGTTATAGGTATTTGAATAGAGTAGAGAACCAGGTGTAGCAAGTATCGGGATTCTTCAAAGAGATCGAAGATGTAGATACTTGTGTATGGTATTCGGTTGGTAGTAGTGACTAAGAGAACTTGCTTCTCTTTCAGGTTACTCATAATTGGAAGCATTCCTAAGTTGAGTAACGCTGATTGGCCTCCTTCCATTTAGTTGACATGCACTGGAGACAGTTGCATGATTTGGATCTGGTTCAATTAAATCAGTGCCTCTGGTTCTATATTGGATATAGAACAGTTCATATCTTAACGATGTTAAGGTACGGGGAGTTGTCCGGCTTATGATTAAAACCAGACACTGGACAACTCAAGGCACGTTTCTATAATGGCTGTTTGTGGGTTGACCCAGGCTATGACGAGGGTTGACTTTCTACCATTTGGGTGAACAATAGAGATATTGTTCTAGACTCGCCACAGTTTTATTAAAAATGGATTTTTTCAGAAAACAGTAGTGGGAGTATGGTAGAACTGGAAGTGATTCCAGAACCACAAACGATTACAAAAGATTTGATAAGGAACCTAAAGATTCAATCTGGATTGACATTCCATTGACCACTCCGCAGATAAGGTGGGTAACTTCAGGCACCCGAGAGGTACTATGGTAGCCTCAAGGACGGTGACAGGGAAGTTCTTGTTTACCCACAATTACCATTGCTGTTGTTCCAGGCTGCGAGACCCGGCGGAAGGATGAGTATAGCGTCATTCTAAACTTGTTTTAGAAGTGTACGTCTATATGACTCTGCCAGAGGGTTGTCGTAGTCAGTGGGAGCAGCGGAAGCATTGGTGGACAGGTAGCTTATGTCTATTTATAGACTAAAGCAAGAATAGCGGAGATAGATCATCTATTTCTGACGTGACAGTCATAGGTTTGACTTCATCAGAATAGAAGATGGATCTGTTGAGAAGGTAGTAGGGTGTGATATCCTGATATTTGGATGACATACACAGAATAGGAAGTGATATTCCTATACTACAATCGGTTATACTTTGGTCGTCACACAGCGATTTCTCCACAAAGGACTTGGATTTTATATCAGACATATTGGTTACTAGATCTATGGCTTTAGATCTAGATTTGGGTGGTTTCCCAATCATGGTACTTTGACAGCATTCTAAGAGTATTTAGAATGGACGACTCCTGGCACGGTAGTGTACCTGCATGTAATGGAGTCACCCTCTCTAAAGGTGTCTTACAGACTAAAGGGGAGAGGGACGTGCATGATTGGCAGATCACTTGCTCAGGCAATTGAGTCAATCATGAGATGTCAAGTACCACACCAGATGTTGTTCTTGCACTGGATGCAATAAGTTGACTTTGATCCAATCCTGGAGAAACAGTCGGAAGCAGTTTTAGAACATAAGTGGATGTTCTAGGGATATAATAACGACAGCCTTATTCAGGAGACAGTTATCATTCCAGGCTTCCAAAGTGACATGGACGACAAGGAGGTTGTCAGAGTTATAGTTTTCCCTCTGACGAGGGGCAGTATTTTGGACAGGTGGTCCAAGGCAATACTGAGGGAGGCATGGCGCAGGATACTGATTAAGTTCAGTTGACGATACAGTCTAAGAAGTTTGGATTTGGAGTTCATTTATGAGCTATGTCCCATCAGACATCTAGACACATTCTAAGACAGGTATTGCTCATTTCGGGAGATGAGTTTCTCTACGAACTTGAGATATAGAGAGACATAGAAAGAGACATCAAGGCGGATCCACTCACTAAGGCTATTCCTCGAACGCATTAGTCTCGCAAACGAGCTTTGTGAGACTGACTAGTAGAGGAGTTGGGTGTTCGGTATCACATGGGCTGTGAGTATGCGACATCGCAATAATTAGCCTTGAGTGCAAGTGGGAGATTGTTGGAGATAGTGCCCTCAGAGTCAATTATTGGATCACAGGCACGTGATTGCGGTGATTGAGGGAGGACCTATCCCGGTAGGACAGTCTTACTCGAGATGATAGTATGCTATCTGGTTTACCTTTATCATCGTGTACTGCTTTAGGTGACCTGACAAGTTGCTATTACACGTTGATAGAGCCCCTATGATTCTTGCTTGACCACCAGCAGTATGAGGGCGATCATATAAGTGGGAGCTGGGGTCTATAAGCATATCCTTAAATGGTCCCTAGTCGTGTGAGTTTCGAGACAGGCATTGATACTCCATAGTAGACTAGTGTATACAGTCGAGACCCCGACGAGGGGCGGTGGCCGGTCTCACAAGCCACTGGTGTTAGTTGGATCACCTAAGATGTATACAGGTGCTCATTGGGTTATGAGTACACCGGACAGGACTCGCCGGGAACATGCTAGTTGGTCATATACCAGACGTCAGATGGCAGCTCCCTGGTGACATGTGTGCAGGTTAGTTCATCGACCTGGGGATCGTCATTTGTCTCGTGTGAGTTCCCACTGTACTTTGATTACTACCCTACCACGGCTCAAAGGAGTCGTGCAAACAGGTTTTAGTTGGGTACAGTCCCGAGCCACATGGAGGCAGTGAGCGCATCTTCAGGGGTTCGTCTCTCCCGGTATTGGGGGTGAGGTCGTGCTGTGTCTAGGAGAGCCATTACACGAAGCCCTCGGCCGAGGCAAGGAGATTTACTGGTAGGTATTCCAGTAGTATCTCAGGGTGTTCTGGGCTACACTCCGACACGACTTGTACCGCTTTTGGGGGTCTGACTTTTACCAACCCCCTAGGCCCGCCATGCGATGCTCATAGACGAACGGACCGGACTGTACGGATATTGTCACTGACAGGCTCAGTAGGGTTGTCAGGCTGAGTTCGCTCACAGACGTCCCTTTTAGTCAATACCTGGTAGCCCGTTACGTATTGGCTTATACCTCTGACGTGCTAGTGGTTAAATCCACAACCAAGGTGTTGACGAGTCTTTAGAGTCCCCCACATTTCAGTTACTCAGCTTTCGGGCGAAAAGTTGTAGAGGCCGTATGGAGATATGGTAAGGTCCGATCAGATACGTGCGGTATTGCACGGATCAGGATCTGACAGTTTGTACTATAGGCCGTATGGTTATATGGCAGGGTTCGATCAGATACGTGCGGTATTGCACGGATCAGGATCGAACAGATATTGCTAGCCGGTTTTGGTATAAGCCGGATTCTAGTATAGTACAGTGGAGATTGTGTCTCATTGCATTTGTATTTCGGTCGAAATACAGATGCGGGTGTGTATGCACAGTATCGGGGTTTTCCTGTAATTTATTACGGGACCAGTTTTCTGGAGTTGCCAGTTTGCTTTCCGTTTCGGCCGATTTCCATTGTTCCGTTCATTGGCCGAAGATTGGTGGAGGAGGGTTTATTTGCATTGTTGCAAATAAGCATTTGTGGAGGGGGTCTTTGCATTTTATCATGTCATGATGCTTGTCCCATCATTTGACTTCATAAACTCATGATTGCTTGACTTTGTAAATCATCATGGTTGTTGATGATGAGGTTGGTGGTAGTTGATGGAGTGTGGTTTTTCTTGTGATCATTGTTTTTTTATCATCACATTTTTCCTCCCTCTCTCCATTCTAAAAATGCATGGGCCGGCCACTGTTTGGGTTTGGAGTGAGGATTTTATTTTGTGTGTGGAAAATTCCTTTCTTGCTTAATTAGTGGGACCCCCCCATTTGAGTTGGCAGTGAAGTGTTTTTATTTCCTTTTGCATGAAATTGATTCATACACTCTTCACACTTGATTTCCAGTGAGCTCATTCTTTAGTTGGCCGGCCAAGTGAGGGGCTGCCAATATTTTGAGGTGGGGAAACTTTTTGTTCTCTTGTTGCTTTAAAATCCCCACACTTCCATCTCAAGAGTTTAGTTCAATCCCTCCACCAATGGCAACCTCCACTACCCCAAAATGAGACACAAGTTCCACACTATATTCTACAGCAAATCTTGGGCACGTCGAGTAGCCGGCTTCGTGCCCGAGTTGCCTCGGCATTGAGGTGGGAGCCTGTAAACGATGAAGGAGATGTGGTGCACTTCCGGCGACGAGGAGGAGACGGGACTTTCCGCAGGAGGTCGGGACGATGACGAGAAGACCGGAGGACTCGGATCTGTCGGTATACTTCTCTTCCCTATCTTGTTTGTAGCTTAGACTTGTTAATGGTTACGATCCGGATGTTTAGTGCGCGGTGGTGCCGGTTTGCTAAGTCCGCAAAATTAAAGTTTATCACCGCTTCCGTATTCCGGCGTCGGATTGACGGCCGGGGCGCCGCCGTGCACTTACACACTGGACAACATACAATACTTTGTATAAGTCCCCTGAGTTCAACAACTCAAACCCTGTGCGTCGTAGGTTGAAAAACTGTAGTATGGTTAAAAGAATTACACCGCTGTTGAATGCACCTTACCTAATCACCATCCGATATAGGTAAATGTCACAGACATAATATCAAAAAGATATATCTCACTTTATAAAAATAAACGTACAGATATATCAGTTTGAAATTGGTGCATAACAACGGATATTCAAAACCAAATATTTGCCATCCGGCAAAAACCAGATGATTTCCTCAAATATCACCAATTACAACGAATTCCGATATAATGAGGATCTAATCACCCAATTCCCAATATCTTACTCCCACTCATCATCCGTAATAACATACAGATGTGAGAAACTGATCTGGTAAATACATACCCTGGAGTTAGATTCCAACTGGGAAAACAATTATCAATTAATATCGCACAGTAAAACTGAAACATGAAAATTGTTTCAAAAGGGTAACCTGGTATTCCTAGTAATGCCTCATCCATTATTCTGATTCAAGATAGTAACCATATACTTACCTGCCCTCACTCCAGTCCCTTTATTATGTCTTTACTTATTACCTTCTGTACACCTCCTTTACGCTAATTGGTTTTCTTCATTCCCTACCTTTCGGCACCAGCCTAAGGTTTGGAAGAAGACTATCCAATAAGCGTAATAGGTGTACTCTCCTAATCCTAGGAGCCCTCGCAATCTGAGAGAAGGTAAAGAGAAAAGACATCGGAATAATCCTATTCTTTTTCTCCTGAACCAGAATCCATCCTCGAAAAAGTTCCTTCGAGTTCGTATATAACCATACGATGGGTTTATCCAATGGAAGTGGATATCCGCAGTGATACGGAGTATCCTAGAGAAAAGCAAAGTGGATGTAGGAGTGGCAGGGGTATACCCGGTCTTTGTCATGAATGTTGGTGATCGCAATTTCCTTTGCCATTGTTCTAATCCCTTTATATGTCTTTACTTATTACCTTCTGTACACCACACTTAAGCTTAATTGGTTTTCTTCCTTCCCTACCGTTTGGCACCTGCCTATGGTTTGGAAGAAGACTATCCAATAAGCTCAATAGGTGTACCCTCTCCTAATCCTAGGAGCCCTCACAACCTGAGAGAAGGTAAAGAGAAAAGACAACCGAATAAACCTATTCAATCTCTCCAGAACCAGAATCCATCCTCGAAACAGATCCTTCGAGTTCGTATATAACCATACGATGGATTTATCCAATGGAAGTGGATGTTCGTAATAATACGGGGTGTTCTGGAGAAATGTAAAGGTGATATAGAAGTGGCAATGATGTATGCGACATCGTGACATTCCAAAAGCCAAAGTATTTTAAGAAGGTTCGGTCAATTTGGTTTCATGATTTTTAGTCAAAGGTCGGGTCATAGTCGCAGCCAGAGAGAGAGAGAGAGAAAGAAGAAACACTCAGCGTGCACTCTAACCTAGATCAGAATGGTTAATCATTTTATCTAATCTGGATGGCTCCCACTGTATCCTCGAATTCTCCTCCAAACCAGAAAGGAGAATTAGTCGAAATCACCCGAGGAGTAATTCTACTCATCAGTGGGAATCGGGATCCAACTATCATCGCATGATAACTTTATGGAAGCCACTCAAGTCACCACACTCCAGAAGGTATGCGCATGCCTGGCAAGTTTCCTGTATGTTTGAAACTCCCGATAAGATTTTTACCCCTAACGACCTATAACCTTGACGCTTGCCAACAAATTATAGGTCACCAGTCAAGTTCAACCCGTCATTGTCCTGGATTAACTCGAACCCACCCGCACAAGCCCTTGACGCTTGCCAACAAAGCTGTACGACTGTCCTGATCAATCGCATATCCATGCTACAAATAAGTATTATTCAGCTACCGCACACTATGCCTTGACGCTTGCCAACAAACATAGCACGAATACCAAATAGTACTTATAAGAAATGACGGAGGGCTACGGCTGGTTTTTGGCGAAAAACCTTTAACGTAATGAACTTGATCTCGTTGAAGGAATCCAAGTGGTTTTTTATAAATATATAGTGGCGAAAACTTTTGCTAAAGAGGTCACTCCCGGTGATGGGATCTCGGCTCTTTCCCCGTCGAATGGGGTGCAGGATATCCCAAACTGAATACCACGATGCAAAGCAAAAATAATCGACTATAGTAAAGTTATTACGTTGACGCAAACTTTTACCCAAGGGGTCACTCCCGATGAAGGGATCTCGACCCTTGCCTCGTCGAATGAGGTGCAGGATATTCCAAATGAATACCACGATGCAAAGCAAAAGAGAACGTCTGTAATGTCAGTTTTTAAAAACTTGGTTCCAACAACATCATATATATAGGTTTGTTTTATCTTTGCATTGATAATAATCTATGCAGTCCCATCAATTAATCACACCAGAAAAGAACGAAAATAAAATGTACGTATATGCCATCCGCATTCGCCACCGGGTCCCGTCATCACCCGTTAGGTTACTTAACTAACGACAGAGCGGGGACTGGGCTAGCGCGGGTGCAAAACATATACAACATCTACTAGTATATATAAATATATATATAACATTCGTCCCAGGCATGATATAAAGCAACATCACAGAAATATCACAGAAGCAATACAGAATGGTGGATAATCTGGAGCCCCGAGTTTCACTTGAGCCGCAAGTGAGACCCGACGTTCCCTGTCGTGTGGATAGCCTGTGCAATGAAACCTAGACCCCTACGAGCACGGCAAGTTGCCCGCCAAAACCAGAAGCGAGGCAGCCCCCTTTAGTAATGTGAATGGACCACCCAGCACTTCACGGAATCCGGTAACTTGAACACCCCTCCTGGGTCAACCTATACCCCCTACGAGTGCGGCGAATAGCCCGCCAATTCTAGAGTAAGGTCCCCTCCGTCTGAATGCCTTGAGATGCGGACCAGTTGCCCTCTAGAACCCGGCTATACGTGCACCCCACCGCGGGGTAATCCTAGTACAGAAAATAAAATAATATACAAGGGTGACATCGACCTCAGCCCGGTCGTGCCCCAAAAGAATAGTATACAAACTGGCAGTGACGGCAGTCCACATGTCGGACGCTCGCCCCGCAATATCAAATGTACAAATGAAATAAAACTGTACTATCATTGCACCATTGCTATCCACCACGATGATCCAACCAACATCACAGCACATCACAGAACATCAACGTGAATGTCACGTTCGCAAACCCGTCTAAAAGACATATAGCAATTAGACGAGTTTACCGATCAAATGACATTCACGGTCGCAGAATATAATGTATGTACTGTTAAACCCATACTTAAAATATCGATCGACAAAGTTCCAAATTGGCCCCAATAGCAAAACAACACTTTACTGAAACCTGGGCCAAAACAGAATATCAAAAAAATCACAATTCTAAGTCTCTGTGCTACAGTGAAAATTTGAAGGCCAGTCGCCAAAAAGTGGCCGCGGATCCGCCGCCAAAAGGAGGTTAGCGCGGCGGTTCCGCGGCAACTTGGAGGCATCACGATCTCAAATTTTTTCTGTACCCTTGTATTTGCCTGCTCGGATTTTTAAGATGTCTCAAATAATTTTTTGACCACATTTAAAAAGCGACAGCAACTGCATAAATGAAAACGTGATTTCGGTAATTTTCGTCGATCGATCTTTTAAGCAAGTTTAAACAAACTAGTAAAGGGTTTAAAGGGTGGCTCTGATACCATGTTGGGTCTCGGCAGCGCCCCGGCCGTCGATTCGCGGCCAAAATGTGGAACAAAAATTTATCAAACCGGCGCTACCGCTACCCGAATCCCGGATCGACCTTAAACCCTAAACTAGCAAACTAACTAAGAGTTAGAATCGTTATACCGAGTTGATCCGTGTCCTTAGGTCTTCATTCCAAGCTCCTAGCGGCTCCTTGATGTGGTTTGGTTGCCGGTCTTCCTTCGTCTCCGATGATCCACCCGAGGGAAACGGCGCAAGCTCCAACCTCGACAAACGAGGTAACCGACGCTCCAAAGTCTCTAGCGATGGAGAGTGGGGGTGTATGAAAATGTCACTACCATTTTCTCTCTTTTCTTGTGCTCAAGAGAGCAACCATAGAAGAAGAATGAGGAGATGAGGAAATCTTGGCATGAGCAAAATGGTTAAGGGTTTTTTGTGAACTTGAGAGTGAGAGAGAGAGAGAGAGCTAGCATGTTGATTTAATTAACCAAATGAAATGAATCCCCCCATAACTTGGCCGGCCCCCTCTCTCTTTCCAATAAAAAAAAATCATTTTCTTTTACCAATAATTGTAATAAACAAATCCAACCATACTTTGCACCATGCTTTTGACTTATGCCCATTCCATGAACAATGTTCATGCCACCTCACAAAATCCACCTCATTTATAAAAACCAAATGAATTTCCATAAATGGAAAATCATATAAATGATGTGGCATCTTCTAGAAGCTATTCCGTATAAAATACGGAATACTTCCCGGTACATGTACCGAAATACATATACGCGTATTCGTACCAAAATACGAATAGCCGAGAGAGAAAATGTATAGTGAATAATAATACTAGAATACGTATATACAAATACATATATCAATTATTAAATCAAAACCTGATTTAATAAACTGGCTTAATCCTAAGCCGCTAGTATTATCAACCGTCCAATTAAAGTCTGCGCAGCAACTGCACATATTTAATCGGACACCTGTATGTATCAACATACGCCATGTACACCATATCGCCTGAACCGTGAAAACCATCTGTGTGGGACTCTAAAGACTCGTCAATACGCTGGCAGTGGGTTTAACCACAAGCACGTCAGCGGCACTAGCTGTACGTAACGGCTAGCCAGGTATTGAGCGAAAGGGAGGCCGACGAGCAAACTCATCCTGAACCCCTACTGAGCTTGTCAGTGACAATATCTGTAAAGTCCGGTCTGTTCTTCTAAGAGTAATCGCATATCGAGTCTAGGGGGGTGGATAAAGTCAGACACCCAACAACACGATATTTAGTGTCGGTATGAAACCCAACACCACCTGAGAAACTATCGATCCTGGATTGGTAATTCTCGTCCACCGTGGCCACGGATTTATGGTGATGGCCATTCGTACACAACGCGACATCAACCCCCAATACTGGGAGAGACGAATCTCCGACGATCCGATCACTGCCTCCATGTGGCTCGGGACTGTACCCAACTAAAACCTGTTTGCACGACTCCTTTGAGCCGTGGTAGGGTAGTAATCAAAGCACAGTAGGAACTCACACGAGACAAATAATGATCTCAGGTCGACAGACTAACCTGTACACACATTACCTGGGAACTGCTATATGAAAATAGGTATAATACCAACTAGCAGGTTCCCGGCGAGTCCGTCCAGTGTACTCATAACCTAATGAGCACCTGTATACTATCTTAGGTGAACAAACTAACACCAATGGCTTGTGAGACCTGGCCACTGCCCCTTGTCGGGGTCTCGATCAGTATACACTAGTCTACACTGGAGTATCGATGCCCGGTCTCGATACTCCCACGACTAGGGATATTTAAGGATGTGCTTATAGACCCCCAGCTCCCACGTATGTGATCGCCATCAAAATGCTGGCAGTCAAGCAAGAATCCTAAGGGCTCTATCAACATGTATATGATGATAAAGACAAACCAGATAGCATACTATCATCTAGAGTAAGACTGCTTTATCGGTATAGGTCCTCACTTAATCATCATAATCACAAGTCCGGGACTATGATAATTGGCTTGAGGGCACTATAGCCAACATGTAGCGAACCCACTGAATCAAATTTCGGTGATTTTAGGTCGCCCCTTTTTGGCCACTTCCGATACTATCATCAACTGTCGTAATGGTTCTATGACCCTATCTTTCGGGAATAGGTCAATTGAGCTAAACATTTACAAGTTGGGAAGTGTACCCTCCGAACCTACTGCTCAAGCATGTTCTGTCAAATTAATGGATGTCGACAACAGCGAATTTGACGATCCTCATAATACTGATCTTGACTCTTTTCATATGTTTTTGTTTGACCTAATTATGTATCATACACATATGGACTCTTCCACCGAGTTGTCCGGGTCAACAACTAACACTGATTATGAAATGCTTTTAGAGTCTGAAGATCACCCCGTGCTTTGTGATGACATTATTCTTCGGGGTATTGATGGGACTTTTGAGGAAATCTTCGCTGATGAACTCGCATTTTTGAATGACACGGGTGTTGAGATGAATCATCTCCCAATCAATGAAATTGAACCTCCACCCCTTCTTCTGAACTGTAAAAAGAATGCGAGTAATCCATCATATTCACTGCATCGTCTCTCCAAAATAAGACGCACACACATTCTATTCCACCACTTACCCTTTCCCCACTTCTTCTTCCACCAACCCGAGTACTACATTGATAAAATCTTTGAATGGTTGGTGTTGACCTTCGGTCTTTGCAAAGCTTGGCATCGACCAATGATTTTTGACCCCCTCATGCGATTTTCAAAGATTAACATGGTTTAACTCAAGTTTGGGGGGGGGGGGTATAATCTGGCTCTTGAAAAGAAAATTTTTACACCAAAATGATGAGCCAAAAATAAGTTTGGGGGAGAATTTTCACTTAAATATTTTGCCCCCATTAATAAATTTCCTTCCAGGCTTACAAATTTTTCAAGACATAGCAGATGGCAACAGTGAGGACACCGTTGAAAACAAGTTTGGGGGAGGTTTGTGCTTATTTTTGCATCATTTGCATCATACTCTGCATAAGCGCACAACATTTTTAAAACCTATAAAAATTTAAAAAATTTTCAAAAAAATAAATTTTTTGTACATAAATAAGATAATAAAATATTAGATAGTGAAAAATTACATCCAAAAGATTTAAATTTTTTTAAAAAACCAAGAAAATTAGAAGTTTTCTTAAACGAACTAGTAATAAGTAGTTATGAGCCGTTGTCCCAAGGATTAGTAAGATGAAGGAAGTCACTAATCTGAGGATAAAAATAAGTCTGAAAAATAGTTCCTATTCTGGAAGCCAAACATTTTTAATGTTGATACCCTACTATTCGCACTTACATACGTCTTGAAACTCGGGATAGTAGAGGATACCTTGAAATGTTCTTGTCTAAAAGCCAAAAGTATGAAGAAAATTACAAATGAAGAAAATATAAAATGGTGAAGAAAAAAAAATGAACACTGGTTTTGTTATCGCCAAGGCAGCAATAAAAAAATATAGCGAGGGTGCTTCATCGCCTAGTGCCTTAGACCAACTGGTCAGGGAGTCACTGCTAAGCCTTAGGTGGTGCAAGACGAGGAAAATACACCTAATAAGCAAGCACATGAGTAATCGGTCGGTTAGTACCTCAAGAAGTATTAACGGTCGCATGAAAATGTGTGAGCAAATCTAAATATTCATCAATTAAAAAGTACCGAGGTAAATGGACAAGAGTATGATAGCTTGAATTGAATTCTCCGGGTGTAGGGATGTATTTTACACACACGTAGGGGTATATGATCGATGTTTGGAAGAAAGGTAGGAATGAAGAATAAAGACGATGTTTTATTGAGGGATGATGTGATTTCTGACATCTTTTCATGACTATTAAGATATGGCTCATGACAACCGAAAAGCTAGCATAGTTGGAAACACTAATTTTCAAAGTCTTTCTTTTATAATTCTTATCTTTATATGTAACTTTCACGGTCTTCCTTTTATTATTGGATTTTGTGGGTGCAATCCGCTGAAAACCCTCAGGAGACAACACTCCTCCTACTAGGGACACCTATAGGTTTAAAGGCTTGTTGCACGTGCTCAGTGCAATCGTGTTAACTACGAAAGTGTGCTAGTTAGTTTTCTTTATTTTCTCCTTCTCTTTTTAATAAAACAGTTCGCTCGAGACGACCGAAAATAAGTTTGGGGGAATTTGATCAGTCGAAAATATTGCATTTTTAACACGTCAATTTCCCTACCATTTGCACTCATCTAGAGATGTTCGGTATTAATATAGCACATATTAGCAAATTGACTGTAAAATACCAAATTACATGTGTTATACCTTAAAACCGACATTTTGAGAGAAATTGAGTGTTTATCATTGCATCGCATAATCTTTGTGTAGTGCAACACTTGTCTCGAGAATCTGTGCAGGAAATTCCAAGAACAGAGCCGAAATTTTCAAAAGTGCTGATAAAAATACGCCAAGTCCAAGACTTGTGATCTGACAGTGATATAGAAATAAAGATGAAATTCCACACATCAGAAACATACCATGAAGTCAGCACAAAGCATCAGAAGAATTTCCATGCAGTGAAGCTTCTAATGGGCCGCGGATCTGCGGCCAGAACCCCCTTCCCGCGGCGGATCCGCAGCCATGTCTTGCTGACATCAGCAAAGCTCCACTTCAGGTTTCTCAGTTCAGCTTCAGAACTCATTCAATATACTTCAAAGTTCAGAGATCTCTAGAAGTTTCTGCCAGAACAGCAAGGCTTATGGTTCAAAGCTAAACATCTTCAAGCTTCCAAAGCAAGCCACTTAACTACCTAAGCCAAGAAGTTTCTCCCTAACCTCCAAGCATATGAAGGAAGCTAACCCTAACTAACTACCTCTAGAACCTTCTACCTAACTACCAAGCTTACAAGGGAACCTAAACTAAACCTAGATTCTAAAGGAAGCTAATCCTAATCAAGGCTATAAAAGGGACCCTAAAGCTTCACTTCTAAGGTTGTTGGTTGTTCAATAATTGGTTCTCCAATTCCCAACACAAGTTGAGTGACACAACTTGTAAACCCTAATCCCCAATTCAAAATCCAAAGCCAAAAAATCAAGAACTCCGAGTACCAAATCAAGCAAGAAGCCTTCAATCCTTTAGAAAGCGACGCCGGACTTCATCGGAGCAAGTGATCCAAGGAGATCCGCGACTCAAGGAGACGAGCGAAGCCGAAATCGACGATCAAGTTCTTTCCTCTTGTAGATCTTGAGAGAATTGTAAATTTTTTTTTGATAAATAAAGGTGAAATTTCTATATCTTGCTTTCTTTACATTCTTGCATCATGATTCAATCTCAATTCTTGATTGAGTATTTTGTTAAGATGTTTGAGTAAAACTCCGCTCATGGAGGAATCGAGACGATCAATAGATGATGTTATTACAAATCTTGAAACGATTCTTAAGTCGTATGAGTTTTGTAAATTCTTGTAAATTGAAGAATCTGTTAGTTGTATGTATGCCCTAGAGGCCAGTATTGTACAGATGATGTATATTATATTGGATGCTTGGACATATATAGAGAGGACTTTCTTGCTCGATATGCTAGTATGCTATCTGGTTGCTCTTTATCTTAACATGTATACTTGTCTCTTGATACTGTCTTATAGTTACATGTTGGTAAAACCCTTAGGATGTGTACTTGACTACCAGGACTATGATGCAGATCATACTAGTGGGGCCATGGTAGTCCATAAGTACATCATTTAATGTTCTTAGTCGTAGGTGTATCGAGACAGGGCATCGATATACCAGAGTAGACTAGCGTATACGCTTCTCGACCCATGAGATGGGCGATGGATGATCCCATATCCATTGGTGTTTGACATCAGATATGGTATACGGGTGCTCAGTGGAGACTGGGTACACTGGACGGACTCGCCGAGAACTCCCAGATGGTATTATACCTCACGTCAGATGGCAGTTCTCTGGTGACACTTATGCAAGTTAGTCTGTAAACCCGAGATCGTCATAGAGTCTTGTGTGATTCCCACTGTGCTTTGATTTCCACCTTACCACGTCCGAGAGGGTGTGCAAAACGGTGGTTTTTGGGTACAGTCCCGAGTCACATGGAGGCAATGAGCGATAGGAGGGGTTTTGTCTCTCCCGGTATTGGGGGTTGATGTTGCGCTGTGCTCGATTGGTCGTAACAGGGAAGTCCCTGGCCAGGGCTGATTTAGAAATTTACTGGTAAGTGTTACCAGTTGTTTCTTGACCCGTTATGAGCCTCACATCGGCACGACTTATCAGTTATTGGGGTCCGACGTTTACCACCCCTAGACTTGATATGCGACATATCAGACGAGGAGACCGGACTGTACGGGAAGTGTTACCGTTTGGCTTTTACAGGAGTTGGAGCGGGCTTTCTTGCTGATCTTCTGATCGCTCAATACCCGGGATAGCCGTTACGTCCAGCTAGTACCGCTGACGGCTTGTGGGTGCTTGATGTGATCATCACCTACTGCTGGCGTATTGACGAGTCTTTAGAGTCCTACATAGAGGTTTTACTGGCTCAGGCAAAACGAAATAGGAGCGCATATGAGATATGTGCGGGGCCGAGAATAATGCGTGTATGAGATACCGTATTCTATTCTCGCGACTTTTAGTATCGGTCGGTTATATGTGATATAGCCGGGTTATCGAATCAAGTGTTGATTCGATAAGTCGATGCATTGAATGTTAGTCGGTTATATGAGATATAACCGGATTGTTAAGTCAAGTGTTGATTTAATAATTTAGTGTATAATTGTATATATGATATACTAATTTACATTAACTAACATTTGTTCACGTAAGGTTTTTTCTCACATGTGCACAACTTTAGTATATATGTGATATATATTAAATGTGTGTTTTTCATTTTGTATCATGGTTGATGATACATCATACATGGGTGTGTAAGACATACACCATTCTATTTTAAATGGTGGTTAATAATTATATATGGTAATTACAAATTAGTGGAGTTTTTGTCACAAGCATGAAGCTTGTAGAAGCTTATGGATGCTTTGACAAAGTCCACTAACTTTGTTTTACTTTAGATTTTTATTAACCTAACCATTTAGGATTAGCCATGGTAATGTCTCTACATGAGTTAGTATATGATACTCACTCACCATGGTTATCTCACTCACTTGATCATTATCCTCATCTTTTCTTTTGTTCATCTTCTTCTTCTTCTTTTGAGCAAAAGAAAAGCTTGCTAGGGTTTTAAAAAGAGAGTGAAACATTGTGAGAAATAAAATTCTAAAGAGAACCCACTTCCTATTTCTCCATCCTCTACTAGACTAGCACTTTAGTTTAGGGTGTTTGCTTCACTAATTCTCAAGTTAGTGAAGTAGTAGCTTGAGTCGGTATTCCCTCGACGTAGATCATCTTCGGCCTCGAAGACTTCAAGCAAGGATGCATCTTTCGCCTCGTGAAGCCATGCAAGAGCCTGGGAGAACCATGATCGCAGTGAAGGGACTACGACAAGGAACTTTAGAAGTGAAGGACCGATCTACAAAGGTTGTATTTCGTATTCACTTAGTAGTAAATGTCTTTTACTTGCATGTGAAACCCTAATTATCTAGCAAAGATCTTGTTTAGGGTTATTCGGCACGGCTAAAATTTTAAACGGGCATGGTTGATGCCTTGTAGAACCTTATTAGAGTGCCTAGTAACCCTACAGTGGTATCAGAGCCTAGCTAGAGCATTAGGCGACGTGTATACGAAGTTAAAACTCCGAACGAACCCCGAAACGTCAAGTTAAACCCTTCTCTGGACATTTTTTAAAACTGTGTTATTTTCAGAATTAAAAATACCTAAAAAATTCAGCAGGGAATTATAAATATTACTGTGAAAAACGAGGCAGCAATCCGTACATTCCGCCGCGGAACCGCGGCCATACCTCTCTTGGGCCGCGGAACCACGGTGGTACTGTTGAATTGGGCCTTCGTTCTTCAACAGTAATATCCATATCTGTATGTTATATTTTCTGGGTATTTTTAATCTGACTCATGTGTTGAGTGATCTGGGGTTTATTTTGTATTTGTTGATTCGATCGGAATATTTAATTTCGTTATGTTTTCCGGATAATTTAGTAAGAATTAAAATGTTCGAACGGATATCATTAACTCAATTTTTCCCGGCACGAAAAACTTTCAAGTGTTGAATTTTTCTTGAGTTTAAATCTTTCGGAAAAACGTGCATGTAACGCGATGGACCCTCTAGAAGAACACAAACCTTAACTCGATTATGTGACCGTCTTGAACTGTCTCTAAACCTTAGGGTTTGGGGCAGTACGGCGTGCCACATGTGAGGCGTTGGCTTGACCCTTCTACGGCTGGACAGTTGCTACTGTAACGTATTCTGGAATTTTTGAACTCCGCTCAAGTGTTGAGCTATTAAGGAAATCTTGGGTATTTGATTATTCGATCGTAAAGTTTAATACTGTCTATTTCTCTGGAATGTGATACAATATGTGGAATTCACATTGTTAGGCATGAAATGCGAAGTATGAGATATTTCGGATTTGAGATGTCTAAAGAGATTGTGAATTCCAAATGTTGTAGTTTTACACTTTCTTTTCTGCGACCGTAAGTGTAATATGTGTTATCGCCGGTTTCGTTGCTATATGTCAACGACAATTGGGATGCGCATATTTACTTACGTTGATGACATGCGATGTTATGTGTTGCTGGATATGTTATATTGGATCGTCGCGTTTTGAATAGCCGGGGGGTTTTATGTGAGATGAGGGTTTTTATTTTCATTCATGTAAAATTAAATGTATGTAATATTCATTTATTGGGGCACTTCCGGGATGAGGTTGATGTCACCATTTGTATATTATTTTACTTTTCCGCACTAGGATAGACCCAAGGAGGAGAGCACAAGTAACCGGGTTCTAGAGTCCAGTGGGAGACCAACTCGAGGAGTCGAGTCCGGGTCTCCTAACTCGAGAATTGGAAGGGTTGCTTGCCGCTCTCGTAGGGGTCTAGGGGTGTGGGTTTGGCTATTCATCGCGACCGTGGAATCCATGTTTTATAGAGGCTTAAAATAAAACACGGACGTCCTAGTATATCCAATGTTTCATATGTTTCTTCTGCTGCGATATCTGTGATGTGATCATTTGATATGTTGTGATAAATACTGTATATAGTATATATGATATATTATATAGACGTTACTTATGTTTTACACCCGCGCTAGCCCTGCCCCGCTCTGCCGTTAGTTACCTAACCTAACGGTGCACGAGGGGACATCGAGGCGAATGCGGATGGCATAAGTGTATGCCGTATTTATCTGTGATTTTTAAGGGACTTAAATGATGAGAATTCATTAATGTGATTAATGAAAGAAAAGAAACCTAAAAGATGTTGTAGAATCAAATTTTTAAAAAGGGTAGCTACAGTTTTTGCTTTGCATAGTGATATATATGATATATCCTGCACCTTATTCGATGAGGAAAGAGCCGAGATCCCTTCACCGGGACTGACCTCTTTAGCAAAACTGGCAGATGCTACAACACTTGGTTTGTTTTTGATTGCTTTTGGAGTTTTGCTTTGCATAGTGATATATATGATATATCCTGCACCTTATTCCATAAGGAAAGAGCCGAGATCCCTTCACCGGGAGTGACCTCTTTAGCAAAACTATTGAAAGCCTCAAAATCACTCCATTTCAAAAAAATTCACTAGATTCTACAACGATATCAAGTTCATTACGCAATAGGTTTTCAGAAAAACCTGTCGTAGCCCTCCGTCATTTCAGATAAGTCCTACTTAGTATTCGTGCTACGTTTGTTGGCCTGCGTCAAGGCGTAGTGTGCGGTAGCTAACTAGTATTTATCTGCTTATGCATATGATGCAGATTGGATTAAGGTAGTCGTGCGACTTTGTTGGCCTGCGTCAAGGGTCGTACGGGTGGGTTTAATTCAACCAAGAAATGACGGGTTGAACTTGACTAGCGCACTATGGTTTGTTGGCCTGCGTCAAGGTCATGGGACGCTAGGGGCAAAATATTATCGGGAATTTCCAGTGTTGAAATTTGCAATGAGATTGCATACCTTCTATGAGATAGTTGGATCCCGATACCCACTGCGAGTAATTGTTACTCCTGGAAGAGTTTTATACAGGACAATTAGCCGATCAAGTAGGTGTCTAGAAAGGTGTCAATGGGGTTACGCCTCTGGGAAAACGGGGTTTCCTTTAATTAGGTCCGTGCGAAAGCACAGGGAACCTCCCTCAAAGTACCGACACTGGCCTGGCTGAAAGATTGGCGAAGTTGTAGGGTGTAATTAATCTCGGCTAGTCTTTCCTTTTAGGGTTTGAAGGAAGATTTGATAAAAACAGTGGGAGCCATCCTGATTAGATAAAATAATAACCAATCTGATCTTGCAAGAGCATACGCTAAAGTGTTTTCTTCTCTCTCTCTCCAGGTAGCGACCATATCATGCCTTAATAAAGATAATAATATGGATGTATTGACCGAACCCGCATGTTATACTGTGCTGGGGAACGTTGGTTCCGTTCTTTCTTATAAAAGTTATAAGACTGAACAGGATATAGGGGAATACCAGGATTCCCATGCCACCCAAATGAAGAAAGTACATGTTGATGCATTTTCTTTAGGTGTGTTCGTTACAGAGAACTATTTCTCCATTTGCTCTACGTCCTGGGTATTAGATACCGGGTCAGGATCCCATATATGTAATCAGCTACATGGGCTTAGGAAAGGTAGAGAACTTGGAGAAGGTGATAAAGACATAAGGGTTGGAAATGGTGCAATTGTTGCAGCTAAAACCGTCGGGGAATATCACCTTGTATTGCCAACTGGTAATACATTGATTCTGAACGAATGCTATTATATGCCGAACCTGATATGCAACATTATATCGGTTTCTTTGTTGAGTAAAGAAGGATATAATTTTGTATTACAGGATAATGTTATGAACATTTTTCTAAACCAAAAGTTGGTTGGATCAGGCACGTTGTGCAATGGCATTTATGTTCTAAATCAATCAACAGTTCTGAGCATAACAAACACACACAAGAGGAAGAGTTCAGAAATGAACGAATCCTTCTTGTGGCGTTGTAGACTGGGTCACATCAATGCGACACGACTAGCTAAGTTGCATAAGGATGGATATTTGAATCCGTTTGAATTTTCATTTTATGAAACTTGCCAGTCATGTCTCAAAGGCAAGATGACCAAAACTCCGTTTACGGGACACAGAGAAAGAGTTACGGAACTCTTGGGACTGGTACATAGTGTTGTATGCGGTCCCATGTCTACACATGCCAGGAATGGTTCTTCGTACTTCATTACATTCACTGATGATCTCTCTAGGTTCGGATATGTGTTCCTGATGAAACACAAATCAGAAGATTTTGAGAAATTTAGAGAATATAAACAAGAAGTCGAGAACCAAACCGGAAAAAGTATTAAATTCCTTCGATCTGATCGAGGAGGAGAATACTTGAGCAATGAATTCCTGGACTTCCTAAAAGAGAATGGGATTCTCTCTCAGCTAACTCCTCCATATACACCACAGCACAACGGTGTATCGGAACGGAGGAACCGCACCCTATTAGATATGGTGCGCTCTATGATGAGCACAGCTGAGTTACCTATTTCCTTCCGGGGGTATGCACTGGAAACAGTTGCAGACCTATTGAATATAGTTCCCACCAAATCTGTGCCAACCACTCCATATGAGATATGGAAAGGAAAGAGACCATATCTTAATTATGTTAAGATATGGGGTTGTCCGGCATATGTAAAAACGCAAAATCCGGACAAACTCGCGGCAAGGTCCATTCTGTGTAAGTTTATTGGATATCCCAAACATTCGTGCGGGTATATCTTCTACCAAACCGAGGAACAAAAGGTGTTTGTTTATCGACATGCCACCTTTTTAGAAAAGGAATTTCTTGAAAAAGAGATTAGTGGCAAGGAGGTAGAACTGGAAGAGGTTCCAGCAATACAGACCATGACAGAAGTGTCACGACCCGAATCACTTCGACTCGTGACTGGCACTTAACCACGCAACGTCTACATGCGTAACGCGACTAAGTAAGACGAACCCAGAAATCAAAACCATATAAAAGTAACGAGTGTTGAAAACATTTAGTTAAAACATTTAGAAAACCGTAAATAGCTCAATAAGTTCTTTTAAAGTCACATTATCATTTAAATAATTTTGGCAGCATTTCCTTTGTAAAAGTAACCCCGAATTCGAGTATAACAGGATATAACTGAAAATGAGATCTAATGAAATAAAGCATCCCCAAACGGGAGCAATCACGCCCAACGGCGGAAACCAACACCACAAGAGTAATATACGACGCCGTAGCGAAGAATGAGCAATAAGTAAACATCACAGAATAATAAACTGCATATATAAACAGTCGGCTCCCACGAGCTCGACACCAGAATACAAATAATATACATCATCATCCTCACACTGTCTCTAAGTCAAGTACATATATAGTAGATGGAGATACTAGATACAAAAGAGTGTACAATAAAAGTAACCAGATACCACAACCAACCTAATAGCAAAAATAGCTCTCACACCAGCCGTAGTGGTATCCGCAGCCAAAAGATGCAAAAAGACAGCCTGCCGCGACTACTCTGAGGGGCAACCTGCAAATACTGTGGCACAACGGGGGTGAGTTTCCAACTCGTGAATAGAGATAGCATATAAAGGTAATCGCGAGCATGCACGTACTGCGCTACTCTATCATATGCCAGCAGGTAAAAATCTATATGCGACAAGCAGTAGGTGCAATAATCATGTAAGTGCTATGTCAGGTAAAATAACTACAGGATGAGATACATGATAATCAATGCTAAACATAGGATAAACAACATCTACACGTAATATCAATCGTGGAAATATAATCGGTGCCCAAAACTGCACCCAAATCCCAAATAATCTCAGGCGCCGGCACTCACCTCGGCCTTCAAATCCTGTAAATCTCTGAGAATCACGAGTGCCCAACATTGGCACTCAAAATATCATAAAATACTCGTGTCCAACATCGACACGCAAATCCTCATATATCGGGCTCCGTAAGTCCGGGTCAGCCCACGGGCTCCGTCTGTGGTATCGGCCCTCGGCCCCGGCAGTACGGATCATCCCGCATCCATCTCTCGACTCTGGTCGGTATCCTCCGGATAACCGCCAGGTCCAACCAATCACCGATAGGTACTCGCCACCTCCAGGCTCAATCGACAAAGTCCATCGATCATCTTGCCGAGGGGAACCATACCGGGTCCACCACGAACCCGCAAACGGATCATCCAACACCTCAAATCGGGTCTCAAGCACACGTCTCAGCACCGAGAAAACGCGTGGTGGACGCACCAAAATATCATATCACGAGGAACCGGGTTTTCAAATAGTGCATCTTTTCTCAAATAATCCCGCGGTCCTCAAAACAGAAATCATATGAAAATCCAACACCAATGAGTAAACAAAATGCGATGTGCTATGTACATCAAGCCATAATATAGGTACAAGGGAGAAACCGCTTTTTAAAATAGTTTCAGTTTTCAAAGACATCATGCGGCTCCCAATTCTATGAAAATCATACCGAATCATATGTGAAATGAACTACAGCAATATAATCATGGCAATTCTACAGTGAGTGTGTCATGGCAATTACTAACGGTGTGTGTGTAACATGCAGATTAGTGCTCGTGCAACATGAACCGTTAGTAATAGTGCGGTGTTCTATCAATTCTAAGTTTACATACAGATAGCAGGGAATGCAGTATGCAACAACAGTATCCATGACAGTCAATGGGGTAAATGCAACATATAGCTATAAGGTCCTATCAGCCCTGACGCATAACGCCATGCGGGCGATATCCCCGTAGATGTTAAATCTACTCACCGAAGTCTCGTGCTAAGTGTAGACGACGACTTGCTTCCCATTCTTCCCAGCTTCCGTCTCACTCTCCTGTGAACCTATAATTACACAATATATCACACATAAGCTCAAATCCACAAAAACGTGATATTAAGGTCAAACTAGAAACCCGCGTCGCAAACCAAGCGCGCGTGTGCGCGATATGCTAAAACGTGTGATTAAGCGTCTGAAACTACCTCGACGCGTCGCGATACGCAGAACACCCCAAACCCACACACGTATCACGTGTGTCGCGAAGATTTAAAATACGAGAAACAGGTAATTAGCTCCAGATTTTGATACAGAAAAAGTTTTGCAAAACTAAACATACCATAAAAACCCACATAGCAGCAGACACCCATCACCAAAACCTCAACCCCCAGGTCACCAATCTGGCCGCAATTTGCGGCCAGAAGTAATTTTTCGGCGGCCCAGGTTGGGAGCCTGTTTCCCATGCTTTGTGTGTGTTTTCTACTCCTAGTATACGTGCTCCAGTAATTACAATTTTATTCTGAAGCAACCAGAGTGCAAGCAGATTTCAACAGAGTCCAAAAACCAGTTAAAAAGCACATTTAGCACTAAATTGATACTTCAGGGTATTTTTCTGAAATCTGAAACAAACCTAAGTCTAAAACCACACTAATATCACATTACCAAGCTAATCAAGCCATAAAAAGCTAATTTTTAACATAACCTCACTAAAACCGCTTATATAGCACAAAACATGCATAACAAGGTGATATTTTGCTAAAATACAACAAGTTATGAAATGGGATGTTAAATATGAGTGTGATACCTTCAAAAGACTTTAGAAAAACCCAAAAGTTCCAGCTCTAGCCTCAGGTGCATTGATTTGCTCCAAACACCTCAAAAGAGCCACTAAATCAAGGTTTATGTGAAGGAAAAAATGAGGTTTTTGTGTAGGGTGGGAGCATGAATCAAAGGGGAAATGAAAAGAGGGTGAAAAGGTGAGGTTGCTGCTGCTGGAGCTGCAGTTCTGCTGCAGAAATTTCAGCAAGAAAAGAAAAGAGAAAAGAGAGGGAGAAAGAAAAGAAAGAGAGAGAAAAGCCACATTTATTGCCTCCATGCCTCATTAATGCTCACCATACCTCTCTCTTTTCTCTCGAAATCAATTTCTTTTGTTTTAAAAGGAAAAAGAAAATGAAAATTTGAAAAGGATGAGAAGGAATAAGTATGTGTCACTAAAATGCTATGTGTGCAAGCAAGCACACTAATCCTCATTAGGAAAGTAATTAAGGAAAATAATTCTAATTAAAAGAACATATTGCTAAATTAAAATTAATTAAAGATAATAAACCCCTTTTAAAATATATGAAACCCCCATTCATCTCAATTTGACTAGATTGAGACGGAAATAAAATTTACGGATTTTATGGAAACACGCCGAATGGGACAAGGTGAGAAGAATAAAGGTTCGTCAAGTTGGCTCAGGGGTCTCGGGAGGTGAAACTGAGGGAAGCAGCCCCCCCTTCGCGCATCAATGCTAACTATCATGAAATAAGACTAAACGAATTATCAAAGTGTTACAAGAAGATTTGGTTGAACCGGAGGATTCGGTAGTTCCCAACGAACCTCAGCCTCTCCGCCGATCTAGTAGAGTTCCTCACCCACCTGAGAGATACTACGGTTTTCTCATGGATGGTGGGAGCGAGGATTGCATCATGGTTGATGATGACCCAACTAGCTTCGAGCAGGCCATCACGAGTGGGGACTCGGTGAAATGGCTGGATGCAATGCGGTCCGAGATGGAATCTATGTACACCAACAAAGTATGGACTTTGGAAGTTTCTCCTGAAGGGGTAAAACCCATTGGGAGCAAGTGGATCTTCAAGAAAAAACTTGGTGTAGATGGGAAAGTGGAGACTTTCAAAGCTAGACTTGTTGCAAAGGGTTTTCACCAAAGACCAGGTGTGGACTATGACGAAACCTTTTCTCCAGTGGCTATGCTTAAATCCATCCGGATTATGCTTGCCATCGCTGCATATCATGAATACGAAATCTGGCAAATGGATGTTAAGACCGCCTTTCTAAACGGTGATTTAGAAGAGTGCGTGTACATGACTCAGCTAGAGGGCTTAGTAGATAGTGGGAGCAGCGGGAAGGTGTGCAAGCTGCTTAAATCCATTTATGGATTAAAGCAAGCATCGCGGAGTTGGAACATCTGCTTTGACGTCGTTATCAAAGAGTTTGATTTCGTCAAAAACGTAGATGAACCTTGTATCTACAAGAAGGTAGTAGAGAGTAAGGTTGTCTTCCTCGTATTGTACGTGGATTGCATACTCTTGATAGGAAATGACATTACTATGCTGCAATCGGTCAAGCTCTTTTTATCACAAAGATTCTCAATGAAAGATCTAGGTGATGCCTCCTGCATACTGGGAATTATGATCTATAGAGATAGATTTAAAAGGATATTGGGATTTCCCCAATCCAGGTACATTGACACCATACTAAAGAGGTTTAGTATGGAAGAATCCAAGTGTGGGAACTTACCCACGATCTCTGGACTCACTCTCTCCAAAGAGATGTCTCCCAAGACTGATTTGGAGAGAGCTCGCATGCAAGGGATACCCTATGCTTCGGCTGTAGGCTCTATCATGTACGCGATGCTATGTACCAGACCCGATGTAGCATACTCACAAGTGTAGTGAGTAGGTATCAAACTGATCCTGGAGAGAGTCACTGGACAGCTGTGAAGAGCATTCTCAAGTACTTACGAAGGACTAAAGAGATGCTCTTGGTGTATGGTAACGGAGAACTCTAAGTGGAGTCCTTTACCGATTCGAGCTTCCAGAGTGATAAGGACGACTCTAAGTCGCACTCGGGATTTGTCTTTACTCTTTACGGAGGGGCGGTTAGCTGGAAGAGTTCCAAGCAGGAAACCGTGGCAGACTCGACGATGGAGGCTGAATACATCGCTGCTAATGATGCTGCCTAAGTGGCTGTCTGGATCAAGAAGTTCATTACTGAACTTGGAATGGTTCCATCCATTGAGCATCCAATACCTTTGTATTGTGATAACAATGGAGCGGTGGGTTTGGCCAAGGAACCCAGGTCCCATCAGCGATCCAGGCATATTCTGAGGCGGTATCACCTGATCCGGGAGATAGTTGATCGCCGGGAGATCGAGGTCGGGAGAGTTGACACGAAGAACAACACAGTGGATCCACTAACAAAGGCCATTCCCTATATACAGTTTGAGAGACTCTTCGGGATGCTTGGTATGCGATACTACAGCAGCTGGCCCTAGTGCAAGTGGGAGATTGTTACTTGTATGTATGCCCTAGAGGCCAGTATTATACAGATGATGTATATTATATTGGATGCTTGGACATATATAGAGAGGACTTTCTTGCTCGATATGATAGTATGCTATCTGGTTGCTCTTTATCTTAACATGTATACTTGTCTCTTGATACTGTCTTATAGTTACATGTTGGTAAAACCCTTAGGATGTGTACTTGACTACCAGGACTATGATGCAGATCATACTAGTGGGGCCATGGTAGTCCATAAGTACATCCTTTAATGCTCCTAGTCGTAGGTGTATCGAGACAGGGCATCGATATACCAGAGTAGACTAGCGTATACGCTTCTCGACCCATGAGATAGGCGATGGATGATCCCATATCCATTGGTGTTTGACATCAGAGATGGTATACGGGTGCTCAGTGGAGACTGGGTACACTGGACGGACTCGCCGAGAACTCCCAGATGGTATTATACCTCACGTCAGATGGCAGTTCTCTGGTGACACTTGTGCAAGTTAGTCTGTAGACCCGAGATCGTCATAGAGTCTTGTGTGATTCCCACTGTGCTTTGATTTCCACCTTACCACGTCTAAGAGGGCGTGCAAAACGGTGGTTTTTGGGTACAGTCCCGAGTCATATGGAGGCAATGAGCGATAGGAGGGGTTTCGTCTCTCCCGGTATTGGGGGTTGATGTTGCGCTGTGCTCGATTGGCCGTAACAGGGAAGTCCCTGGCCAGGGCTGATTTAGAGATTTACTGGTAAGTGTTACCAGTAGTTTCTCGACCCGTTATGAGCCTCACATCGGCACGACTTATTGGTTATTGGGGTCTGACGTTTACCACCCCTAGACTTGATATGCGACATATCAGACGAGGAGACCGGACTGTACGGGAAGTGTTACCGTTTGGCTTTTACAGGAGTTGGAGCGGGCTTGCTTGCTGATCTTTTGATCGCTCAAAACCCAGGGTAGCCGTTACGTCCAGCTAGTACCGCTGACGGCTTGTGGGTGCTTGATGTGATCATCACCTATTGCCGGCGTATTGACGAGTCTTTAGAGTCCTACATAGAGGTTTTACTGGCTCAGGCAAAACGAAATAGGAGCGCATATGAGATATGTACGGGACCGAGAATAATGCATGAGATACCGTATTCTATTCTCGCGACTTTTAGTATCGGTCGGTTATATGTGATATAGCCGGGTTATCGAATCAAGTGTTGATTCGATAAGTCGATGCATTGAATGTTAGTCGGTTATATGAGATATAACCGGATTGTTAAGTCAAGTGTTGATTTAGTAATTTAGTGTATAATTGTATATATGATATACTAATTTACATTAACTAACATTTGTTCACTTAAGGTTTTTTCTCACATGTGCACAACTTTAGTATATATGTGATATATATTAAATGTGTGTTTTTCATTTTGTATCATGGTTGATGATACATCATACATGGGTATGCAAGACATACACCATTCTATTTTAAATGGTGGTTAATAATTATATAAGGTAATTACAAATTAGTGGAGCTTTTGTCACAAGCATGAAGCTTGTAGATGCTTATGGATGCTTTGACAAAGTCCACTAACTTTGTTTTACTTTAGATTTTTATTAACCTAACCATTTAGGATTAGCTATGGTAATGTCTCTACATGAGTTAGTATATGATACTCACTCACCATGGTTAGCTCACTCACTTGATCATTATCCTCATCTTTTCTTTTGTTCATCTTCTTCTTCTTCTTTTGAGCAAAGAAAAGCTTGCTAGGGTTTTAAAAAGAGAGTGAAACATTGTGAGAAATAAAATTCTAAAGAGAACCCACTTCCTATTTCTCCATCCTCTACTAGACTAGCACTTTAGTTTAGGGTGTTTGCTTCACTAATTCTCAAGTTAGTGAAGTAGTAGCTTGATTCGGTATTCCCTCTACGTAGATCATCTTTAGCCTCGAAGACTTCAAGCAAGGATGCATCTTTCGCCTCGTGAAGCCATGCAAGAGCCCGGGAGAACCATGATGCAGCGAAAGGACTACGACAAGGAGCTTTAGAAGTGAAGGACCGATCTACAAAGGTTGTATTTCGTATTCACTTAGTAGTAAATGTCTTTTACTTGCATGTGAAACCCTAATTATCTCGCAAAGATCTTTTTCTGGGTTATTCGGCACGGCTAAAATTTTAAACGGGCATGGTTGATGCCTTGTAGAACCTTATTAGAGTGCCTAGTAACCCTACAAAATCGACGACCTAGTTTCGAGCGATACTTTCTTGATTGTGTTCGCTCTTAATTAGGGATCCACGATCGATTCTTGAATTTACTAGAGGCTAGAATGTGAATGAAATCATTGAAAGGACAAGGGATAGATGATGAAACCCTAGTTTCCGCAAGAAATCCCTAATTCTCGTTGAACATCATCGATCTAGTAGCAAATCATCGATGGATAAGAAAACGTAATCAATAGATTTCATCACGTCTATATATTCGATCGATTCCTACGAGCCTCACTTCGATTCTTGATTATTGGATTGGAAATCATCAATTCTTAATTCTTGATTTTTAAATGTCTTCTTGATTTTAGATTTAGATCTAGATAATTCTTGAACTTCAATTTTATAAATCTTGAATTGAATTGTCTTTTCTCTTTTCTTTAATTTTCAATTCACCTAATTCGAATTACGAACGGATTACACCTTCCCTGTGGACGATCCGCACTCGCTAACGCGCTACAATCGACACCGTTATTGATTGCGGTCAAAAAATATCTTTGGTTGTGATTTCTACACATTTTCTACCTACACACCGAGATTTCATTCAATCAAGTAGATTATATCTACGGGGGAAGTCGGGTGGATGGCGTATAGCACCCCCGCAGTTTGATATTTAGTATAGTATATATATGTACTATTTATGATATCTTATAGTGTGTCGTGAATATTTGAGATGAGATTAGGTGTACTAAGTAGATTAGGGCGTAGAAGTAAACTAGTATAGTTCCTAGTTGCGAACCCTAGAATAGGTTTACACTCACACGCGCACACATGCTTATTGCTACACATATACCTACATGATGAGGATAGTGGATGATATTTGGAGATGAGTCGATGATATTGGGCGTAGTGCCATGAGATCGGTGATATATTGTGATTCGTATTTGGGATACGACATAAGATTTTAGCGGGCCTTTGGATGTGTGTTCCACACGCATTTATATTCATATAGACGGTATCGATTTGTACTACACTTAGATCAGTATCCTAGATCATGAGATATGATGATAAGGATACCAGATAATTGATGAGATGAATGTGATATTGACCCGTATCCAGATTTTGGGATGCCGTACGATGATTTACCGTACGAGCTTCATATTGATGATAGATCTGCACTCATGACTCGAGGATGTCATATGATATTGTATCGTACGCCGTACCTTTGAGGTGGGATCACCGACTATTATACTTTTATATATATATATATATATATATATATATATATATATATATATCGACTCAGATTTAGGTGGTTTCCATACCCCTCCTATTCGACTTGTTAGCTAGATCTGTAGTTGCTAGTAGATGTTAGGTTAGGCCGATGCCATACCTCTTTCAAAAACTAACGAATCGGGAGTATTTTAAAGACAGGCACGGGGTTCTACGAATATTTTCAAAAGACGCATCTTTTCTTAAAAACACCGTAGCCCTTATTTTCCTAAAATCCCCGATCCGTCTTCTTTCAAATGGCAAAACAGTATGATATGGATGCATTGATGTAGCTTCTACACTGTTGTGTTTATTATTCATTTGCTGCATATACTTACTGTTTGCATCACATTGCATGATAAATATGTTTATTGTTATATCAAAACCATGCTGTTAGGACACCAGCACCATTATCGACGATGCATATGTTCCACGTACACCTGCTTGCCGGCTCACACACTTCATCATCGATAATTTCCATGTCACTATACTGTAGTACTGTTGCATTCAGGATATGATCTCTTGCATGGCATACTTGTGTACATACCTATTGTACACCCATACGTGCATACATACGTATTCGCACATACATAGATGATTCTCGCTGGATTTGGAGATTTGGGAACTGCAAGACACTCTTTAAAACTGATTCATTTTAAAAAGTGCGGTTTCCCTCAATATATGCATATTACTATTCCATATTGCATGATATATTGATATGCTTACATTTCTTTTACATGTCGCATACATCATGCTTTTGATTCTACACATTGAGATATGTTGTTTCATGATATTTCTGGATTTGGGAATCGTGGATATTTCAAAAGAGAGTATGTAATTGTTTTAAAACCCGGTTACCCTTGATATGATATTTCAGTGCGTCCACCATGTGTTTTCTCGGTTCTGAGAGTGACATGTGAAACCCGATTCGAGGAGCGGACGAGGCCGATTGCGGGTACATGGTGGACCCGGTATGGTGCCCCGGGGCGAGAACGGATCTGCTGTGTAGCTAGACGGTGAGCCTGGAAGAGGGACCGCTACCTACCGGTGATTGTATTTGAGCTCGGCGGATATCCGGAGGATACCGACCGGAGTTGAGAGATGAGATGGGCTGATCCGTACTGACGGGGCCCCATATATATGAGGATTTACGTGACGATGCTAGGCACAGTTTTCATGATGTTTTCGAGTGTCGATGCTAGACACTCAGGTTCCATGATTTGATATGTCGCGAGCGACACATGTTGATTTACATCCTCATACTTCCATGCATATGTTTCTGATATTTACATGCATGATGCTTATTGTCATTGATCACATAGTTGGATGATATTCACATACTCATAGATTTCCTGATATAATTGACATTGATTACAGTGATCATACCTCATATTTTTGATATGTTATTACCTGAGGCACTGGCATGAGCACTTGGCACCACACTCATGTATAGATGTTACATTGCCACCTTATCATGCTTCAGACTTATTCTTTGAGGTTTATATATATATCCGATCGTATTGACCTAGGATTATGTCATGCATACGATTTCTGCTCTGTGATGTTTTCTATTCACGAGTTGGCAACTCACCCCCGTTGTGCCACAGTTTCTTGCAGGTTTTTCCGTATAGGTTCATTGCGGCTTTTCTGGCACACTGCTTCGTTTCTGGGTGATTGCATTGGTAGGTGGGTTCACTCGCATCGTGACCACCCTTGTATTATTTTGTTCAGTTGTATCTAGTAATTCCATCAACCAAAACTTGTATATTGTTTCATACTTAGAAAACCAGTTATGTATTATTTCGACATTAGAGTTGCGCGTTGTAGTATTATGGTTTTCATGTTGATTTTGAGTTTTTTTGAGTTTTGATCCTCGCCTTTTGGCGTTGTATATTATATTGCTTGCGTGGTTGTGACCGTCGATTGACGAAGAGCTAGCTCCCGCTTGGGGATGCCTTTTTTTCATTGTGTATATATTATTCTTGTTGTACCCCGTTCGGGGCCAGTGTTTACAAAGGAAACTCTGCCGAAATTTTTAGAAAAGATATGGAGGATTTAAAAGGCATATTCGGCTTACCTATTTTAAAACCCTTGTTTTAGAAACTTGTTTTCTTCACTTCTTAAAACTATTTCCTTTATTTATTACTTAAAAATGGTTTTAGATTTCTGGGCTTTTTGGCTTACTTGGATTAGATGGGGTCCTATAGACTTCATATGATTCAAGTGCCAGTCACGGGCTATTTCGGGTCGTAACACAGAGACTTTGGGAGTTCCGGGACAGTGGAGGACTTGTACCAGTGTACCAGCCCAGGGACAGAGGCTTAGTCATCGAGACAGATTTCGGGCACATCGCGGGAGTAACGGAGGCTTGGGACGAGGTCAGTCTTTTAGCTCGTATTTCCAGGATGGGTCGGCAGCCATGGAGAGGATGCTATTGGTGCGGGGACCTTCATCACCACATCAGGCGTTGTTCCCTAACACCGCGTCAGGGTCGTATTCAGAGAGGTCATGGACACGGAAGGTTCGCTCAGAGTGAACAGGTTGGCAAAGGAGGAGTTCAGCCAGTTGCGGGTAGGGGGCAGACACGAGAGTTTGCTTCTACTCATCGGGACGCGCGGGCGTCCAATGCAGAGTTTTCAGGTATTCTTAATTCGTATGTTCTTTTGATGCACTTGTTGTTTTACACACTTTGTGCCGTGGTTGGGCCAAGAGTCGTGTTAGCTAGATCATCCGTTTGTTGTGTTAATTTCTGTCAGCGATTCTTTTGTTGCGCGTCACGTATTTCAGTCGTGTGCCAATCGGATAGGAGATAGAGATTCGTCCGTCATTTTAATCCTTCTAGAGATGTTGGATTTGACGTTCTCCTGGACACGGACTGGTTAGCTACGTGCTAGGCGTCTGTGGACTGCCGTGCAAAAACAGTCAGGTTTTGTTTTTCCCTCGAGTCAGTTCTCGTTGTGCAGGGGGACAGTGGTGCCGCCTCTCACAGCTTTAATTCAGCCTTTTTCGCTAGTCGGCTTTTGAGAAGAGGATGTCGTGGATTCTTGGCTTTCATTCGTGATACCGGAGCCATAGTGGGTTTGTTGGACCGGGTTCCTTTTGTGCGAGAGTTTTCCGACATTGTTCCAGATGAGCCGGCGAAGCTTAGGGAGCTTAAGGATCAGCTGCAGAGTTGTTTGTTAGGGGGCTTGTGCGTCTGAGTGTTTCGCTTTGAGGAGCTTCTATTCTGTTCGTCAAGAGAAGGCCGGCAGTTTGAGGTTGTGTATTGATTGATCGTCAATTGAACCGGCTTACGGTGCAGATAGGTATCCTTTACCTCGCATTGACGATTTCTTCGATCAGCTCCAAAGGGCGAGACTTTTTCTAAGTTTGTTTGGCATCTGGTCATCATTGGTTGCGGGTTCGGAGTGATGACATTCCGAAGACTGCTTTTGTGCGTGCAATGGGCAGTATGTGTTTTGGTGGTGTCGTTGGACCCACCAATGCCCTAGCAGCATTCCTGGATGTGATGAACCAGATTTATTCAGGCCGTTCCTCGACCAGTTATTGTTGTGTTATTGATGACATTCTGGTCTATTCTAATATGTCGTGAGGAACATGAGCAACACTTGAGGGTTTTCTTTGCAGACATTAGGAGAGCCCCGGCTGTTTGCTAAATTCTCGGAGTGTTCCTTCAGGCTTGTTTGTGTTGACTCCTAGGTCTTGTAGTTACGGGAGACGGTTTCGTATGGTTCCGAGGTAGATTGAGGCCGTACGGCTTTAGCCCAGACTTGTGTACGGGACGGAGGTCCACAGATTTTTGGGCTTAGCAGGTTTTTACCGCCGTTTCGTGCAGGATTGCTAGTGTATCGCTGCACCGTTGACTGAACTGACCGGAAAGGAGGTTCCTTTTCTTGGACTGTAGCATGCGTGCGGAGTTTTCAGCAGTTGAAGACTCGGTTGACAACTGCACCAGTTCTTTTTTGCTTTCTGGTTCGGGCGACTTTGTTGTTTTACTGTGATGTTTCGCGAGTGGGGCTCGATTGTGTACTGATGTGATACTATAGAGTTATCGCTTTTGCTTCCCGACAGTTGGAGGAACTACGAGCAGGATATCCCACTCATGATCTGGAGATGGCCGCGGTGGTCGTGCGTTGGAGATTTGGAGACACTACTTGTTCGGAGAGTCGTGTCAGGTTTTCACGGACCACCAGAGCTTAATGTACATCTTCCTGCAGCGGATTTTCATTGTTGAGACAGTCTTCTGCAGATTTACGGTTCTTGTGCAATCGTTGAGTACAGCTTAAGTTCGCCTCTACTAAGGGGACAGCTTGCTCATGTCGCGCCCGTCCACTTTTCCTCAATCGCTTTCACGAGGCACAGCCCGCCAATGCTCGTTCGTCAGAGATTCTTGAGCATACTCGACTGGGTAATGATTCAGAGTCCTTGATTTGTGACCAGGGTATGCTACGTCTAGGGACGCATTTGTATGTACCTGTTGTTGATAGGTAGAGACGCGAAATCCTAGAGCAGGCACATCAGTCAGCTTTCGGTGTTCATTCAAGTCCACCAATTTGTGACGTGACTGGTGAGATAGTTACGGGTGGACAGGGATGAAGAGTGAAGTTTCAGATTTCGTTTCAAGGTGTCTGTCTTGTTGTGAGCTAAGGTTGAGTATTCGAGACCGGCTGGAGAGTTGCAACCTTTAACTGTTCCAGAGTGGGAATGAGAGCAGATCTCCATGAATTTTCGTTGTTGTGTCTACCCAGGTTTAGTCAGGGTGTGACTCCATATGGGTGTTTGTTGTCCGGTTATGCTCAGTTTGCTCGGTTGTTCTTTGTTAAGTTTGTGCGTTTGCACGGAGTTCCTTCATGTGTTGTATCCAATAGAGGCACTTTGTTCGCTTGCCGTCTTGGGCAGAAGCTTCAGGAAGCCTTGGGTACTGGTTGAGCTTTAGCTCCGCTTTCCATCCTTTGGCTAATGGTTAGACAGGACGGACTATACAGACTCTGGAGGATATGCTTGTGCGTGCATACTAATTGTTGTTGGCAGTTGGGATCGTCACCTGCCATTGTTAGGATTCTCCTTCGATAGCAGTTATCAGAAAACACTCCAATTGGCAACCTTTAGGTTTTTGTTTGGTAGGTCGTGTCGATCGCCAGTTTGTTTTCTGACTCTGCGTGAGTAGGATTTTTGGACCCCAGCTTGTCTAGAGGCTTCGGAGAAGATCCAGTTGGTTCAGGTCAGAATGAGGACAGCTAGTGCAGACAGAGGTCTTATGCCGACCGTGGTGGTCGCAGACTTGAGTTCGCAGTGGGAGATCATGTATTCCTACGGATTTTTCCGATGAATGACGTGTTGAGTTTTGGGAAGCTTATCCCAGGATTGTAGGTCCTTTTGAGATTCTCAAGCGAGTGAGTTTCGTTGCCTTTAATTTGGCACTTCCGCCCAGATTATTGAGTATTCACCCCGTATTCCTTGTGTCGATACTTTGCAATACCTTCATGACCTTTCTCACATGATTCAGCACTAGACCATTTAGCTTGGATGCGATCTTTTCGTTCACCGGCAGCCAATTGTGTTAATGGCTAGGCAGGTGGAGAAACTTCGGTCAAGAGTCTTGCCATCTGTGGAGGGTTTTCTGGGACGTAGCCGTATAGTGAGGTGATCATATGGGAGGCTGCGAGAGAGATTTGAGAGTTTTGTAATCTTCTCTTTGAAGGTACGCTTAGTGAGAATTTTAAATTTCGGGGACAAATTTTTATAAGGGGGGAGATTGTAACGCCTTAGATTTCGGTTAGTGTTAGTTTAGACGGTAATGCGGGTTTTTAGTAAAAAGTTTACCAATTCGGGTTCCTCACATTTCATAACATTTAATTATTATTTTAATATTATTTGTTATGGACATGCACGCACGTGTGCACGTTAATGTGAGGGTTTGTTTTGTGTTAATCTTGTCTTGCAACCATGACAACTTAACCCTTAACCTAATTCTAAATCCTTGCTTTAATCCTATCCTAATCCCTTGCTTTGCCTTAACCCTAAATATCTAGATATTTATTTTGTTATGAAGATATTTGTTTTGAAGAGAGGAGGTGACTTGATGAGGTAGTGTGAATGCATTGATGGTGCATTAATGCACGGGTGCACTCACTTCTTACTCTCACCTCTCTCTTCCCCTTTATCTTTTCCTTTTCTTTTTCCCTCACCCACATTTCCTTCTCATTTCTCTTCATATCTTTTCACCTCAAACTGAACAAATTCATTTCCTTCACAAACCCATCTCAAATTTTCATCAAAACTCATAAAAATCATATCTTTTGCTTGGTTTTGCCTCTTGGATGCCTTGGAGCTTGGGAAGCTAGGATCTTTGAGTTCTGTTGGTTAGGTAATGATCTCTTGTTGTTATTTATGTGTTTATTGTGTAGCATAGCTCGTTAGTTTCAGTTTTTATCGCGTAACGTATTGTTTCGGGTAAATATCGTATTTTTAGTGTTGTTTTGGGTCTGGGATGATCTGCTATCAAACCGGGTAATTGTTGCAAAAGTTCCCATCACAGTGACCTAGTGTAGTGACCTAGAACCTACCCTCAAAATACGAGCCCATTTCCCCATGCTTAGGCTACAGATTAATTGCTTCTGGCTACAATTTGCGGCCAGACTAGGAAGTTAGGGTGTGGATTTTGGTGTAGGGGTCTCTGGATCCATTTGATACGGGACAGGATGAAGCGGATCAGAGTAGACAGAAATCTTATGCTGATCAACGCCATCACAGACTCGAGTTCGATGTGGGAGATCATGTGTTCCTTCGTGTATCTCCGATGAAGGGTGTGATGTGTTTCAGAAAAAAAGGGAAGCTCAGCCCCAGGTATGTCGTTTTAGTTATATGTATGCCTTAGAGGCCATTATTGTACATATGATGTATATTATAGTGGATGCTTGGACATATATAGGAAGGAATTTCTTGCTCGACATGATAGTACGCTATCTGGTTGCTCTTTATCTTAACATGTACACTCGATGTCTCTATGTTACATGTTGATAAAGCCCTTAGGATATGTACATGACTACCAGGATTATGATAAAGATCATACTAGTGGAGTCTGGGTAGTCTATGAGTACATCCTTTAATTGTTCCTAGTCGAGGGAATATCGAGACAGGGCATCAATACTCCAGAGTAGACTACCGTATACCTTCTCGACCTATGTGATGAGCGGTGGATGATCCCATATCCATTGGTGTTTTCAATCAGAGATGGTATACGGGTGCTCAGCGGAGACTGAGTACACTGAACGGACTCGTCGAGAACTCCTAGATGGTATTATACCTCACGTCAGATAGCAGTTCTCTGGGACACTGGTACAGGTTAGTCTGTCGACCCGAGATCGTCATAGAGTCATGTGTGTCTCCCACTGTGCTTTGATTTCCACCCTACTACAGCTCTACTGAGTCATGCAAACAGGTGGTTTTTGGGTACAGTCCCGAGTCACATGGAGGCAATTAGCGATAGAAGGGGATTCGTCTCTCCCGGTTTTGGGGGTTGATGTTGCGCTATGCTCGATTGGCCATAACAGGAAATCCCTAGCCAGGGTTGTTGAGATCTACTGGTAAGTGTTATCAGTAGCTTCTCAAACCATTATGGACCTTACATCGGCATGACTTATCAAGTTACTGGGGTCTGACGTTTACCACCCCTAGACTAGATATGCGACATATCAGATGAATAGACCGGACTGTATGGTAGTGTTACTGATTGGATTCGCAGGGGTTTGAGCAGGCTTGCTTGTTGATCTTCTGATCGCTCAATACCCGGGTGGCCGTTACGTTTAGCAGACCGCCTGCGGCTTGTTGGTGACTGATATGATCACCACCTACTGCCGGCATATTGACGAGTCTTTAGAGTCCTACACAGAGGTTTCCTGGCTTAAGCGAAATGCAGTAGGAGCACATATGTGACATCGCTCGGTTATATGTGATATAGTCGGGTTATCGAATCAAGTGTTGATTCGATAAGTTGTTGCATTTGATATTAGTCGGTTATATGTAATATAGCCGAATTATTAAATCAAGTATTGATTTAATGATTTAATGTATAATTATATATTTGATATATGAATTTATATTAACTATTATTGCTCACTTGACCATTTCTTTTTCTCACTTTTGTATACATGTGATATATGTGATATATACATTGTATCATGCAAGGTTATATATGCAACTTGGATGTGTAAGACTTATACCATAACCATGATAAGTTTAGGGTTTTAATTATCATAAGTAATTCAAAATAGTGAGAATTATGTCAAAGGCTAGAAGCTTGGAGAAGATTGAAAACCATTGACTTAGTCCACCTTATTTGTTTTACTTAAGATATTTATAAACCCAACCACTTACCATATGTTATGGTCAAGTCTCTACAAGGGTTAAGTGTATGACACTAACTCGCCTATGGTTGAAAATCTAACCTCATTCTATTCTCTTATTCATTCTCTTGATCATCTTCTTCTTCATCTTTTCAAGCTTTCTAGGGTTTCAAGAGATGTTGAATCCAAGTGAGAAAATCAAATCCAAAGTGAGCAAAATTCCTACTTCATCATCCTCTACTACTTTCCATTTAGTTTAGGGTGTTTGCTTCACAAAGTTCATCACTTTGTGATGAGGTAGCTTGTTCTTGAGTTTCCTCGACGTAGATCATCTTCGGCCACGAAGACATCTTGCATGCTTGCTCACTACGCTTTATGGAGTTCATCTTGAGTCCGAAAGATCGATGCTTAGAGCGAAAGGACAACTACACGGAGCTTTAGAAGTGAAGGACCGGGTCTACAAAGGTTGTATTCTTGTTCACTTCTTATGTAATGTTTGATTGCAAAGTTTTTGTTACCTTAATTTTTCTAGTTCGATTCCTAGGATGATTGCTTAGCACCCCCTAAAATTTTTGTTGTGGCATTCATGATGCTTGCAAACCCTAGGCTAGGTGCTGAGGAATCCAAACATGGTATCAGAGCCTAACTAGAAACTTACACGATATTAGATTAATACAAAACCGAAACAATTCCGTAATGCGATTTCTCAAACCCTGCAGTTTTGCTCTCTGTTGTTTTTTCAAAGTTCTGTAAAAAAAATTTCAAACAACTGCAGAGTGATGTATATGATACATATAGTGCACAGAAAAAATTTGAGTTCAAATGCTCGGATTTGACCCGAGCACCATACCCTCAAAACCGGCCACTTTGACTCCAAATCGTCTTGTTTTTGTTCTGTGCAATGTACTCTATATTTTGGGGTTTCATGTATTGTTTGTATAGTCCAAAAGTTCATGTGATGTAAATTTTGATACAGGAGTAATATGGAGTGTTTCATAGTTGTATATTTTTAACATTGTGATGGTAACCTTGATGATGTTTAATATTTCGAACGAGCTTCGAACACTGCCTCATGATCCCCTCTGAAGTTTTCCAAGAGTTGGAGTTTTCTAAGTTGAGTATATTCAATGGTCGTGCAAGTAAGTCTATGGACCCTCTAGAAGAATAAGAACCTTAACTCGATTCTATGCCCACGGAACCGCGATCGAACCCTAGGATTTGCCGTTGTTCCATGGTGCCATAGGTGAGGCATTGGTTGACCCTTCTACGGCTGGTCCATAGGTACTGTGGCACGTTTTGTGTATTTCAATTTTGCTCAAGTGTTGAGTTCTTAGGGAGATGAGGGTGTTTGTTGATTTGATCGAAACGTTTAACATCGTCTTGTTGATTGTGATACAATAGTTAGAATCCACAATAATTAGTTATGTGATAAATAGTTCGAATTTTATAAATCTAGCAGTTTAGTCTCATTTGATCGGTTGCCACGGGATTTTGAAGTGATCAAAAGTCTGTCGCAATCACGTAGCACACGCGGATACTTGTCGGGTAACATTATTAGATAGCCACACCCCATAGCCCCGACCAAGTGACTGTAGGAAAACCCCGTTGCCTAAAGCATCTGTTCGGGTGCTCACGGCCGCGGTGTTCCGCCTTAGTGCACTTCGTCAACGGCATCGGGGGTGCGGCCGTCTACTAAAGTTTCCGACGAGCATTCGATCGGGATGTCGGGAATCTTATTGAATTACCCGACTTGTTATTAGAAAGTTTTTTTAATATCGAGACTAAAATGCGGGGTTTATAACTGTTAGGCATGCGATGTCTAAGGAATTCATATTGTTAGGCATGAAATCCGCAATATGTGATATTTCGGGTTTATGATGTCTAAGGTGGTTGCGGACTCCAACTGTTGTAGTTTTTATTTTATTTTCTGCGACCGTAAGTATAATATGTGATGTATCTCCGGTTTCGTTGCTATACGTCAACGACAATTGGGATACGCATATTTACTTACGTTGATGACATGTGATGTTATGTGTTGCTGTGATATGTTATATTGGATCGTCGTGTTTGAATAGCCGGGTTTTTTTAATGTGAGATGAGAGTTTTTTCATTTTCAATCATGTAAAAACTTGTATGTAATATTCTTTTATAGGGGCACTTCAGGGTTGAGGATGATGTCGCCATTGATGTATATTATTTACTTTTCCGCATTAGGATAGACCGAAGGAGGGGAGCATAAGTAGCCGGGTTCTGGGGTCCAGTGGGAGACCATCTCGAGGAGTCGAGACCGGGTCTCCTAACCCTAGAATTGGCAGGGTTGCTTGCCGCTCTCGTAGGGGTCTAGGGATGTGGGTTTGGCTATTCATCACGAACGTGGAATCCGTGTTTTTTTATTGGCTTGATATAAAACACGGAAATCCTAACATATCCAATATTTCATATGTTGTCTTCTGATGCTAATATTTTGTGATGTGAACATTTTATATTCTGAGATAGATACTTTACATTATAATATATATGATATATTATAGACGTTACTTATGTTTTTCACCCGCGCTAGCCCTGCCCCACTCTGCCGTTAGTTACTTAACATAACGGTGCATGGCGGGATTTCGAGGCGAATGCGGATGGCACAAGCGTACGTTGTATTTATCTGTGATGTTCAGCCCCGGGTATGTCATGTTAGTTATATGTATGCCCTAGAGGCCATTATTGTACATATGATGTATATTATAGTGGATGCTTGGACATATATAGGAAGGACTTTCTTGCTCGACATGATAGTACGCTATCTTTTTGCTCTTTATCTTAACATGTACACTCAATGTCTCTATGTTACATGTTGATAAAGCCTTTAGGATATTTACTTGACTACCAGGATTATGATAGAGATCATACTAGTGGGGTCTGGGTAGTCTATGAGTACATCCTTTAATTGTTCTTAGTCGAGGGAATATCGAGACAAGGCATCGATACTCCAGAGTAGACTAGCGTATACCTTCTCGACCTATGAGATGGGCGATGGATGATCCCATATCCATTGGTGTTTGACATCAGAGATGGTATACGGGTGCTCAGTGGAGACTGGGTACACTGAACGGACTCGCCGAGAACTCCTAGATGGTATTATACATCATGTCAGATAGCAGTTCTCTAGTGACACTGGTACAGGTTATTCTGTCGACCCTAGATCGTCATAGATTCTTGTGTGTCTCCCACCGTGCTTTGATTTCCATCCTACCACGGCTCTACTGAGTCGTGCAAACAGGTGGTTTTTGGGTACAGTCCCGAGTCACATGGAGGCAATGAGCGATAGGAGGGGATTCGTCTCTCCCGGTATTGGGGGTTGATGTTGCGCTATGCTCGATTGGCCATAACAGGAAATCCCTAGCCAGGGTTGATGAGATCTACCGGTAAGTGTTATCAGTATCTTCTCAAACCATTATGGACCTTACATCGGCATGACTTATCAAGTTACTGGGGTCTGACGTTTACCACCCCTAAACTACATATGCGACATATCAGACGAAGAGACCGGACTATACGGTAGTGTTACTGATTGGATTCGCAGGAGTGTGAGTAGGATTTCTTGTTAATCTTCTGATCGCTCAATACCCGGGTGGCCGTTAATTTTAGCAGACCGCTTGCGGCTTGTGGGTGACTGATATGATAACCACCTACTGCCGGCGTATTGACGAGTCTTTAGAGTCCTACACAGAGGTTTCCTGGCTCAAGCGAAATGAAGTAGGAGCACATATGTGATATGTGCGGGACCGAGATTAATATGATATGTGATACCGTATTCTATCCTCGCGATATGTGACATCGCTCGGTTATATGTGATATAGCCGGGTTATCGAATCAAGTGTTGATTCGATAAGTTGTTGCATTTTATATTAGTTGGTTGTATGTAATATAGACGGATTATTAAATCAAGTGTTGATTTAATGATTTAATGTATAATTATATATTTGATATATGAATTTACATTAACTAATATTGCTCACTTGACCATTTCTTTTTCACTTTTGTATACATGTGATATATGTGATATATACATTGTATCATGCAAGGTTATATATGCAACTTGGATGTGTAAGACTTATACCATAACCATGATAAGTTTAGTGTTTTAATCATCATAAGTAATTCAAAATGGTGAGAATTATTTCAAAGGCTAGAATCTTGGAGAAGATTGAAAACCATTGAATTAGTCCACCTTATTTGTTTTACTTAAGATATTTATAAACCCAACCACTTACCATATGCTATGGTCAAGTCTCTACAAGGGTTAAGTGTATGACACTAACTCACCTATGGTTGAAAATCTAACCTCATTCTATTCTCTTATTCATTCTCTTGATCATCTTCTTCTTCATCTCTTCAAGCTTTCTAGGGTTTCAAGAGATGTTGAATCCAAGTGAGAAAACCAAATCCAAAGTGAGTAAATTCCTACTTCATCATCCTCTACTAATTGCCATTTAGTTTAGGGTGTTTTCTTCACAAAGTTCATCACTTTTTGATGTGGTAGCTTGTTCTTGAGTTTCCTCGACGTAGATCATCTTCGACCTCGAAGACATCTAGCATGCTTGCTCACTACGCTCTGTGGAGTTCATCTTGAGTCCGGGAGATCGACGCTTGGAGCGAAGGGACGACTACACGAAGCTTTAGAAGTGAAGGATCGGGTCTAAAAAGGTTGTATTCTTGTTCACTTCTTATGTAATGTTTGATTGCAAAGTTTTTGTTACCCTAATTTTTCTAGTTCGGTTCCTTGGATGATTGCTTAGCTCCCCCTAAAAATTTTGTTGTGGCATGCTTGATGCTTGCAAACCCTAGGCTAGGTGCTGAGGAATCCCAACATGTCGGACCCTATGAGATTTTGGAGAGGGTGGGTGTTGTAGCTTATCGTTTAGCACTTTCACCGAGTTTTCCCGATGTACATCCGGTGTTCCATGTGTCTATGCTTCGCAAGTACTTTCACGATCCCTCTCACGAGATCCAGCATCAGACTTTACATCTTGAGCGTGAATTATCCTACACTGAGCAGCCGGTAGCTATTCTAAACCGGCAGGCAAAGAAACTGAGATCAAGGATACTTCCGTCTGTAAAGGTTCTTTGGCGAGGAGCAAATAGCGAGGAGATCACTTGGGAGGCCGAGGATGCAATGCGGAAGAAATTCCCACATCTTTTTGAAGGTACGTGTAGTTAAGTTTTAAATTCGGGGACCGAATTTTCTTAAGGGGGGAATATTGTAACATTTTGAAATATTTTAGATAATAAATTAATTTAGTTAATTAATTAAAAATGTTAATTTAAAATTTTATTGAAAAAAATGGGACATTTCATAAGTAGTGTGTGAAACTAATTAATTTGAATATTTAGTTTGTAACATTAGTGATTAAGAAGGGTTTTAGTGAAAAATTTACTTTCATTATGTAGTATGATATAGTGTGAGGGGTTTTATGAAAAGTTTAATTAATTTTGGAAATTTGAAATGTTGTGAGGGTTTATGTGTAAAAGGGCTAGGGTCATGGTTAAGCTTAAATTAAACCCTCAGAATATCATAACCTAGATAACACTTCATGCTTGCATGAACACTTCATGCTCATACATCTCCTACTTGCATGAAAATACTACCCTCTTTCATGCTTCCACCACCTACTTGCATGGATATACCACACTTTTTCTAGGTGACACATCCTCCTACAACTCATCACTCAATTACCCTTATCTCTTCATTTAGCTCAGTTCATATATCAAATTAGAAACAATTTGGAAAACACAAAAAAATAAAGAAAAGCTTAGATCACACCCAAGTATGAGAGATGATGAGAGAAGCTAAGTACTAGGAATCATTACCTCAACCTTCAAGCTAGGATCTTTTGAGCTTGTGCATCTTAGAAAGAGCTTTTTCAGTGTTCTTTCTGTTGGTATAATCTTTAACTCTGCAGATTTTAGTTTAATTCTGTTTTAGTTTATAAACATGATATCGGAAATATCGTATTTAGATAATTTAGGCTCTGCTTTGGAATCTGCTATAGTTTAGATGTTAATTAACAAAATCAAACAGTACCTTCATCTTATAATTTGGACCTAGAATAACCACTAGGGAGACGAACCCATTTCCTCGGATTTTGGTTGGCGACACTTACCAAAAATCCGAGCTCGCCGGGTCTTCAATGGAAATAGGTGTTGGTTTTTGTAGGGTAGCTCTCTGTGTTTATATTAGGATGTCTGGTATTGCTAGTTTATGTTATATTTTCAATATATAAAATCTGGAAGCAAATATCTGTTTTGGGGTTAAAACTTCTAAATACGATACGGATAGTTTATGTCGCGATTCTGCGTTTTCTGTTTTGAACAGCAAAGGGTTAAACCATATCAGATAAGTCTTAGAAAGTTCACAATAGTCACACATAGCTTGTGTAGTATGTAAATCTTGTATGTTCACGTTTTCGCCCTATCGGAGTTTATCCGTTTCTTATACGGAGTTAATTTTAATGTTAAATTCGAATACGGAAACTTCGGAGGCCGCAAGGAAAGGAAAGGGATTGATGATATCTGAATAGATTCGACGTCTTCTGGTGAGTATACTATACATCTACCGGGGGATTTTTTATGGATGGTGTAATACGCCCGTAAATTTAAGTTTAGTTATAATTTTTCTTTGTGTATAAAATCTGATTTTTAGCAACTTCATTGTATGCATTTACATGTATAAACCGTCTTGTTTAATAATTGCTAGAACACTGCACAAATTATCGACGAGTCATGTTGCACGCGCACATATCTACATGTTACACTAGACCTCGTCGATATTGACATATCGCATACACACTTAGTACTTATTATATCAATTATGATTCATTTCATACATTAAGCATCAAAAATGGTAGTTATCTTGTATCAATGCTATCATGAATAATTATCATGTTTCATATTCAAATATTAGTAATTATGGTATAAGATGCATTGGATTATTGCGGATTTCTGGTTTTGAGTTTTTATGCACTATTAAGTGTATTCAGAAATTATTCATGATTGATGTGACATGTCCACCATGAGATGTTGTTTTTATTATTTGGTTTTATTCCGAACCGAATGGGGTAGCTATACGGTTGCGGATTTTTACGTTATCCGGACTTAGTGGGGTAGCTATACAGTCGGATTCATGGTGGACCCGGTCGAGACCGAGGGACAGGAAAGCCGCATTATAGGCGGGGATCCCAACGAGGATACTCGATATCGGAGACAGTTGAAATACGGAGGATATCTAGGTGATACTGACCGGTGTTATTGATTGACAGGATCGTTCGGGGAACGATGCCTGAAGGAAGTAGAAGATTTGTGTCGATGTTGGACACGGAAGAAATGAACCTTATATGGAAATAATTGATGAGATTTTAGTTTTGATTTATATATTTAGTAGTACATGTTCTTGCTTCCACATATTATCATGCATTATATTCATCTTTGTTGATATTATCTCTAGTTCGTCATACTTATATTATCAGCCGATATATGTTAGTTTTATTCACTGAGTTGGCAACTCACCCCCGTTGTGCCAAAGTTCCTTGCAGGAGTCGCGTGGACGCGTAGCAGCAGTGCGGATCCACTTGTCAACTTTTATCGCTCTTTTTGCTACGTGGGTTACCTACATAGTAACCTCCTATTTTGGTATATGTATTTGGATCTAGTATTACTCCATCAGACCATATATATTTGACTTAGGACGAGCTATGTTTTATATGTTAATTTGACTGAGTGAGACCGTTTAGTTGGGTTAATTTATGCTTCCTTTACTTATGCATAAGATTCTTTACCTGGAATGTCGTATTATTATTGTGTATTGATTTCCGCCGTTTGGCGTTGTTTTGCTCCCAACTAGGAATGCAATTTATTTAAACAATTTATAACTGCTCTTATTTAATACTTAAAAAGGGAGGTGCGTCGAATTTTTAAATGCTAAAAAAATCAGTTGTTTAAAATTTCATTTCTTAAAAACCGTTCGACATGCTGCCTCATTTCTTTTACTTAAAAACTAAAATTTTCTTAATTCCGCAAATAGGCTGTTGATCTTGGTTTTCTGGCCTACTTGGATTGTGTCGTCATCTTTAGATGTCATACAATTTAAGTGCCGGTCACGGATAAAAATTTGGGTCGTGACACCTGGACCTGTTATGGATCGCTTGCTCGTTGATGGTGATTGGCTTCGCATAAAGGAGACTTGCATGATTGATCGCTTGATTGATTTCTCAATGGATTTCTTGATCATGGATCTCAAGATCGAAGATTCTTGATCTTAGATCTTAGATCCCCTTTTTGATCTTGGATTTAGGATGATGATTTGATGTTGTTCTTGATCTTTTTGCCTTTTGAATTGAATGAAAAACTGGATCAAAATTTTAGATTAAATTGGATCCTCAAATGATGTAGCCCTCGGTCCTTTTTATAGCCCCAAAACCAGTAACAGAAACCCCCAACAAACTAAGTTTGTTACGAAGAAGATTCCAGAAAACTCCCGCTTCCTAACTCCCTGAATCGACCGTTGATCCGCGGCGGCTCGGCCTGACTCGGCCGCGGTTCCGCGACGTCTTGGTGAGATCGTGGCTTCGAACTTCTGGAGTCTTCTCCTGTTGGTATTTGGGTATTTTTTTGATGTCTGGAACCTTCTTATCTCTTTTGAGTCTCTGCCAGTATTTGATTCTTCGACTTTCTTTACTTTATCGGCAGATTCTTGATTCCTGATATCTGACCTGAGCTAAACTTGCATAATATCATCAATGAAGAATGTTAGTTATATTTGAGATACAAAATATTATGCATAAAATATTAAACATAAAATTTCCTTCATAATGTTGATTATAATATATAAATACATGTTAAATGATATTTTGGAGATGAACTTCTAATATGTGTTATATTTATAACAAACATCTTTAGATGATTAAGAAAAGTGAGGAAATTATCATGTTAAAAGAGCACTATTTTCGACTGAACACTTGGCTCTGATACCATGAAAGTATGTCTTAGCACCTCTACTAGATTTATAGGAGCATCAAGTATGCAATTTTAAAAAATCTAGAGTGCTAATACTAACCTAGAATCGATCTAGAGAATTAGGGTTTTAGTATAAGCAAACAAGTTCTACACTAAGTGAAAAAGGAATACAGCCTTTGTAGACCGGTCCTTCACTTCAAAAGCTCCAAGTAGTAGTCCCTAGAACTCTTCTTAGACTCCACTTGGTGAAAGGAACAAGCTTGCTTCGTAGTTTTCGAGGCCGAAGATGATCCATCTTGAAGTCTCTCTCACTCAAGCTCACTCTTCACTAATCAAAGTATTAATGAAGCAAACAGCCTATATTAAAGGTCTAGGATAGTGTAGGTTGATGAAGTAGGATTTTTGCTCACTAATTTTTCTTCTTTTCTTTTCTCTTTTTCACCTCAAGAAAATTCAAGAGAGGAAGTGAAGAAGAAGATGGGAGATGAACTTGGAAGAGAGAGAATGAACCATAAAGTGAATGATAAGATGAGCATGGAAAATATCTATGAATAAAAAAAATGAGAGTGGTGAGTCATGGCTTCTCAAAGCTTTCACAAGCATCCAAGACAAAATGACTCATTTCTCATTTTTCACTAATTCATAAATTAATCCATTATTTACTCATCACTAATCCTCATGTGATTCTCATACATCCTAATTCTGTATATCATCAACCATGATACAATAATATATACACATCACTACTACAAATAGGGGTTTCCCCTACGGATTTATCCGTAGGAGAAAACCACTGCCCCTACGGATATATCCGTAGGGGAAATAAATTACCCTGTAGGTGCAAACACCGTAGGTGCAAGTCTTATCCTTGAACATGCCCCTACAGTCAAAAACTTGCCCCTACGAAGTAATGTGTAGGTCCAGTTGTCCTTACGGATTAGGTTGTAGGGACAAAAAATTTATTTAATTTATCGGTTTATAAAATAAATTAGGTATCCCTACGGACTTATCCGTAGGGCCAAATAGTTGCCCATACGGATACGTGCGTAGGTCCGGATGTGTAGGGACAAAATATCAGGTATCCTGATATTTTGTCCCTACGGATACCTGTGTAGGGGCATTTGTTTGCCGCTATGGATATATCCGTAGGTACAAGTATAACCCCTATTACTGAGATCATACCTGATATTTTGCCCCTACGGATAAAGCTGTAGGGGCCAAGAAAGTCCCTACAGATTAATCCGTAGGGGCAATGTTGCCCTACGGATTAATCCGTAGGTACATATTATCTGGGTTTTTTAAAAAAAGGGCTGCCTATTTTTTTCTCGCCCTGTGCACAATAATATATACATCATATATAAAATTAATCAACACGCAGAACATATATCGCAGTATTCATAATCACATCTCACGCATAATATACAAAAGAAATCAACAAGCAGAATATAATATCAATATAAACATGTAAACACCACCAATATCAATATCGTCCAAAATATAGTACAATTGTTGGAGATAATGCCCTCAAAGTCAATTATTGGATCGCATGTACGTGATTGCAATGATTGAGGGAGGACCTATACCAATATGACAGTCTTGCTCAAAATGATAGTATGCTATCTGGTTTGACTTTATCATCGAATATATGCTTTAGCTCACTATTGCATGATGTTAGAGCCCATAGGATTCTTGCATGACTACCAGCAGTATGATGGCGATCATATACGTGGGAGATGGGGTCTGTAAGCACATCCTTATAGTGTCCCTAGTCATAGGAGTTTCGAGACAGGGCATCGATACTCCAGAGTAGACTAGTGTATACAGTCGAGACCCCGACGAGGGGTGATGGCCGGTCTCACAAGCCATTGGTATCAGTAGGATCACTTAAGATGTATACAGGTGCTCATTGGGTTATGAGTACACCGGACAGGACTCTCCGGGAACCTGCTAGTTGGTATTATACATATCGTCAGATAGAAGTTCCCTGGTGACATGTGTACAGGTTAGTTCATCGACCTGAGGTTGTCATTTGTCTCGTGTGAGTTCCCACTGTGCTTTGATTTCTACCCTACCACGGCTCAAAGGAGTCGTGCAAACAGGTCCTTTTTGGGTACAGCCCCGAGCCATATGGAGGCAAGTGAGCGGATCGGCAGGGGATTCGTCTCTCCCGGAATTGGGGGAGAGATCGCGCTGTGTCTAGGAGAGCCATTACACAAAGCCCTCGGCCGAGGCAGGAGATTTACTGGTAGGTACTCCAGTAGTATCTCAGGGTGTTCTGGGCTACTCTCTGACACGACTTATACCGCTATTAAGGGGTCTGACGTTACCAGCCCCTAGGCCGATATGCGATACTCATAGACGAACGGACCGAACTGTATGTATATTGTCACTGTTAGGCTCAGTAGGGTTTATGGATGAGTTCGCTCGTCAGCTTCCCTTCCAATCAATACATAGGCAACCGTTACGTACAGCCAGTACCTCTGACGTGCTAGTGGTTATACCCAGTGCCAGTGTGTTGATGAGTCATTAGAGTCCCCCACAGACACTTTCCCAAGTTCGGGCGAAACGTTGTAGAGGCCGTATGGTTTTATGGCAGGGTTCATAAAATGCACGTGCGTTTATACACGTGTGATATTTCTTGCAGATAATACTGGTAGGCTTTGGATTGAGCCGGATCCAAGTATTATACTGTGTAGATATAATATCTTTGTCTCAGTTGCATTTGTATTCGGTCGTAATACAAATGCTGGTATATTTATACTGTTACGGGGTTATCCTGAAATTCGTTTCAGGATCGCTTTTGGAAGTTGTCAGTTTCCAGTTTTCTATCAGCCGTATTAAACATTCGGTTTAATACGGATTTATCTTTTCTTGAGATGAGTGTGGAAGCTTCTAGATGATGACTAGGATGGTGAGGTGTTAAGTGACTCATTAGTGCATTTAATGATTCATTTAATGCAAGGGTGACTAGGTTAATGACTAGGTTTATGTTCATTGGTTTGCTTTTAATGTGTTCATACAAGGTGTTATGATAAGCTTCATTGTTGTGGTCACCCCCCTTGCTCCTACACTCACCCCCTCCTCTATATATGGCCGCCCCCCCTCTCTTGATAGAATCATGATTGTTAATTTGGAAAAGATTATAGTTTTGGATTCATGGAAATTAGGTAGCCTCATTTCTCATTTCACCCGATCCAAAAGGCAACTTCATTAACCGTTCGTCCATAGCTTTGGACGTAATGAGACAAAGTGTTCTACTCATTCTCTACATCATCTTGGTCGTCTCTTCTAGCAAACTTGACGATCGAGTTGCCTCGGTTCAGAGGCGGGAGCCCGTTAAAAGATCCGTCGACGTGGTGCCACCTGGACGAGAAGACTGGAGATTCAGGAGATCGGAGCAGCCGCAACAAAGCGTGGGATGATGGTTGAAGACCGAAGGACTCGGATCGTTCGGTATAACTCTTCTACCCACTTTGTAGTTTGTTAGTTTAGCTTTAATGGCAGATCCGGGTTATAGTACGCGATAGCGCCAGTTGTAAAATTTTTTTGTTCCGCATTTGGCGTCTGTTAGACGGCCGGGGCGCTACCGTGGACTTACAACAATATGTATCATATAAATAAATATATGTTCAAAATATAAGAATCAAAAAGCTACCCTAGCTCGGTCCAGCTCCACCGCTGATAAACGCCATAATCTGGTGCGCCTGCTCCTCGGATATACCCTGAGTCAATAAATCATGCAATGCGGAGTGTGCGGGAGTCTGAGCGGGCTGTGGATCTGTAGGAGTGGTTTGCGCAACCGCTGCCGAGGTAGTGGCTTGCGGAGCCGCAGCTGCGGGAGTCTAAGCGGGCAGTGGAGATATAGGAGCTGTCTGTGGAATCGCAGCTGATGTAGTGGCTTGCGGAGCCGTAGCCGAAGGAGATGCATATGGAGGCTCGGCCGATGTAGCCTGTCGCGTCTGGACCTACGTGTGTAATAAACGAGTAAGAACTGTGTATTATTCGAATTCGTATCATTATCAAGTTATTTCGAAACCCCAATCTATGTGTACTTAGGGACTTAGGCCTCGTTTGGATATCTAGTTTGGAAAACCGTAGTTTATTTTAATTAAATATGTATGTATGATTAATCAAAGCTAAGTCTACAACCAAATAAGCTCAGGCTACGTAATAATATTGGATATGTTGCTATCTATAATATGACATAATATTTTACTATTAAGTAGTATGCATACCAACATCTCCTTCAACTTCTGAACGGTGGTCTTCAAGCTCTCCAGTTCTTGCTGGAAACGTCGCTCACTGGAGACGGAGGAAGTAACCGCCAGAGTGGAGTCCAACCTCATATGGGCCCTGCTAGGGCCCAGTCCCCGGCCTCTCTCCCAACCTCCGTGGTGCCCTCTGTGTGCGGCGTCCAGGACTGGGGTCAGCAGCATTGGATCATTTTGTCCGGTAAAATTGATCCCCGATGCCTCGGCCTGCTCAACCACCAGCTCCTACACCCACATTAACCAGTAAAATATAAGTATATCATTTAAATTTGAACCTTTCAAAACTAAAATTTCAAATAGGGGTTGAATAAATATTAACACTTACGCAATACTCCTGGGTAGCGGCGTCGGGGTATCGAAGCTCGCCCGTGGCAGGATCTGTCGAGGTGCCGTGGACGGCAAGATATGCAGACAGCACGCTCGGTGTACCACCTTGCACCAGGGTCTGAGCTCTCTGCAACATTAGAAAATAACTCTTAATATTACATTATATCACAAAGGCCGGTCTATTGTAATTTACCGATAACTCCATGGCAGCCACCTGTATAAGTGGGGCGACCCCTCTTCCCCGACTTCCTATTCTCTTTATTTTGATCGGCATGTTTGTGCACAACACATTCATATTTAGTTTTCTAATTAAGAAACACAAAAAAATAAATTATATACTAAACAATGAATCACATTTAAAATACATACCTGTTTGTGATGAGAGTCGAAATATTCGCACAATAGAGGCCATGTATCTATGTCGACTCTTGCAAAGGCCGGAGTAGATAGAAGGGCCGCTCTCTCTGCCTCGGGGGTCGCCATCCACAGGGAATAGCAGTCGGTATTCAGCTCATTCCTGTTGTATCGGACCTTCATCTTCATGTTCTTCATCAGGCCATTGTACAAAGCATGAAGATCGAGCACCCTCCCAGGGTGATCAGGGTCGGGTACAGGCTGCAAATCGTAATCCAACTGAAAATACAAAAAAACATTATTATTAGATTGCAAGTGTTAATAATAAATATATTGGATAAATCAAATGAAAATATATATTAATACCCGAGCCTGATCCCAGAAGAGGGCGAATGAGCGCCGGTGCTGGTCGCCCCACTCAACGTGAAGTGGATAGTTCTTCACGAGTCGGCTCTCATCCCCCATATACCGACCGAACCTCTCGGCATGATCGCCGGTATAGCGATAATCAGGGGTAAAAAAGAGGGGGAATGCTGCCTCTCCCCTAGCTCTGTCGGATCTCAGCCCGTGGGACTGATTCGGGCCTCGAGTCCCCCTCTCGTGATGGGGAGGCCCTGCGTCTGCAAGAAATATCAAGACAATCAATATTAAGACAAAGTTGTATTAAGAAATCAAGGTTTAATGAAAATTGAAGTGTGATATATACCTCCGGTGACTAAAGCACGAGCCTGGGCCCGGGCAGCAGCACGAGCGGGACGATAGTTCCTCCGGAGAGGAACAGCCGGTGACCCTGATGCGGACGCATCCCCTCCAACTAGAAAATAAAAATTGACGCTAAATTTCCATGAAGTTCATATTTATTCTTTAGAGGATATGTAAAATGAATAAATATTTTATAATTATTCATACTAACCTACAGACTGAGCGGAAGGTACGGAAGTGGCGGGAGTGGCCCCTGCGTCAGATGTGGACGCACCACCTATAATTAGACAATTAAAAATATATTATATAAGTAATTGCAAAAAGAATGTGTAAATTAATAATATAACATTCTAAATCAATATGCATGCACTATATGATATATAAACATACCTGGAGGTGCGGGAGTGGCCTCTGTCCCTGATGTGGACGCATCACCAACAGCTAGATAATCAAACATTGACAATATAAGTAATTTTGACATGAACAAGCATGTATATCTATAATATTACATTCAAAATGAATATGCGTGCAATATACCTGGAGGTGTGGCAAAGTCCATACGGAAGGAGGCATCCGAAGGGGTCTCCGATCGGGGTGCAAGACCGGCCCTCTGAAGCTCCCTACGCAGCTCTCCGGGCGGCAGAACCGCTCTGCCTCTGCCTCTGCCGGTGACGTGGCTGGAGCTCCTGCCGCCCCTCGTTTCTCCCGTCATCGTCATCAAATCTAGATAAACGGTTCGTGGACGCATTAGACAATCATTACAAGTATTGACTATATATGTATAGATCGTAAAATGTGAAGTAATAATATAACATTACTGATAACCTTTTTCGTTTCGTGGGTGAATTAGACATATCTACTTGGATTTCATCATCGATATCATTTCTAACCCACGTAACTTCATGATCAGCCGAAGATAACCCGTCTTTCGAAACAGACAGTCGGAGCACTCTAAGTCTTCTCTCTTCTTCATCCTCATCGCTGTCCTCGAATTCTGGGACATCGTAGACATCCCTGGGTTTCCAACGACATACGACACTCCATCCCAGATGCTTCAAACACTGTGAGTAGTATACTTGGAACGCTTGGTTCGGAAAGATAAACGGATCTTCCTGACCGTAAAATCGAAGTGTGTTCACACTGGTCAATCCATATTCATCTTTCCAAGTCCCAAGATTGCTTCTCCACTTATCCGTATCGGTTCGCGTATCGTACCAAGTACACTGGAATATATAAAAGGGTTCTGATCGTCCGGGATAGTGGATGCCGAGTATACAATTTAAGTATCCATAATAAATCACACCGTCCGATCCTACCGTCGCAATCCCACTATTCTGCGTGGTTCTAGATGTTTCTATGTCCTTAACTTCGAATTTGTATCCACGGACACTGAATCCTTTATAATATGCAACCTCCATACTAAGAAATTGAGCTAAACATCTTGAATCACTCTCAAATGATGCAGACAAGTTCGGATCGTGGATCTAACAAAACAAATTTTACGGCAAATACATAACGATATAAGTTTAGATTAAAACTGATAGCAATAACATGTTATTCGAATAACTTACATGATCTGCAACCCAATCGCAAAAATTATCCTGATGATATTTTTCCAATCGTTCATCATTCCAATCAGGATGCCCCTCACGTACCTCGTTAAAATGAATTTTGTTTTCGACAATAAATTATGACATTAATATTATATCATTTCATACACACACAAACACAAATATAACAATTAATCCAAAAAAACTTACTCTCTAATTTGTTCAAGACATGTGCAATTAAGCAAGATAAACCGTTATATCTTGTTGATAAACATAGTGTCTACCCTTTTATAATCGGCTTTACCATATGGCCCGTCTTGAATTCTTCGAGGCCGGTTAAGTCTCGTCTCAATGTTCTCGTCTAGATAGCGGGAACAAAATGTGGTTGCTTCATCAAGAAGATAACCTTGCATGATAGAACCCTCTGGTCGATTTCTATTTCGTATATACTTTTTAAGAGTGTAGAGGTACCTAAAGAAAATATGTTGAATAAATAAATACGGGCATACAGGACAACAATAATTTTAAAAATTGCGCGAAACAAAAAATTCCACGTACCTCTCGACAGGATACATCCATCGATATTGTACCGGTCCGGCTAACTTAGCCTCAGTTGCAAGATGAACCGTCAGGTGTATTATGATATCGAAGAATGACGGTGGGAAAATACGCTCAAACTTGCAAAGTATCAACGCAATAGAATTTTCTAGTTTATCCAGCGTTACAACATCCAGTGTTTTAGCACACAACTCTCTGAAAAAACAACATAGGTCGTTGAATACTAGACCAACCGATTCGGGGAGAGAAGTCCTGAAGGCTAATGGAAGAAGGTGCTCCACGATAACATGGTGATCATGACTTTTCAGCCCATCGATCTTGCCTTTCACAATTTTTATCTTCTTGCTGAATGATCCTCAGAAACCTGTGAGAACTTTCAAATCATGCAACACCTGCAGGAATCTTTTCTTCTCCGGTTGTGACATATGATAAGCGGCATTGAGAAGTACAAACTTGCCTGGTTTACTCGCTACCGGTTTAGGGTGCAATTCACTTCTTATTTCCCACTCCTGTAGATCCATCCGAGCATTCAGGTTGTCTTTCGATTTTCCGTCTTTACAAAAAAGCAAGTTGAGTATGTGCTCTGATACTCCCTTCTCTATATGCATGACGTCCAAACAATGACGCACTAAATTTGTTGACCAGTACGGAAGCTCGAAGAAAATGCTTAACTTGTTCCAAAATGGTGGTTTGACATGTTTTGTCGGATCCATCTCGAAGGTCACATTATTGTAACCATCCCACTGAGCAGTCACGTCCTCTCCGGACAATGGGGCTGGAGGTCCAAGAAGCTCCTGATGACCATCAAAGTGAACAGCGTCTAACTTGTAGGGGTGGTCTAGAGGCAGGAAACGTCTATAGCCGCAATAACAAACCTTCCTGCTAAAATTCAAGAATTTCGATGTTGTGTGTTGATGGCAATGAGGACATGCTTTGTGACCATGTACGGACCAACCTGATAGCATTCCATATGCAGGAAAGTCATTAATTGTCCACATTAAAGCCGCACGCAGTATGAAGGTTGTATTTGTGTTTGCATCGTAAGTCTCTACACCATCAATGAACAAAGATTTTAACTCCTCGATCAGAGGTCAGAGATAGACGTCGATATTGTTTCCCGGTGAGTTTGGTCCGTCGATAAGAAGAGACATCATAAAGTATGATTGGTCTATAGCCAACCAAGGCGACAGATTATAAATTATCATTACAACGGGCCATGTGCTGTGACTTCCGGCTATATAGTTGAATAGGCAGAAACCATCACTAGCCAGTCCGAGCCTGACATTGCGAGGATCGCTACTGAATATTGCGTGCCTCCTATCGAAATCCTTCCATGCCGGTGAATCTCTTGGATGGCTCATTTTTCCATTTTCACTTGGAGGAGCACGGTGATGCCAAATCATTGCCTCTGCTGTTTTCTTGCACCTGAATAGCCTCTGCAGCCCTGTGTTATGGGAAAGTATCGTGCTATCTTGACAGGTATATCAGGCTTCTTATCAGAATCTTTCGGCTTATACCTGGCCTCTCCGCATGTTGGACACTCTTTCAAATCTGAATTCTCTTTACGGTACAACACGCAATTTTTAGGACATGCTTGAATCTTCTCACACTTCAGACCCAAATCAGACATCATATTCTGGGCTCCGTACCAGCTGTCGGGCACGTTATTTTCCGGGGGCATAGAATCTTTCAAGAATGAAAGAAGCATTGTGAATGACTTGTTGCTCCATCCATTTAGGCACTTAATCTGGAAATGTTGGACGAACCATGAGAGGGTGGAATACATTGCATTCTCATAAATTGGTTTTCTAACATCATTCATGAAATTTTCATATTTATCCGCACGCGGTCCTTGACCGGAAGGAATGTCATCTTCGGTACGAATAGATTCACCTAGGGCAGCCTCTACCATATCCTCCATTTCTTCTGATGGAAAGAAATTACCGTCTTCTTCTTCTGCCGCATTACCGTCTTCTCCTTCTTCTCCTGACGCATTATCGTGTTCTCCTTCTTCTTCTGCCGCATTACTACGTTCTTCTCCTTCCCTGTGATATTTCCAAGTTGTATAAAGTCTAGTAAAACCATATTTTATGATATAAAGCTCTGCCAATTCTACCTTCTGCCAGTACTTATTCCCACATCTATCGCACGGGCAGAAAATCTTCTCTATCACGATCTTATTATGTGCGCATGCAAATTCAATAAAAGCAGCAACTCCTGCGACAAACTTAGGTTGCATACGTTGTTGCCAATCGATATACATCCAGGCTTTAACTTTGACGTACTCATGGGCCATGTTAGACTGTATAATATATAAATTGTAGATTTTGATGACTATATTGAGAAATCTAAGAATGGGATGGTTACTGACAAAGGAGAAAATCCGTGTATATACTTTGTGTGTGCGTTTGTCGTTGAAAAGAATAAATTATCGATAATCAAAGTTAGATTTGAGGATACTCATGTATCACAGACTACGCACTTGGCATTGCTTTGTTTTTCTCTCCTTTCCTATCAGCGAGAGGAGGCGAATAGAGGTCAGACATGTAAAGTCTGACAGGGCAGTTAGTTTATGCATAAGTGAAAGGAGGGGTTCAATATCGGGAACTAGAGTCCAACTCCCAAATGTCGTCTCGACGGTTGTTAGTACCGAGCTATACCGTCTGATATTTAACAACCTTCGTATAGTTCTATGTCACGATGAACATCGAACGTATGTTAACCGATAGACAGGGACTAAGTGGCGCTTTGAGTTTCATATATGAGTATCGCTGAGAATATGAAAGTTTCATATTATCATCGAGTATCATATATTGGTTTTAACTTGAACATCTTGAATCACTCTCTAATGATGCGTTTGTTGTGTATTCTTATTGTATGTGTGTGTTTCGGCTGTCAGGGGTAAGGCTTCTATCCCATTAAGAATGTATAGAGTGAACACCCATTCGCTTGTGCTTTCAACCGTTTCGAGTAAATTTCGGCAGCACCTCCCCGCTGTTCTCCGAGTACTCTGTAATAGAATAGATAATCATTTCAAAGCTGTGAAACAACGTTGAAATGAACATCTAATCTATCTTTGTACACAGAGAACCAACGGAAAGGTACCGATGAAATATCTCGAAACGGATGAAAACACAAGTGAATGAAGGTGTTTGCTTTATACATTCCTAACTTGTCCACACGGGACAAATCTATCGGTTATCATACGATTGAATATTCTCATCAAATAGACTATACGATGGTTGTTAGTATCGAGCTATACCGTCCGATATTTAACAACCTTCGTATAGTTCTATGTCACGACGAACATCGAACGTATGTTAACCGATAGACGGGGACTAAATGGCGCTTTGAGTTTCATATACGAGTATCGATGAGAATATGAAAGTTTCATATTATCATCGAGTATCATATATTGGTTTTAACTTGAACATCTTGAATCAGCGAACACCCATTCGCTTGTGCTTTCAACCGTTTCGAGTAAATTTCGGCAGCACCTCCCCGCTGTTCTCCGAGTACACTGTAATAGAATAGATAATCATTTCAAAGCTGTGAAACAACGTTGAAATGAACATCTAATCTATCTTTGTACCCGGAGAACCAGCGAAAATGTACCGACGAAATATCTCGAAACGGATGAAAACACAAGTGAATGAAGGTGTTTGCTTTATACATTCCTAACTTGTCCACACGGGACACATCTATCGGTTATCATACGATTGAATCTTCTCGTCACATAGACTATATGACAGTTGTTAGTATCGAGCTATACCGTCTGATATTTAACAACCTTCGTATAGTTCTATGTCACGATGAACATCGAACGTATGTTAACCGATAGACGGGGACTAAGTGGCGTTTTGAGTTTCATATATGAGTATCGATGAGAATATGAAAGTTTCATATTATTGTTAGTGTATATGCCCTAGAGGCCATTACTGTATCATACTAGTTTGTATATTACTTAATGGAAGCTTGGGATATTCACAGTTGTATATACAATCTTGCTCAAAATTAGTATGCTACTTGGTTTGTTTCTACTTCAATGTGTACATGTGTTTATTTTAGTATATCACCTATACACATTAGTGGAACCCTTAGGATCTTTGCTTGATTACCAGCGTTGTGATGGCAGTCACACTAGTGGGGGCTGGGTAATCTATAAGCACATCCTTATGCAGGTCCCTAGTCGCAGGACTATCGAGACAGGGCATCGATACTCCGGAGTAGACTAGTGCATGCGCTTCTCATCCCAGAGTGGGAGATGGTCTGTCCCACAGCCATCAGTACGTCGTACTGGAGATAGTATGCGGGTGCTCGTTAGGTTACGAGTACACTGGACAGGACTCGTCGGGAACTGACCGGTTGGTATTATACCTATCGTCAGTAATCAGTTCCCAGGTGACATGAGTACAGCTTAGTCCGCTGACTTGACACTGTCACTTCGCCTCAAGCGTGTTCCCACTGTACTTTGATTACTACCCTACCACGGCTCAAAGGAGTCATGCAAACAGGTAGTAGTTGGGTGCAGTCCCGAAGCACTTGGAGGCAGTGACGGTTAGACAGGATTCTTCTCTCCCGGTATTGGGGGTTGACATCGCGCTGTGTCTAGGAGATCCATTACACGAGTAGTCCCTGGCCAGGGCAATCGAGATATACTGGTAGGCTTCCAGTGTTATCTCAGGGTGTTTTGGGCTTCACTCCGACACGACTTGTACTGCTAATAGGGGACTGACGTTTACAGCCCCCCTAGGCCCGCCATGCGATGTATCAGACGAACAGACCGGACTGTACGGAGACTGTCACATTCAGGCTCAGTAGGAGTTCAGATGGGTTTCACCTCGTCAGTCTTCTTGTCGGCATCTACCTGGGGACCGTTACGCACAGCTAGTGCCGCTTGCGGTCTGTGGTTAAACCCACTTCTAGCGTAGTGTCGAGTCTTTAGAGTCCCACACCGAAAGCTATTCGCCTTTAGGCAAAAGAGTAGAGGTCGCATGGTTTTGCGACAGGTCGCATGGTTTTGCGACAGGGTTCGGTCACATCCGTGCACTTATGCACGTACAGTGTCCGGACAGTTAACACTAGCGGGCTTTGGTTTAAGCCAGATCCTAGTGTACGTTTTGGGATTGGTTTTATCCAGTATGTATTCATGTTCCTCGGAACGCGGATGCGGGTGTGTATGCACAGTTGACAGAGAGACAGAGGAAGAGGATTCTCATTAGGGTTGTTGACCGTTGACTGTTGACTATTGACTTTTTGCTCAACCCTAATGAGAATATGATATGTTATTAACAATAATATTGATTAAGTATTATAGTGACATGGTTGTTGAGGGGTTGACTTTGTTGACTTGCTGACTTTGTTGACCGGTTGACTAGGTTGGACTAGTTGACCATCATGATGACAATGGCTATCATTTCATGGCAAAGACTTTTGCTTGCTTGTTCTCTTGTGCAAAATGAGTGCATGAAATGATATGGCTATTGTAGCTTAAACCATCACTAATACTTGATTGCTATTATTGGTTATGATGGTTTTGGATTATGAGAGCCAAGAGAGAAAAGTCTTGCTCATTCTTTCAATTCCTTTCTCTCTCTTGGCTTGAGCTCTCATCTTCTTCCTCTTGCTCTCCCTCTCTTTAGTCTATGGTTCACTTGTCTCATGTGTTGAGAACCAAGAACCATAGTGAAAAATCCCAACACACTCTCCTCTACTCACTCTAGTTCACAAGGTTTAGCAAACCGAGTGAACTAGTTTCTTCAAAGCTCGAAGAAGAAGCCAAAGGTAGAAGCTTTCGGGTGGATCGATCTTCGGCGCAAGGAGACGACGGAGTGAAGCCAATCCGTACACCATCGAGAGTCAAAGACGAAGGAGTTCAAGAAAGAAAGGTATAACCCCCTAACCGAGTAGTTAACAACTCCTAGTTAGGTTGTTAGGTAGATAGTTTAACAAAGATCCGGTTTTGAGTCCATGTTACCGCCTCTACAAAATTGTTTTTCACCAAATTCCGCACGCCCGAAAGTACCGGGAGAGCTAGCATGGACTTACAGTGGTATCAGAGCCTAGTTAAACTCTATCTAACATGTTAGCAAAGTAACTAGAAGATCGATCAAAGAAAAAGTCACGAAACGAACCCGATATGTCAAGTTTTTGCCGATTTTTTTTCTGTTCAAAAATTGATAAATTTCATCTTAAAAATCGGCTCAGGCTTTTTATTAAATAACCACAAAATTTGGTCCCACGAACCGATCAAAGCACCGCGGAAATGCGGCGGGAGCACGCTCCCGCCGCGGTTCCGCGGCCGAGTTGACTCGGCCGAGGTCCAAATTTAGTGCAGTGTATTTCTGGGGTTGTTTTGGGATTTTTGGAATATGTCTTTTCAGCCCAGATTTTCCAGAACGAAAATTTTGTGTTTGGGGCCTAAAAATCCGTATTTTTTGATCGAACTTCTAAAGACTTAAGCTGACGGGTTTTTATCTGTGATGTGATATTTGTATTGAACGTCTGCTAATCGCTATATGTCGATTAGTGGGAGTTATACAAATCTGTGATCTGTAATGTTATTGGTTTGTGTATATGAATTCATTGGATTGTCGCGGGTGAATAGCCGGGAGTTGTGAGACGAGAGTTTTCTTTTCTTTCAATTCATGTAAATTTGTAAATTGATGTAATAATTATTTGTATGGCCGCACAACCGGGTCGGGGTTGTAGCCTTCATTGTATAATTTCTTTTTACTGTTTTTGCTCCTAGGATAGACCCATGGAGGGGGTGCACAAACTACCGGGTATCCCGAAGTGCCGAGTGGCCTACTCACGGAGTTGAGGGAGGTTGCTTCGCTTCGGGTACTTGGCGGGTAGTTTGCCGCACCCGTAGGGGTCTTGGGTGGGGTATTGGCTATTCACCGCGACCGTGTAATCTGCTTTTCGTTACAGGCTCGTACGAATTGCGGATTCCTAGTATATCCAATGTATTCATCTGTGATCTGAAATGGCTATCATTGCAATATATCTATATATGATATTATTTAGGCGTTGCTTATGTTTTACAGCCGCGCTAGCCCAGCCCCCGCTCTGTCGTTAGTTAAGTAACCTAACGGGTAATGACGGGGCCCCGTGACGAATGCGAATGGAATAAGCGTACGTCATATTTTGGTTGTTTTCTGCAATGGTAGGATTAAATGATGGGACGCATTAAAAGAACTAATGCAAGAATAACACGCATTAAAAGAACTAATGCAAGAAAAATAAACCAAGTAAAAGTCGTTGGAAAACTTTCGAAAAACCACTCGGTTCTTTTCGAAACCAACTTTTAAATGCGGAGCTTGAGCCACTCTTTTTAAAAGCTATCTCGTTCCATCGATCATATCAAGTTCACTACGTTCACGGTTTTGCCAAAACCATCCGTAGCCCTCCATCATTTCAGTTAAATATTCGGTAGTATTCAAGCTATGTATTTTGACCTCACGCCAAGGCATAGTGATTGGTAGCTGCCGGATATTTATCCGTTGCATAGATAGAATGCGTTGGTTTAAGACAGTCGTACTGCCATTTTGGCCTACGTCAAGGGTAGGTACGGGTGGGTTCAAATTAACCTGGATAATGATGGGAAGAACTTGACATGTGACTTATGACATTTTGACCTCACGCCAAGGTCATAAGAGCATGGGGCAAAAATCTACATCGGGAGTTTCAAAAGAACTGAAACTTGCTAGCACTGCATACCATTTGGAGTGTGATGATTCTGGTAGGATTCCTTCAGTTTTGTCACGCGATGATATTTGGATCCCGATCCTACTGTGAGTATATGCTACTCCTCGGGAAATTTCTCACTTAACAATCAATGCTATAAACCAAGTAGGTGTCTAGAAAGGTGTTAGCGGGGCTACGCCCCCAGGGAAAAGAGGTTCTTAAATTAAGGAACTTCGCGAAAGCGTTGGAAAACCTCCCTCGAAGTACCGACACTAGCCTGGCTGAACGGTTAAGCAAGAATTGTACGGTGAGATTGATCCTGACTAATTCTTCTTTTCTGGTTTGAGGAGGGATTCGAGAAACAGTGGGAGCCATCCTGCTTAGATAAACTAAAAACCACTCTAAACTTGCAAGAGCGTCATGCTGAGTGTTTCTTCTCTCTCCTAATTGCAGCGACCAATCGACATGACTGGACTTAAGTTACTTCTAGATAAAAACATACTGACAGAGCCAAACTACAAAGATTGGCTCAGGAATGTCAAAATGGCAATCACTTACGACAAGCTGGGGTATTTTCTTACCACCAAAGCTCCCCCCGTCCCAGGTCCCACCTCCAGCGTCGCGGCTAAAGGAAATCCGTAAGACTTGGGAGATTGATTGCGCGAAGGCCAGGTGCCTCGTGCTTGCCTCTATGGACAACGAACATCAGAGGAGGCACGAGAATATGGACCTCGAATCCATATTTCTCCATACAAAAGAACTGTATGGAGAGCAATCTCGTATCGCAAGATACGAAGTGTCGAAGAAGTTATTTTCGGCAAGATTGGCCGTCGGATCATCGGTAGCGGAACACGTGCTTAAGATGATTGGCTATATAGAAGAGCTCGCGGACCTTGGGACCACGTTGGAGAATGAGCTCTATACGGACTTGATTCTCCAGTCCCTTCCTTCCACTTACGCCCAGTTTATCCTGAACTTCAACTTACAAGAAAAGGAAGTTGAACTTTCAGAACTCCTCAACATGCTGAGGAGCGCAGAGGGCACCCTACAGAAAGGTAGGGAAACATCCACTTTGTTTGTAGGAGGATCTTCCTCTTCTAGGTCCAAGGCGAAAGCCAAGGGAAAGAAGAAGAAAGCCCCCGCCAAACCAAGGGGCGGTGTTAGTAAAGTGGATACGAAGGGAAAGGCAAAGGCAACAAAGAAAGCGGGGCAGCTTGTGGATAAAGAAGAATGCTTCTATTGTCACAAGAAGGGACACTGGAAGAATGATTGCAGGGCTTGGAAAGCCAGAACGCAGGAACTGAAGCAAGTTGCGGCTTCAGCTTCAGGTGTGTATGTTATTGAAAACTGTCTTTCAATAAACTCTACTTCCAGGGTATTGGATACCGGATCAGAATCTCATATCTGTAATTCTTTGCAGGCACTGAGAAAGCGTAGGGTTTTGAAGGCAGGTGATATGACCCTTAGAGTTGCAAACGGAGCTGGCATGGATGCTGAGTCCGTGGGGGGCTATCACCTGGGCTTGTCAGATGGACATGTTTTGGTTTTGCGTAATTGCTATTTTGTACCCAATGCAACTTGTAATATCATTTCTGCATCTTTATTATCTAAAGAAGGTTATGAATTTGCATTTGTAAGTAATGTTGTGAACATTCACCTTAATCAAGTTCTGATTGGGTCAGGTACATTAAGCAATGGTATATACGTATTAAACCAACCACATATTTTCAATGTCCAGAATACACACAAAAGAAAGTCTCCGGAAATAAATCAGACTTTCTTATGGCATTTTAGACTGGGTCACATCAATGAGAGAAGGTTGACGAAGTTACATACAGAAGGATATTTGAATCCGTTCGAATATCAATCGTATGCCACATGTCAATCCTGTCTCAAAGGAAAGATGACAAAGACCCCGTTCACTGGACACGGAGTAAGAGCGAGCGAGCTCTTGGGACTCGTACACAGCGACGTGTGCGGTCCAATGTATACACATGCGCGAAGCGGTTATTCTTACTTCATTACTTTTACGGATGACTTTTCAAGGTACGGTTATGTCTTCTTAATGAAACATAAATCCGAAGCTTTTGGAAAATTCCAGGAATATAAGAATGAAGTAGAAAAACAAACCGGCAAAAGTATCAAGATTCTAAGATCGGATCGAGGTGGTGAATACTTGAGTGCCGAGTTCCTGGACTATTTAAAAGAGAACGGAATTCTCTCTCAGCTTACTCCTCCATACACTCCGCAACATAACGGTTTATCGGAGAGACAGAACCGAACCCTATTGGATATGGTACGGTCCATGATGAGTAACACTGAGTTACCGCGATCATTCTGGGGGTATGCGCTAGAATCAGCTGCATACCTTTTGAACCGAGTTCCAACTAAGACTGTGCCTACCACACCATATGAGATATGGAGTGGGAAGAAACCCTATCTTCAATATCCGAAGATCTGGGGATGTCCGGCTTTTGTCAAAAAGCAGCATGTGGACAAACTCGAGGCACGCTCAGTAGTGTGCAAGTTTGTGGGATACCCAAAGAACTCCAGGGGGTATCTCTTCTATTACGCAAAGGAACAAAAGATCATTGTTTCTCGTAATGCCCATTTTCTGGAACACCAGTTCTTAGAAAAGGAAACAAGTGGGAGCGAAATAGAACTGGAAGAAATTACAGAACCAAAGACTATTACTGAAAGCTTAGTAGAACCAGAGGGTTCAAAAGAACAGCACATTCCTACGCCGCTCCGCAGGAGTAGTAGGCAGTCTCATCCGCCCGAGAGATACTGCGGTTTTCTCATAGACGAGGATAGAGAGGATTGCATCATAGATTATGATGAGCCTACTAGCTTCCAGCAGGCCGTTCAGAGCGTCGACTCGGTAAAATGGCTGGATCCAATGCAGACCGAAATGGAGTCCATGTACACCAACAAAGTATGGATGTTGGACATTGCTCTGGACGGGGTAAAACCCGTAGGATGCAAGTGGATCTTCAAAAGGAAGATTGGTGTAGATGAACAGGTTGAGACCTATAAAGCTAGACTGGTTGCAAAGGGTTTTCGTCAAAGACCTGGTTTGGATTATGACGATACCTTTTCTCCAGTAGCTATGCTGAAATCCATTCGGATCCTTCTTGCCATTGCTGCCTTCCACGATTATGAGATTTGGCAGATGGACGTAAAGACCGCTTTTCTAAATGGAAATTTAGAGGAGTTTGTTTATATGGACCAGCCAGAGGGTTTCATTCAGAGTGGGAGCAGCGGAAAGGTGTGCAAGCTGCTTAAGTCCATTTACGGACTAAAGCAGGCATCGCGGAGTTGGAACATCTGTTTTGATGAGACGGTCAAGGAATTTGGCTTTATCCAAAATCCAGATGAACCATGCATCTATAGTAGATTTGTAGCGAGAACTGTAGTATTCCTCGTTTTATATGTGGATGACATTCTCTTAATAGGAAATGACATTCCTATGCTACAATCTGTCAAGGGGTTCTTGTCACACAGGTTCTCCATGAAAGACCTGGGTGATGCCTCATACATCCTGGGGATCCGGATCCATCGTGATAGATCCAAGAGGATATTAGGACTTTCACAGTCCAGGTACATCGACACCATACTGAAAAGATTCAGTATGGAAGATTCCAAGCGCGGTAATCTACCGGCTTATCACGGGATCACCCTCTCCAAAGAGATGTCTCCCAAGACAGATTTGGAAAGGGATCGCATGTCTATTATACCCTACGCTTCTGCGGTAGGCTCTATAATGTATGAGATGTTGTGTACCAGACCGGATGTAGCTTATGCACTGAGTGTAGTAAGCCGGTATCAGTCAAACCCTGGGGAGAAACACTGGATAGCGGTAAAGAACATTCTCAAGTACCTGAGAAGGACTAAGGAGATGTTCTTGGTGTATGGCGGAAAAGACCTCCAGATCGAGGCCTTTGCTGACTCCAGCTTCCAGAGTGACAAGGATGATTCCAAGTCCATGTCGGGTTTTTTCTTTACCCTCAATAGAGGGGCGGTGTGTTGGAAGAGTTCCAAACAGGAAACCGTTGCAGACTCGACGATGGAAGCGGAATACATCGCTGCATCTGATGCCGCAAAAGAAGCTGTCTGGATAAGGAAGTTCTTGAAAGAACTTCATGTGGTTCCGTCCATTGTTGATCCAATACCTCTGTATTGCGACAACAACGGGGCTATAGCTTTAGCGAAGGAACCCAGGTCCCATCAGAGATCCAGAAACATCTTGAGGCGGTATCACCTGATCAGGGAGATCGTGGATCGCCAGGAGATCGAGGTTCGGGGGGTCGCTTCAGAAGATAACACTGCAGATCCATTCACCAAGGCCTTGCCCCAGACTCAGTTCGAGCGGATGATAGGTCTTCGATACGCCAGTACATGGCCTTAGTGCAAGTGGGAGATTGTTAGTGTATATGCCCTAGAGGCCATTACTGTATCATACTAGTTTGTATATTACTTAATGGAAGCTTGGGATATTCACAGTTGTATATACAATCTTGCTCAAAATAGTAGTATGCTACTTGGTTTGTTTCTACTTCAATGTGTACATGTGTTTATTTTAGTATATCACCTATACACATTAGTGGAACCCTTAGGATCTTTGCTTGATTACCAGCGTTGTGATGGCAGTCACACTAGTGGGGGATGGGTAATCTATAAGCACATCCTTATGCAGGTCCCTAGTCGCAGGACTATCGAGACAGGGCATCGATACTCCGGAGTAGACTAGCGCATGCGCTTCTCATCCCAGAGTGGGAGATGGTCTGTCCCACAGCCATCAGTACGTCGTACTGGAGATAGTATGCGGGTGCTCGTTAGGTTACGAGTACACTGGGCAGGACTCGTCGGGAACTGACCGGTTGGTATTATACCTATCGTCAGTTATCAGTTCCCAGGTGACATGAGTACAGCTTAGTCCGCTGACTTGACACTGTCACTTCGCCTCGAGTGTGTTCCCACTGTACTTTGATTACTACCCTACCACGGCTCAAAGGAGTCGTACAAACAGGTAGTAGTTGGGTGCAGTCCCGAAGCACTTGGAGGCAGCGACGGTTAGACAGGATTCGTCTCTCCCGGTATTGTGGGTTGACATCACGCTGTGTCTAGGAGAGCCATTACACGAGTAGTCCCTGGCCAGGGCAATCGAGATATACTGGTAGGCTTCCAGTGTTATCTCAGGGTGTTTTGGGCTTCACTCCGACATGACTTGTACCGCTATTAGGGGACTGACGTTTACCGCCCCCCTAAGCCCGCCATGTGATGTATCAGACGAACAGACCGGACTGTACGGAGACTGTCACATTCAGGCTCAGTAGGAGTTCAGATGGGTTTCACCTCGTCAGTCTTCTTGTCGGCATCTACCTGAGGACCGTTACGCACAGCTAGTGCCGCTTGCGGTCTGTGGTTAAACCCACTGCCAGCGTAGTGTCGAGTCTTTAGAGTCCCACACAGAAAGCTGTTTGCCTTTATGCAAAAGAGTAGTGGTCGCATGGTTTTGCGACAGGTCGCATGGTTTTGCGACAGGGTTCGGTCACATCCGTGCACTTATGCACGTATAATGTCCGGACAGTTAACACTAGCAGTCTTTGGTTTAAGCCAGATCCTAGTGTACGTTTTGGGATTGGTTTTATCCAGTATGTATTCGTGTTCCTCGGAATGCGGATGCGGGTGTGTATGCACAGTTGACGGAGAGACAGAGGCAGAGGATTCTCATTAGGGTTGTTGACCGTTGACTGTTGACTATTAACTTTTTGCTCAACCCTAATGAGAATATGATGTGTGATTAACAATAATATTGATTAAGTATTATAGTGACATGGTTGTTGAGGGGTTGACTTTGTTGACTTGTTGACTTTGTTGATCGGTTGACTAGGTTGGACTAGTTGACCATCATGATGACAATGGCTATCATTTCATGGCAAAGACTTTTGCTTGCTTGTTCTCTTGTGCAAAATGAGTGCATGAAATGATATGGCTATTGTAGCTTAAACCATCATTAATACTTGATTGCTATTATTGGTTATGATGGTTTTGGATTATGAGAGCCAAGAGAGAAAAGTCTTGCTCATTCTTTCAATTCCTTTCTCTCTCTTGGCTTGAGCTCTCATCTTCTTCCTCTCTTTAGTCTATGGTTCACTTGTCTCATATGTTGAGAACCAAGAACCATAGTGAAAAATCCCAACACACTCTCCTCTACTCACTCTAGTTCATAAGGTTTAGCAAACCGAGTGAACTAGTTTCTTCAAAGCTCGAAGAAGAAGCCAAAGGTAAAAGCTTTCGGGTGGATCGATCTTCGGCGCAAGAAGACGACGGAGTGAAGCCAATCCGTACACCATCGAGAGTCAAAGACGAAGGAGTTCAAGAAAGAAAGGTATAACCCCCTAACCGAGTAGTTAACAACTCCTAGTTAGGTTGTTAGGTAGATAGTTTAACAAAGATCCGGTTTTGAGTCCATGTTACCGCCTCTACAAAATTGTTTTTCACCAAATTCCGCACGCCCGAAAGTACCGGGAGAGGTAGCATGGACTTACAATTATCATCGAGTATCATATTTTGGTTTTAACTTGAACATCTTGAATCACTCTCTAATGATGCTTTTGTTGTGTATTCTTGTTGTATGTATGTGTTTCGGCTGTCGGGGATAAGGCTTCTATCCCATTAAGAATGTATAGAGCGAACACCCATTCGCTTGTGCTTTCAACCGTTTCGAGTAAAATTCGGCAGCACCTCCCCGCTGTTCTCCGAGTACACCGTAATAGAATATATAATCATTTCAAAGCTGTGAAACAACGTTGAAATGAACATCTAATCTATCTTTGTACACGGAGAACCAGCGGAAAGGTACCGACGAAATATCTCGAAACGGATGAAAACACAAGTGAATGAAGGTGTTTGCTTTATACATTCCTAACTTGTCCACACGGGACAAATCTATCGGTTATCATACGATTGAATCTTCTTGTCACATAGACTATACGACGGTTGTTAGTATCGAGCTATACCGTCCGATATTTAACAACGTTCATATAGTTCTATGTCACGACGAATATCGAATGTATGTTTACCGATAGACGGGGACTAAGTGGCGCTTTGAGTTTCATATATGAGTATCGATGAGAATATGAAAGTTTCATATTATCATCGAATATCATATATTGGTTTTAACTTGAACATCTTGAATCACTCTCTAATGATGCGTTTGTTGTGTATTCTTGTTGTATGTGTGTGTTTCGGCTGTCGGGGGTAAGGCTTCTATCGGTTATCATACGATTGAATCTTCTCGTCACATAGACTATACGACGGTTGTTAGTATTGAGCTATACCGTCTGATATTTAACAACCTTCATTTAGTTCTAAACCGACGACGGTAAATAGTGAAGCATGAATCAACGGGTATAAAGCACTAACATGAATGTATAAAATAACATAAACAGGTAGCAGTAATGGGCATGGATCTTGACAGTACTCTAGGTTAATATGCAAGTCACTAAACTAACAGTATTTATCTCATTTGAAATCGATTGGTGTAATATATCCTCATATTTAGACTCCTGGACCCCACAGGCTTATGTGAGAGGCCAACCTAATATTTTTTCAAGGACCCTCTAACCCAATTTTTTTTCCTTTTATGAAACCAAAACCTACCCAAACAAGATCAGGCAGATTTATACAGATGAAAACACCCCTAATTTATTGGACGGGTTAGGGTTGAGTCTAACCTGACTTCACCATATTTAGCTGTTAGAATGTATTTGAATACGGATAATTCGAGCTAACTCCGTATCCGTATTTGATTTGCATCATATACAAATAGTGATTTTCATTTTTGTCGACCATCCATATCCGTATACAAAAATTATAACACCTATTCTGCTCCATATCTGATACCAAAAGTGGTAATTTTTGGCTTTATCGAGTTAAATTTTCCTAAAAATCACAACCCAACCCTAACCCTAGCCCCAGCCCTAACCCCAGCTGAACCCCAACCCCAACCTTAACCCTAACCCTAACCTTAGCCCTAGCCCTAACCCCAGCTGAACCCCAACCCCAACATTAACCCTAACCCTAACCCGAGCCCCAGCCCCAGCCCCAGCCCCAGCCGAACCCCAACCCGAACCATAACCCCAACCCCAACCCCAACCGCAACCCAAGCCCCAGCCCCAACCGCAACCCCAGCCCCAGCCCCAACCGTAACCCAAACCCTAACCCTAACGCTAACCCCAACCGATGCCTAACCCTAACCCTCATCGGTACCCAAACCTTGAACATTAGCCCTAAAATCATCAAAATTATGTTTAATTGAAGATTTACTAACCTGTAGGCGGTGGAGGAGACGACGGAGACGCTCGATCGGTGGTCGACAACGCGCGCAATCGGCGACGAGGAAGAACGAGGGCGGTGGCGATGACGAAATAGAGGGCGGTGGCGATGACGAAATGGAGGGCGGTGGCGACGACGAGAACATCGACGCGGCGGGAACGAGAGATTTGGGGATTTTGGGAGTTAACGCGCGCGCGAGAGAGAGATGATCAACGTAGGGCATTTCTGTGCCTTTTTAATTAAATTCCCATTTAGATGCCCCTACGGATTAGTCCGTAGGTCCTTGGTTTGCGGCTCCGTATGGGCAAACAACAAATTACGATTTAATATTTTTAAATTAAAACGTCTGGAACCGTAGGGGAAAACGTCGGGCCCTACGGATTAGTCCGCAAGGCCAAAATAAATCTGCCCCTACGGATTTCATTATTCGTAGGGGACTATTGTAGTAGTGTATATTTATATGTATCACATATATATTAATATGTATAATGAGAAGAAAAGGTTTGGTGAGCTAATATTAGTTAATATATATACATATATTAAATTATTAAATCAACATTTGATTCAATAATCCGACCATATCATATATAACCGACTAATATCATTTATATGTATATCATATTATTAAATCAACGCTTGATTCAATAACCCGGTTATATCTCATATTGTTGGCTATAGTGCCCTCAAGGCAATTATTGTAATCGCAGGCAGGTGATTATGATGATTGAGGGAGGACCTATACAAATAGAACAGTCTTACTCTAAATGATAGTATGCTATCTGGTTTGTTTTTATCATCATGTACATGCATTATGTGGTATTTCAGATCACTATTACATGTTGATAGAGCCCATAAGATTCTTGCTTGACCACCTGCATTATGATGGCGATCAGATACGTGGGAGCTGGGTGGTCTACAAGCACATCCTTAAATGTCCCTAGTCGAGGGAGTATCGAGACTGGGCATCGATACTCCGGAGTAGACTAGTGTATACTTATCGAGACCCCGACGAGGGGCGTTGGCCGGTCTCATAAGCCATTGGTGTCAGTTAGTCACCTAAGATAGTATACAGGTGCCCATTGGGTTTTGAGTATACTGGACGGACTCGCCGGGAACATGCTAGTTGGTATTATACCTATTGTCAAATAGCAGTTCCCAGGTGACATGTGTACAGGTTAGTCTGTTGACCTAAGATCATCATTTGTCTCGTGTGAGTTCCCACTGTGCTTTGATTACTACCATACCACGGCTCAAAGGAGTCGTGCAAACAAGTTTTAGTTGGGTACAGTCCCGAGCCACATGGTGGCAATGAGCGGATCGTCAGGGATTCATCTCTCCCGGTATTGGGGATTGATATCGCGCAGTGCATGGGTGACCATCACCAGAAATCCGTGGCCAAAGTAGACGAGAATTACTGATTTGGATCAGTGGTTTCTCAGTTGGTGATGGGCTTCATACCGACATGATATATCGCGTTATTAGGGGTCTGACTTTATCCACCACCCTAGACTCGATATGCGATACTCTTAGACGAACAGACCGGACTGTACGAATATTGTCATAGACAGGCTCAGTAGGGGTTCGGATGAGTTTTCTCATCGGCCTTCCTTTTACTCTACCTGGGTAGCCATTACGTACAGCTAGTGCCACTGATGTGCTTGTGGTTAAACCCACTGTCAGCGTATTGACGAGTTTTTAGAGTCCCATACAGAGGGTTTCCCTGCTTCGGGCAAAACGATGTAGAGGTCGTATGGTTTTACGGCAGGGTTCGATCATATACGTGCACTTATGCACGTATCATGATTCAGACGGATAATACTCGTGGATTTTGGTTTAAGCCGGATTCTAGTATTATATTGTTGGATTGTATTTGTATTTTGTCAGAATATGGATACGGGTATGTATATACGGAGAGGGTATTCTTGTAATTTATTACAAGGGTGCTTCTAGAAGAAGACACCTCATTTGTTAATAACCATTTTGGATTAAATGGTTAATGAGGTGGAGGGATGAGGTGTTCATTATGCATTTATTGAAGCATGGATACTTGGTGACTCATGGTTTACTATTCTTATATGCTTAATTCATTTTTGGTGGTGAATTATTGTATGCTTCAAGCTTCACAAGACTTAGCCATTCTTCATATGAAATGTTTAACATTACACTCTCATTTCCTCATACTTGCTTCTTCTACCTCCACCCTATAAGTCTTATGTGTTGAGAAACCTAGGGTGTTATGAGACATATTAATCCATCATTAGACTCTACATCCTCAAGGATATCTAGTTTGGCGAACTAGATACCCTAGTTACCTTAGTATTGAGGTTGGAGCTCGAACTACAAATCCTCAGGTGGATCATCTTCGATGGAGGGAGACCGGAGGCCAAACTCGATCCATGACGCCTCAAGGAGATGATAAAGATGGTAGAAGACCGAAGGACATGGATCATTCAGTATAACACTTCTATGATATAGTTTAAGATCATGGTGGTTTGCTAGTTTAGGGTTTATGGTTCGGTCCGGCGGGTTTCGTTAGCGCCAAGTTTTTAAACGTTGTTTTTGTTCCGCACCGGCCAAGGTGGATGGGCAGAGCGCTGGCGTAACCCAACACATATAACCAACAATATTCAATATTCAATATTAAATCAACACTTGATTCAATAATCCGGTCATATCATATATAACCGACCAATATTAAATATATATATATATACATATAATATATCATTGAATCAACACTTGATTCAATAATCCGGTTATATCACATATAACCTAACCGATATCAAATATCGCGAGATTAGAATACGGTATCAAATACTCGTATTTAATCAAGCTCCCGCACATATCACCATATGTGCCCTACTTCGTTTGGCTTGAGCTAGGAAACCTCTGTGTGGGACTCTAAAGACTCGTCAATATGCCAGCAGTAGGTATAGATCATATTAGATACTCATAAGCCATCAGCGGTACTAGCTGGACGTAACGGCTACTCAGGTATTGAATGAATAGAAGATCAACAAGCAAGCTTGTCCAAACTCTCGTGAAGCCTATAAGCAACACTTACCGTACAGTCCGGTCTCTTTGTCTGATATGTCGCATATCGAGTCTGATGGTGGAATCCTCAGACCACAGTAACTTGATAAGTCATGCCGATGTGTGGCCTATAACCTTTCGAGAAACCACTGATAACACTTATCAGTAAATATCATCAGCCCTGGCCAGGGACTTGCTGTTATAGCCAATCGAGCATAGCGCAACATCAACTCCCTATACCGGAAGAAACGAAACCTCTCCTATCGCTTATTGCCTCCATGTGACTCGGGACTATACCCAAAATCCACCTATTTGTACAACTCCTTTGATCCGTGGTAGGGAGGAAATCAAAGCATAATGGGAACCAAACAATATTCTATGATGATCTCGGGTCTACAGACTAACCTGTACAAGTGGCACCAGAGAACTGCTATCTGACAATAGGTATGGTACCATCTAGGAGTTTTCGGAGAGTCCTATTCGGTGTACTCATTCTCTAATGAGCACCTGTGTACAATCTTTGATGTCAAACACCAATGGTCGTGGGATCAACCATCTCCCCATATAGGGTCAAGAAACCTACACACTAGTCTACTCTGGAATATCGATGCCCTGTCTCGATACTCCCTCGACTAGTAACTATTAAAGGATGTGCTTGTGGACTACACAAGCCTCGCTAGTATGATCAGCAACATAGTCCTGGTAGTCAAGCCTACATCCTAAGGGCTTTATCAACATGTATCAGAGAGATAATATAATAAAACAAGTGTACATGTTAAGAAAAAGAGCAACCAGATAGCATACTATCATGTAGAGTAAGAAAGTCCTCTTTATATATGTCCAAGAATCCACTATAATATACAATAATGGCCTCTAGGGCATACATATTCCTAACAAATTCATGTAGGTGTCTTTTAAGTGACATCTCGTGCCACGATATACGTTCCGTACCAATCTATCCCTTTATCCCCGCGTATGGTATTGTATAGATTAAGATTATAGATCTTGGCAGAATCCATGGATATAAAATGTCAGGTTCATGTTCAGGATATAATCATGTGTTCAGGTTGTCATGTCGAGTTCATGTCACGTTATAACCATGGATCGGTCGGGTCGAGTCAAGTATAAAAGTTTGAGTTTAATATTTGAATTCGAGTATTCAGGTTCATGATCAAGTATTCAAGTTCGTGTTTGATTTTGGATTCTGGTTTGAGTTTGGACTCAGATTGAATCAGACACTTGTGAACGGATTTAACTCTTGACTTTCTTAGGTTCGGGAGTAATCGGCAACTGCTGCACATAGACGGTAGGATTTGTGTATTTTTTCCAAGAAAATTGCCATTAATAACTCTGTTAAGTTGTCTAACCTAAATAGGCAAGCACTCATTTTCTCCGGCTCCCTACGGCTTATGAGAATTGATCCCGCTTAAACCTATATTAAACTAGAGTTCTTAAAATATTTTTTGCATATCTCGAAGGGGTTTTATGAAAAATTCTTTTAATATTAAAAAAAATAAAACTCGAGGGTGATTTATAACCTTTAGTGTTTTCATGAGCATGTATTTTTATTATTGGGTATTTTAATGATAAAAACTTAGTTTTTAAAAGTTTATGGTATTTTATTGGAAACTACCCGTTTTTGGTAACTTGATGATATTTTATTAAAACTTTAATCTTTCATTTTAGAAAATATAGTTTCATAATATATTGAAAATACGGATTTATAATTTTTATATAATTTTACAAAATTAGTTTTATTTAGAAAAGTTGCATTTCTTAAAAACCGTATTTTATTTTCTTTCGAGATCGAATACTTGGTGAAGAGTTCTGCATCTCTCTCTACTATCCCAAGGATGTGTGATAATCCGCACCATCCATTAGCGGGTCCCCTAATGAGAGTTGTAGAGGCGTATTTGCCAAGGATTACAAAATACAGCTTTCAAACGAAACCCGTTTTTGAAAAGATATGGTATTTTATTATAAAAATTATTCTTTGAACCAACTATATATATATGTAGACATCGTGCTATGAAACCAAAGTGTGCATGTGGGGTAGGTCGTTACCCCATCAAGTTTTCCTAAAGGTATTGTTTAAACAATTATCGAAAAGAGGTTTATACTAAAGTTCAAGGTATTTTAATGAAAAAGTTCGTTTATGTTTGTTTCATATGAGAATTTTGGTTAAAATTGAAGCTAAACGTTTGTAATTAAAGTTAAAAGTAATGTGGTAAACTTAGTTTGACCAAGGTATAAAGGAAAAGGGAGTTTCAAGTTAAAAAAGAAAAGTATCGGGAGTAACTCCACTTCACCGATATTTTTTTAGAAGATAAATTGAGATGAAAAAAAGAGAAGATGAGGGGGACTTACGGTTTGGTAATATCGAGAAAAGGGTAAGAAAGAAGAGAGGAGGCTTCGTGGCGTCGCGGGAGCTCTATAAATGGTTTCGATCTTCGATGGAAGAAGCTTTGTTGCTAACACCACTTGACTCCACTTGCACATAGAAACTTTTTAGGTGGTTTTGCTAGAAATTTTCAGAATAGAAAGGAGCTAGGGCATGGGGTGGTATTTATAGTGGAGAATTAGGATTTCAGAATTAAAATTTTGGATTAAAAAGCATTATAGTGGTTTTAAATGGTGAATTGAAAGGTTTATGATTGATTGCAGGGAAATCAAACAGTGCAAGAGAGTTAAGGGGAGTCGAAGAGGTGTGTGTGTGTGCAAAGCACGGAGCAAATTAGGGCAAGATCTATCATCGGCGCCAGCCAAACGAGGAAAATAGGCGGTCGGATCTCGAGCTCTTGCCTCGAGATTCGTGTCACGTAGGTATTTGGGTGTGTAAACCTCATTGCGCCTATTTGATTTTTTTGAAACATTTTATTTCCCCGTGTATTGCATGTGCAACTCTTGCGCTTCCAAAAATTTAAAAAGAAAAATCTTTAAAAATAACTGGGTCTGATAGGATTTGAACACATAGGCTATGTCATAGCAGTGTAGAGACTTTACCGGTGAGCTACAAGTTGCTTCTTGCTTTTATTTAACAAAAATAACTTTTAACTCTTACACAGGCTGTACTGTACAATAACAAGAAGATTATGTACAGTGATTTCAGAGTCGTTTCAACCATACAACACCCTCAAAACCACCTCCAAACCTCATATAACCTTCACAAATATTATTCTTTAGCTTATTACAAGTATCATGGTGTGATCACGTAGGAGTTTTGAACACTTTGGGCCATCTAAGAATTTTCTTGATGTGCTCCCTTGAGGTAAAGCACTCACCTTTGTTCAATTGTTTAGTTTCCTAACCTCAACCATTAGTTTAAAGTTAAAGAGTTAAAGTTTTCTGATCTTGGAAAATTCTAGGATGAGGATTAGTGGATGAAACTTGTAGTAGAGGTTAGTGGGGGTGTAGTGAGTGTCTTTTGTCCTAGTAGTGATGGTAGCCTTGTTTAAAAATAAGCTTTGAAGTTCCAAACACGAACTTAGAATTTTCCGATATCGATTTTTGATGATATGTGAAGATCAATTAGAATCTGGGATGAATTGGGGACTCTGAAAATTTAATTACAGATACAGTGGGATGTGTAGGCAAATAGGAAGCCACCCTAGAAGCCCGAGCTTTCATCTCCCATCCTTGGCCGCCAAAATATCCAATCTGGCCGCAAATTGCGGCCTGGTCTTGGAGTTAGGATTTGGGTTTTGTTTTGTAGTGCACACATATGATAATTAGACCTACCCTATATGCAAAATGTACTAATTTCACCTTAATAAAAATCTGGGAGTGTTTTACTAAGTTTCTCATTTGGTTTTGCAACTTTGGAAAACTTGGGTTATGGTATTTGATTTTTGACTCGGTCGTTTGATATTTGTACGTCAACACCGGGGATTGTTTGGTTGCTCTTGCATGCGTGGACAATAAGTTCTAACCTATGTGCACTTCGCGTGCCGTATCGGTTTTTGGATTTGATTTTGATTTCGATACGATGTGCATTGATTTGTTGGTATATTTGCATGGACTTCCGGGACGACGAAGGAGAGCTAGGCATTCATCGATTTCGGTTAGAATGAGGATAGTAGGTGATTAGATGTATATCTATGGGGGAAGTCGGGTGGATGGCGTATAACAACCCCGCAACCGTGGTACTAGAATATTAGGTATATAGTTAGATATATATAAATACTAGATATGTTTATCTATCCAATAGGGATCTAGCATACTAAGTAACCGTATGTATACTCGTGTCACGACCCAAAATTGGCACGTGACGGCCCTAATACTACGCAACGTCTACAGGCGTAACTCAGTAAAAGAAAGCCAAAACCCAGAAATCTAAACCATTAAAAGACAAGAAAAGATAAGAAACATTGTTTAATCTTTTGAAAATCTCAAGTATAAATTCTTTAAGTCCAATTTACTTTCTTGAAAATTTCGGCAGCACCTCCTTTGTAAAATCAAACCCCAAAAATGGGTACAACATAAATATAAAGTAAAGCATCCCTAACGGGAGAAAATCCACGTCAAAAGGCGGAAAACAACCACCACAACAAATATATGACGCCGTAGCGAAGAAATAAAAGACGATATAAGTAAAACTGCATAAAAAGACATCCAAGTCACCAAAATATACAATATCGTCCTCAAAAAGTCTCTAAGACAACAAGAAAATAGTAGATGGAGAGTACAAGGATACAACGAATATACAATAAAAAAACGAATAACCACAAAACCCACCTAAGCAAACTGCACACTGTGAGCTGATGCGGTATCCGCAGCAAAAGATGATAAGATAGATGAATAGCCTGCCTCGACTACTCTGGGAAAACAACCTGCAAAACCCTGTGGCACAACGGGGGTGAGTTGCCAACTTGTGAATAGTAAATAACATATGCAGGTAATCGCAAGTATGCGCGTACAGAGCGAATCTAACATATCTAAGCTAAAAGCAGTAAAAGGTCATATGAATGCGATAATCATGAAAGGTACACTAGCAGGTACAACTAATACATGAAGCGATAATATGACAATCTGTATACAACAATCATGTAAGGTACTAAATCAGGTACTACTAATACATGAAGTAATGATATGACAATGTATATATGCAACAGTCATGAAAGGTACTCTAACAGGTACAACTAACACATGAAGAAATGCATATAAATAAAGGTATGTAAATGCAACAGTCATGAAAGGTACTCTATCAGATACAACTAATACATGAAGCAATGCATAAACAATAAATGTGGAGTATGGAATGAAATGTGTCATTTCCACGGAATCCTGACATTGTGGTAGGATCAAAGCCATCAAGACAATCCAAATCCCAATTTCCCCAAATCAGCCCCCAAATTGGCTCTCATATCATATAAGTATCACAAATCCTTAATGTACAATATCGAATAAATCTCCTATATATCCTGTATCCAATATCAAAAGAATCACCTATATCCCAAATCCAATATCAATAAATCTCTAACATCCTAAATATATTTGCATGAATAAATATGATGATGTATATAAATTGATATCAATACACATATATTAGCGTCCCATTCCACTAATATTAGCGTAAAGGCATATATAATAGCGTCCCATTCCACTGTTATATATAATTAGGAGTAAAAAGAAATATCATGAAACTAATGTGTCAAGCATCGACACAGAAATGCTGATCTATCAGGTGCTGTCACCAAGATTGGCCCCCTGATAGGTACGTATCATACGCTATCCCGAAACCTCGAGTGCCTAGCTCTGAACCCTCGCCTCTCGACGTATCTATACGCACATGACTCCCGTCGGTATCCCCATGATAACCGCCGAGTCATTGGTAATGTCACCGGATGGTTTGGTTCCCCCACTAACTCATCGTCTACTCCACGATTCTTGCCCCGGGGTACCTCCCGGGCCCCATCAGCTACCCGCAGACAATTCCTCCCGCTCCTCGAATCGGGTATATAATCAGAACCGACAGATCTCATGGTGGATGCTGTAATATCATATCATCAAGGGAAACCTGGTTTTTCAAATAATACATAATTTCATGAACTACCACGGTCCCCAAATCCAGAAAACATCATGAAAAATCCATATCTTAATGCGAAAATCCATGAATATAATATATGCAACAGAAAACTGTAATGTAAGCATAAAAAGAAAAAGTGGTTATTTAACTGCAACAAGTTAAATATAAATATATGTGTTTCCTAATTTCTCCAATTCTAAATAACATCAAGTAAAGATAAATATGTAGCTATAACCAGATATGTGTGTAAACATGAAGGTATAGCAAGGTATATGTATCTACCTATCAGTAATGATGTAATATACCCTCCGGGTATAAGTGAAGTATGTATGCAAGGTATACATGTAGCTATGTCATTATGTGTGTATGTACCTATCACTAATGGTATAATACCCTATAGGTATACAGGTAACTGGAATGTAAGCATGTCAAGGCATATGTGTAAGCATGTGGGTATACAGGTATGATATATGTCATATGCGTAAAGAAATATGAATCAACGTCTCAATATCCCTAACCAAACAATATCATATCTATAAGTGGGTTGTGCGTGACATGGCAATTATTGACGGTGTGTGTGGCATACAATCAGTGCTCGTGCAACATGAGCCGTCAATAATAGTGCAGTGTCCTAATGATACTAGTCCAAGCACAACAATAACTAAGCAGTAGGGTGAATGCGCAATTCTAAATATGAAATAGAATATGCGACAAGTCAAGTCATTTCTAGCCCAGACGCATAACGCCATGCGGACGATTCCCCTGTAGATGTTAAATCTACTCACCAACGCTCCTGGCTAAGTGAAGCCTACCACCTGTTTTCCTTTTGTCGTAGCGTCCGAAGTCCCCGCTTGCGAACCTAAAATTTGACAAACATATCACATAAGCTAAATATCCTACATCGACGAAAAGACAACGAAACGAAATGAAAACGGCCAAAAAAATATACTGCGCACTTAGCGCATCTAACGCGCACGACATCGGTCAAAAACCCTAACTAGGGTCGCTAAACTACGAAACACCAAGTCTAGACTCCGATCAACCCGATCGCACAACACAACACAATAAAATACGAGGAATATAAGAGATATAACCTCGCAACGACTAATCGAACCCACGTCGGAAAAACCCCGAAACCTAGTAAACAACCTACCGCAATATTTCGCACTAGTTTCAACCTAACGCATATCTAGCGATTACAAACACCTTAAAATAGCTTAACTAAGCTATCTAAACCATTTCTATATTTTTAACACTTGCAAAATGAGTTTTAGTAAAAACCTAGTAAGCAAAAATCCTTAATTAAACAAAATATTCATTAACAATAATTAGCATTTTCTACTAGGTTAAGTTTTTCCTAATCACAAATTAACACTTCAATTAAATATTAAACACTTAAATTAAGCTTTAACCTTAACTTGAATTTCTTAAAAAAAATATGATTAATGAATTAAACATGAAATTAAAAGCTTAAATTAACATCTAATTAAGCTAGTATAAAGATTTAAACTTAACAATTAAGAATTAGGGTTATGATTTTATACCTCCAAATGATTCAAAAACTTGCAACAAGAAAACCAAGATTAGCCTCCAAAATCAAGACTTCATGAAGAACAAAGCATGGTTTAGAGTTAAGGAAATGAAGGAAAATGATTATATTTGAATTTTTGTGATTTTATTTGGATTTTTGATGAGTTTTTGATCTTGGAAAATGAAGAAATGAGCTTGGAAAAGTTTGTGGAAGAAATGGGGGAAGAGAGGTCGTCCAAGGTGAGGGGGGTGTTTGTGTAAGAAAAATGGGGAAGTTTCTAGCAAAAGAAATCAATTAATGCACATTTAATGCAAAATGCCACCTTTTATTCATTTTCTTTTCTTTTAAAATTTAAATCCTTTGACCAAAAAAATCTAGATATTTAAAAAGAAGGTTCTAAATAATTGTAGTGATGATTTTCAAGAATTTTCATTTAGAAGAAATTTCCCGATTTACGTGCATATTTTACCGGCTAAAATAATATTTTATTTGGGAAAAATTCTATCTGAACCAAAACCTCCCATATACCCCCAAAGTTCGCGCACTAGCTTTATTTTAGCAAAACTAGGTGCCGACAAGTTTCTACGTACGTTTGATCGAAATCGGGTTAAAACGGGAAAATACCGACAATTTTGCCCTAAAACGGAAAAATTCGCAAAACGATATATGAAACGTTACAATCTTCCCCCTTAAAGAAATTCGGTCCCTGAATTAAAATTCATCTACGCGTACCTTCAAGGAGATGAGTACAAAAAACCCAAATCTCGTTCGCAGCTTGCCAAGTGATCACCTCACTATACAGCTACGCCAAAGATCCCTCACAGACGGCAAGGCCCTTGACCGAAGTTCCTTCACCTGCCGATTCACTATAACTAGTGGGTGCTGGTGAACGAAATATCGCGTCCAAGCTAATTAGTCTGAGGCTGAATCATGTGAAAAAGGTCATGAAGGTAATTGCGAAGTAACGACACAAAGAATACGGGGTGAATACTCTGAAATCTGGGCGGGAGTGCCAAATCAAAGGCAACGGAACTAACTCGCTTTAAGGATCTTAAAAGAACCTACAATTCTGGGATAGGCTTCCCAAAACTCAACATGTCATTCATCGGAAAAATACATAGGAATACATGAGCTCCCACTGCGAACTCAATTCTGCGACCACTACGGTCGGCATAAGACCTCTGTCTGCACTAGGCTGCTCTCATCCTGACCTGAACCAACTGGATAATCTCTGAAGTTTCTAGACTAGCTAGGGTCCAAAAATCCTACTCTCGCAGAGTCAGTAAAACAGACTGGCGATCGACACAACCAACCATACAAGGCCAGAAAGGTTGCCAATTGGAAAGTCTCCTGACAACAGCTATCGAAGGAGAACCCTAACAATGGCAAGTCACGATCCCAACTGTCGACAACAATTAGTACGTATGCACAAGCATATCCTCCAGAGTCGTTATAGCCCGCACTCACAAAACCATCATCCTGAGGATGGAAAAACGGAGCTAAAGCTAAACCAGTACCCAAGGTTTCCTGAAGTTCCTGCCCAAGACGGCAAGCGAACAGGGTGCCCTATTTGGATACGACCCATGAAGGAACTCTGTGCAACGCACAACTTAACAAAGGACAACTGAGCAAACTGAGCATAACCGGACAACAAACACCGAATGTAGTCACACCCTGTCTAGACCGGGGTAGACACCACAACGAAATTCGTGGAGATCTGCTCCCACTCCCACTTCGAAACGGTTAAAGGTTGCAACTCTCCATCCGGTCTCAGATGTTCAACCTTAACACACAACAAGACAGACACCTCGAAACGAAATCCGAAACTTCACTCTTCATCCCTGCCCACCCGTAACTATCTCACAAGTCACGCTACAAATTGGTAGAACTTGAATGAATACCGAAAGCTGACTGATGTGCCTGCTCTAGGATTTCGCGTCTCTGCCCATCAGCAACAGGTACACACAAACGCGTCCCTAAATGTAGCACATCTGGTCATAAATTAAGGACTCTGAATCTTTACCCAACCGAGTATGCTCAAGAATCTCTGACGAACGAGCATCGGTAGGCTGTGCCTCGCGAAAGCGATTAAGGAAAAGTGGTTGGGCGCGGACATGAGCAAGCTATCCCCTTAGTAGAGGCGAACATAAGCTATACTCAACGATCGCACAAGAACTGTAAATCTGCAGAAAACTATCTCAACACTGCGCAAGCTGGAACAAGCTAACCCCGGGCCTACGACTCCAGCATCAGCTACCACAATCGCCTTGCCACGGGTAACGAGGATCTCACAAACACAATCCTACACAAGCTTCATCCAACGGCGCTATCTCAACAATCAAAACACGCTGCAGGAAGATGTACATTAAGCTCTGGTGGTCCGTGAAAATCTGACACGACTCTCCGAACAAGTAGTGTCTCCAATCTTCGACGCACGACCACTGCGGCCATCTCCAGATCATGAGTGGGATATCCTGCTCGTACTTCCTCCAACTGGTGGGAAGCAAAAGCGATAATTCTATAGTGTCACCTCAGTACACAATCAAGCCCCACTCGCGAAACATCACAGTTAAACAACAAAGTCGCCCGAACCAGAAAGCAAAGATAGAAATGGTGCAGTTGTCAACCGAATCTCCAACTGCCGAAAACTCCGCACACATGCCTCAGTCCAAGGAAAATGAACCTCCTTTCCGGTCAGTCCAATCAACGGTGCAGCGATACACAGGCAATCCTGCACGAAACAGCGGTGAAAACCGGCTAAGCCCAAAAATATGCGGACCTCCGTCCGTACACAAGCATGGGCCAAAGCTGTATGGCCTCGATCTTCCTCGGGACCATACGAAAACCGTCTCCTATAACTACAAGACCTAGGAGTCAACACAAACAAGCCTGAAGGAACACTCCGAGAATCTAGCAACAGCTGGGGCTCTCCCAATGTCTGCAAAACAAATCCTCAAGTGCTACTCCTGTCCCTCATGACACATTGAATAGACCAGAATGTCGTCAATAACACAACAATAACTGGTCGAGGAACGGCCTGAAGAAATCTGGTTCATCATATCTACGAATGCTGCTAGGGCATTGGTGAGTCCAATGACACCACCAAAACAAACAAAGCCCGTAGCACGCACAAGGCAGTCTTTGGAATGTCATCACTCCGAACCCGCAATAATGATGACCTGATCCTAAACAAACTTAGAAAATGTCTCGCACTCGGAAGCTGAGCGAAGAAATCGTCAATGCGAGGTAACGGATATCTATCCGCACCGTAAGCCGGTTCAATTGACGATCAATCAATACAAAATCTCAAACTGCCGTCTTTCTCCTTGACGAACAGAAATAGGAGCTCCCCAATGCGAAACACTCAGACACACAAGCCCTCCAACAAACAACTCTACAGCTGATCCTTAAGCTCCCTAAGCTTCGCCGGCTTATCTGGAACAACGTAGGAAAACTCTCGCACTAAGGAACCCGGTACAACAAACCCATTATGGACCCGGTATCACGAATGAACGTCAAGAATCCTCGACATCCTCTCCTCAAAAGCCGACTAGTGAAAAAGGCTGAATTCAAGCTGTGTGAGGCGGCACCACTGCCCTCCTATGCACAACAAGAACTGACTCGCCGAGAAAACAAAACCTGTCTGTTTTCTTACGGCAGTCCACAGACGCATAGCACGTAGGTAACCAGTCCGTGCCCAGGAGAACATCAAATCCAACATCTCTAGAAGGATCAAAACGACGGACGAATCTCTATCTCCTATCCGATTGGCACACGACTGAATTACGTGTCGCGCAACAAAAGAATCGCTGACAGTAGTTAACACAACAAACGACTGATCTAGCTAACACGACTCTCCTCGTCCCAAACCTCTGCTACTCCCGCGACGGTCACGAAAGCTGTCTCGAAGACTAGGCCTCTGTCTCTGGGCTGGTACACCGGTACTAGTCCTCCACTGTTCCGGAACTCCCAAAGTCTCTGGAAGGCGTGCCTCGTCAACTGGGGCCGCATTTACTAGTGCTATGTAAGTGACGGAATGCTGCATGCTGATTGCAAGGAACAACTGAGTAACAGGGGTGACAACCTCTTGTCGCTGCGCTCGGACAGTCTCAACCAATGAACTTATAGTCTGGCGCATGTCTTGTATCTCTTCCACAAGCCTATCGATACTATCTGTCGAAGGCGGATCCGTCTGCTCCTGTGCAACGAGTGCGCCATCCTGGTCGGTCCTTGACCCACCCGAGTCAACTCTGACCTCGGCCCTCGCTGCATCGCTCTGAGTCCCCATAGTCGTCGGCGGCAAAGGCTATAAATAGAGATAGGATTCGATATGAACAGAGAAATCGAATCTCAAGGATATATATCAAGGAAGGAATTTCAAGCAATTTTTACTTAGGTCACTTTAGGCAGAGTACCGCATCGTGAGTATACCGCGGACATACACACACTACGTTACTCTGCTTAAACTACCTACTCCATCATACCAAGGTCATCCTACACTCTGAAAGGTAAAACCTAGAGCTCTGATACCAACTTTGTGACGACCCGAAATTGGCACGTGACGGCCCTAATACTACGCAACGTCTACAGGCGTAACGCAGTAAAAGAAAGCTAAAACCCAGAAATCTAAACCATTAAAAGACAAGAAAAGATAAGAAACATTGTTTAATCTTTTGAAAATCTCAAGTATAAATTCTTTAAGTCCAATTTACTTTCTTGAAAATTTCGGCAGCACCTCCTCTGTAAAAACCAACCCCAAAAATGGGTACAATATAAATATAAAGTAAAGCATCCCCAACGGGAGAAAATCCACGCCAAAAGGCGGAAAACAACCACCACAACAGATATACGACGCCGTAGTGAAAAATAAAAGACGATATGAGTAAAACTGCATAAAAAGACATCCAAGTCGCCAAAATATACAATATCGTCCTCACAAAGTCTCTAAGTCAACAAGAAAATAGTAGATGGAGAGTACAAAGATACAACGAATATACAATACAAAAACGAATAACCACAAAACCCACCTAAGCAAACTGCACACTGTGAGCTGATGCGGTATCCGCAGCAAAAGATGATAAGATAGATGAATAGCTTGCCTCGACTACTCTGGGAAAACAACCTGCAAAACCCTGTGGCACAATGGGGGTGAGTTACCAACTTATGAATAGTAAATAACATATGCATGTAATCGTAAGTATGCGCGTACAGAGCGAATCTAACATATGTAAGCTAAAAGCAGTAAAATGTCATATGAATGCGATAATCATGAAAGGTACACTAGCGGGTACAACTAATACATGAAGCAATAATATGACAATCTGTATGCAACAATCATGTAAGGTACTAAATCAGGTACTACTAATACATGAAGTAATGATATGATAATGTATATATGCAACAGTCATGAAAGGTACTCTAACAGGTACAACTAACACATGAAGAAATGCATATAAATAAAGGTATGTAAATGCAACAGTCATGAAAGGTACTCTATCAGGTACAACTAATACATGAAGCAATGCATAAACAATAAATGTAGAGTATGGAATGAAATGTGTCATTTCCATGGAATCCTGACATTGTGGTAGGATCAAAGTCCATCAAGACAATCCAAATCCCAATTTCCCTAAATCAGCCCCCAAATTGTCTCTCATATCATATAAGTCTCACAAATCCTTAATGTACAATATCGAATAAATCTCCTATACATCCTGTATCCAATATCAAATGAATCACCTATATCCCAAATCCAATATCAATAAATCTCTAACATCCTAAATATATTTGCATGAATAAATATGATGATGTATATAAATTGATATCAATACACATATATTAGCATCCCATTCCACTAATATTGGTGTAAAGGCATATATAACAGCGTCCCATTCCACTGTTATATATACTTAGGAGTATAAAGAAATATCATGAAACTAATGTGTCAAGCATCAACACAGAAATGCTGATCTATCAGGTGCTGTCACCAAGACTGGTCCCCTGATAGGTACGTATCATACGCTATCCCGAAAGCTCGAGCGCCTAGCTCTGACACTTTTTCCAGTCTGTCTATCCCCAATAATTAATCTCGACGTATCTATACGCACATTACTCCCGTCGGTATCCCCATGATAACCGCCGAGTCATTGGTAATGTCACCAGATGGTATGGTTCCCCCACTTACTCATCGTCTACTCCACGATTTTTGCCCCGGGGTACCTCCCGGGCCCTACCATGTACCAGCAGACGGCGCCTCCCGCTCCTCGAATCGGGTATATAATCAGAACCGACAAATCTCATGGTGGATTCTGTAATACATATCATCAAGGGAAACCGGGTTTTTCAAATAATGCATAATTTCATGAACTACCACGGTCTCCAAATCCATAAAACATCATGAAAAATCCATATCTTAATGCGAAAATCCATAAAAATAATATATGCAACAAAAAAATGTAATGTAAGAATATAAAGGAAAAACCGCTATTTAACTGCAATAAGTTAAATAAAAATATATGCGGTTCCTAATTTCTCCAATTCTAAATAACATCAAGTAAAGATAAACATGTAGCTATAATCAGAAATGTGTGTAAACATGAAGGTATAGCAAGGTATATGTATCTACCTATCAGTAATGATGTAATATACCCTCCGGGAATAAGTGAAGTATGTATGCAAGGCACACATGTAGCTCAATACCCTATAGGTATACATGTAACTAGCATGTAAGCATGTCAAGGCATATGTATAAGCATGTGGGTATACAGGTATGCTATATGTCATATGCGTAAAGAAATATGAATCAATGTCTCAATGTCCTTAACCAAACAATATCATATCTATAAGTGGGTTGTGTGTGACATGGCAATTATTAACGGTGTGTGGCATACAATCAGTGCTCGTGCAACATGAGCCGTCAATAATAGTGCAGTGTCCTAAGGATACTAGTCCAAGCACAATAATAACTAAGTAGTAGGGTGAATGCGCAATTCTAAATATGAAATAGAATATGCGACAAGTCAAGTCATTTCTAGTACAGACGCATAACGCCATGCGGGCGATTCCCCTGTAGATGTTAAATCTACTCACCAACGCTCCTGGCTAAGTGAAGCCTACCACCTGTTTTCCCTTTGTCGTAGCGTCCGAAGTCCACGCTTGCGAACCTAAAATTTCACAAACACATCACATAAGCTAAATATCCTACATCGACGAAAACACAAAGAAACGAAATGAAAACGGCCAGAAAATTACACTGCGCACTTAGCGCATCTAACACGCACGACATCGGTCAAAAACCCTAACTAGGGTCGCTAAACTACGAAACACCAAGTCTAAACTCCGATCGACCCGATCGCACAACATAACACACAAAATTCGAGGAATATAATAGATATAATCTCGCAACGACTAATCGAACCCACGTCGGAAAAACCCCGAAACCTAGTAAACAACCTACCGCAATATTTCACACTAGTTTCAACCTAACGCATATCTAGCGATTACAAACATCTTAAAATAGCTTAACTAAGCTATCTAAACTATTTCTATATTTTTAACACTTGCAAAATGAGTTTTAGCAAAAACCTAGTAAGCAAAAATCCTTAATTAAACAAAATATTCATTAACAATAATTAGCATTTTCTACTAGGTTAAGTTTTTCCTAATCACAAATTAACACTTCAATTAAATATTAAAAACTTAAATTAAGCTTTAACCTTAACTTGAATTTCTAAAAAAAATTACGAATAATGAATTAAACATGAAATTAAAAGCTTAAATTAACATCTAATTAAGCTAGTATAAAGATTTAAACTTAACAATTAAGGATTAGGGTTAGGATTTTATACCTCCAAATGATTCAAAAACTTGCAACAAGAAAACTAAGATTAGCCTCCAAAATCAAGACTTCATGAAGAACAAAGCATGGTTTAGGATTAAGGAAATGAAGGAAAATGATTATATTTGAATTTTTGTGATTTTATTTGGATTTTTGATGAGTTTTTGATCTTGGAAAATGAAGAAATGAGCTTGGAAAAGTTTGGGGCAGAAATGGGGGAAGATATATCGGCCAAGATGAGGGGGGGGGATGGTTTGTGTAAGAAAAATGGGGAAGTTTCTAGTAAAAGAAATCAATTAATGCACATTTAATGCAAAATGCCACCTTTTATTCATTTTCTTTTCTTTTTCTTTTAAAATTTAAATCCTTTGACCAAAAAAAATCTAGATATTTAAAAAGAAGGTTCTAAAATAATTGTAGTGATGATTTACAAGAATTTTCATTTAGAAGAAATTTCCCGATTTACGTGCTTATTTTACCGGCTAAAATAATATTTTATTTGGGAAAAATTCTATCTGAACCAAAACCTCCCATATACCCCCAAAGTTCGCGCACTAGCTTTATTTTAGCAAAACTAGGTGCCGGCTAGTTTCTACGGACGTTTGATCGAAATCGTGTTAAAACGGGAAAATACCGACAATTTTGCCCTAAAACGGAAAAATTCGCAAAACGATATCTGAAAAATTACAACTCGTAGGGAGGAATATCCTTAGTTCTAATCTTTCTTATTCCTTTAGCCATATGTATTTATGCTTCTACACATACACACGTATATATATGTATATGGGTGTGTGTATAAGTTTGAGGAAAAGTTCGATACAACATCATGAGATGGGGATATTAGATACTATGATGACACGAGTCGATATGATATTATATGAAGATTAGGCTATATATATATATTCATGATGCGATACGAGATGAAATGACATGTGATGATATGTGACTAAATGAGATGATATGATGTACGCGACCATAGATCCGTACTCTTGATTGATGATATCATACGATAGATTATACCGTACGTGATATGATGTACATGACGATAGATCCGTACTTTTGATTTGATGATATCGTACGATGGATTATACCGTATGCGATGTGATGTACATGATGATAGATCCGTACTTTTGATTTGATGATACCGTGCGATGGATTATACCGTACGTGATATTATGAGGAAGGATCGCCGACTTATGAATGTATCGACTCGAAAATATATTGTTTTAAATCACTTAAGTAGATATTAGGATATATTTGTAAGTCTATGTATAACACCCCACGTGTTCGCGGGGAGGCGGAATACATCAAAAACGATTTTTCTCACATCAAAAGATCATGTTTTTCTTTGCAAAATAGACTTTATCCACTTTAGGATCTTGATTAAACCTTAACTAGAAAAAACTAAATTTCAAGAGGGCGTTAACTACTCGGTTAAAGTGTTATACCCTCGTGTCAAGTCCTTCGGGTCTTCATGTAGTTCTTTGCTCCTTGAATCGAGCTTCAAGTTTGAACTCCTTTCTTTAGCTCCTCTGAAGCTTCCAACGAGCCCAGTTGTCGGTCTCCTTTAGTTAATAGAAAATCCACCCGAGGTCCTATGGTCAAGCTCCAACCTCAAGTGAGGTAACTTAGTGATCTAATGTGCTAGATGAGATTACTAAGTAGATATATAGTGTGATCTATGGATTATTTAGTCTCAAAGCTCAATAGATCACAACACATGTGAAGGTATGAGCTTGAGGGAGAAGGAGAGCAAAATCCTAGGAGAGAGAATGAGAATGTGATAATCATGTAGAGAATGAGATAAGGGAATGGCTAAGTCTTGTGACAATAATTCAAGCATGGATTATTTTAGTCTCAAAATAATCAACCATGCTTGAATAGGAACTCCAAATGAATAAACAATTAACAAAGCCATGCTTTCAACCCATTCCTCAAGTGTCTCCTAATTTCCACCTCATTAATCCTTTATCAAAAAAAGATAAATCAATAATGAGGTGTCTCCTTCTAGAAGCTCATTCTTGTGAAATTACAAGAATGCCCTCACCGTATATACATACCCGTATCCGTATTCCGAAAATTACGGATACACAGAGACAAGTATAATCCAATAGTATAATACTAGGATCCGGCTTAAACCAAAGCTCACTAGTATAATCCTTCCGAACATCATTCGTGTAGCCAGTACACGTATGCGATCGAAACCCTGCCATAAGACCAAACGGCCTCTATATAGTCTCGCCTGATCCAAGGAAACCCTCTGTGGGGAACTCTAAAGACTCGACAGTACGCTGGCAGTGGGTTTAACCGCAATTCCGTTAGTGGCACTAGCTGTACGTAACGGCAACCCAGGTACATGTCGAAAAGGAGGCCGACGAGCAAACTCATCGGAAACCCCTACTGAGCCTATCCATGACAATCTCCGTGCAGTCCGGTCTATTCGTCTGAGAGCATCGCATGTAAGGTCTAGGAGGGCGGAAAACGTCAGACCCCTAATAACCAGACAAGTCGTGTCTGTGTGGCTCAAGACCATCCGAGAATCTACTGTTCCGACCACCAGTAATTCTCAATCAGCCATGGCCAGGGACTGATGGTAATGACCAACCGATCACAGCGCGATATCGACTCCCTATACCGGGAGAGACGAATCCCCAATAGTCGCTCACTGCCTCCATGTGGCTCGGGACTGTATCCAACTAAAACCTGTTTGCACGACTCCTTTGAGACATGGTAGGGTAGTAATCAAAGCACAGTGGGAACTCACACGAGACAAATGACGACCTCAGGTCGACAGACTATCTGCACTCATGTCACTAGATAACTGTTATCTGACGCTAGGTATAATACCAACTAGTCAGTTCTCGGCGAGTCCTGTCCGGTGTACTCACCCAGTGATCACCTGTATACAATCTTAGTTGAACCTTACCAATGGTTGCAGGACCAATCCATCACCCCTCGTCAGGGTCTAGATATGTATACACTAGTCTACTATGGAGTAATGATGCCCAGTCTCGATACTCCTACAACTAGGGACGCTTTTAAGGATGTGCCTTTTGACTACCCAGCTCCCACAAGTATGGTCGCCATCACAACGCAGGTAGTCAGGAAAAGATCCTACAGGCTTTATCAACATGTATATAAGATATGAAATACAAAGTAAAATACATCACATGTTGAGATAAACTTAAATCAAATAGCATACTATCATATCAAGCAAGATTGTCCTGTACATATATATCCCTAGCATCTTGTACAATGAAGGCCTCTAGGGCATACATATCCAACAATCTCTCACTTGCCCTAAGGCATGTAATTGGCGCAATGAGTACCCACTGTCTGCACTAGACCCAGTAGCTGGCGTACCGCATGCCCAACATCTCGAACAGTCTCTCGAACTGGATTTGAGGGATGTCCTTGGTGAGTGGATCTGTCGTGTTGTCTTTTGTGTCCACTCTCCGTACCTCGATCTCTTGGCGTTCCACGATCTCCCTAATCAGGTGATACCGCCTCATGATATGTCTGGATTTCTAACGGGACTGTAGTTCCTTTGCCAAAGCCATGGCTCCGTTGTTATCGCAATACAAAGGTATTGGATTAGCAATGGATGGAACCACCTAAAGTTTAGAAATGAACTTCCTGATCCAGACTGCCTCTTTTGCGGCATCGCTCGCAGCAATATTGTAAGTCGATGTCGCGCACCCCACGTGTTCGCGGGGAGGCGGAATTAGCAAAAAATTATTTTTACGGGCTTCGCAACACCGACTTGAAGCAAGGATCGAACATAAAACCCTAGCTAGCAATCTATATGAGGTTTAACTACTCGGATGAATTATACCTCGTAGTATCATTTCCTTCTTGTCTTCTCGCTTTCCTCCTTCACCTCGTGAGCTCCTTGGAGTGGAAATGGATAGCGCCTCCTCGTCGGCTTCTCGAAGTCGAAGAAGATCCACCCGAGAGTTCTAACCTTACGATTAACCTCTAAGTTGAGGAAACTAAGTCATTTGGTGTGCTAAACTAAGTAGCCTAGAATGAGTAGAGAGTGATTTTGGGTAGCTAAGTCTCACTAACCCTTGATTCTCAACACATGAGACACTAGGGTTTTGAGAGGAAGAAGGAGAGAGTGAACTTGATGAAAGAGAAATGTTTTTTGATAATGATAATTGAAAATAGAATGGCTAACTTGACATGACCACAAACATGTCAAGAAAATATCTCATCCAAAAATATCCAGTGCCACAAAAATATCTCACAAGAAATACCTAAGTCAAAGAGTCAAACCAAGTCAAGTGGTCAATCTAAGTCAAATGGTCAATCCAAGTAGCCATGCCACAATTATCATTTACAAAAAAAATAACAAATACTTTCCTCCACCTCATAATGGTTTTAATCAAGTCAATGGTCAAAACCCTAATGAGGTGTCTCCTTCTATACCTCTTTCATCCGTATATACATACCCGCATCCGTGTTTCGAGAAACATGAATACAAAGAGACGAAACTAATCCAACAATCCAATACTAGGATCCGACTTAAACCAAAGCCCACTAGTATTGTCTGCTCGAACATCACACATGCACAAGTACACGTATATGATCGAACCATGTCGTAAAACTATATGACCTCTACATCGTTTCGTCCGAAGCAGGGAAACCCTCTGTGTGGGACTCTAAAGACTCGACAGTACGCTGGTATGGGTTTAACCACAAGCATGTCAGCGGTACGAGCTGCACGTAATGGCTACCCAGGTATCTGTCGATAAGAAGGCCGACGAGCAAACTCATCCAAACTCCTACTGAGCCTGTCTATGGCAATCTCCGTACAGTCCGGTCTGTTAGTCTAAGATTATCGCATGTCGGGCCTAGGGGCGGTAAACGTCAGACCCCTAATAGAGCAATAAGTCGTGTCGGAGTACAGCCCAAAACACCCTGAGAAACTACTGGAGTACCTACCAGTAAATCTCGCATGCTCTGGCCAGGGACTTTGTGTAATGGCTTTCCGAACAAAGCGCGACATCAACCCCCAATACCGGGAGAGGCGAATCCTATCTAACCGCCACTGCCTCCAAGTGCTTCGGGACTGCACCCAACTACTACCTGTTTGCACGCCTCAATAGAGCCGTGGTAGGGTAGCAATCTAAGAATAGTGGGAACATACTTGAGGCGAAGTAGCAGTGTCAAGTCAACGGACTAAGCTGTACTCATGTCACCAGGGAACTGCTACCTAACAATAGGTATAGTACCAACCAACAGTACCCCACGAGTCCGTCCAGTGTAACTCATAACCCAATGAGCACCTGCATACTATCTCCAGTACGACGTACTGATGGCTGTGGGACAGACCATCTCCCCTGCTGGGATGAGAAGCGCATACACTAGTCTACTCTGGAGTATCGATGCCCTATCTCGATAATCCTATGACTAGGGACCTGTATAAGGATGCGCTTATAGACTACCCATCCCCCACTAGTGTGACTGCCATCACAACGCTGGTGGTCAAGCAAAGATCCTAAGGGCTCTATCAATATGTATTAGCGATACATTAAAAGAAACATATACACATATTAAGATAGATACAAATCAAGTAGCATACTACTATATTTAGCAAGACTGTTATATATCCGTGTATATATCCCAAGCTTCCAAAATGTAATATACAAACTAGTACTATACAATAATGGCCTCTAGGGCATATAATACTAACAATCTCCCACTTGCATTAAGGCCATGTGCTGGCATATCGCAGACCTATCATCTCGAATAGCCTCCCGAACTGCGTCTGAGAGATGGCCTTTGTGAATGGATCTGCAGTGTTGTCCTCCATAGCAACTCTCCTCGCCTCGATCTCCCGGCAATCCACGATCTCCCTGATCAGGCGATACCGCCTCATGATGTGGACTTTTGAAGGGACCTGGGTTCCTTTGCTAAATCTATAGCCCCGTTGTTGTCACAATACAGATGTATTGGATCAACAATGGACGGAACCACCTGAAGTTCTGTTAAGAAATTCCTCATCCAGACTGCTTCTTTTGCGGCATCAGAAGCTGCGATATACTCTGCTTCCATCGTCGAGTCAGCAATGGTGTCTTTCTTGGAACTCTTCCAACAGACCTCCCCTCCATTGACGGTAAAAACATAACCCGACATGGACTTAGAGTCATCCTTGTCACTCTGGAAGCTGGAATCAGCAAAGGCCTCGATCTGGAGGTCTTTCCCGCCATACACCAAGAACATCTCCTTAGTCCTTCTCAGGTACTTGTGAATGTTCTTTACTGCTATCCAGTGCTTCTCCCCAGGGTTTGACTGACACCGACTTACCACACTCAGTGCGTAAGCAACATCTGGTCTGGTACACAACATCGCATACATTATAGAGCCTACTGCAGAAGCGTAGGGTATAATAGACATGTGATCCCTTTCCAAATCAGTCTTGGGAGACATCTCTTTGGAGAGGGTGATTCCGTGACAAGCCGGTAAATTACCGCGCTTTGAATCATCCATATTGAATCTCTTTAGTATGGTGTCGATGTACCTGGATTGTGAAAGTCTCAATATCCTCTTAGATCTATCACGATAGATCTGGATCCCCATAATGTAAGAGTCATCACCCATGTCTTTCATGGAGAACCTGTGTGACAAGAATCCTATGACAGATTGTAGCATAGGAATGTCATTTCCTATCAAGAGAATGTCATCCACGTACAAAACGAGGAATACTACAGTTCTTGCTACAAACTTACTATAAATGTATGGCTCATCTGTATTTTTGATAAAGTCAAATTCTTTGACCGTCTCATCAAAATAGATGTTACAACTCCGCGATGCCTGCTTTAGTCCATAAATGGACTTAAGCAACTTGTACACTTTTCCGTTGCTCCCACTCTGAATGAAACCTTCTGGCTGGTCCATATAGACGCATTCTTCCAAATGTCCATTTAGAAAAGCGGTCTTTACGTCCATCTGCCAAATCTCATAATCGTGGAAGGCAGCAATGGCAAGAAGGATCCGAATGGATTTGAGCATAACCACTGGAGAAAAGGTTTCATCATTGTCCAAACCAAGTCTTTGACGAAATCCTTTTGCAACAAATCTAGCCTTATAGGTTTCAACCTGTCCATCTACACCAATCTTCTTTCTAAAGATCCATTTGCAGCCTACGGGTTTTACCCCTTCTGGAGCAATGTCCAAAGTCCATACTTTGTTGGTGTACATGGACTCCATCTCGGTCCGCATTGCATCCAGCCATTTTACCTAGTCTATGCTCTAAATGGCTTGCTGGAAGTTAGTTGGCTCATCATTATCATTGATGCTATCCTTTCTATCCCCATCTACAAGAAAACCGTAGTATCTCTCGGGCAGATGAGACAACCTACTACTCTTACGGAGTGGCGCGGGAATGTCATGTTCTTTTGAAACTTCTGGTTCCACCAAGCTTTCAGCAATAGCTTGTGGTCCTGGAATTTCTTCCAGTTCTATTGCGCACCCACTAGTTTCTTTTTCTAAAAATTGATGTTCCAAAAAGTGGGCATGACGAGAAACAAAAAACTTTTGTTCCTCTGCGTAATAGAAAAGATGCCCCCTGGAGTTCTTTGGGTATCCCACAAACTTACACAGTACTGAGCGTGTCTCGAGTTTGTCTGCATGCTGCTTTTTGATAAAAGCTGGGCATCCCCATATCTTCAGATACTAAAATTAGGCTTTCTTCCCACTCCACATCTGATATGGTGTGGTAGGCACAGTCTTGGTAGGAACCTTGTTCAAAAGATATGCAGCTGATTCTAGTGCATAGACCCAGAATGATCGCGGTAACTCAGTGTTACTCATCATGGAACGTACCATATCCAATAAGGTTCGGTTTCGTCTCTCCAATACACCGTTGTGTTGTGGTGTGTATGGAGGAGTAAGCTGAGAGAGAATTCTATTCTCCTTTAGGTAATCGAGGAACTCGGCACTCAAGTATTCACCACCTCGAATCAGATCTTAGTATCTTGATACTTTTGCCGGGTTTTTTTTCAACTTCATTCTTATATTCTCGGAATTTCTCAAAATCCTCGGATTTATTTTTCATCAAGAAGACATGTCCATACAAAGAGAAATCATCCGTAAAAGTAATGAAATAGGAATAACCACTTCTTGCATGTGTAGACATTGGACCACACATGTCGCTGTGTATAAGTCCCAAGAGGTCACTTGCTCTTACCCCGTGTCTAGTGAACGGAGTTTTTGTCATCTTTCCTTTGAGACATGATTGACAAGTTACATAAGATTGATATTCGAACGGATCCAAATATCCTTCTTTATGTAACTTGATCAACCTTGTTTCGTTGATGTGACCTGTCTACAATGCCATAAGAAAGCTTGATTTAATTCTGGATCTTTCTTTTATGTGTTCTGGACACTGAAAACTTGTAGTTGGTTTAATACGTATATACCGTTGATTAGTGTACCCGATCCAATCAGACCGTGATTAAGGTGGATGTTTACAACATCGCTTACAAATGTATGATCATAACCTTCTTTTGATAACAAAGATACAAAAATGATATTACAAGTCAAACTAGGTACATAAAAACAGTTGCGCAAAACCAAAATATGTCCACTCGTCAATCCTAGGTGATATTCCCCTACGGACACAGCACCTACGCTCGCTCCGTTAGCAACCCTGAGGGTCATATCACCGGTCTTCAGAACTCTACGGCTTCTCAGTGCCTGCAGAGAATTACAGATATAAGATCCTGATCCGGTATCCAATACCCAGGAAGTAGAGTTGATTGACAGACAATTTTTAATTACAAACACACCTGAAGCCGAAGCCACAACATGCTTCGGGTCCTGATTCTTGGCTCTCCAACCCCTGCAATCTTTCTTCCAATGGCCCTTTTTATGACAGTAGAAGCATTCTTCTTTCCCTACTGTCGGCCCCACCACTTTTGCCTTGCCCTTTGCTTCCGCCTTACTATGACCGCCTCTCTGCTTGATGGGGGCCTTCTTCTTCTTTCCTTTGGCTTTTGCCTTGGATCTAGAAGAGGAAGCCCCACCAACAAGCAGAGCGGGTGTTTTCTTAGATTTCTTCAGGGTGCCCTCGGCACTCCTCAACATGTTGAGGAGTTCTGAAAGTTCAACTTCTTTACCTTGAATATAAAAATTCAAGATAAACCAGGCGTAGGTGGAAGGGAGGGACTGGAGAATCAAGTTTGTATACAGCTCGTTCTCTAACGTGGTCCCAAGGTCCACGATCTCCTTAATGTAGCCGATCATCTTAAGGACGTATTCCCCTACAAATTACCCGACAGCCAATCTCGACTGAAATAGCTTCTTTGAGGTCTCGTATCTTGCGATACGAGATTACTCTCCATATAATTCCTTGGTATGGAGGAATATGGATTCAAAATCCATATTCTCGTGCCGCCTCTGGTGTTCATTGTCCATGGAGGCCAGCATGAAGCACTTGGCTTTCGCGCAATCAATTTCCTAGGTCTTACGGATTTCCCTATCCGCGACGCTGGAATCTGGACCTGGGACAGCGGGGGCATTAGTAGTAAGAACATAGCCCAATTTGTCATAAGTGATTTCCATCTTGACATTCCTGAACCAATCTTTATAGTTTGGCCCTGTCAATATATTTTTATCTAATAGTAACTTAAGGCCCGTCATGTTTGGTCGCTGTAATTAGGAGAGAGAGAAGAAACACTTAAGCATGATGCACTTGCAAATTTAGATTGGTTTTTAGTTTATCTAAACAGGATGGCTCCCATTGTTTCTCGAATCCTTTCTCAAACCATAAAAGAAGAATTAGTCAGGATTAATATCACCGTACAATACTTGCTTAACCGTTCAGCCAGGCCAGTGTCGGTACTTAAATAACCTCTTTTCCCTGGGGGCGTATCCTTGCTAACACCAATCTAGACACCTACTTGGTTTATAGCATTGATCATTAAGTGAAAAAATCTCCCGAGGAGTAGCATATACTCACAGTAGGATCGGAATCCAAATATCATCGTGTGATAAAGTCGAAAGAATCCTACCAAAATTATCACACTCCATACGGTATGCAACACTAGCAAGTTTCAGTTTCTTTAGAAACTCCCGATGTGGATTTTTGCCCCATGCTCTTATGAACTTGATAAAGGCCAACATATCATAAGTCGCATGTCAAGTTCTACTCGTCATTGTCCAGGTTAATTTGAACCCACCCATATATACCCTTGACGAAGGGCAAAATAGCAGTACGACTGTCCCAAAACAACGCATCTATCTATGCTACAGATGAATATTCAGCCGCTACCAATCACTATGCCTTGGAGAAGGTCAAAATACATAGCTTGAATACTACTGAATATCCAGCTGAAATGATGGAGGGCTACGAATAGTTTTGGAGAAATCGTGAACGTAATGAACTTGATATAATCGAAGGAACCTGATAGCTTTTCAAAGGAGTAGTTTAAGCTCCACATTTTAAAAGTTTTGCTGTTTTGAAAAAAACGAGTGGTTTTAAAATTGTTCCAACGATTCAACTTTGGTTTGTTTGCTTTAAATTAATGTAATGCAGTCCCATCAATTAACCTACCATTGCAGAAAAAGAACGAAAATACAACGTACGCTTATGCCATCTGCATTCGCCACGGAGTCCCGTCATCACCCGTTTGGTTACTTAACTAACGACGGAGCGGGGACTGGACTAGCGCGGATGCAAAACATAAGCAACGTCTACTAGATATCATATATAGATATATGCATTCGTCTTACGCAATAATAGGCATTCTAGATCACAGATGAACATATTGGATATACTAGGAATTCCGCGTTTCGTTTGATCCTGTAACGAAAGACAGATTCCACGGCCGTGATGAATAGCCAAACCCCACCCTTGTAACATTTCAGAAAATATAAAATATTATTTTTGGAATTTAATATTAAAATAATATATTTCCCGAAAACTGCCCGATTTGCGAAATTGGGGTTTTCGAAAAAGGGTATAAATATATACCAATAATTGTGAAATAATTGGAAATTAAAATTATTTATTCATTTAAAATTATATTTAAAGGATTTGGCATTTTGAAAATCAATTATATGCAGTTTAAATGAAAACCCGATTAGTGCACTGCTAATTGTGATTAAGCCAAATCCGTGTTTCTACAGTTTTCCGTGGCTAGTGCACCCCGTAATGTTGCATTTTGGTTACATGATGTGTTTCTTATGTGGTTTTGGGGTATTATGTGGTTGGGTTGTAAAAAGAAAAGAAAAAAAGAAAAGGGTTAAAGTTTACAAATGATTGGAGAGAGAAAGTGTGAGAATAAGTGTGAGAGAGAAAGAGGGGCTGCCTCATTTCATTTCCCCCATTTGTTTTGCTTCATATCCTTCTTCTTCTTCACTTCCTTCCATCTTCTACCCTCATGACCCATCTCAAAATACTCCTCAAAACCTTATACCCCTTTCACAAAAAATGATCATCTCCTTACCCTCATCACATTGGACCAAGAAAAGTTAGATTTTGAAGACTTTGAGAAGCTAGGGTTTTTCTTGAGTTGCCCAAATGAGGTATAGCTTCTTCCATTTAGTTAGTTTTGAGTTTTCTTGTATTCTAGTTAGTTTAAAATTTGATTTGGGTTGGTTGTTGTGAAGTTAGAAATTTCAAGAGAAGGGTTTGGGAAATTGTGTGGAAGTGATGATGAGTAGTGGTTGTTAACAAGATTTAGGTGGTGTTTTATTGACCTAGGACAGAAAATAGAACCCAAACACGACTTAGAACTTTCCGACATCGGTTAAATTGACAGTTTTCGAGGGTATATGGGAATCTGGAGTCACCCAAGAGACCCATAAATTAAGTTCCCTTGAGAGTGAAACGTGCAGGCAACCATGAAGCAACCCTAGAAACCTTAGCCCCAAATAAGAATTCAAGGCTGCAGATTTATTATGTTTGGCCGCAATTTGAGGCCAAGTGGTGGGTGAATCGTGTGATTTTTGGTCAGTGGTCTTGTTTTCTGACATCTAGAGCAACCCAATGTGCAAAATGTTCTAGTTTGTCCTAGGGTGAAATCTGGGAGTGGTTTTCCTATGTTGTTGTTTTCGTGTTTTGCGATTCTGAAACTTGGTTTTTGGATTTGATTTGAATTCCGTCGTGTGGTGTTTGAACGTCAACGACGAGGGTTATTTGGTTGTATTTTGCATGCGAGGCTATAGGTTTTAACCTATGAGAGAACCGTATGCCGTATTGGTTTTCCGGATTCGATTTTAATAGCGATTGCGATATGTCGTAGGTACCTAAAGTGGACTTAGAGCAACAAGGATGAGCGTGGCTTTATCGACTTCGGCAAGCAAGGATCAAGGTGAGTAGATCTATATCTACGAGGGAAGTCGGGTGGATGGCGTATAACACCCCCGCAATTTGATGGAAACCGATCTATAGGATACAGTCGTAGAAACCTAGATTAGAAAACTAGGCATATCGTTAAAAGGATAGTTAGAGATGAATGATTGAATATATGTATTGAGATGTGAGATGAAAGCTTTAGGGATATGAAAAGTGAATGCGAATCACGACTTATAGATATGTAGTTGCACTAGAATAAGTATGAGTTTTAGAGTAGCATGACATTAGATGTATAAGATAGAATGTATATGTAAATTACTAGATGTGAGATCTAAATGTGATGAAAAGAATATACGATGTGATATGAGGACTTGATTGATATGTTGGTATACGGATCCGAGTCGATAAGAGATGATTGATACCTTTGCTGGTCCCCTGATATGAGATTGTTATGGATGTGACATGGAATATAGGTATATAGATATATATAATGTTATGAATCTTGAGTGATATGACGTACGATACGTTAGGTCCGTAACCTCATCGTCATATAGGTTGATAGAAACCCTAATGGTTTAATGCCGCCGGACGATGAGTTACCGTACGTGATGAGTTTTATGATGATTGATCTATACCCTTGACTAGAGGATGCCCTACAGTGGATTATACCGTACGTGATGTTGTGAGGCTGGATGACGATTGATAGATTCACCGACTCGGTCATGTTAGATATGTATACCTTATAGCATTTAGCTGACGATTTACTTATGCTACGTTTACGTCATTCTCATTGCATTACATATATACCTGTGCTAGTACACCTACACCATTATCGATGATGCGTATGTTACACTTACACAGATTGGCCGGCTCACACACTTCATCATCGATAATTGCCATGTCACTCACACAGTAGAATTTCTACATCATGCCATTATATTGCTATGCTCCTATTAGGACGATATGCCCATGTTCACATCACTATTCCATGTTGCATAATATACGGATATACTTACATTCTGTTATACATCGCATACATCATGCTTTATGATTATACGCATTGAGATATGTTGTTTTCATGAGATTTCTGGATTTGATAACCGTGGTTATTTCAAAAGAAAGTATGTATTTTTTTAAAAACCCGGTTTCTCTTGATATGATATTTCAGTGCGTCCACCATGCGTTTTCTCGGTTCTGAGACGTGTGATATGTGAAACCCGATTCGAGGAGTTGGAGGATCCGTTTGCGGGTTTATGGTGGACCCGGTACGGTACCCCCGGGCGAGAAGATCGTGGGGATGACGATGAGCCTGGCAGAGGGACTACTGCCTACCGGTGATTGGTTGGACCTGGCGGTTATCCGAAGGATACCGGCCGGAGTCGAGAGATGGATATGGGCTGATCCGTTCTGCCGGAGCCCATGGGCCGATCCCGCAGACGGAGCCTGAGGGCTGATCTGGACTGACGGATCACGAGATATGATGATTTACATGTCGATGCTGGATACGGGTTTCATGATGTTTCGAGTGTCGATGTTGGACACTCAGGTTCCATGATTTTGATGTGTCGCGAGAGACACACGTTGATTTATATCCTCATACTTTCATGCATATAATTTTATGATATTTACATGCATGATATTGTTGTGTCATCGATTGACACGTGGACGAGATCCACATGCATACTGGCATTGATTATATGGTTGGATGATATCCGCATGCATATAGACACTGAGTATTGTTGGCACATATGCCGTTACGGTCACCCTAGATATCATAGTATTACCTTTATGATATAGTTGACTTAGGAATCGTTGTTTATTCGATTTCTACTTGTAGATGTTTTCTACTCACGAGTTGGCAACTCACCCCGTTGTGCCACAGTTCTTGCAGGTTGACCGCATGGATCAGTTACGGCATCGCTGGCACATAGCTGCATTCGGGTGTTTTGCTTTGGTAGGCGGTACATGTTGGATCGTACCCCTCTTGTATTTATTATTCATATTGTATCTAGTCAACTCCATCAATCAAACTAGTATTTGTATAAGTAATGAGACTTAGTGAGACTTTTGGTTGTGAGACTTAAAGCGAGGAGTATTCCGCTACTTATGGTTTTGATGTCTTTCTTATTTCTTTATCTTTTGTGGTGAACTTCGCCGTCGGGCGTCATATATGTAAGTCTACGGTAGTGCCCCGGCCAATAATCTGAGGCCAAATGCGGAATAAAAACTTTTCATAAACTGACGCTAACATAGAATGTAACCCGGATCGTGCCATTAACACTAAACTAGCAAACTGTAAAATGATAGAATGGCTATACCGATAGATCTGTGTCCTTCGATCTTTAGCCATCATCCCACGCTCCTCGCGGCATCTCTGATCTCGCTCGATCTCCGGTCTCCTCGTCAAGGTGGCACCACGTCAACGAATCTTTATACGGGCTCCCGCTTCAATCTGAAGCAACTCGGACATGAAGTTTGCTAACCGACATGTCCAAGATTGAAGTAGAGAGAGTGTAGAATATTTTGTCTCAAGGCACCCAACGAATCGGGTGCAGGTAAATGTAGTTGCCATGGAGAATGAGATCAAGTGAGCAATGAGCTTTGGAATTTGCAAAGAGATAAATTTCTTCACCCATAATAATGGGCTCGGCCAAATGTGCAGAATGCTCTCTGGGAATTGTGAGGGAGTGAGCACAACACCAAAGTGGTGACCATTATCAATCTCATCACAAAAATCCACAAGCCAAATATCTAAAGCTTTCATGCAAGTTGCTGGAGGGGTTGCCACCACAAAAAACACCCTCACAATTAAAAACAATATTTGCACTTGACACCTCACTCAAATAACCATGCTTCATGAATGCTTGAACAATGACTCATCAAAGTGCAGCCACCTCATCAGATGAATTCGGCTAGGAAAAAAGATGAAAGAAAATGTGGCCAAAAAGGGTACACTCACAAGAAGCAATAATTAAACATTAAAACTAATGTTTAATCGGGAGGAGAAAACTGGCAACTTCAAAAGTAATCCCGTAACAAATTACAGGATCACCCCACAACTGTATATACATACTCGCATTTGTATTCCGACCGAATACGAATGCAACGAGACGAAAAGTATTCCTAAACAATATAATACTAGGATCCGGTTTAAACCAAAGCCCACCAGTATTATCTGTCCGAACCATGACACGTGCACAAGTGCACGTGCATGTTCGAACCCTGCCATAAAACCATATGCCTCTACAACGTTTCGCCCGAACTTGGGAAACAATCTGTGGGGGACTCTAAAGACTCGTCAATACTCTGGTAGTGGGTTTAACTACAAGCCGTCAACGGTACTAGCTGTACGTAACGGCTGCCCATGTATTGAGCAAAAGGGAAGCCGATGAGCGAACTCATCCTGGAACCCAACTAAGCCTATCAGTGACAATATCCGTACAGTCTGGTCCGTTCGTCTATGAGCATCGCATATCGGGCCTAGGGGGCTGGTAACGTCAGACCCCCAATAGCGGTATAAGTCGTGTCAGAGGGTAGCCCTGAACACCCTGAGAAACTACTGAAATACCTACCAGTAATTCTCACCTGCCTTGGCCAAGGACTTAGTGTAATGGCTCTCCTAGACACAGCGCGATCTCACCCCCAATACCGGGAGAGACGAATCCCTTGCTTATCCGCTCACTTCCTCTATGTGGCTCGGGACTGTACCCAACTAAAACCTGTTTGCACGACTCCTTTGAGCCGTGGTAGGTTAGTAATCTAAGCACAGTGGGAACTCACATGAGATAAATGATGACCTCAGGTCGATGAACTAACCTATACACATGTCACCAGGGAACTACTATCTGACGCTAGGTATAATACCAACTAGCATGTTCCCGGCGAGTCCTGTCCGGTGCACTCATAACCCAATGAGCACCTGTATACATCTTAGGTGAACCAACTGACACCAATGGCTTGTGAGCCCGGCCACCGCCCCACGTCGGGGTCTCGACTGTATACACTAGTCTACTCCGGAGTATCAATGCCTTGTCTCGAAACTCCCACGACTAGGGACCACTTTTAAGGATGTGCTTATGGACTACCCAACTCTCACGTATATGATCGCCATCATACTGCTGGTAGTCAAGCAAGAATCCTAAGGGATCTATCAATGTATAATAGTGATCATGTCACCTAAAGCTGTACAAGATGATAAAGACAAACCAGATAGCATACTATCATCTCGAGTAAGACTGTCCTACAGGTATAGGTCCTCCTCAATCATTGCAATCACGTGCCTGCGATCCAATAATTGACTTTGAGGGCACTACATCCAACAGTATACTTATATTTATGCTTTGCGTGGTTTTGGATCCGCCGATTGGCGAATAGCTAGCTCCCGCTTGGGGATGCCTTTATATTATCATGTATTGTGGTTTTGGATCAAAAAATACAAAGGAGGTGTTGCCCAAATTTTTAAAAGTCGAAACATGTTTTCAACTAGTAACACCCACTTGCATTTTTATGTTCCATTACTTATGCATTTAAGAAAACTTTTGATTTTCGCCATACCTTTATTTCAAAACTCCACCTCTTTTATTTTCTTTAAAAGGTTTAGATTTCTGGGTTTCGGCTTACTTGATTTACGTTACGCCTTTAGACGTGGCGTGATTCAAGTGCCGGTCACGAGCTAATATTTCGGATCGTGACAAAGTTGGTATCAGAGCACTAGGTTTAACCTTTGTTTGAGTTTAGGTTTGACTATGTGGAGTCTGGGGCGTAAATCATTTCGGAAACTAGGCTTGACCTTACGGAACTTAGACTTGAACGTGGGGTATTAAACCCGAACTTTCGTTTCATAGGTTGACCCTGATTGATGGAGTAGGTAGCTTGAGTAGAGTGACGTACCGTACGTTTGTTCCGCGGCATATTTACGATACGATACTCCATTTAAGAAACCTTAGGATATACATATTTTGAGATCTGTGATTCTCTTCGTACCCATGATTATACATCCATTGGAGATCCTTGATTCTATTCGTTTCCATGATCATACTCTCATTGACGTTGTTTTTTCTTATGATCATGTATCCATCCTGGATCTGTTGATTCCTTTCATTCCGTTGCTCTGTTTTCGTCGACACACGATTGAGGTTCCTGTCACCATGGTTTGAGCGCAGATTGAGCTGCTGCTAGTGATGCGGTCAGGGCGAGCTCATCATGGACGAGGACTGACCATTGTGTTTTCTGGTGACATGAGAACGTCTCGATGTAGTGTTGTGTTGTGACCTCTTATTGAGGTGAGTGTTTGGTTTTGCACCGGATGATCGGGCCATTGGTTGAGGCTGCCAGTTGCGAGAGGACTGTTGATGTACAGCATACCTCAGAGATTATGATGTTGTCTACCGTGTGGACAGGTAACCCATCTGTTGCTGAGATTGATGTGATGTTGCCTCCAGAATTTACGAGCTGAGATCGCTGGAGCTTCCGGGCAGAGATGCGATAGATGAAAGCTAGTCTATCCCGATATGAGAGATGAAGGTGATTCATCAGATTGATGCGCCGACGCAGGCCCAGTTGAGTTGAAGAATTACAGTGTAGAAGAACTTATTCAGATCAAGAGTAGATCGATATAGAGAGGACGTTGTTCGTTGAATGATCCGATGGGAGATCAGTAAGTGGACCGGCTTCGGATAGAGGACCTTACCCAGATGCGTTGTGAGTTAATCGAGTACGGACGAATATAGAGTGCTCCTCCAATGATAGGGACGAGTTCCCGAGGACGTGTTTGGTTAGAGATCTTCTACAGAGTGATGAAGATACCGAGTTCGTGATTTCGAGTCCATGTGAGAGACTCCGGATTGACTGTAGACGAGAACATTTTCAGTACGCGGATAGCATGACGTGACGTCGCAGTGGACGATGATACAGATGAGTGGAACCATAGGTTCGTGCGAGATGCTGGCAAGCTGTTTTTACTCCCTGTCGAGATTAGAGATCTGATATGCATTTAGAGGTGTTGGGATACGTCCAGTTCCTGAGGAAATGCTGTACTGAGAACGCAGAGGTCCAGAGAACGAGAAGAGGTTATGCAAGAGTACCAGCCTCCGTATAGTTCGGCATAGGAGAGATCGGAAGAGACCCTGAGCAGGTTCTGTAACGTTTCAAAACAATAAAATATTATTTTTGGGAATTTTTATAATTTAATATTATTTTAATGAATATTTTAATATTCCGGTATAATTAAATACAAATAAATGGGGAAAATTTTTGGAAAAGTCTAAAATAGGGTATTTTATGGAATTATGCCATTTTAAAGTTTTTATGATTAGTTATGTGCTAATTTAGTGCTAATCGCGATTAAAAATCGCTAATCGGGTTTTTAGCATTTTTGTGCAAAAATGTGCACATATCATTTTCCACAATTGTTACACTTGTTACATGTTTTGGGTGCATGGTTGCTTAGGGTTCACCATGGTGGGAGAAGAAAAGGAAAAGAAAGAAAAGAAAAGGTAAAGTATGATGATTAGGAGAGAGGTAGGTATGGGGTTTACTTTTTGACTTGTAGAAACATTCCCCGTCATTTTCCCTTTCTCATTCACTCTCCTCTCCCTCCCCTTGCTGCTGCTGCTGCCATCCTTCTCTCTCCCTCTTCACAAAAATCCTAGATCCACCATGAAATCCACCCCAAAACCCTATTCCCATTTCACAAAAAGTATTCCCGAGCTCACTAGCTACACATTGAACCTAGCAAAAATGGATTTGGAGGACTTTGAGCAACTCAAGAATTTTCTTAAGTTGCCAAAGGAGGTAAATTCTACACCTATTAGAGTAGTATTTCATTCTTGTGCATCAATTCTAGTTTCATGTCGATATGGTGTCGTTTTGTGGACTTTGGAGAATTCTAGTTAGGGTTAGGGTTAGACCTGAAATCAAAAGTGAAATTGAGGCTTGTGGTGACCCTAGAACCCCTGGTGTGATGATAGATGGGACCGAACCTGAAGCTAAAACCCAGAATACGGATTTATAAGACGATGTCGGGGAAAACTATGAATCTGTGATCGTATTTAGGAATCTGCTATCACCCCGAGACCCCTAAAATAAAACTGAGTTGACAGTGAGATGTGCAGGCACCCTGGAACCACCACACCAAACCCTAGCCCCCAACTCCAATTTCCGGCCGCAGATAAATTACTTCTGGTCGCAGGTGGCCAGAGCAGGGGGTTTGGCCTCGTTTTTGGTGCATGGCCCTATTTCCAGTAGTCTTGACCCATGACATGTGCAATTTTGTCTGATTCCATCTCGGGTATAATCTGGATTGATTTTCATATGTTGGCGCATGATTTACGACTTGCTTTAGCATGGATTTTGGTATTTGGTGATTCGTTTCTGTCGGGTGGCGTTTGGACGTCAACGACAAGTGGATATTGATCGTGTTTGCATGCGAGACGATAGGTTTTTACCTATGCAAGTAGCGTGTGCTGTTTTGGTTTTCCGATGTGATTTTCATGTGCTTTAGCATTTGTGATATACTTGTAGGTACCCTACGTGATGTTGAGGCGAAAAATATGAAAATGGCAACATCGGCATCGACACACGAGAAACAAGGTGAGTAGATTCATATCTACAGGGAAAGTTGGGTGGATGGCGTATAGCACCCCCGCAGTCCGTGGTGATGTATACGAATACGTATATACACATATATTTATTATATGGTTTAAGATTATTGATGGTAAAAAATGGGTTATTGATGATAAGGATGTTTGGTTTAGTATAGTGCGAAACCATAGAGTAGTGGTTGCACCCACACATACACGTACACATATACTTGCATACATTCTTTATTTTACCTGTGCGCACATGGAGGTGTGTATATCTACACATGGGTATGGGACTATGTGTTCATATACAGGATTTGAGGATGATACGTAGGATTGAGATGAGTCGGTGAGGTTTGATTGAGGCCGTGAGATTCGGCGATATGACAGAGTTCGTATTTGAGATGCGACATGATGGTTTTAGCGGGCCTTTGGGCATGTGTTTTACCCCGCATTCATATTTATATAGATGGTATCGATAGTACTAGACTTAGAGTTGTACCCTAGATTATGTGATATGATGGTAGTGATACCTGATATGTGATGAGATAATGTGACATTGACCCGTACCCAGCTATTGGGATGCCGTACGAAGATTTACCGTACGAGCTTTATATTGATGTTAGATCCGTACTCATGACTCGAGGATGTTATATGATATACCGTATCGTACGTGATACTATTGAGGAGAGATCACCGACTATTGTATATATATATATATGTATATCGACTCAGATTTAGGTGATTTCCACACCCCTCCCGATTGACTTGATAGTCGGGTCCGTAGTTCGCATAGTAGGCTTTAGACTAGACCCGAGTCATACCTATCAAAACTAACGAATCGGGGATATTTTAAAGATAGGCAAAAGGGATTCTAAGGATATTTTCAAACGACGCATCTTTTCTTAAAACACGTAGCCCTTATTTTACCAAAACCCCCGATTCGTCTTATTTCAAAAGGCAAGGCTGCATGATTTTTTTTGAGGTAGATTCTTTACTGTTGCGTTGATTATTCGATTCCGCATATTCATGTATTTGCATTGCATTGCTTGTGTTTATTGATATATTACAGTCATGCTGCTAGGACACCAGCACCATTATCGATGATGCGTATGTTCCACGTACACTTGTTTGCCGGCTCACACACTTCATCATCGATAATTGCCATGTTACTACATTGTAGTACTGTTTCATTCAGTATATGATTCATGCATGACATAATGATATGCTTACATTTCTTTTACATGTTGCATACATCATGCTTTCTGATTATACGCATTGAGAGTTGCTGTTTCCATGATATTTCTTGATTTGGGAACCGTGGGTATTTCAAAAGAGAATATGTAATTGCTTTAAAAACCCGGTTACCCTTAATATGATATTTCAGTGCGTCCACCATGTGTTTTCTCGGTGCTGAGAGCGACATGTGAAACCCGATTCGAGGAGTGGACGAGGCCGATTGCGGGTACATGGTGGGCCCGGTATGGTTCCCCTCGGCAAGATGATCGATGGACCTTGCCGATTGAGCCTGGAGGTGGGCGAGTACCTATCGGTGATTGGTTGGACCTGGCGGTTATCCGGAGGATACCGACCAGAGTCGATAGATGTATATGGGCGTACTGCTGGGGCCGAGGGCCGATTCCGCAGACGGAGCCCGTGGGCTGGTCCAGACTGACGGAGCCCGTTATATGAGGATTTACGTGCCGATGCTGGGCACAGTTTTCATGATGTTTTCGAGTGTCGATGTTGGACACTCCGGTTCCATGATTTTGACGTGTCGCGAGGGACACAGGTGGTTTATATCCTCATATCTCCATGCATATGCTAATGATATTTACATGCATGATGGTTATTGTCATTTGGTGACGAGTGGACGGGATCCACGTACATGCAGATCTGGTTACTTTGAGCATACCTCATATTTATGATATGTTATTACCTGAGGCACTGGCACGAGCACTTGGCACTAAACTCATGTATAGAGATTACATTGCCAGTTTAGCATGCTTCAGACTGATTCATATTGAGGTTTATATATATCTGATCGTATTGACCTAGGATGGGTTATACATTCGATTTCTGCTTGTAGATATTTTCTATTCACGAGTTGGCAACTCACCCCCGTTGTGCCACGGTTCTTGCAGGTTTTGCCGTACAGATTCCATAGCGGCTTTTCTGGCACACTGCTTCTATACGGGTGACTTGCTTTGGTAGGTGAGTTCTTTTGCATCAGAACCACCCTTGTACATGTATTATTCATTGTATCTAGAAATTCCATCAACCAAAACTTGTATATTGTTTCAGACTTAGAAAACAGTGATGTATTATTTCGACCTTAGAGTCGTGCTTGTAGTATTATGGTTTTCTGGCTGTTTTGAGTTTCTTTTTGGGTTTTGATCCTCGCCCTTTGGCGTTGTATATTATTATTGCTTGCATGGTTGTGACCGTCGATTGACGAAGAGCTAGCTCCCGCTTGGGGATGCCTTTTATCATTTCATATATATTATTCTTTTTGTACCCCGTTCGGGGCCAGTTTTTATAAAGGAAACTCTGCCGAAATTTTCAGAAAAGACTACACATTTTTAAAATGCATTTTCGGCTTTGTTATTTGAAAACTTTGATTTCAAACATGCTTTCTTTACTTATTAAGAACCAGTTCCTTTATTTACTCCTTAAATGGTTTTAGATTTCTGGGCTTTTGGCTTACTTGGATCAGATGGAGTCCTATAGACTTCATAGGATTCAAGGGCCAGTCACGTGCTCTTTCGGGTCGTGACAAAGTTGGTATCAGAGCGCTAGGTTAACCTTGGTTCGAGTCTAAGTTTGACTATGTGGAGCCTAGGGCGTTTATATATACAGAACTTAGGCTTGACCTTACGGAACTTAGACTTACTCGAGGGGGTATTATACCCGAACTTTCGTCGCATAGGATGACCCTTGGTTGATGGAGTGGGTAGCTTGAGTAGAGTGACGTACCGTACGTATGTTCCGCGGCATATTTACGACACGCCACTCCGCTTAAGAAACCTTAGGATGTACATTTCCTTGCGCAGTATTATATTCCTTCCTATGATCTATCCTTATCGATACTGGTTATGGGTTTGCTGACATGATTGGATGGGCAGAGTGAGCTACGGCTCGAGTTGCGTCAGCATGAGCTCGTCGTGGGCGAGGACTGACCAGGGTGTGATTCCAGAGACAAATGATTGCATATAGAGGCGTCGTCTTATTGTGTTTTTGCGCCATGAGCGTTTGACAGATCGCTTTTACGAGATTTTCCGGACGTATCGATCGGTACCAGAGGATTGAGCCACTGATAGAGGCCAGCCAGGATGTGATGACCATTGATATATCGCTTATTCATGATGGTTGAGGCGCTGTTCAGCGTACCGACGAATGAGCCAATTGTTGCTGCAAATGACGAGATATCGCCCTAGATGTTGGAGCTACTGCAGCTTGAGCATATACTTAGAGATATGATGGTGAGTCGCTAGACACCGAGGATGAATGACTAGGACATGTGGTTCGTTCGCTTACCCCGATGCGAGGTCAACAGATAGATTGTTTCCAGCTAGAGGTGACTTCCCGCAGATTCATTGAGAGTCGATTGAGATGATCGAATGTCAGGAACCCATTTTCCAAGTTTAAAGTATTCGGAAAGACATGCAAGCGATTCTATGGACCCTCTAGAAGAATGAAACCCTAACTCGATATAATGACCGTGTGAAAGCCTTTGAACCTTAGGGTTTGCGGCAGTTCCTCGGCACCATTAGTGAGGCTTGGGTTTGCCCTTCTACGGCTGGACCAACGATGTTGTGGTATGTACTCGATACTATTAAACTGTACCCAAGATGTTGAGCTCTTGGGGGATTATGAGGTTCTGACGAGGCGATAGGATAGTTCGACATCATTCGGATATCATATGATGGGACACACCGCTTGGGAGACTCCAGATACGAGTATAGCCATTGGAGCGTAGTCCATGCAGCCACGAGTAGACGAGTATGAATCAGTCGACATTGGAGCAAGTGGAGTAAATAGTTCGCATGAGATTTCGACGAGATGACGTACCATTCCGCTGACATTAGAGATGCGATACGCACGCTGAGGACGTGTTCGGCTAGACATCTTCTACTGAGTGATGAAGATACCGTGTTCGTGATTTCGAGTCCGTATGAGAGACTTCAGATGGACTGTAGCCGAGAACATTGCAGAGTGCAGATAGAGACGTGACGTCGAAGTGGATGACGATACAAACAAGCGGGACAAGAAGTTCGTGCGAGATGCAGACGAGCTGTTAGTACTCCCCGTTAAGATTAAAGGTCGGATATGCATACAGAGGCGATGGGATGCGACCAGCTTCCGAGTAGATGTTGTACTAAGGACACAGATGTCCAGAGAGCGAGAAAATATTATGCCAGAGTACCAACCTCCGTACAATTTGGCTTAGGCGAGATCAGAAGAGACCTTGAGCAGGATTCCTTCCAGTACACTGCTGCAATAAGATTTGCACCAGGAGCAGATGTGTGATGTCCATTCAGAGGACCAGAGTTCGGCGCCAGAGATGTACTTCCTTACGAGTAGTCGTGAGGATTGACCGAGAGATGTCCAGAGAGGTGCCAGAACGGAATCGTTTCCGTTAGCACACCTGACAGAGCCGATGAGCCGGTGGACTGCGAGATTGGTAATCCACAGGAAAGATAAGGAACCAGAGGCAGAGGACGCCAGCCGCGAGCATGAGGCAAGTAGATATCTTGTGCCGCTAGCATTGGATGTACCGGCACCTTCTCGACTTCGAAGGAGGATATACCAACGATGGTATTTTTGAGTGTGATTTTGTGATTCGATTATCACGTATCCGTCACTTTGGATTTCGGTATTTTGGGGCGATCTATTCGCATGATTTAGTCTTGATGACTGAGTTCCATGATATTTGATTTTGTGCACCATGGTTGCACTTACTGGGTATTCATATTTTGTGCAGAGTTATTACGCTTGAGGTATTGATTGTGATTTCATGCCTATTTTATGCCGGTGATTTGATTTATGCTTCCAGCATAGTTTTCATGCACTTTTAGTGTTTTGATTTGATTTGTGCACGCTGATGCACACGGTGGTGAGATTTTCCATCGCGGTACACCTGATTTTGATTGAGCCGCATTGTATATCGTCGACTTTGACCCTGATATTTATGATGCTGCACTCCGTGCTTTTGACTGAACTTACGCATGTTCGGCGTTGCTATTGGATTTCGTGGTTCCGTGCATGTTGAGTGCGCTGGGTTTATATTTTCATTCGTGCACGATCGATGCACCGATTTGGATTTTCGCGCATGTTGGGCACATGTTTTGAGATACAATTTTGGTGCACACCAGATGCACTTAATCGAGATTCTTCGTGCATGTCAGATGCACCTGATTTGGCTGTCAGGCACACACGTTGCCTATGACAGATACTTCATGCACACCCGTTGCACCTAGATGTTATTTTGTGCACCTATATGGCACATATATGGATTTTGATTTCCGTGCGCACCAGACGCACAGGGTGGTTTTATGTGCATTTTTGGGATTTATTCCTTTTGGAGCAGTACACTTTTATGATATTTGATATTCGTTTCGTACTGAGCAGGACTTGTCGGAGGATAGTACCTGAATATATTTTGCATGCATTGATAGTTATCGAAGGAATTTCCAAAGAGCGAGCTATAGTCTCAGCATTTATACCTACGTGTCCGATATGACACGAAACGTTTTAAAAATAAGGAAACCCTTCTAAATTGTTTTCGAAACGGCGGAACGTACATATTAAACAAAAGATATATACGTATATAGTTATTTTCTTATGGAAGACGTCCGCCACTGTGCAGTGTTATGTGCATCGCACAGCGACTTAAAAAGATTTGGCATGCATTTATAGCAGCTATTCACATGTATAGATTGGATGTCTACTTGTATAGTTCTGATTTATATCATATTGGTTTTGTATTGGATTTGACATTTGTGTCTTTACCATGACTCCGATGATTGCGGGATGCTTGACGGAGTTTTGTTTTTGAGTTATCTGCTCAGTACTCATGCGCATGCATTGCGCTATGATGTTTTATGTATTGATGATTCGGAGCCCCGGCGACATGGAAATTGTATCGAAATATTTAAGTATTTGGGGGTTTAAATCTAAATTCGGGGACCGAATTTCTTTAAGGAGGGGTAGATTGTAACGTTTAAAAATAATAAAATATTAGTTTTGGGAATTTTTATAATTTAATATTCCGGTATAATTAAATACAAATAAATGGGGAAAATTTTTAGAAAAGTCTAAAATAGGGTATTTTATGGAATTATGCCATTTTTAAGTTTTTATGATTAGTTATGTGCTAATTTAGTGCTAATCGCGATTAAAAATCACTAATCGGGTTTTTAGCATTTTTGTGCAAAAATGTGCACATATCATTTTCCACACTTGTTACACTTGTTACATGTTTTGGGTGCATGGTTGCTTAGGGTTCACCATGGTGGGAGAAGAAAAGGAAAAGAAAGAAAAGAAAAGGTAAAGTATGATGATTAGGAGAGAGGTAGGTATGGGGTTTACTTTTTGACTTGTAGAACCATTCCCCGTCATTTTTCCCTTCTCATTCTCTCTCCTCTCCCTCCCCTTGCTGCTGCTGCTACCATCCCTCTCTCTCCATCTTCACAAAAACCCTAGATCCACCATGAAATCCACCCCAAAACCCTATCCCATTTCACAAAAAGTATTCCCGAGCTCACTAGCTACACATTGAACCTAGCAAAAATGGATTTGGAGGACTTTGAGCAACTCAAGAATTTTCTTAAGTTGCCAAAGGAGGTAAATTCTACACCTATTAGAGTAGTGTTTCATTTCTTGTGCATCAATTCTAGTTTCATGTCGATATGGTGTCATTTTGTGGACTTTGGAGAATTCTAGTTAGGGTTAGGGTTAGACCTGAAATCAAAAGTGAAATTGAGGCTAGTGGTGACCCTAGAACCCCTGGTGTGATGATAGATTGGACCGAACCTGTTGCTAAAACCCAGAATACGGATTTATAAGACGATGTCGGGGAAAAACTGTGAATCTGTGATCGTATTTAGGAATCTGATATCACCCCGAGACCCCTAAAATAAAACTGAGTTGACGGTGAGATGTGCAGGCACAGTGGAACCACCACACCAAACCCTAGCCCCCAACTCCAATTTCTGGCCGCAGATAAATTCCTTCTGGCCATAAATTGCGGCCAGAGCAGGGGGTTTGTCCTCGTTTTTGGTGCATGGCCCTATTTCCAGTAGTCTTGACCCATGACATGTGCAATTTTGTCTGATTCCATCTCGGGTAAAATCTGGATTGATTTTCATATGTTGGCGCATGATTTACGACTTATTTTAGCATGGATTTTGGTATTTGGTGATTCGTTTCTGTCGGGTGGCGTTTGGACGTCAATGACAAGTGGATATTGATCGTGTTTGCATGCGAGACGATAGGTTTTTACCTATGCAAGTAGCGTGTGCTGTTTTGGTTTTCCGATGTGATTTTCATGTGCTTTAGCGTTTGAGATATACTTGTAGGTACCCTACGTGATGTTGAGGTGAAAAATATGAAAATGACGACATCGGCATCGGCACACGAGAAGCAAGGTGAGTAGATTCATATCTACAGGGGAAGTCGGGTGGATGGCGTATAGCACCCCCGCAGTCCATGGTGATGTATACGAATACGTATATACACATATATTTATTATATGGTTTAAGATTATTGATGGTAAAAAATGGGTTATTGATGATAAGGATGTTTGGTTTAGAATAGTGCGAAACCATAGAGTAGTGGTTGCACCCACACATACATGTACACATATACTTGCATACATTCTTTATTTTACCTGTGCGCACATGGAGGTGTGTATATCTACACATGGGTATGGGACTATGTGTTCTTATACGGGATTTGAGGATGATACGTAGGATTGAGATGAGTCGATGAGGTTTGATTGAGGCCGTGAGATTCTGCGATATGACAGAGTTCGTATTTGAGATGCGACATGATGGTTTTAGCGGGCCTTTGGGCATGTGTTTTACCCCGCATTCATATTTATATAGATGGTATCGATGGTACAAGACTTAGAGTTGTACCCTAGATTATATGATATGACGGTAGTGATACCTGATATGTGATGAGATAATGTGACATTGACCCGTACCCAGCTATTGGGATGGCGTACGATGATTTACTGTACGAGCTTTATATTGATGTTAGATCCGCACTCATGACTCGAGGATGTTATATGATATACCGTATCGTACGTGATACTATTGAGGCGAGATCACCGACTATTGTATATATATATATATATATGTAAGTCCATGCTACCCTTCCCCGGTTCTTACGGGGTTGCGGAAGTGGTGAAAAACGATTTTCAAGAGGGTGGTAACTTGGACTCAAAATACGGATCTTTGTTAAACGACTAACTAACAACCTAACAACCTAACAAGAGTTTACCTACTCGGTTAGGGGGCTATACCTTTCTTGAACTCCTTCGTCTTTAACTCCTCCCGGTGTACGGATCGGCCTCACCTCGTCATCTCCTTGCGCCGAAGATGGATCCACCCGAAAGCTTCTACCTTTGGCTTCTTCTTCGAACTTTGAAGAAACTAGATCACTTGGCTTGCTAGGCCTTATGAACTAGAATGAGTAGAGGAATGTTTTAGTGTCTTTTTATCTCTAAGACAACGAGTCTCAACACATGAGAATGGTTTGCCTTGAGCTAGAGAGAGCAAGAGGAAGAGGGAGAGCTTGAGAATGAGAAAGCTCAAGAGAGAGAAAGCAAATGAAAAATGAGCCATTCTTTTCTCATTCTCACCTCTCATAATCCAAAAGCCATCATAACAAAAATAATAATCAAGTATTGTGTGATGGTTTAAGTCAAAATGGTCATATCATTTCATGCACTCATTTTGCATAAATAAACAAGCAAGCAAAAGTCTTTGCCATGGAATGATAGCCATTGTCATGATGATGGTCAACTAGTCCAACCTAGTCAACCGGTCAACAAAGTCAACAAGTCAACAAAGTCAACCCCTCAACAACCATGTCACTATAATACTTAATTAATATTAATGTTAATCATATATCTTATTCTCATTAGGGTTTAGCCAAAAGTCAATAGTCAACAGTCAACAGTCAACAACCCCAATGAGAATCCTCTGCCTCTGTCTCTCTCTGTCAACTGTGCATACACACCCGCATCCGCGTTCCGAGGAACACGAATACAAACGAGATAAAACCAATCCCAAAACATACACTAGGATCTGGCTTAAACCAAAGACCGCTAGTGTTAACTATCCGGACACTGTACGTGCACAAGTGCACGGATGTGATCGAACCCTGTCGCAAAACCATGCGACCTGTCGCAAAACCATGCGACTCCTACTCTTTTGCCAAAAGGCGAAATAGCTTTCTGTGTGGGACTCTAAAGACTCGACACTACGCTGGCAGTGGGTTTAACCACAGACCGCAAGCGGCACTAGCTGTGCGTAACGGTCCCCAGGTAGATGCCGACAAGAAGACTGACGAGGTGAAACCCATCTGAACTCCTACTGAGTCTGAATGTGACAATCTCTATACAGTCCGGTCTGTTCGTCTGATACATCGCATGGCGGGCGTAGGGGGCGGTAAACATCAGTCCCCTAATAGCGGTACAAGTCGTGTCGGAGTGAAGCCCAGAACACCCTGAGATAACACTGGAAACCTACCAGTATATCTCGCTTGCCCTGGCCAGGGACTACTCGTGTAATGGCTCTCCTAGACACAGCGCGATGTCAACCCCCAATACCGGGAGAGACGAATCCTGTCTAACCGTCACTGCCTCCAAGTGCTTCGGGACTGCACCCAAAAACTACCTATTTGCACGACTCCTTTGAGACGTGGTAGGGTAGTAATCTAAGTGCAGTGGGAACACACTCGAGGCGAAGTGACAGTGTCAAGTCAGCGGACTAAGCTGTACTCATGTCACCTGGGAACTGATAACTGACGATAGGAATAGTACCAACCAACAGTTCCCGACGAGTCCTGTCCAGTGTACTCGTAACCCAACGAGCACCCGCATACTATCTCCAGTACGACGTACTGATGGTTGTGGGACAGACCATCTCCCACACTGGGATGAGAAGCGCATACGCTAGTCTCCTCCGGAGTATCGATGCCCTGTCTCGATAGTCCTGCGACTAGGGACCTGTATAAGGATGTGCTTATAGATTACCCAGCCCCCACTAGTGTGACTGCCATCACAACGCTGGTAATCAAGCAAAGATCCTAAGGGCTCCACTAATGTGTATAGGTGATATACTAAAATAAACACATGTATACATTGAAGTAGAAACAAACCAAATAGCATACTACTATATTGAGCAAGATTGTCTATACAAGGTGAATATCCCAAGCTTCCATTAAGTAATATACAAACTAGTATGATACAGTAATGGCCTCTAGGGCATATACACTAACAATCTCCTACTTGCACTAAGGCCATGTACTGGCGTATCGAAGACCTTTCATCTCGATCAGCCGCTTGAACTGAGTCTGGGGTAAGGCCTTTGTGAGTGGATCAGCAGTGTTATCTTCCGTAGGAACTTTCCGAACTTCGATCTCCTGGCGACCCACGATCTCCCTGATCAGGTGATACCGCCTCAAGATGTGTCTAGACTTCTGATGGGACCTTGGTTCCTTTGCTAAAGCTATAGCCCCGTTGTTGTCGCAATACAGAGGTATTGGATCAACAATGGACGGAACCACTTGAAGTTCAGTTAAGAACTTCCTTACCCAGACAGCTTCTTTTGCGGCATCTGCAGTAGCGATATATTCCGCTTCCATCGTCTAGTCAGCAACGGTTTCCTGTTTGGAACTCTTCCAACACACCGCCCCTCCATTGAGGGTAAAGACATAACCCGACATGGACTTGGAATCATCCTTGTCACTCTGGAAGCTGGAGTCAGCAAAGGCCTCGATCTGGAGGTCTTTTCCGCCATACACCAAGAACATCTTCTTAGTCCTTCTTAGGTACTTGAGAATGTTCTTTGCCGCTATCCAGTGTTTCTCCCCAGGGTTTGACTGATATTGGCTTACCACACTCAGTGCATAAGCTACATCTGGTCTGGTACACAACATCGCATACATTATAGAGCCTACCGCAGAAGCGTAGGGTATAATAGACAAGCGATCCCTTTCCAAATCAGTCTTGGGAGACATCTCTTTGGAAAAGGAGATCCTGTGACAAGCCGGTAGATTATCGCTCTTGGAATCTTCCATACTGAATCTTTTCAGTATGGTGTCTATGTACCTGGACTGTGAGAGTCCCAGTATCCTCTTGGATCTGTCACGATAGATCCGGATCCCCAGAATGTACGAGGCATCACCCAAGTCTTTCATGGAGAACCTGTGTGACAAGAACCCCTTGACAGATTGTAGCATAGGAATGTCATTTCCTATTAAGAGAATGTCATCCACGTATAAAACGAGGAATACTACAGTTCTCGCTACAAATCTACTATAGATGCATGGTTCATCTGGATTTTTGATAAAGCCAAATTCCTTGACCGTCTCATTAAAACAGCTGTTCCAACTCCGCGATGCATGCTTTAGTCCGTAGATGGACTTAAGCAACTTGCACACCTTTCAGCTGCTCCTACTCTGAATGAAACCCTCTGGCTGGTCCATATAAACACACTCCTCTAAATTTCCATTTAGAAAAGCGGTCTTTACGTCCATCTGCCAAATCTCATAATCGTGGAAGGCAGCAATGACAAGAAGGATCCGAATGGATTTCAGCATAGCTACTGGAGAAAAGGTCTCATCATAGTCCAAACCAGGTCTTTGACGAAAACCCTTTGCAACCAGTCTAGCTTTATAGGTCTCAACCTGTCCATCTACACCAATCTTCCTTTTGAAGATCCACTTGCATCCTACGGGTTTTACCCCGTCTGGAGCAACATCCAACGTCCATACTTTGTTGGTGTACATGGACTACATTTCGGTCCGCATTGCATACAGCCATTTTACCGAGTTAATGCTCTGAATGTCCTGCTGGAAGCTAGTCGGCTCATCATAATCTATGATGCAATCCTCTCTATCCCCGTCTATGAGAAAACCATAGTATCTCTCGGGCGGATGAGACTGCCTACTACTCCTGCGGAGCGGCGTAGGAATGTCATGATCTTTCGAACCCTCTGGTTCTACTAAGCTTTCAGTAATAGCTCGTGGTTCTGGAATTTCTTCCAGTTCTATTGCGCTCCCACTTATCTGATTTTCCAAAAACTCAGTTTCCAAGAAGTGGGCATGACGAGAAACATAAATCTTTTGTTCCTCTTCGCAATAGAAGAAATATCCCTTGGAGTTCTTTGGATATCCCACAAACTTGCACTGTACTGAGCGTGCCTCGAGCTTGTCCGCACGCTGCTTTTTGACAAAAGCTGGACATCCCCATGTCTTAATGTGATTAAGATAGGGTCTCTTCCCACACAACATCTCATATGGTGTGGTAGGCACAGTCTTAGTTAGAACTCGGTTCAAAAGGTATGCAGCTGATTCTAGTGCATATCCCTAAAATGATCGCGGTAACTCAGCGTTACTCATCATGGACCGTACCATATCCAATAGGGTTCGATTCCGTATCTCCGATATACCGTTATGTTGCGGAGTGTATGGAGGAGTAAGCTGAGAGAGAATTCCATTCTCTTTTAAATAGTCCAGGAACTCGGCACTCAAGTATTCACCACCTCGATCCGATCTTAGTCTCTTGATACTTTTGCCGGTTTGTTTTTCTACTTCAATCTTATATTCCTGGAATTTTCCAAAGGCCTCGGATTTATGTTTCATTAAGAAGACATAACCGTACCTTGAAAAGTCATCCGTAAAAGTAATGAAGTAAGAATAACCGCTTCGCGCATGTGTAGACATTGGACCGCACACGTCGCTGTGTACGAGTCCCAAGAGCTCGCTCGCTCTTACTACGTGTCCAGTGAACGGAGTCTTTGTCATCTTTCCTTTGAGACAGGATTGATAAGTGGCATACGATTGATATTCGAACGGGTTCAAATATCCTTCTGTATGTAACTTCATCAACCTTCTCTCATTGATGTGACCCAGTCTACAATGCCATAAGAAAGTATGATTTATTTCTAGAGACTTTCTTTTGTGTGTATTCTGGACATTGAAAATCTGTGGTTGGTTTAGTATGTATATACCATTGCTTAATGTACCTGACCCAATCAGAACTTGATTAAGGTGAATGTTTACAACATTACTTACAAACGCAAATTCATAACCTTGTTTAGAAATCAAAGATACAGAAATGATATTACAAGTTGCGTTGGGTACAAAAAGCAATTACGTAAAACAAAAACATGTCCATCTGACATTCCCAGGTGATAGTCCCCCACGGCCTTAGCATCCATGCTAGCTCCGTTTACAACTTTGAGGGTCATGTCACCTGCCTTCAAAACCCTACGGTTTCTCAACGCCTGCAAAGAATTACAGATATGAGATCCTGATCCGGTATCCAATACCCAGGAAGTAGAGTTTATTGATAGACAGTTTTCAATAACATACACACCAGAAGCTGAAGCCGCAACTTGCTTCAGTTCCTGTGTTCTGGCTTTCCAAGCACTGCAATCTTTCTTCCAGTGCCCACTCTTATGACAGAAAAAGCACTCTTCCTTCCCTATAAGCTTCCCCGCTATCTTTGTTGCTTTTGCTTTTCCTTTCGTATCCACTTTACTAACACCGCCCCTTGGTTTGGCGGAGGCTTTCTTCTTCTTTCCCTTGGCTTTCGCCTTGGACCTAGAAGATGAAGATCCTCCTACAAACAAAGTGGATGTTTCCCTACCTTTCTGTAGGGTGCCCTCTGCACTCCTCAGCATGTTGAGGAGCTCTAAAAGTTCAACTTCTTTTTCTTGTAAGTTGAAGTTCAAGATAAACTGGGCGTAAGTGGAAGGAAGGGACTGGAGAATCAAGTCCGTATAGAGCTCGTTCTCTAACGTGGTCCCAAGTTCCGCAAGTTCCTCAATGAAGCCAATCTTCTTAAGCACGTGTTCCGCTACCGATGATCCGATGGCCAACCTTGCCGAAAATAGCTTCTTCGATACTTCGTATCTTGCGATTCGAGATTGCTCTCCATACAGTTCTTTTGTATGGAGAAATATGGATTCGAGGTCCATATTCTCGTGCCTCCTCTGATGTTCGTTGTCCATAGAGGCAAGCACGAGGCACTTGGCCTTCGCGCAATCGATTTCCCAGGTCTTATGGATTTCCCTATCCGCGACGCTGGTTTTGGGACCTGGGACAGGGGGAGCTTTGGTGGTAAGAAGATACCCCAACTTGTCATAAGTGATTGCCATTTTGACATTCCTGAGCCAATCTTTGTAGTTTGGCCCTATCAGTTTGTTTTTATCTAGTAATAACTTAAGTCCGGTCATGATGTTTGGTCGCTGCAATTAGGAGAGAGAGAAGAAACGCTTTAGCATGATGCTCTTGCAAGTTTAGAGTGGTTTTTAATTTGTCTAAACAGGATGGCTCCCACTATCTCTCGAATCCCTCCTCAAACCAAAAAGGAAGAATTAGTCAGGATCAATCTCACCGTATAATACTTGCTTAACCGTTCGGCCAGGATGGTTTCGGTACTTCGAGGGAGGTTTTCCAACGCTTTCGCGAAGTTCCTTAATTTAAGAACCTCTTTTCTCTAGGGGCGTAGCCCCGCTAACACCTTTCTAGACACCTACTAGGTTTATAGCATTGATCGTTAAGTGAGAAATTTCCCGAGGAGTAGCATATACTCACAGTAGGATCGGGATCCAAATATCATTGCGTGACAAAACTGAAGGAATCCTACCAGAATCATCACACTCCAAATGGTATGCAGCGCTAGCAAGTTTCAGTTCTTTTGAAACTCCCGATGTGGATTTTTGCCCCATCCTCTTATGACCTTGACTTTGGCCAACAAATCATAAGTCACATGTCAAGTTCTACCCGTCATTCTCCAGATTAATTTGAGCCCACCCGCACATACCCTTGACTTTGGCCAACAAGGTAGAACGACTGCCCCAAACCAACACATCTATCTATGCTGCACATGAATACCCAATGGCTACCAATCACTATGCCTTGACTTTGGCCAACAAACATAGCTTGAATACTATTGACCATCCATGTGAAACGACGGAGGGCTACGAATGGTTTTGGCGAAACCGTGAACGTAGTGAACTTGATATAATCGATGATACGAGATAGCTTTTAAAAGGAGTGGCTTAAGCTCCGCGTTTAAAAGTTATTTTGAAAAGAAACCGAGTGGTTTTGAAAGTGTTCCAACGACTTTTACTTGGTTTATTTTTTCTTGCATCAGTTCTTTTAATGCGTCCCATCATTTAATCCTACCATTGCAGAAAACAACCAAAATATGACTTAGCTTATGCCATTCGCATTCACCACGGGGCCCCGTCAATACCCGTTAGGTTACTTAACTAACGACAGAGCAGGGGCTGGGCTAGCGCGGCTGCAAAACATAAGCAACGCCTAAATAATATCATACTTAGATATATTGCAATGATAGCCATTTCAGATCACAGATGAATACATTGGATATACTAGGAATCCGCAATTCGTACGAGCCTGTAACGAAAAGCGGATTACACGGTCGCGATGAATAGCCAAAACCCCACCCTAGACCCCTACGGGTGCGGCAAACTACCCGCCAAATATCCGAAGTGGAGTAACCTCCCTCAACGACGTGAGTAGGCCACTCGGCACTTCGAGATACCCAGTAGTTTGTGCACCCCACCTTGGGTCTATCCTAGGAGAAAAACAGTAAAAAGAAATTATACAATGACGGCTACAACCCCGACCCGGTTGTGCGGCCAAAAATAATATTACATCAATTTACATATTACATGAATTGAAAGATAAAAGGAAAAACTCTCATCTCACAACCCCCGGCTATTCATCCGTGACAATCCAAAGAATTCATATACACAAACCATCAATCATTACAGATCACAGATATGTATAACCCCCACTAATCGACGTATAGCGATTAGCGGACGTTCAATACATATAACACATCACAGATATATACCCGTTAGCCTTAGTCTTTAGAAGTTCGATAAAAATACGGATTTTCAAGCCCTAAAAACTAATTTTTCTTTCTGGAAAATCTGGGCAGAAAAGACATATTGTAAAAATCCCAAAATACCCCCATAAACACACTGCAAGAAATTTGACCCACGACCGACTCAACTCGGCCGCGGAACCGCTGCGCTTTGACCGCTTCGGTGAATGAAATTTCTTGGGTGTTTAACAAAAAGCCTGAGCCGATTTTTAAGATAAGATTTATCATTTTTTGGACAGAAAAAAAATCGGCATAAACTTCATTTTCCGGGTTCGTTTCGCGACTTTTTCTTTGATCGAACTTCTACTTACTTTGCTAACATGTTAGATAGTGTTTAACTAGGCTCTGATACCACTGTAAGTCCATGCTACCCTTCCCCGGTTCTTACGGGGTTGCGGAAGTGGTGAAAAACGATTTTCAAGAGGGTGGTAACATGGACTCAAAATACGGATCTTTGTTAAATGACTAACTAACAACCTAACAAGAGTTTACCTACTCGGTTAGGGGGCTATACCTTTCTTGAACTCCTTCGTCTTCAACTCCTCCCGGTGTACGGATCGGCCTCACCTCGTCGTCTCCTTGCGCCGAAGATGGATCCACCCGAAAGCTTCTACATTTGGCTTCTTCTTCGAACTTTGAAGAAACTAGATCACTTGGCTTGCTAGGCCTTGTGAACTAGAATGAGTAGAGGAATGTTTTGGTGTCTTTTTATCTCTAAGGCAATGAGTCTCAAAACATGAGAATGGTTTGCCTTGAGCTAGAGAGAGCAAGAGGAAGAGGGAGAGCTTGAGAATGAGAAAGCTCAAGAGAGAGAAAGCAAATGAAAAATGAGCCATTCTTTTCTCATTCTCACCTTTCATAATCCAAAAGCCATCATAACAAAAATAATAATCAAGTATTGTGTGATGGTTTAAGTCAAAATGGCCATATCATTTCATGCACTCATTTTGCATAAATAAACAAGCAAGCAAAAGTCTTTGCCATGGAATGATAGCCATTGTCATGATGATGGTCAACTAGTCCAACCTAATCAACCGGTCAACAAAGTCAACAAGTCAACAAAGTCAACCCCTCAACAACCATGTCACTATAATACTTAATTAATATTAATGTTAATCATATGTCTTATTCTCATTAGGGTTTAGCCAAAAGTCAATAGTCAACAGTCAACAGTCAACAACCCCAATGAGAATCCTCTGCCTCTGTCTCTCTTTGTCAACTGTGCATACACACCCGCATCCGCGTTCCGAGGAACACGAATACAAACGAGATAAAACCAATCCCAAAACGTACACTAGGATCTGGCTTAAACCAAAGCCCGCTAGTGTTAACTGTCCGGACACTGTACGTGCACAAGTGCACGGATGTGACCGAACCCTGTCGCAAAACCATGCGACCTGTCGCAAAACCATGCGACCCCTACTCTTTTGCCTAAAGGCGAAATAGCTTTCTGTGTGGGACTCTAAAGACTCGACACTACGCTGGCAGTGGGTTTAACCACAGACCGCAAGTGGCACTAGCTGTGCGTAACGGTCCCCAGGTAGATGCCGACAAGAAGACTGATGAGGTGAAACCCATCTGAACTCCTACTGAGTCTGAATGTGACAATCTCTATACAGTCCGGTCTGTTCGTCTGATACATCGCATGGCGGGCGTAGGGGGCGGTAAACGTCAGTCCCCTAATAGCGGTACAAGTCGTGTCGGAGTGAAGCCCAGAACACCCTGAGATAACACTGGAAACCTACCAGTATATCTCGCTTGCCCTGGCCAGGGACTACTCGTGTAATGGCTCTCCTAGACACAGCGCGATCTCAACCCCCAATACCGGGAGAGACGAATCCTGTCTAACCGTCACTGCCTCTAAGTGCTTTGGGACTGCACCCAAAAACTACCTGTTTGCACGACTCCTTTGAGCCGTGGTAGGGTAGTAATCTAAGTGTAGTGGGAACACACTCGAGGCGAAGTGACAGTGTCAAGTCAGCGGACTAAGCTGTACTCATGTCACCTGGGAACTGATAACTGACGATAGGTATAGTACCAACAAACAGTTCCCGACGAGTCCTGTCCAGTGTACTCGTAACCCAACGAGTACCCGCATACTATCTCTAGTACGACGTACTGATGGCTGTGGGACAGACCATCTCCCACACTGGGATAAGAAGCGCATACGCTAGTCTACTCCGGAGTATCGATGCCCTGTCTCGATAGTCCTGCGACTAGGGACCTGCATAAGGATATGCTTATAGATTACCCAGCCCCCACTAGTGTGACTGCCATCACAACGCTGGTAATCAAGCGAAGATCCTAAGGGCTCCACTAATGTGTATAGGTGATATACTAAAATAAACACATGTACACATTGAAGTAGAAACAAACCAAGTAGCATACTACTATATTGAGCAAGTTTGTCTATACAAGGTGAATATCCCAAGCTTCCATTAAGTAATATACAAACTAGTATGATACAGTAATGGCCTCTAGGGCATATACACTAACAATATATGTATATCGAGTCAGATTTAGGTGATTTCCACACCCCTCCCGATTGACTTGATAGTCGGGTCCGTAGTTCTCATAGTAGGCGTTAGACTAGACCCGAGTCATACCTATTTCAAAACTAACGAATCGAGGATATTTTAAAGATAGGCAAAAGGGATTCTACGGATAATTTCAAACGAAGCATGTTTTCTTAAAACACGTAGCCCTTATTTTACCAAAAACCCCGATTCGTCTTATTTCAAAAGGCAATGCTGCATGATATATTTTTTGAGGTAGATTCTTTACTGTTGCGTTGATTATTCGATGCCGAATATTCATGCTATTTGCATTGCATTGCTTGTGTTTATTGATATATTACAGTCATGCTGCTAGGACACCAACACCATTATCGATGATGCGTATGTTCCACGTACACTTGTTTGCCGGCTCATACACTTCATCATCGATAATTGCCATGTCACTACACTGTAGTACTGTTGCATTCAGTATATGATTCATGCATTACATAATGATATGCTTACATTTCTTTTACATGTCGCATACATCATGCTTTCTGATTATACGCATTGAGAGTTGTTGTTTCCATGATATTTCTGGATTTGGGAACCGTGGGTATTTCGAAAGAGAATATGTAATTGCTTTAAAAACCCGGTTACCCTTGATATGATATTTCAGTGCGTCCACCATGTGTTTTCTCGGTGCTGAGAGCGACATGTGAAACCCGATTCGAGGAGTGGACTAGGCCGATTGCGGGTACATGGTGGGCCCGGTATTGTTCCCCTCGGCAAGATGATCGATGGACCTTGCCGATTGAGCCTAGAGGTGGGCGAGTACCTACCGGTGATTGGTTGGACCTGGCGGTTATCCGGAGGATTCCGACCATTGTCGATAGATGGATATGGGCGTACTGCTGGGGCCGAGGGCCGATTCCGCAGACGGAGCCCGTGGGCTGGTCCGGACTGACGGAGCCCGTTATATGAGGATTTACGTGCCAATGCTGGGCACAGTTTTCATGATGTTTTCGAGTGTCGATGCTGGACACTCCGGTTCCATGATTTTAATGTGTCGCGAGGGACACAGGTGGTTTATATCCTCATATCTCCATACATATGCTGATGATATTTACATGCATGATGGTTATTGTCATTGGGTGACGAGTGGACGGGATCCACATACATGCAGATCTGGTTACCTTGAGCATACCTCACATTTATGATATGCTATTACCTGAGGCACTGGCACAAGCACTTGGCACTACACTCATGTATAGAGATTACATTGCCAGTTTAGCATGCTTCAGACTTATTCATATTGAGGTTTATATATATCTGATCGTATTGACCTAGGATGGGTCATACATTCGATCTCTGCTTGTAGATATTTTCTATTCACGAGTTGGCAACTCACCCTCGTTGTGCCACAGTTCTTGCAGGTTTTGCCGTACAGATTCCATAGCGGCTTTTCTGGCACACTGCTTCCATACGGGTGACTTACTTTGGTAGGTGGGTTCTTTTGCATCAGAACCACCCTTGTACATGTATTATTCATTGTATCTAGAAATTCCATCAACCAAAACTTGTATATTGTTTCAGACTTAGAAATCAGTGATGTATTATTTCGACCTTAGAGTCGCGCTTGTAGTATTATGGTTTTCTGGCTGTTTTGAGTTTCTTTTTGGGTTTTGATCCTCGCCCTTTGGCGTTGTATATAATTATTGCTAGCGTGGTTGTGACCGTCGATTGACGAAGAGCTAGCTCCCGCTTGGGGATGCCTTTTATCATTTCATATATATTATTCTTGTTGTACCCCGTTCAGGGCCAGTTTTTACAAATGAAACTCTACCGAAATTTTCAGAAAAGACTACACATTTTTAAAATGCATTTTCGGCTTAGTTATTTGAAAACTTTGATTTCAAACATGCTTTCTTTACTTATTAAAAACCAGTTCCTTTATTTACTCCTTAAATGGTTTTAGATTTCTGGGCTTTTTGCTTACTTGCATCAGATGGAGTCCTATAGACTTCATAGGATTCATGGGCCAGTCACGTGCTCTTTCGGGTCGTGACAGGTTCCTTCCAGGACACTGCTGCGATGAGATTTGCACCAAGGATTAGTTGTGTCACGTTTATTCAGAGGGCCAAAGTCCGACGCCGGTGACGTGTTGCTTTACGAGTGGTCATGATAATCGGTCGAGAAATGACCAGAGGAGTACCAGAGCGGAATCGTTTCTGTTAGTACACCGGACCAGGCCGGCGAGCCGACGGATTGCGAGATTGGTAATCCACAGAGAAAATGAGGACCCAGAGACAAAAGACGCCAGACCGTGAGCAGGAGACAAGCGGATGTTCTTGCTCTGCCAGTTTTGGGTGCACCGACATTTTTCGACATTGTAGGAGGTGTACCTCAATGTCATTTGTTGCGATTTGCGTTTGTGATCCAAGTATCACTCTTATATCTCTTGGATTTGAGTTTTGATGATTGAGTTTCATGATATTGTTTTCGTGCACCATGGCTGCACTTACTGGGTATTTACATTTTTATGCATAATTATTACACTTGAGATATGCTTTATACACCGTTGTGTTGATTTATGTTTATGCACCGCTACATCGGTTTGCGATTTGTGCATATCTATTGCACTTGATATTCATTTTGTGCCTTGGCCGCACGTGTTTATGAATTCGTGGATTTCATACGGATGATTTGATTTTGGTGCATGTGGTACGCACCCGATTTGGTTTTTGCACTCGGTATAGCTTGCATATGCTTACAGTGTATTGATACGTGTTTTGTGCACGCAGTTATACGCGTTTTTGATTCTATACACCTTGGTACACTCGGTTTTGTTTTTATACGCATTTGAGTTATTAATGCGTTTCCGTGCACTTGTTGCACCCGATTTGTATTTCGTGCAATTGTTGCACTGTATTTGTATTTCGTGCACTGGATGTACTGGAATTGTATTTCGTGCACTGGATGCATCGGATTCGTATTTCGTGCATTTGTTGCACCAAATTGTTATTTCGAGTATTTGTTGCACCAGCTTGGTATTTCGTGTATTGGTTGCACCGAATCTATACTCCGTACCTTGGTTGCACTCGATTTATGTCCTTGAGCATTTGCGTTATCAGATTTGCATTTTTCGTGCGTGTTGGTACTTGATGTTCGTTATCATATTTGCGTTTTTCATGTGTGTTGGTGAAAAGTCAGGAGTGTCGGACTCAAGTGTGGAAAAAGTGTCCTCACTAAGATCATGTATAAGATCAAACAGTGATGTGGTAGTGTCGTCGAGATCTATAAAGCAATGTTCATCAACTCCGCAACTCTCGGGAGCGATCTCTTAGACAGAGCATACATCAAGAATAAGAGCAGAGGGTTCTGATGGCTGACTTCTAACTTTGTAGATATTTAGTTCAATGGTCATATTTCCAAATGATAAGTTCATTGAACCATTTCTACAGTTAATGACAGCGTTGGAAGTGGCAAGGAAAGGTCGGCCCAAAATCACCGGAATTTGGCTCCGGGGGTTCGCTACAGGTTGTGTATCGAGAACAATGAAGTTTACAGGGAATACAAATTCCCTGACCTTTATCAACACATAGTTCACCCCTTGGTTTGGTGATTGAACGGTCTGCTATTTGGAGAGTGCAGTGAGCAGGTTTCAGCTCTCCAATCCCTAGTTGCTCATATACAGAATATGGAAGTAGGTTAAAACTTGCGCCAAGGTCTAAAAGAGCACGATTTATGTTTTTACCCCCAATAGAAATTGATATCGTAGGACATCCTGGGTCCTTACGTTTCTTTGGTAGCTGTGGGATAAAAACAGTGCTAATATTATTAGACATGAAGACCTTCTTCGGCACTTGAGTCTTCCTCTTCCTAGTGCACAAGTCCTTAAGAATTTTCGCATAAGCGGGGACTTGTTGAATAGCATCTAGGAGAGGGATATTGATATTAACCTGTTTGAACATTTCCATAATTTTCTCCATATGTGGACTTGATTTGTTACCCCTTAACCGATTCGGGTAAGGAGCTTTAACAATAAGTGCTGGGTCCATCATAGGAGAAGGAAGTGGGGGCAGACGTGATCCCAAAATAGGAGTGGGGATCGTCTGTGGAGAATTAGAAGGGCTATACTGAGGTGTCGAGCCTAGTGGGAAATGGAGAATAGGCTCGCGAGAAGGTGGTGGGGTAGAAGAACAAGGATCAGAAGTAGAAGTGTGTGTGTGAGGAAAGGTCTCAGCCGGGGTGTTATTGATAGAATTTTCAATATCATCAATTCCTTCCCCGACATGGTTATTCAGCACTCTTCCTGATCTCAACGTTGTGACGGCATTTACATTGTAATGCCCAGGATTCGGTAGGGGTTGAGACAGAAGTTTCCCTTTTTCTCTCGCACTCATTTCGGCTTTAAGTCGTGCAATTTCAGCTTCCATCGATCTGATACTCTCAGCTTGGGACGCTGAGTTTTTCTTTATCTCACTGACGGAAGATCTAACCTCAGCCGACACCTCTATGAAATTTGACAAGTGTGATTTCATGGTTTGAGTGAATTGAGAGAATTCGTCAGAACAGGACAACTGCATATGATTAGACTGTGCAGGAGTGTTGACCTGGTTTTGAAAATTTTGTGACTGGTAGGGGTGCTGAGTGAGTTGAAGTGATTGCTGTTGTGGTGGAAGAGCCCTTTGGAAATTATTTTGGCTTGGAACCGTGTTTTGAGATTGTTGTTGGTTCCAAGCAAAATTCGGGTGATTCCTCCAACCCTGATTGTACGTGGAAGAATATGGATCGTTTCTAGGTATTTGAAATGCGGCATTAGTATGCTCGTGACCTTGAAACGGAGAGTTTAATGGACATTCTTCCGTTAAGTGAGAAGGATCAGAACAGCACCCACATACAGTTTTGGGGAGCGACATTGGGTTTAGGGAGGCTGCTGAAAATTTATGTTCCATAGCCTCGAGCTTCTTTTGCATTGCTGCCATCTCAGCTCGAACACCTATGGACACATCAATTTGGTGTACGCCACCCCTATTCAATGATTGGGTTCACTCTCCCACTGTAGTAATTTTTCAGCGAACTCTTCTAAAAATTTCCAAGCTTCCCCATCATCCTTGGTCATAAAAGTACCTTGACACATGTTTTCAAGGTTCTGTTTAGTGTTTGGGTTAATGCCCTCATAAATGATTCGGCAAAGATCCCATCTCGGGATGCCGTGATGAGGACATTGAACCAAAAGATCCTTGAAACGTTCAAAGCATTTTGAAAATGGTTCAGTCGGAAGCTGGGTGAATTGATTTAATTCGCTACGGATTCGAGCTATCTTTTGCATAGGGTAAAATTTCTTAAGGAATGCCGCAACGAATTCTTCCCAATTCGTAATGGAATGTGCGGTAGTGTTATATAGACACTTCTCGGCTATATCGCACAAAGTAAATGGAAGAAGTCGTAGACGCATAGCATCCACTGAAAGTTGTGACGTACCCATCATTGCGCATACATTTTTAAATTTGGTAATAAAAACGTAAGCATCTTCAGTCTCGAGTCCGTGGAATTTGGGTAAAAGGTTGATGTATTAGGGTTTAATTTCAAAATTATCCCCGTTGGCTGGTGGAATGGATAAGCAGGTCGAAAGAGGACCTCGCAAAGGATAGCACCTCTCTTGGAGAGAGATGCAGGGTGGATTCTGCGCACCAACGGACGGCGGCAGATTAGTGTTAAAGAAATTCGATGGAGACGGATCCATCGGTGTGGGTGTGGTGGTGGGTAAAGAAGAAGTAAATGGAGAAATACCGACTTCGGAGTCGATAGGAGGTACGCGGACTAAAAGGGCACTAGAATCCCGTGTCTAGCCTATCTTGCACTAAAAAGGGTTAGTACAAGTGGCAGCGTGACTTATAATTAGGGGAAATGAATGAATGCGGTGTTTGTTTTGAAAAATAATACGGATTTTTGAAAAAAATTGATGCAATCACAAAAAGTGCAACAAGCAAAACCCTAATTCTAGGGGTCACCTAGGTCAAAGCTCTAGACCGCTCCTAACTGCCAAAAGACAAGTCGCGGGATAAATCCTCCACTGCCTCTTTGTCTCTCCTGTGGCCAGGTAATTGTCAGGTAAGTGGGAGGTTCTCCACTACGTAAGTAGTGGGCCTAATTAAGTAACCACTAGCCTTCGACACACTTGCCTTAGATACCACAAAAGAAACGCGGATAAGCAATGAATTATCCACGGCTTTCTCTTGTCCTAAGTGAGCGCGACGGTCCTTAGAGTCATCTCTAGATTTCTTTTAGTTAATGAGGGTCAATGCGGATGTAAATTTTGTGATTTTTTGGGGCTTAGGAAGGGTAATGAACTCCCCACCTAATCTGGATTTGGTCTTTGCCCCTTAATGTCCGTATTAATATGCAAGCAACCACAAAATCAAAACACGCACAATTTAATTTTGCTTTTTGCGGCGCTGCGATTTTTTCAAAGAAGCCTGCACAAAATGTTATTTGGAGCAGACAGAGGAGGAGATAAGAAAGTTAGAGATATACCTGCAAAATTTTGTACAGAGGGGAAGCTACCAAGCTACGGAAATGCCGCAGGAGGCTCCTATTGCCGCGGAATCGCCTCCGGTAAGTGTGATACCTGCACAAAAATTTAACAGAAGGCTTCTGTTCACCTCCTGAGTCCTCTGGAATTCTCCAAAAAAATTTCCAATTGCACAGCAAGCTCCAGATTTCCTTGCAATAAACCACAACAAATCGTTTAGTGTTTTGCGCGAATTTTGATCTCAAAATTGTAATGGAATAAATCTTTCAATTCAAATTTCAATATAGAACGAATTAGCGCGCGATCCCCGGCAACGACGCCATTTGATTGATCCTTTTCTTTGTGTGTCAGTTTAGAAAATGAATAGAAATCACAATCAAAGAATTATTTGACCGCAATCAATAACGGTGTCGGTTTGGAGCGCGTTAGTAAGTGCGGATCGTCCACAGGGATTGCGCGATTCGTTCGTATTTTTGTTTTGTTTGAATCGAAAATTTAATAGAAAAGAAAAGCAAAAACGATTCAAGATTTATATTGATGAATTTCAAGAATCAACTAATCTAATCAAGAATCAAGAAAGCGATAAACATCAAGAATCAAGAAAGATAGAATTCCAATCGATTTAGGTTTCAAGATTTGAAGTAAAGCTCGTAGGAATCGATTAGATCGTAGATGTGAAGAAGACTAGAAATTACCGTTTCTTATCCATTAACAAGTTGATGCTAAATCGATGTAGATTCATCGAGGATCAAGGATCTTGCGAAGAATTAGGGTTCCTCATCCTATCCTTTGTCCTTTCGATGAATCACATTCACTAGATAGCTTCTAGGAAATCGAATGATCGATCGTTGATCTCTAGATCGTGCGAAAAGAATCAAGAACGCATTTCGCATCGATCTAGATCATCGATCATTCAATTTTCAAGAATTTACAATTGTTATAGGACTTAAGAAAAACGTTTAAAGATTCGTCAACATCATCATTCTACAATCGTCTCGATTCCTCCACGAGCGGAGTTTTATTCAAGCATCATCACAAGAATACATTCAAGAATTGAAGATGAATCATAATGCTCGAATTGAAATATAAGCAAGTTTAATGAATCTTCACCTTTATTTATTCAACAATTAGTTACAACTCTCAAGAACTACACGAGGAAGGAACTTTGATCGTCGAATCTAGCGTCGCTCGGCTCCTTGAGTCGTGGATCGGCTTGGATCTTGTGCTCCGTTGAAGTCCGGCTTCACCTCTAAAGGATCGTTGAAGACTTGCTTTGCTTGCACTCAAAGGATCTTGAATTTGAGGTTTCTTGATTGGATTAGGGTTAGGGTTTGAAGTGGCTTGAGTTGGGTTGAAGGGATGATAGAACAACAATGATCAACTAATGAACAACCCAATTTTTGAACAACCCTTTCAAGAGAGGCCTAGGGTCTTTTTATAGGTTTCCCAAACCCTAGGTCTAGGATTTTGAATTTCCCTCCAAAAGTTTGTTATAGGGAGAGGCTTCTAGAAGTAGTTAGTTAGGAGCTTAGCTTCTACCTTAAGCTAGGAGGTTAGGGAGAAGGTTCTAGGCTCTTAATGTAATTTAGGTGAAGCTTGTTGTGGAAGTTTGGAGTGTTTAGTTTAGAACCCAAGGTTTGCTGAACTGGCAGAAAGTTCTGGAGTAATCTGGAGAATGTAGTATCTTGCTGAGATGTAGGAGCTGAGATAGAAGTTATGCAGCAGAGAGGGAGTGGTGACGTGGCCAAGCCGCCGCGTTTCCGCGGCGCAAGGCGGCTCCGGCCGCGGAACCGCGGCCATGTGGCTGCCTGAGGGATTGAAACTTCATAGTATGTCTTCTGATGTCATGTTGGTGCTTTTCTGATATATTGAATCTCTGAATGCCTTTTAGATCACTACCAGATTCCAAATCCTTGAGTTGGCGTATTTTTAGCAGCTCTGTTATGTAATTTTGACCGATCTCTTGGAATTTCCTGCACAGACTTCGAAACACAAGTTGCGCAATATAGGAATGATGCCATGCTATGAAATACAGTCAATTTCCCTTATAGTGCCGATTTTAAAGTCTAACACATGCAATCTGATATTTTACGACTGATTTGCTAATATGTGCAATATGAATACCGAACACATCTAGATGAGTGCAAATGATAGGGAAATTGCCGGTTTAAAGATGCAGTATTTTCGACTGATCAGGTTACTTAACTAACGACAGAGCGGGGACTGGGCTAGCACGGGTGCAAAACATATACAACATCTACTAGTATATATAAATATATAATAGTCGCTCCAGGTATGATAAATGCAACATCACAGAAAAGTAATAAGCAATACAGATAATCTGGGATCCCCGGATTTCACAGAGCAGCTACTGGAAACCGACGTTCCCTTGGTCGTGTGGATAGCCTGTGCAATGAAACCTAGACCCCTACGGGTGCGGCAAGTTACCCGCCAAAACCTGAAGCGAGGCAGCCCCCTATAGCATAGTGAATGGACCACCCGGCACTTCACGGAATCCGGTAACTTGAGCACCCCTCCTTGGGTCGACCTGTACCCCCTACGAGTGCGGCGAATAGTCTTCCAATTCTAGAGTGAGGCCTTTCTGCCTCTCAAAACCATGAGATATGGACCCGTTGCCCTCCAGAACCCGGCTATCCGTGCACTCCGTCGCGGGGTAAACCTAGTACCGAAATAAAAATATGTACAACAGGTACATCGACCTCAGCCCGGTCGTGTCCTAAAAGAATATTATACGAACAGGCAGTAACGGCAGTCCACATATTGGATGCTCGCCCCGCAATATCAAATGTACAAATAAATCCAAACTGCACTAACATTGCACACTGCTATCCACCACGACAAATCCGCAACATCACAGCACAACACAGAACATCAACGCGAATGTCACGTTCGTAAATCCGTCTAAAAGGACTATAGCAATTAGACGCAATTTACCGCTCAAATGACATTCCCGGTAGGAGATATAATGTAAGTAAGGCATACTAACAAATTTAAAATTTCGATCGACAAAACTTCCCGAAGTGGGCCCCACGTACTTCTGGTGTACAGTAATAAAATCTGGGCCTAAAAGAACGGTTCCGGAAACCTCAATTTCTCATGTAGAAGCCCCAAAAGAAAAATGGCCCAATGATTCACCAAGATGGCCTCGTTTCCGCGGCCAATGCATGGCTTTGGCAGCGGATCCGCGGCCGTACGGTCAAATCATTGGATCGTTTTTCTTCAGTGTTCTAATAAAAGCCTGCTCGATTTTCTGGTATTGTCAAGATAATTTTTAGAGCAGTTTAAAAATCGACAGAAACTTTAAACATGGAAATTGCGATTTTGAAAATTCCGCTCGATCGATATTTTAAACGCGTTAGCACAAGTTACTAAAGCTTAATGGTGAGGCTCTGATACCACTCTAAGTACACGGTAGCGCCCCGGCCGTCTTTCAGACGCCAAATACGGAACAAAAACTTTTATAAACTGGCGCTATCGTATACTACAACCCGGATCTGCCATTAACGCAAAACTAACATACTTTAAAGATGGGTAGAAATGTTATACCGAACGATCCGAGTCCTTCAGTCTTCAACCATCATCCCACACTTTGTTGCGGCTACTCCGATCTCCTGAATCTCCAGTCTTCTCGTCCAGTTGGCACCATGTCGACGGATCTTTAAACGGGCTCCCGCCTCTGAACCGAGGCAACTCGATCATCAAGTTTGCCAAAAGAGATGTCACGTCCCGAAAGTACGGAACAAGACCGGCACTTAAACTACGAACGTCTCGAGGCGTACGTAATCTAAGTAAACCAAAAACCCAGAAATCCAAACCAAGAAAAGTAGTAGAGTGAAGGAAAACCAATTTAAAATCAAGTAGTTTTAATAGCATAAGCCGAATTATGCGGTTTTAAAAAACATCAAATATTTCCTGAAAATTTCGGCAGAGTCTCCTTTGTAAATACTGGCTCCCAAACGGGATACAACATGAATAGTATACGAAATCAATAAAAGGCATACCCAAGCGGGAGCTAGCTCTTCGTCAATCGACGGTCACAACCACACAAGCAATATAATATACAACGCCAACGGCGAGGATCAAAAACTCAAAACCACAAGAAAACCACAGAAATAAAACGCGCGACTCTAAGGTCGAAAGAATAACATCACTGGTCTCTATCTCTGAAATAAATACATGTTTGGTTGATTGAATTTACTAGATACAACTGAAAAAATATTATACAAGTAATATGATGGGTACGATACCAATAAACCCACCTACTAGCAAGTCACCCGAAAGAAGCAGTGCCAGCAAAGCCGTAATGAAACCTGTACGGCAAAACCTGCAAGGAACTGTGGCACAACGGGGGTGAGTTGCCAACTCGTGAGTAGAAAAACATCTACGAACAGAAACCGCATGAGCAACGCAAACCTAGGTCAACGATCATAATATACTCTCAAATATATATAACATGCAGCCTATAACAATGACTAGGGTAAATATCTAACCCGAGTGTAATCCCATGTGCCCGTGTCAGTGCCTCAGGTAGCAATATATCATATGAATGAGGTATGAATGCATGAAAACAAAATACATGTAAATGAAGAAACTGTTTTCATAATTTAGTGAGATTTCCTTTGTATTTTTAAAATGAGGTATCATAAATGAAATCAGCATCAACAGTGTCTAGCATCGACACAAAACATAAATCTCAATGTCTCAAAACCTCAGGCTCCGGCTATCCGGACTGGCCTGTATCATCAAATCTCAGTTCCTCAATATTTCGAAATCTCAATGTCTCAATCTCAATATCTAGGGCGCCGTCAGTCCAGACCGGCCCCTACCATCCATCTCAAGACCACGACGGTATCCTCCGGATATCCGACGCGTCGGGTAAAATCACCGGTAGGTAGTCTCCCCCTGCCAGGCTCATCGTCATCACCACAAGCTTCTTGCCTCGGGGTACCTTACCGGGTCCACCATGTACCCGAAACGGTTCATCCAACTCCTCGAATCGAGTCTCGAAATCCATCAGCAAACTCATGGTGGACGACTCATACATCATGGGAAAAACCGCGCTTTTCATATAAAAAGAGAAAGAAGAAGTTTGTATATGTTTTGCGGTTTTCCCCAAATCCAGAAAATCTCATGGAAATCCGAATCCAAAACCTCAATAGCACATAAAAAGTGAATATATGCATGAGAATCCATGAATGCGGCATAACAATGAATAACAGTATGCATGAAGTAGCAGGTAATAACTACAATGTCTAAACTAACATAGTCAAAACTACTAGCTAACAAGCTAAATGAAGCAATAATATTCTCTAAGTGTACGTGACATGGCAATTACCGATGAAGATGTGTGTGAGCCGGCAAGTAAGTGTACGTGGTACATACGCATTATTGGTAATGGTGCTGGTGTCCTAACCACAAGATATCAACAGTAGAATATGAAGCATAATATAAGCATGTGATGCGGAGCGAACAACAATAATGAGCGGGAGCTGAATACTAGACGCAACGATAACTAATCTGCATTAACCTAATATAAGTCCTACAATGGTGCCTTTTGAAATAACACGAATCGTAGGGTTTTGAAAATAGGGGCTACAGTGTTTTTAAGAAAAGATACGTTTTTTGAAATATCCGTAGAATTCCTTGACTTGTCTTTTAAAATACGCACGATTCGTAAGCTTTGAAATAGGTAGGAATCGAATCTAATCTAACAACTAACTAAACTAAAGGTCTAAGCTACAAGCTAGACTACAGGTAAGGAACCCGCCTAACATCTGAGTCGATACATATACATACCTGTATATATATTAGTCGGTGATCCCACCTCAATAATATCATATCCGATACCATATCTATAATCAAACATCCCAAGTCAAGAGTGCGGATCAATCTGTAAGTCGATGTGGAACACCCCAGTACTTGTGGGGAGGCGGAATTTTCAAAAAACAAACTTGTTTAGTGAACGAACATCGACTAACCGCTTGAATCGAAGCTAAACTATAAATAACGAAACACAAGTGTTCCTAAAATACGGTGTTTCGGGATTATACCTAATGAATCAACTCCTTCGTCTTTACGAACTCCTTGTTCTCCTCGGCCTTCTTGAAGTAGTAGAAGATCCACCCGAGAGCAAAACTCCAAGCTTCGCCTCTAAACTTGAGACAACTAACCTTCTTGGATTGCTAATCGAAGAAGATAGATCGATATAGAGTGTTGGTTATGGATTGTAAAGTCTTACTAACCCTTGTACTCAACTCATGAGAAGGGAGGATTAGTTTTCTTGAAGAGGGAGAGCTAGAGGAGAGATAAGATGAAAAATGATAATGAGCTTCTTCTTGTGCAAATAGTAAATCAAGAAGATATATATATATCTAGCATATCTTTTTATTTACTTAAAAATTAATAAATCAAGAAGATATATATCTAGCATATCTTTTATTAGAAAATAATATTAACAACCATGCTAGATAATATCTTATGATGATTCATTTTTACACTCATTTCATTTTACACCTTAACCTCCTTTGTCACCATCTTCTAGAAGGTTCCCGTAAAATTACGAAAACGCCCCTCCAATCCGTAAAATACGGAAAAACTTTAGACTGTAAAAATCCAATAACCGGATACCAGTAACTGGCTTAAACCAAAGCCGACTGGTAAAAACTGTCCGAAAGTCGTACGTACGTAAACGCACGTATGTGTCCGAACCCTTGTCGTAAAACCATACGACCTCTATATCCTTTCGCCTGGAATAGGAAACTCTCTGTGTGGGACTCTAGAGACTCGACTACTACGCTGGCAGTAGGTTTAGCCACAGACCGCAAGCGGCACTAGCTGTACGTAACGGTCCCCAGGTAGTTGTCGATAAGAAGGCCGATGAGAAAACCCATCCGAACTCCTACTGAGTCTGATGTGACAATCTCCATACAGTCCGGTCCGTTCATCCAAGACTATCGCATATCCGGCCTAGGGGGCGGCAAGCGTCAGTCCCCTAATGGCTGTATAAGTCGTGTCAGAGGGAAGCCCATTACACCCTGAGAAACTACTGGAACCTTCCAGCAAATCTCGCTTGCCCTGGCCAGGGACTTTGCGTAATGGCTCTCTGACACAGCACGATATCTACTCCCAATACCGGGAGGGACGAATCCTTTCTAACCGCCACTGCCTCCAAGTGCTCGGGACTGCACCCAACTGCTACCTGTTTGCATGACTCATTTGAGTCATGGTAGGGTAGCAATCTAAGAACAGTGGGACACACTCGAGGCGAAGTAGCAGTGTCAAGTCTACGGACTATGCTGTACTCATGTCACCTGGGAACTGTTCACTGACGACTGGTATAAAACCAACCAACAGTTCCCTGTGAGTCCTGTCCGGTGTACCCGTAACCTAACGAGCACCTGCATACTATCTCCAGTACGACGTACTGACGGCTGTGGGACAGACCATCTCCCCAACTGGGATGAGAAGCGTACACACTAGTCTACTCCGGATTATCGATGCTCTGTCTCGATAATCCAGCGACTAGGGACCTGAATAAGGATGTGCTTGTAGACTACCCAGCCCCCACTAGTGTGACTGCCATCACAACGCTGGTAGTCAAGCAGGATCCTAAGAGCTCTATCAATACGTATGCTCACATATTAAGATATAAAAACCAAGTAGCATACTACTATGTTTAGCAAGACTGTTATATACATGTGAATATCCCAAGCTTCCATTAAGTAATATACAAACTAGTATGATACAGTAATGGCCTTCTAGGGCATAAACACTAACAATCTCCCACTTGCACTAGGGCCATGTACTGGCATATCGAAGACCAATGATCTCGAGTAGCCTCTCGAACTGAATCTGAGGTAGGGCCTTAGTGAATGGATCAGCAATGTTCTCTTCTGAAGCAACTCTCCGAACCTCGATCTCCTGACGATCAATGATCTCCCTGATCAGGTGATACCGCCTTAAGATGTGTCTGGACTTCTGATGGGACCTTGGTTCCTTCGCTAAAGCTATAGCTCCGTTGTTGTCGCAATACAGAGGTATTGGATCAACTATGGTAGGAACCACCTGAAGTTCTGTTAGGAACTTCTTCATCCAGACTGCTTCTTTTGCGGCATCGCAAGCAGCTATATACTCCGCTTCCATCGTCGAGTCAGCAACGGTGTCCTGCTTGGAGCTCTTCCAGCACACCGCCCCTCCATTGAGGGTAAAGACATAGCCCGATATGGACTTGGAATCGTCCTTATCACTCTGGAAGCCGGAATCAGCAAAGCCCTCTAACTTGAGGTCTTTTCCGCCGTAGACCAAGAACATCTCCTTAGTCCTCCTCAGGTACTTGAGAATGTTCTTTACTGCTATCCAGTGTTTCTCCCCTGGGTCTGACTGATACCGGCTTACCACGCTCAGTGCGTAAGCTACATCTGGTCTGGTGCACAACATCACATACATTATAGAGCCTACCGCAGAAGCGTAGGGTATAACTGACATGCGTTCCCTTTCCAAATCAGTCTTGGGAGACATCTCTTTGGAGAGGGTGATTGCGTGACAAGCCGGTAAATTACCGCGCTTAGAATCTTCCATACTGAATCTTTTCAGTATAGTGTCGATATACCTGGACTGTGAAAGTCCCAACATCCTCTTGGATCTATCACGATAGATCCGGATCCCCAGAATGTAAGAGGCATCACCCAGGTCTTTCATGGAGAACCTGTGTGACAAGAATCCTTTGACAGATTGTAGCATAGGAATATCATTTCCTATCAATAGAATGTCATCCACGTACAAGACGAGGAATACGACACTTCTGGCCACAACTTTACTATATATGCACGGTTCATCTGGATTTTTGATAAAGTCATATTCTTTGACTGTCTCATCAAAACAGATATTCCAACTCCGTGATGCCTGCTTTAGTCCATAAATAGACTTAAGCAGCTTGCATACTTTCCCGCTGCTCCCACTCTGATTGAAACCCTCTGGCTGATCCATATAGACGCTCTCTTCTAAATTTCCATTCAGAAAAGCCGTCTTTACGTCCATCTGCCAGATTTCATAATCATGGAAGGCAGCAATTGCAAGAAGGATACGAATGGATTTGAGCATAGCCACTGGAGAAAAAGTTTCGTCATAGTCCAAACCAGGTCTTTGACGAAAACCCTTTGCAACAAGTCTAGCTTTATTGGTTTCCACCTGCCCATCTACACCAATCTTTTTCTTGAAGATCCATTTGCATCCTATGGGTTTTACCCCACCTGGAGCAAAGTCCAAAGTCCATACTTTGTTGGTGTACATGGACTCCATTTCGCTTCGCATTGCATCTAGCCATCGTACCGAGTCGCCGCTCTGGATGGCCTGCTGGAAGCTAGTAGGTTCATCATTATCTATGATGCAATCCTCTCTATCCCCATCTATGAGAAAACCGTAGTATCTCTCAGGCGGATGAGAAGGCCTACTACTCCTGCGGAGGGGTGCGGGAATGTCCTGTTCTTCTTGTACCTCTGGTTCTACCAAACTTTCAGTAGCAGCTTGTGGTTCAGGAATTTCTTCCAGTTCTACTACGCTCCCACTCTTCTGATTTTCTAAAAATTCAGTTTCTAAGAAGCGGGCATGACTAGAAACAAAAACCTTTTGTTCCTCTGCGTAATAGAAACAATATCCTGTAGAGTTCTTTGGATATCCCACAAACTTACACTCTACTGAGCGTGCCTCGAGCTTGTCCGGATGCTGCTTTTTTACAAAAGCTGGACATCCCCATGTCTTCAGGTACTGAAGATAGGGTTTCTTCCCACTCCACATTTGATATGGTGTGGTAGGCACAGTTTTGGTTGGAACTCTATTCAAAAGATGTATCGCTGATTCTAGCGCATACCCCCAGAAAGATCGTGGTAACTCAGCATTACTCATCATGGATCGTACCATATCTAATAGGGTTCGATTCCGTCTCTCCGATACACCATTGTGCTGTGGAGTGTATGGAGGAGTAAGCTGAGAGAGAATTCCTTTCTCTTTTAGGTAACCTAGGAACTCGGCACTCAAGTATTCACCACCTCGATCAGATCTAAGTGTCTTAATACTTTTGCCTGTTTGGTTTTCCGGTTCACTCTTGTATTCCAGGAATTTCTCAAAGGCTTCGGATTTATGCTTCATTAAGAAGACATGTCCAAACCTAGAGAAATCATCTGTAAAAGTAATGAAGTAGGAATAACCACCTCTTGCATGTGTAGACATTGGACCACATACATCGCTGTGTATGAGTCCTAAGAGCTCGCTCGCTCTTACTCCTTGTCCAGTAAATGGAGTCTTTGTCATCTTTCCTTTGAGACAAGATTGACAAGTGTCATAAGATTGATATTCGAACGAGTCCAAATATCCTTCTCTATGCAAATTAGTCAACCTTCTCTCATTGATGTGACCCAGTCTACAATGCCATAAGAAAGCTTTATTCACATCTGGAGACTTTCTTTTTAGTGTGTTCTGGACATTGAAAATTTGGAGTTGGTTTAAAACATATATTCCGTTATTTAGTGTACCTGACCCAATCAAACCATGATTAAGGTGGATGTTGACAACATCTCTTACAAACGTGAAATCATAACCTTTATTTGATAACAAGGAAACTGATATGATATTACACGTTAAGCTGGGTACAAAATAACAGTTATGAAAAACCAAGATGTGTCCACTCGTCAATCCTAGGTGATAATCCCCGACGGACGCAGCTCCCACGCTAGCTCCGTTAGCAACCCTGAGGATCATATCACCTTCCTTCAGCACTCTACGGTTTCTCAGTGCCTGCAATGAATTGCAAATATGAGATCCTGATCCGGTATCTAATACCCAGGAAGTAGAGTTGATTGACAAACAATTCTCAATTACAAACACACCTGAAGTCGAAGCTACAGCTTGCTTCGGTTCCTGGTTCTTGGCGTTCCACGCCTTACAATCCTTCTTCCAGTGCCCTTTCCTGTGACAATGGAAACACTCATCCTGGCCAACTACAGGTGCTGCAAACTTTTTCTTTCCCTTTCCTCCCACCTTACTAACACCTCCTCTAGGTCTGGGTGCGGCCTTCTTCTTCCTTCCTTTGGCCTTAGCCTTGGACCCGGAAGAAGATGCACCGCCAACAAACATAGCGGGTGTTTCCCTTGAGTTCTTCAAGGTGCCCTCTGCACTAAGTTCCGGAAGTTCAACTTCTTTTCTTTGAAGATTGAAGTTCAGGATAAACTGGGCGTAGGTGTGAGGAAGGGACTGGAGAATAAGGTCTGTATAGAGCTCATTATCCAAAGTCGTCCCAAGGTCTGCGAGCTCTTCTATATAGCCGATCATCTTTAGGACATGTTCTCCTACTGATGACCCGACAGCCAACCTCGCTCGAAACAAGTTCTTTGAGGTCTCGTATCTTGCTATACGAGATTGCTCTCCATAAAGTTCTTTTGTATGGAGAAATATGCCATCAAGGCCCATATCCTCGTGCCTCCTCTGATGTTCATTGTTCATCGAGGCAAGCACGATGCACTTGGCTTTCGCGCAATCTAAATCCCAGGTTTTGCGGATTTCCTTATCCGCATTACTGGATTTGGGACCAGGGACAGCAGGTGCCGTAGCGGTGAGGACGTGCCCCAATTTGTCATAGGTCAAAGCCATTTTGACATTCCGCAGCCAATCTTTATAGTTTGGCCCTGTCAGTATATTTTTCTCTAAAAGTAACTTAAGTCCAGTCATTTTCAGGGTCGCTGCAATTAGGAGAGAGAAGAAAACTCTTAGCATGATGCTCTTGCAAGTTTAGAGTGGTTTTTAATTTATCTAAACTGGATGGCTCCCACTGTTTCTCGAATCCTTCCTCAAACCATAAAGGAAGAATTAGTCAAGACTATTCTCACCGTACAATACTTGCTTAACCGTTCAGCCAGGCTGGTGTCGGTACTTCGAGGGAGGTTTTCCAACGCTTTCGTGAAGTTCCTTAATTATATAACCTCTTTTCTCTGGGGGCGTAACCCCGCTGACACTTTTCTGGACACCTACTAGGTTTATAGCATTGATCGTTAAGTGACGAATATCCTGATAAGTAGCATATACTCACAGTAGGATCGGGATCCAAATATCATTGTCTGATAATGTTGTAGGAATGCTACCAACATTAATCAAACTCAAAATGGTATGCATCTCTTTGCAAATTTCAGTTTCTTTAGAAATTCCCGATATTCGTTTTTGCCCCATGCTCTTATGACCTTGACGTATGCCAACAAATCATAAGTCACACGTCAAGTTCCGCCCATCATTATCTTGTTAATTTGAACCCACCCGTATATACCCTTGACGTATGCCAACAAGGTAATGCGACTGTCCCAAACCAACACATCTATCTATGAAACAAATGAATACCCCAGCAGCTACCAAACACTATGCCTTGACGTATGCCAACAAGCATAGCTTGAATACTACTGACCATCCATAAGAAATGACGGAGGGCTACGACTGGTTTTGGCGAAACCGTGAACGTAGTGAACATGATATAACCGAAGGAACCTGATAGCTTTTAAAAGGAGTGGTTAAATCTCCGCATTTAAAAATATCTGTTTTTAAAAATAACCGATTGGTTTCTTTTTAAATTGTTCCAACGATTTAAACTTGGTTTATTTTCTTTGCATTACAGATAATGCGTCCCATCATTAACCTATCATTGCAGAAAACAACGAAAATATGACGTCCTCTTATGCCATCCGCATTCGCCACTGGGTCCCGTCATTACCCGTTAGGTTACTTAACTAACGACAGAGCGGGGACTGGGCTAGCGCGGGTGTAAAACATAAGTGACGTCTAAAATAGCTACATAAATATAGATATTTTACATTCGTCTGACGCAATGATATTCATTCCAGAACACAGATAAACAATATTGGATTTGCTAGCAATCTGTATTTCTTTTTAGCCTGCAAGAAAAAACAGATTACACAGTTGTGATGAATAGCCGTTACCCCACCCTCGACCCCTACGGGTACGGCAAACTACTCACCCGGCAGTCTGTGTACCCCACCTTGGGTCAGTCCTAGGAGCAAAAACATTAAAATGAAATAATACAACGGTGGCTACAACCGCAACCTGGATGTGCCCCGCAAAATAATATTACAACAAATTACATTTTACAACAAATGAATTAAAAGATAACCCATTGCATAACCCCGGCTATACATCACAACAGTCCAATACAGTTTATATGCACAAACAGATATAACCATTTCAGAAATGTGCAACCCCCTGCCAACTGACATACTAGCAGTTAGGGGAGGTTTACGAACACATTTATCAATCACAGATATAATCCAACATGCAAATACTGTACAATTTCGATCGATTAAACGTATTTAATATTGCTCCAAAATCTGCTGTATTAACTGGAAACCTGAGCAACTATTAAATATCCCAGAAAACCCCAAATATTGCACAGAAGAAACACAAGAAAAATCGGCCCCTGACTCGCCAACTCGGCGGCGGAACCGCGGCGACTCAGAAGGGTGAGGCCGCGGTTCCGCGGCGGTTTGGACGAATCAGGTGACTGTTTTTCTTGGGTGTTCTAGTGTGGTCATTTCATGCTCTCTGAACATCCCAAATAAATTTTTAGACATCATTTTAAAATCGACAGAAACTGATGCTTTTTAGGATTTTCCGGCTTCGTTTTTCCGTTCGAAATTCGTACAAATTCGCAATAAAGTTATTTATTGTTTAGCGAGGCTCTGATACCACTGTAAGTCGATGTGGAACACCCCAGTACTTGTGGGGAGGCGGAATTTTCAAAAAACAAACTTGTTTAGTGAACGAACATCGACTAACCGCTTGAATCGAAGCTAAACTATAAATAACGAAACACAAGTGTTCCTAAAATACGGTGTTTCGGGATTATACCTAATGAATCAACTCCTTCGTCTTTACGAACTCCTTGTTCTCCTCGGCCTTCTTGAAGTAGTAGAAGATCCACCCGAGAGCAAAACTCCAAGCTTCGCCTCTAAACTTGAGACAACTAACCTTCTTGGATTGCTAATCGAAGAAGATAGATCGATATAGAGTGTTGGTTATGAATTGTAAAGTCTTACTAACCCTTGTACTCAACTCATGAGAAGGGAGGATTAGTTTTCTTGAAGAGGGAGAGCTAGAGGAGAGATAAGATGAAAAATGATAATGAGCTTCTTCTTGTGCAAATAGTAAATCAAGAAGATATATATATATCTAGCACATCTTTTTATTTACTTAAAAATTAATAAATCAAGAAGATATATATCTAGCATATCTTTTATTAGAAAATAATATTAACAACCATGCTAGATAATATCTTATGATGATTCATTTTTACACTCATTTCATTTTACACCTTAACCTCCTTTGTCACCATCTTCTAGAAGGTTCCCGTAAAATTACGAAAACGCCCCTCCAATCCGTAAAATACGGAAAAACTTTAGACTGTAAAAATCCAATAACCGGATACCAGTAACTGGCTTAAACCAAAGCCGACTGGTAAAAACTGTCCGAAAGTCGTACGTGCGTAAACGCACGTATGTGTCCGAACCCTTGTCGTAAAACCATACGACCTCTATATCCTTTCGCCTGGAATAGGAAACTCTCTGTGTGGAACTCTAGAGACTCGACTACTACGCTGGCAGTAGGTTTAGCCACAGACCGCAAGCGGCACTAGCTGTACGTAACGGTCCCCAGGTAGTTGTCGATAAGAAGGCCGATGAGAAAACCCATCCGAACTCCTACTGAGTCTGATGTGACAATCTCCATACAGTCCGGTCCGTTCGTCCAAGACTATCGCATATCCGGCCTAGGGGGCGGCAAGCGTCAGTCCCCTAATGGCTGTATAAGTCGTGTCGGAGGGAAGCCCATTACACCCTGAGAAACTACTGGAACCTACCAGCAAATCTCGCTTGCCCTGGCCAGGGACTTTGCGTAATGGCTCTCTGACACAGCACGATATCTACTCCCAATACCGGGAGGGACGAATCCTTTCTAACCGCCACTGCCTCCAAGTGCTCGGGACTGCACCCAACTGCTACCTGTTTGCATGACTCATTTGAGTCATGGTAGGGTAGCAATCTAAGAACAGTGGGACACACTCGAGGCGAAGTAGCAGTGTCAAGTCTACGGACTATGCTGTACTCATGTCACCTGGGAACTGTTCACTGACGACTGGTATAAAACCAACCAACAGTTCCCTGTGAGTCCTGTCCGGTGTACCCGTAACCTAACGAGCACCTGCATACTATCTCCAGTACGACGTACTGACGGCTGTGGGACAGACCATCTCCCCAACTGGGATGAGAAGCGTACACACTAGTCTACTCCGGATTATCGATGCTCTGTCTCGATAATCCAGTGACTAGGGACCTGAATAAGGATGTGCTTGTAGACTACCCAGCCCCCACTAGTGTGACTGCCATCACAACGCTGGTAGTCAAGCAGGATCCTAAGAGCTCTATCAATATGTATGCTCACATATTAAGATATAAAAACCAAGTAGCATACTACTATGTTTAGCAAGACTGTTATATACATGTGAATATCCCAAGCTTCCATTAAGTAATATACAAACTAGTATGATACAGTAATGGCCTTCTAGGGCATAAACACTAACAAAATCATCAAGATATAGCTCGTACGTAAATCCGTCATACGGCATCCCTAAATCTGGGTACGGGTCAATATCATATTCCTCACACTATTCCTCTGGTATCATTTTTATCCAAGATCATAGTCTAGGGTACTGACCTATGTCTAGTACAATACTAATATCCTCAATATACTCATGATCTGACTACTGATCGACAATCTCGTACAAACCGATATCGTCAGCACATATCATCATCAAGGGGTATACATCGCCCGATACGGCCTAATATCAATATCCTAGAATATCATGCCTCATATCACGATCACATGTCGACCATTTTATTTATAACACTATTCACCCGTATCGCTGCCCCAAGATCCGCTATAACACCAGGACGTACCTCAAGTACGAATCCTGCCATATCACCGATATCACAACCTCAACACAAATCTCATCGACTCATCTCAATCCTAAGTATCATCCTCAAATACGAACCCTGAACACATAGTCCCATACCCATGTGAACACATAACTATATATATTCCCGTCAACACAAATGGAAGAAGAATGTATCCAAGTATGGGTGGGTGTGTGCATGTATGGTGCGACCACTACTCTAGGGTTTCGCGATACTAAACAATCCATATTTATCATCAATAAACTCAAACAAAATATAATCAATAAATGTGTGTATACGTATTCGTATACATCACCACGAACTGCGGGGGTGCTATACGCCATCCACCCGACTTCTCCCCGTAGATATAAATCTACTCACCTGGTCCTCGCTCGCCGGTGCCGACGTCGCCATGCGCTTGCTTGTCGTCTCGAAGTCCACATGGCGTGCCTACATATCATAACGCACCATATCGCATTAAAATCCGACTAAAGACCAAAACGACGCACGAATCCCACATAGGTCAAAACCTATGGTTGCTTTCACAAATCGACCCAAAAACCCTCGACGTCGGCGTACAAACGCCAAACCATCGAGAAAAATCCCAACACACTCATTTGTACAATTACAAGCACTAATTATAATATAAAAAGCTTAAAATTCACAAAAACCCCAATTTCACTTAAAAAGTTATTTTTCCGAAAATCTAGCAAGCACAAATCACCGTTTTAGTACAAAACTCGATATATAAACGAATCTAGCGGCCACAATATTCACTAAATATCTTAAATAAGTCATAAAAATAATTCCCATAATTTAATCTCGTTAAATTCCAAAAACTCTAAAATTCTAGTTTACAAAATACCTAAATTTTAACAATTTTATAGCAAAAATACACAAACTACAATCTAGCTTGGATTTTCATGAACTAAAGTATTAAACTACACTTTAAAATGTTAATAATGCCATGAATACCCTAATTAGATTTTTGTCTCCATTATTTAATCAAATTCCAAAAACCTAGTTTGCTTAAAAACTTGATTTGGACAAATTAAATGCAACAATTTACATAATAGCAACAAGATTAGGTTTTCCAAACCTTAAGAGGTTCAACTACACAATTAAAGCATGAACAATTTATCAAAACCCTTAACTTGATCCAAACCCAATTCCTTACAATTTCAACTTGAAGGGTAAACCAAGTTAACACCTAATTAAACACTTAATTAAGCTAACATAAACAATAATCAACAATTTAACCATAAGTTTAAAATTATACCTCCATAATTTTATTGATCTCACATGAAATCTAGCCTCCCAAATTGCTCTCTTTTCACCAAAGTCCATGCATGTTAGGGTAAGGAAAAATGGGTAAGAATTGGATTTGGATTTAGCTTTGAATTTACATGGATTTTGAGGCTTTTGATGATTTTTTTTGAAGAGAAAAGAGAGGTGAACAAGGAGGGGCTGCTGCTGATTTTAGGGAAGGGGGGCTCGGCCACTTTGAGTGGGGAATGAGGAGAGAGAGAGGTGTTGAAAGTCAACAAAGTGGTCCAAGTCAACAAAGCCCATACACTTTTATCTATTCTCTTTCTAAATTTTCTTTTCTTTTCATGGAAATAGAGTGGGGAAATGGGGTAGGGGCTGCTGAAATTCATCCAAGGGAAGAAATAAATGCGAGTGTGTGAGTGTGGGTATGGGTGTGGGTTGATGGAAAATGATAAATACAATACCCCAAACATCCATTTACACTACAAAAAAGCATTTTTTCTTCAATAATTTCTAAACCGTTTTGGCAAACGATTTTGTTTCAAAAACCACATGATAAAATTTTATTTAATGTTTTATGATGCACAAAATTTGTTTCAACTCATTCCAATTTGTAATTTTCCCTAATTAAATGTATTAGTGACGGCTTAAAATAATAATAAAATAATTTTTTTTCAGAAAATTTGAAATTTCACCAGTGGCTCAATAAACACCAAATACTAGCAATTACATAGCTAGAATATGTATATTTAATTTTTATAATAAGATATTTGTATTTTGACTTTTTACAGAAAACCCCCTTATTTTACCGATTTTTCGAAATTTCACCGAAACGATTTTCAAAACGTTACAATCTTCCCCCCTTAAAGAAATTCGGTCCCCGAATTTAAATTCAAACTCCCCCCAAATACAAAAACGTCTAAGCAAAACCATCAAGTCGTCGGGGCTCCGAAATCATAAGTACATAAAACGCATCAAAGCGCAATACATGCGCATGAGTAATGAGCAGATAACTCAAAATCAAAACTCCATCAAGCATCCCGCAATCATCGGAGTCACAGTAAAGACACAAATGTCAAATCCAATACAAAACCAATATGATATAACTCGAAACTATACAAGTAAATATCAAATCTATATATGTAAATATCTGAAGGAAATGAATGCCAAATATATTCAGGTACTGTCCTCTGACTAGTCCTGCCCAGTACGAAAACACATTGGAAATATCATAAAAACGTACTGCTCTATAGGAAAAATCAATCCCAAATACGCGTATGAATACTACGTGCGTCTGGTGCGCACGGAAATCAAAATCTATATACGTGCCATACAAGTGCACAGAAACAAGATCTAAGTGCATTAGGTGTGCACAAAGCATCTGTCGTAGGCAACGTGTGTGCCTGACAGCAAAATCAGGTGCATCTGACATGCACGAAGAATCTCGATTTAGTGCATCTGGTGGGCACCAAAATCGCACCTCAAAACACGCGCCCAACATGCGCGAAAATCCAAATCAGGTGCATCCATTGTGCACGAAATCATGAAATCCAATATCAAGTGCTGTATACACGCAAAATCCAATCAGGTGCACAAGGTGCACAAAACAAATATCGCACATCACCATCGAAATCGAAGTCCAGTGCATCTAAATGCACAACATACGTAACACTGCACTGCAAGCATATATGAACTATACCGAGTGCAAAAACCAAATTGTGTGCGTATATACGCACAAATCAACTCAACTGTATGAAATCCATATAATCACAAACAGGAGAAATCAAGGCACGAAAACTATCTCAAGTGCAACAACTGTGCAAAAATCGTGAATATTCAGTAGGTGCAATCATGGCGCATTGAAATAAATATCACGAAACTCCATCATCAAAATCAATCATGCAAATAGACCGCCCAAAATACAGAAATCACATATGGAGGAATAGTCCCGCTCAAGCACGTCCTCAAGAATCTCTGGCCAACTGTCGTGGTCACTCATAGCATGTCTCGTCGATGATCCTGAAATCTGGCCTGCTGGTGTGCGTATCATGACCACTCCTGGGTCAAAGTCTTCTCGTAATTCATTCCAGAAAGGTCCTGTCGAGGTCTCTCCCAAATCTCGCCTCTGCCGAACTGTCCGGAAGTCATCGTCCCTTACTAGATCTATTCTCGTTCCTGAATGGCTACATACTCATCGCGACTCCTTCTGAAAGGTATATCCAAGTACAATGCCTCGGCATGCGTACCGCATCTCTGATGCCGGCTGAGTGGAACGTCGTCTCATCAAGATCTCGTACGAATCTTACTCCACTTTTCCCTAACGTCGACTGTTTCGGACTCGTCTCATCGTAGCTGCATGGACTGAGCTCCAACGGCTATCCTCGTATCGGGAGTCTCCCAAGAAATGCATCTCACCACCTAGCATCCGAATTAAGTCGAGCCATCCGATCAAGTCGTCAAAACCTCATAATCCCCCAAGAGCTCAATATCTTGGGCACAGTTTAATAGTATCGAGTACATACCACAGCATCGGTGGTCCAGCCGTAGAAGGGCAAACTCAAGCCTCACTAATGGCGCCGTAGAACTGCCGCAAACCTGAAGGTTCAAAGGCTTTCACACGGTCATTAAGTCGAGTTAGGGTTTCATTCTTCTAGAGGGACCATAGAATTGCCTGCATGTCTTTTCGACTACTTTAAACTTGGAATAATAGGTTTCTGACATTCGATCGTCTCTGTCGACTCCCAACGTCTCCGCGTGAAGTCGTCTCTAGCTGGAATCAATCTATCTGATGACCTCGCATCGGGGTAGGCGAACGAACCACCTGTCCTATTCATTCATCATCGGGTGACTAGTGACCTCCTGTCATCTCTTCGTACTACTCGTACTGCAATAGCTCCAACATCTGGGGAGATATCTCGTCGTCCGCAGCAATACTGGCTCGCTCGTCTACACGCTGAACGGTGCCTCAATCATCAGGAGTAAGCAATACTTCAATGGTCATCAAAATCTGGCTGGCCTCTATCAGTGGCTCAATCCTCTAGTGCAATTCAGCACGTCCGAGTAATCTCATACAACAATCCACCCAACGCTCGTGGCGCGAAGACACAATGAAAAGACACAATTCTGCAATCGTGTGTCGCCGGAATCATGCCCTGGTCAGTCCTCGTTCTTGACGAGCTCATGCTGACCGCAACTCTAGCCGTAGCTCTCCCTGCCCGTAATCGTGGCAGCAAAACCATAACTGGTACTGATGAGGCTAGATCGGAATGAATATAAAACTGAGCAAAGAAATGTACATCCTAAGGCTCCTTAAGTGGAGTAGCATATCGTAAATATGCCGCGGAACATACCTACGGTACGTCACTCTACTTTAGTCACCTATTCCATTAACCAAGGATCATCCTATGCTCCGAAGGTAAAACCTAACGCTCTGATACCAACTTTGTCACGTCCCGAAAGTACGGAACAAGACCGACACTTAAACTACGAACGTCTCGAGGCGTACGTAATCTAAGTAAACCGAAAACCCAGAAATCCAAACCAAGAAAAGTAGTAGAGTGAAGGAAAACCAATTTAAAATCAGGTAGTTTTAATAGCATAAGCCGAATTATGCGGTTTTAAAAAACATCAAATATTTCCTGAAAATTTCGGCAGAGTCTCCTTTGTAAATACTGGCTCCCAAACGGGATACAACATGAATAGTATACAAAATCAATAAAAGGCATCCCCAAGCGGGAGCTAGCTCTTCGTCAATCGACGGTCACAACCACACAAGCAATATAATATACAACGCCAACGGCGAGGATCAAAAACTCAAAACCACAAGAAAACCACAGAAATAAAACGCGCGACTCTAAGGTCGAAAGAATAACATCACTGATCTCTATCTCTGAAATAAATACATGTTTGGTTGATGGAATTTACTAGATACAACTGAAAAAATATTATACAAGTAATATGATGGGTACGATACCAATAAACCCACCTACTACCAAGTCACCCGAAAGAAGCAGTGCCAGCAAAGCCGTAATGAAACCTGTACGGCAAAACCTGCAAGGAACTGTGGCACAACGGGGGTGAGTTGCCAACTCGTGAGTAGAAAAACATCTACGAACAGAAACCACATGAGCAACGCAAACCTAGGTCAACGATCATAATATACTCTCAAATATATATAACATGCAGCCTATAATAATGACTAGGGTAAATATCTAACCCGAGTGTAATCCCATATGCCCGTGTCAGTGCCTCAGGTAGCAATATATCATATGAATGAGGTATGAATGCATGAAAACAGAATACATGTAAATGAAGAAACTGTTTTCATAATTTAGTGAGATTTCTTTTGTATTTTTAAAATGAGGTATCATAAATGAAATCAGCATCAACAGTGTCTAGCATCGACACAAAACATAAATCTCAATGTCTCAAAACCTCAGGCTCCGGCTATCCGGACTGGCCTGTATCATCAAATCTCAGTACCTCAATATCTCGAAATCTCAATGTCTCAATCTCAATATCTAGGGCGCCGTCAGTCCAGACCGGCCCCTACCATCCATTTCAAGACCACGACGGTATCCTCCGGATATCCGACGCGTCGGGTAAAATCACTGGTAGGTAGTCTCCCCCCGCCAGGCTCATCGTCATCACCACGAGCTTCTTGCCCCGGGGTACCTTACCGGGTCTACCATGTACCCGAAACGGTTCATCCAACTCCCCGAATCGGGTCTCGAAATCCATCAGCAAACTCATGGTGGACGACTCATACATCATGGGAAAAACCGCGCTTTTCATTTAAAAGGAGAAAGAAGAAGTTTGTATATGTTTTGCGGTTTTCTCCAAATCCAGAAAATCTAATGGAAATCCGAATCCAAAACCTCAATAGCACGTAAAAAGTGAATATATGCATGAGAATCCATGAATGCGGCATAACAATGAATAACAGTATGCATGAAGTAGCAGGTAATAACTACAATGTCTAAACTAAAATATAAGGCAAGTACGCTAATATCATGTCAAAACTACTATCTAACAAGCTAAATGAAGCAATAATATTCTCTAAGTGTACGTGACATGGCAATTACCGATGAAGATGTGTGTGAGCCGGCAAGTAAGTGTACGTGGTACATACGCATCATTGGTAATGGTGCTGGTGTACTAACCATAAGATATCAACAGTAGAATATGAAGCATAATATAAGCATGTGATGCGGAGCGAACAACAATAATGAGCGGGAGCTGAATACTAGACGCAACGATAACTAATCTGCATTAACCTAATATAAGTCCTACAATGGTGCCTTTTGAAATAACACGAATCGTGGGGTTTTGAAAATAGGGGCTACGGTGTTTTTAAGAAAAGATACGTTTTTTGAAATATCGGTAGAATTCCTTGACTTATCTTTTAAAATACGCACGATTCGTAAGCTTTGAAATAGGTAGGAACCGAATCTAATCTAACAACTAACTAAACTACAGGGCTAAGCTACAAGCTAGGCTACAGGTAAGGAACCCGCCTAACATCTGAGTCGATACATATACATACCTGTATATATATTAGTCGGTGATCCCGCCTCAATAATATCATATCCGATACCATATCTATAATCAGACAACCCAAGTCAAGAGTGCGGATCAATCATCAAGATATAGCTCGTACGTAAATCCGTCGTACGGCATCCCCAAATCTGGGTACGGGTCAATATCATATTCCTCACACTATTCCTCTGGTATCCTTTTTATCCAAGATCATAGTCTAGGGTACTGACCTATGTCTAGTACAATACTAATATCCTCAATATACTCATGATCTGACTACTGATCGACAATCTCGTACAAACCGATATCGTCAGCACATATCATCATCAAGGGGTATACATCGCCCGATACGGCCTAATATCAATATCCTAGAATATCATGCCTCATATCACGATCACATGTCGACCATTTTATTTATAACACTATTCACCCGTATCGCCGCCCCAAGATCCGCAATAACACCAGGACGTACCTCAAGTATGAATCCTGTCATATCACCGATATCACAACCTCAACACAAATCTCATCGACTCATCTCAATCCTAAGTATCATCCTCAAATACGAACCCTGAACACATAGTCCCATACCCATGTGAACACATAACTATATATATTCCCGTCAACACAAATGGAAGAAGAATGTATGCAAGTATGGGTGGGTGTGTGCATGTATGGTGCGACCACTACTCTAGGGTTTCGCGATACTAAACCATCCATATTTATCATCAATAAACTCAAACAAAATATAATCAATAAATGTGTGTATACGTATTCGTATACATCACCACGAACTGCGGGGGTGCTATACGCCATCCACCCGACTTCTCCCCGTAGATATAAATCTACTCACCTGGTCCTCGCTCGCCGGTGCCGATGTCGTCATGCGCTTGCTTGTCGTCTCGAAGTCCATATGGGGTACCTACATATCATAACGCACCATATCGCATTAAAATCCGACTTATGACCAAAACGACGCACGAATCCCACATAGGTCAAAACCTATGGTTGCTTTCACAAATCGACCCAAAAACCCTCGACGTCGGCGTACAAACGCCAAACCATCGAGAAAACTCCCAACACACTCATTTGTACATTTACAAGCACTAATTATAATATAAAATAGCTTAAAATTCACAAAAACCCCAATTTCACTTAAAAAGTCATTTTTCCTAAAATCTAGCAAGCACAAATCACCGTTTTAGTACAAAACTCGATGTATAAACGAATCTAGCGGCCATAATATTCACTAAATATCTTAAATAAGTCATAAAAACAATTCCCATAATTTAATCTCGTTAAATTCCAAAAACCCTAAAATTCTAGTTTACAAAATACCTAAATTTTAACAATTTTATATCAAAAATACACAAACTACAATCTAGCTTGGATTTTCATGAACTAAAGTATTAAACTACACTTTAAAATGTTAATAATGCCATGAATACCCTAATTATATTTTTGTCTCCATTATTTAATCAAATTCCAAAAACCTAGTTTGCTTAAAAACTTGATTTGGACAAATTAAATGCAACAATTTACATAATAGCAACAAGATTAGGTTTTCCAAACCTTAAGAGGTTCAACTACACAATTAAAGCATGAACAATTTATCAAAACCCTTAACTTGATCCAAACCCAATTCCTTACAATTTCAACTTGAAGGGTAAACCAAGTTAACACCTAATTAAACACTTAATTAAGCTAACATAAGCAATAATCAACAATTTAACTATTAGGTTAAAATTATACCTCCATAATTTTATTGATCTCACATGAAATCTAGCCTCCCAAAATGCTCTCTTTTCACCAAAGTCCATGCATGTTAGGGTAAGGAAAAATGGGTAAGAGTTGGATTTGGATTTAGTTTTGAATTTACATGGATTTTGAGGCTTTTGATGATTTTTTTTGAAGAGAAAAGAGAGGTGAACAAGGAGGGGCTGCTGCTGATTTTAGGGAAGGGGGGCTCGGCCACTTTGAGGGGGGAATGAGGAGAGAGAGAGGTGTTGAAAGTCAACAAAGTGGTCCAAGTCAACAAAGCCCATACACTTTTATCTATTCTCTTTCTAAATTTTCTTTTCTTTTCATGGAAATAGAGTGGGGAAATGGGGTAGGGGCTGCTGAAATTCAGCCAAGGGAAGAAATAAATGGGAGTGTGTGAGTGTGGGTATGGGTGTGGGGTGATGGAAAATGATAAATACAATACCCCAAACATCCATTTACACTAAAAAAAAGCTTTTTTTCTTCAATAATTTCTAAACCGTTTTGGCAAACGATTTTGTTTTAAAAACCATATGATAAAATTTTATTTAATGTTTTATGATGCACAAATTTTTTTTCAACTCATTCCAATTTGTAATTTTCCCTAATTAAATGTATTAGTGACAACTTAAAATAATAATAAAATAATTTTTTTTCAGAAAATTTGAAATTTCACGAGTGGCTCAATAAACACCAAATACTAGCAATTACATAGCTAGAATATGTATATTTAATTTTTATAATAAGATATTTGTATTTTGACTTTTTACAGAAAACCCCCTTATTTTACCGATTTTTCGAAATTTCACCAAAACGATTTTCAAAACGTTACAAGAGATGACCAAGATTGATGTAGAGAATGAGTAGAACACTTTGTTTCGTTACATCCAAAGTTATGGATGAACGGTTAATGAAGTTGGCTTTTGGATCGGGTGAAAATGAGAAATGAGCAATCTTAATTTTCATGAAGCAAAACCCTAACCTTTTTTTCCAAATGAACAACCATCTTTTTAATCAAGAGGGGCCGGCCACTTATTTGAAGAGGTGGGGTGAGTGTAGGAGAAGGGGAGAAAGTGACCATATGTCACGACCCAAAATTGGCCCGCGACGGCCCTAATACTACGCAACGCCTAAAGACGTAACGCAGTAAAAGAAAGCCAATACCCAGAAATCTAAACTAAGAAAATACGGAAAAGATAATATAAGTTTTTGAAACATTTCAAATCGCAACCCAAATTCTTTAAAAGTACTACTTTCTTTCTTTAAAATTTTGGCAACACCCCCTTTTTGTAAAAACTAGCCAAGATGAATACAACACAAAAATATGACGCCGTAGCGAAGAAATAAAGACAATAGAGAGAAAGCTGTATATAAAAGACAACAAATCCACAATAATATACAATATCATCCTCACCAAGTCTCTAAGTCAACAACATAATAGTAGATGGAGAGTATAAGATACAACGAATGTACAATATGAAATACAGATAATCATCTAACCCACCTAAGCAAAATAGTATACTGTGAGCCGATGCGGTATCTGTAGCAAAAGATGATAGATGAATAGCTGAATAGCCTGCCTCGAATACTCTGGGGAACAACCTGAAACACCTGTGGCACAATGGGGGTGAGTTGCCAACTCGTGAATAGTAGATAACATATGCAGCTAATCGCAGGAATGTACGTACAGCATGAATCTAAGGTATGCGATTACAGTAATAACATGTCAGGTGAATGCAAATTAATGGAAAGTACACTAGCAGGTACAATCAATATGTGAAGCAATAGTAACATGACAATAATATGCAATAACCATGCAATAGGGATATGAGAATGTAGATATGCAACTATCATAAGGGTACACTAACAGGTACTACCAATATATGAAACTATGCATAAAATAAATAAGTGTGAGGTATGGGGTGGAATATGTCATTTCCACGGAAACCTGACATCGTGGCAGGATCACAATCCATCAAGACACTCAAATCCACAATTCCTCAAATCAGCCCCCAAACTGGGCTCTCACATCATATAAGTTTCACATCACCCCAATGTACAATATCGAATAGCTCTCCTATATCTCGAATGTACAAATCAACAATCTCTTTCATATCCAATATCCAATCTTAATGAATCACCTATATCCCAAGTCGAATCTCAAGTAAATTTCTAACATCCTAAATAAATATATATATACAGAAATAAATATGATGGGGTCAATACACATATATTAGCGTCCCATTCCACTAATATTGGTGTAAGTGTATATATAACAACGGCTAAATCCCATGTTATATATACAAAGGTATTAAAAGAAATATCATGAAAATAATGTGCCAAGCATCGATACAGAAATCCTGATAGATACGTATCATACGCTGTCCCGAAAGCACGAGTGCCTAGCTCTGACCCTCGCCTTTCGACGTATGCATACGTGCATGACTCCCAACGGTGTCTCCATGACCCCCGCCGAGTCATCAGTACTGTCACCGGTAGGTACTAGCCCGCCTCCAGGCTCAATCGGAAAAATCCATCGATCTTCTTGCCGAGGGGAACCATACCGGGCTCCACCATGTACCCTCTACGGCCTCGACGCCTCCTCGTAGGGGTATATATAATCAGCACCGATAAAACCCATGGTGGATGCGCAAATATCATATCAAGGAAACCGGGTTTTTCAATGTGCATAATTTCATGAACTCCCGCGGTTCCCAAATCCAGAAAACATCATGTAAAATCCAAATAATAATGCGCAATCCAGGAATAAATATACACGATATATCTGAAATGCAAGCATATAACAGAGAATATGTAGCTGAAACCAGATGTATGCGAAACCAATAAGGTACAGCTAAGTAACATCAGTAAAGGTAAATATGTGACTGCAACTGAATATGTATGTAACATATCGGTGTAGCAATGTATAGGTATCTACCTATAAGAACTGATGTCGTATACCCCCTGGGTATAAGTAGAATATGCAAGGTACCCCCTCCGGGTATGAATGTAATATGAGCAAGGTATCTATGTAGCTAAATATCAACTGTGATAAGTAATATAAGATCTATAATGGTTTGTGTGTGACATGGAAATTATTGACGGTGTGTGTGTAGCATACAATCCGTGCTCGTGCAACATGAACCGTCAATAATATGTGCAGTGCCCTACGGCTACTAGTCACAGTACAACTATATGAAGGAAATAAGGTAAAGGCGTAATTATAACAATAACGTAGAATATGCGACAAGTATTAGAATCCTAGCCCAGACGCATAACGCCATGCGGGCGATTCCCCTGTAGATGTTAAATTTACTCACCTACGCTCCACGCTAGGTGAATCCTACCATCTGCTCCCCCCTGTAGCAGTGTCTGTAGTCCCCGTCTGCAAACCTGCAAATAAGACATGGAAATCATATATAAGCCAAATATTCCGCAAAACGCGATATCGAACCAAAACGAGAAACTCGCGTCGCCAACTAAACGCGCGTGCACGATACGCTAAAACGTGTGTTATACGCGTCTAAAACCATTGCGACACGCCGCGATACGCTGGATCACAGAACCCTCTCACGTATCGCGCGTATCGCGCAAACACAAAGAACACCAAATACGATATATTGCCCCAGATTTTCCTACAGGCCAAATCTTACAAAACTAGACATGCCAAAACACTACAATATACAGTAGAGTACCCTACCCAAAACCCCAAGACCCCAGACCCCTACATGGCCGCAAATTGCGGCCAAAAGCATTAAATCTGCGGCCATGGTGTTGAATTTGGGGCTCGTGTTCTGGTTGTGGTATCTAGACCTAGTGAGCATGCCCCAGTTTTCTCAATTTTGTTCTGAAGGCCCCGGGTCAAAAGCAGATCACAGAAAGCTAATATATCGCATAAAAACAACAATTTCCACTAAAATGGAAACCCTATGGTATTTTAGTGTAATCCAGGGTTAAGCTCAGTTAAGGTGACCCTAACAACACTTAAATGGATAGGGTTAACTAACACAATCATCATATAACTAAACTTCCACACAAAACACCATAATCTAGCACTAAACTAGCTATTTAACACTAATCGAAGCTAATCGATGCACAACTTAAGCAACTAGGGAATTGGGTTAAGAAGTATACCCTGTAGAACCCTAGAGAGCAGGAGAAGAAGTGAATGGAGGAAGAAGAGAGCTTGCAAGTAGTCGGAGCTCCTGCTGCTGCTGTTGCTGCCTGCTGTTGCTACTGCTGCTGCTGATGGCTGCTGCTGCTGTCTTCAGGTGAGTGTGTGTGTGTGTGTGTGTGTGTTTATGACAGAGAGTGTGAAAGAATGAGATAAGAAGATGAGAGGGAGAATGAGAGAAAAACCAAGACCCCTCCCCCTTCTCACTCTCTTTCCTCATTAATGAGGCATGGTTCACACCATGCTCCCATGCCCTCCCTCTCTCACACAAAGTCAACATTTCAATTTAAAACCCTTTGAAATTCATTTTTCATTTTCTTTTTAAAAGAACAACCATACACTATTAACCCAAAACACTTAAACCCAACATAAAACTAGATTAAGCAATGGTTAAACCACACTTAACACTCTAGTTATCATTCACAAGTGTGTGCAAAGCTAGAAAAATTCTAATAAAATATTCATTAAATAGGATAAAATATTTGAAACTTAATTTGGTAAACTTTTTATTAAAAACCATACATTAAAATATAATTAGCTACAAAACACATTCTAAGGTGTTACACCATAAGATATGATACTTAACATAACTCATAAAGAAAGAATGAATCACTAAAAACATTAAATGATAACCAATGATCATAAACCTAGTCACCTTAACACATCATCACACATTTAATGCTAACTATGAATCAGCAAGCCCTGTCACCAATCTAGAATCTTCTAGAACCTTCCATACTCATCAAGAAAAGATAAATCCGTCTCTAACCGAATGTTAAAGATGGGTGATAGAAAACTGGAAACTGGCAACTTCCAAAAGCGATCCTGAAATGAATTTCAGGATAACCCCGTAACAGTATAAACATGCCCGCATTTGTATTACGACCGAATACAAATGCAACTGAGACAAAGATATTATATCTACACAGTATAATACTCGGATCCGGCTTAAACCAAAGCCTACCAGTATTATCTGCCCGAAATATGACACGTGCGTAAACACACGTGCATTTTCCGAACCCTACCATAAAACCATATGGCCTCTACAACGTTTCGCCCGAACTTGGGAAACTGTCTGTGGGGAACTCTAATGACTCATCAACACACTGGCACTGGGTATAACCACTAGCACGTCAGAGGTACTAGCTGTATGTAAAGATTGCCTATGTATTGATTGGAAGGGAAGCTGACGAGCGAACTCATCCAGAAACCCTACTGAGCCTGACAGTGACAATATCCGTACAGTCCGGTCCATTCGTCTATGAGTATCGCATATAGGGCCTAGGGGCTGGTAAACGTCAGACCCCCAATAGCTGTATAAGTCGTGTTAGAGAGCAGCCCAGAACACCCTGAGATACTACGAGAATACCTTCCAGTAAATCTCAATTACCCTGGCCAGGGATTTCATGTAATGGCTCTCCTAAACAAAGCGCGATCTCACCCCCAATACCGGGAGAGACGAATCCCCGACGATCTGCTCACTGCCTCCATGTGGCTCGGGACTGTACCCAAAAAATACCTGTTTGCACGACTCTTTTGACCCGTGGTAGGGTATAAATCAAAGCACAGTGGGAACTCACACGAGACAAATGACGATCCCAGATCGACAGACTAACCTGTACACATGTTACCAGGGAACTGCTATCTGACGATATATATAATACCAACTAGCTTGTTCCCGGCGAGTCCTGTCCGGTGTACTCATAACCCAATAAGCACCTGTATACATCTTAGGTGATCCAACTAACACCAATGGCTTGTGAGACCGGCCACCGCCCCTCGTCGAGGTCTCGACTGTATACACTAGTCTACTTTGGAGTATCGATACCATGTCTCGAAACTCCCACGACTAGGGACACTTTAAGGATGTGCTTATAGACCACAGCTCCCACATATATGATCTCCATCATACTGCTGGCAGTCAAGCAAGAATCCTATGGGCTCTATCAAAGTGTAACAGTGATAAAGACAAACCAGATAGCATACTATCATCTCGAGTAACACTGTTTTATCGGTATAGACCATTCCTCAATCATCACAACCACGTACCTGCGATCCAATAATTGACTTTGAGGGCACTATATCCAACAATCTCCCACTTGAACTTAAGGCTAATTATTGCGATGTCGCGTACTCACAGCTCGTGTGATACCGAACATCCAACTCCTCTACTAATCAGTTTCACAAAGCTCGTTTGCAAAACTATTGTGTTCGAGAAATAGCCTTAGTGGGTGGATCCGCCCTGATGTTTGTTTCTATGTCTCTCTTAATCTCAAGTTCGCGGAGAACGCCATCTCCCGAATCGAGTAATACCTGTCTTAGAATATGTCTGGATATCTGATGGGATCTAGTTTATAAATGAACTTCAAATCCAAACTTCTTAGACTGTATCGATAACTGAACCTAATCAGTATCCAGCACCATACTTCCCACAGTATCCTCTTGGACCACCTGTCCATAATACTGTCCTTCGTCAGATGGAAAACTATAACTCTGACAGTTACTCTGTCATCTATGTCACCTTTGAAGCCTGGAATGATAACCGTCTCTCGAAGGAGGACGCCTTCATCAAATCCGTAGAACATGCACTTATGTTCTAAAACTGCTTCCTTATGTTTCTTCAGGATTGGATTAATATAAACTTATCGCATCTAGTGCAAAAACAACATCTGGTGTGGTACTTGACATCTCACGATCGACTCTATTGCCTAAGCAAGTGATCTGCCAATCATGCGCGTCCCTCTCCCCTTTAGTCTATAAGACACCTTTAGAGAGGGTGACTCCATCACCTGTAGGTACACCACCATGCCAAGAGTTATTTATTCTAAAATACTATTAGAATACTGTCAAAGTACCCACATTGGGAAACTACCCAAATCTAGATCTAGTAACCAGAATGTCAGATATTATATCCATGTCCTTTGTGGAGAAACAACTGTGTGACAACCACAGTATAACCGAACGTAGTTTAGGAATTTTACTTCCTACGCTGTGTATGTCATCCAATTACCAGGACATCACACCCTACTACCTTCTCAACAGATCCATCCCCTATTCTGATGAAGTCAAACCCATGACTGTCACATCAAAAATAGATGATCTATTTCTGCTATATCTGCTCAGGTCTATAAATAGACATAAGCTACTTGCCCACTATGCTTCCGCTGCCCCAACTGACTACGACAAACTTCTGGAAGAATAATATATACGTACACTTCTAAAGCTAGTTTAGAACGACGCTATACTTTGTTAGTGTATATGCCATAGGGGCCATTATTGTATCATACTAGTTTGTATATTACTTAATGGAAGCTTGGGATATTCACATGTATATAACAGTCTTGCTAAACATGGTAGTATGCTACTTGGTTTTTCTATCTTAATATGTGAGTATACGTATTGATAGAGCTCTTAGGATCTTGCTTGAGCATTGTGATGGCAGTCACACTAGTGGGGGCTGGGTAGTCTACAAGCACATCCTTATTCAGGTCCCTAGTCGTAGGATTATCGAGAAAGGGCATCGATACTCCGGAGTAGACTAGTGTGTACGCTTCTTATCCTAGTTGGGGAGATGGTCTGTCCCACAGCCGTCAGTACGTCGTACTGGAGATAGTATGCAGGTCTTCGTTGGGTTACGAGTACACCGGACAGGACTCACAGGGAACTGTTGGTTAGTTTTATACCAGTCGTCAGTGAACAGTACCCAGGTGATATGAGTACAACATAGTCCGCAGACTTGACACTGCTACTTCGCCTCGAGTGTATCCCACTGTTCTTAGATTGCTACCCTACCACGGCTCAAAGGAGTCATGCAAACAGGTAGCAGTTGGGTGCAGTCCCGAGCACTTGGAGGCAGTGGCGGTTTGACAGGATTCGTCTCTCCCGGTATTGGGGGTTGATATTGCGCTGTGTCAGAGAGCCATTATGCAAAGTCCCTGGCCAGGGCAAGCGAGATTTGCTGGTAGGTTCCAGTAGTTTCTCAGGGTGTAATGGGCTTCGCTCCGACACGACTTATACCGCTATTAGGGGACTGATGCTTGCCGCCCCTAGGCCCGATATGCTATAGTGTTAGACGAACAGACCGGACTGTACGGAGATTGTCACATCAGACTCGGTAGGAGTTCGGATGGGTTTCCTCATCGGACTTCTTATCGACATCTACCTAGGGACCGTTACGTACAGCTAGTGCCGCTTGCGGTCTGTGGTTAAACCCACTGCCAGCGCAGTAGTCGAGTCTCTAGAGTCCCACACAGAGAGTTTCCCTACTCCAGGCGAAACGATATATAGGTCGTATGGTTTTACGACAAGGGTTCGGACGCATATGTGTGTTTTCGCACGTACGACATCCGGACAGTTTTTACTAGCCGGCTTTGGTTTAAGCCAGTTTCTAGTATCCGGTTATTGGATTTATACAGTCTAAAGTTTTTCCGTGTTTTCACGGATAGGAGGGGCGTTCTCGTAATTGCACGAGAAGCTTCTAGAAGATGGTGACTTGGGGGTTAAGGTGGCATATGCATTAAATGAGATTAGTGAGTCATTTGAGTGATTCATCCATGTCATTAATGCATCATAAATGCTTAAAGACTCATGGAGATGAATCACCCTCTTGTATTTATTAAGCATGATGATTAATCCTTCATTTTCTTTTGTTGGATAAATCATAATGCTTGATATATATTATGATAGCTTATTATCTCATCTCATTCTCTTGCTCACTTTCTCTCTCCTCAAGCTCTCCCTCTTCAAACCCTAATCCTCCCATCTCATATGTTGAGACCAAGGATTAGAGTAGAATACTTAATCCTTAGCCATTATCTATATCACCTAGGTTACTTAGATTAGCGATTTAAGAAACCTAATTACCTCAAGTTAGAGGTGAAGCTTGTATTAAAGCTCGCCGGTGGATCTTCTACTACATAGAGAAGGCCAGAGAGGACGTGGAGAAAGACAAGACGAAGGACTCGGTTCTTTAGGTATAATCACTTATCATAGTAGTTAACTCTTCTATGGTTTCTTGTTAGTTATTGTTTATGCAAAGATTCTCGGTTAGTCGATGTTTACGCCTAAAACAAGATCGTTTTTCATTATTCCGCCTTCCCGCAAGTCGTGGGGTGTTATACATCGACTTACAGTGGTATCAGAGTCTCGCTAAACAATAATTGACTCATTAGCAAAGTAGTAAGTATTTCGAACGCAAAAAGAACCGAAAAGATCATCGTGTTAACACAGTTTCTGTCGAATTTAAAACAGGCCCTAAAATTTTTTCAGGGACCTTCATATTAACATGCATAGAATAATAGGGCTACTGAAGAAATTTGGACTCCTGACTCGTCCAACTCACCGCAGAACCGCGGCGGATCCATGCGATCCGCCGCGGATCCGCGGCCGAGTTGGGGCCGAGTCAGCTAAAATTCCTTCAGTAACTCTCCTGTGTTAATAGTGATGTTTCAGGGATATTTTATTTTCTGCTCAAGTCTCAGGTGCACAGAGAAGTTTTAGGAGTAGAATCTAAAGTGTTTGCTCGATCGAAATTTTATGATGTTTGCTAATATGATTATATCTGTGATTGTATAATGTGTTCGTAAACCTCCCCTAACTGCTAGTATGTTGGTTGGCAGGGGGTTGCACATTTCTGTAATGGTTTTTTAATGTTTGTGGTTATGAACTGTATTGGACTGTTGTGATGATTAGCCGGGGTTTGAGATGGGTTGTTATATTCATTCATTCAATGTAATTGTAATATATTATAATATAATTTTGCGGGGCACATCCAGGTTGCGGTTGTAGCCACCGTTGTATTATTTCATTTTACTGTTTTTGCTCCTAGGATAGACCCAAGATGAGGTGCACAAACTACCGGGTACTTTGAAGTGTTTAGTGGCCTACTCACTTTGTTGAGGGAGACCGCTTCACTTTGGGTATTTGACGGGTAGTTTGCCGTACCCGTAGGGGTCTAGGATGGGGTAATGGCTATTCATCACAACTGTGTAATCCGTCTTTTATTGCAGGCTCTAAACAAACGCGGATTGATTACAAATCCAATAAAGTTCATATAAGATCTGGAATGCCTATTATTGCGTCTGACGAATGTACAATATCTATATATGATAGCTATTTAGACGTCACTTATATTTTACACCCGCGCTAGTCTAGTCCCCGCTCTGCCGTTAGTTAAGTAACCTAACAGGTGATGACGGGACCCAGTGGCGAATGCGGATGGCATAAGAGGACGTTGTATTTTCGTTGTTTTCTGCAATGATAGGTTAATGATGGGATGCATTATTTATAATGCAAAGAAAATAAACCAAAAGTTGAATCGTTGGAACAATTTAAAAGAAACCACTCGGTTATTTTAAAACAGATGATATTTTTTAATTGCGGAGCTTTAACCACTCATTTTAAAAAGCTATCAGGTTCCTTCGGTCATATCAAGTTCACTACGTTCACGGTTTCGCCAAAACCATTCGTAGCCCTCCGTCATTTCATTTGGGTATTCAGTAGTATTCAAGCTATGTATTTTGACCTAACGCCAAGGCATAGTGTTTGGTAGCTGCCGGGTATTCATTTGTCGCATAGATAGATGAGTTAGTTTGGGACAGTCGTATTATCATTTTGGCCGAACGTAAAGGATATACGGATGGGTTCAAATTAACAAGATAACGATGGGTAGAACTTGACATGTGACTTATGACATTTTGACCTAACGCCAAGGTCATAAGAGCATGGGGCAAAAATATATATCGGGAATTTCTAAAGAAACTGAAATTTGCAAAGAGATGCATACCATTTGGAGTTTGATGAATGTTGGTAGGATACCTTCAACATTATCATACGATGATATTTGGATCCCGATCCTACCGTGAGTATATGTTACTCATCAGGATATTCGTCACTTAACGATCAATGCTATAAACCAAGTAGGTGTCAAGAAAGGTGTCAGCGGGGTTACGCCCCCAGAGAAAAGAGGTTATTTAATTAAGGAACTTCGCGAAAGCGTTGGAAAACCTCTCTCGAAGTACCGACACCAGCCTGGCTGAACGGTTAAGCAAGTATTGTACAGTGAGAATAGTCCTGGCTAATTCTTCTTTTATGGTTTGAGGAAGGATTCGAGAAACAGTGGGAGCCATCCAGTTTAGATAAATTAAAAACCATTCTAAACTTGCAAGAGCATCATGCTAAAGAGTTTTCTTCTCTCTCTCCTAATTGCAGCGACCCTGAAAATGACTGGACTTAAGTTACTTTTAGAGAAAAATATACTGACAGGGCCAAACTATAAAGATTGGCTACGGAATGTCAAAATGACTTTGACCTATGACAAATTGGGGTATGTCCTCACCGCTAAGGCACCTGCAGTCCCAGGTCCCAAATCCAGTAATGTGGATAAGGAAATCCACAAAACCTGGGATTTCGATTGCGCGAAAGCCAAGTGCATCGTGCTTGCCTTGATGAACAATGAACATCAGAGGAGGCACGAGGATATGGAACTAGATGCTATATTTCTCCATACAAAGGAACTTTATGGAGAGCAATCTCGTATAGCAAGATACGAGACCTCTAAGAACTTGTTTCGAGCGAGGTTGGTTGTCGGGTCATCGGTAGGAGAACATGTCCTAAAGATGATCGGCTATATAGAAGAGCTCGCAGACCTTGGGACGACTTTGGATAATGGGCTCTATAAAGATCTTATTCTCCAGTCCCTTCCTTCCACCTACGCCCAGTTTATTCTGAACTTCAACATTCAAAGAAAAGAAGTTGAACTTCCGGAACTCCTTAACATGTTGAGGAGTGCAGAGGGCACCTTGCAGAAGGCAAGGGAAACACCCGCTATGTTTGTTAGCGGTGCTTCTTCTTCCGGGTCCAAGGCTAGGGCCGAAGGAAGGAAAAAGAAGGCCGTCCCCAGACCTAGTGGAGGTGTAAGTAAGGTGGGAGGGAAGGGAAAGAAAAAGTTTGCAGTACCGGTAGTGGGCCAGGATGAGTTCTTCCATTGTCACAGGAAAGGGCAATGGAAGAAAGATTGCAAGGCGTGGAACGCCAAGAACAAGGAACCGAAGAAAGCTGTGGCTTCGACTTCAGGTGTGTTTGTAATTGACAATTGTCTGTCAATCAACTCTACTTCCTGGGTAGTGGATACCAGATCAGGATCTCATATTTGCAATTCATTGCAGGCACTGAGAAACCGTAGAGTGCTGAAGGAAGGTGATATGACCCTGATGGTTGCTTACGGAGCTAGTGTGGGAGATGTGTCCGTAGGGGATTATCACCTGGGATTGACAAGTGGACACATTTTAGTTTTACATAACTGTTTTTGTGTACCCAGCTTAACGTGTAATATCATATCTGTTTCCTTGTTATGAATAAAGGTTATGATTTCACGTTTGGAAGTGGTGTTGTTAACATCCACCTTAATCATAGTTTGATTGGGTCCGGTACACTGGAAAACGGTATATATGTGTTAAACCAACTCCAAATTTTCAATGTCCAGAACACACTAAAAAGAAAGTCTCCAGATTTAAATAAAGCTTTCTTATGGCATTGTAGACTGGGTCACATCAATGAGAGAAGGTTGACTAAGTTACATAGAGAAGGATATTTGAACTCGTTCGAATATCAAACTTATGCCACTTGTCAATCTTGTCTCAAAGGAAAGATGACAAAGACTCCATTTACTGGACATGGAGTAAGAGCGAGCGAGCTCTTAGGACTCATACACAGCTATGTATGTGGTCCAATGTCTACACAAGCAAGAGGTGGTTTTTCCTATTTCATTACTTTCATGGATGATTACTCAAGGTACGGATTCATTTATCTGATGAAACATAAATCCGAGACTTTTGAGAAATTCCAAGAGTATAAGAATGAAGTAGAAAACCAAACCGGCAAAAGTATCAAGACACTAAGATCTGATCGAGGTGGTGAATACTTGAGTGCCGAGTTCCTAGGTTACCTAAGAGAGAAAGGAATTCTCTCTCAGCTTACTCCTCCATACACTCCATAGCATAACGGTGTATCGGAGAGATGGAATCGAACCCTATTAGATATGGTACGTTCCATGATGAGTAATGCTGAGTTACCGCGATCTTTTTGGGGTTATGTGCTAGAATCAGCGGCATATCTTTTGAACATGGTACCTACCAAGACTGTGCCTACCACGCCATATCAGATGTGGAGTGGGAAGAAACCCCATCTTCAGTATATAAAGATTTGGGGATGTCTAGCTTTTGTTAAAAAGCAGCATGTGGACAAGCTCGAGGCACGATCAGTAAAGTGTAAGTTTGTGGGATATCCAAAGAACTCCAGGGGATATCTATTCTATTACGCAGAGGAACAAAAGGTATTTGTTTCTCGTAATGCCCATTTTCTTGAACATCGGTTTTTAGAAAAGGAAACAAGTGGGAGCGAAATAGAACTGGAAGAAATTCCAGAACCACAAACTAATACTGAAAGTTTGGTAGAACAAGTAGTTCACGAAGAATAGGACATTCCCGCACCCCTCTGCAGGAGTAGTAGGACGTCTCATCCGCCTGAGAGATACTACGGTTTTCTCATAGATGGGGATAGAGAGGATTGCATCATAGATGATGATGAACCTACTGGATTTCAGCAGGCCATCCAGAGCGGCGACTCGGTACGATGGCTAGATGCAATGCGGACCGAAATGGAGTCCATGTACACCAACAAAGTATGGACTTTGGACTTTGCTCCAGATGGGGTAAAACCCATAGGATGCAAATGGATCTTCAAGAAAAAGATTGGTGTAGATGGACAGGTGGAAACCTATAAGGCTTGACTTATTGCAAAGGGTTTTCGTCAAAGACCTGGTTTGGACTATGACGAAACTTTTTCTCCAATGGTTATGCTCAAATCCATTCGGGTCCTTCTTGCTATTGCTGCCTTCCAGGATTATGAAATCTGGCAGATGGACGTAAAGACGGCTTTTCTAAATGGTAATTTAGAAGAGTGCGTCTATATGGATCAGCCAGAGGGTTTCAATCAGAGTGGGAGCAGCGGGAAAGTATGCAAGTTGCTTAAGTCCATTTATGGACTGAAGCAGGCATCGCGGAGTTGGAACATCTGTTTTGATGAAACAGTCAAAGAATATGACTTTATCAAAAATCCAGATGAACCGTGCATATATAGTAAAGTTGTAGCACGAACTGTCGTATTCCTCGTCTTGTACGTGGATGACATTCTATTGATAGGAAATGACATTCCTATGCTACAATCTGTCAAAGGATTCTTGTCACACAGGTTCTCCATGAAAGACCTGGGTGATGCCTCTGACATTCTGGGGATCCGGATCTATCGTGATAGATCCAAGAGGATGTTGGGACTTTCGCAGTCCAGGTATATCGACACTGTACTGAAAAGATTCAGTGTGGAAGATTCTAAGCGCGATAATCTACCGGCTTGTCACGGAATCACCCTATCCAAAGAGATGTCTCCCAAGACTGATTTGGAAAGGGAACGCATGTCTATTATACCCTACGCTTCTGCGGTAGGCTCTATAATGTATGCGATGTTGTGCACCAGACCAGATGTAGCTTACGCACTGAGCGTGGTAAGCCGGTATCAGTCATACCCAGGGGAGCAGCACTGGATAGCAGTAAAGAACATTCTCAAGTACCTGAGGAGGACTAAGGAGATGTTCTTGGTTTACGATGGAAAAGACCTCAGGATGGAGGCCTATGCTGATTCCGACTTCCAGAGGGATAAGGACGATTCCAAGTACATGTCAGGTTATGTCTTAACCCTCAATGGAGGGGCGGTGTGCTGGAAGAGCTCCAAGCAGGACACCGTTGCTGACTTGACGATGGAAGCGGAGTATATAACTGCTTGCTGGGAAAACGATGTTTATTTTCATTAGGTCCGTGCAAAAGCATGGAGAACCTCCCTCAAAGTACCGACACTGGCCTGGCCGAAAGATTGGCGAATTTGTAGAGTGTAATTAATCCCGGCCAGTCTTTCCTTTTAGGGTTTGAAGGAAGATTTGAATAAAACAGTGGGAGCCATCCTGATTAGATAAAATAATAACCAATCTAATCTTACAAGAGCATACGCTGAGTATTTTCTTATCTCTCTCTCTAGGTAGCGACCATGTTACGCCTTAATCAAGATAATAATATGGATGTATTAACCGAACCCGCTTGTTATACTGAGATGGGGAACATTGGTCCCGCTCCAACTTATAATTGTTATAAGACCGAGCAGGAAATAGGGGATTACCAGAATTCCAGTGCCGCCCAAACGAAGAAAATGCATGCTGATGCATCTTCTTCGGGTATGTTCATTACCAAGAACTATTTCTCAGTATCCTCTATGTCCTTGGTATGAGATACCGGATCAGGATCCTATATATGTAATCCATTACATGGGCTACAGATAGGTAGAGAACTGAGAATGGGTGATAAGTTTTAAGAATTAGAAACGGTGCAAGTATTGCAGCCAAGTTTGTTGGTAATTATCACCCTGTATTATCAGAATACATTGATTCTGAACAGATGTTATTAGATACCGAACTTGATATACAACATCATATCAGTCTCTTTATTAAGTAAAGAAGGATATAATTTTGTATTGTTGGATAATGTTTTGAACATTTTCTATATCAAGAGTTGATTGGTTCAGGCACGTTATCTAATGGCATATACGTTCTAAATCAAACTACAGTTCACAACGTATAGAACACACATAAGAGGACGAGTTCAGAAATGAACGAATACTTCTTAAAGCATTGTAAACTAGGTCATATCAATACGACCAGACTAGCTGAAGTTACATAAAGATACATATTTAAATCAGTTTGAATTTACATCTTGTGAAACTTGTCAGTCATGTCACAAAGATAAGATGACCATAGCTCCGTTTATTGGAAACAGAGAAAGAGTTAGATGAACTCTTGGGATTGATACATGATGATGTATGTAGGTCCCCTGTCTACACATGCCAGGACCGGTTCTTTGTACTTCATTACATTCACTGATGATCTCTCAAGATTCGGACATATGTTCCTGTTGAAATACAAGTCTGAACCTTTTGAGAAATTCAAAGAATAAAAGTTAGAAGTAGAGAACCAAAAAGGGTATAAGTATTATGTCCTTTGATGTGATCAGGGAGGAGAATACTTGAACACGGAATTCCTGGACTGTTCTAAAGGAGAATGAGATTCTCTCAGCATTACTCATCTGTATACACCACAACACGTCGGTGTATCGGGACGGGGCAATCACACCCTATATGATATGCTGTGCTCTATGATGAGTATTATTGAGTTGCCTATTTCCTTTTGGGGTTATGCACTTAAGAAGCTGCATACCTATTGAATAGGGTTCCAACCAAATAAGGTGCCTACCACTCCATATGTGATATGGTATGGGAAGAGCCCATCTCTTAAGGATGTTAAGATTTGGGGTTGTCCGGCCTATGTCTAAAAGCAAAATCCGGACAAGCTCGAGGTAAGGTCAGTTCTGTGGAAGTTTGTTGGATATCCCAAGCATTCGCAAGGGAATATCTTCTACCACACCGAGGAACAAAAAGCGGCATGCCACCTTTTTAGACAAGGATTTTCTTGTGAAGAAATTAGTGGTCATGAGATAGAACTGGAAGGAGTTCCAGCTATACAAACTAGAGCTGATGATTTGGTAGAACTGGAGGATTCAATAGTTCCCAACGAAGCTCAGCCACTCCGCCGATCTGGTAGGGTTCCTCACCTACCTGAGAGATACTTCGTATTTCTCTATAACAGTGGGAGCGAGAATTGCATCATGAGATGATGACCCAACTAGTTTCGAGCAAGCCATCAAGAGTGGGGACTCTGTGAGAATGGCTGGATGCTAAGCGTTTGAGATGGAATCCATATACACCAACAAAGTATGGACTTTGGTTGCTTTATCTGAAGGGTTAAATCCCCATCAGGAGCAAGTATATCTTGAGAAGATTACTTGGTGTACATGGAAAAGTTGAGACTTTCAAAGCTAAGACTTGTTGCAAAAGGTTCTCGACATCCACCAGGTGTGGATAATGATGAATCCTTTTCTAGTGCCTATGCTTAAGTCCATCCGGATCCTACTTGCCATCGATACATACCATGACTACGATATATGGCGGTTGGGTGTCATGACTGCTTTTCTAGATAGTGATTTAGAAGAGAGCGTCTATAAGTACACATCCAGAAGGCTTCGTAGACAGTGGGAGCAGCGTAAACGTGTGCAAGTTGCTTTATGAGTTAAAGAAGGCATCACGGAGTTGGAACGTCCGTTTTGATGTGGTAGTCAAAGAGTTTGACATCATCAAAATGGTAGATGAACCTTGTAAATACAAAAAGGTTGTAGGGAGTATGGTTGTGATCATCGTATTGTACGTAGATGACATACTCTTGATAGGAAAGGAGTTTTCTATGCTACATTCGGTCAATCTCCTCTTATCACAAAGATTATCCATATAGGATCAACATGATACCTCCTAAATCCTGAGTTTTTAGATCTATGGGATAGATCTAATTAGATGTTAGGATTCTCACTAGCTGTAGTGAGATGGTATCAATCGATCCTAGGGAGAATCACTGGATAGCTTCCAGGGTGGTAAGGACAACTGAATGTCAGTCACAGGCATTGTCTTCACCCTCAGTGGAGGGACGGTATATTGGAAGAGTTCCAAGCTAGATGCCTTGACAAACTAGACGATAAAGGATGGATACATCGCTACCAAGGATGCTACCAAAGAGACAGTTTGGATGTACATTAGTTCATGAGATGAACTTCGTTCCTACCATTGTGTGACAATAGAGTTTTGGCTTAGGCCTAAGAACCCCCGTCCCATCCGTCATCCAGACATATTCTTAGGCAGTATCACCTGATCATGGAGATGGTTGATCTCTAGGGAGATCGAGGATAGGATATGAGATTTTGAGGACAACACGGCGGATCCACTCACGAAGGCCTTTTCCCAAAAGAGAATATTATGGGATGGTTGAGTATGGAATACTACAATCACTGCTATATTGTTGGGTATTGGATACTACAACAGATGGCCTCAGTGAAAGTGGGAGATTGTTAGTTATATGTATACCCTAGAGGCCATTACTGTACATGCGATGTATATTGTAGTGGATACTTGGACATATACATAGAGGACTTTCTTGCTCGACATGATAGTATGCTATCTGGTTGCACTTTATCTTAACATGTTAACAAATACTGTTTTATGATCACATGTTGATAAAGCCCTTAGGATATGTACTTGACTACTAGGACTATGATGCATATCATACTAATGGGGCCAGAGTAGTCGATAAGTACATCCTTCAAATGTTCCTAGTCGTGGGAGTATCGAGACAGGGCATCGATACTCCAGTGTAGACTAGTGTATACGATTCTCGACCCATATGATAGGCAATGGATGATCCCATATCCATTGGTGTTTGACATCAGAGAAGGTATACGGGTGCTCAGTAGATACTGGGTATACTGAACGGACCCGCCGAGAACTCCCAGATGGTATTATACTCACGTCAGATGGCAGTTCTCTGGTGACACTGGTACAGGTTAGTCTGTAGACCCGAGATCGTCATAGAGTCTTGTGTGATTCCCACTGTGCTTTGATTTCCACCTTACCACGTTCAAGAGAATATGCAAAATGGTGGCTTTTAGGTATAGTCCCGAATCACATGGAGGAAATGAGCGATAGGAGGGGTTTCGTCTCACCCGGTATTTGGGGTTGATGTTGCGCTGTGCTCGATTGGCTATAACAGGAAGTCCCTGGCCAGGGCAGATATGGAGATCTGCTGGTAAGTGTTATTGGTAGTTTCTCGACCCGTTATAAGCCTCACATCGGCACGACTTATCGGTTACTGGGGTCTGACGTTTACCACCCCTAGACTAGATATGCGACATATCAGACGAAGAGACCGGACCGTACGGTAGTGTTACTGATTGGATTCGCAGGAGTGTGAGCAGGCTTGCTTGTTGATCTTCTAATTGCTCAATACCCGGGCAGCCGTTACGTTTAGCAGACCGCTTGCGGCTTGTGGGTGTTTGATATGATCATCACCTAATGCCGGCGTATTGACGAGTCTTTAGAGTCCTACTGTCATGACCCGAAATTGGCACGTGACGGCCCTTAAACTACACAACGTCTACAGGCGTAACACAATTTAAGTAAGCCAAAAACCCTGCAATCTAAACCATCAAAAATAGTAAGAAATAAGAATAATTTTTAAACCTTTGAAATCTCAACCCAAATTCTTTAAATGTCCAACTTTATTTGCTTTAAAATTTTGACAGCACCTCCTTTGTAAAAGCCAGCCCCAAAAATGGGTACAACATAAATAAAAGTAAAGCATCCCCAAACGGGAGGAAATACACGCCCAAAGGTGGAAAACAACCACCACAACAGATATACGACGCCGTAGCGAAGAAATAAAACATGATATAAGCAAAACTGCTTAAAAGACCACCAAGTCACCAAAACAATATACAAAATCGTCATCACATAAAGTCTCTAAGTCATACAAGATAATGGTAGATGGAGAGTATAGGATACAACAAATATACAATAAGCAACATGAACGGATAACCACTAAACCCACCTAAAGAAAAACTGGAAACTGTGAGCCGAATCGGTATCCGCAGTAAAAGATGATAAGATAGGTGTATAACCTGCCTCGACTACTATGGGGAACAACCTGAATAACACTGTAGAACAACGGGGGTGAGTTGCCAATTCGTGAATAGTAAATAACATATGCTGGTAATCGCAAGTATGCACGTATAGCGCGAATCTAACATAGACAAGCTAATAGCAATAAAAGTCATATGTGTGCAATAGTCATGAATGGTACACTAGCAGGTAAATCTAATACATGAAGCAATAATAATATGACAATCTGTATGCAATATTCATGTAAGGTACTCTATCAGGTACTACTAATACATGAAGCAATGATATGAAAATGTATATATGCAAAAATCATGAAAGGTACTCTACCAGGTACAACTAATACATGAATAAGTGCATAAACAATAAATGCGGAGTATGGGATAAAACATGTCATTCCCACGGCATCCTGACCTCGTGGTAGGACCAAAGTCCATCAAGACAATCCAAATCCCAATTTCCTCAAATCACCCCCAAATTGGCTCTTATATCATATAAGTCTCACAAATCCTGACTGTACAATATCAAGTAAATCTCATATATCCTGAATGTACAAATCAAGTAAATCTCATATATCATGTATCCAATATCAAGTGAATCTCATAATTCCTGAATACAATATCAAGTGAATCACAAATATCCTGAATCCAATATCAAGTGAATCTCATATATCCTGAATATATTTGCATGAATAATTGTGATGATGTATATAAATTGATATGTATACATATATATTAGTGTCCCATTCCACTAATATATATATATATATATATATGCATATATAACAGCGTCCCATTCCACTGTTATATATATTTAGGAGCAAAAATATCATGAAAACCTGTGCCAAGTATCGACACATAAAGGTTGATCTGTCAGGTGCTGTCACCACGACTGGCATCCTGATAGGTACGTATCATACGCTATCCGAAAACCTGAGTGCTCAGCTTCGACCCTCGTCCTTCGACGTATCCATACGTACATGACTCCCGTCAGTATCCCCACGATAACCGCCGAGTCATAGGTAATGTCACCGGAGAGTATGGTTCCCCTGCCAGGCCTCATCGGCATGTTACATCAACATCCCTTTCTTGCCCCGGGGTACCTCCGGGCCCCACCATGTACCTCATACGGCCCACGACGCTCCTCGCATGGGGTATATATATATATATATATATATATATATATATATATATATATATATATATATATATATATATCAGAACCGATAAATCTCATGGTGGATGCCGAAATATCATATCAAGAGAAACTGGGTTTTTCAAATAATGCATAATTTCATGAAACTACCACGGTCCTCAAATCCAGAAAACATCATGAAAAATTCATATCTCAATGCGAAAATCCATGAATATAGTGTACGCAACATAAAACTGAAATGCGAGCAAATAAAGGAAAAGCCGCTATTTAACTGCAACTAGTTAATATATAAATCATGCGGTTCCTAATTTCTCCAAGTCTATATAACATCAAATAAAGGTAAACATGTAGCTATAGCCAGATATATATGTGTAAACATAAAGGTATAGCAAGGTATATGTATCTACCTATCAGTAATGATGTAATATACCCTCCAGATATAAGTGAAGTATGTATGCAAGGTATACATGTAGCTATGTCATTATGTGTGTATGTACCTATCGCTAATGGTACAATACCCTATAGGTATATAGGTAAATAGCATGTAAGCATGTCGAGGCATATGTGTAAGCATGTGGGTATACAGGTATGCTATATGTCATATGCAATAAGGAATATGAATCAATGTCTCAATATCCCTAACCAAACAATATCATATCTATATGTGTGTTGTGCGTATCGTGGCAATTATTAACGGTGTGTGTGGAATACAATCAGTGCTCATGCAACATGAGCCGTCAATAATAGTGCAGTGTCCTAATGGTACTAGTCCAAGCACAACAAATAACTAAGCAATAAGGTGTATGCGCAACTCTATAAATGAAATAGAATATGCGACAATTCATAACATATCTAGCCCAGACGCATAACGTCATGCGGGCGATTCCCATATAGATGTTAAATCTACTCACCAACGCTCCTAGCTAAGTGAAGCCTAACACCTGTTTTCCCATTGTCGCAACGTCCGAAGTCCTCGCCTGCGAACCTAAACAATAAAACGATAAAACAAGTGTATATTAGTAATAGACCCAAAACACGTACAAACTACGCGGACCAACGCGACAACACAAACGTACTCTCAAGTGTTCATATTGTAGCTAACGTGCATAGAGACACTACGAAACCAAATCAGAGCAACAACAACACAAACACGAACCGTATCGGATAACGTAACGCGTGAAACGAAACACAAGAAATACGTAAAGTGGTCCCAGATTTTGCTATACTAACAATCTGCAAAAGAGGATCAGAAGCCATCGCATAGATGTTTCCAGTGCGGGAGTTTCCATCACCTCATCAGAGATTGTACCTTGGTACGCCAGAGGAGGGAAGAAGTACCATATATTACTTTACCACCTTCACCTCAGGGAGAGTCGCCTATTGCGCTTGTTGTTGATCCGCGTCAGACTTATGTTCAGAGAGGTCGTGTTCGCGGAGGACTTGTTCTGAGAGTACAGGATGGTAGAGGAGGAAGACAACCAGTTGCGGGTAGAGAGCAGACACGAGCATTTGCTTCTACTCATCGGGACGCGCGGGCGTCCAATGCAAAGTTTTCAGGTAATCTTATTCGTATGTTCTTTTCTTACACATGTTTGTTTAATTCGGGATCTATGCACTCGTTTGTTCTACACACTTCGTGCCGAGGTTGGGCCGAGATTTGTGTATGCTAGATCAACCGTTTGATGTGTTTACTCTTGTCAGCGATTCTTTGGTTGCGCGACACGTGTTTCGGTCAGGTGCCAATCGGATTGGAGATAGAGATTCGTCCGTCGATTTGATCCTTCTAGAGATGTTGGACTTTGACGTTCTCCTGGGCACGGACTGGTTAGCTACGTGCTATGCGTCTGTGGACTGCCGCGAGAAAACAGTCAGGTTTTGTTTTCCCGACGAATCAGTTCTTGTTGTGCAGGGGGACAGTGGTGCCACCCCTCACAGCTTGATTTCAGCCTTTTTCGCTAGTCGGCTTTTGAGGAGAAGATGTAGAGGATTCTTGGCTTTCATTAGTGATACCGGAGCCACAGTGGATTCGTTGGACCAGGTTCCTATCGTACGAGAGTTTTCCAACATTGTTCCAGATGAGCCGGCGGAGCTTAGGGAGCTTAAGGATCAGCTACAGAGTTGCTAGATAGGGGGACTTGTACGTCCAAGTATTTCTCTTTGGGGAGCTCCTATTCTGTTCGTCAATAAGAAGGACGATAGTTTGAGGTTGTGCATTGATTAATCGTCAATTGAATCGAGTTACGGTGCAGATTAGGCATCCTTTACCTCTCCTTGACGATTTCTTTACATAGTTCCAGAGTGCGAGACATTTTTCTAAATTTGATTTGGGATCGGGTCATCATTAGTTGCGGGTTCGGAGTGACGACATTCCGAAGACTGCTTTTTGTGCGCGCTACGGGCTTTATGAGTTTTGGTGGTGTCGTTGGACTCACCAATGCCCTAGCAGCATTCATGGATGTGATGAACCAGGTTTCTCAGGCCGTTCCTCAACCAGTTTATTATTGTGTTATTGATGACATTCTGGTCTATTCCAATAGTCGTGAGGAGCATGAGCAGCACTTGAGGATTTCTTTGCAGACGTCGAGAGAGTACTAGCTGTTTGCTAAATTCTCGAAGTGTTCCTTCAAGCTTGATAGTGTTGACTTCCTAGGTCATGTTGTTATGGGAGATGGTTTTCGTATGGACCCGAGAGAGATTGAGTCCATACAGCTTTGGCCCAGGATTGTATCAGGGACAGAGGTCTGCAGATTTTTGGGCTTAGCCGCTTTTTTTTACTGCCGTTTCGTGCAGGATTTCTTGAGTATCGCTGTACCATTGACCGTACTGACAAGGAAGGGGGTTCTTTTTCTTTAGACTGAGGCATGCGTGCGGAGTTTTCAGCAGTTGAAGACTCGGTTGACGACTGCACCAGTTCTATCTTTGCTTTCTGGACCGGGCGACCTTGTCGTTTATTGTGATGTTTCGCGAATGTGGCTCGATTGTGTACTGATGTAGCATGATAGAGTTATCGCTTATGCTTCCCGACAGTTGGAGGAAGTACGAGAAGGATTATCCCACTCATGATCTGGATATGGCCGCGGTGGTCTTGCGCTGGAAATTTAGGGACACTACTTGTATGGAGAGTCGTGTCAGATTTTCACGGACCACCAGAGCTTAATGTTCATCTTCCTGCACCGGGATCTGAGTTGAGACAGCGCCGTTAGATGGAGCTTGTGAAGGATTGTGATTGTGAGATCATTTATTACCCGTGGGAAGGCGATTGTGGTAGCTGATGCTTTGAGTCATAGACCCGGGGTTAGCTTGTTCCAGTTGTGCGCAGTTCAGATTCAGTCTTATGCAAATTTACAGTTCTTGTCCGACCGTTGAGTACAGCTTAGGTTCTCCTCTACTGAGGGGACAACTTGCTCATGTCCGGCCCATCCACTTTTACTTAATCGTTTTCGTGAGGCACAACCCGCCGATGCTCGTTTGTTTGAGATTTTGAGCATGTTCGGCAGGGTAAAGATTCGGAGTTCTTGATTTATGACTAGGGTGTGCTACGTTTAGGAACACGTGTGTGTGTACCTGATACTGATGGGTAGAGACGCGAGGTCCTAGAGCAGGCACATCAGTCAGCTTTCTGTGTTCACCCCAAGTGCCACCAAGATGTAACGTGACTTGAGAATTAGTTACGAGTGGGCAGGTATGAAGAGCAATGTTTCGGATTTCGTTTTGAAGTGGTTGGCTTGTCAGCGAGCTAAGGTTGAGCATTTGAGACCGGCTGGAGAGTTGCAACCTTTTTACCGTTCCAGAGTGGGAATAGGAGCAGATCTCCATGAATTTCGTTGTGGGTCTACCTGGGTCTAGACAGGGTGTGAGTCCATTTGGGTGTTTGTTATCCGGTTATGCTCTGTATGCTCAGTTTGCTCAGTTGTTCCTTTTAAGTGTTGTGCGTTTGCACGGAGTTCCTTCATGCGTTGCATATAATAGAGGCACCCAGTTCGCTAGCCGTCGTGGCGGAAGCTTCAGGAAGCCTTGGGTACTGGTTGAGCTGTAGCTCCGCTTTTCCATCTGTAGGACGATGGTCAGACAGAGCGGACTATACAGACTCTGAAGGATATGCTTGTGCGTACGTACTAATTGGTTGTTGGCGGTTGGGATCATCACTTGCCATTTATGAAGTTCTCCTACGATAACAGTTATCAGGAGACGTTTCAATTGGCAACTTTTAGGCTTTGTATGGTAGATTGTGTCGATCGCCAGTCGGTTTTACCGACTCCGTGAGAGGAGGATTTTTGGACCCCAGCTAGTCAAGAGATTTCTGTCACGCCCCAAAGTTTGGATGTGATCGGAACATAGATTGTATGATATCTAAAGATATTGACATAATCTGAGTAAGCCAAAAACCAAGATCAAAAACCCTTTTTGCGGAAATTAGAAAATATTTAGTTTTAAGTAAAAAAAATAAAGTAGCATGCCAAATGGTTTTTAAATAAGAGAAGTTTAAACAACTAGTTTTGAAACTTCGACAGTACTTCTCGTTTAATTATTAAGTGAGCAGTTATAGGATGTGTGAATAGGTTGCATCCCAGGTTGGGAGCAACTCGATACTAAACAGCGGAATCAATACAAAAAATAATACGGCACTCAAAATGAAGAATTTCTAGCATAAGTAAAAGAAATATATTTTAGCACAACTAAACGATCTCAATAGTCAAAATAAGATACATACAACAACATCTCGTTCTAAGTCAACTATATAGGGTCTGATGGAGTAATACTAAATCCAAGATACAATACCAAAAGAGGAGGTTAGTACATAGGTAACCCACCTAGGAAAAAGAGCGATAAAAGCTGATAAGTGAATCTGCATTGCTGCTACGCGTCCATTCGACTCCTGCAAGGAACTATGGCACAACGTGGGTGAGTTGACAACTCAGTGAATAAAACTAACATATATCGGCTGATAATGCAAGTATAACGAATTATAGCAAATGTCGACAAGAACGAATAAAATGTATGATAATAATTGCGGCATGAACATGTACAACTAAGTATATAAGTCAAAACTGAATTCTCATCAATTATTTTCAAATAAGGTTCATTTTTCCGTGTCCAACATCGACACAAATCTTCTGTTTTCATCAGGCATCGTTCTCCGATCGATCCTGTCAAACAAAATAACACCGGTCGGTATCACCTAGATATCCGCCGTGTTTACCACTGACTCCGGTATCGAGTATCCTCGTTAGGCTCCCCGCCTATAATGCGGCCCTCCTGCCCCTCGGCCTCGACCGGGTCCACCATTAATCCAGCTGTATAGCTACCCCACTCAGCCCGGATATACATAAAAATCTGCAACCGTATAGCTACCCCACTCGGTTCGGAATAAAACCAAATCATAAAAACAACATCTCATAGTGGACATGTCACATCAATCATGAAGAATCACTGAATACACTTAATAGTGCAAGAAAATTCAAAACCAGAAATCCGAAATAATCCAATGCATCTTATATCATACTTACTAATACTTGAATATGAAACACGAGTAGTATTTGCAATAATATTGATGCAATTTAACTACCATTGTGGATGCTTAGGGTATAATATGAAATATATTTGACATGATAAGTATTAAGTGTGTATGTGACATGTTAATATCGACGAGGTGTAGTGTAACATGTAGATATGTGCATGTGCGACATGACTTGTCGATAATTGTGTAGTGTTCTAACAATTATTAACATGGCGATGTGTGTGTGTCTATATATATATATATATATATATATATGAATGTATATGATCAACTTTATATACAAAGGTATAATTTTTATTTAAACTTAACTACGGGTGTATCACGCCATCCTTACAAAATCCCCCGGTAGATGTTTAGTCTACTCATCTGAATACGTCGAATCTACTCAGATATCACCAATCCATTTCCTTTCCTTGCGGCCTCCGAAGTTTCCGTACTCGAATCTAACATTGACATTTATTTGAATAAGAAACGGCTAACTTCGATACGGAGAAATATGAAAATACGAGTTTTACGTACTAACTATACTACGTACGACTATTTTAAACTATCTAACACTTAAACTAACTGAATTTTAAGCCCTCGCTGTCTGCAACAGAAAACTGAAACGTGTCACGAAACATACGTATCGTGTTTTAGAATTTTAATCCTTTTTCAGATATTAACCCCCAGATTTCATATACTATTAAAATAACATAAATAAAAAATACTAAATATCCTAACACATATACAGAGACCTACCCTAAAAACCACAACATCCAACTCCCCAAGAAGTCCGGCGAGACCGGATTTTTCCCATGCATCGCCGTCCAAAATCCGAGCAATAATGTTCGTATTCCTAGGGTTTATTCTAGGTCCAGTTTATAAGATTAAGGCACTGTTTTGTTAAGTTGATTTTCATCTAAACTATAGCAGATTAACACAGAGCCTATTTTTATCAAAATAACGTATATCCGATACCCGATTCCTACCTTTAAACATTTTAGAACTAATTTCTGCAGAGTTTTAAGGATTATACCTACTGAAGATTGCTTAGAAGGCTTCCTCTAAGATGCCCAAGTTCTTAGCCCCTAGCTTGATGGTGAAAATCCTTAGCACCTAGTTCTTTTTCTCTTCTCTCTTTTCTTTTCTTTGTTGTTCTAGGATGTTTCCTTCTTTCTTTTCAGTTAAATTCTGATTTTTAACTTGATTTAAATGAACTGAACACTTAATATAAGGTAAAGGGAATGAGTGAGGGTGTAGGAGGAGGTGTCACCAAAAGGTTGTGGGGCTTTCATGCAAGAGTGAGGTGGTGTGCATGAGGTGTGCATGCAAGAAGGACATGTTTGTGCATGGTCACTCCTAAGGTGTGTTGTCTTGAGGGTAAATTCTAAGCTTAACCATTTTCTAGCCTTATTTGCATAAACACCCTTATACAACTCTAATTTGCATAATGAAGCTACCCTTTTCACATAAACCTCTCATTACATGTGTTATTATATAAACAACATTTTTATTATAATGAAGCTAAATTTCTCACTAAAACCCTTGTAATTTACTAATGTTACAAACTAAAATTTCAATTTAATTAGTTTCACACACTACTTATGAAAATGTCCTATTTGGTTTTAATAACTTTTTAAATTAACATTTTATTATTTAATTAATTAAATTTATTTATTTTCTAAAATTTTCAAAATGTGACAATATTCCCCCCTTAAGAAAATCTGGTCCCCGAATTTAAAACTTAACTATACGCACCTTCAAAAAGATGGGAAAATTTCTTCCGCATCGCATCTTGGGTCTCCCAAGTGATCTCCACACGATTCGTTTCTCGCCAAAGAACCTTTACAGATGGAGGTACCCTTGATCTCAGTTTCTTTGCCTGCCGGTTTAAATAGCTACTGGCTGCACTGTGTAGGATAAATCCGGCTCAAGCTGTAAGGTCTGATGCTGGATCGCGTGAGAGGGAATCGTGAAGATACTTGTGAAGCATAGACACGTGAACCACTGGATGCACATCGGGAAAACTCGGTGGAAGTGCTAAAAGATAAGCTACAGCACCCACTCTTTCCAGAATCTCGTAGGGTCCGACATATCTGGGGCTGAGCTTCCCCTTTTTTCCCGAAACGCATCACACCCTTCATCGGAGATACACGAAGGAACACATGATCTCCCACATCAAACTCGAGTCTATGACGACATCGATCGGCATATGATTTCTGTATGCACTGGACCGCTCTCATTCTGTCCCGTATCAACTGGATCTTTTCCGCAATCTCCTGTACTATCTGCGGTCCCAAAATGCTACTCTCGCTGATTCTGTCCAGCAAACAGGTGATCGACATTTTCTCCCATACAAAGCCTCAAAGGGTGCCATCTGGATCGTCTCCTGAAAAATGTTGTTGTAAGAGAATTTTATCAATGGTAAGTGACTATCCCAACTACTACCAAAGTCAAGACTGCAAGCTCGTAGCATATCCTCTAGAGTCTGTATGGTCCGCTCTGACTGACCATCTGTCTGTGGGTGAAAAGCTGTACTAAAACTCAATCGTGTACCTAGAACCTATTGAAGTTTCTGCCATAGTCGGCTGGTAAACTGTGTACCCCTATCGGACACGATGCACGTCGGCACACCATGCAATCGCACAATCTCATCAATATAGATCTGAGCATACTTTGCATATCCAAACGTTGTCTTCACCGGAAGAAAGTGTGCTGTCCTTGTCAATCAATCTACAATTTCCCTAGATGGAATCATACCCTCTTCTAGTCCTGGGTAGACCCACAATGAAATCTATGGAGATCTTCTCCTATTTCCACTCCGGAAGAGGCAAGGGCTGCAACTCTCCTGCCGGCCTCTGGTACTTAGCCTTGACTTGCTGACCAGTCAAGCATCTTGAAACAAACTCCGCGACATCTCTCTTCATTCCTTCCCACCAATAAACATCCATCAAGTCATGACACATCTTGTTGGAATCAGGATGAACACCATATGCTTACTAATGGGCCTCCGTTAAGATTTTAAGTCTCAGTTCCTCTGAATCTGGCACAAAAGACGAGCCCTAAATTGTAATACTCCACGGTCATCTATCATGAACTCAGAATCTCTACCCTATCTAATCTGATCTATGATTGTAACGTTTCAAAATAATAAAATATTATTTTTGGGAATTTTTATAATTTAATATTATTTTAATGAATATTTTAATATTCTGGTATAATTAAATACAATAAATGGGGGAAAAATTCGGAAAATTCTAAAATAGGGTATTTTATGGAATTATGCCATTTTTAGGTTTTTAAGATTAGTTATATGCTAATTTAGTGCTAATCGCGATTAAAAATAGCTAATCGGATTTTTGGCATTTTTGTGCAAAAATGTGCACATATCATTTTCCACACTTGTTACACTTGTTACATGTTTTGGGTACATGGTTGCTTAGGGTTCACCATGGAGTGAGTAGAAAAGGAAAAGAAAAGTAAAGATAAAGGCTTCATGATGAGAGAGAGAGACCAAGTCAACTTTCACCTTTTTGAACCATACTCCCATCATTTCCCTTCTCATTTTCTCTCCCCTCTTCATGAAGAGCTGCTGCTGCTGCTGCTCCCTCTTCTTCCTCCTCTCTCTTCAACCTAGATCCACCATGAATACAACCCCAAAACCCTATTCCCATTTCACAAAAAGTGTTCCCGAGCTCACTATCTACACATTGAACCTAGCAAGATTGGATTTGGAGGACTTTGAGCAACTCAAGAATTTTCTTGAGTTGCCAAAGGAGGTAAATTCTGGACCTATTAGAGTAGTATTTCATTTCTTATGCATCAATTCTAGTTTCCTGTTGATATGGTGTCATTTGGTGGATTTGTGAAACTTCAAGTTCGGGTTTATGTGAGATCTGAAATTAAAGATGAAATTGAGGATTGTGGTGACCTTAGAAACCCTGGTGTGATGTTATTTTGGACCAAACTAGAGACTAGAACACAGAATACGGATTTACGGAATCGATATCGAGAAAAACTGTGAATCTGGGAATGTATTTTGTAATCTGCTATCACCCCGAGAACCCTAAAATAAAATTGAGTTGACAGTGAGATGTGCAGGCACCATGGAACCGCCACACCAAACCCTAGCCCCCAACTCAAATCCCCGGCCACCAATTTATTCCTTCTGGCCGCAATTTGCGGCCAGAGCAGGAGGGTTTTGCCTCGTTTTTTGTGCAGGGCCTTATCTCCAGTAAACTTGACCCCTGGCATGTATAGATTTGTCTAATTTGACCTAGGGTGAAATCTGGAGCTTATTTCCTAAGTTGCTATTTTGGATTCGTGCTTCTTTATTTCCGTATTGTGAATTCTGAGTTGCGTATGGTGTTTTACCTCGACTACTTGGCGTTTATACGACGATATCGAGGGTTGTTGATGGTTTTGGAAGCATTGTCCATAGGTTCTAACCTATAGATCATAGTGTATCGTTTTGGGTTTTGGGTTTCGTATGCCGTTTTAGTCTTGAATTGGTTTTGATACGCATTTGCGATACGTTAATGTGTAGGTACCCCATGAAGACTTCGGGACGACAAGCAAAAGCGTGGTGACGTCGACGGATAAAGACGCAAGGTGAGTAGATTTATATCTACGGGGAGAAGTCGGGTGGATGGCGTATAGCACCCCCGCAGTCCGTGGTGATGTATACGAATACGTATACACACATATATTTATTATGTGTTGTTAGGATTATTGATGGTGATAATGGAATTATTGATGAGAAGGATGTATTGGTTTAGTATAGTGCGAAACCCTAGAGTAGTGGTTGCACTCACACATACACGTACACATATACTTGCATACGTTCTTTCATTTATCTGTGCGTAATATGGAAGTGTGTATATCTACACATGGGTATGGGACTATGCGTTCATATACGGGATTTGAGGATGATATGTGGGATTGAGATGAGTCGATGATATTTGATTGAGGCCATGAGGTTCGGCGATATGACAGAGTTCGTATTTGAGATTGTGATATGATGGTAGTGATACCTGTTATGTGATGAGATAATGGGATATCAACTCAGATTTAGGTGGTTTTCATACCCCTCCCGATTGACTTGATTGTTGGGTTCATGGTTCGCATAGTAGGCGTTAGACTAGACCCGAGTCATACCTATTTCAAAACTAAAGAATCGGGAATATTTTAAAGATAGGCAAAAGGGATTCTACGGATATTCTCAAACGACACATCTTTTCATAAAACACCGTAGCCCTTATTTTACCAAAAACCCTGATTCGTCTTTTTTCAAAAGGAAAGGCTGCAGGATATATTTATTGAGATAGATTCTTTACTGTTGCGTTGATTATTCGATTCCGCATACTCATACTATTTGCATTGCATTGCTTGTGTTTATTGATATATATTACAGTCATGCTGCTAGGACACCAGCACCATTATCGATGATGCGTATGTTCTACGTACACTTGTTGCCGGCTCACACTTCATCATCGATAATTGCCATGTCACTATACTGTAGTACTGTTGCATTCGGTATATGATTCTTGCATGACAGACTGATATGCTTACATTTCTTTTACATGTCATATACATCATGCTTTCTGATTATACGTATTGAGAGTTGCTATTTCCATGATATTTCTGGATTTGGGAACCGTGGGTATTTCAAAAGAGAATATGTCATTGCTTTAAAAACCCGGTTACCCTTGATATGATATTTCAGTGCGTCCACCAAGTGTTTTCTCGGTGCTGAGAGTGACATGTGAAACCCGATTCGAGGAGCGGACGAGCCGATTGCGGGTACATGGTGGACCCGGTATGGTTCCCCTCGGCAAGATGATCGAAGGACTTTGCCGATTGAGCCTGGAGGCGGGCGAGTACCTACCGGTGATTGGTTGGACCTAGCGGTTATCCGGAGGATACCGGCCAGAGTCGATAGATGGATATGAACGTACTGCTGGGGCTGAGGGCCGATTCCGCAGATGGAGCCCGATATATGAGGATTTACGTGCCGATGCTGGGCACAGTTTTCATGATGTTTTCGAGTGTCGATGCTGGGCACTCCGGTTCCATGATTTTGACGTGTCGCGAGGGACACAGGTGGTTTATATCCTCATATTTCCATGCATATGCTGATGATATTTTCATGCATGATGGTTATTGTCATTGGGTGACGAGTGGACGGGATCCACGTACATGCAGATTGATTTCATTGATCATACCTCACATTTATGATATGCTATTACCTGAGGCACTAGCACGAGCACTTGGCACTACACTCATGTATAGAGATTACATTGCCAGTTTGGCATGCTTCAGACTTATTCATATTGAGGTTTATATATCTGATCGTATTGACCTAGGATGGTTCATACATTCGATCTCTGCTTGTAGATAATTTCTATTCACGAGTTGGCAACTCACACCCGTTATGCCACAGTCCTTGCGGGTTTTTGCCGTACAGATTCCATAGCGGCATTTCTGGCACACTGCTTCCATATGGGTGACTTGCTTGGGTAGGTGGGTTCTTTTGTATCAGAACCGCCATTGTTCCTGTATTATTCATTGTATCTAGAAATTCCATCAACCAAAACTTGTATATTGTTTCAGACTTAGACAGTGATGTATTATTTCGACCTTAGAGCCGCGCTTAGCAGTATTACGGTTTTCATGCTTATTGGGTTTCTTTTGAGTTTTGATCCTCGCCATTCGGCGTTTTATATTATATTGCTTGCGTGGTTGTGACCGTCGATTGACGAAGAGCTAGCTCCCGCTTGGGGATGCCTTTTATCATTGCATATATATTGTTCTTGTTGTACCCCGTTTGGGGCCAGTATTTACAAAAGAAACTATGCCGAAATTTTTAGAAAAGACTTTACATTTTAAAAATGCATATTCGGCTTAGTTATTTAAAAACCTTGACTTCAAACTTGTTTTTCTTCACTTCTTTAAACCAGTTTTCTTTACTTACTCTTAAAATGGTTTTAGATTTCTGGGCTTTTGGCTTACTTGGACCAGATGGAGTCCTATAGACTTCATATGGTTCAAGGGCCAGTCACGTGCTCTTTCAGGTCGTGACAAAGTTGGTATCAGAGCGCTAGGTTGACCTTGGTTCGAGTCTAAGTTTGACTATGTGGAGCCTAGGGCGTTATCTATATACGGAACTTAGACTTAGTCGAGGGGGTATTATACCCGAACTTTCGTCGCATAGGATGACCCTTGGTTGATGTAGTAGGTAGCTTGAGTAGAGGGACGTACCGTACGTATGTTCCACGGTATACTTACGACACGCCACTCCGCTTAAGAAACCTTAGGATGTACATTTCCTTGCACCGTATTATATTCCTTCCTATGATCTATCCTTATCGATACTGGTTATGGTTTTGCTGCCATGATTGCACGGGAAGAGTGAGCTACGGCTCGAGTTGCGTCAGCATGAGCTCGTCGTGGATGAAGACTGACCAGGGCGTGTTTCCAGAGACATACGATTGCATATAGAGGCGTCGTCTTATTGTGCTTTCGCGCCATGAGCGTTGGACTGATCTCTTTTGCGAGATTTCTCGGGCGTACCGATCGGTACCAGAGGATTGAGCCACTGATAGAGGCCAGCCAGGATGTGATGACCATTGATAGGTCGCTTATTCATGATGATTGAGGCGCTGTTCAGCGTACGGACGGATGAGCCAGTTGTTGCTGCGAATGACGAGATATCGTCCCAAATGTTGGAGCTACTGCAGCTTGAGCATATACTTAGAGACATGATGGTGAGTCGCTAGTCACCGAGGGTGAATGACTAGGACATGCGGTTCGTTCGCTTACCCGATGCGAGATCATCAGGTAAATTGATTCCAGCTAGAGACGAATTCACGCAGATTCGTTGAGAGTCGATTGAGACGATCGAATGTCAGGAACCTATTTTCCAAGTTTAAAGTATTCGGAAAGACATGCAAGCGATTCTATAGACCCTCTAGAAGAATGAAACCCTCACTCGACATAATGACCGTGTGAAAGCCCTTGAACCTTAGGGTTTGCGGCAGTTCCACGGCGCCATTAGTGAGGCTTGGGTTTGCCCTTCTATGGCTGGACCACCGATACTGTGGTATGTACTCGATACTATTAAACTGTACCCAAGATGTTGAGCTCTTGGGGGATTATGAGGTTCTGACGAGTCGATCGGACGATTCGACATCATTCGGATATCACGTGATGGGACACTGCTTGGGAGACTCCAGATACGAGCATAGCCGTTGGAGCGCAGTCCGTGCAACCACGATGAGATGAGTCCGAATCAGTTGATATTGAAGCAGAGGGAAGTAAAGAGTTCGCAAGAGAGCTCGACGAGATAACGTTCCACTCCGCTGACATCAGAGTTGCGATATGCACGCTGAGGACGTGTTCGGCTAGATATCTCCTACTGAGTGATGATGATACCGAGTTCGTGATTTCGAGTCCGTGTGAGGGACTTCGGATGGACCGTAGCCGAGGACATTGCAGTGCGCAGATAGAGACGCGACGTCGAAATGGACGATGATACAGACAAGCGGGACAAGAAGTTCGTGCGAGATGCAGACGAGCTGTTACTACTCCCCGTTAAGATTTAAAAGTCGGATATGCATACAGAGGCGCAGGGATGCGACCAGCTTTCGAGTAGATGTTGTACTAAGGATGCAGATGTCCAGAGAGCGAGGAAAGATTATGCCAGAGTACCAGCCTCCGTACAGTTTGTCTTAGGCGAGATCAGAAGAGACCTTGAGCAGGAATTCCTTCCAGTACACTGCTGCAATAAGATTTGCGCCAGGAGCCGATGTGTGATGTGCATTCAGAGGACCCGAGGTCGGCGCCAAACATGTGCTGCTTTACGAGCTGTCGTGAGGATTAACCGAGAGATGACCAGAGAAGTGCCAGAACGGAATCGTTTCCGTTAGCACACCTGACAGGGCCGATGAGTCGATGGATTGAGAGATTGGTAATCCACAGGAAAGATGAGGAACCAGAGGCAGAGGACGCCAGTCGCGAGCAAGAGGCAAGTAGATATCTTGCGCCGCTAGCATTGGATGTACCGGCACCTTCTCGACTTCGAAGGAGGATATACCGACGGCGGTATTTTTGATTTGTGATTTTGTGATTTGACTATCACGTACCCGTCACTTTGGATTTCGGTATTTTGGGCGATCTATTCGCATGATTTAGTCTTGATGACTGAGTTTCATGGTATTTGTTTTCTTGCACCATGGTTGCACCTACTGGGTATTTATACCTGGCGTATAGTTATTACTCTTGAGGTATTGATTGTGATTTCATGCCTATTTTTATGCCGGTGATTTGATTTACGCTTCCAGCATAGTTTTCATGCACTTTTAGTGTTTTGATTTGATTTGCGCACATTTATTGCACCTGATATCGTTTCGTGCATTGGTTGCACCTGCTTATGACTTCATGGATTTCATACGGTTGATTTGATGTTGTTCATATGTTACGCACACGATTTGATTTTTGCACTCGGTATAGCTTATATGTGCTTGTAGTGCATTGATATGTGTTTGGTGCACGCAGTTGCACACGTTTATGATCTTCTTTATACCTAGGTACACTTGGTGTTGCTGCTTACGCATTTGAGTTATTTCTTGGTATTTGTGCATGGGATGCACCAGTTCTATACTTCGTGCGTTTGTCGCACCAGTTTTATGTTTCTTGCGTTTATCGCAACAGATTTATATTTCGTGCCTTTGTTGCACCGGATTTATATTTTGTGCACTACGGTTGCACCTAACTTCGATTTGATGTCATTCGACATGTCGATTTTCACCCTGATATTGATGATTGATTCTTGCACTCCGTGTTTTTGATTGGACTTACGCATGTTCGGCATTGCTATTGGATTTTGTGATTCCGTGCATGTTGAGTGCGCAGGGTTTAGATTTTCATTCGTGCACGATGGATGCACCGATTTGGATTTTCGCGCATGTTGGGCGCATGTTTTGAGATACGATTTTGGTGCACACCAAATGCACTAAATCGAGATTCATCGTGCTTGTCAGATGCACCTGATTTGGCTGTCAGGCACACACGTTGCCTATGACAGATACTTCGTGCACACCCGTTGCACCTAGATGTTGTTTTGTGCACCTGTATGGCACATTTATGCATTTTGATTTCCGTGCGCACCAGACGCACATGGTGGTGTTATGTGCATTTTGGTATTTATTTCTTTTGGAGCAGTACATTTTTATGATATTTGATATTCGTTTTGTACTGAGCAGGACTAGTCAGAAGACAGTACCTGGATATATTTTGCATGCATTGATAGTTATCAAAGGGATTTCCAAAGAGCGAGCTATGGTCTCGGTATATATATACCTACGTGTCCGATATGACACGAAACGTTTTAAAAACAAGGAAACCCTTCTAAATTGTTTTCAAAACGGCGGAACGTACATAGTAAACAAAGGTTATATACACATATGGTTATTTTCTTATGAAAAACGTCTGCCACTGTGCAGTGTTATGCGCATCGCACAGCAACTTAAAAAGATTTGGCATGCATTTACATCAGCTATTCACATGTATAGATTGGATGTCTACGTGTATAGTTCTGATCTATATCATATTGGTTTTGTATTGGATTTGACATTTGTGTCTTTACCATGACTCCGATGATTGCGGGTTGCATGACGGAGTGTCGCTTTTGAGTTATCTGCTCAGTACTCATGCGCATGCATTGCCCTATGATGTTTTATGTATTGATGATTCAGAGCCCCGACGACTTGGAATTTGTATTGAAATATCTTAGTATTTGGGGGTTTAAATTTAAATTCGGGGACCGAATTTCTTTAAGGGGGGTAGATTGTAACATTTCAAAATAATAAAATATTATTTTTGGGAATTTTTATAATTTAATATTATTTTAATGAATATTTTAATATTCCGGTATAATTAAATACAATAAATGGGGAAATTTTTTGGAAAATTCTAAAATAGGGTATTTTATGGAATTATGCCATTTTTAGGTTTTTATGATTAGTTATATGCTAATTTAGTTCTAATTGCGATTAAAAATCGCTAATCGGATTTTTGGCATTTTTGTGCAAAAATGTGCACATATCATTTTCCACACTTGTTACATGTTTTGGGTACATGGTTGCTTAGGGTTCACCATGGAGTGAGTAGAAAAGGAAAAGAAAAGTAAAGATAAAGGCTTCATGATGAGAGAGAGAGACCAAGTCAACTTTCACCTTTTTGAACCATACTCCCATCATTTCCCTTCTCATTTTCTCTCCCCTCTTCATGAAGAGCTGCTGCTGCTGCTGCTCCCTCTTCTTCCTCCTCTCTCTTCAACCTAGATCCACCATGAATACAACCCCAAAACCCTATTCCCATTTCACAAAAAGTGTTCCCGAGCTCACTATCTACACATTGAACCTAGCAAGATTGGATTTGGAGGACTTTGAGCAACTCAAGAATTTTCTTGAGTTGCCAAAGGAGGTAAATTCTGGACCTATTAGAGTAGTATTTCATTTCTTATGCATCAATTCTAGTTTCCTGTTGATATGGTGTCATTTGGTGGATTTGTGAAACTTCAAGTTCGGGTTTATGTGAGATCTGAAATTAAAGATGAAATTGAGGATTGTGGTGACCTTAGAAACCCTGGTGTGATGTTATTTTAGACCAAACTAGAGACTAGAACACAGAATACGGATTTACGGAATCGATATCGAGAAAAACTGTGAATCTGGGAGTGTATTTTGTAATCTGCTATCACCCCGAGAACCCTAAAGTAAAATTGAGTTGACAGTGAGATGTGCAGGCACCATGGAACCACCACACCAAACCCTAGCCCCCAACTCAAATCCTCGGCCGCCAATTTATTCCTTCTGGCCGCAATTTGTGGCCAGAGCAGGAGGGTTTTGCCTCGTTTTTTGTGCAGGGCCTTATCTCCAGTAAACTTGACCCCTGGCATGTATAGATTTGTCTAATTTGACCTAGGGTGAAATCTAGAGCCTATTTCCTAAGTTACTGTTTTGGATTCGTGCTTCCGTATTTCCGTATTGTGAATTCTGAGTTGCGTATGGTGTTTTACCTCGACTACTTGGCGTTTATACGACGATATCGAGGGTTGTTGATGGTTATGGAAGCATTGTCCATAGGTTCTAACCTATAGATCATAGTGTATCGTTTTGGGTTTCGTATGCCGTTTTAGTCTTGAATTGGTTTTGATACGCATTTGCGATACGTTAATGTGTAGGTACCCCATGAAGACTTCGGGACGACAAGCAAAAGCGTGGTGACGTCGACGGATAAAGACGCAAGGTGAGTAGATTTATATCTACGGGGAGAAGTCGGGTGGATGGCGTATAGCACCCCCGCAGTCCGTGGTGATTTATACGAATACTTATACACACATATATTTATTATGTGTTGTTAGGATTATTGATAGTGATAATGGAATTACTGACGAGAAGGATGTATTGGTTTAGTATAGTGCGAAACCCTAGAGTAGTGGTTGCACTCACACATACACGTACACATATACTTGCATACGTTCTTTCATTTATCTGTGCGCATATGGAGGTGTGTATATCTACACATGGGTATGGGACTATGCGTTCATATACGGGATTTGAGGATGATACGTGGGATTGAGATGAGTGGATGATATTTGATTGAGGCCTTGAGGTTCGGTGATATGACAGAGTTCGTATTTGAGATTGTGATATGATGGTTGTGATACCTGTTATGTGATGAGATAATGGGATATCGACTCAGATTTAGGTGGTTTTCATATCCCTCCCGATTGACTTGATTGTTGGGTTCATGGTTCGCATAGTAGGCGTTAGACTAGACCCGAGTCATACCTATTTCAAAACTAACGAATCGAGGATATTTTAAAGATAGGCAAAAGGGATTCTACGGATATTCTCAAACGACACATCTTTTCATAAAACACCGTAGCCCTTATTTTACCAAAAACCCTGATTCGTCTTTTTTCAAAAGGCAAGGCTGCAGGATATATTTATTGAGATAGATTCTTTACTGTTGCGTTGATTGTTCGATTCCGCATACTCATGCTATTTGCATTGCATTGCTTGTGTTTATTGATATATATTACAGTCATGCTGCTAGGACACCAGCACCATTATCGATGATGCGTATGTTCCACGTACACTTGTTGCCGGCTCACACACTTCATCATCGATAATTGCCATGTCACTATACTGTAGTACTGTTGCATTCGGTATGTGATTCTTGCATGACAGACTGATATGCTTACATTTCTTTTACATGTCATATACATCATGCTTTCTGATTATACGTATTGAGAGTTGCTATTTCCATGATATTTCTGCATTTGGGAACCGTGGGTATTTCAAAAGAGAATATGTCATAGCTTTAAAAACTCGGTTACCCTTGATATGATATTTCAGTGCGTCCACCATGTGTTTTCTCGGTGCTGAGAACGACATGTGAAACCCGATTCGAGGAGCGGACGAGCCGATTGCGGGTACATGGTGGACCCGGTATGGTTCCCCTCGGCAAGATGATCGAAGGACTTTGCCGATTGAGCCTGGAGGCGGGCGAGTACCTACCGGTGATTGGTTGGACCTAGCGATTATCCGGAGGATACCGGCCAGAGTCGATAGATGGATATGGGCGTACTGCTGGGGCTGAGGGCCGATTCCGCAGATGGAGCCCGATATATAAGGATTTACGTGCCGATGCTGGGCACAGTTTTCATGATGTTTTCGAGTGTCGATGCTGGGAACTCCGGTTCCATGATTTTGACGTGTCGCGAAGGACACAGGTGGTTTATATCCTCATATTTCCATGCATATGCTGATGATATTTTCATGCATGATGGTTATTGTCATTGGGTGACGAGTGGACGGGATCCACGTACATGCAGATTGATTTCATTGATCATACCTCACATTTATGATATGCTATTACCCGAGGCACTAGCACGAGCACTTGGCACTACACTCATGTATAGAGATTACATTGCCAGTTTGGCATGCTTCAGACTTATTCATATTGAGGTTTATATATCTGATCGTATTGACCTAGGATGGTTCATACATTCGATCTCTGCTTGTAGATAATTTCTATTCACGAGTTGGCAACTCACACCCGTTATGCCACAGTCCTTGCGGGTTTTTGCCGTACAGATTCCATAGCGGCATTTCTGGCACACTGCTTCCATATGGGTGACTTGCTTGGGTAGGTGGGTTCTTTTGTATCAGAACCGCCATTGTTCCTGTATTATTCATTGTATCTAGAAATTCCATCAACCAAAACCTGTATATTGTTTCAGACTTAGACAGTGATGTATTATTTCGACCTTAGAGTCGCGCTTAGCAGTATTACGGTTTTCATGCTTATTGGGTTTCTTTTGAGTTTTGATCCTCGCCATTCGGCGTTGTATATTATATTGCTTGCGTGGTTGTGACCGTCGATTGACGAAGAGCTAGCTCCCGCTTGGGGATGCCTTTTATCATTGCATATATATTGTTCTTGTTGTACCCCGTTCGGGGCCCGTATTTTCAAAAGAAACTATGCCGAAATTTTTAGAAAAGACTTTACATTTTTAAAATGCATATTCGGCTTAGTTATTTAAAAACCATGACTTCAAACTTGTTTTTCTTCATTTCTTTAAACCAGTTTTCTTTACTTACTCTTAAAATGGTTTTAGATTTCTGGGCTTTTGGCTTACTTGGACCAGATGGAGTCCTATAGACTTCATATGGTTCAAGGGCCAGTCACGTGCTCTTTTGGGTCGTGACAATGATCTCCGACAAGCGAGCATCGGTGGGCTATGTCTCTCGGATGCGATCCAATAACCGAGGACGGGTGAAAATATGAGCTAATTGTCTTCCTGTCGATATGAACACAAACTGTACACGGCTATTACATAGAATCTGCCAGTCTGCAGGTGACTGTCTCTGCACTATGCTCAAATAAGATAAGCTACCTTCGGGCCTCTGACTTAGAGCATCTGCTACAACATTCGCTTTGCTCGAATGATAACGAATCTCGCAATTATAATCCCTCACGAGTTCCATCCATCTACGCCGCCTCAGATTAAGATCTCAGTGCTGAAAGATATACCTTAAGCTTTAGTGGTCTGTGAATATTTGGCACGACTCGCTGTATAGGTAATGTCTCCCAATCTTGAGTGCAAAAATCACCGCAGCCATTTCTAAATCATGAGTGGGATAGTCCTGCTCATCTTCTTCAACTGCCGAGAATCATACGCGATAACCCTGCCTTGCTGCATTAACACACAGCCTAAACCCACTCGAGAGGCGTTACAATAAACAATAAAACCACCTGACCCAGAAGGTAAAGATAAGACTGGTGCAGTCGTCAAGCGAGTCTTCAACTGTTGGAAACTCTACTCACATGTATCTGTCCAAAGAAATAGAACTTCCTTTCTAGTCAACCCGGTCAGCGGTGCAGCGATCCGAGAAAAATCCTGCTCAAAGCGTCGGTAATAACCGGCCAGACCCAAGAAACTTTGAACTTCAATAACTGACATAGGTCTGGGCCAGTGCTGTACTGCTTCGGTCTTCTTTGGGTCTACACGTATACCATCTCTCATAACTAAGTGACCCAAGAAATCCACACTATCCAGCCAGAAAGCACACTTGGAGAATTTAGCGAACAGCTGATGCTCCTTCAAGGTTTGCAATGTGATGCGCAAATGCTGCTCGTGCTCCTCCCGGCTCCTGGAACGAACAAGAATATCATCAACGAATGAAATAATAAACTGATCAAGGAATGGCCTGAAAATGCGGTTCATCATATCCATGAAAGCTGCTGGGGAATTCGTGAGTCCGAACGACATCACCAGAAACTCATAATGCCCATATCGTGTGTGAAAGGCAGTCTTCGGAATGTCATCCTTCTGAACTCCCAACTGGTGATACCATGACCGCAAATCAATCTTCGAGAAATAGCCAGCTCCCTGCAGCTGATCGAACAAGTCATCGATACGAGGTAGTGGATACCTATTTCGCACAGTAACTCGATTCAGCTGCCTGTAGTCGATACACCGTCTCATGCTACCGTCCATCTTCTAAACAAATAAGACAGGAGCTCCCCACGGCGATACACTTGGACGAACAAGTCCTCTATCTAACAACTCTTGCAACTGGCTTTTGAGTTCCTTCAACTTCGTCGGGGCCATCCGATAAGGTGGTATAGAAATAGACCCCGCACTCGGAATCAAGTCAATGAAAAATTCGATGTCGCGATTGGGCGGTAACCCTGGTAATTCAGCAAGAAACACATCCGGAAATTCTCGCATGATCCGTACCTGGTCCAATGGGACTTCAGCGGCTCCCAAGTCCTGAACAAATGCTAAGAACCCACGACAACCCTTCTTCTAGAGCCGTCTGATTGATCTTATTTTCCGATTGTGTCGGTTTAGAAAATTATGTAGAAAAATCACAACCAAAAATATTTTGACCGCAATCAATAACGGTGTCGGATGTAGCGCGTTAGTAAGTGCGGATCGTCCACAGCGAAAGTGAGATTCGTTCACTTTTCGAATTAGATGAGTCGACAATTTAGAGAAAAGAAAAGAAAAACATTCATGATTTGTAATTGAATATCAAGAATTAGAAAAATCTAGATCTAGAAAAAACATTAAAATCAAGAATTGAGATGTGTGATAATTTCCAACCAACAATCAAGATTCGAAGTGTAGCTTGTAGGAGTAGATCGGATCTATAGATGTGATGAGATCTAATGATTATTCACTCTTATTCATTAACGAATTGATACTAGATCGATGAAAATTTACCGAGGGTTAAGGATCTTGCGAACAATTTAGGGATTCCTCATCTCATCCTTTGTCCTTTCGATGAATCTCATTCAAGATCTAGCTTCTAGTAAATCTAATGATCGATAGTTGATCTCTAGTTTTGAGAGAACACTATCAAGAAAGCATCGTCTCGAAACTAGATCATTGATCATTAGTTTCATAAGAATTTACAAATGTTATAGGATTTATGAATTGTAAAAGTGTTTAAATCATCATCATCTATTGATCGCCACAACTCCTACACGAGCGGAGTTTTACTCAAACATCATAATAACAAACACAATCACAAATTGAGATCGAATCATAATGCTTGAATTAAAAGATAAGCAAGATATAGAAATTTCACCTTTATTTATCGACAAATTTCGTTACAACTCTTTTGAATTTACAAAAGGAAGGAACTAGATCGTCGATTTCGGCTTCGCTCGGCTCCTTGAGTCGCGGATCTCCTTGAATCTCTTGCTCCGATGAAATCCGGCGTCGCTTTCTAAAGGTTGAAGGCTCTCTTGCTTGAATGGTACTCGGGATCTTGATCTTGATTTTTGAATTGGAATTAGGGTTAGGGTTTTGAGGCACAAGTCGTGTCACTCAACTTGTGGGTAGAAGATGATGGATGATTCTTGAACAACCTCAACCCTAGATCTAGGCTCCTTTTTATAGACCTCAAAACCCTAGATCTAGGATTTCAAATTTGAATTTTCCCTCCAAAAGTTTGTTAAAGAGAGCCTTCTAGAAATAGTTTGTTAAGCCGAGCCTTCTAGATGCGCCTCGTGGAGAATCGGGAGTCTTTTGGAGCTTGGGCCGTTAGAGGAGTCACGTGTACGAAATCTGGAGAGTTGGCGCCATAAAGCCGCCGCGGAGTTGGCGCCATAAAGCCGCCGCGGATCCGCGGCGCAAGCGGGCTCCCACCGCGGAACCGCGGGCTATTGAAGCTTCAGGGCTTGTGTCTTCAACTGTGGCCTTGGGCTGACATTTGGGCCTTTGTATGATATGTTAAATTGTATTTGGCTTTCTTTATCACTACCAGATCTCACATCTTGGAGTTGGTGTATTTTTTATCAGCTCTTTTCCCAATTTTGGCTTTGTTCCTGCAATTTTCTGCATAATTTCTCGAGACAAGAGTTGCGCAATACAAGGATGATGCGATGCCATGAAAGACAGTCAATTTCCCTTAAAGTGCTGGTTTTAAAGTCTAACACATGCAATCTGGTATTTCATAGATGTTTTGCTAATATGTGCAATATGAATACCGAACACTGCTAGATGAATGCAAATGATAGGGAAATTGCCATGTTAAAAATGCAGTATTTTCGACTGATCAAATTCCCCCAAACTTTTTTTCGGTCGTCTCGAGCGAACTGTTTTATTAAAAAGAGAAGGAGAAAATAAAGAAAGAGAAAAATTAACTAGCACACTTTCGTAGGCAACACGATTGCACTGAGCACGTGCAACAAGCCTTTAAACCTCTAGGTGTCCCTAGTAGGAGGAGTGTTGTCTCCTGAGGGTTTTCAGCGGATTGCACCCACAAAATCCAATAATAAAAGGAAGATCATGAATATTACATTTAATGGAAAGAATTGTAAAAGAAAAGCTTTGAAAATTATTGTTTCCAACTAAGCTAGCTTTTCGGTTGTCATGAACCCTATCTTAATGATCAAGAAAAGATGTCAGAAATCACGTCCTCCCTCAATAAAACATCGTCTTATTCTTCATTCCTATCTTTCTTCCAAACATCGATCATATCACCCTGCGTGTGTGTAAAGGACATCCCTACACCAGGAGAATTCAATTCAAGCTATCATACTGTTGCCTATTAGCCTTTGTACCGTTAATACTTCTTGAGATACTAACCGACCGATTACTCATGTGCTTGCTTATTTGGTGTATTTTTCTCGTCTTGCACCACCTCAGGTATAGCAGTGACTCCCAGACCAGTTGGCCTTAGGGCACTAGGTGAAGAGGCACCCTCGCTATATATATTTTTATTGCCCTTGGTGATAACAAAACCAGTGTCCATTTTTCTCACCATTTTATATTTTCTTCATTTTTTTTTATTTCCTTCATACATCGGCTTTAAGACAAGAGTATTTCAAGGTATCCTCTACTATCCCAGGCTTCAAGACGTGTGTAAGTGCGAATACCAGGGTATCAACGTTCAAAATGTTTGGCTTTCAAGAATAGAAACTATTTCTCAGACTTATTTTTATCCTCATATTAGTGACTTTCTTCATCTTACTAACCCTTGGGACAACGGCTCATAACTACTTATTACTAGTTCGTATAAGAAAACTTCTAATTTTCTTAGTTTTTTCTAATCTCATGGATGCAATTTTTCACTATCTAATCTTTAATTATCTTATTTATGTACAAAAATGTAAAATATTTTTATATTTTGAAAATTTTAAAATTTTTAAGGGTTTTGAAAATTTTTATAGGTTTTTATGGGTTTTGAAAATTTTTACACAAATTGATGAGCCAGAAAATTTTTACACAAAAATTTTATGGGTTTTGAAAAATTTTATATTTTTTATAGGTATTTTAAAATTTTTAAATTTTTATGGTTTTTTTTTAAAGAAATGTTTTGTGCTTATGCAAATGATATGCAAATGATGCAAAACTAAGCACAAACCTCCCCCAAACTTGTTTTCAACAGTGTCCTCAGCCAACTGCTATATCTACAAAACCTGTAAGCCTGGGAGGAATTTATTAGCGGGGGCAAAATATATAAGTGAAGACCCTCCCCCAAACTTATTCTTTTCACTCATCTCCATTCAAAAATATGATGCAGTAATATACAGGACATGGAGGTGAGACGGAGGAATTTTAATCAAGATAAAATGGCTCCTGTAAGAACATGAGCTCCTTCGTGGGGTCAGTGGAAAAATACGGCTTTAATCTATGTCCATTCACTTCGAAAAATGTGCCGTTTTTAACATTTTCTACCACTATTGCCCTGTGGGGGTATACAGACCGCACAACAAAAGGTCCCTTCCACCGAGATCGAAGCTTACCCGCATGAAGGTGTAGTCGTGAATCATAAAGAAGGACTTGCTGACCAGGTGAAAATGTTTTCCTCAAAATGTTCTTATCATGAAAAACCTTAGTCCTGTTCTTTACGATTACAGCGTTATCATAAGCTTCATCACGGAGTTCGCTTAGCTCATTTAATTGCAGCTTCCGAAAGTTGCAGGCTTGGTTTAAGTCAAAATTGATTTCCTTAATAGCCCACAATGCTTTATGCTCTATCTCGACAGGTAAGTGACATGCCTTCCCAAACACTATCCTATATGGAGACATCCCTAGGTCAGTTTTAAATGCAGTTTGGAATGCCTAAAGAGCATCCGTCAGTTTGGTTGACCAATTTTTTCTATTCTTAGCAACAGTCTTCTCCAAGATTTGTTTGATCTGTCTGTTGGAAATCTCAGCCTGCCCGCTCGTTTGGGGATGATAGGGTGTAGAAAGTCTGTGGTTGATTGCGTATTTCCGCATCAGAGTCTCGAAAGACCTGTTGCAGAAATGTGTCCCATTATCGCTAATGATAGAGCGTGGGTGTCCAAATCGCGAAAAGATATTCTCTTTTAAGAACTTAATGACAACTTTCTTGTCATTAGTGCGACATGGAATGGCTTCAACCCACTTTGAGACGTAATCAACCGGTAGCAGTATGTACAAATTCCCAAAGGAGTTGGGAAAGGGACCCATAAAATCAATGCCCCAAACATCGAAAATTTCAACCACTAGAATGGGTTGCTGAGGCATTTCATTTCTCCGGAAAATTCTACCCGTGTACTGCCACTGTGTACAGGTTTTGCAATGCTCAAATGCGTCCTTGAATAAAGTCGGCCAATAAAATCCGCATTGCAAAACCTTCTCCGCCGTCTTTTTAGGACCGAAATGACCCCGCAGGCCTGATCATGACAAAAAGAAAGAACACTCTTGAACTCTTCTTTCGGGACACACCGGCGAATGATCTGATCAGGACAATACTTAAACAAATATGGATCATCCCAGTAAAAGTGTTTTACTTGGGATAAAAAACGGTGTTTGTCCTGGTTTGACCAATCACTGGGTATCAATCCCGTGACAAGATAGTTCACAATATCCCTAAACCAAGGTTCATTGGATACGCTCAAGAGTTGTTCGTCAGGAAACGAATCATTGATCGGCAGGGTCACAGGGGAAGAAGAGATGCGTGAAAGATGGTCGGCTACAATGTTTTCACATCCTTTCTTATCTTTGATAACAAGATCAAATTCTTGTAACAGAAGGATCCAACATATTAGCCTACCTTTTGCATCTTTCTTCGCCAGAAGATGTTTTAAGGCGGAATGGTCAGCGTACACAACTATAGGTGAGCCAATCAAGTAAGGCCTGAATTTTTCTAATGCAAATACAACCGCCAAAATTTCCTTTTCGGTAGTTGTATAATTGATTTGAGCATCATTCAGGGTCTTACTCGCATAATATATCACGTGTGGCATCTTTTCAATGTGCTGTCCTATGACAGCACCTACTGCAAAGTCGGATGCATCACACATCAGCTCAAAGGGGTTGTCCCAATTTGGAGACGATAGAACGGGGGCTGTAGTGAGGGAGTGTTTGAGTGAGTCGAATGCTGCCTCACAATCCGAGTCAAAGTGGAAGGTCGTATCCTTGGCCAAGAGAAGAGTTAAGGGTCTAGCAATTTTGCTAAAATCCTTAATGAATCTCCTATAAAAGCCCGCATGGCCAAGAAATGATCGGATATTCTTGACGCTTCTGGGATGAGGAAGGTTTTGAATGACATCTATCTTAGCTTTGTCAACCTCAATGCCTTTCCGTGAAATAACATGTCCAAGCACAATTCCCTTTTGGACCATGAAATGGCATTTTTCCCAATTCAAGGTTAAGTTCTTTTCTTTGCAACGAGTAAGAACTGCGTCATGATTCGTTAGGCAGTCAGAAAAAGAGTCTCCGAAAATCGAGAAATCGTCCATGAAAATCTCCAAAAAATTCTTGATCATGTCAGAGAATATCCCCATCATACACCGCTGAAAGGTAGCGGGAGCATTGCATAACCCAAAGGGCATGCGTCTATAAGCAAAGGTACCAAAAGGACAAGTAAAAGTGGTTTTATCTTGATCCTTTTTGGCTTTGGGGACCTGATTATAGCCAGAGTATCCGTCCATAAAGCAATAATACGCACGTCTAGCTAAGCGTTCCAGCATCTGATCAATGAAAGGTAGAGGAAAGTGGTCTTTCCTCGTGGCGGCATTGAGTTTTCTGTAATAAATACATACACGCCACCCTGTTTGGGCGCGTGTCTGAATCAACTCATTTGCCTCATTGGTAATAACAGTGATGCCAGATTTCTTAGGGACGACATGTATTGGACTCACCCATTGGCTATCAGAGATTGGGTATATGATACCACTATCAAGGCATTTGACGATCTCTTTCATCACCGCTTCCTTCATGACGGGGTTCAACCGTCTCTGTGGTTCTCGGGTTGGTCTGGCATCATCCATCAAGTGTATATGATGTTCTACAATCAAGGGACTAATCCCTTTGATGTCCACCATGGTCCAACCAAACGCCTCCCTATTAGATCTCAATACCGACAAAAGTGCATTCTTTTGCTCTGATGCTAGAGAAGCGGATATGATAACCGGTAAGGACTCATTCTCACCTAAATATGCATATTTAAGATGAGAAGGTAAAATTTTGAGATCTAATGCTGGCGGAGAAATAATAGAAAGTGGGATCATCGAGTGATTTTCGGAGTCACAAAGAAGCTCATAGCCTGTAAAAGATACAGACTCGGATGGTGATGAGTCAGGAGTGTCGGACTCAAGCGTGGAAATGGTGTCCTCACTAAGATCATGTGCAAGGTCAAACAGTGATGTGGTAGTGTCGTCGAGATCTTCAAAGCAAAGTTCCTCAACTCCGCAACTTTCGGGAGCAATCTCGTGGACAGAGCACACATCAAGGATATAAGCAGAGGGTTCTGATGGCTGACTTCCAATTTTGTAGATGTTTAGTTCAATGGTCATATTTCCAAATGATAAGTTCATTGAACCATTTCTACAGTTAATGACAGCATTGGAAGTGGCAAGGAATGGTCGACCCAAAATCACCGGAATTTGGCTCCGGGGGTTTACTACAGGCTGTGTATCGAGAACAATGAAGTCTACAGGGAATACAAATTCCCCGACCTTTATCAACACATCCTTGAGTTCACCTCTAGGTTTGGTGATCGAACGGTCTGCCATTTGGAGAGTGCAGTGAGCAGGTTTCAACTCTCCAATCCCTAGCTGCTTATAGACAGAATATGGAAGTAGGTTAACACTTGCGCCAAGGTCTAAAAGAGCACGGTTGATGTTTTTACCCCAATAGAAATTGATATCGTAGGACATCCTGGGTCCTTACGTTTCTTTGGTAGCTGTGGGATAAAAGCAGTGCTAATGTTATTAGACATGAAGACCTTCTTCGGCACTTGAGTCTTCCTCTTCCTAGAGCACAAGTCCTTAAGAATTTTCGCATAAGCGGGGACTTGTTGAATCGCATCTAGGAGAGGGATGTTGATGTTAACCTGTTTGAACATTTCCATAATTTTCTCCATATGTGGACTCGATTTGTTAGCCCTTAACCGATTTGGGTAAGGTAATTTAGCAATGAGCACTGGGTCCATCATAGGAAAAGGAAGTGGGGGTAGACGTGATCCCGAAAGAGGAGTGGGGACCGTCTGTAGAGAACTAGAAGAGGAGGGCTGAGGTGTCGAGCCTAGAGGGAAATGGAGAATAGGCTCGTGAGAAGGCGGTGGGGTAGAAGAACAAGGATCAGAAGCAGAAGTGTGTGTGAGGAAAGGTCTCAGCCGGGGTGTTGATAGGATTTTCAATATCATCAACTTCTTCCCCAACATGGTTATTCAGCACTCTTCCTGATCTCAACGTTGTGATGGCATTTACATTATAATGCCCAGGATTCGGTAGGGTTGAGATGGAAGTTTCTCCTTTTCTCTCGCACTCATTTCGGCTTTAAGTCGTGCAATTTCAGCTTCCATCGTTCTGATACTCTCAGCTTGGGATGCTGAGTTTTTCTTTATATCACTGACGGAAGACCTAATTTCGGCCGACACTTCCATGAAATTTGACAAGAGTGATTTCATGGTTTGAGTGAATTGAGAGAACTCGTCAGAACAGGTCGACTGCATAGGATTTGACGGTGCAGGAGTGTTGACCTGATTTTGGAAATTTTGTGACTGGTAGGGGTGCTGAGTGAGTTGAAGTGGTTGCTGTTGTGGTGGAGGAGCCCTTTGGAAATGATTCGGATTTGGAACCGTGTTTTGAGATTGGGATTGGTTCCAGGCAAAGTTCGGGTGATTCCTCCACCCCTGATTGTACGTGGAAGAATATGGATCGTTTCTAGGTCTTTGAAATGCGACATTGGTATGCTCGTGACCTTGAAACGGAGAATTTAATGGACATTCTTCCGTCAAGTGAGAAGGATCAGAACAGCACCCACATACAGTTTTGGGGAGCGACATCGGGTTTAGGGAGGCTGCTAAAAATTTGTGTTCCATAGCTTCGAGCTTCTTTTGCATTGCTGCCATCTTAGCTCGAACACCTATGGCCACGTCAATTTGGTGAACGCCACCCCTAGACGATGGCTGGGTTCCAATCTCCCACTGTAAGGACTTTTCAGCGAACTCTTCTAAATATCTCCAAGCTTCCCGATCATCCTTGGTTATAAAGGTGCCTTGACACATGTTTTCAAGGTTTTGTTTAGTGGTAGGGTTAATGCCCTCATATATGATTCGGAAAAGATCCCATCTCGGGATGCCGTGATGTGGACATTGAACCAAAAGATCCTTGAAGCGTTCAAAGCATTTTGAGAATGGTTCAGTCGGAAGCTGGGTGAATTGATATAGTTCGCTACAGATTCGAGCTGTCTTTTGCATAGGGTAGAATTTCTTAAGGAATGCCGCAACGAATTCTTCCCAATTCATAATGGAACGTGCGGTGGTGTTGTACAGCCACTTCTCGGCTATATCGCACAAGGTAAATGGAAGAATACGTAGACGCATAGCATCCACAGAAAGTTGTGACGTACCCATCATCGCGCATACATTTTCAAATTTGGTGATAAAGACGTATGCGTCTTCAGTCTCGAAACCGTGGAATTTGGGTAGAAGGTTGATGTACTGGGGTTTAATCTCAAAATTATCCCTGTTGGCTGGTGGAATGGATAAGCAGGTCGAGAGATGGATAGCACCTCTCTTGGAGAGAGATGCGGGGTGGATTCTGCGCACCAACGGAGGGCGGCAGAGAAGCGGTAAAGAGGTTCGATGGAGACGGATCCATCGGTGTGGGTGTGGTGGTGGGTAAAAGAGAGGTAAATGGAGAAATACCGACTTCGGAGTCGATCGGGGGAACGCGGACAAGTCGGGAACTAGAATCCCGTGTCCAGCTTATCTTGCACTAAAAAGGGTTAGTACAAGTGGCAGCGTGACATATAATTAGGGGAAATGAATGAATGCGGTGTTTGTTTTGAAAAATGATACGGATTTTTGAAAATATGATGCGATCACAACAAATGCAACAAGCAGTACCCTAAAATCTATGGTCACCTAGGTCAAAGCTCTAGACCGCTCCTAACTGCCAAAAGACAAGTCGCAGGATCAATCCTCCACTGCCTCTTTGTCTCTCCTATGGCCAGGTAAGTGCCAGGTAAGTGGGATGTTCTCCACTACGTAAGTAGTGGGCCTAATTAAGTATCCACTAGCCTTCGACACACTTGCCTTAGACACCACAAAAGAAACGCGGAAAAACAATGGATTACCCACGGCCTTCTTCTGTCCTAAGTGAGCGCGACGGTCCTTAGAGTCATCTCTAGATATTTTTTAGTTAATGAGGGTAAATGCGGATGCAAGTTTGTAATTTTTGGGGATTAGGAAGGGTAATGAACTCTCCACCTAATCTGAATCTGGCCGTGCCCCTTAATGTCCGTATTAATATGCAAACAACTACAAAAATAAAAAACAAGCACAATTTATTTTGCTTTTTGCGGCGCTGCGATTTTTGCAAAGAAGCCCGCAACAAATTGTTAATTGGAGCAGTTGAGGAAGGAGATAAGAATGTTTTAGAGGACCTGAGAGAAATTTGGTACAGAGATGCTCCCTACAAGCCGCGATTCTGCCGCAATAGTCGCCTTATGCCGCGGTTCCGCCGCACTTCAAGCTCCTCTCTGTACAAAAATTTAACAGAGCACTCCTGATCACTTCCTTAGCTCTCTGGAATTCTCCAAATATTTTTCCAATTGCACAGCAAGCTCCAGATTTCCTTGCAATTAACCACAACAACTCGTTTAGTGTTTTGCGCGAATTTTGATCTTCAAAATTAAGATGGAATAAACCTTTCAACTCAAATTTCAAAAAATGAACAAATTAGCACACGATCCCCGGCAACGGCGCCATTTGATTGATCTTATTTTCCGATTGTGTCGGTTTAGAAAATTATGTAGAAAAATCACAACCAAAAATATTTTGACCGCAATCAATAACGGTGTCGGATGTAGCGCGTTAGTAAGTGCTGATCGTCCACAGGGAAAGTGAGATTCGTTCACTTTTCGAATTCGATGAGTCGAAAATTTAGAGAAAAGAAAAGAAAACCATTCATGGTTGGTAATTGAATATCAAGAATTAGAAAAATCTAGATCTAGAAAAAACATTAAAATTAAGAATTGAGATGTGTGATAATTTCCAACCAACAATCAAGATTCGAAGTGTAGCTCGTAGGAGTAGATCGGATCTATAGATGTGATGAGATCTAATGATTACTCATTCTTATCCATTAACGAATTGATACTAGATCGATGAAAATTTACCGAGGGTTAAGGATCTTGCGAAGAATTTAGGGATTCCTGATCAGTCGAAAATACTGCATCTTTTAACCGGCAATTTCCATATCATTTGCATTCTTTTAGAAGTGTGCGGTATTCATATTTCACATATTAGCAAATCAGTCGTTAAATATCGGATTGCATGTGTTAGACTCTAAAACCGGCATTATAAAGGAAATTGACTGCATTTCATGGCATCGCATCATCCTTATATTGCGCAACACTTGTCTTGAGAAATTGCAGGAACAAAAGCTAGAATTATGAAAACAGTGCCGAAAAATACGCCAACTCAAAGGCTAACGATCTGGAAGTAATCTGGAAAGCATTTTTGAGAATCAACATATCAGATACATACCCCAAAGGAAGACTAAAGCAACACTGCAAGTTTGAAGCCCTGAGGCTCCAACAGAGCCGCGGAACCGCGGCAGGAGCCGGCTTGCGCCGCGGTTCCGTGGCGGCGCTGCCACGTCACCTCCTCAAACTTGGTGCAAAATTCTTCTATCAGTGGTTACAGCTCAGAAATGTACTTCAAGTTCCCGAAAACTCCAGAGGCTTCTGCCAGTTCAGCAAACTAGGGTTTCTAAGCTTAAACAAACCTAGCTTAAAGCCTAAGCTAAACTCCTAACAAACTATTTCTAGAAGCTCCTCAACAAACTTTTGGAGGGAATTGTATTTCAAAACCTATACCTAGGGTTTGGGAAGTCTAGAAATAGAAGCCTAGACCTAGGGTTAATGGGGATATCCAATCTAGTATCAATCTAGAGCCATTTAATCTCTACTTCTTCAATCTCTTATCAATTACCTCTTTCTTCATCTTCTTCCACAAGTCTAGTGACAAGACTTGTGTGAAACCGTAACCCTAATTCCAATCAAAATTCAAGATCCTGAGTACCAAATCAAGCAAGAAGCCCTTCAACCTTTTATGAGCAGGAGCTGATCTTCAACAGAGCAAGTGGTCCAAGCCGATCCGCGTCTCACGGAGAAAAGCAAAGCCAAATCGACAATCTAGTTCTTCCTCTTATAGTTCTTGAGCGACTGTAATGAAATTGTTGATATAAATAAAAGGTGAAATTCTTTTATCTTGTTTTCTTTAAATTCTTGCATCATGATTCGATCTCAATTTATAATTGTAGTTCTTGTTGTGATGTTTGAGTAATACTCCGCTCGTCGAGGAGTCGAGACGATCAATAGAATGATGATGTAACACATCTTAAAACGATTCTTGATTCCTACGAGTTTTATAAACCCTAGCAAGTTCAAGAATCGACGACCTAATTTCGTTGCGATGCTTTCTTGAATGTTATTGCTCGAAATTAGGGATTTACGATCTTTTCTTGAATTTACTAGAGGCTAGAATGTGAATGATCTCGACGAAAGAACAAGGGATAAATGATGAAACCCTAGTTTCACGAGAAATCCCTAACTCTCGTCGATCATCATCGATCTAGTATCAACTCTTCGAAGGACAAGAATACGATATCTTGAGATTACATCACATCTATAGATCCGATCGATTCCTACGAGCCTCATTTAGATTCTTGACATTTGGTTGGAAATATCATCGAAACCCGATTCTCGATTGTTTATCATTTTCTTGATTCTTGATTAGACTAGTGACCCTTGAATCAATCGATAAAATCTTGAATCATGTTTTCTTTTCTTTTCGATTAACTTTTCAATTCAAACAAATCAAACATATAAACGAATCGCACAATCCCTGTGGACGATCCGCACTCGCTTACGATCTACAACTGACACCGTAGTTGATTGCGGTCAAACAATTCTTTGATTGTGAATTTTATTTATTTTCTAAATACCGACACAAAGAAACTTATTCTAGTTACACGACACAGTCTTGAATTTCTTAATCAATCAAATGGCGCCGTTGCCGGGGATTACGCGCTAATTCGTTTTATATTGAAATTTGAATTGAAAGATTTATTCCATTGTTATTTTGAGATCAAAATTCGCGCAAAATCTAAACGATTTGTTGTGGTTCATTGCAAGGAAATATGGAGCTGTTGTGCAATTGAAGAAATTTTTTGGAATATACCAGAGAGCTAAGGGAGAGTACAGAAGCTCCCTGCTACAATTTGGTGCAGTGTTCTCATCACCCGACCGCATTTCAGCGGTGTAAGCAGCCAACTGCGGCGGTTCCACGGCCGCTTCAAGGCATCTGTGCATCAAACGTCCTCAGGTAACTTCTAGCTTGCTTCTCTTCTCCTCTCTCTGCTCCAACTAATAAATTTCTGTAGGCTTCTTTGCAAATAATCGCAGCGCGCAAATTGAAAAATTAAATTGTGCTTGTTTTGATTCTTGTGGTTGTTTGCATTCTAAATACGGATATTAAGGGGCAAAGACCAAATCAAGATTAGGTGGGGAGTTCATTACCCTTCCTAGGCCCCGAAAATCACAAAACATGCATCCGCATTTACCCCAATTAACTAAAAAGATCTAGAGATGACTCTAAGGACCGTCGCGCTCACTTAGGACAGAAGAAGGCCGTGGGTAATTCATTGCTTATCCGCGTTTCTCTTGTGGTGTCTAAGCAAGTGTGTCGAAGGCTAGTGGTTACTTAATTAGGCCCACTACTTACGTAGTGGAGAACCTCCCACTTACCTGGCACTTACCTGGCCACAGGAGAGACAAAGAGGCAGTGGAGGATTTTATCCTGCGTCTTGTCTTCTGGCAGTTAGGAGCGGTCTAGAGATCCGACCTAGGCGACTAATAGAATTAGGGTTTGTGTGCTGCATTTGTTGTGTCGCATCATTTTTTCAAAAATCCGTCCTATTTTCAAACACCGCATTCATTCATTACCCCTAATTATAAGTCAACGCTGCCACTTGTACTAACCCTTTTTAGTACAAGATAGGCTGGACACGGGATTCTAGTGCCCGTTTAGTCTGCGTACCCTTTATCGACTCCGAAGTCGGTATTTCTCCATTTACTTCTTCTTTATCCACTACCACACCCACATCGATGGATCCACCTCCATCAAACTTCATTAACCCTAATCTGCCGCCGTCCGTTGGTGCGCAGAATCCACCCCGCATCTCTCTCCAAGAGAGGTGCTATCCACTGCGAGGTCCTCTTTCGACCTGCTTATCCATTCCACCAGCCAACGGGGATAACTTTGAGATTAAACCCCAATACATCAACCTTTTACCCAAATTCCACGGACTCGAGACTGAGGACGCTTACGTTTTCATTACCAAATTTGAAAACGTATGCGCAATGATGGGTATGTCACAACTTTCAGTGGATGCTATGTGTCTACGACTTCTTCCATTTACATTGTGTGATATAGCCGAGAAGTGGATATATAACACTACCGCACATTCAATCACGAATTGGGAAGAATTCGTCGCAGCATTCCTTAAGAAATTTTACCCAATGCAAAAGACAGCTCGAATCCGTAGCGAACTGAATCAATTTACCCAGCTCCCTACTGAACCATTCTCTAAATGCTTTGAACGTTTCAAGGATCTATTGGTTCAATGTCCTCATCACGGCATCCTGAGATGGGATCTTTGTAGAATCATATATGAGGGCATTAACCCAAACACTAAACAGAACCTTGAAAACATGTGTCAAGGTACTTTTATGACTAAGGATGATGGGGAAGCTTGGAAGTTTTTAGAAGAGTTCGCTAAAAAATTACAACAGTGGGAGAGTGGAACCCAACCATTGAATAGGGGTGGCGTACACCAAATAGATGTGTCCATAGGTGTTCGAGCTGAGATAGCAGCAATGCAAAAGAAGCTCGACGCTATGGAACACAAATTTTCTGCAGCCTCCCTAAACCCAATGTCGCTCCCTAAAACTGTATGTGGCTGCTTTTCTGATCCGTCTCATTTAACGGAAGAATTTCCATTAAACTCTGCGTTTGAAGGTCACGAGCATACAAATGCCGCATTTCAAAGACCTAGAAACGATCCATATTCTTCCACGTACAATCAGGGTTGGAGGAATCACCCGAATTTTGCTTGGAACCAACAACAATCTCATCAAAACTGTAGGGTTCCTAGGCACGCTAATGAAGTCTCACAAGGCATCAACCATGCCAATTTCAAATTTTATGAGTGCCGAGAAACCCTAATACGGAATCGTCGACTAGAGTTTAGGCGAAAAATGAAACTAGTTAACATCTTAACTATAAGAAAGAGGCTACAACCTTTGTAGATCCGGTTCTCCACTTCCTTAGCTCCACATAGACGCCCTCTCGCTGTCTGTCTCGAATCCCGGACTCAAGCATCGGCTTCATCGGAGAAATGGGCGGGCAAGGTCGTCGGCTTCGTGCCGAAGATGATCTACGTCGAGGCAACACAAGTTCAAGCTCCAACTTCACCAAGTTGTGAAACTTGTGAAGAAAACACCCTATACTACTTGGCAAGAGGTAGAGGATGAAGAAATAGGAGGTGGGTTCACTTTAGAATTGGATTTCTCACTCTTATGCTCAAGATGCCATTGATGGAATCAAGCTTTCTTTCTTGATGAAGATGATGAAGAAGAAGAAAGAATATGATAAGTATTCTTTAATAGAAATAAAATGAATACTTATCATCTTCTAACTATGGTTATGTGTAGAGATTAGACCATAGTTATTTGGAATGGTTAGGGTTAAGTATGAAGACAAAATGGTCATATTGGTCAAACCTTCATGAAGCTTCAACAAGCTTCATGATAGAATGAAACCATTTTTTTTTCTTTTTATTTATTTGTCAAAAGAAATGGATAAATAAATAAGTGAATAAATCAAAACCCTAACCATTATCATAACCATGGTATAAGTCTTAACACAAAGTCAAATTACATGCATAATCAAACATGATACAATCTAGTATACAAAAGTATATCACATATACAACTTGTGAACTACAAGTGAGAAAATCCTTTTAAAGTGAACCAATACTAGTTAATGCAAAGTAATATATCAAATATATAATTATACATTAAATCATTAAATCAACACTTGATTCAATGATCCGGTCATGTCTCACATAACCGACTAGTATCCAATGTATCGACTTATCGAATCAATCTTCGATTCGATAACTAGGTTATATCGCATATAACCTATCGAAACATTCATCGCGAGAATGAAATACGGTATCACATACTCGCATCATTCTCGGTCCCGCACATATCTCATATGCGCCCCTATTTCGTTTCGCTCGAGCCAGGAAACCTCTGTGTAGGACTCTAAAGACTCGTCAATACGCCGGCAGCAGATGATGATCATATCAAGCACCCACAAGCCGCAAGCGGTCTGCTAAACGTAACGGCCACCCGGGTATTGAGCGATCAGAAGATCGACGAGCAAGCCCGCTCACACTCCTGTGAATCCAACCAGTAACACTTACCGTACAGTCCGGTCTGTTCGTCTGATATGTCGCATATCAAGTCTAGGGGTGGTAAACGTCAGACCCCAGTAACCGATAAGTCGTGCCGATGTGAGGCTCATAACGGGTCGAGAAACTACTGGTAACACTTACCAGCAAATCTCTGATCAGCCCTGGCCAGGGACTTCCCTGTTACGGCCAATCGAGCACAGCGCAATATCAACCCCCAATACCGGGAGAGACGAAACCCCTCCTATCGTTCATTGCCTCCATGTAACTCGGGACTGTACCCAAAGACCACCGTTTTGCACGCCCTCGTGGACGTGGTAAGGTGGAGATCAAAGCACAGTGGGAATCACACAAGACTCTATGACGATCTCGGGTCTACAGACTAACCTGCACAAGTGTCACCTGAGAACTGCCATCTGACGTGAGGTATAATACCATCTGGGAGTTCTCGGCGAGTCCGTCCAGTGTACCCAGTCTCCACTGAGCACCCGTATACCATCTCTGATGTCAAACACCAATGGATATGGGATCATCCATCGCCCATCTCATGGGTCGAGAAGCGTATACGCTAGTCTACACTGGTATATCGATGCCCCGTCTCGATACACCCACGACTAGGGACCTTGAAGGATGTACCTATAGACTACCATGCCCCCACTAGTATGATCTGCATCATAGTCCAGGTAGTCAAGTACACATCCTAAGGGCTTTACCAACATGTAACTATAAGACAGTTTAAAGAGACTAGTATACATGTTAAGATAAAGAGTAACCAGATAACATACTATCATATCGAGCAAGAAAGTCTTCTCTATATATGTCCAAGAATCCAATATAATATACATCATCTGTACAATACTGGCCTCTAGGGCATACATACAACTAACAATCTCCAACTTGCACTAGGGCCAGCTGCTGTAGTATCGCATACCGAGCATCCCGAAGAGTCTCTCAAACTGTATCTGGGGAATGGACTTCGTGAGTGGATCCGCCGTGTTGTTCTTCGTGTCAACCCTCCTGACCTCGATCTCCCGGCGATCAACTATCTCCCGGATTAGGTGATACCGCCTCAGAATATGCCTGGATCGCTGATGGGACCTGGGTTCCTTGGCCAAAGCCGCCGCTCCATTGTTATCGCAATACAAAGGTATTGGATGCTCAATGGATGGAACCACTCCAAGTTCAGTAATGAACTTCTTGATCCAGACAGCCTCTTTGGCAGCATCGTTGGCAGCGATGTATTCAGCCCCCATCGTCGAGTCTGCCACGATTTCCTGCTTGGAACTCTTCCAGCTAACCGCCCCTCCGTAAAGGGTAAAGACAAATCCCGACTGCGACTTAGAGTCGTCCTTATCACTCTGGAAGCTCGAATCGGTAAAGGACTCCACTTGGAGTTCTCCGTTACCATACACCAAGAGCATCTCTTTAGTCCTTCGCAAGTACTTGAGAATGCTCTTCACAGCCGTCCAGTGACTTTCTCCAGGATCAGCTTGATACCTGCTCACTACACTTAGTGAGTATACAACATCGGGTCTGGTACATAGCATCGCGTACATGATAGAGCCTACAGCCGAAGCATAGGGTATCCCTTACATGCGAGCTCTCTCTAAATCAGTCTTGGGAGACATCTCTTTGGAGAGAGTGAGTCTAGAGATCGTGGGCAAGTTCCCAAGCTTGGATTCTTCCATACTAAACCTCTTTAGTACGGTGTCAATGTACCTGGATTGGGACAATCCCAATATCCATTTGGATCTATCTCTATAGATCCTAATTCCCAATATGCAGGAGGCATCACCAAGATCTTTCATTGAGAATCTTTGTGATAAGAAGAGCTTGACCGATTGCAGCATAGGAATATCATTTCCTATCAAGAGTATGTCGTCCACGTACAATACGAGGAAAACAACCTTACTCTCTGCTACCTTCTTGTAAATACAAGGTTCATCTGGGTTTTTGACGAAATCAAACTCTTTGATAACGACGTCAAAGCAGATGTTCCTACTCCGCGATGCTTGCTTTAATCCATAAATGGATTTAAGCAGCTTGCACACCTTCCCGCTGCTCCCACTTTCTACGAAGCCCTCTGGCTGAGTCATGTACACGCACTCTTCTAAATCACCATTTAGAAAGGCGGTCTTAACATCCATTTGCCAGATTTCGTAGTCATGATATGCAGCGATGGCAAGCATGATCCGGATGGATTTAAGCATAGCCACTGGAGAAAAGGTTTCGTCATAGTCCACACCTGGTCTTTGACGAAAGCCTTTTGCAACAAGTCTAGCTTTGAAAGTCTCCACTTTCCCATCTACACGAAGTTTTTTCTTGAAGATCCACTTGCTCCCAATGGGTTTTACCCTTCAGGAGCAACTTCCAAAGTCTATACTTTGTTGGTGTACATGGATTCCATCTCGGACCGCATAGCATCCAGCCATTTCACTGAGTCCCTACTCGTGATGGCCTGCTCGAAGCTAGTTGGGTCATCATCCTCCATGATGCAATCCTCGCTCCCACCATCCATGAGAAAACCGTAGTATCTCTCAGGTGGGTGAGGAACCCTACTAGATCGGCGGAGTGGCTGGGGTTCATTGGGAACTACGGAATCCTCTGGTTCCACCAGATCTTCTGTTGTAGCTTTTGTAACTGGAACCTCTTCCAGTTCTACCTTATGACCACTAATCTCTTTTTCAAGAAATTCCTTTTCTAAAAAGGTGGCATGCCGAGAAACAAACACTCTTTGTTCCTCAGGGTGGTAGAAGATATACCCTTGTGAATTCTTGGGATATCCTACAAATTTGCATAGAACAGATCGTGCCTCGAGTTTGTCCGGATTTTGTCGTTTGACATAGGCTGGACAACCCCATATCTTAACATAGTTAAGACATGGTCTATTTCCTTTCCATATCTCATATGGAGTGGTAGGCACAGATTTGGTGGGGACCATATTCAATAGATGTATGGTTGTTTCAAGCGCATACCCCCAGAAGGAAATAGGTAACTCAGCTGTGCTCATCATATAGCGCACCATATCTAATAGGGTGCGATTCATCTGTTTTGATACACCATTGTGCTGTGGTGTATATGGAGGAGTCAGTTGAGAGAGAATCCCATTCTCTTTTAGGAAGTCCAGGAATTCATTGCTCAAGTATTCACCTCCTCGATCAGATCGAAGGATTTTAATACTTTTTCCGGTTTGGTTCTCGGCTTCTTGTTTATATTCTCTAAATTTCTCAAAAGCTTCAGACTTGTGTCTTATCAAGTACACATGTCCGTATCTTGAGAGATCGTCAGTGAATGTAATGAAGTACGAAGAACCATCCCTGGCATGTATAGACATGGGACCGCATACATCACTATGTATTAGTCCCAAGAGTTCAGTAACTCTTTCTCCGTGTCCCGTAAACAGAGTTTTGGTCATCTTGCCTTTGAGACATGACTGGCAAGTGTCATACGATGAAAATTCGAATGGTTTCAAATATCCATCCTTATGCAACTTAGCCAGTCGTGTCACATTGATGTGACCCAGTCTACAATGCCACAAGTAGGATTCGTTTAGTTCTGAACTCTTCCTCTTGTGTGTGTTTGTTATGCTCAGAACTGTTGATTGATTTAGAACATAAATGCCATTGCACAACGTGCCTGATCCAACCAACTTTTGGTTACGGAAAATGTTCATAACATTATCCTGTAATACAAAATTATATCCCTCTTTACTCAATAAAGAAACCGATATAATGTTGCATATCAGGTTCGGCATGTAATAGCATTCGTTCAGAACCAATGTATTACCAGTCGGTAATACAAGGTGATATTCCCCGACAGTCTCAGCTGCAACAATTGCACCATTTCCAACTTTAATGTCTTTATCACCTTCTCCAAGTTCTCTACCTTTCCTGAGCCCATGTAACTGATTACATATATGGGATCCTGACCCGGTATCTAATACCCAGGACGTGGAGCAAATGGAGAAACAGTTCTCTATAACGAACACACCCGAAGAAAATGCATCATCATGTACTTTCTTCATTCGGGTGGCATGGGAATCCTGGTATTCCCCTAAGTCCTGATCATTCCTATAACTCTTATAAGAAAGAACGGAACCAACGTTCCCCAGCACAGTATAACATGCGGGTTCGGTCAATACATCCATATTATTATCTTTATTAGGGCATGACATGGTCGCTACCTGGAGAGAGAGAAGAAAAAACTTTAGCGTATGCTCGTGCAAGATCAGATTGGTTATTATCTTATCTAATCAGGATGGCTCCCACTGTTTTTATCAAATCTTCCTTCAAACCCTAAAAGGAAAGACTAGCCGGGATTAATTACACACTACAGGTTCGCCAATCTTTCAGCCAGGCCAGTGTCGGTACTTTGAGGGAGGTCCCCCGTGCTTTCGCACGAACCTAATTAATGTAAACCTCATTTTCCCAGAGGCGTAACCTCATTAACACCTTTCTAGACACCTACTTGATCGGCTAATTGTAATGTGTAAAACTCTCCCAGGAGTAACTCTTACTCGCAGTGGGTATTGGGATCCAACTATCTCATAGAAGGTATGCAATCTCATTGCAAATTTCAACACTTGAAATTCCCGATAATGCTTTTGCCCCTAGCGTGCTATGACCTTGACGAAAGCCAACAAACCACAGCCCGCTAGTCAAGTTCAACCCGTACATTTCTTGACTGAATTAAACCCACCCGCACGACCCTTGACGAAAGCCAACAAAGCCGTACGACTACCCTAATCCAGTCGCATCATATGCAGCAGATAAGCAGCACATAGCTACCGCACACTACACCTTGACGAAAGCCAACAAATGTAGCACGAATACTATATGTAACTTATTTGAAATGACGGAGGGCTACGTCAGGTTTTTCTGAAAACCTATTGCGTAATGAACTTGGTATCGTTGTAGAATCGAATGATTTTGAAATGGAGTGTTTTTGAGGCTTTTTCTAGTTTTGCTAAAGGGGTCACTCCCGGTGAAGGGATCGTCGGCCCTTTCCTCGTCAAATGAGGTGCGGGATATATCATATATATCACTGTGCAAAGCAGAAACTATAGAAGCAATCAAAAGACAAACCGAGTGTGTAGCATCTGCTAGTTATTGCTAAAGGAGTCACTCCCGGTGAAGGGATCTCGGTCCTTTCCTCATCGAATAAGGTGCAGGATATATCACATATACCGCTGTGCAAAGCAAGAACTGTAGCTACCTGTTTTATTTAAAATTTGATTCTACAACATCTTAGGTTTCTTTTCTTTCATTAATCACATTAATGAAGTCCCATCATTTAAGTCACCTAAACATCACAGATAAATACGACGTACACTTATGCCATCCGCATTCGCCACTATGTCCCCTCGTGCACCGTTAGGTTAGATAACTAACGACAGAGCAGGGTAGGGCTAGTGCGGGTGCAAAACATAAGTAATGTCTATATAATATATCATATATACTATATACTGTATCCATCAGAACAAATCAAATGATCACATCACAGATATCGCAGCAGAAAATATCATATGAAATATTGGATATACTAGGACGTCTGTGTTTTTAATACGAGCCAGTATAAAACACGGATTCCACGGTCGTGATGAATAGCCAATCCCACACCCCTAGCCCCTACGAGAGCGGCAAGCAACCCTACCAATTCTAGGGTTAGTAGACCCGGACTCGACTCCTCGAGATGGTCTCCCACTGGACCCTAGAACCCGGTTACTTGTGCTCCCCTTCTTGGGTCTATCCTAATGCAGAAAAGAAAATAATATACAAAAGGTGACATCTTCCGCAACCTGGAAGTGTCCCAATAAAAAGAATATTACATACAAGTTTTTACATGAATTAAAATGAAAAACACTCATCTCACATAAAAACCCCCGGCTATTCAAACACGACGATCCAATATAACATATCCAGCAACACATAACATCACATGTCATCAACGTAAGTAAGTATGCATACCCCAATTGTCGTTGGCATATAGCAACGAAACCGGCGATATTAACATACTACACTTACGGTCACAGAAAAGAAAGTGTAAAACTACAACAGTTGGAATCCGCAACCTCTTTAGACATCGCATGCCTAATCAAATGAAATACTTAGACATCACATGCCTAACAATTATAAACCCCGCATTTTAGTCTCATTATCGAAAACTCTTTTCAATATCAAGTGAGACTAAACCGCTAGATTTATAACATTCATTCAGTTATCTCATAACTGTTTGTGAATTCCAATTATTGTATCCTATTCCAGATAAATAGAAAATATTAAACTTTCCGATCGAACATTCGAACACCCAAGTTTTCTCGAAACCGATCAACACATGAAATAAGTTCAAAGACATTCACTTCATGCCTTAGTACCAACGGTCCAGCCGTAGAAGGGTCAAGCCAAGGCCTCACATGTGGCGCGCCGTACTACCCCAAACCCTAAGGTTCAAAGGGCAGTTCAAGACGGTCACATAATCGAGTTAAGGTTTGTTGTCTTCTAGAGGGACCATCGCGTTACTTGCACTACTTAGAACGTCATTAAACTACGGAAAAGTCCAACAATTGGAAATTTCCCGGCAGGGGAAAAATTGGGTATTTACATCCGGTCGAACTTTTTAACATATTCTAAATATCCGGAAAACACATAGACAAAATTTGAAGTTTCCGATCGAATCATCGAAGCTCCAAAACACCCCAGAAAACTCAACTCTTGAGTGCATATTAAAAATTCCCAAAAAACTCAGCACCTGAAAACATGAATTACTGTGCAAAAATTGAAGGCAAATCCCATCATTTGACCGCGGAACCGCCTCAGAAGCCAGGCTTCTGCCGCGGTTCCGCCACGCTTTAGAGGCATCATGAGATAATTTTTGCACCGTAATTCTTAGAATTACATGATGAATTTTTTAAGCATTTTTAATCTGGAAAAAACCCAGTTTTTGAAAAAAGTCCAGAGAGCAATTTGTTTTAGGGTTTCGATGTTCATTCGGGTTTCAAACGTCGTCTAGACTTCGCCTAAGGCTCTAGCTAGGCTCTGATACCATTGTAGGGTTCCTAGGCACGCTAATGAAGTCTCACAAGGCATCAACCATGCCAATTTCAAATTTTATGAGTGCCGAGAAACCCTAATACGGAATCGTCGACTAGAGTTTAGGCGAAAAATGAAACTAGTTAACATCTTAACTATAAGAAAGAGGCTACAACCTTTGTAGATCCGGTTCTCCACTTCCTTAGCTCCACGTAGACGTCCTCTCGCTGTCCGTCTCGAATCCCGGACTCAAGCATCGGCTTCATCGGAGAAATGGGCGGGCAAGGTCGTCGGCTTCGTGCCGAAGATGATCTACGTCGAGGCAACACAAGTTCAAGCTCCAACTTCACCAAGTTGTGAAACTTGTGAAGAAAACAACCTATACTACTTGGCAAGAGGTAGAGAGTGAAGAAAGAGGAGGTGGGTTCACTTTAGAATTGGATTTCTCACTCTTATGCTCAAGATGCCATTGATGGAATCAAGCTTTCTTTCTTGATGAAGATAATGAAGAAGAAGAAAGAATATGATAAGTATTCTTTAATAGAAATAAAATGAATACTTATCATCTTCTAACTATGGTTATGTGTAGAGATTAGACCATAGTTATTTGGAATGGTTAGGGTTAAGTATGAAGACAAAATGGTCACATTGGTCAAACCTTCATGAAGCTTCAACAAGCTTCATGATAGAATGAAACCATTTTGTTTTCTTTTTATTTATTTGTCAAAAGAAATGGATAAATAAATAAGTGAATAAATCAAAACCCTAACCATTATCATAACCATGGTATAAGTCTTAACACAAAGTCAAATTACATGCATAATCAAACATGATACAATCTAGTACACAAAAGTATATCACATATACAACTTGTGAACTACAAGTGAGAAAATCCTTTTAAAGTGAACAAATACTAGTTAATGCAAAGTAATATATCAAATATATAATTATACATTAAATCATTAAATCAACACTTGATTCAATGATCCGGTCATGTCTCACATAACCGACTAGTATCCAATGTATCGACTTATCGAATCAATCTTCGATTCGATAACTAGGTTATATCGCATATAACCTATCGAAACATTCATCGCGAGAATGAAATACGGTATCACATACTCGCATCATTCTCGGTCCCGCACATATCTCATATGCGCCCCTATTTCGTTTCGCTCGAGCCAGGAAACCTCTGTGTAGGACTCTAAAGACTCGTCAATACGCCGGCAGCAGACGATGATCATATCAAGAACCCACAAGACGCAAGCGGTCTGCTAAACGTAACGGCCACCCGGGTATTGAGCGATCAGAAGATCGACGAGCAAGCCCGCTCACATTCCTGTGAATCCAACCAGTAACACTAACCGTACAGTCCGGTCTGTTCGTCTGATATGTCGCATATCAAGTCTAGGGGTGGTAAACGTCAGACCCCAGTAACCGATAAGTCATGCCGATGTGAGGCTTATAACGGGTCGAGAAACTACTGGTAACACTTACCAGCAAATCTCTGATCAGCCCTAGCCAGGGACTTCCCTGTTACGGCCAATCGAGCACAGCGCAACATCAACCCCGAATACCGGGAAAGACGAAACCCCTCCTATCGTTCATTGCCTCCATGTGACTCGGGACTGTACCCAAAGACCACCGTTTTGCATGCCCTCATGGACGTGGTAAGGTGGAGATCAAAGCACAGTGGGAATCACACAAGACTCTATGACGATCTCGGGTCTACAGACTAACCTGCACAAGTGTCACCTGAGAACTGCCATCTGACGTGAGGTATAATACCATCTGGGAGTTCTCGGCGAGTCCGTCCAGTGTACCCAGTCTCCACTGAGCACCCGTATACCATCTCTGATGTCAAACACCAATGGATATGGGATCATCCATCACCCATCTCATGGGTCGAGAAGCGTATTCGCTAGTCTACACTGGTATATCGATGCCCCGTCTCGATACACCCACGACTAGGGACCTTGAAGGATGTACCTATAGACTACCATGCCCCCACTAGTATGATCTGCATCATAGTCCAGGTAGTCAAGTACACATCCTAAGGGCTTTACCAACATGTAACTATAAGACAGTTTAAAGAGACTAGTATACATGTTAAGATAAAGAGTAACCAGATAGCATATTATCATATCGAGCAAGAAAGTCATCTCAATATATGTCCAAGCATCCAATATAATATACATCATCTGTACAATACTGGCCTCTAGGGTATACATACAACTAACAAAAACACGGTTCCAAGCCAAAATAATTTTCAAAGTGCTCTTCCACCACAACAGCAACCACTTCAACTCACTCAGCACCCCTACCAGTCACAAAATTTCCACAACCATGTCAACACTTCTGCACAATATAATCCTATGCAGTTGACCGGTTCTGACGAACTTTCTCAATTCACTCAAACCATGAAATCACTTTTATCAAATTTCATAGAGGTTTCGGCTGAGGTTAGAACTTCCATCAGTGAGATAAAGAAAAACTCAGCGTCTCAAGCTGAGAGTATCAGATCGATGGAAGCTGAAATAGCACGACTTAAAGCCGAGATGAGTGCGAGAGAAAAAGGGAAACTTCCCTCTCAACTCCTACAGAATCCTGGGCATTACAATGTTAATGCCGTCACAACGTTGAGATCGGGAAGAGTGCTGAACAATCATGTCGGGGAAGGAATTGATGATATTGAAAATCCTATCAATAACACCCCGGCTGAGACCTTTCCTCACACACACACTTCTACTTCTGATCCTTGTTCTTCTACCCCACCACCTTCTCGCGAGCCTATTCTCCATTTCCCACTAGGCTCAACACCTCAACCCAACCCTTATAGTTCTCCACAAACGGTCCCCACACCTCTTTTGGGATCTCGTCTACCCCCTCTTCCTTCTCCTATGATGGACCCGGCGCTTATTGCGAAAGCTCCTTACCCGTATCGGTTAAGGGGTAATAGAACGAGTCCTCATATGGAGAAAATTATTGAAATGTTTAAATAGGTTAACATCAACATCCCTCTCCTAGATGCGATTCAACAAGTCCCCGCTTATGCGAAAATTCTTAAGGACTTATGCACTAGGAAGAGGAAGACTCAAGTGCCGAAGAAGGTCTTCATATCTAATAATATTAGCACTGCTTTTATTCCCCAGCTACCAAAGAAACGAAAGGACCCAGGATGTCCTACAATATCGATTTCTATTAGGGGTAAAAACATAAATCGTGCTCTTTTAGACCTTGGCGCAAGTGTTAACCTACTTCCATATTCTGTATATGAGCAATTAGGGATTGGAGGGCTGAAACTTGCTCACTGCACTCTCCAAATGGCAGACCGTTCAATCACCAAACCAATGGGTGAACTAGAGGATGTGTTAATAAAGGTCGGGGAATTTGTTTTCCCTGTAGACTTCATTGTGCTCGACACACAGCCTGTAGCAAACCCCCGAGGCCAAATTCCGGTGATTCTGGGTCGTCCTTTCCTTACCACTTCCAACGCTGTTATAAACTGTAGAAATGGTTCAATGAACTTATCATTTGGAAATATGATCATTGAACAAAATATCTACAAAGTTGGAAGTCAGCCATCAGAACCCTCTGCTCATATTCTAGATGTGTGCTCTGTCCACGAGATCGCTCCCGATAGTTGCGGAGCTGAGGAACTTTGCTTTACTGATCTCGACGACATTACCACAGCTCTGTTTGACTTTACACATGATCTTAATGAGGACACTTTACCTACACTTGAGTCCTGCACTCCTGACTTTTCTCCACCCGAGTCTGTATCTTTCATAGGCTCTGAGCTTCTTTGTAAATCCAAAAATCACTCAATGATCCCTCCTTCTATTATTTCTCCGCCTGAATTAGATCTCAAAATTTTACATCCTCATCTTAAATATGCTTATTTAGGTGAGAAGGAGTCTTTACCGGTTATAATATCCGCTTCTCTAGCATTAAAGCAAGAGAATGCACTTTTATCGGTATTGAGATCTAACAAAGAGGCGTTTGGTTGGAGTATGGCGGACATCAAAAGGATTAGTCCCTTGATAGTTGAACATCATATACATGTGATGGATGATTCCAGACCAACCCGAGAACCACAGAGACAGTTGAATCCCGTCATGAAGGAAGCTGTGATGAAAGAGATCGTCAAATGCCTAGATAATGGTATTATATACCCCATCTCCGATAGCCAATGGGTGAGTCCTATACATGTCGTTCCTAAGAAATCCGGCATCACTGTTATAACCAATGAGGCGAATGAGTTGATTCAGACACGCACCCAAACTGGGTGGCGTGTATGTATCGATTATAGAAAACTCAATGCTGCCACGAGGAAAGACCACTTTCCTCTATCATTCATTGATCAAATGCTGGAACGCTTAGCGGGACGAGAATATTATTGTTTTATGGACGGATACTCAGGCTATAATCAGGTCCCCATCGGTAAAAAGGATCAAGATAAAACCACTTTTACTTGTCCTTTTGGTACCTTTGCTTACAGTCGCTGGCCCTTTGGGTTATGCAATGCTCCCGCTACCTTTCAGCGGTGTATGATGGGGATATTCTATGATATGGTAGAGAATTTTCTGGAGATCTTTATGGACGATTTCTTGATTTTTGGAGACTCTTTTTCTGATTGCCTATCGAATCTGGACGCTGTTCTTACTCGTTGCAAAGAGAAGAACTTAACTTTGAACTGGGAAAAATACCATTTCATGGTCCAAGAAGGAATTGTTCTTGGACATGTTATTTCACAGAAAGGCATTGAGGTTGACAGAGCTAAGATAGATATCATTCAAAACCTCCCTCATCCCAAAAGCGTCAAAGATATTCGATCTTTCCTTGGGGATGCGGGCTTTTATAGGAGATTCATTAAGGACTTTAGCAAAATTGCTAGACCTTTAACTCTTCTCCTGGCCAAGGATACAACCTTCCACTTTGACTCGGACTGTGAGACAACTTTCGACTCACTTAAACACTCACTCACTTCAGCCCCCGTGCTATCATCACCAAACTGGGACTACCTCTTTGAGCTAATGTGCGACGCATCCGACTTTGCAATAGGTGCAGTCTTAGGACAGCACATCGAAAAGATGCCACACGTAATATACTATGCAAGTAAGACCCTGAATGATGCACAAATCAATTATACAACCACCGAAAAAGAACTTTTAGCGGTTGTATTTGCATTAGAAAAATTCAGGCCTTACTTAATTGACTCACCTATTGTTGTGTATACTGACCATTCCGCTTTAAAACACCTTCTGGCGAAGAAAGATGCAAAAGGTCGACTAATACGTTGGATCCTTCTGTTACAAGAATTTGATCTTTTTATCAAAGATAAGAAAGGATGTGAAAATGTAGTAGCCGACCATCTTTCACGCATCTCTTCTTCCCTTGTGACCCTGCCGATCAATGATTCGTTTCTTGATGAACAACTCTTGAGCGTATCCAATGAACCATGGTTCAGGGATATAGTGAACTATCTTGTCACGGGACTTATACCCAGCGATTGGTCGAAACAGGACAAATACCGCTTTCTATCCCAAGTAAAACACTTTTACTGGGATGATCCATACTTGTTTAAGTATTGTCCTAATCAGATCATCCGCCGGTGTGTCCCGAAAGAAGAGTTCAAGAGTGTTCTTTCTTTTTGTCATGATCAGGCCTGTGGGGGTCACTTCGGTCCTAAAAAGACGACGGAGAAGGTTTTGCAATGTGGATTTTATTGGCCGACCTTATTCAAGGACGCATTTGACTATTGCAAAACCTGTACACAATGTCAGTACACGGGTAGAATCTCCCAGAGAAATGAAATGCCTCAGCAACCCATTTTGGTTGTTGAAATATTCGATGTTTGGGGCATTGATTTTATGGGTCCCTTTCCCAACTCCTTCGGGAATCTGTACATACTGCCGGCGGTTGATTATGTCTCAAAGTGGGTGGAAGCCATTCCATGTCGCACTAATGACAGGAAAGTTGTCATTAAGTTCTTGAAAGAGAATATCTTTTCGCGATTTGGACACCCACGCGCTATTATTAGCGATAATGTGACACATTTCTGCAATAGGTCTTTCGAGACTCTGATGCGGAAATACTCAATCAACCACCGACTTTCTACACCCTATCATCCCCAAACAAGCGGGCAGGCTGAAATCTCAAACAGACAAATCAAACTTATCCTGGAGAAGACTGTTGCTAAAAATAGAAAAGACTGGTCGACCAAACTGACCGATGCTCTTTGGGCATTCCGAACTGCATTTAAAATCGACCTAGGGATGTCTCCATATAGGATAGTTTTTGGGAAAGCATGTCATTTACCCATCGAGATTGAGCATAAAGCATTGTGGGCTACTAAGGAAATAAATTTTTATCTAAACCAAGCTTGCAACTTTCGGAAGCTGCAAATAAATGAGCTAAGCGAACTCCGCGATGAAGCTTATGATAACGCTGTGATCATAAAGAATAGGACCAAGGTTTTTCACGATAAAAACATTTTGAGGAAAACATTTTCACAAGGTCAACAAGTCCTTCTTTATGATTCACGACTACACCTTCACACGGGTAAGCTCCGATCTCGGTGGAAGGGACCTTTTGTTGTGCGGTCTGTATACCCGCATGGGGCAGTAGAAGTAGAAAATGTTAAAAACGGCACATTTTTCAAAGTGAATGGACACAGACTAAAGCCGTATTTTTCCACTGACCCCACGGAGGAGCTCCTGTTTTTACAGGATCCAGTTTATCTTGATTAAAATTCCTCCATCTCACCTTCATGTCCCGCATATCACTGCATCATCTTTTGAATGGAGGTGAGTGAAAAGAGTAAGTTTGGGGGAAGTTCTTCACTTATATATGTTGCCCCCACTAATAATTCCTCCTAGACTTACAGGTTTTGTAGATATAGCTGTTGGCAACAGTGAGGACACTGTTGAAAACAAGTTTGGGGGAGTTTTGTGCTTATTTTTGCATCATTTGCATATCATTTGCATAAGCACAAAACATTTCTTTAAAAACTTATAAAAATTTAAAAAAATTTCAAAATCCATAAAAATTTAAAATTTTAGATAGTGAAAAATTTAAGATTTTCAAAATCCATAAAAATTTAAAATTTTCAAAATATAAAAATATTTTAACATTTAAACATTTTTTGTACATAAATAAGATAATCAAAGTTTAGATAGTGAAAAATTACATCCATGAGATTAGAAAAATCTAAGAAAACCAAGAAAATTAGAAGTTTTCTTATACGAACTAGTAATAAGTAGTTATGAGCCGTTGTCCTAAGGGTTAGTAAAATGAAGGACGTCACTAATCTGAGAATAAAAATAAGTCTGAAAAATAGTTTATATTCTGGAAGCCAAACATTTTGAACGTTGATACCCTGCTATTCGCACTTACACACGTCTTAAAGCCTGGGATAGTAGAGGATACCTTGAAATGCTATTGTCTTGAAGCCGAAAGTATGAAGGAAATAAAAAAAAAATGAAATGAAGAAAATATAAAGTGGTGAGAAAAATGGACACTGGTTTTGTTATCACCGAGGGCAATAAAAAAATATATAGCGAGGGTGCTTCTTCACCTAGTGCCCTAAGGCCAACTGGTCTGGGAGTCACTGCTATGCCTGAGGTGGTGCAAGACGAGGGAAATACACCAAGTAAGCAAGCACAGGAGTAATCGGTCAGTTAGTACCTCAAGAAATATTAACGGTCGCATGAAAGTGTGTGAGCAATCTCATCTAAATTTTCATTAATTAAAAAGTACTGAGGCTGATGGGCAAGAGTATGATTGCTTGAATTGAATTCTCCGGGTGTAGGGATTTCTTTACACACACGCAGGGTTATATGATCGATGTTTGGATGAAAGATAGGAATGAAGAATAAAGACGATGTTTTATTGAGGGAGGACGTGATTTCTGACATCTTTTCATGAACATTAAGATAGGGCTCATGACAACCGAAAAGCTAGCTTAGTTGGAAACCCTAATTTTCAAAGTCTTTCTTTTACAATTCTTTTCTTTAAATTTAATATTCATGATCTTGCTTTTATTATTGGATTTTGTGGGTGCAATCCGCTGAAAACCCTCAGGAGACAACACTCCTCCTACTAGGGACACCTAGAGGTTTAAAGGCTTGTTGCATGTGCTTAGTGCAATCGTGTTGTCTACGAAAGTGTGCTAGTTAGTTTTTTTCTTTCTTTATTTTCTCCTTCTTTTTAATAAAAAAGTTCGCTCGAGAAGATCGAATATAAATTTGGGGGAATTTGATCAGTCAAAAATACTGCATCTTTTAACCGGCAATTTCCCTATCATTTGCATTCATTTAGAAGTGTGCGGTATTCATATTTCACATATTAGCAAATCAGTCGTCACATATTTCACAGAAGTCTTATGCCGACCGTAGTTGTCGCAGACTTGAGTTTGCTGTGGGAGATCATGTATTCCTACGGAATTATTTTTCCTGATGAAATGACGTGTTGCGTTTTGGGAAGCTTAGTCCTAGAATTTTAGGTCCTTTTGAGATCCTTGAAGTGAGTTAGTATCGTTGCCTAAAATATGGCACTTCCATCCAGATTTTTGAGTATTCACTCCGTATTCCTTGTGTCGATACTTTGCAAATACCTTCATGACCTTTCTCACATGATTCAGCATCTGACCACTTAGTTTGGACGCGATCTTTTCGTTCACCGGCAACCGATAGTGTTAGTGGATCGGCAGGTAGAGAAACTTCGGTCAAGGGTCTTGCCATCTGTGGAGGTTTTTCTTTGGCGTAGCTATATAGTGAGGAGATCACTTGGGAGGCTGTGAGCAAGATGTGGAAGTTTTGTACTCATCTCTTTGAAGGTATGCATAGTAAGAATTTATAATTCGGGGATGAATTTTCTTTAAGGAGGGAGATTGTAACACCTTAGAACGCGATTAGTGTTAATTAAGCGATAATGCGAGTTTTCTGTAAAAAGTTTACCAATTTGGGTTCCTCGCATTTTATAACAATTAATTAATTTTTTTATTATTATTTGTTTTGGCTTGCACACACATGTGCACGTTAATGTGAGGGTTTGTTTGTGTTAATCTAGTTTAGTGACCATGACCAACTTAACCAAATCCTAATCCTTTGCTTTGCTTTAACCTTAACCTTTGATATTTGTTTGTAAGAATATATTTCCTTTTTTTGTTTTGGATTTGGGAGGAGGTGGCAATGGTGAGTCATGAGAGCCATGCTTGCATTAATGAGAGAAGTTAATGCAATGGTGCACTCACCCTTGTTCTCACCTCACACTCTCTCTTTATCATTTCATCCTCTCTTTTTCTTTCTATCTCTTTTCATTATCTCTTCATCCTCTCTCATCTCAACTGAACACTTACCCATTCTTCACTAATCCTTCACTAAACCGTGCAAAAACTTCACAAAATCTTCACCAAATAACTTCTTAAGCCTTGTTTTGCCTCTTAGTTGCCTTGGAGCTTGGAAAGCTTGGATCTTTGAGCTTTTGTGGTTATGTAATGATCTCTATCTGTTTAGTAGGTGTTTTTAGTATTGTGTAGATTATTAGTTTCAGTTTAGAACGCGTAAAGTTTAGTTTCGGGTAAATATCGTATTTTTAGTGTAGTTTTGGTGTCTCGGATAATCTGCTATCAAACCAGATATTTGTTGGAAAAGTTCCCATCGCAGTGACCTAGTGTGGTGACTTAGAAGCTACCCTCAAAACCCAAGCCTAATCCCTTTCTGGATGGCGGCAAATAAATTGCTTCTGGCCGCAAATTGCGGCCAGACTGGTGAGTTGGGTGTTGTATTTTGGGGTAGGGGCCTCTGGTGTTGTGTGTGGTCTTGTGGAACTTGCAACTTTTACAAATTGTTTGTGTAGCAAAATCTGGGATCACTTTTCTTGTTTCGAGTGTTACGACTACGCGCGTTACGTTATCCGACACTGTTCGTGTTCTTGTGTAGCTGTTGCTCTTTGGTTGGCTTCGTAGTGTCGCTATGCGCGTTAACCACTAGACGAACACTTGAGAGTTTGTTTGGAGTTGGTGCGTCGGTCCAACGTAGTTTGTATATGTTATTGGTCGATTGCTAATATGAACTTGTTATATTGTTGTTTTATGATCTTAAGGACGCAGGCGAGGACATCGGACGCTGCGAAGAAGGGAAAGCGAGTGGTTGGATTTACTTAGCCCAAGATCATCAGTGAGTAGATTTAACATCTACAGGAGAATCGCCCGTATGGCGTTATGCGTATGGGCTAGATTAAATGATATGATTCTTGATATTAAGTATATGGACATTGATTGTGCTTGTATACCTTTGTTGCATGCCTCATTTTCCTATTTGCATATGGACATAATATTAATGAGACACAACACCATTATTGACGGTTCATGTTACATGAGCACTAATTGTATGCTACACACACTCCGTCGATAATTTCCGTGACACGCACAACCCATATACATACGAGATATAGTTGACACCTATACACATGTGATATTGTATTAGTTAGGAACATTGAGACATTGATTCATATTCCATTGTGCATATGACATATAGCATACCTGTATACATACATGCTTACACATATACCTTGCCATGCCTACATGCTACCTACCCATATACCTATTGTTGGATGTATATGCCCTAGAGGCCAGTATTGTATATGTATACATATGGATACTAGGGATATGTATGTACAGAACAATCTTGCTCAGTTTTATAGTACATTATTTGGCTTGTCTTTGTCGGGATATGTGTATTATTATATCTAGCTTGCACATATTGATGAAGACTCGATACGGTAGTATACTATTATGGTTTGTCTTTATCTTAACATGGCATATGTCATACTCGTTATTACATATTTCGGTTACTTGTTGATAAAGCCCCTAGGATCTTGCTTGACTACCTGCGTTGTGATGGCGATCATACTTGTGGGAGCAGGGTAGTCCATAAGCACATCCTTAAATGGTCCCTAGTCGCGTGAGTATCGAGACTGGGCATTGATACTCCAGAGTAGACTGGTGTGTATGTTTCTAGCCCCGTCGGGGGATGGTTGGTCCCGCAGCCATTGGTATGATGCACTTAAGATCGTATACAGGTGCTCACTGGGTGTGAGTACACTGGACAGACTCGCCGAGAACTTCCATGTAGTACTATACCTATCGTCAGATGGAAGTTCTCAGGTGACATGTGTACAGATTAGTCTTTGGACCTGAGATCGGCATTTATCTCGTGTGAGTTCCCACTGAACTTTGATCACTATCCTACCACGGCTCTACTGAGTCGTGCAAACAGGTTTTGGTTGGGTTCAGTCCCGAGCCACATGGAGGCAGTGAGCGATTATCGGGGATTCGTCTCTCCCGGTATAGGGAGTCGATATCGCACTGTGATTTGATTGGTTAGGACCATAAGACCTTGGCCAAGGCACTTGGGATTTACTGATAGGTTGATCAGTAGTTTCCCAGATTGGTCCTGAGTCACATCGGCATGACTTATCAGGTTATTAGGGTCTGACGTTCACCATCCCCTAGACCCGGTATACGATACTCTTTGACAAAGAGACCGGACTGTACGGATATTGTCACGGATAGGCTCAGTAGGAGATCCAGATGAGTTTGCTCATCGACCTTCTTTTCGACAGGTACCTGGGTAGCCGTTACGTACAGCTAATGCCGCTGACATGGTTGTGGTTAAACCAACTGCCAGAGTACTGTCGAGTCTTTAGAGTCCCACACAGAGGGTTTCCCTGATTCAGGCGAAATGATGTAGTAGCCGTATTGGATACGTGCACTGTTCGATCGATTGATGTACTTTGTACTCGGACTTTCGATCGGACAGTTGGTAATACTAGCCGGCTCGGGTTTGAGCCGGATTATTAAATCAGGTATTGATTTAATAATTTGCGTATATATATTTCGATATATATATTCTAGTATTATGTTCTTCGTGTTATTCTATCTCTTTGGGCGTTTAGATTTTTATCTGATTGCCGGTATAAATGTACAGCAGACTGAAATCCGTATTTATTACAGATTTCCTTCTAGAAGGTGGCCACCTCATTATGTATTTTCTTTTATTTGATAATTGGAAATGAGGTGTAAAGTTAGATGTGAGGGAGGAATGGGAGGTGACCATGCTTCAATAGTGAGCAAATGAATTTATAATTCATTTTGGGTTTACTATTGAAGTATGGTTGCTATTGTTTATTGAAAGAAATGAGCATACAAAACTATTGTGTGTGAATTTCTCTCTCATGCTTGTTCATTATTTTCTTGAGCTCCATTTTCTGTCCAAGCTCCTACCTCCTCTCTAGCTTCCTCCACCTTCATCTTCTTCCTCTTCACTACCTTCTCATGAGTTGAGAATCAAGTGAAGAGGCAAGAAAGAGATGACTTGACACTTAGAACCCTAAACTACACCCTAGATTACTTGGACTAGCATCTCAAGTTCTCTAGTTGCTCTTTTGACATTTAACAAAGAGCTAGAGCCATGGATCATACCCCTCGGGTGGATCATCTACGACAAAGCAAGGCCGGAGAACAAGCTCGATCCCGGAGGACTGATGGAGTCGGAAAAGAAGATCGGACAAGTTCAAGGAGGCTACATGGAGCACATGACGAGGAGAGAAGACCGAAGGACTCGAGCCTCTTGGTATAGCTTCTTTCATAGTAGATAGAACTCAAAATAGCTAACTAGGTTTATGGTAAAGATCCGGTTAAGTTTTATTCTAGCGCCAAAGTTTTGTTCGTTATAAAAATTTTGTTCCGTATTTTGCCACGGAAATTGGTCAGGGCTCTAGGGTAACCCTTCATGGTATCAGAGTGTTCAGTTGATAAAACTGCACATTTAATATGAACATTTTTCCTACTATTTCTATATAATAAAAGGGGTTTATTATAATATATGATACATATGAGGGTTTATCTGTAAAAATACTATTTTCATGTGTTTATATATTATAATTAACATTTGGTAGGAAAAAGTAAACATATAATATCCAGGTAATATTTGGCCCATTTAAATATGCTTACCTTATTAAATACCTTTGACCAATTCTTAATGGTTAAGTTAATATCTCAATAAAACAAACTCTACTAATATTATTTGTTGAGATATTGTGCAGAATTTGCAGGGCTGAAATCAAGGAAATCAAAGTTGGTAAAACAAACCTGCCTAATTAAGAAAGCAAACTAAAGAAATCAAGACTGCCAGTAACGAAGAGAAGATTTTTAGTTTCCAGAGATGTTAAAAGATCACCACGTGTCAGATAGACAAAGCCCCAGAGAAACAACCCAGCGATCTCCCTATAAGGCCGCGGAACCGCGGCCAAACCCACCTATTGGCCGCGGTTCCGCCGCAGATTTGAAGAGTTGGGAGTTGGGATTTTGCTCTTAGGATCTTAACTATTGGTTTCCGAATTAGGAAGCTAGGGTTCTGGCTCTGGGACTATAAATAAGGACCGAGAGCCTCTTGAAAAAATCATCAAGCTGAAGAGATCACGAAGTCCACGAGAGGCTCACGCATCCAGGCTGATCATCAACTGTTTATCTACCTCCTTAGAAGAGATCGAGAAGCAAACTAGCATTATGTAATCATTTTCTAAGAGAACAAAGTGTAAATGAATTTTGTTGATTAATAAATCTAGTAGTTTTCTTATTCTATCTTTTTGTAGTTTTAATATGATTTCTCTCTCGATCTCTTCTTCTCCCAACATGCGCGAGTAATTCTTCGCTTGTTAGGGTTCATGGGATTAGGTTAGGTTAATGGATGATGAAGATCCTTAAACTCTTTTTAAGTCCTATAAAGTTTATAAAATCTATCAAAAGAATAGTTAACATCCTAATTGGGCGCGCTATCAATTCATTGATAATCGCGACCATGATTAGAGATTAGATTAACTATAGTTTTGGTAAAGGCTAGATATGAACGAAGTTCCATATCGAGATAGGGGTTAAGAGTGGGAACCCTTTTTCCCTCCAGAAACCCTAATCTACATGCATCTCTGTCGTTCTAGTTTTAAATCTATTAAAGGATAAAAAGAGTAATATTTAATTAATCATCCATAACTACTAAATCCCAATGAGCCTTACAAGCCCCCTTTTAATATTAAACTTACATCAGTAGTTAATCTAGATCTATATTTTGCATCCTTGTTTAACGTAGATCTAGAAACTATTTCCACCATTCTTTATTCTTCCTCCTTCTCAACACATCTAAAGTAAGATTGAAAGGTTCCACGTTTCCCTGAGGCGCCTCGGACTAGCTACACGCGACACCGTTCTGATTGCGGTTAAACTACACACACTTCTTTAAAAACAGATCAATCAAATGGCGCCGTTGCCGGGGATACATGCGTAAATTTTTATTCTTACTATTTGTGTTGAATTCTTATTCGATCTATATCATAATTAAAACAAAACTGCAAATTGTATATTTAACGATTTTTGTGTGAATTTTGCAAGGAGATCTGGAGTCACAAACTTGAAGAAATAGAGAGATAGAAACATTCATCGAGATCCAGAGGAGTAAAGGAGGCCACAGAGAAAAATTTCATCAACTGTTCCTTTTTCATTGCGGCGGAACCACGGCAAATAAGCTATATTCGCGGCGGAAGCGCGGCGGGATTGAGGAGTTAGGAGTCGTAACTTCTCTGGTATGTTTCTCAACTCTTTCTCTCTCTTCTGAAATCCAATAAAATATCTTTTCTGCAGGATTCTTTGCAAAATATTGCCGCTCATAAATCTTTTTGCAAAGTTTTGTAATTGGTTTGTTAATTCATAATTAATACGGATTTTTAAGGGGCAAGACCAAAATTCAGATTAGGTAGGGATTTTATCACCCTTCCTAAGCCCCACAAATCACAAACCGAGCATCTGCATCAACCCTACATTAATTTAAAAAATATCTAGACAAGACTCTAAGGACTGTCACGTTCAATAAGGACAGAGGAAGGTCGTGGGTAATTTATCGCTTATCCGCATTACTTTTGTGGTGCCTAGGCAAGTGTGTCTAAGGCAAGTGGTTATTTAATTATGCCCGCTATTTTCGGTGATTCGTATAGCGGATACCTCCCACTTACCTGGCACTTACCTGGCCACAATAGTAGTAAAGAGGTGGTAGAGGATTGAACCTACGGCTTGTCCTTTGGAAGTCTAGGAGCGGTCTATAGACTTAACCTAGGTAACCTTAGTTCTAGGGTTGTTTGTGCATTTTTGTGTGATTTGTCTAAGTTCGACACACTTTTCAAAACAGACCATTTTTAAAAGTACACACGCTGCCACTTGTGCTAAAACCGTTTAGTACATGCTTGGCTGGACACGGGATTCTAGTGCCCGTCTTGTCCTCGTTCCTGCTATCGACTCCGAGGTCGGTACTTCTTCATCTTCTTTTTCCCCACCATCCACCACATCGACCGAGATGGATGGTACTCCATCAACTTATAACACCATGCTGCTACCGCCCGTAGGTGAGCAGAATCCACCGCGCATCTTTCTCCAAGAAAGATGTTATCCTATCCGTGGTCCACTTCCTACTTGCTTATCTATTCCACCAGCCAACGGGGATAATTTTGAAATTAAACCCCACTACATCAATCTGTAGCCTAAATTTCATGGGCTTGAGTCTGAAGACGCGTACGTTTTCATCACTAAATTCGAAAACGTATGCGCAATGATGGGTACTTCACAACAGACTGTGGATGCTATGCGCTTGCGTCTTCTCCCATTCACTTTGTGCGAGTTGGCCGAAAAATGGCTTTATAATACTGCCGCACACTCTATCACTAATTGGGATGAATTCGTAATAGCATTTCTTAAGAAGTTTTACCCAAACCATAAGACCGCTCGTGTTAGGAGCGAGATCAACCAGTTTACCCAGCTTCCCAATGAAACATTTTGGAAGTGCTTTGAACGTTTCAAAGATCTGCTTGTCCAATGTCCTCATCATGGAATACATAGATGGGATTTGTGCCGAATTATATATGAGGGCATTAATCCAGCGACAAAGCAGATGCTTGAAACAAATTGTCAATGCAATTTCATGTCTAAAGATGATGGTGAAGCTTGGAAATATCCGGAAGACCTCGCTGAAAACACTTTGCAGTTGGAAAGCGTAAGACCACCTTCATCTACGGGAGGTATTCATCAGCTCGATGTTTCCATCGCAGTAAAAGCCGAAATAGCAGCGATGTAGAAGAAACATGACGCTATTGAGAACAAATTCTTATCAGTCTCCCTAAATCAGGTCACGCTACCCAAGACTGTGTGTGGTTGCTGTTCAGATCCTTCACACTTGACGGAAGAATGTCCTATGAATGCACCGTTTTAAGGTCACGAGCAAACTAATACTGCTTTTCAGCAGCGACCTAGAAACGATCCTTATTCTTCTACGTACAATCAAGGATGGAGGAATCATCCTAATTTTGCTTGGAACCAAAACCAACCCCAAAATCAAAACCAGTTCCAAAGTAATTATCAAAGACCTCCTTCACAGCAACAGCAACCACAACCACAAAGTCAGCACCCCTTTCAGTCATAAAATTTTCAAAATCCGGCCAACACTTCTGCACCGCAATTAGCCGGTACCGATAACTCTTCACTCACACAAACTTTGGATTTGTTTATGAAACATTCCATTCAAATGTCGGCTGATATGAGGTCTTCTATTGATACCATAAAGAAAGACACCGCTTCCCACGGTGAGAGTATTAAATCAATAGAAAACCAAATTGCATAGTTGAACGCCGCAATGGGTGCGAGAGAGAAAGGGAAACTCCCATCTCAACCCCTACCGAATCCTGGCCACTCACAACATCATAATATGGGTGCTGTTACTACGTTGAGATCGGGGAGAGTGCTGGAAAACCGAGTGGGTGAGCAAGTTGATGATGTTAGTGATACCAATGATACCCCGGCTTCTACTTCTTCCCCTAATTCGTCTAGTCTCCCACCTACTTCCGAGCCTATTCTTCGTTTTCCCCAAGGCTCGAACCCTCAGCCTACTTCCACAAATCTATCTAAAACGATCCTCATTCCAATTCTGGGATCCATTCCATCCCCACAATCCTCTCCAATGTTGGACCCAACCCATATTGATAAAGCACCTTATCCAAATAGGTTAAGGGGCAACAGACCAAGTCCACAAATGGAGAAGATTGTGGAAATTTTTAAGCAAGTTAACATAAACATTCCTCTCCTAGATGCTATTCAACAAGTTCCGTCTTATGCGAAAATCTTAAACGACTTGTTTACAAGGAAGAGAAAAGTTCTAGTACCTAAAAAAGTTTTCCTTGCGAGTAATATGAGCATTGCTTTTATACAACAATTACCCAAGAAACGAAAGGACCCCGAAAGTCCTACAATTTCTATTTCTATTGGGGGTAAAAATATCAATCGTGCTCTACTCGATTTAGGTGCTAGTGTTAACTTGCTTCCGTATTCTGGTTATGAGCAATTAGGGATCGGAGAGTTAAAGCCGACATATTGCACTCTTCAGATGGCCGATCGATCTATCACCCAACCTAAGGGTAAGCTAGAGGATGTGTTAATCAAAGTCAGGGAATTTATATTTCATGTGGACTTTATCGTTATAGATACACAACCTGTAGTGAACCCACGAAACCAAATTCTTGTGATTTTAGGTCGACCTTTTCTTATGACTTCCAACGCTGTAATCAATTGCCACAACGGCTCTATGAACCTATCCTTCGGGAAGATGTCAATTGAGCTTAACATTTACAAGTTGGGAAGTGTACCCTCCGAACCTTCTGCTCAAGCATGTTCTGTCGAATTAATGGATGTTGACAGCAACGAATTTGATCAGCTTCATGATACTGATCTAGACACTTTTCACATGTTGTTGTTTGACCCAACTATGTATTATACATACACGGACTCTTCCACCAAGTTGTCCGGGTCAACATCTAACGCTGATGAGAAACTTTTTATAGAGTCTGACGATCAACCCATTTTTTCTGATGACATTATCCTTCAGGGTATCGATGAAAGCTTTGAGGAAATCTTCGCTGAAGAACTCGCATTTTTAGCAGACACGGGTGTTCAGATGAATCAACTCCAAGATATAGAAATTGAACCTCCACCCCTTCTTCTGGACTCTAAAGAGAATGCGAGTAATCCATCACAATCACTGTGTCGTCTCTCCAAATTGAGACACAATCCTTTTCTTTTACACCACTTATCTCTTCCCCACTTCATCCTGACTCCATACAACATGTTCTTCCACCAACTGGTGCGTTTCACTAATAAATTCTTCGAATGGTTGGTGTTGACTTTTGGTCTTTGCAAAGCTTGGCATTGACCAATAACTTTGACCCCCTCTTATAATTTTAAATGCTTAATATGATTTTACTCAAGTTTGGGGGGGATATTTTGGCTCTTGAATGAAAATGATTTTTACAAAATTACGAGCCAAAAATAAGTTTGGGGGAGAATTTCACATTCATTATTTCTTGTCCCCTTTGATAACTTTTCCTCCCAAGTCTACAAATTTTGAGATTTAAAAGATGACAACAGTGAGGACACTGCTGCAAACAGGTTTGGGGGAGGTTTGTGCTTATTTACACAATACTTTGCATTATACTATATATAAGCACAAAATTTTTTTTATAATAAAAGAGTAGAAAGTGAAAAATTATATATGAAAGATAGGAATAGTTTAAGAAAAACAAGAAAGTTAGAAGTTTTTTTTAAATGAAACTAGTAATAAGTAGTTATGAGCTGTTGTCCCGAGGGTTAGTAAGATGAAGGAAATTGCTAATCTGAGGATAAAAATAAGCCTGAAAAATAGTTCCTATTCTGGAAGCCAAACATTTGAACGTTGATACCCTACTATACGCACTTACACACATCTTGAAACTCGGGATAGTAGAGGATACCTTGAAATGCTCTTGTCTAAAAATCAAAGTATGAAGAAAATAAAAGTGGAAATAAAAGATAAAATGGTGAAAAGAAAAATGAACACTGGTTTTGTTATCACCGAGGCAGCAATAAAAAAATATAGCGAGGGTGCTTTACCACCTAGTGCCTTAGACCAACTGGTTTGGGAGCCACTGCTAAGCCTTAGGTGTTGCAAGATGAGGAAAAGCACCTAATCAGCAAGCACATGAGTAATCGGTCAGTTAGTACCTCAAGAAGTATTAACGGTCGCATGAAAAATGTGTGAGCATATTCCATATAAATATCGATTAAAAAGTACTAAGGTAGATGGATGATTGATCTGTTTTAATGTAGTAGTTTAACCATAATCAGAACGGTGTCGCGTGTAGCTAGACCGAGGTGAGTACGGGTCGTCCTCAGGGAAACGTGGAACCATTCAATCTTACTTTAGACGTGTTGAGAAAGGGGAAGAATAAAGAAATGTGGAAATAGTTTCTAGATCTACGTTAAACACGGATGTAAAATATAGATCTAGATTAACTACGGATATGAGTTCAATATTAAAAGGAGGCTTGTAGGGTTCATTAGGATTTAGTAGTTATGGATGATTAATTAAAGATTACTCTTTTTATCCTTTAATAGATTTAAACCTAGAACGACAGTGATGCATATAGATTAGGGTTTCTGGAGGGAAAAGGGTTCCCACTCTTAACCCCTATCTCGACATGGAACTCCGTTCATATCTAGCCTTTACCAAAACAATCATTAATCTAATCTCTAATCGCGGTCGAGACTAACAATAAATTGGTAGCGCGCCCGATTAGGATGTTAATGATTCTTTTGGTAAAGTTTATAAACTTTATAGGACGTAAAAAGAGTTTAAGGATCTTCACCATCTATTAATCTACCCTAATCGTACGAACCCTAACAAGCGGAGAATTACTCGCGCATGAAGGGAGAAGAAGAGATGGAGAGGGAAATCATATTAAAACTACAGAGAAATAGAATAAGAAAAAGAACTAACTTTATTAATCAACAAAATTCATTTACACTTTGTTCCCTTAGAAAATGATTACAAAATACTAGTTTGCTTCTCGATCTCTTCTAAGGAGGTAGATGAACAGTTGATGATCAGCCTGGATGCGTGGGCCTGTTGTGGACTTCGTGATCTCTTCAGCTTGATGATTTTTCCAAGAGGCTCTCGGTCCTTATTTATAGTCCCAAAGCCAGAACCCTAGCTGCTTAATTTGGAAGCCAGAGGTTAAAATCCTAACCAAAATCCCAACTCCCAACTCATCAAAACCGCGGCGGATCCGTGGCCAATAGTGGGTTTGGCCGCGGATCCGCGGCCAAGTAGGGGAATCTTGGGCTCATTCTTCTTGTGGCTTCTTATGGTGACACGTGGTGATCTTTTGAATCTCTGGAAACTGAAAATCTTCTCTTCGTCACTGCCACCATTGATTTCTTTAGATTACTTTCTTAATTAGGCAGGTTTGTTTTACCAACTTTGATTTCCTTGATTTCAGCCCTGCAAATTCTGCACAATAACTCAACAAATAATATTTAGTACAGTTTGTTATATTGAGATATTAACTTAACCATTAAGAACTGATCAAAGGTATTTAATAAGGTAAGCGTATTTAATTGGGCCAAATGTTACATGGATAATATATGCTTACTTTTTCCTACCAAATGTTAATTATAATATATAAACACATGAAAATAGTATTTTTACAGATAAACCCTCATATGTATCATATATTATAATAAACACCTTTCATTATATAGAAATAGTAGGAAAAATGTCATATTAAATGTGCAGTTTTATCAACTGAACAAATACCCCCAAACTTATCTTTGATCGTCCCGAGCAAACTAGTTTATTCAAGAGAAGGAGAAAAAGAAAGGAGAAAGCTAAGCACACTTTCGTAGGCAACACGATTGCACTGAGTACGTGCAACAAGTCGTTAATCCTCTAGGTGTCCCTAGTAGGAGGAGTGTTGTCTCCTAGTGGTTTTCAGCGGATTACACCCACAATATCCTATAATAAAAGGAAGACCGTGAAATTTACATGTAAAGATAAGATTTGTAAAAGAAAGACTTTGAAAATTTAGTGTTTCCAACTAATACTAGCTTTTCAGTTGTCATGAACCCTATCTTAATAGTCATGAAAAGATATTAGAAATCACATCATCCCTCAATATAACATCGTCTTTATTCTTCATTCCTATCTTTCATCCAAACACCGATCATATAACCCTATGTGTGTGTAAAAGACATCCTTACACTCGGAGAATTCAATTCAAGCTATCATACTCTTGTCCATCTACCTCGGTACTTTTTAATTGATATTTAGATGGAATTTGCTCACACATTTTTAATGCGACCGTTAATACTTCTTGAGGTACTAACTGACCGATTACTCATGTGATCGCTTATACAGTGTATTTAGTATTTTTCTCGTCTTGCACCACCTGAGGCTTAGCAGTGACTCCCAAACCAGTTGGTCTAAGGCACTAAGTGATGAAGCACCCTCGCTATATTTTTTTTATTGCTGCCTTAGCGATATCAAAACCAGTGTTCATTTTTCTCACCATTTTATCTTTTATCTTTTACTATTATTTTCTTCATACTTTTGCTTTTAGACAAGAGCATTTCAAGGTATCCTCTACTATCTCGAGTTTCAAGACGTGTGTAAGTGCATATAGTAAGGTATCAACATTCAAATGTTTGGCTTCCAGAATAGAAACAATTTTTCAGACTTATTTTTATCCTCAGATTAGTGACTTCCTTCATCTTACTAACCCTTGGGACAACGACTCAAAATTACTTATTACTAGTTTGGTTTAAGAAAACTTCTAACTTTCTTGGTTTTCTTAAATTTTTCTAACTTTTTGGATGTAATTTTTCGCTATCTAATCTTTTGTTATATAAAAAAAAATTTGAATGCTCAGTGTCAAAGATAATTTAGTGAATACGAACCTCCCCCCGAAACCTGTTTTCAGCAGTGTCCTCACTGATGTTTTCTTTTGAGAACATGGACCTGTATACTTGGGGAGAGACAAAAAAGGGTAAAATAATAGTTAAATGAAAACTACCCCCAAACTTGTTCTTTGGCATGCACATATATTCAGTTAAGTCCATTTTCACTCACCTCCATTCTTAAAATGAGAAAATGTTACCAAAACATGGAGGTGAGGCGGAGGAAATTCAGTTCTGATAAAGTAGCTCCTGTAAAAACAGGAGCTCCTCCGCTGGGTCAGCAGAGAAATATTGTTTTAATCTATGCCCATTTACTTTAAAAATTGAACCGTTTTTCAAATTTTTAACTTCTACTGCCCCGTGCGGGTGTACATATCGCACCACAAAAGGTCATTTCCAACAAGATTTAAGCTTAACCGGATGAAGATGGAGACGGGAATCGTAAATAAGGACTTGTTGCCCCGATGTGAAATTTTTTCTAAAAAGGTTTTTATCGTGGAACACTTTAGTCCGGTACTTTACTATCACCGCATTATCGTAAGCTTCATCACGGAGTTCGCTTTGTGTAAGACTACGGTAGCGCCCCGGCCATGTTTCCGAGGCCAAAATGCAGAACGAAAAATTTTCTAGACTAGAAATCGGCACTATCGTATGCTTAAACCCGGATCGAACCATTAACCTACTACTAGCAAACTAGAGAAGGGATAGAAAGGCTATACCGATCGATCCGTGTCCTTCGGTGTTTGGCCACCATCCCAAGCTCCTCACGGCATCTCCGGTCTCGATCTCCTCGTCGGAAAGGGCACCACATCATCGATTCTTTTTACGGGCTCCCGCTTCATCCGAAGCAACTCGGGCACGAAGTGTGCTAGCCGACGTGTCCAAGGTGATGTAGAGAATGTTTGTGATCACAAATGACGATCTCAGGTCGATGAACTAACCTGTACACATGTCACCAGGGAACTGCTATCTGACGTCAGGTATAATACCAACTAGCATGTTCCCGGCGAGTCCTGTCCGGTGTACTCATAACCCAATGAGCACCTGTATACATCTTAGGTGAACCAACTGACACCAGTGACTTGTGAGATCGTCCACCGCCCCTCGTCGCGGTCTCAACTGTATACACTAGTCTACTCTGGAATATCGATGCCCTGTCTCGAAAACTCCCACGACTAGGGACCTTTTAAGGATGTGCTTATAGACCCCAGCTCCTACGTATATGATCGCCATCATACTGCTGGTAGTCAAGCAAGAATCCTATGGGCTCTATCAACGTGCAATAGTGATCTGTAGCATCACCTAAAGCTGTACACGATGATAAAGATAAACCAGATAGTATATTATTCTCTATCAACGTGTAATAGTGAACTGCAATGTCACCTAAAGCATGTACACGATGATAAAGACAAACCAGATTAGTATACAAACCTCTCGAGTAAGATTGTCCTACCGGTATAGGTCCTCCCTCAATCATTGCAATCATGTGCCTGCGATCCAATAATTGACTCTGAGGGCACTATATCCAACAATCTCCCACTTGCACTCAAGGCTAATTATTGCGATGTCGCATACTCACAGCCAGTGTGATACCGAAAATCCAACGCCTCTACTAATCAGTTTCACAAAGCTCATTTGCGAAACTATTGCGTTCGAGGAATAGCCTCAGCTAGTGGATCCGCCCTGATGTTTCTTTCTATGTCTCTCTTAATCTCAAATTCGTGGAGAAAGCCATCTCCCAAATTGAGTAATACCTGTCTTAGAATATGTTTGGATGTCTGATGGGAAATGAACTCCAAATCAAAACTTCTTAGACTGTATCGTCAACTGAATTTAATCAGTATCCTGCGCCATGCCTCCCTCGGTATCCGCTTGTACTATCTGTCCAAACTACTGCCCTTCGTCAGAGGGAAAAACTATAACTTTGATAGCCACTCCGTCATCCAGGTCTCCTTGGAAGCCTGGAATGATAATTGTCTCCCGAAGGAGGATGCCGTTATCATATCCCTAGAACATCAACTTATATTCTAAAACTGCTTCCGATCGTTTCTCCAGGATTGGATTAATATCAATTTATTGCATCTCGTGCAAAAACAACATCTGGTGTGGTACTTGACATCTCATGATTGACTCAATTTCCTAAGCAAGTGATCTGCCAATCATGCATATCCCTCTCCTCTTTAGTCTGTAAGACACCTTTAGAGAGGGTGACTCCATCACCTGCAGGTACACCACCATGCCAGGAGTCGTCCATTCTAAAGCACCTTTATAATGCTGTCTAAGTACCCTGATTGGGAAACTACCTAAATCTAGATCTAAAACCATAGATCCAGTAACTAGAATGTCTGATATGCAATCCATGTTCTTTGTGGAGAAACCACTGTGTGACAACCAAAGTATAACCGACCGTAGTATAGGAATTTCACTTCCTACTCTGTGTATGTCATCCAAATACCAGGACATCACACCCTACTAGCTTCTTAACAGATCCATCCCCTATTCTGATGAAGTCAAACCTATGACTGTCACATCAGAAATAGATGATCTATCTCTGCTATATCTGCTTTAGTCCATAAATAGACATAAGCTACTTGTCCACTATGCTTCCGCTGCTCCGACTGACTACGACAACCCTCTGGCAGAATAATATACACGTGCACTTCTAAAGCTAGTTTAGAACGACGCTATACTCATCCTCCTGCCGGGTCTCATAGTCAGGAACAACAGTAGTGTCAGGTCTGGGTAAACAAGAACCTCCTTGTCACCGTTTTTTAGCATACCGGAGTACCTCTCGAGTGCCTGAGGTTACCCACCATATCTGCGGAGTGGCAAATGGAATGTCAAACCAGATTGAATCTTTAGGTTCTTATCAAATTTTCAGTAATCGTTTGCGGTTCTGGAATCACTTCCAGTTCTCCCATACTCCCACTACTGTTTTCTGAAAAAATCCATTTTTATTAAAACTGTGGCGAGTCTAGAACAATATCACTATTGATCTTCCAGATGGTAGAAAGTCAACCCTCTTCATAGCCCGGGTCAACCCACAAACAGCCATTACAGAAACGTGCCTTGAGTTATCCAGAGTCTGGTTTTAAGCATAAGCCGGACAACTCCCCGTACCTTAACATCGTTAAGATATGAACCGTTCTATATCCAATATAGAAACAGAGGCACTAATTTAATTGGAACCAGATTCAAATCATGCAGCTGTCTCCAGTGCATGTCAACTAAATGGAAGGAGGCCGATCAGAGTTACTCAACTTAGGAATACATCCAGATATGAGTAACCTGAAAGAGAAGCAAGTTCTCAAAAACCATTACTATCAACTGAATACCATACACAAGTATCTACATCTTCGATCACCTTGAAGAATCCTGATACTTGCAACACCTGGTTCTCTGCTTTATTCTTATACCTGCAACTTCTCAAAACTTAGACCTTGTATTTTTACGAAACACATGTCTAAGAACTAGAGAAGTCACAAGTAAACAGAATGTAGTACGAGTACCAACCCCTCTGTCCTCATGGACACTGGAAAACATACAATACTCTGTATATGTCCCCTGAGTCTAATAACCCATTCCCTGTGTGTCGTAGGTTGAAAACTGTACTTATGGTTAAGAAGAATTACACCGTTGTTTAATGCTCCTTACCTAACCATCCCCTGATATAGGTAAATGTCATAGACATAATTTCAAAAGGTTATTTCTCACTTTATAAAAATAAACGTACAGATATATCAATTTGAAATTGGTGTATTACAACGGATATTCAAAACCAAATATTTGCTGTCCGGCAAACAGCCCAGGCGATTTCCTCAAATATCACCAATTACAATGAATCCCGATATAATGAGGACAGTCACCTAATTCCCAATAACTTACTCCCACTCATCATCTGTAAAACCATACAGATGTGAGAATCAAACCTGGTAAATACATGCCCTGGAGCAAGGGCTAATTGGGAAATCAGTTTTCTTTTAACAATACACAGTGAAACTGAAACATGTAAATGTTTCGAAGGGGTATCCGGGTGTAAGTCCATATTGCGACCCCCGGTGCTTACGGGGAGGCGGAAACGGTATAAAAAACGAATTTTTATCGCAAGAGGCAACATGGACTAAACATGGTCGGGATCGTTGTCTAAACTAAAACTAGTATTCTAGCTAAAGAGAGTTAGCTACTATGGAAGATGGTTATACCTATACTTGAACTCCTTCTTCTTCAAACCTTGTAGAGGTTGATGGTTCTCTTTACGTCGCCTTCTCCCGTCGAAGATGGATCCACCTCGAAGGTTCGACTTTGGGCTCTTCCTCGATCTTTGAGTGAACTAGGGTTTCCGGTTTGCTAAACCTTCATCCTAGAATGAGTAGAGAGAGATTGGGGTTTGCTTTTCTATCAAAAGAGAATGATTCTCAACACATGAGAAGGTTTCTCTTTTCAAGAGGAAGAAGAAGATGAAAATGAGGAGAGAGAGAGGTTATGATAGAATGACCTCAATTATTTCTTTCTTGCAACCATATTGCAAAAGAAAAATGAATTATCTAAATGATAATAATTGAAATAAGAATAGTTGATGGTAATTTTTGAATGACCACAACCATGCTTCATTTAATAAAAAGTAAGCATGAATCAAGGAAGACTTTCAAGGCATGAAAGTGGTCAATGGTCAACAAGTCAACCAAGGTCAACAAGTCAACAAAAACAACCATAACATAATTCTCATTTAATTATTATTATTAATAGATAATATATAAATCCATTAGGGTTTGGAAAATGAAGACTGTCAATTGTGCATACGCACCCATTCCGAAACCCTAATGATAAACCTCATTCTCCGCCTCAAGCAACTGTGCATACACACCTGCATTCTTGTTCCGAAAAACAAGAATACCAAGATATAAAAGCAACCCCAAAACATATACCAGTATCTGGCTCAAACCAGAGCCTGCCAGTATAATCCGTCCGGACTCCAAACGTGCACAAGTGCGCGGATGATAACGAACCCTGTCGCAAAACCATGCGACCTCTACTCTGTTTTGCCCAGAGGCGAATACCCTCTGTGTGGGACTCTAAAGACTCGACACTACGCTGGCAGTGGGTTTAACCACAGACCGCAAGCGGCACTAGCTGTGCGTAACGGTCCCCAGGTAGATGCCGACAAGAAGGCTGACGAGGTGAAACCCCATCTGAACTCCTACTGAGTCTGAATGTGACATTCTCCGTACAGTCCGGTCTGTTCGTCTGATACATCGCATGGCGGGCCTAGGGGGCGGTAAAACGTCAGTCCCCCAATAGCGGTACAAGTCGTGTCGGAGTGAAGCCCAAAACACCCTGAGATAACACTGGAAACCTACCAGTATATCTCGTTTGCCCTGGCCAGGGACTACTCGTGTAATGGCTCTCCTAGACACAGCGCGATGTCAACCCCCAATACCGGGAGAGACGAATCCTGTCTAACCGTCACTGCCTCCAAGTGCTTCGGGACTGCACCCAACCACCACCTGTTTGCACGACTCCTTTGAGCCGTGGTAGGGTAGTGATCAAAGTGCAGTGGGAACACACTCGAGGCGAAGTGCCAATGTCAAGTCAGCGGACTAAGCTGTACTCATGTCACCTGGGAACTGACGACTGACGATAGGTATAATACCAACCTGTCAGTTCCCGACGAGTCCTGTCCAGTGTACTCGTAACCCAACGAGCACCCGTATACTATCTCCAGTACGACGTACTGATGGCTGTGGGACAGACCATCTCCCACACTGGGATGAGAAGCGCATACGCTAGTCTACTCCGGAGTATCGATGCCCTGTCTCGATAGTCCTGCGACTAGGGACCTGTATAAGGATGTGCTTATAGATTACCCAGCCCCCACTAGTGTGACTGCCATCACAACGCTGGTAATCAAGCAAAGATCCTAAGGGCTCCACTAATGCGTATAAGTGATATAGTAAAATAAACACAAGTACACATTGAAGTAGAAACAAACCAAGTAGCATACTACTATTTTGAGCAAGATTGTATATACAAGGTGAATATCCCAAGCATCCATTAAGTAATATACAAACTAGTATGATACAGTAATGGCCTCTAGGGCATATACACTAACAATCTCCCACTTGCACTAAGCCCATGTACTGGCGTATCGAAGACCTATCATCTCGATCAGCCGCTCGAACTGAGTCTGGGGCAGGGCCTTGGTGAATGGATCTGCAGTGTTGTCTTCTGAAGCAACTCTCCGAACCTCGATCTCCTTGCGATCCACGATCTCCCTGATCAGGTGATACCTCCTCAAGATGTGCCTGGATCTCTGATGGGACCTGGGTTCCTTCGCTAAAGCTATAGCCCCATTATTGTCGCAATACAGAGGTATTGGATCAACAATGGACGGAACCACTTGAAGTTCTTTCAAGAACTTCCTCATCCAGACAGCTTCTTTTGCGGCATCAGATGCAGCGATGTATTCCGCTTCCATCGTCGAGTCTGCAACGGTTTCCTGTTTGGAACTCTTCCAACACACCGCCCCTCCATTGAGGGTAAAGACAAAGCCCGACATGGACTTGGAATCATCCTTGTCACTCTGGAAGCTGGAGTCAGCAAAGGCCTCGATCTGGAGGTCTTTTCCGCCATACACCAAGAACATCTCCTTAGTCCTTCTCAGATACTTGAGAATGTTCTTTACCGCTATCCAGTGTTTCTCCCCAGGGTTTGACTGATACCGGCTTACCACACTCAGTGCATAAGCTACATCCGGTCTGGTACACAACATCGCATACATTATAGAGCCTACCGCAGAAGCGTAGGGTATAATAGACATGCGATCCCTCTCCAAATCAGTCTTGGGAGACATCTCTTTAGAGAGGGTGATCCCGTGACAAGCCGGTAGGTTACCGCGCTTGGAATCTTCCATACTGAATCTCTTCACTATGGTGTCGATGTACCTGGACTGAGAAAGTCCCAATATCCTCTTGGATCTATCACGATGGATCCGGATCCCCAGGATGTATGAGGCATCACCCAGGTCTTTCATGGAGAACCTGTGTGACAAGAACCCCTTGACAGATTGTAGCATAGGAATGTCATTTCCTATTAAGAGAATGTCATCCACGTATAAAACGAGGAATACTACAGTTCTCGCTACAAATCTACTATAGATGCATGGTTCATCTGGATTTTTGATAAAGCCAAATTCTTTGACCGTCTCATCAAAGCAGATGTTCCAACTCCGCGATGCCTGCTTTAGTCCATAGATGGACTTAAGCAACTTGCACACCTTTCCGCTGCTCCCACTCTGATTGAAGCCCTCTGGCTGGTCCATATAGACACACTCCTCTAAATTTCCATTTAGAAAAGCTGTCTTTACGTCCATTTGCCAGATCTCATAATCGTGGAAGGCAGCGATGGCAAGAAGGATCCGAATGGATTTCAGCATGGCTACTGGAGAAAAGGTTTCGTCATAGTCCAAGCCAGGTCTTTGACGGAAACCCTTTGCTACCAGCCTAGCTTTATAGGTCTCAACCTGTCCATCTACACCAATCTTCCTTTTGAAGATCCACTTGCATCCTACGGGTTTTACCCCGTCTGGAGCAATGTCCAACGTCCATACCTTGTTGGTGTACATGGACTCCATTTCGGTCCGCATTGCATCCAGCCATTTCACTGAGTCAATGCTCTGAACGGCCTGCTGGAAGCTAGTAGGCTCATCATAATCCATGATGCAATCCTCTCTATCCCCGTCTATGAGAAAACCGTAGTATCTCTCGGGCGGATGAGACTGCCTACTACTTCTGCGGAGCGGCGTAGGAATGTCCTGTTCTGTTGAACCCTCTGGTTCCACTAAGCTTTCAGTAACAGTCTGTGGTTCTGGAACTTCTTCCAGTTCTACTGCGCTCCCACTAATTTCCTTTTCCAAGAACTGGTGTTCTAGAAAGTGGGCATTGCGAGAAACAAGGACTTTTTGTTCCTCTGCGTGGTAGAAAAGATACCCCCTGGTGCTCTTTGGGTATCCCACAAACTTGCACAGCACTGAGCGTGCCTCGAGTTTGTCTGCATGCTGCTTTTTGACAAAAGCTGGACATCCCCAGATCTTCAGATATTGAAGATATGGTTTCTTCCCACTCCACATTTCATATGGGGTGGTAGGCACAGTCTTAGTCGGAACTCGGTTCAAAAGGTATGCAGCTGATTCTAGCGCATACCCCCAGAATGATCGCGGTAACTCAGCGTTACTCATCATGGACCGCACCATATCCAATAGGGTGCGGTTCCTTCTCTCCGATACACCGTTATGTTGCGGGGTGTATGGAGGAGTAAGCTGAGAGAGAATTCCGTTCTCTTTTAAATAGTCCAGGAACTCGGCACTTAAGTATTCTCCACCTCGATCCGATCTTAGAATCTTAATACTTTTGCCGGTCTGTTTCTCTACTTCATTCTTATACTCCTGGAATTTTCCAAAGGCTTCGGACTTATGCTTCATTAAGAAGATATGACCGTACCTTGAGAAGTCATCCGTAAAAGTAATGAAGTAAGAATGTCCGCTTCGGGCATGTGTAGACATTGGACCGCACACGTCACTGTGTACGAGTCCCAAGAGCTCGCTCGCTCTTTCTCCATGTCCAGTAAACGGAGTCTTTGTCATCTTTCCCTTGAGACAGGATTGACAAGTGGCATACGATTGATATTCGAACGCATTCAAATACCCTTCTGTATGTAACTTGGTCAACCTTCTCTCATTGATGTGACCCAATCTACAATGCCATAAGAAAGTCTGGTTTATTTCTGGAGACTTTCTTTTGTGTGTATTCTGGACATTAAAAATCTGTGGTTGGTTCAATACGTATATACCATTACTCAAAGTACCTGACCCAATCAAAACTTGATTAAGGTGAATGTTTACAACATTACTTACAAACGCAAATTCATAACCTTCTTTAGAAACTAAAGATACAGAAATGATATTACAAGTTGCGTTGGGTACAAAAAAGCAATTACGCAAAACCAAAACATGTCCATCTGACATTCCCAGGTGATAGTCCCCCACGGCTTTAGCATCCATGCCAGCTCCGTTCGCAACTCTGAGGGTCATATCACCTGCCTTCAAAACCCTACGGTTTCTCAACGCCTGCAAAGAATTACAGATATGAGATCCTGATCCGGTATCCAATACCTAGGAAGTAGAGTTTATTGAAAGACAGTTTTCAATAACATACACACCTGAAGCTGAAGCTGCAACCTGCTTCAATTCCTGTGTTCTGGCCTTCCAGGCCCTGCAATCATTCTTCCAGTGTCCTTTCTTATGACAAAAGAAGCATTCTTCCTTATCCACAAGCTTCCCCGCTATCTTTGTTGCTTTACCTTTTCCCTTCGTATCCACTTTACTAACACCGCCCCTTGGTTTGGCGGGGGCTTTCTTCTTCTTTCCCTTGGCTTTCGCCTTGGACCTAGAAGAAGATGATCCTCCTACAAACAAAGTGGATGTTTCCCTACCTTTCTGTAGGGTGCCCTCTGCGCTCCTCAGCAGGTTGAGGAGCTCTGAAAGTTCAACCTCCTTTTCTTGTAGGTTGAAATTCATTATAAACTGGGCGTAAGTGGAAGGAAGGGACTGGAGAACTATATCCGTATATAGCTCACTCTCCAATGTGATCCCTAGGTCAGCGAGCTCCTCAATGTAGCCGATCATCTTTAGCACGTGCTCGGCTACTGATGATCCGACGGCCATTCTTGTCGAAAACAACTTTTTCGACGCTTCGTATCTTGCGATACGTGATTGCTCTCCATACAGTTCTTTTGTATGAAGCAATATGGACTCCATGTCCATATTCTCATGCCTCCTCTGATGTTCGTTGTCCATCGAGGCAAGCAGGAGGCACTTGGCCTTCGCGCTATCAATCTCCCAAGTCTTGCGGATTTTCTTATCCGCGACGCTGGAAGTTGGACCAGGGACAGGGGGAGCTTTGGTGGTAAGAAGATACCCCAGCTTGTCATAAGTGATTGCTATCTTGACATTCCTGAGCCAATCTTTGTAGTTTGGCCCTGTCAGCTTGTTTTTATCTAGGAGTAACTTAAGTCCAGTCATGTTGATTGGTCGCTGCAATTAGGAGAGAGAAGAAGAAACACTCAGCATGATGCTCTTGCAAGTTTAGAGTGGTTTTTAATTTGTCTAAACAGGATGGCTCCCACTGTTTCTCGAATCCCTCCTCAAACCATAAAGGAAGAATTAGTCAGGATCAATCCCACCGTACAATACTTGCTTAACCGTTCAGCCAGGCTGGTGTCGGTACTTCGAGGGAGGTTTTCCAACGCTTTCGCGAAGTTCCTTAATTAAAGAACCTCTTTTCCCTGGGGGCGTAGCCCCGCTAACACCTTTCTAGGCACCTACTAGGTTTATAGCATTGATCGTTAAGTGAGAAATTTCCCGAGGAGTAGCATATACTCACAGTAGGATCGGGATCCAAATATCATCGCGTGACGAAACTGAAGGAATCCTACCAGAATCATCACACTCCAAATGGTATGCAAATCTAGCAAGTTTCAGTAATTATGAAACTCCCGATGTGGATTTTTGCCCCATGCTCTTATGACCTTGGCGTGAGGTCAAAATGTCATAAGTCACATGTCAAGTTCGTCCCATCATTATCCAGGTTAATTTGAATCCACCCGTACATACCCTTGACGTAGGCCAAAATGGCAGTACGACTGTTTCAAACCAACGCATTCTATCTATGCAACAGATAAATATCCGGCAGCTACCAATCACTATGCCTTGGCGTGAGGTCAAAATACATAGCTTGAATACTACCGAATATTTAACTGAAATGATGGAGGGCTACGGATGGTTTTGGCAAAACCGTGAACGTAGTGAACTTGATTTGGTCGATGGAACGAGATAGCTTTTAAAAAGAGTGGCTCAAACTCCGCATTTAAAAGTTGGTTTTGAAAAGAACCGAGTGGTTTTTCGAAAGTGTTCCAACGACTTTAACTTGGTTTATTATCTTGCATTAGTTCTTTTAATGCGTGATATTCTTGCATTAGTACTTTTAATGCGTCCCATCAATTAATCCTACCATTGCAGAAAACAACCAAAATATGACGTACGCTTATGCCATTCGCATTCGCCACTGGGCCCCGTCATCACTCGTTAGGTTACTTAACTAACGACAGAGCGGGGGCTGGGCTAGCGCGGCTGTAAAACATAAGCAACGCCTAAATAGAAAGCAATGATAGACATTACAGATCACAGATGAATACATTGGATATACTAGCAATCCGCATTTCTTTCGAGCCTGAAACGAAAAGCGGATAACACGGTCGCGGTGAATAGCAAATACCCCACCCAAGACCCCTACGGGTGCGGCAAACTACCCGCCAAGTTCCCGGTAGTTTGTGCACCCCACCATGGGTCTATCCTAGGAGCAAAAACAGTAAAAAGAATTATACAATGACGGCTACAACCCCGACCCGGTTGTGCGGCCAAACAAATAATATAATTACATCAATTTACATTTACAAAAGAATGAAAGAAAAACAAAAGCTCATCTCACATCCAACCCCGGCTATTCACCCGCGACAGTCCAACACATTCATATACACATTCCAGCACATTACAGATCATGTATAACCCCGACTAATCGACTTATAGCGATTAGCCGACGTTCAATACATGCAAACAACACAGATATAACCAATATAGCCAAAGTGCAGTGAAGTTCGGAAAAAATACGGAATTATAGGACCCCAAAAGGAAATTTCTTTTCTGGAAAATCTGGGTACATATAATATATTTTAAAAATCCCAAAATCCCACAACATGAACACTGCACGAAAAACGATGCAGAGAGGAAACCAAACTGCGGCGCTTCCGCGGCACATGCCCACCTCGTGCCGCGGATGCGCGGCGGTTTAGTTGAATTGATGCATCGTTTTTCTTGTGTGTTTAAACAAAACCCTGAGACGATTTTACAAGTATAAAGTTTTTCATTTTGAGCAGAAAAAAATTCAACAGAAACTTAGGGTTTTGGTTTTTCCGGTTTTGTGATTTTTTTCGGTTCCGAACTTCGTTACACCTTACTACCAAGCTAGTTTAAGTTTAGTTAGGCTCTGATACCACTGTAAGTCCATATTGCGACCCCCGGTGCTTACGGGGAGGCGGAAACGGTATAAAAAACGAATTTTTATCGCAAGAGGCAACATGGACTAAACATGGTCGGGATCGTTGTCTAAACTAAAACTAGTATTCTAGCTAAAGAGAGTTAGCTACTATGGAAGATGGTTATACCTATACTTGAACTCCTTCTTCTTCAAACCTTGTAGAGGTTGATGGTTCTCTTTACGTCGCCTTCTCCCGTCGAAGATGGATCCACCTCGAAGGTTCGACTTTGGGCTCTTCCTCGATCTTTGAGTGAACTAGGGTTTCCGGTTTGCTAAACCTTCATCCTAGAATGAGTAGAGAGAGATTGGGGTTTGCTTTTCTATCAAAAGAGAATGATTCTCAACACATGAGAAGGTTTCTCTTTTCAAGAGGAAGAAGAAGATGAAAATGAGGAGAGAGAGAGGTTATGATAGAATGACCTCAATTATTTCTTTCTTGCAACCATATTGCAAAAGAAAAATGAATTATCTAAATGATAATAATTGAAATAAGAATAGTTGATGGTAATTTTTGAATGACCACAACCATGCTTCATTTAATAAAAAGTAAGCATGAATCAAGGAAGACTTTCAAGGCATGAAAGTGGTCAATGGTCAACAAGTCAACCAAGGTCAACAAGTCAACAAAAACAACCATAACATAATTCTCATTTAATTATTATTATTAATAGATAATATATAAATCCATTAGGGTTTGGAAAATGAAGACTGTCAATTGTGCATACGCACCCGTTCCGAAACCCTAATGATAAACCTCATTCTCCGCCTCAAGCAACTGTGCATACACACCTGCATTCTTGTTCCGAAAAACAAGAATACCAAGATATAAAAGCAACCCCAAAACATATACCAGTATCTGGCTCAAACCAGAGCCTGCCAGTATAATCCGTCCGGACTCCAAACGTGCACAAGTGCGCGGATGAGAACGAACCCTGTCGCAAAACCATGCGACCTCTACTCTGTTTTGCCCAGAGGCGAATACCCTCTGTGTGGGACTCTAAAGACTCGACACTACGCTGGCAGTGGGTTTAACCACAGACCGCAAGCGGCACTAGCTGTGCGTAACGGTCCCCAGGTAGATGCCGACAAGAAGGCTGACGAGGTGAAACCCCATCTGAACTCCTACTGAGTCTGAATGTGACATTCTCCGTACAGTCCGGTCTGTTCGTCTGATACATCGCATGGCGGGCCTAGGGGGCGGTAAAACGTCAGTCCCCCAATAGCGGTACAAGTCGTGTCGGAGTGAAGCCCAAAACACCCTGAGATAACACTGGAAACCTACCAGTATATCTCGTTTGCCCTGGCCAGGGACTACTCGTGTAATGGCTCTCCTAGACACAGCGCGATGTCAACCCCCAATACCGGGAGAGACGAATCCTGTCTAACCGTCACTGCCTCCAAGTGCTTCGGGACTGCACCCAACCACCACCTGTTTGCACGACTCCTTTGAGCCGTGGTAGGGTAGTGATCAAAGTGCAGTGGGAACACACTCGAGGCGAAGTGCCAGTGTCAAGTCAGCGGACTAAGCTGTACTCATGTCACCTGGGAACTGACGACTGACGATAGGTATAATACCAACCTGTCAGTTCCCGACGAGTCCTGTCCAGTGTACTCGTAACCCAACGAGCACCCGTATACTATCTCCAGTACGACGTACTGATGGCTGTGGGACAGACCATCTCCCACACTGGGATGAGAAGCGCATACGCTAGTCTACTCCGGAGTATCGATGCCCTGTCTCGATAGTCCTGCGACTAGGGACCTGTATAAGGATGTGCTTATAGATTACCCAGCCCCCACTAGTGTGACTGCCATCACAACGCTGGTAATCAAGCAAAGATCCTAAGGGCTCCACTAATGCGTATAAGTGATATAGTAAAATAAACACAAGTACACATTGAAGTAGAAACAAACCAAGTAGCATACTACTATTTTGAGCAAGATTGTATATACAAGGTGAATATCCCAAGCATCCATTAAGTAATATACAAACTAGTATGATACAGTAATGGCCTCTAGGGCATATACACTAACACCGGGTATTCCTAGTAATGCCTCTTCCATTATCAGATTCACAACTGCAACCGTATATTTCTTTTCCATCTCTCCAAATCCCTTTATATGTCTTTAGTCATTAACTTCTGTACACCCCTTTAGGCCAAATGGTTTTCTTCCTTCCCTACCGTTCGGCACCAGCCTATGGTTTGGAAGAAGACTATCCAATAAGCGTAATAGGTGTACTGTCCTAATCCTAGGAGCACTCGCAACACGAGAGAAGGTGAAGATAAAAGACAACTGAATAATCCATCCCCGAACTGCAACAAGTCCATTCGAGTTCGTATATAACCATACGATGGAGTATCCAATAAACTGTGGATCTTCGTAGTGATACGGAGTGTTCTGGAGAAATACAAAGGTGATGTATGATTGGCGAAGAAATACTTGGTTTGGTCGTGAATAGCAGTCATAATTTACTTTGCCCTCTTACTAATCCCTTTATTTGTCTTTACTTAATACCTTCTGTACACCTTCGTTAGGCTATTTGGTTTTCTTCATTCCCCACGGTTTGGCACCTTCCTATGGTTTGGAAGAAGACTATCCAATTAGCGTAATAGGTGTACCGTCCTAATCCAAGGAACACTCGCAACCTGAGAGAAGGTAAAAGGAAAAGACAACTGAATAGTCATATTCATTTTCTCCAGAACCGGAAACCATCCTCGAATAAGTTCTTTCGAGTTCGTATATAACCATACGATGGTTTTATCCAATGGAAGTGGATGTTTGTAGTAATACGGGGTGTTCTGGAGAAAAGGGTAAAAGTAGGAGTGGCAATGAGGTATGCAACTCAGACAATCCAAAAGCCAGTGTTTTAAGAAGGTTTAGTTAATCTTGGTCACTGAGTCATGGTTAAGGGCCGGGCCATGGTCGCTGCCAAAGAGAGAGAGAGAAAAGAAACACTCAGCGTGCACTCTAAAGACAGATCAGAATGGTTATCACTTTATCTAATCAGGAAACCTCCCACTGTAACATCAAATTCTCCTCCAAACCTGAAAGAAGAATTAGTCGGGATCACCCGAGGAGTAAACCAACTCATCAGTGGGAATCGGGTTCCAACTATCATCGCATGATAACGTGATGGAATCCACTCATGTTATCATACTCCAGAAGGTATGCGCATGCCTGGCAAGTTTCAGTTTCTTTAGAAACCCCCGATGTGATTTTTACCCCTAGAACCCAAGTGACCTTGACGAATAATCAACAAATCAAAAGGTCCTAGTCAAGTTCAACCCGTCATTATCTTGATTGCGTTAAACCCACCCGCACGACCCTTGACGAATAATCAACAAAGTCGTACGACCGTCCTAACTAATCCACATATCCATGCGACAGAAAAGCATTACAGAGCTACCGCACACTACGCCTCGGCAAATAGCAACGACAAACGTAGCGCGAATACTAAGCAATACTAATCTGAAATGACGTAGGGCTACGAATGGTTTTTGGCGAAAAACATTTAACGTAATGAACTTGATATCGTTGAAGAAACCGGATAGCTTTTTATAAAAATATAGTGGCGAAAATCTTTGCTAAAGAGGTTACTCCCGGTGAAGGGATCTCGGCTCTTTCCCCGTAGAATGAGGTGCAGGATATTCCAACTGAATACCACGATGCAAAGCAAAAAGTAATCGACTATAGTGAAGTTATTAACCTGACGCAAAACTTCTATCCAAGGGGTCACTCCCGGTGAAGGTATCTCGGCCCTTGCCTCGTCGACTGTGGTGCTGGATATTCATAACCGAATACCACCGTGCAAAACAAAAGAAAACGTCCTTGCAATAATAGCTTTTCTTTGAAAAATGTTCCAACAACATCAGAATAGGTTTGTTTAGCTTGCATTGATCCGAATCAACGCAGTCCCATCAATTGATCACACCAATAAAGAACGAAAAATATGATGTACGTATATGCCACCCGCATTCGCCACCAGGTCCCGTCATCACCCGTTAGGTCACTTAACTAACGACAGAGCGGGGACTGGACTAGCGCGGGTGTAAAACATATACAACATCTACTAGTATATATATCAATATATAATATTCGCTCAAGGCGTGATAAAATGCAACATCACAGAAATGTAATAAGCATCACAGAACAATACAGATAATCTGGGATCCCCGGGTTTCATAGAGCCGCTAGTGAAACCCGATGTTCCCCTGGTCGTGTGGATAGCATGTGCAATGAAATCCTAGACCCCTACGGGTGCGGAAAGTCACCTGCCAAAACCTGAAGCGAGGCAGCCCCCTTCAACAACGTGAATGGACCACCCAGCATTTCACGGAATCCGGTAACTTGAGCACCCCTCCTTGGGTCAACCTGTATCCCCTACGAGTGCGGCGAATAGCCCGCCAATTCTAGAGTAAAGCCCCTCCGTCTCAAAGCCATGAGATGCGGGCACGTTGCCCTCTAGAACCCGGCTATCCGTGCACCCCTCCGCGGGGTAATCCAAGTACAGAAAGTAAAATATACAATGGGTACATCGACCTCAGCCCGGTCGTGCCCCAAAAGAATAATACACAAGCAGGAAGTGACGGAAGTCCACATGTCGGACGCTCACCCCGCAATATCAAATGTACATATACAATCAAACTGCACTACCAATGCATCCAGGCTATCCACCACGACAAATCCGTAACATCACAGCACAACACAGAACATCAACGCGAATGTCACGTTCGCAAATCCGTCTAAAAGGGTTATAGCAATTAGACAGGATTTACCGATCAAATGACATTCATGGTCGCAGATATAATGTAAATACTGTGAACCAACATAGTTAAATTTTCGATCGACAAAATTTCCCAAAGTGGGCCACAAGCACAATACCCAGTACTCAAATAAATCTGGGCCCAAATAAAATTACAAGAAACCCCTTTTCCAAGTCAGAGACCTACTGAAGAAATTTGGTGCAATGAAGCCTCAGAATGGCGGCGGAACCGCGGCCAAAAGGGGGTAGGGCCGCGGTTCCGCGGCGTTACTGTTGGATCATGTTACAAAATTTCTACAGTGCTCCTAAAAAACCCTGCCTGATTTTCTGACATGCCCAAAAAAAATTTTAGAGCACAAAAAAAATTCGACAGAAACTGAACATTTGGAAACGGGGTTTTTGGAAATTTCGTCCGATCGAAGTTCTAAACATGTTAGAGCAAGCTAGTAAAGGTTAATGGCGTGGCTGTGATACTTTGTAAGACTACGGTAGCGCCCCGGCCGTGTTTCCGAGGCCAAAATGCGGAACGAAAAATTTTCTAGACTAGAAACCGACGCTATCGTATGCATAAACCCGGATCGTGTTAGTGTATATGCCCTAGAGGCCATTACTGTATCATACTAGTTTGTATATTACTTAATGGAAGCTTGGGATATTCACCTTGTATAGACAATCTTGCTCAATATAGTAGTATGCTACTTGGTTTGTTTCTACTTTAATGTGTACATGTGTTTATTTTAGTATATCACCTATACACATTAGTGGAGCCCTTAGGATCTTTGCTTGATTACCAGCGTTGTGATGGCAGTCACACTAGTGGGAGCTGGGTAATCCACAAGCATATCCTTATGCAGGTCCCTAGTCGTAGGACTATCGAGATAGGGCATCGATACTCCGGAGTAGACTAGCATATGCGCTTCTCATCCCAGTGTGGAAGACGTTCTGTCCCACAGCCGTCAGTACGTCGTACTTGAGATAATATGCGGATGCTCGTTAGGTTACGAGTACACTGGACAGGACTCGTCGGGAACTGTTGGTTGGTACTATACCTATCGTCAGTTATCAGTTCCCAGATGACATGAGTACAGCTTAGTCCGCTGACTTGACACTGTCACTTCGTCTCGAGTGTGTTCCCATTGTACTTTGATTACTACCCTACCACGGCTCAAAGGAGTCGTACAAACAGGTAGTGGTTGGGTGCAGTCCCGAGCACTTGGAGGCAGTGATGGTTAGACAGGATTCGTCTCTCCCGGTATTGGGGTTGACATCGCGCTGTGTCTAGGAGAGCCATTACACGAGTAGTCCCTGGCCAGGGCAAGCGAGATATACTGGTAGGTTTCCAGTGTTATCTCAGGGTGTTCTGGGCTACACTCCGACACGACTTGTACCGCTAGTAGGGGACTGACGTTTACCGCCCCCCTAGGCCCGCCATGCGATGTATCAGACGAACAGACCGGACTGTACGGAGATTGTCACATTCAGGCTCAGCACGAGTTCAGATGGGTTTCACCTCGTCCGTCTTCTTGTCGGCATCTACCTGGGGACCGTTACGCACAACTAGTGCCGCTTGTGGTCTGTGGTTAAACCCACTGCCAGTGTGGTGACGAGTATTTAGAGTCCCACACAGAAAGCTATTCGCCTTTAGGCAAAAGAGTAGAGGTCGCATGGTTTTGCGACAGGTCGCATGGTTTTGCGACAGGGTTCGGTCACATCCGTGCACTTGTGCACGTTTGGTGTCCGGACAGTTAACACTAGCAGGCTTTGGTTTACGCCAGATCCTAGTGTACATTTTGGGATTGGTTTTATCTCGTTTGTTTTCTTGTTCCTCGGAACGCAGATGCGGGTGTGTATGCACAGTTGACAGAGAGATAGAGGCAGAGGATTCTCATTGGGGTTGTTGACTGTTGACTGTTCACTGTTGACCATTGACGTTTGCTAAACCCTAATAAGAATAAGAAATATGATTAATGATAATATTAATTAAGTATTATTGTGTCATGGTTGAGATGAGGGGTTGACTTGTTGACTTTATTGATCGGTTGACTAGGTTGGACTAGTTGACCATCATCATTACAATGGCTATCATTTCATGGCAAAGACTTTTACTTGCTTGCTTGTTTTTGCAAAATGAGTGCATGAAATGATATGGCCATTTTGACTTGAACCATCACATAATACTCTATTACTATTGTGAGTAATCATGGTTTTGGATTATGAGAGCTTGGATGGCAAAAGACTTACTCATTCTTTCATTTGCTTTCTCTCTCTTGCTTGAGCTCTCCCTCTTGCTCTTCCTCTAGCTCTCTCTCTAGCTCAAGGCAACACCCTCTCATGAGTTGAGAAACATTGTCTTAGAGATAAAATAAAACCTATATCACTTCTCTACTCACCCTAGTTCACAAGGTTTAGCAAACCATGTGTTCTAGTTTCTTCAAGTTCGAAGAAGAAGCCAAAGGTAGAAGCTTTCAGGTGGATCCATCTTCGGCGCAAGGAGACGACGAGATGAGGCCGATCCGTACACCGGAAAGAGTTGAAGATGAAGGAGTTCAAGAAAGGTATAACCCCCTAACCGAGTAGGTAAAACTCCTAGTTAGCTTGTTAGGTAGTTGTTTAAAAAAAATCTGTATTTTGAGTCCATGTTACCACCTCTTGAAAAATCGTTTTTCACCCTTTCCGCAACCTCGTAAGTACCGGGGAAGGGTACCATGGGTATCAGAGCCTAGTTAAACACTATCTAACATGTTAGCAACGTAACTAGAAGTTCGATCGGAGAAAAAGTCACGAAACGAACCCGAAAAATCAAGTTTCTGTCGATTCTGTATTCTGTTCAAAAATTAATAAATCTTGCACCAAAAATCGACTCAGGCTTTTTAAAAGACACCCAAGAAATTTGGTCCACTGGCTCGGTCAAAGCGCCGCGGAACCGTGGCGGGAGCATGCTAATCCGCGGCCGAGTTGACTCGGCCGTGGTACAAATTTCCTGCAGTGTGGTTCTGGGGTTGTTTTGGGATTTTTAAAATATGTTTTTTCTGCCCAGATTTTACAGAAAGGAAAATTTGTTTATGGGGTTTAAAAATCCGTATTTTTATCGAACTTCTAAAGACTTAAGTTGACGGGTCTATATCTGTGATGTGTTATATGTATTGAACGTCCGCTAATCGCTATACGTCGATTAGTGGGGGTTATACATTTCTGTGATCTGTAATGTTGATGGTATGTGTATATGAATTCATTGGATTGTCGCGGATGAATAGCTGGGGGTTGTGAGATGAGAGTTTTTCCTTTTATCTTTCAATTCATGTAAATATGTAAATTGATGTAATATTATTTGTATGGCCGCACAACCGGGTCGGGGTTGTAGCCGTCATTGTATAATTTCTTTTTACTGTTTTTTCTCCGAGGATAGACCCAAGACCGGGTATCTCGAAGTGCTGAGTAGCCTACTCACGGTGTTGAGGGAGGTTACTCCGCTTCGGATATTTGGCGGGTAGTTTGCCGCATCCGTAGGGGTCTAGGGTAGGGTATTGGCTATTCATCGTTACCGTGTAATCCGCTTTTCGTTACAGGCTCGTACGAATTGCAGATTCCTAGTATATCCAATGTGTTCATCTGTGATCTGAAATGGCTATCATTGCAATATATCTATATATGATATTATTAGGCGTTGCTTATGTTTTGCATCCGCGCTAGTCCAGCCCCCTCTCTGTCGTTAGTTAAGTAACCTAACGGGTAATGATGGGGCCCCGTGGAGAATACGGATGGCATAAGCGTACGTCATATTTTGGTTGTTTTCTGCAATGGTAGGATTAAATGATGGGACGCATTGGAATTAATGCAAGAAAAAATAAACCAAGTAAAAGTCGTTGGAACACTTTCAAAACCACTCGGTTTCTTTTCAAAAATAACTTTTAAACGCGGAGCTTAAGCCACTCCTTTTAAAAGCTATCTCGTTCCTTCGATTATATCAAGTTCACTACGTTCACGGTTTCGCCAAAACCATTCGTAGCCCTCCGTCGTTTCACATGAATGGTCAATAAGTATTCAAGCTATGTATGTTAGCCAAAGTCAAGGCATAGTGATTGGTAGCTATTGGGTATTCATGTGCAGCATAGATAGATGTGTTGGTTTGGGGCAGTCGTTCTACCATTTTGGCCAAAGTCAAGGGTATGTGCGGGTGGGCTCAAATTAACCTGGAGAATGACGGGTAGAACTTGACATGTGACTTATGATATTTTGGCCAAAGTCAAGGTCATAAGAGCATGGGGGAAAAATCCACATCGGGAGTTTCAAAAGAACTGAAACTTGCTAGCGCTGCATACCATTTGGAGTGTGATGATTCTGGTAGGATTCCTTCAGTTTTGTCACGCGATGATATTTTGGATCCCGATCCTACTGTGAGTATATGCTACTCCTTGGGAAATTTTCTCACTTAACGATCAATGCTATAAACCAAGTAGGTGTCTAGAAAGGTGTTAGCGGGGCTACTGTTAGTTATATGTATGCCCTAGAGGCCATTACTGTACATTGGATGTATATTGTAGTGGATGCTGGGACATATATAGGGAGGACTTTCTTGCTCGACATGATAGTATGCTATCTGGTTACTCTTTACCTTAACGTGTACATTGATTGTCTCTCTGTTACATGTTGGTAAAGCCCTTAGGATGTGTACTTGACTACCTAGACTATGATGCGGATCATACTAGTGGGGACATGGTAGTCCATAAGTACATCCTTCAAAGTCCCTAGTCGTGGGTGTATCGAGATGGGGCATCGATATACCAGAGTAGACTAGCGTGTGCCTTCTCGACCCATACAGATGGGCGATGGATGATCCCATATCCATTGGTGTTTGACATCGGAGATGATATACGGGTGCTCAGTAGAGACTGGGTACACTGGACGGACTCGCCGAGAACTCCCAGATGGTATTATACCTCACGTCAGATGGCAGTTCTCAGGTGACACTGGTACAGAGTAGTCTGTTGACCCGAGATCGTCATAGATTCTTGTGTGGTTCCCACTGTGCTTTGATTTCCATCTTACCACGTCCAAGAGGGCGTGCAAAACGATGGTTTTTGGGTACAGTCCCGAGTCACATGGAGGCAATGAGCGATAGGAGGGGATTCGTCTCTACCGGTATAGGGAGTTGATGTTGCGCTGTGTTCGATTGGCTATAACAGGAAATCCCTGGCCAGGGTTGCTAAGATTTACTGGTAAGTGTTATCAGTAGTTTCTCGAATTGTTATAGAACTCATATCGACACGACTTATCAAGCTATTGGGGTCTGACGTTTACCACCCCTAGGCAAGATATGCGACATATCAGACGATCTGACCGGACTGTACGGTAGTGTTACTGGTCGGATTCACTGGAGTGTTAGCGGGCTTGCTCGTCGATCTTCAGATCGTTCAATACCCGGGTGGCCGTTACGTTTAGCAGACCGCTTGCGGCTTGTGGGTGTTTGATATGATCATCGCCTGCTGCCGGCGTATTGACGAGTCTTTAGAGTCCTACACAGAGGTTTCCTGGCTCAAGAGAAACGAAATAAGAGCGCATATGAGATATGTGCGGGACCGAGAATAATGCGTGTATGTGATACCGTATTCCATTCTCGCGATGAATGTATCGATTAGGTTATATGCGATATACCCTAGTTATCGAATCAAAGGTTGATTCGATAAGCCGATACATAGGATACTGGTCGGTTATATGCGATATGACTGGATCGTTAAATCAAGTGTTGATTTAATGATTTAATGTATAATTATATATTTGATATATTACTTTGCATTAACTAGTACTGGTTCACTTTAAATGGATTTTCTCACTCGGGTGTGCGCATTGCATATGCGATATGATTTTTGTGCACTTGATTGTATCATGTTTGATGATACATATCTTTTGTGTTAAGTGTAATGAATTAAACCTAGGTTAAGTAAATGATTAGGGTTTTCTTTTATTCATTCATTTATCTTTTCATTTGCATTTAAAAGATAAATGAGAAAAGGAAAAGAAGTGAAAAATGGTGGCTAGTTTTGTTTTCAACAAGAAGCTTCATGAAGCTTTCATTAAGTCACCATTTTTGTCTCATCTCCTTAACCCTAACCATTCTTTAACCTTGGTCAATTCTCTAAACTTAACTTGGGTTATGTTATGATAAGAATGGATTATTCTTTTCTTTTTTAATTTAACTTATCATATCATTTCTTCTTCTTCTTCCTTGAACAAAAGAAGAAACCTTCACTTCATCAATGGTGGATTGATGAAGAGTGTGAGAAATCCAAAACTAAAGTCTACCCACTTCTTATTTCTTCATCCCTACCTCTTGCCAAGTAGTAGAGTGTGTTTCCTTCACAAGTTTTCAAGACTTGGTGAAGGTGGAGCTCGATCTAGTGATGCTTCGACGTAGATCATCTTCGGCACGTCGTCGATGACCTAGCCCGTCCAGTCTCCGATGAAGCCGACGCTAGAGCCCGGATTTGATTTGGACAGCGGAGAGGACCTCATCTCGGAGCTATTGAGGTGGAGAACTGGATCTACAAAGGTTGTTTTTCCGTATCTCTTAGTTAAGTGTTAACTAGTTAGCTTTTTCGCCTAGTTTTCTAGCAAACGATCCGTACATTAGGGTTTCTCGGCACCGAATTTTTGAAATTGGCATGGTAGATGCCTTGTGAGACCTCACTAGAGTGCCTAGGAACCCTACACTGGCATCAGAGCCTAGCTAGAGCCTTAGACGAAGTCTAGACGGATTTTGAACTCCGAACGAACCCGAAATCCTAACACACCCATGCTCTCTGTCCAATTTTCAAAAACAGGGATTTTTCAGTATTAAAAATATGCAGAAAAACATGCAGGAATATCTAAGAGTTACTGTGAAGTCGTGTGCCCTAATTCCATTAAAGCGCCGCGTTTCCGCGGCACGAGCATGGCTCGTGCGGCGGAAGAACGGCCTGTTTGTCGTTTTGTGAAGTGTTGGTTGCACAGTAACTCCTATTTAACAGTACTGGTTTTCCTGGGTATTTTTAATATTTTTTCAAGAGTTGAATTTTTCTGGGTTGTTTTGGGGATTCGAATGTTCGATCGGATTATCAAATTTTGTCTGTGTGGCATTCCGGATAAATTTTAGAATATGTTAAAAAGTTCGACCGGATATAAATACCCAATTTTTCCCCTGTCGGGAAATTTCCAAGTGTTGGACTTTTCGGTAGTTTAACGACGTTCTAAGTAGTGCAAGTAACGCGATGGACCCTCTAGAAGACAACAAACCTTAACTCGATTATGTGACCGTCTTGAACTGCCCTTTGAACCTTCGGGTTTGGGGCAGTACGGCGTGCCACATGTGAGGCGTTGGCTTGACCGTTCTACGGCTGGACCGTTGGTACTGAGGCATGAACTGAATGTTGTTAGACTTATTTCATGTGTTGATCTGTATCGGGAAAACTTGGGTGTTCGATTGTTCGATCGGAGAGTTTGACATTTTCTAGTTATGTGGAATGGGATACAATAATTGGAATTCACAAAAAGTTATGAGATAACTAAATGAATGTTATAAACATAGCACTTTAGTCTCACTTGAACGGTTGCCACGGAATTTTGATGTGATCAAAAGTCCGTCGCAATCACGTAGCGTACGCGGATATTCGCCGGGTAAACTTAATAGACAGCCTCACTCCATAACTCCGACCAAGTGACTGTAGGAGAACCCCGTCGCCGAAAGCATCCGTTCGGGTGCTCGCGGCAGTGGTGTTCCGCCTTGGTGCACTTCGTCGACAGTATCGGGGGTGCGGCCGCCTACTAAAGTTTACGACGAGCATTCGATCAGATTTTTCGCGAATCTTGTTGAATTACCCGACTTGATATTGAAAAGTGTTTTCGATAATGAGACTAAAATGCGGCGTTTATAATTGTTAGGCATGCGATGTCTAAGTAATTCATTAGGTCAGGCATGCGATGTCTGAGGAGGTTGCGGATTCCAACTGTTGTAGTTTTACACTTTCTTTTCTGTGACCGTAAGTGTAATATGTGATATCGCCGGTTTCGTTGCTATATGTCAAAGACAATTGGGATGCACATATTTACTTACGTTGATGACATGTGATGTTATGTGTTGCTGGATATGTTATATTGGATCGTCGTGTTTGAATAGCCGGGGGGTTTTTATGTGAGATGAGTGTTTTTCATTTTCATTCATGTAAAAACTTGTATGTAATATTCTTTTATTGGGGCGCTTCCAGGTTGCGGAAGTTGTCACCGTTTGTATATTATTTTCTTTACCGCACTAGGATAGACCCAAGAAAGGGAGCACAAGTAACCGGGTTCTGGAGTTCAGTGGGAGACCAACTCGAGGAGTCGAGTCCGGGTCTCCTAACTCTAGAATTGGTAGGGTTGCTTGCTGCTCTCGTAGGGGTCTAGGGGTGTGGGTTTGGCTATTCATCACGACCGTGGAATCCGTGTTTTATACCGGCTCGTATTGAAAACACGGACGTCCTAGTATATCCAATATTTCATATGATTCTTCTGCTGCGATATCTGTGATGTGATCATGTGATGTTCTGTGATAGATACAGTATATAGTATATATGATATATTATATAGATGTTACTTATGTTTTACACCCGCGCTAGCCCTGCCCCGCTCTGCCGTTAGTTACCTAACCTAACGGTGCACGAGGGGACATCGAGGCGAATGCTGATGGCATAAGTGTACGTCGTATTTATCTGTGATGTTTAGGTATTTAAATGATGGGACTTCATTAATGTGATTAATGAAATAAAAGAAACCTAAGATGTTGTAGAATCGAATTTCAAAATAAAACAGGTAGCTACAGTTCTTGCTTTGCACAGCGGTATATGTGATATATCCTGCACCTTATTCGATGAGGAAAGGACCGAGATCCCTTCACCGGGAGTGACTCCTTTAGCAATAACTGGCAGATGCTACACCCTCGGTTTGTCTTTTGATTGCTTTTTAGAGTTTTTGCTTTGCACAGTGATATATATGATATATCCCGCACCTCATTCGACGAGGAAAGGACCGATGATCCCTTCACCGGGAGTGACTCCTTTAGCAAAACAAGAAAAGCCTCAAAAGCACTCCATTTTAAAATCATTTGATTCTACAACGATATCAAGTTCATTACGCAATAGGTTTTCAGAAAAACCTGTCGTAGCCCTCCGTCATTTCAGATAAGTACTAGTTAGTATTCGTGCTGCGGTTGTTTGGCATGCGTCAAGGCGTAGTGTACGGTAGCTAACTAGTGCTTATCTGCTAGCATACGATGCGATTGGATTAGGGTATTCGTACGGCGTTGTTTGGCATGCGTCAAGGGTCATGCGGGTGGGTTTAATTCAATCAGGAAATGACGGGTTGAACTTGACTAGCAGACTATGGGTTGTTTGGCATGCGTCAAGGTCATAGCGAGCTAGGGGCAAAATATTATCGGGAATTTCAAGTGTTGAAATTTGCAATGAGATTGCATACCTTCTATGAGATAGTTGGATCCCGATACCCGCTGCGAGTAAGAGTTACTCCTGGGAGAGTTTTATACATTATAATTAGCCGATCAAGTAGGTGTCTATAATGGTGTCAACGGGGTTACGCCTCTGGGAAAACGAGGTTTACATTAATTAGGTTCGTGCGAAAGCACGGGGGACCTCCCTCAAAGTACCGACACTGGCCTGGCTGAAAGATTGGCGAACTTGTAGTGTGTAATTAATCCCGGCTAGTCTTTCCTTTTAGGGTTTGAAGGAAGATTTGATAAAAAGCAGTGGGAGCCATCCTGATTAGATAAAATAATAACCAATCTATTCTTGACAGAGCGCACGCTGAGTGTTTTCTTCTCTCTCTCTCCTGGTAGCGACCATGTCACGCCTTAATCAAGATAATAAAACGGATAATTGACCGAACCCGCTTGTTATACTGAGCTGGGGAACGTGGGTCCCGCTCCAACTTATAATTGTTATAAGACAGAGCAGGAAATTGGGGAATACCAGATTTCCCGTGCCGCCCAAACGAAGAGAGTGCATGCTGATGCATCATCTTCGGGTGTGTTCATCATACAGAACTGTTTCTCAGTATCCTCCGCATCCCTGGTATATGATACCGGATCAGGATCCCAGATATGTAAGATGTTACATAGGGCTACAAAAGGGTAGAAAAACTGAGAACGGGTGATAAGTTTCATGAGACAGAAAACGGGGCAAGAGTTGCAGCCAAGTCTGTCAGTCACTGTCACCCTGTATTACCAATACATTGATTCTGAACGAATGTTATTAGATACCGAACCTGATATGCAAAATTATATCGGTCTCTTTATTAGTAAAGAAATGATAAAATTTTGTATTGTTGGATAATGTTTTGAACATTTCCTATATCAAAAGTTGATCGTTTCAGGCACGTTATCTAAAAACATTAATGTTCTAAATCAAAATACAGTTCTTAGTATACAGAACACACACAAGAGGAAGTGTTCAGAAATGAACGAATCCTTCTTGAGGTATTGTAGACTAGGTCAGATCAATGCGACCTGACTGGCTGAAGTTGCATTTAGATGTATATTTAAATCAGTTTGAATTTACATCTTGTGAAACTCGCCAGTCATGTCACAAAGATAAGATGACCATAGCTCTGTTTATTGGAAACAGAGAAAGAGTTGGTAAACTTTTGGGATGATACATGTTGATGTATGTAGGTCCCCTGTCTACACATACCAAGACCGGTTCTTTGTACTTCATTACATTCTCTGATAATCTCTCGAGATTCAGACATATGTTCCTGTTGAAACACAAGTCTGAACCTTTTGAGATATTCACAGAATATAAGATAGAAGTAGAGAACCGATAATGGTAAAAGTATTATGTCCTTTGATGAGATCAAGGAGGAGAATACTTGAGCACGGAAATCCTGGACTATTCTAAAGGAGAATGAGATTCTCTCTCAGCATTACTCCTGCGTATACACCATAGCACGATGGTATATCGGGGCGGAGCAATCACACCCTATATGATAAGGTGTGCTCTATGATGAGTACTACTGAGTTACCTGTTTCCTTTTGGGAGTTATGCACTTATGAAGCTGCATACCTATTGAATTAGGGTTCGAATCAAATCAAAGCCTACCATTTCATATGTGATATAGAAAGGGAAGAACCCATCTCTTAAGTTAGCTAAGATTTGGGGTTGTCCGGCCTATGTCTAAAAACAAAATTCGGACAAGCTCGAGGCAAGATCTGTAATGTACAACTGGAAATGTTCCAGCTATACAATCTGCAGCTGATGATTTGACAGAACCAAAGGATTCAGTAGATTCCAACGAACCTCAGCCTCTCTGCCGATCTAGTAGGGTTCCTCACCCACCTGAGAGATACTTCGGTTTCTCTATGACAGTGGGAACGAGGATTGCATCATGAGATGATGACCCAACTAGTTTCGAGCTGGCCATCAGGAGTGAGACTCTGTAAGAATGGCTGGATGCTTAGAGATCTAAGATGGAATCCTTATACACCAACAAAGTATGGACTTTGGTTGCTATATCTGAAGGGTTAAATCCCCATCAGGAGCAAGCATATCTTGAGAAGATTACTTGGTGTACATGGAAAAGTTGAGACTTTCAAATCTAGGCTTGTTAAAAGTTTGCATCATTTACCAGGCGTGGATTATGATGAAACCTTTTTCAAGTAGCTATGCTTAAGTCCATCCAGATCCTACTTGCCACGGCTACATACCATGACTACGATATCTGGCGGTTGGGTGCCATGACTGCTTTTCTAAATGATGTTTTAGAAGAGTGCGTCTATAAGTACACAGCCAGAGGTCCTCGTAGACAGTGGGAGCAGCGGAAACGTGTGCAAGATGTTTTATATGATAAAGCAGGCATCGCGGAGTTGGAACGTCTGTTTTGATGTAGTAGTCAAAGAGTTTGACATCATCAAAATGGTAGATGAACCTTGTATAAACAAAAAGGTAGTAGGGAGTATGGTGGTGATCCTCGTAGAGTACGTGGATGACATACTCTTGATAAGAAAGGAGTTTCCTATGCTACGCTCGATCAATCTCCGTTTATCACAAAGATTCTCCGTATAGGATCAAAGTAATACCTCCTTAATCCTGAGTTTTGGATCTATGAGATAGATTTAATTGGATGTTAGGATTCTCACTAGCTGTAGTGAGATGGTATCAATCGATCCTGGGGAGTATCACTGGAAGTGTTCCAGGGTGATAAAGACGACTGAATGTCAGTCGCAGGCATTGTCTTTACCCTTAGTAAAGGGACGGTATGTTGGAAGAGTTCCAAGCTAGATACCGTGGCATACTAGACGATAAAGGCAGGATACATCGCTACTTAAGATGCTACCAAAGATGTTGTTTGGATGTATAATGGTTCATGAGATGAACTACGTTCCGACCATTGTGAGACAATGGAATTTGGCTTATGCCAAGGAACGCCGGTCCCATCAGTGATCCAGACTTATTCTAAGGCAGTATCACCTGATCATGGAGATGGTTAATCTCCAAGGTGATCGAGGCAAGGAGAGTAGACTCAGAGGATAACACGGCGGATCCACTCACGAAGGCCTATTCCCAGAGAGAGACTTTTATGGGATGGTTGAGTATGAGATACTTCAACCACTGCTACAGATGGCCCTAGTGCAAGTGGGAGATTGTTAGTTATATGTATGCCCTAGAGGTCATTACTGTACATTGGATGTATATTGTAGTGGATGCTGGGACATAGATAGGGAGGACTTTCTTTCTCGACATGATAGTATGCTATCTGGTTACTCTTTATCTTAACGTGTACACTGATTGTCTCTCTGTTACATGTTGGTAAAGCCCTTAGGATGTGTACTTGACTACCTGGACTATGATGCGGATCATACTAGTGGGGACATGGTAGTCCATAAGTACATCCTTCAAAGTCCCTAGTCGTGGGTGTATCGAGATGGGGCATCGATATACCAGAGTAGACTTGCGTGTGCCTTCTCGACCCATACAGATGGGCGATGGATGATCCCATATCCATTGGTGTTTGACATCGGAGATGATATACGGGTGCTCAGTAGAGACTGGGTACACTGGACGGACTCGCCGAGAACTCCCAGATGGTATTATACCTCACGTCAGATGGCAGTTCTCAGGTCACACTGGTACAGAGTAGTCTGTTGACCCGAGATCGTCATAGAGTCTTGTGTGGTTCCCACTGTGCTTTGATTTCCATCTTACCACGTCCAAGAGGGCGTGCAAAACGATGGTTTTTGGGTACAGTCCTGAGTCACATGGAGGCAATGAGCGATAGGAGGGGATTCGTCTCTCCCGGTATAGGGAGTTGATGTTGCGCTGTGTTCGATTGGCTATAACAGGAAATCCCTGGCCAGGGTTGCTGAGATTTACTGGTAAGTGTTATCAGTAGTTTCTCGAATTGTTATAGACCTCATATCGACACGACTTATCAAGCTATTAGGGTCTGACGTTTACCACCCCTAGGCGAGATATGCGACATATCAGACGATCAGACCGGACTGTACGGTAGTGTTACTGGTCGGATTCACTGGATGCCACGACCCGAAATTTCAAATCATGACCGGCACTTAGACTACGAACGTCTCAAGGTGCACGTATTCTAAGTAAGCCGAAACCCAGAAATTCAAACCAAGAGAAATAGTAGAGTGTAGGAAAAACCATACCAAATCAACCTGTATGCATCATAATATACAACGCCTAAAGGCGAGGATCTCAACAGAAATGAAACTCAACCAGCAAGAACCCATCCAAATATAACACGCGACTCTAAGGTCGAAATAATAAACATCACTGGTCTCTATTTCAAATAAGTACATGTTTTGGTTGATGGAACTTCTAGATACAACTGAATATATTATACAAGGTATACTGATGGTTATGATACAAATAACCCATCTACTAGCAATTCACCTGAAATAAGCTGTGCCCGCAAAGCCGTAATGAAATCCGTACGGCAACACCTGCAAGAAACTGGGGCACAACGGGGGTGAGTTGCCAACTCGTGAGTAGAAAAAGATCTACGAACAGCAAATCGCATGTATGATGCAACCTAGGTCATACGATCATAATATAAATAATCCTCAAATATATATAACCAGTAATCTCTAACCATGGCTAGTATAAATATCTAACCCAAATGTAATCCCATATATCCATGTCAGTGCATCAGGTGGAAATATATCATATGAATGATGTATGAATGCATGAAACAGAATGCATGTACTGAAGAAAACTGCTTTTGTAACTTTGTGAGATTTCTGTATTTTTAAAATGAGGTATCACGATGAAATCAGTATAAAACAGTGCCTAGCATCGGCACAAAACATAATTCTCAGTATTACAATCTCTGTGTCTCAATATCTCGAAATCTCAATGTCTCAATCACAAAATCTAGGGCGCCGTCAGTCCAGATCGGCCCCTACCATCCATCTCATGACTACGACGGTATCCTCCGGATATCCGACGTGTCGGGTAATATCACCGGTAGGTAGTGCTCCCCTGCACAGGCTCAACGCCATCATCTGCGATCTTCTTGCCCCGGGGTACCGCACCGGGTCCACCATGTACCCGAAACGGTTCATCCGCCTCCTCGAATCGGGTCTCGAAATCCATCAGCAAAACTCATGGTGGACTACTCGAACATCAAGGAAAAACCGCATTTTTATTAAAAAGAGAAAGCAGTTTATATATATGTTTTGCGGTTTTCCTCCAAATCCAGAAAATCTCATGGAAACTTTAATCCAATCATCAATAGCATGTGAAATCATGAATATAAGCATGAGAATCCATGAATGCATCATATAGTGAATAACAGCATGCATGAAGTGACAGGTAATAACTACAATGTCAAGCTGGTATATATGGCAAGTACACTAATATTATGTCACTACTAGCTAACAAGCTAAATCAGGCAATAATATTCTCTAAGTGTACGTGACATGGCAATTACCGATGAAGATGTGTGTGCGACAGCAAATAAGTGTATGTGGTACATACGCATCATCGGTAATGGTGCTGGTGTCCTAGCAGCATGATATCAATAATAGAATATGAATCATAACAGTATGCGATGCAGAGCAACAATAAAAATAAGCGGGAGCTGAAATACTGAACACCATGTTCGTTAAACTGCATCTAATGTCATAAAGGTCATATAGCTACCCTACTACAGGGCTGAGCTAAAGCTAGTAGTAGGTAAGGGAAACCGCCTAACCTCTGAGTCGATACATATAAATATACATATATAGTCGGTGATCCCGCCTCGATCATATCACATCCGATACCATATCTCTATAATTGGTTATTCCCAAGTCAAGTAGGCGGATCAAACATCAAAATATAGCTCGTACGTAAATCCGTCGTACGGCCTCCCCAATCTGGGTACGGGTCAATATCACATTCGTCCTATCATTCATCCGGTATTCACTTTATCAAATATCGTAATCTGGGTACTGACCTGTGTCTAGTACAATGCTAACATCATCACTATAGTTATGATTTGACTACTGATCGACAGTCTCGTATAAATCGATATCATCATCATATATCATCACAAGGAGTGTACCCCGCCCAAGGCGGCCTATTATAATTATCCTGTCATATCATATCCTATCTCGTACATGTCGATCATTTATATATATCACTATTCCTGCGACATCATTATCCCGAAATCCGCTAAAGCATCCCGACGTATCTCAGATATGAATTCTACCATATCCCCGATATCATAACCTTGGATCAAATATCAACGACCCATCTCAATCCCATGTATCATCCTCAAATCTGCATGTGATCACATGGTCACATACCCATATGAACACATGACAATATAGAATCCCATAGGCACGTATGAGTAGGAATGTATGCAAGTATGTATATGTGTATAGGTATGTGTAGTGCACCCACTACCTAGGGTCCGCAATACTAAATCATCCAGGTCCACCAATTATCCATCCTAAACATCAGTAAATTCCCAAACAACATATAATAATTGTAAGTGTGTATACGCATCCGTATACATCACCATGGACTGCGGGGGTGCTATACGCCATCCACCCGACTTCTCCCTGTAGATATAAATCTACTCACCTAGTTATGTGTTCCGGTGCCGATGTCGCCATTTGCATCTCCAACGCTTCGACGTCACGTGAGTACCTACAAGGATATCACATGCTAAAACTCATAAAAATCACATCGGAAACCAAAATGGTGCACACTATGCCCTTAGGTAAAAACCTGTGACCTTGTGTGCAAAAACAGCCAATATCCACTGTCGTCGACGTCCGAACGCCACCCGACAGATACGAATCATCGAATATCAAAATCCATACAAAAACGGTAAAATACGCCAAGTCGAATAACTCTGGTAAATACTTGGATTTTAGAGTAATATTGGTTACAATGCTCTCAAAAACATCTAATATGGTTATACTAACGATCAATACCAATACTAGGTCAAGTTTCACTCAAAATTGCCTAAACTAGCATAATATCATAATAAAATAGTAAACTTTCAGACATTACACCAGAACTGAGCAAGAACTGAGTTGGGATGCGGGATTATACCTCGAGGGGGTCCTAGAATGAAGGAGAAGGGAAGATGAAGGAAGGAGGAGGGTGTGGTTGCTGCTGGGGAGTTGCTCCATTGGGCTGTTGCAGCATCAGGCTGATGCTTAAAGCTGATGTTGTTCTTTGTAGTTGCTGATGCTTGCAACTCTCTCTCCCTTTTGGTTTTCTTTCTTTCTTTTCTCTTCCATTCTTTTTCTAAGTGTTGCAGGATCAGAGTGTTGTGGGAATGGTTGTGGTGGTGTGGTAGTGTTGTTGTTTTTGTATGAAGTTAATGCTGTTGCTGCATAAGCTGATGCACAAGGGGCTGAAATATTGATGTTGGCTGATGCTTTAGTGGCTGAATTGTGCTGATGATAATATGATATGGCTGATGTGTTGATAAGGGTGCATGCGTATGGGGCTATGGTGCTAGGGGCTAGGGGTTGCTGAAGTCCATCATTGTAGGCTGAAAGTATTGACAAAGGGTGCAAAGGTATGTGGCTAATAGATTCATTTTCAGCTGAAATCAGGGCTGATTAGTAGCAAAGTCAGCCATTGGGGGCTGAAAAATGATAATGAGAGATTGTAGATCAGCTAGGGGGCTGATAAGTCTCGATGGGGGGGGGGTGTTTGGTCAGCAATGGGGGCTGAAACATCGTAATCAGGGTGTGCAAGTCAGCTATGGGAGGCTGAAATGTGTTAGGGGCTGATTTTTTTTTTTGGAAATGTTACAGTCTTCCCCCCTTAAAGAAATTCGGTCCCCGAATTTAAATTTAAACCTCCCAATTCTAAAACATTTCAAATAAATGTCCAAGTCAACGGGGCTCCGAAATCATCAATACATAAAAGGCATCATAGTGCAATACATACGCATGAGTAACGAGCAGATAACTCGAAGTCAAAACTCCGTCAAGCATCCCGCAATCATCGGAGTCAAGGTGAAAACACGAATGCCAAATCCAAAGCAAAAACCGATATGCTATAAATCGGAGCTATGCATGTAAATACCAAATCCGTACATGTAAATATCTGAAGGGAATGCATGCCAATTCTTTAAAGTCGATGTGCAATACACATAACACTGCACAGCGGCGGACGTCTCTATAAGAAAATAATCATATATGTATATCTCTTTTGTTTAATATGCACGTCCCGCCGTTTTGAAATTAATTTTAGAAGGGTTTTCCTCGTTTTAAACGTTTCGTGTCATGTCAGACACGTATGCAAATAGTGAGACTATAGATCGCTTTTGGAAATCCCCTTGAAATCTATTATGCATGAAAAATATACCCAGGCACTGTCATCTGATCAGTCCTGCTCAGTACGAAAACACATAGCAAATATCATATAAACGTACTGCTGCATAGAAATCAATCCCAAAATGTGCATATAAAAACTCTGTGCGTCCGGTGCGCACGGAAATCAAAATCCATGAATGTGCCAAAAAGGTGCACAAAACGACATCAAGGTGCAACGGGTGTGCACGCAGCATCTGTCATAGCAACGGGTGTGCCTGACAGCACAAACAGGTGCATTTGACATGCACGAAGAATCTCGGTTTAGTGCATCTGGTGTGCACCAAATCGCATCTCATAACATGCGGCCAACATGTGCTAAAAATCCAAATCCGGTGCATCCACCATGCACGAAATCATGAAATCAAATATCGAGCATCACCATCGAACTCGAAGTCCAGGGCATCCAAGTGCACAAAATATATGTCACTGCACTTCAAGCATATGTAAATTATGCAGAGTGCAAAAAACCAAATCGTGTGCATATATACGCACAAAATCAACTCAACTGTATGAAACCCCATAAAATCACAAACATGTGAAACCAAGGCACGAAAACGATATCAAGTACAACATCTGTGCAAAAATCGTAAATCCTCAATCATCAAAATTAAATCATACGGATAAATCACCCAAAATACCGAAATCAAGTATGGCGGAATAGTTCCGCTCAAGCGCATCCTCCAAGAATCTCTGGCCAACTGTCGTAGTCACTCATAGCATGTCTCGTCGACGATCCTGAAATCTGGCATGCTGGTGTGCATAACATGACTACTCCTGGGTCCAAGTCTTCTCTGTGGATTACCAAATCTCACGATCCATCGGCTCATCGGCCTTATCAGGTGTGCTAACGGGGTCGATTCCGTTCTGGCACTTCTCTGGTCATTTCTCAGTCAATCCTCACGACCACTTGTAAAGCAACATGTCACTGGCGTCGGCCTCTGGCTCTCTGAATGTACGTGACACATCTGATCCTGGGTGCAAGTATCATTGCAGCAGTGTCCTGGAAGGAATCCTGCTCAAGGTCTCTTCCAAGTCTCATCTCAGCCAATTGTCCGGAAATCATCGTCCTTTACTATATCTGTTTCTTGTTCTGGAATGGCTGCATACTCATCGCAAGTCCTTATGGAAGGTGTTTCCAAGTACAATGCCTCGGCATGCGCATCGCATCTCTGATGTCGGCGGAGTGGAACGTCATCATATCCAGATCTTGTACGAACCTCTTACTCCACTTTTCTCTAATGTCGACTGCTTCGGACTCGTCTCGTCGTGGCTGTAAGGACTGAGCTCCAACGGCTATCATCGTATCTGGAGTCTCCCAAGAAATGCATCTCACCATCTAGCATCCGAATTAAATCGAGCCATCCGATCAAGTCGTCAAAACCTCATAATCCCCCAAGAGCTCAACATCTTGGGTATAGTATAATATTATCGCGTACATACCACAGCATCGGTGGTCCAGCCGTAGAAGGGCAAACCCAAGCCTCACTAATGGCGCCGCAGAACTGCCGCAAACCCGAAGGTTCAAAGGCTTTCACACGGTCATTAAGTCGAGTTAGGGTTTCATTCTTCTAGAGGGTCCATAGAATGGCCTGCATGTTTTTCCGAATACTTTAACTTGGAATAATAGGTTACTGTCATTCGATCGTTACTGTCGACTCTCAACGCCTCCGCGTGAAGTCGTCTCTAGCTGGAATCAATCTATCTGATGACCTCTCATCGGGGTAGCGAACGATCCACATGTTCTAATCATTCACCCTCGGTGACTAGCGACCTTTTATCATTTCTTAGTACAATCTCGTACTGCAATAGCTCCAACATCTAGGGTGATATCTCGTCGTTCGTAGCAAAAACTGGCTCGCTCACCCGCAAGCTGAACCGTGCCTCCATTATCAGGAGTAAGCAATATACCAGCGGTCATCAACATCTGGCTGGCCTCTGTCAGTGTCTAAATCCTCAGGTGCTGATCTGCACGTCTGAGTAATCTCATACAGCGATCCATCCAACGCTCGTGGCGTGAAAACATCATAAAAAGACATAGTTCTGCAACCGTGTGTCGCCGGAATCACGCCCCGGTCAATCCTCGTTCGTGACGAGCTCATGCTGACCGCAACTCTAGCCGTAGCTCACCCTGCCCGTAATCGTGGCAGCAAAACCAACAATGGTACCAATGAGGCTAGATCAGGAAGGAATATGATACTGAACAAGGAAATGTACATCCTAAGGCTTCTTAAGTGGAGTGACGTATCGTAAATATGCCGTGGACATACCACGGTACGTCACACTACTTTAGTTACCTGTTCCATCAACCAAGGGTCATCCTATACTCCGAAGGTAAAACCTAACGCTCTGATACCAACTTTGTCACGACCCGAAATTTCGAATCATGACCGGCACTTAGACTACGAACGTCTCAAGGCGCACGTATTCTAAGTAAGCCGAAACCCAGAAATTCAAACCAAGAGAAGTAGTAGAGTGTAGGAAAAACCATACCAAATCAACCTGTATGCATCATAATATACAACGCCTGAAGGCGAGGATCTCAACAGAAATGAAACTCAACCAGCAAGAGCCCATCCAAATATAACACGCGACTCTAAGGTCGAAATAATAAACATCACTGGTCTCTATTTCAAATAAGTACATGTTTTGGTTGATGGAACTTCTAGATACAACTGAATATATTATACAAGGTATACTGATGGTTATGATACAAATAACACATCTACTAGCAATTCACCTGAAATAAGCTGTGCCCGCAAAGCCGTAATGAAATCCGTACGGCAATACCTGCAAGAAACTGGGGCACAACGGGGGTGAGTTGCCAACTCGTGAGTAGAAAAAGATCTACGAACAGCAAATCGCATGTATGACGCAACCTAGGTCATACGATCATAATATAAATAATCCTCAAATATATATAACCAGTAATCTCTAACCATGGCTAGTATAAATATCTAACCCAAATGTAATCCCATAAGTCCATGTCAGTGCATCAGGTGGAAATATATCATATGAATGATGTATGAATGCATGAAACAGAATGCATGTACTGAAGAAAACTGCTTTTGTAACTTTGTGAGATTTCTGTATTTTTAAAATGAGGTATCACGATGAAATCAGTATAAAACAGTGCCTAGCATCGGCACAAAACATAAGTCTCAGTATCTCGATACCTCTGTATCACAATCTCTGTGTCTCAATATCTCGAAATCTAAATGTCTCAATCACAAAATCTAGGGCGCCGTCAGTCCAGATCGGCCCCTACCATCCATCTCATGACTACGACGGTATCCTCCGGATATCCGACGTGTCGGGTAATATCACCGGTAGGTAGTGCTCCCCTGCACAGGCTCAACGCCATCATCTGCGATCTTCTTGCCCCGGGGTACCGCACCGGGTCCACCATGTACCCGAAACGGTTCATCCGCCTCCTCGAATCGGGTCTCGAAATCCATCACCAAAACTCATGGTGGACTACTCGAACATCAAGGAAAAACCGCATTTTTATTAAAAAGAGAAAGCAGTTTATATATATGTTTTGCGGTTTTCCTCCAAATCCAGAAAATCTCATGGAAACTCGAATCCAATCATCAATAGCATGTGAAATCATGAATATAAGCATGAGAATTCATGAATGCATCATATAGTGAATAACAGCATGCATGAAGTGACAGGTAATAACTACAATGTCAAGCTGGTATATATGGCAAGTACACTAATATCATGTCACTACTAGCTAACAAGCTAAATCAGGCAATAATATTCTCTAAGTGTACGTGACATGGCAATTACCGATGAAGATGTGTGTGCGACAGCAAATAAGTGTACGTGGTACATACGCATCATCGGTAATGGTGCTGGTGTCCTAGCAGCATGATATCAATAATAGAATATGAATCATAACAGTATGCGATGCAGAGCAACAATAAAAATAAGCGGGAGCTGAAATACTGAACACCATGTTCGTTAAACTGCATCTAATGTCATAAAGGTCATATAGCTACCCTACTACAGGGCTGAGCTAAAGCTAGTAGTAGGTAAGGGAAACCGCCTAACCTCTGAGTCGATACAAATAAATATACATATATAGTCGGTGATCCCGCCTCGATCATATCACATCCGATACCATATCTCTATAATTGGTTATTCCCAAGTCAAGTAGGCGGATCAAACATCAAAATATAGCTCGTACGTAAATCTGTCGTACGGCCTCCCCAATCTGGGTACGGGTCAATATCACATTCGTCCGATCATTCATCCGGTATTCACTTTATCAAATATCGTAATCTGGGTACTGACCTGTGTCTAGTACAATGCTAACATCATCACTATAGTTATGATTTAACTACTGATCGACAGTCTCGTATAAATCGATATCATCATCATATATCATCACAAGGAGTGTACCCCGCCCAAGGCGGCCTATTATAATTATCCTGTCATATCATATCCTATCTCGTACATGTCGATCATTTATATATATCACTATTCCTGCGACATCATTATCCCGAAATCCGCTAAAGCATCCCGACGTATCTCAGATATGAATTCTACCATATCCCCGATATCATAACCTTGGATCAAATATCAACGACCCATCTCAATCCCATGTATCATCCTCAAATCTGCATGTGATCACATGGTCACATACCCATATGAACACATGACAATATAGAATCCCATAGGCACGTATGAGTAGGAATGTATGCAAGTATGTATATGTGTATAGGTATGTGTAGTGCACCCACTACCTAGGGTCCGCAATACTAAATCATCCAGGTCCACCAATTATCCATCCTAAACATCAGTAAATTCCCAAACAACATATAATAATTGTAAGTGTGTATACGCATCCGTATACATCACCATGGACTGCGGGGGTGCTATACGCCATCCACCCGACTTCTCCCCGTAGATATAAATCTACTCACCTAGTTATGTGTTCCGGTGCCGATGTCGCCATTTGCATCTCCAACGCTTCGACGTCACGTGAGTACCTACAAGGATATCACATGCTAAAACTCATAAAAATCACATCGGAAACCAAAATGGTGCACACTACGCCCATATGTAAAAACCTGTGACCTTGTGTGCAAAAACAACCAATATCCACTGTCGTCGACGTCCGAACGCCACCCGACAGATACGAATCATCGAATATCAAAATCCATACAAAAACGGTAAAATACGCCAAGTCGAATAACTCTGGTAAATACTTGGATTTTAGAGTAATATTGGTTACAATGCTCTCAAAAACATCTAATATGGTTATACTAACGATCAATACCAATACTAGGTCAAGTTTCACTCAAAATTGCCTAAACTAGCATAATATCATAATAAAATAGTAAACTTTCAGACATTACACCAGAACTGAGCAAGAACTGAGTTGGGATGCGGGATTATACCTCGAGGGGGTCCTAGAATGAAGGAGAAGGGAAGATGAAGGAAGGAGGAGGGTGTGGTTGCTGCTGGGGAGTTGCTCCATTGGGCTGTTGCAGCATCAGGCTGATGCTTAAAGCTGATGTTGTTCTTTGTAGTTGCTGATGCTTGCAACTCTCTCTCCCTTTTGGTTTTCTTTCTTTCTTTTCTCTTCCATTCTTTTTCTAAGTGTTGCAGGATCAGAGTGTTGTGGGAATGGTTGTGGTGGTGTGGTAGTGTTGTTGTTTTTGTATGAAGTTAAAGCTGTTGCTGCATAAGCTGATGCACAAGGGGCTGAAATATTGATGTTGGCTGATGCTTTAGTGGCTGAATTGTGCTGATGATAATATGATATGGCTGATGTGTTGATAAGGGTGCATGCGTATAGGGCTATGGTGCTAGGGGGCTAGGGGTTGCTGAAGTCCATCATTGTAGGCTGAAAGTATTGACAAAGGGTGCAAAGGTATGTGGCTAATAGATTCATTTTCAGCTGAAATCAGGGCTGATTAGTAGCAAAGTCAGCCATTGGGGGCTGAAAAATGATAATGAGAGATTGTAGATCAGCTAGGGGGCTGATAAGTCTCGATGGGGGGGGGTGTTTGGTCAGCAATGGGGGCTGAAACATCGTAATCAGGGTGTGCAAGTCAGCTATGGGAGGCTGAAATGTGTTAGGGGCTGATTTTTTTTTTTTGGAAATGTTACAGTCTCCCCCCCTTAAAGAAATTCGGTCCCCGAATTTAAATTTAAACCTCCCAATTCTAAAACATTTCAAATAAATGTCCAAGTCAACGGGGCTCCGAAATCATCAATACATAAAAGGCATCATAGTGCAATACATACGCATGAGTAACGAGCAGATAACTCGAAGTCAAAACTCCGTCAAGCATCCCGCAATCATCGGAGTCAAGGTGAAAACACGAATGCCAAATCCAAAGCAAAAACCGATATGCTATAAATCGGAGCTATGCATGTAAATACCAAATCCGTACATGTAAATATCTGAAGGGAATGCATGCCAATTCTTTAAAGTCGATGTGCAATACACATAACACTGCACAGCGGCGGACGTCTCTATAAGAAAATAATCATATATGTATATCTCTTTTGTTTAATATGCACGTCCCGCCGTTTTGAAATTAATTTTAGAAGGGTTTTCCTCGTTTTAAACGTTTCGTGTCATGTCAGACACGTATGCAAATAGTGAGACTATAGATCGCTTTTGGAAATCCCCTTGAAATCTATTATGCATGAAAAATATACCCAGGCACTATCATCTGATCAGTCCTGCTCAGTACGAAAACACATAGCAAATATCATATAAACGTACTGCTGCATAGAAATCAATCCCAAAATGTACATATAAAAACTCTGTGCGTCCGGTGCGCACGGAAATCAAAATCCATGAATGTGCCAAAAAGGTGCACAAAACGACATCAAGGTGCAACGGGTGTGCACGCAGCATCTGTCATAGCAACAGGTGTACCTGACAGCACAAACAGGTGCATTTGACATGCACGAAGAATCTCGGTTTAGTGCATCTGGTGTGCACCAAATCGCATCTCATAACATGCGGCCAACATGTGCTAAAAATCGAAATCCGGTGCATCCACCATGCACGAAATCATGAAATCAAATATCGAGCATCACCATCGAACTCGAAGTCCAGGGCATCCAAGTGCACAAAATATATGACACTGCACTTCAAGCATATGTAAATTATGCAGAGTGCAAAAAACCAAATCGTGTGCATATATACGCACAAAATCAACTCAACTGTATGAAACCCCATAAAATCACAAACATGTGAAACCAAGGCACGAAAACGATATCAAGTACAACATCTGTGCAAAAATCGTAAATCCTCAATCATCAAAATTAAATCATACGGATAAATCACCCAAAATACCGAAATCAAGTATGGCGGAATAGTTCCGCTCAAGCGCATCCTCCAAGAATCTCTGGCCAACTGTCGTAGTCACTCATAGCATGTCTCGTCGACGATCCTGAAATCTGGCATGCTGGTGTGCATAACATGACTACTCCTGGGTCCAAGTCTTCTCTGTGGATTACCAAATCTCACGATCCATCGGCTCATCGGCCTTATCAGGTGTGCTAACGGGGTCGATTCCGTTCTGGCACTTCTCTGGTCATTTCTCAGTCAATCCTCACGACCACTTGTAAAGCAACATGTCACTGGCGTCGGCCTCTGGCTCTCTGAATGTACGTGACACATCTGATCCTGGGTGCAAGTATCATTGCAGCAGTGTCCTGGAAGGAATCCTGCTCAAGGTCTCTTCCAAGTCTCATCTCAGCCAATTGTCCGGAAATCATCGTCCTTTACTATATCTGTTTCTTGTTCTGGAATGGCTGCATACTCATCGCAAGTCCTTATGGAAGGTGTTTCCAAGTACAATGCCTCGGCATGCGCATCGCATCTCTGATGTCGGCGGAGTGGAACGTCATCATATCCAGATCTTGTACGAACCTCTTACTCCACTTTTCTCTAATGTCGACTGCTTCGGACTCGTCTCGTCGTGGATGCAAGGACTGAGCTCCAACGGCTATCATCGTATCTGGAGTCTCCCAAGAAATGCATCTCACCATCTAGCATCCGAATTAAATCGAGCCATCCGATCAAGTCGTCAAAACCTCATAATTCCCCAAGAGCTCAACATCTTGGGTATAGTATAATATTATCGCGTACATACCACAGCATCGGTGGTCCAGCCGTAGAAGGGCAAACCCAAGCCTCACTAATGGCGCCGCAGAACTGCCGCAAACCCGAAGGTTCAAAGGCTTTCACACGGCCATTAAGTCGAGTTAGGGTTTCATTCTTCTAGAGGGTCCATAGAATGGCCTGCATGTTTTTCTGAATACTTTAACTTGGAATAATAGGTTACTGCCATTCGATCGTTACTGTCAACTCTCAACGCCTCCGCGTGAAGTCGTCTCTAGCTGGAATCAATCTATCTGATGACCTCTCATCGGGGTAGCGAACGATCCACATGTTCTAATCATTCACCCTCGGTGACTAGCGACCTTTTATCATTTCTTAGTACAATCTCGTACTGCAATAGCTCCAACATCTAGGGTGATATCTCGTCGTTCGTAGCAAAAACTGGCTCGCTCGCCCGTAAGCTGAACCGTGCTTCCATTATCAGGAGTAAGCAATATACCAGCGGTCATCAACATCTGGCTGGCCTCTGTCAGTGTCTAAATCCTCAGGTGCTGATCTGCACGTCCGAGTAATCTCATACAGCGATCCATCCAACGCTCGTGGCGTGAAAACATCATAAAAAGACATAGTTCCGCAACCGTGTGTCGCCGGAATCACGCCCCGGTCAGTCCTCGTTCGTGACGAGCTCATGCTGACCGCAACTCTAGCCGTAGCTCACCCTGCCCGTAATCGTGGCAGCAAAACCAACAATGGTACCAATGAGGCTAGATCAGGAAGGAATATGATACTGAACAAGGAAATGTACATCCTAAGGCTTCTTAAGTGGAGTGGCGTATCGTAAATATGCCGCGGACATACCACGGTACGTCACACTACTTTAGTTACCTGTTCCATCAACCAAGGGTCATCCTATACTCCGAAGGTAAAACCTAACGCTCTGATACCAACTTTGTCACGACCCGAAATTTCGAATCATGACCGGCACTTAGACTACGAACGTCTCAAGGCGCACGTATTCTAAGTAAGCCGAAACCCAGAAATTCAAACCAAGAGAAGTAGTAGAGTGTAGGAAAAACCATACCAAATCAACCTGTATGCATCATAATATACAACGCCTAAAGGCGAGGATCTCAACAGAAATGAAACTCAACCAGCAAGAACCCATCCAAATATAACACGCGACTCTAAGGTCGAAATAATAAACATCACTGGTCTCTATTTCAAATAAGTACATGTTTTGGTTGATGGAACTTCTAGATACAACTGAATATATTATACAAGGTATACTGATGGTTATGATACAAATAACCCATCTACTAGCAAGTCACCTGAAATAAGCTGTGCCCGCAAAGCCGTAATGAAATCCGTACGGCAACACCTGCAAGAAACTGGGGCACAACGGGGGTGAGTTGCCAACTCGTGAGTAGAAAAAGATCTACGAACAACAAATCGTATGTATGACGCAACCTAGGTCATACGATCATAATATAAATAATCCTCAAATATATATAACCAGTAATCTCTAACCATGACTAGTATAAATATCTAACCCAAATGTAATCCCATATGTCCATGTCAGTGCATCAGGTGGAAATATATCATATGAATGATGTATGAATGCATGAAACAGAATGCATGTACTGAAGAAAACTGCTTTTGTAACTTTGTGAGATTTCTGTATTTTTAAAATGAGGTATCACGATGAAATCAGTATAAAACAGTGCCTAGCATCGGCACAAAACATAAGTCTCAGTATCTCGATACCTCTGTATCACAATCTCTGTGTCTCAATATCTCGAAATCTCAATGTCTCAATCACAAAATCTAGGGCGCCGTCAGTCCAGATCAGCCCCTACCATCCATCTCATGACTACGACGGTATCCTCCGGATATCCGACGTGTCGGGTAATATCACCGGTAGGTAGTGCTCCCCTGCACAGGCTCAACGCCATCATCTGCGATCTTCTTGCCCCGGGGTACCGCACCGGGTCCACCATGTACCCGAAACGGTTCATCCGCCTCCTCGAATCGGGTCTCGAAATCCATCAGCAAAACTCATGGTGGACTACTCGAACATCAAGGAAAAACCGCATTTTTATTAAAAAGAGAAAGCAGTTTATATATATGTTTTGCGGTTTTCCTCCAAATCCAGAAAATCTCATGGAAACTCGAATCCAATCATCAATAGCATGTGAAATCATGAATATAAGCATGAGAATCCATGAATGCATCATATAGTGAATAACAGCATGCATGAAGTGACAGGTAATAACTACAATGTCAAGCTGGTATATATGGCAAGTACACTAATATCATGTCACTACTAGCTAACAAGCTAAATCAGGCAATAATATTCTCTAAGTGTACGTGACATGGCAATTACCGATGAAGATGTGTGTGCGACAGCAAATAAGTGTACGTGGTACATACGCATCATCGGTAATGGTGCTGGTGTCCTAGCAGCATGATATCAATAATAGAATATGAATCATAACAGTATGCGATGCAGAGCAACAATAAAAATAAGCGGGAGCTGAAATACTGAACACCATGTTCGTTAAACTGCATCTAATGTCATAAAGGTCATATAGCTACCCTACTACAGGGTTGAGCTAAAGCTAGTAGTAGGTAAGGGAAACCGCCTAACCTCTGAGTCGATATATATAAATATACATATATAGTCGGTGATCCCGCCTCGATCATATCACATCCGATACCATATCTCTATAATTGGTTATTCCCAAGTCAAGTAGGCGGATCAAACATCAAAATATAGCTCGTACGTAAATCCGTCGTACGGCCTCCCCAATCTGGGTACGGGTCAATATCACATTCGTCCTATCATTCATCCGGTATTCACTTTATCAAATATCGTAATCTGGGTACTGACCTATGTCTAGTACAATGCTAACATCATCACTATAGTTATGATTTGACTACTGATCGACAGTCTCGTATAAATCGATATCATCATCATATATCATCACAAGGAGTGTACCCCGCCCAAGGCGGCCTATTATAATTATCCTGTCATATCATATCCTATCTCGTACATGTCGATCATTTATATATATCACTATTCCTGCGACATCATTATCCCGAAATCCGCTAAAGCATCCCGACGTATCTCAGATATGAATTCTACCATATCCCCGATATCATAACCTTGGATCAAATATCAACGACCCATCTCAATCCCATGTATCATCCTCAAATCTGCATGTGATCACATGGTCACATACCTATATGAACACATGACAATATAGAATCCCATAGGCACGTATGAGTAGGAATGTATGCAAGTATGTATATGTGTATAGGTATGTGTAGTGCACCCACTACCTAGGGTCCGCAATACTAAATCATCCAGGTCCACCAATTATCCATCCTAAACATCAGTAAATTCCCAAACAACATATAATAATTGTAAGTGTGTATACGCATCCATATACATCACCATGGACTGCGGGGGTGCTATACGCCATCCACCCGACTTCTCCCCGTAGATATAAATCTACTCACCTAGTTATGTGTTCCGGTGCCGATGTCGCCATTTGCATCTCCAACGCTTCGACGTCACGTGAGTACCTACAAGGATATCACATGCTAAAACTCATAAAAATCACATCGGAAACCAAAATGGTGCACACTACGCCCATAGGTAAAAACCTGTGACCTTGTGTGCAAAAACAGCCAATATCCACTGTCGTCGACGTCCGAACGCCACCCGACAGATACGAATCATCGAATATCAAAATCCATACAAAAACGGTAAAATACGCCAAGTCGAATAACTCTGGTAAATACTTGGATTTTAGAGTAATATTGGTTACAATGCTCTCAAAAACATCTAATATGGTTATACTAACGATCAATACCAATACTAGGTCAAGTTTCACTCAAAATTGCCTAAACTAGCATAATATCATAATAAAATAGTAAACTTTCAGACATTACACCAGAACTGAGCAAGAACTGAGTTGGGATGCGGGATTATACCTCGAGGGGGTCCTAGAATGAAGGAGAAGGGAAGATGAAGGAAGGAGGAGGGTGTGGTTGCTGCTGGGGAGTTGCTCCATTGGGCTGTTGCAGCATCAGGCTGATGCTTAAAGCTGATGTTGTTCTTTGTAGTTGCTGATGCTTGCAACTCTCTCTCCCTTTTGGTTTTCTTTCTTTCTTTTCTCTTCCATTCTTTTTCTAAGTGTTGCAGGATCAGAGTGTTGTGGGAATGGTTGTGGTGGTGTGGTAGTGTTGTTGTTTTTGTATGAAGTTAATGCTGTTGCTGCATAAGCTGATGCACAAGGGGCTGAAATATTGATGTTGGCTGATGCTTTAGTGGCTGAATTATGCTGATGATAATATGATATGGCTGATGTGTTGATAAGGGTGCATGCGTATGGGGCTATGGTGCTAGGGGCTAGGGGTTGCTGAAGTCCATCATTGTAGGCTGAAAGTATTGACAAAGGGTGCAAAGGTATGTGGCTAATAGATTCATTTTCAGTTGAAATCAGGGCTGATTAGTAGCAAAGTCAGCCATTGGGGGCTGAAAAATGATAATGAGAGATTGTAGATCAGCTAGGGGGCTGATAAGTCTCGATGGGGGGGGTGTTTGGTCAGCAATGGGGGCTGAAACATCATCGTAATCAGGGTGTGCAAGTCAGCTATGGGAGGCTGAAATGTGTTAGGGGCTGATTTTTTTTTTTTGGAAATGTTACACTGGAGTGTGAGCGGGCTTGCTCGTCGATCTTCAGATCGCTCAATACCCGGGTGGCCGTTACGTTTAGCAGACCGCTTGCGGCTTGTGGGTGTTTGATATGATCATCGCCTGCTGCCGGCGTATTGACGAGTCTTTAGAGTCCTACACAGAGGTTTCCTGGCTCAAGAGAAACGAAATAAGAGCGCATATGAGATATGTGCGGGACCGAGAATAATGCGTGTATGTGATACCGTATTCCATTCTCGCGATGAATGTATCGATTAGGTTATATGCGATATACCCTAGTTATCGAATCAAAGGTTGATTCGATAAGCCGATACATAGGATACTGGTCGGTTATATGCGATATGACTGGATCGTTAAATCAAGTGTTGATTTAATGATTTAATGTATAATTATATATTTGATATATTACTTTGCATTAACTAGTACTGGTTCACTTTAAATGGATTTTCTCACTCGGGTGTGCGCATTGCATATGCGATATGATTTTTGTGCACTTGATTGTATCATGTTTGATGATACATATCTTTTGTGTTAAGTGTAATGAATTAAACCTAGGTTAAGTAAATGATTAGGGTTTTCTTTTATTCATTCATTTATCTTTTCATTTGCATTTAAAAGATAAATGAGAAAAGGAAAAGAAGTGAAAAATGGTGGCTAGTTTTGTTTTCAACAAGAAGCTTCATGAAGCTTTCATTAAGTCACCATTTTTGTCTCATCTCCTTAACCCTAACCATTCTTTAACCTTGGTCAATTCTCTACACTTAACTTGGGTTATGTTATGATAAGAATGGATTATTCTTTTCTTTTTTAATTTAACTTATCATATCATTTCTTCTTCTTCTTCCTTGAACAAAAGAAGAAACCTTCACTTCATCAATGGTGGATTGATGAAGAGTGTGAGAAATCCAAAACTAAAGTCTACCCACTTCCTATTTCTTCATCCTCTACCTCTTGCCAAGTAGTACAGTGTGTTTCCTTCACAAGTTTTCAAGACTTGGTGAAGGTGGAGCTCGATCTAGTGATGCTTCGACGTAGATCATCTTCGACACGTCGTCGACGACCTAGCCCGTCCAGTCTCCGATGAAGCCGACGCTAGAGCCCGGATTTGATTTGGACAGTGGAGAGGACCTCATCTCGGAGCTATAGAGGTGGAGAACCGGATCTACAAAGGTTGTATTTCCGTATCTCTTAGTTAAGTGTTAACTAGTTAGCTTTTTCGCCTAGTTTTCTAGCAAACGATCCGTACATTAGGGTTTCTCGGCACCGAATTTTTGAAATTGGCATGGTAGATGCCTTGTGAGACCTCACTAGAGTGCCTAGGAACCCTACAGCTACGCCCCCAGGGAAAAGAGGTTATTTAATTAAGGAACTTCGCGAAAGCGTTAGAAAACCTCCCTCGAAGTACCGACACCAGCCTGGCCGAATGGTTAAGCAAGTATTGTACGGTGAGATTGATCCTGACTAATTCTTCCTTTTTGGTTTGAGGAGGGATTCGAGAGACAGTGGGAGCCATCCTGTTTAGACAAATTAAAAACCGCTCTAAACTTGCAAGAGCATCATGCTAAAGTGTTTTTTTCTCTCTCTCCTAATTGCAGGGACCAAACATCATGACCGGACTTAAGTTACTACTAGATAAAAACATACTGACAGGGCTAAACTACAAAGATTGGCTCAGAAATGTCAAAATGGCAATCACTTATGACAAGTTTAGGTATCTCCTTACCACCAAAGCTCCCCCTGTCCCAGGTCCCAAAACCAGCTCGCGGATAGGGAAATCCATAAGACCTGGGAAATCGATTGCGCGAAGGCCAAGTGCCTTGTGCTTGCCTCTATGGACAATGAACATCAGAGGAGGCACGAGAATATGGATCTCGAATCCATTATTTCTCCATACAAAAGAACTGTATGGAGAGCAATCTCGTATCGCCAGATACGAAGTGTCGAAAAAGCTGCTTTCGGCAAGGTTGGCCATCGGATCATCGGTAGTGGAACACGTGCTTAAGATGATTGGCTTCATTGAGGAGCTCGTGGACCTTGGGACCACGTTAGAGAACGAGCTCTACACGGACTTGATTCTCCAGTCTCTTCCTTCCACTTATGCCCAGTTTATCCTGAACTTCAACTTACAAGAAAAAGAAGTTGAACTTTCAGAGCTCCTCAACATGCTGAGGAGTGCAGAGGGCACCCTACAGAAAGGTAGGGAAACATCCACTTTGTTTGTAGGAGGATCTTCCTCTTCTAGGTCCAAGGAGAAAGCCAAGGGAAAGAAGAAGAAAGCCCCCGCCAAACCAAGGGGCGGTGTTAGTAAAATGGATACGAAGGGAAAGACAAAAGCAACAAAGATAGTGGGGAAACTTGTGGGGAAGGAAGAGTGCTTTTACTTTCATAAGAGTGGGCACTGGAAGAAAGATTGCAGGGCTTGGAAAGCCAGAACACAGGATCTGAAGAAAGTTGCGGCTTCAGCTTCAGGTGTGTATGTTATTGAAAACTGTCTATCAATAAACTCTACTTCCTGGGTATTGGATACCGGATCGGGATCTCATATCTGTAATTCTTTGCAGGCGTTGAGAAACCGTAGGTTTTTGAAGGCAGGTGACATGGCCCTCAAGTTGCAAACGGAGCTAGCATGGATGCTAAGGCCGTGGGGGACTATCACCTGGGAATGTCAGATGGACATGTTTTGGTTTTACGTAATTGCTTTTTTGTACCCAACACAACTTGTAATATCATTTCTGTATCTTTGATTTCTAAAGAAGGTTATGAATTTGCGTTTGTAAGTAATGTTGTAAACATTCACCTTAATCAAGTTCTGATTGGGTCAGGTATATTAAACAATGGCATATACGTATTAAACCAACCACAGATTTTCAATGTCCAGAACACACACAAAAGAAAGTCTCCAGAAATAAATCAGACTTTCTTATGGCATTGTAGACTGGGTCACATCAATGAGAGAAGATTGACGAAGTTACATACAGAAGGATATTTGGATCCGTTCGAATATCAATCGTATGCCACTTGTCAATCCTGTCTCAAAGGAAAGATGACAAAGACTCCGTTCACTGGACACGGAGTAAGAGCGAGCAAGCTCTTGGGACTCATACACAGCGACGTGTGCGGTCCAATGTCTACGCATGCACGAAGCGGTTATTCTTACTTCATTACTTTTACGGATGACTTTTCAAGGTACGGTTATGTCTTCTTAATGAAACATAAATCCGAAGCCTTTGGAAAATTCCAGGAATATAAGAATGAAGTAGAAAAATAAACTGGCAAAAGTATCAAAACCCTGAGATCCGATCGAGGTGGTGAATACTTAAGTGCCGAGTTCCTGGATTACTTAAAAGAAAATGGAATTCTCTCTCAGCTTACTCCTCCATACACCCCGCAACATAACGGTGTATCGGAGAGACGGAACCGCACCCTATTGGATATGGTATGGTCCATGATGAGTAACGCTGAGTTACCGCGATCATTCTGGGGATATGCACTAGAATCAGCTGCATACCTTTTGAACCGAGTTCCAACTAAGACTGTGCCTACTACACCATATCAGATGTGGTGTGGGAAGAGACCCTATCTTAATCACATTAAGACAAGGGGATGTCCAGCTTTTGTCAAAAAGCAGCATGTGGACAAGCTCGAGGCACGCTCAGTACAGTGTAAGTTTATGGGATATCCAAAGAACTCCAAGGGATATTTCTTCTATTACGAAGAGGAACAAAAGGTTTTTGTTTCTCGGCATGCCCACTTCTTGGAAACTCAGTTTTTGGAGAATCAGATAAGTGGGAGCGCAATAGAACTGGAAGAAATTCCAGAACCATGAGCTATTACTGAAAGCTTAGTAGAACCAGAGGGTTCAAAAGAACATGACATTGACACGCCGCTCCGCAGAAGTAGTAGGCAATCTCATCCGCCCCGAGAGATACTACGGTTTTCTCATAGGCGGGGATAGAGAAGATTGCATCATTGAATATGATGAGCCGACTAGCTTCCAGTAGGCCATTCAGAGCGTTGACTTAGTAAAATGGCTGGATGCAATGCGGACCGAAATCGAGTCCATGTACACCAACAAAGTATGGACGTTGCACGTTGCTCCAGATGGGGTAAAACCCGTAGGATGCAAGTGGATCTTCAAAAGGAAGATTGGTGTAGATGGACAGGTTGAGACCTATAAAGCTAGACTGGTTGCAAAGGGTTTTCGTCAAAGACCTGGTTTGGACTATGACGAGACCTTTTCTCCAGTAGCTATGCTGAAATCAATTTGGATCCTTCTTGCCATTGCTGCCTTCCACGATTATGACATTTGGCAGATGGACGTAAAGACCGCTTTTCTAAATGGAAATTTAGAGGAGTGTGTTTATATGGACCAGCCAGAGGGTTTCATTCAGAGTGGGAGCAGCGGAAAGGTGTGCAAGTTGCTTAAGTCCATCTACGGACTAAAGCAGGCATCGCGGAGTTGGAACATCTGTTTTGATGAGACGGTCAAAGAATTTGGCTTTATCAAAAATCCAGATGAACCATGCATCTATAGTAGATTTGTAGCGAGAACTGTAGTATTCCTCGTTTTATACGTGGATGACATTCTCTTAATAGGAAATGACATTCCAATGCTACAATCTGTCAAAGGGTTCTTGTCACACAGGTTCTCTATGAAAGACCTGGGTGATGCCTCATACATTCTGGGGATCCGGATCTATCGTGACAGATCCAAGAGGATACTGGGACTCTCACAATCCAGGTACATCGACACCATACTGAAAAGATTCAGTATGGAAGATTCCAAGCGCGGTAATCTACCGGCTTGTCTCGGGATCACCCTTTCCAAAGAGATGTCTCCCAAGACTGATTTGGAAAGGGATCGCATGTCTATTATACCCTACGCTTCTGCGGTAGGCTCTATAATGTATGCGATGTTGTGTACCAGACCAGATGTAGCTTATGCACTGAGTGTGGTAAGCCGGTATCAGTCAAACCCTGGGGAGAAACACTGGATAGCAGTAAAGAACATTCTCAAGTACCTGAGAAGGACTAAGGAGATGTTCTTGGTGTATGGCGGAAAAGACCTCCAGATCGAGGTCTTTGCTGACTCCAGCTTCCAGAGTGACAAGGATGATTCCAAGTCCATGTCGGGTTATGTCTTTACCCTCAATGGAGGGGCGGTGTGTTGGAAGATTTCCAAACAGGAAACCGTTGCTGACTCGACGATGGAAGCGGAATATATCGCTGCTGCAGATGCCGCAAAAGAAGCCGTCTAGATAAGAAAGTTCTTAACGGAACTTTAGGTGGTTCCGTCCATTGTTGATCCAATACTGCTGTATTGCGACAACAACGGGGCTATAGTTTTAGCGAAGGAACCCAGGTCCAATCAGAGATCCAGACACATCTTGAGGCGGTATCACCTGATCAGGGAGATCGTGGGTCGCCAGGAGATCGAGGTTCGGAGAGTTTCTACGGAAGATAACACTACTGATCCACTCACAAAGGCCTTACCCCAGACTCAGTTCGAGCGGCTGATCGAGATGATAGGTCTTCGATACGCCAGTACATGGCCTTAGTGCAAGTGGGAGATTGTTAGTTTATATGCCCTAGAGGCCATTACTGTATCATACTAGTTTGTATATTACTTAATGGAAGCTTGGGATATTCACCTTGTATAGACAATCTTGCTCAATATAGTAGTATGCTACTTGGTTTGTTTCTACTTTAATGTGTACATGTGTTTATTTTAGTATATCACCTATACACATTAATGGAGCCCTTAGGATCTTTGCTTGATTACCAGTGTTGTGATGGCAGTCACACTAGTGGGAGCTGGGTAATCCACAAGCACATCCTTATGCAGGTCCCTAGTCGTAGGACTATCAAGACAGGGCATCGATACTCCGGAGTAGACTAACGTATGCGCTTCTCATCCCATTGTGGGAGACGGTCTATCCCACAGCCGTCAGTACGTCGTACTTGAGATAGTATGCGGGTGCTTGTTAGGTTACGAGTACGCTGGACAGGACTCGTCGGGAACTGTTGGTTGGTACTATACCTATCGTCAGTTATCAGTTCCCAGGTGACATGAGTACAGCTTAGTCCGCTGACTTGACACTGTCACTTCGCCTCGAGTGTGTTCCCACTGTACTTTGATTACTACCCTACCACGGATAAAAGGAGTCGTGCAAACAGGTAATAGTTGGGGTGCAGTCCCGAAGCACTTGGAGGCAGTGACGGTTAGACAGGATTCGTCTCTCCTGGTATTGGGGGTTGACATCGCGCTGTGTCTAGGAGAGCCATTACACGAGTAGTCCCTGGCAAGGGCAAGCGAGATATACTGGTAGGTTTCAAGTGTTATCTCAGGGTGTTCTGGGCTACACTCCGACACGACTTGTACCGGTAGTAGGTGACTGACGTTTACCGCCCCCTAGGCCCGCCATGCGATGTATCAGACGAACAGATCGGACTGTACGGAGATTGTCACATTCAGGCTCAGCAGGAGTTCAGATGGGTTTCACCTCATCCGTCTTCTTGTCGGCATCTACCTGGGGACCGTTACGCACAGCTAGTGCCGCTTGCGGTCTGTGGTTAAACCTACTGCCAGCGTAGTGTCGAGTCTTTAGAGTCCCACACAGAAAGATATTCGCCTTTAGGCAAAAGAGTAGAGGTCGCACGGTTTTACGACAGGGTTCAGTCATATCCGTGCACTTGTGCACGTTTGGTGTCCGGACAGTTAACACTAGCAGGCTTTGGTTTAAGCTAGATCCTAGTGTACATTTTGGGATTGGTTTTATCTCGTTTGTATTCGTGTTCCTCGGAACCGCGGATGCGGGTGTGTATGCACAGTTGACAGAGAGACAGAGGCAGAGGATTCTCATTGGGGTTGTTGACTGTTGACTGTTGACCATTGACTTTTGCTAAACCCTACTGAGAATAAAAAATATGATTAATGATAATATTAATTAAGTATTATTATGTCATGGTTGAGATGAGGGGTTGACTTTGTTGACTTGTTGACTTTGTTGACCGGTTGACTTGGTTGGACTAGTTGACCATCATCATTACAATGGCTATCATTTCATGGCAAAGACTTTTGCTTGCTTGCTTGTTTTTGAAAAATGAGTGCATGAAATGATATGGCCATTTTGACTTGAACCATCACATAATACTCAATTACTATTATGAGTAATCATGGTTTTGGATTATGAGAGCTTGGATGGAAAAAGACTTACTCATTCTCTCATTTGCTTTCTATCTCTTGCTTGAGCTCTCCCTCTTGCTCTTCCTCTTGCTCTCTCTCTAGCTCTCTCTCTAGCTCAAGGCAACACCCTCTCATGAGTTGAGAAACATTGCCTTAGAGATAAAAGAAAACCCATATCACTTCTCTACTCACCCTAGTTCATAAGGTTTAGCAAACCAAGTGTTCTAGTTTCTTCAAGTTCGAAGAAGATCGAAGAAGAAGCCAAAGGTAGAAGCTTTCAGGTGGATCCATCTTCGGCGCAAGGAGACGACGATGTGAGGCCGATCGTACACCGGAAAGAGTTGAAGACGAAGGAGTTCAAGAAAGGTATAACCCCTAACCGAAGTAGGTAAAACTCCTAGTTAGGTTGTTAGGTAGTTGTTTAACAAAGATCCGTATTTGAGTCCATGTTACCACCTCTTGAAAAATCGTTTTTCACCCTTTCCGCAACCCCGTAAGTACCGGGAAGGGTTAGCATGGACTTACAGATCGAACCATTAACCTACTACTAGCAAACTAGAGAAGGGATAGAAAGGCTATACGATCGATCCGTGTCCTTCGGTCTTTGGCCACCATCCAAGCTCCTCACGGCATCTCCAGTCTCGATCTCCTCGTCGGAAAGGGCACCACATCATCGATTCTGTTTACGGGCTCCCGCTTCATTCGAAGCAACTCGGGCACGAAGTGTGCTAGCCTACGTGTCCAAGGTGATGTAGAGAATGTTTATGATCACTTTGTCTCTTGCATCCATGATTTGGATGGAGGTTAGAGGTGTTGCCATTGATGATTTTGAGCTAGAGGAGGAAGAATAAGAAGGAGCTTTCTTTCTTTTGTGTTTCATATGATAAAAGAGAGAGAATCTTCAAATAATAAGAGAGCTCACCCTTACCTGGCTGCCCCTCCTCTCTCCCTCTCATCAAATCTACTCACAAAACTATCACATAATGTGACATTAGCACATAAAAAGAGACCATGAGTCACTAATGTGTCCATGTCACATTTAATGCATGTCATGATGAATTCTAGCTCATTATTTCCAAATGCAAACATTAATCCAAATGGTTGCAACAATAAAAAGATACGGCAACATCTAAAGTAAACTCGTGATGGATCACAAGGATACCCCTCACCTGTATATACATACCTGCACCCGCATTCCGACTGAATGCGAATGCGATGAGACTAAAGTAATCCAACAAATCTAATACTAGGATCCGGCTTAACCAAAGCCCACTAGTTTGATCCGTCCGATCATGATCCGTGCAATACCGCACGTATATGATCGAACCCTGCCATATATCATACGGCCTCTACACGTTTCTTCCGAAACTTGAGAAACAGTTGTGGGGGACTCTAAAGACTCTCAATATTTTGGCTGTGGATTTAACCACTAGCACGTCAGAGGTACTAGCTGTACGTAACGGGCTACCCAGGTATTGACCAAAAGGAGGTCGATGAATCGAACTCATCCTGACACCCTACTGAGCCTGTCAGTGACAATATCCGTACAGTCCGGTCCATTCGTCTATGAGCATCGCATGTCGGGCCTAGGGGGTTGGTAAAAGTCAGACCCCCAAAAGCGGTACAAGTCGTGTCGGAGTGTAGCCCAGAACACCCTGAGATACTACTGGAATACCTACCAGAAAATCTCCTGCCTCAGTCGAGGGCTTTGTGTAATGGCTCTCCTAGACACAGCGCGATCTCACCCCCAATACCGGGAGAGACGAAACCCCGGCCGATCAGCTCGCTGCCTCCATGTGGCTCGGGACGGTACCCAACAAAACTTGTTTGCACGACTCCTTTGAGCCATGGTAGGGTAGCAATCAAAGTACAGTGGGAACTCACACGAGACATATGACGATATCAGGTCGATGAACTAACCTGTACACATGTCTCCAGGGAACTGCTATCTGACGTCAGGTATAATACCAACTAGCATGTCACCGGCGAGTCCTGTCTGGTGTACTCATAACCCAATGAGCACATGTATACATCTTAGGTGAACCAACTGACACCAATGGCTTGTGAGACCGGCCACCGCCCCTCGTCGGGGTCTCGACTGTATATACTAGTCTACTAATGAGTATCGATGCCCAGTCTCGAAACTCCCACGACTAGGGACCTTTTAAAGATGTGCTTATAGACCCCAGCTCCACGTATATGATCGCCATCATACTGCTGGTAGTCAAGCAAGAATTCTATGGTCTCTATCAACGTGCAATAGTGATCTGTATAGATCACCTAAAGCTGTACACGATGATAAAGATAAACCATATAGTATACTATTCTCTATCAACGTGTAATAGTGAACTGCAATGTCACCTAAAGCATGTGCACGATGATAAAGACAAACCAGATAGTATACAAATCTCTCGAGTAAGACTGTCCTACCGGTATAGGTCCTCCCTCAATCATTGCAATCTCGTGCCTGCGATCCAATAATTAACTCTGAGGGCACTATATCCAACACTTAGCTCATTCAATTGCGGCTTCCGATAGCTTCTCGCTTGATCAAAATCGAAGTTAAGCTCTTTTAATAGCCCACATTGCTTTATGTTCGATCTCGACGGAAGGTGGCATGCCTTCCCAAACACAAGGCGGTATGGAGACATACCAAGATCGGTCATATAAGCGGTAGCGAAATGCCCAAAGAGCATCCGTCAATTTGGTTGACCAATCTTTACAGTTTTTAGAAACCGTCTTCTCCAAAATTTGTTTGATCTGCCTATTTGAGATCTCAGCTTGCCGCCTGTTTGGGGATGATAGGGCGTAGAAAGTTTGTGAGTGATTGAATATTTCTGCATCAAAGCCTCGAAAGAACGATTAACAGAAATGTGTCCCGTTGTCGCTAATTATAGCGCTGAGGGTGTCCGAATCGCGAAAGATATTTTCTTTAAGGAACTTATGACAACTTTGTTGTCATTAGCGCGACACGGCATTGCTTCCACCCATTTGGAGACGTAATCAACCGCTAACAAGATATATAGATTCCCAAAAGAGTAGGAAAAGGGCCCATAAAATCAATACCCCAAACATCGAATATTCCACAACCAAAATAGGTTGGAGCGGCATCTCGTTTCTTCGTGAAATCCGACCCAAATGCTGACATCATGGACAAGTTTTGCAATGTTCATATGCATCTTTAAATAATGTTGGCCAATAAAAGCCGCATTGCAAAACTTTCTCCGCCGTTTTTCGAGGACCAAAATGACCACCGCATGCCTGATCATGACAAAATGATAACACACTCTTGAATTCATCGTTAGGGACACACCTGCGAATGATTTGATCGGAACAATACTTAAACAGATAAGGTTCATCCCAGTAAAAGTATTTTACATGGGATGGAAATCGAAGTTTGTCTTGTTTCGACCAATCGTTAGGAATAAGTCCCGTCGCAAGATAGTTCACAATATCCACGAACCAAGGTTCATAGGATATTGTCAAGAGCTGTTCGTCAGGAAATGAGTCATTTATCGGCACGGTCAATGTTGGTGAAGAAGTGATGCGTGAGAGATGGTCGGGTACAACGTTTTCACATCCACTCTTGTCTCGGATGACAAGATCAAATTCTTGTAACAATAGGATCCAACGTATTAGCCTGGCCTTAGCATCCTTCTTCGATAAAAGGTGTCGTAGGGCGGAGTGATCAGTGTAAACCACAATTGGCGAGCCAATCAATTAGGGCCTGAATTTTTCTAATGCAAATACAACTTCTAAGAGTTCTTTCTCGGTAGTTGTGTAATTTATTTATGCATCATTCAAGGTCCTACTTGCATAGTAAATTACATGTGGCATCTTATTAATATGTTGTCCTAAGACTGCATCAATAGCAAAATCTGATGCATCACACATAAGCTCGAACGGGTGGTTCCAATCCGGAGATGATAGAACGGGTGCTGTAGTGAGCGATCCTTTAAGCGATTCAAAAGCAGCCTCACAATCAGTCGTTGTACATGATCAGGTGACTGATTACATGTTACATTTTGATAGAGCCCTTAGGATCTAGTTTTACTACCAACAGTATGATGGCGATCATATACGTGAGAGTCGGGTAGTTTATATGCATATCCTTAATTGTGGTCCCTAGTCGTGAGAGTTTCGAGACAGGGCATCGATACTCCGGAGTAGACTAGTGTGTACAGTCGAGACCCCGACGAGGGGCGGTGGCCGGTCTCACAAGCCACTGGTGTCAGTTGGATCACCTAAGATGTATACAGGTGCTCATTGGGTTATGAGTACACCGGTCAGGACTCGCCGAGAATCTACTAGTTAGGACTATATCTATCGTCAGATAGCAGTTCCCTGGTGACATGTGTACAGGTTAGTTCATCGACCTGAGGTCGTCATTTGTCTCGTGTGAGTTCCCACTGTGCTTTGATTTCTACCCTACCACGGCTCAAAGGAGTCGTGCAAACAGGTAGTTTTTGGGTACAGTCCCGAGCCATATGGAGGCACGTGAGCGGATCGTCAGGGGATTCGTCTCTCCCGGTATTGGGGGCGAGGTCGTGCTGTGTCTAAGAGAGCCATTACACAAAGTCCATGGCCATGGCAGGAGATTTACTGGTAGGTATTCCAGTAGTATCTCAGGGTGTTATTGGGCTACACTCCGACACGACTTATACTGCTATTGGGGGTCTGACGTTACTAGCCCCCTAGGCAGATATGCGATACTCATAGACGAACGGACCGGACTGTATATACATTGTCACTGTTAGGCTTAGTAGGGTTTCTGGATGAGTTCGCTCATCAGCCTCCCTTGAGGTCAGTCCATGGGCAGTCGTTACGCATTTGCTAGTGCCGCTGACGGTTTGTGGTTAAACCCACTGCCAGGGTACTGACGAGTCATTTATAGAGTTCCCCACAGACAGTTTCCCAAGTTCGGGCGAACCGTTGTAGACGGCCGTATGGTTTTATGGGCAGGGTCGGAAAATGCACGTGAGTTTGCGCACGTGTTATTTTTCGGGCAGATGATACTGGTCGCTTTGGTTTAAGCCGGATCCGAGTATTTATATTGAGTAGGTATAATATCTTTGTCTCAGTTGCATTTGTATTCGGTCGTAATACAAATGCGGGTATATTTATACAGTTTCGGGGTTATCCTGAAAGTCGTTTTCAGGATCACTTTTGGAAGTTGCCAGTTCCAGTTTTCTATCAGCCGTCTTTTAACATTTGGTTAAAGACGGATTTATCTTTTCTTGGATGAGAGTGACCTCAGTGTTCTAGAAGGTTCTAGAGAGGGTGACATGGATTGGTGAGTCATTAGTGCATTAATGGAGTCATTAATGCAATGGTGACTAAGGGTTTAGATTCATTGTATCTTTTGTGGACTCATTGTTTTCTTTAATGATCAAGATAAGCTTCATTCTCTTATGGTCACCACTTCCCTCCTACACTCACCCCCCTCTTGCTATAAGTGGCCGGCCCCCTCCTCTCTCTTTCTTAGTTGTTGATTTCATTTGGGAAAAAGATATGATAGATTTTGGGTGTATGGAATTTCACAGCTCATTTCATTCCATCACCTGATTCCCTCGGCAACTTCATTAACCGATCATCCACGGACTTGGACGAAGTGAGACAAAGTCATCTACTCATTCTCTACATCATTCTTGGTCCGTCTCTTTTAGCAAACTTGACGATCGAGTTGTCTCAAGTCAGAGGCGGGAGCCCGTTTAAAGAATCGTCGACGTGGTGCCACCTCGACGAGGAGATCGAGAGATCGACGAGATCGGAGCAGCCGCAACGGAGCGTGGGATGAAGGGTAAAGAACGAAGGGACTCGGATCGTTCGGTATAACCTTTCATACACTCTTTACAGTTTGTTAGTTTAGCAATAATGGCAGATCCGGGTTAATGTACACGATAGCGCCAGTTAAAAGTTTTTGTTCCGCATTTGGCGTCTGTAGACGGCCGGGGCGCTACCTGTAGACTTACAGTGGTATCAAAGCCTAACCATTTTCTATGCTAACTTGTGCTAACGCGTTTAAAACATCGATCGAACCGGAAATCGAAAATTGCAAAATTCCAAGCTCACAGTTTCTGTCGATTTTAAATGGTCTCCTAAAATTTTTCTACATGTCTTAAAAATCTTTGCAGGCTTTTCTAAGAACCACGACCAAATTTGGGCACGTGACTCCACCAAACCGCCGCGAAACGCGGCCAAACCCATGGTTTGGCCGCGCATCCGCGGCCACTTGGTGAGCTCATGCTCCCCAAATTTGTACAGAGGGTTCTCTGTTGGATTTTGGGGTTTTTGGTATATATCTTTTGGGCCCAGGTTTTTGTTACTGTTCACCAGTAAGTCGTGGGGCCCACTTCTTGATATTGGTCGATCCGAAATTTTAAACATGTTGGTTTACAGTGCTTACATTATATCTCCGACCGGAATGTCATTTGATCTGGTAAACCGCGTCTGATTGCTATAGTTCTTTTAGACGGGTTTGCGAACGTGACATTCGCGGTTGATGTTTTGTGTTGTGCTGTGATGTTGCGGATTTGTCGTGGTGGATAGCAGTGTGCAATGGTAGTACAGTTTGAGTTTATTTATACATTTGATATTGCGGGGCGAGCGTCCAACATGTGGACTGCCGTCACTTCCTGTTGTATAATATTCTTTTGGGACACGACCAGGTTGCGGTCGATGTACCTATTGTACTATTTTTCCATTACTGTACTAGGTTTTGCCCCGAGACGGAGTGCACGGATAGCCGGGTTCTGAGAAGCAACGGGTCCGCATCTCATGGCTTTGAGAGGCAGAGGGGTCCCACTCTAGAATTGGCAGACTATTCGCCGCACTCGTACGGGGTACAGGTTGACCCAAGGAGGGGTGCCCAAGATTATCGGATTCCGTGGAGTGCTGGGTGGTCCATTCACTATGCTGTAGGGGCTGCCTCGCTTCAGGTTTTGGCGGGTAACTTGCCGCACCCGTAGGGGTCTAGGTTTCATTGCACAGGCTATCCACACGACAGGGGAACGTCGGGTTTCAGCAGCGGCTCTGTGAAACCCGGGGATCCCAGATTATCTGTATTGTTCTGTGATGCTTATTACTTTTCTGTAATGTTGCATATTATCATGCCTGGAGCGATTATTGTATATTGGTTTATATACTATTAGATGTTGTATATGTTTTACACCCGCGCTAGTCCAGTCCCCGCTCTGTCGTTAGTTAAGTAACCTAACGAGTGATGACGGGACCCAGTGACGAATGCGGATGGCATATACGTACATTTTATTTTCGTTCTTTTCTGGTGTGATTAATTGATGGGACTGCATTGATTTTGATCAATGCAAAGTAAAACAAACCTGTTTGCAGTTGTTGAACAAATTTAAAAAGTGTTATTGCAAGTCGTTTCCTTTTGTTATGTATAGCGGTATTCAGTGGGAATATCCTGCACCTCATTCGACGGGTCAAGGGCCGATATCCCTTCACCGGGACTGACCCCTTGGGCAGAAGTTTGCGTCAGCGTAATAACTTGACCATAGTCGATTACAAGTTGCTTTGCATAGCGGTATTCAGTGGAATATCCTGCACCTCATTTCACGAGGAAAGAGCCGAGATCCCTTTACCGGGAGTGACCTCTTAGCAAAAGGTTTCTCCACTATATTTTAAAAAGCTATCAGGTTCCTTCAGCGATATCAGTTCACTACGTTAAAGGTTTTTCGCCAAAAACCAGCCGTAGCCCTCCGTCATTTCATATGAATGGTCAGTAGTATTCAAGCTATGTTGGTCTGGCCCTTAGCTAGGACATAGTGATTGGTAGCTGCTGGGGTGTTCACATGTTGCATAAATAGATGCGTTGGTTTGGGACAGTCGTACAGCCTTGTTGGCCCTTAGTCAAGGGCGAGTACGGGTGGGTTCAAATTAACAAGATAATGATGGAAGAACTTGACATGTGACTTATGATGGGTTGGCCCTTAGTCACGATCATAAGAGCATGGGGTAAAAATCATATCGGGAGTTTCTAAAGAAACTGAAACTTGCCAAGTATGCGCATACCATCTGGAGTATGAGTAACGTGGATGCATTCCATCACGTTATCATGCGATGAGAGTTGGATCCCGATTCCCACTGATGAGTTGGTTTACTCTTCGGGTGATCCCGATTGATTCTTCTTTAGGTTTGAAGAAGAATTTGACAGGACAGTGGGAGGTTTCCGGATTAGATAAAGTGATAACCATTCTGATCTAGGTTAGAGTGCACGCAGAGTGTTTCTTTTCTCTCTCTCTTTGGCAGCGACCTTTGACCGACCCTAGACTATGACTCAGTGACCAAGTTGACCGAACCTTCTTAAAATACTGGCTTTTGGATTGTCTATGTTGCATAAGTCATTGCCACTCCTTCTTTTACCCTTTGAATTTCTCAGAACACCCGTATTGCTACGGATATCCACTTCCATTGGATAGATCCATCATATGGTTATATACGAACTTGAAGGGACTTCTTCGAGGATGGATCCAGGTTCAGGAGAAATAGAATTGGTTTATTCAGTTGTCTTTTATTATCACCTTCTCTCAGGTTGCGAGGGCTCCTTGGTTGAGGAGAGTACACCTATTACGCTTATTGGATAGTATTATTCCAAACCATAGGCAGGTGCCGAAAGGTAGGGAATAAAGAAAACCAATTAGCCTAAGTAGGGTGTGCAGAAGGTAATATGTAAAGACAAAATAAAGGGATTAGAAAGAGGGCAAAGTAAATTGCGACTGATATCATTCACGACCAAAACCGCGTACTTCATCGCCACTCCTATTTCACCTTTAAAAAGAATAAGGTATTATTCAGTTGTCTTTTATCATCACCTTCTCTCAAGATACGAGTACTCCTTGGTTTAGGAGGGTACACCTATTATGCTTACTGGATAGTCTTCTTCCAAACCATAGGCTGGTGCCGAACGGTAGGGAAGGAAGAAAACCATTTAGCCTAACGATGGTGTACAGAAGGTAACGACTAAAGAAAAATAAAGGGATTTGGAGAGACGGCAATAAAATATACGGTTGAAGTCATGAATTGGATTATGGAAGAGGCATTGCTATGAATACCAGGATACCCCTACGAAACATTTTCATGTTTCAGTGCATCGTTAAAGGAAAACTGTTTTCCCGATTAGATACTTACTCCAGGGTACGTATTTACCAGGTTTCATTCTCATATCTGTATGGTTTTACAGATGATGAGTGGGAGTAAGTTATTGGGAATTAGGTGATTATCCTCATTATATCGGAATTCGTTGTAATTGGTGATATTTGAGGAAATCGCCAGGGTACAGTTTTCAACCTACGACGCATAGATTTTGAGTTGTTTAACGCGGCGGACTTATACAGAGTATTGTATGTTGTCCAGTGTCCATCAGGACAAAGGGGTAGGTCCTCATACTATGTTCTGTTTACTTATAACTTCTCTAGTATTTAGACAAGTGTTTCGTAGAAATACAAGGTCTAAATTTTGAGAAGTTGTGGGTATAAGAATAAAGTAGAGAACCAGGTGTCACAAGTATCGGGATTCTTCAAAGAGATCGAAGATGTAGATTCTTGTGATTGGTATTCAGATGATAGCGATGGTTTTGAGAAACGAGTTTTCTCTTTCAGGTTACTCATAATTGGATGGATTCCTAAGTTGAGTAATGCTGATTAGTCTCTTTCCATTAAAGTGATATGCACTGGAGACAGTTGCATGATTTGAATCTGGTTCCAATTAAATTAGTACCAAAGTTTCTATATTGGATATAGAATAGTTCGTACTTTAAAAGATATTAAGGTACGGGAAGTTGTCCAGCTTATGCTTAAAACCAGACTCTGGATAACTCAGGGCACGGTTCTGTAATGGCTGTTTGTGGGTTGACCCTGGCTATGACGAGGGTTGATATTCTACCATTTGGAAGATCATTAGTGATATTGTTCTTGACTCGCCACAGTTTTAGTAAAAATGGATCTTTTTCAGAAAACAGTAGTGGGAGTATGGTAGAACTGGAAGTGATTCCAGAACCGCGAACGATTACGGAAAATTTAATAGGACCTATATATTCAATCAGGTTTGACATTCCAATAGCCACTCCGCAGATATGATGGGTAATCTCAGACACCCGAGAGGTACTCCGGTAGCCTCAAGGACGGTGACAGGGAGGATCTTGTTTACCCAGACTTGACACTACTGTTGTTCCAGGATATGAGACCCGGTAGGAAGGTTGTCGTAGTCAGTGGGAGAAGCGGAAGCATAGTGGGAAAGATGCTTATATCTATTTATAGACTTGAGCAGTTATAGCGGAGATAGATCATCTAATTTTGATATGACAGTCATGGTTTTGACTTCAATCTGAATAGGGGATGGATCTGTTAAGAAGGTAGTAGGGTGTGATGTCATGGTGTCTGGATGACATACACAGAGTAGGAAGTAAAATTCCTATACTACAATCGGTTGTACTGTGATCGTCACACAGTTGTTTCTCCAGACAGGATATGGATATAATATTTGACATTCTGGTTTCTAGATCTATGGTTTTAGATCTGGATTTGGGTAGTTTCCCAATGTAGGTACTTTGACAGTATTCTAATGGTTTTTAGAATAGATGACTCCTAGCATGGTGGTGTACCTGCAGGTGATGCAGTCACCCTCTCTAAAGGTGTCTTACAGACTAAAGGGGAGAGGGATGGGCATGATTGGCAGATCACTTGCTTAGGCAATTGAGTCAATCATGAGATGTCAAGTACCACACCAGATGTTGTTTTTGCACTAGATGCAATAAGTTTGTATTAATCCAATCCTGGAGAAACATAAGGAAGCAGTTTTAGAACACAAGTACATGTTCTACGGATTTGATGACGGCAGCCTCCTTCGGGAGACGATTATCATTCCAGGCTTCAAAGGTGACATGGATGACAGAGTGATTGTCAGAGTTATAGGTTTTCCCTCTGACGAAGAGGGACAGTATTATGGACAGGTGGTCCAAGAGGATACTGTGGGTGGCATGGTGCCGGATACTGATTAGGTTCAGTGATCGATACAGTCTAAGAAGTTTGGATTTGGAGTTCATTTATGAACTAGGTCCCATCAGATGTCCAGACATATTCTAAGACAGGTATTACTCAATCCGGGAGATGGCTTTCTCCGCGAATTTGAGATTAAGAGAGATATAGAAAGAAACTTCTAGGCGGATCCACTCACTAAGGCTATTTCTCGAACACAATAGTTTTACAAACGGGCTTTGTGATACTGATTAGTAGAGGAGTTGGATGTTCGGTTTCACACGGGCTGTGAGTAGTCGACATCGCAATAATTAGCCTTGAGTGCTAGTAGGAGATTGTTGGAGATAGTGCCCTCATAGTCAATTATTGGATCACAGGTACGTGATTGCAATGATTGCGGAGGACCTATACCGGTAGGACAGTCTTACTCGAGATGATAGTATGCTATCTGGTTTGCCTTTATCAGTCGTGTACATGATCAGGTGACTGATTACATGTTACACTTTAATAGAGCCCTTATGATCTTGCTTTACTACCAACAGTATGATGGCGATCATATACGTGAGAGTCGGGTAGTTTATATGCATATCCTTAATTGTGGTCCCTAGTCGTGGGAGTTTCGAGACAGGGCATCGATACTCCGGAGTAGACTAGTGTGTACAGTCGAGACCCCGAAGAGGGGCGGTGGCCGGTCTCACAAGCCACTGGTGTCAGTTGGATCATCTAAGATGTATACAGGTGCTCATTGGGTTATGAGTACACCGGACAGGACTCGCCGGGAATCTGCTAGTTAGTACTATATCTATCGTCAGATAGCAGTTCCCTGGTGACATGTGTACAGGTTAGTTCATCGACCTGAGGTCGTCATTTGTTTCGTGTGAGTTCCCACTGTGCTTTGATTTCTACCCCACCACGGCTCAAAGGAGTCGTGCAAACCGGTAGTTTTTGGGTACAGTCCCGAGCCATATGGAGGCACGTGAGCGGATCGGCAGGGGATTCGTCTCTCCCGGTATTGGGGGCGAGGTCGTGCTGTGTCTAGGAGAGCCATTACACAAAGTCCATGGCCATGGCAGGAGATTTACTGGTAGGTACTCCAGTTGTATCTCAGGGTGTTATTGGGCTACACTCCGACACGACTTATACTGCTATTGGGGATCTGAAGTTACTAGCCCCTAGGCAGATATGCGATACTCATAGAAGAACGGACCGGACTGTATATACATTGTCATTGTTAGGCTCAGTAGGGTTTCTGGATGAGTTCGCTCATCAGCCTCCCTTGAGGTCAGTCCATAGGCAGCCGTTACGCATTGCTAGTGCAGCTGACGGTTTGTGGTTAAACCCACTGCCAGGGTACTGACGAGTCATTAGAGTTTCCCACAGACAGTTTCCCAAGTTCGGGCGAAATGTTGTAGAGGCCGTATGGTTTTTATGGCAGGGTTCGGAAAATGCACGTGCGTTTACGCACGTGTTATTTTTCGGGCAGATGATACTGGTCGGCTTTGGTTTAAGCTGGATCCGAGTATTATATTGAGTAGGTATAATATCTTTGTCTCAGTTGCATTTGTATTCGGTCGTAATACAAATGCGGGTATATTTATACACTTTCGGGGTTATCCTGAAAGTCGTTTCAGGATCACTTTTGGAAGTTGCCAGTTTCCAGTTTTCTATCAGCCGTCTTTTAACATTTGGTTAAAGACGGATTTATCTTTTCTTGGATGAGAGTGACTCAGTGTTCTAGAAGGTTCTAGAGAGGGTGACATGGATTGGTGAGTCATTAGTGCATTAATGGAGTCATTAATGCAATGGTGACTAAGGGTTCAGATTCATTGTATCTTTGTGACTCATTGTTTTCTTTAATGATCAAGATAAGCTTCATTCTCTTATGGTCACCACTTCCCTCCTACACTCACCCCCCCTATTGCTATAAGTGGCCGGCCCTCTCCCCTCTCTCTCATGGTTGTTGATTTCATTTGGGAAAAAGATATGATAGATTTTGGGGTGTATGGAATTTCACAGCTCATTTCATTCCATCACCCGATTCCCTCGGTAACTTCATTAACCGATCGTCCACGGACTTGGACGAAGTGAGACAAAGTCATCTACTCATTCTCTACATCATTCTTGGTCGTCTCTTTTAGCAAACTTGACGATCGACTTGCCTCAAGTCAGAGGCGGGAGCCCGTTTAAAGAATCGTCGACGTGGTGCCACCTCGACGAGGAGATCGGAGATCGACGAGATCGGAGCAGCCGCAACGGAGCGTGGGATTATGGTTAAAGAACGAAGGACTCGGATCGTTCGGTATAACCTTTCTACACTCTTTACAGTTTGTTAGTTTAGCAATAATGGCAGATCCGGGTTAAAGTACACGATAGCGCCAGTTAAAAGTTTTTTGTTCCGCATTTGGCGTCTGTAGACGGCCGGGGCGCTACCGTAGACTTACACATTCTTCGTTTGGGTGGCGTGGGAATCCGGATATTCCTTTATTTCCTGCTCGAACTTATAACAATTATAAGTGGGAGCGGAACAAACATTCCCTAGCTCAGTATAATAAGCAGGTTCAGTCAATACATCCATATTATTATCTTGATTAAGGCATGACATGGTCGCCACCTGGAGAGAGAGAGAGAAGAAAACACTTAGCGTATGCGCTTGCAAGATTAGATTGGTTGTTATCTTATCTAATCAGGATGGCTCCCACTGTTTTTATCAAATCTTCCTTCAAACCCTAGAAGGTAACACTAGCCAGGATTAATTACACTCTACAAGTTCGCCAATCTTTCGGCCAGGCCAGTGTCAGTACTTTGAAGGAGGTTCCCCATGCTTTCGCACGGACTTAATTAAAATAAACCTCATTTTCCTAAGGGCTTAACCCCGTTAACACCTTTCGAGACACCTACTTGATTGGCAAATTGTGATGTGTAAAACTCTCCCAGGAGTAACTCTTACTCATAGTGGGTATCGGGATCCAACTATCTCATAAAAGGTATGCAATCTCATTGCAAATTTCAACACTTGAAATTCACGATAGTATTTTGCCCCAAGCGATCTATGACCTTGACAAGGTCAACAAACCATAAATCGCAAGTCATGTTCAACCCGTACATTTCATGATTGAATTAAACCGACCCGTACGACCCTTGACAAGGTCGAGTCTTTAGAGTCCCACACAGAGGGTTCCCTGGTTCAGGCAAAAGATGTAGATGCCATAAGTTGTTACAGCAGGGTTTCGATTATGTTCCTGTAATTTTTACAGGAATAATGATCGGAAGGATAATACTGGTAGGTTTTGGTTTAAGCTGGATACCAGTATTATATTATTGGATTGTTTGTATTCTTATTTTTCGGAATTCGGATACGGGTATACTTATACGGTATACGGTGGAGGGGTATTCTTATAATTGTACAATAACACCTTCTAGAAGGAGACACCTCATAATTGGATATTTATTTTGTGAAAATAAATAAATGAGGTGGAATTTGGAGAGAGTCAAAACATGGATGAAAGAATGACTTATATTATTTTATATTCATTTGGGGTTACTATTGAAGCATGGTGCATTATTTTGGAGAAAAATAATACATGCTTCAATTATTTTTCTTTTAGCCATATCATTTTTCCATGCATGAATAGTTCATTCATCACTCTCATCTTCTCTCTCCTCTTTATCTCCTTCTTCCTCATCCTAGCTTTACCATTCACATGTGATGTGAATCAAAAGCTTAGGACTAAAAGTAATCCACTACTTGATCTCTACATCATCTAAGTGATCATTTCTAGCACACTTGATTCCTTAGTTAACTCTTGAGAAGAGTTTGAAGCTTGTTCTACAACTCTCGGGTGGATCATTTACGTCTTGAGGTGACCGGAGATCGAGGACATCTCAACCATCAAATGAGCCAAGAAGTCATAGCGGAAAGAAGACCCGAAGGACCGTTTCCTTGAGGTATAACTCTTATCATAGTAGATAAGATCTCTAGATAGGATTACTAGTTGTGGTTTAGCACAAGATCTAGGATTAAAATAGGTGTTGCATGCAAGAAAATTATTGTTTGCCACTTCCGCCTCTTCACAAGTGTTGTGTGGGTGTGCAACATCTACTAAAACAAACATGTGGATTTTGGGTACAGTCCCAAATCACATGGAGGCAATGAGCGATAGGAGGGGTTTCGTCTCACCCTGTATTGGGAGTTGATGTTGCGCTATGATCGATTGGCTATAACAGTAAGTCCCTGGCCAGGGCTGTTGATGAGATTTACTGGTAAGTGTTATCAGTAGTTTCTCAAACCGTTATGAGCCATACATCGGCATGACTTATCAAGTTACTGGGGTCTAACGTTACCACCCATAGACTCGATATGCGACATATCAGACGAAGAGACCGAACTGTACGGTAAGCGTTACTTATAGGCTTCATGGGAGTTTGGACAAGCTTGCTTGTTGATCTTCTAATCGCTCCATACCTGGGTAGCCATTACGTCCAGCTAGTACCGCTGACGACTTGTGGGTGACTGATGTGATCATCACCTACTGCTGGCGTATTGACTAGTCTTTAGAGTCCCACACAGATGTTTCATCGTTCAAGCGAAACGAAGTAAGGCGCATATGTTGATATGTGCGGGGGGCCTGATTAAATACGAGTATGTGATACCGTATTCTAATCTGGCGGTTATTTGTTATCAGTTAGGTTATATGTGATATAACTGGATTATCGAATCAAGTGTTGATGTGATAATATGATATACAGATCAATAATATTAATCGGTTATATGTGATATAACCATATTATTAAATCAAGTGTTGATTTAATAATGTGATATATATATTTATATTTGATATAATTATATATTAACTAATATTATTAGCTCACTTATTATGTTTCTTAATATATATATATATATATTAATGTATATATATATATATATAATATGAAGCCTGGTTGATTTTCTATTTTTAGAAAATAGAAATAATTGGTGGAAATTGGAGAGATGTTTGTGGTATGGTTCAAGGCATGTGTTGTTATATTTCTTTATTCATTTGCTTGCACTATTGAAGCATGGTTCAATAAATTTATTAGAAATTTATCCATGCTTCAATAAGTAAGCTAGAGGGTTGTTCATTCTTCACTTGAGTTCATTGTTTTTGCCTTAGCCATTTTTTCTTGAGCTCTTTCTCTCTAGCTCTCTCCATTTTTCCTCACCTCATTTCCAAGCTCAATCCCTCACATGAGTTGTGAACCCTTGAGCTTGTGAGCATCCTAAGTGAGCTCAAACACCCCTACTTCACCATCCTAGTTTGAATTAGCAATTTGACCTAGTGTGTTTCCTACACTAAAGAATTTGGTGAAGAGATAGCTTGGATTAGAGAGGCTTCGGGTGGATCGTCTTTGGCACGAAGATCAAGAAGGGAGCTTGTACCATCTTCAAGTGTAGCCTAGTGGAGCCGTGTGGACTTCAGCCCGGAGCATTTGAAGAGAAGGACACGATCTACAAAGGTTGTAGTTTCGTTCTCTTAGTATAGTTTTGTTTATATCATAATTAAACCCTAATCATCTAGTTAAAGATCTTGGTTAGTGTTAATTAGAACCCTAAATTTTTTAATAATGGCATGCTTGATGCTAGAAAAACCAAGTGGTGGTGCTAACACACACTTTCACCTAGATCCCTTCCCCGGGAATGACCTCTTTAGCGAAGCTAGCATATGCAACAACCCACTCGGTTTGTTTTGAAAACTACTCGATTTTAAAAGTGTTAGTTATATGTATGCCCTGGAGGCCATTACTGTACATTGGATGTATATTGTAGTGGATGCTGGGACATATATAGGTAGGACTTTCTTGCTCGACAAGATAGTACGCTATCTGGTTGCTCTTTATCTTAACATGTATACTTTCTGTCTCTCTGATTACATGTTGATAAAGCCCTTAGGATGTGTACTCGACTTCCAGGACTATGACGTAGATCATACTAGTGAGGCCTGGGTAGTCCATGAGTACATCCTTCAATGTTCCTAGTCGTGGGAATATCGAGACGGGGCATCGATATTCCAGAGTAGACTAGCGTATATCTTCTCGACCCATGTGATGGGCGATGGATGCTCCCATATCCATTGGTGTTTGACATCAGAGATGGTATGTGGGTGCTCAGTGGAGACTGGGTACACTGAACGGACTCTCCGAGAACTCCCAGATGGTATTATACCTCACGTCAGATGGCAGTTCTCTGGTGACACTGGTACAGCTTAGTCTGTTGACCCGAGATCGTCATAGAGTCTTGTGTGTCTCCTACTGTGCTTTGATTTCCACCCTACCACGGCTCTACTGAGTCGTGCAAACAGGTGGTTTTTGGGTACAGTCCTGATTCACATGGAGGCAATGAGCGATAGGAGGGGATTCGTCTCTCCCGGTATTGGGGGTTGATGTTGCGCTATGCTCGACTGGCCATAACAGGAAATCCCTGGCCAGGGTTGCAGTGATATACTGGTAAGAGTTATCAGTAGTTTCACTATTGTTATGGACCTCACGTCGGCATGACTTATCAAGCTATGGGGGTCTGACGTTTACCACCCCTAGGCGAGATATGCGACATATCAGACGAACAAACCGGACTGTACGGTAAGTGTTGCTGGTTGGATTCACAGGAGTGTGAGCGGGCTTGCTCGTCGATCTTCTGATCGCTCAATACCCGGGTGGCCGTTACGTTTAGCAGACCGCTTGCGGCTTGTGGGTGTTTGATATGATCATCACCTGCTGCCGGTGTATTGACGAGTCTTTAGGGTCCTACACAGAGGTTTCCTGGCTCAAGCGAAACGAAATAGGAGCGCATGTGAGATATGTGCGGGACCGAGAATAATACCAGTATGTGTTGCTGTATTCTATTCTCGCAATATGTATCATGGGATGGTTGTATATGATATAGCCGGGTTGCCGAATCAATTGTTGATTCGATACATTGATACACTTGATATTAGTCAGTTATATGCAGTATGACCGGATCGTTAAATCAAGTGTTGATTTAATTATTTAATGCATAATTATATATTTGATATATTACTTTGCATTAACTAGTATTGGTTCACTTAAGATGGATTTTCTCACTTGAAGTGTACATTGTATATATGATATAGTTTTGTGCACTAGTTTGTATCATGTTTGATGATACATGCAAACTTGGGTATGTGTTTACTTTAAACCATGGTTAAGTGAATGGTTAGGGTTTTGTAATCTTTACTTATTCATTTATTTCTTTTATTCATTTATTTTGGAAAGAATAAAATGGTGGATAAATTTGTTCTTTGCTTGAAGCTTCTTGAAGCTTCAAAGCATCTTTGAAAGTCTACCATTTTGTCTTTTGCCTAAATCTAACCATTAACCTAACCCTAGTTTATTCTCTACACTTAACCAAGGTTGCATTATGATAACTTCACTTGTTTTTATCATTGGTTTTAAAAATACTTATCATATTCTTTTCATCTTCATCATCTTCTTCAAGCTTCATGAAAGCTTGCTAGCTTCAATGGTGAAATGAGAAAAAGAGTGAGAAATCCAATTCTAAAGTGAACCCACTTCCTATTTTTTCATCATCTACCACTTTCCATGTAGTATAGGGTGTTTTCTTCACAAGTTTCATGACTTGGTGAAGTTGGAGCTTGATCTTGAGTTGCCTCGACGTAGATCATCTTCGACATCGAAGTCGACGACCTAGCCCGATCATTTCTTTGACGATACCATCGCTAGAGTCCGTGATCCGATGATTGCAGCGGAGGGACGTCAACGCGGAGCTATGGAGGTGGAGAACCGGATCTACAAAAGTTGTAGCCCCTTTCACTTATAGCTAAAGTAGTTTACTTGCTTGCATCGCTTATACTTCTAGTTAACGATCCGTATTAGGGTTTGTAGGCACATGAAACTTTTTGAATTGGGCATGTTTGATCTGTTGTGAGACCTCATTAGTGTGTCTAGGAACCCTACAGTGGTTAGGCGATGCGTAGACGGAGTTAGAAGTCCAATCGAACCGACACCCTAATCTCAAATTGCTCTCTGTACATTTTTTGAAATCGGGGATTTTTGAGAATTAAAAATATGCAGAAAATCAGCAGGATTTTCTAAGAATTACTGTGAAGCCCGTACTCCTGATTCCATCAAAATGCGGCGGAACCGCGGCATTAGCATGGCTAATGCGGCGGTTCCGCGGCCATTTAGTCTCCTTTTTCATTTAATTTTACACAGTAATTCCTATTTTGTAGTGCTGGTATTCCTGGGAATTTTTAATCTGAACTCAAGAGTTAGAGTTTTCTGGGTTGTATTGGGAGTTCAGAGATTCGACCGGATTGTCTAATTTTGTCTATGTTTTTCCGGATAATTTTAGAATATGTTAAAAAGTTCGACCGGATATAAATACCCACTTTTTTCCCTGCCGGGAAATTTCCAATTGTTGGACTTTTCCGTAGTTTAATGACGTTCTAAGTAGTGCAAGTAACACGATGGTCCCTCTAGAAGACAACAAACCTTAACTTGATTATGTGACTGTAGGGTTCCTAGGCACACTAATGAGGTCTCACAACAGATCAAACATGCCCAATTCAAAAAATTTCATGTGCCTACAAAAAAGCGGAGCTTAAATCACTAGATTCTACAACGATATCAAGTTCATTACATTAAAAGTTTTCTTCAAAACTAGACGTAGCCCTCCGTCATTTCAGATAAGGACTATTTAGTATTCGTCGTGCTTTTTTTGGCCTCTGTCAAGGCGTACTGCGCAGTAACTGATTAGTGCTTTTTTTGGTCTCCGTCAAGGGTCGTGCGGGTGGGATTAATTCAATTACGAAATGACGGGTTGAACTTTATGTAACACCTTAGATTTGCGATTAGTGTTAATTAAGCGATAATGCTGATTTTTAATAAATAGTTTACCAAAATTGTTTTCAAATGTTTTATAAAAATTAATTAATATTTTTAAAATATTTATTTTAGGCTTGCACACACATGTGCATGTTAACTTAGGGTTAATTAGGGTTAACCATGCTTAAGTAGCCATGGCACCCTAACCTAAATGTCATGCCATTTGTTTTATGTATTTATCTAAATTAATTAGTTTTCAAAATTAAAAGGGGTTTGAATTTGGTTGACTTGAGAGAGAGAGAGAGGGTGGCATGCATCATGAGGCATGGGCAAGCATGGCTTGCATTTAATGAAGAGAGAGAAGGGGCATGGCTAAACTCACACCCTCATTCCCTCACACACACTCATACACTCCCTCACTCTTACTCACATTCTCTCATTCATACTCTCATTCTTATTATTTTCCTCATATCATCTCCCTCACTCTCTCAACTGAAACCCTAAACTAATCCTCACAATACCCAAACCAAATCACAACTACAACTCACTTAAACCTTTCACAAGCCAAGTTTAGCCACTAAGATCACTTGGAGCATGGAAAGCTAGGATTTTGAGCAAGTGTGGACAGGTAACGATCTCTCACTGTTAATTAGGTTCTTTTATTGTTGTGTAGCTTAGTAGTCGCTGTTTAGAACGATAAAGATATAGTTTTGTGCACGCATCGTGTTTTTAGTGTCGTTTTTGTGTCACTGTAACCTGCTATGACCCCGAGTTGTTACTGGAAAATCTAGCGATGTAGTAGTGTTGTTGTCACGACCCGAAAAGTATGGAACATGACTGGCACTTAAATTACGAAACGTCTCGAGTCGTACGTAATCTAAGTAAGCCAAAACCCAGAAATCAAAACCAAATAGAGCAGTAGAGTGAAGGAAAACCAAGATTTATTGAAAGCGATTTAAATCAAATACGTCACATTAAGGTTTTTAAAAGCAACATCATTTTCCGAAAATTTCGGCAGAGTCTCCCTTGTAAATACTGGCCCTAAACGGGTACAAAACAGGAATGTATGCACAATATGAAATAAGGCATCCCCAAGCGGGAGCTAGCTCTTCTCCCAAGGCGGACTCAAAATCACACGCAATATAAATATCATCACTGTGCAAAATAAGCATAAAAGGCACAGGTAATAAAGCATCATGTCGGCTCAAGTGAGCTTGACCCAGAGATACAACATATAAATACACAAATCTCCCTGTCTCGTCTTTAAGACGCTAATACAATAATACATGTGGTAGATACGGTAGATGGAGTACACTAGATACAATAATGATACAAGGTGGCAACAAAATAACCCCGCAACCCACCTACGAACAATGCTGCGAGTCCAAGAAAAAGGAGCAGAAGAGTAGGTACGCCCGCCGCTACTATGCTGACGGGTCAGACCTGCAAAACATTGTGGCACGACGGGGGTGAGTTGCCAACTCGTGAGTAATAAGTAACATCTAATAAGGCTATCGTAAGCATGTACACAATGATGTCACAACCTACATATACTAATATGATGCAATGTAATAATATGTATGCAACATGAATGCAATAAATAACACGAGATTTGAATATAATTGACATGGGAAATCTGTATTCTTATCTTATTAAACTTTTGTAATTTAGCTGTAGTTTCATTACGGAAATCAATATAAATCTGTGTCAAGCATCGACACTAAATATGAATATCTCAATTATCCTGGGCTCCGACAATCTGGACTGGCCCAAAATATCTGATCTAGGGCTCCGGCAATCCGGACTGGCCCATATCAACAAAACTCAATACTACGTCGGTATCTTCCGGATATCCGCCGCGTTACAAATAAACGGTCGGTAGTGTTCCCATGCCGGGCTCAACACCATCATCTACGACCATCTTGCCCGGGGTACCGCACCGGGTCCACCATGCACCCACAAACGGTTCCTCCTCCTCCTCGAATTGGGTGTCTGATACTGATCAGGCACCAAGAAATCTCATGGTGGACGATAGATGCATCATATCACGAGAAAACCGGAACTTACATTTTTAAAATGGTAATATGTTTTCAAATCCTTGCGGTTTCTCAAAATCCATAAATCTCATAAATACGGAAATCCTCGAGACAAATCATGATACATGAATGTCTATGATATTAACAATATGCAATGCAATGCGGAAACTAGAAAGCTATGCATGAACAATGATGCAATAAGATATGTGCATGCGACTATCAATCCTGCATATCCATATTGATGAATTAAATATATCAATTGCAGGTTTATTAATCAATAATTGGTGCAAGTGATAAGATACGGATTTAAATAAGTTATAAAGTGTTCGTGGCATAGCAATTACCAAGGCGTGTATGTCCCTATGAATAGTGCCCGTGCAGCATAAACCAATGGTAGTAGTGTGAGTGTCCTATGAGGTACTAGCACAGTATATATACATATGAATAATGATGCAATGCAACGGGATGATTAACTAGGAACTACACATATAATTAAGTGCTAAACGAAATTCTAACTATCGGGCGTCGTGCGCCATCCAAACGATTCCCCCGTAGATGTGTACATCTACTCACCGGAACGCCTCCGCTAGTCTGATCCAATCACCGCATTTCCTTTCCGCGCCATGTCCGATGTCTTCACGACCGATCCTAGAATTACACAAAGAAACACACATAAGGCTAGTATCCTGCAAAAATGCGATATCGAGACCATACGAGAAAACTAGCGTCGCAAGCTAACGCGTGTGCACTCGAAACACCGAAACGTGTGTGCTAATGTCTGAAACCACCCTGACATGCTGCGATACACAGCAAACACTAAACCCAAACTCAGAACGTACGTGTCGTGCAAGTCTAAAAGTACTAAACACAAGGTAAATGGTCCCAGATTTTGATTCGAGTGGAAACATGAAAAGTTGCATGTACCAAAGACCTACAAAATGTAGCAGACACCTAAAGAAGAACCCATGACACCCAGCTCCTCACTCTGGCCACAATTTGCGGCCAAAACCCTTTAATTTGCGGCCATGAAGGGGAATGGTGGTCTCGTGCTTCGTGTGTGTGATCGTAGCCCAGTAACTAAGCTCCAGTAATTGCAACTTTTGCCTGAAGCATCCGGTTTGAAAGCAGATCACAAAATTTGCACAATTCTTAACTAAAACACTAATTAAACACTAATTTAATACAATATGGTGTTTTAGTGTAGACTGGTGTAAAGACTTGGATTAAACGACACTAACGACACTTAATTAAGCTAATCAAGCCATAAAAACCTTAATTTAACCTAATCTCCACTTAAACCACATAATTAACACTAAAACCCACTAAACACTACTTTAAGCTAAATAAACTACACGTTTAGCAAAAATGGTAATTAGGGTAAGCTTTATACCTTAAGTTGGTCTAGTGATGGCTCAAACTTGCTAACCTTGCCTTCAAAGGCAAAGACTTGCCTCAAGAACCAACAAGGAAGTGTTAGCATGAGGTTTTGTGAATAAAAGATGGATTTTTAGTGGAGATTGGAGCTTGAATGAATGAATAAGAAGAAGAGGAAAGGGGAGGGGGCTGCTGGAGCTGCTGTAGGAAATGAGAGGGGAGAGAGAGAGAGCCCTAAAAGTCAAGCCCCATGCCTCATAAATACCCCCCATGCTACCCTTTTCTCATTTATTTTCTATTTTCTTAAAATAGTTTTGTTTTTTTAAAAAGGGAAATGAGAACCAAGATGGAATAAAAATGAAATACATGTTAGATTATTAACCTAGGGTAAATATTGGGTTGTGCATGCTAACTAAAATTTTGCTTAGAAAAATAATAGTTAAGAAAATTTGATAATTAAGTGAACAATAAAATTAAATGATAACTAATAAAACACAATTATATATATAACTACATATTATCACAATTTAAAATAGATTTATTCCGGTCTATGAGGAAATAACTATTAACGAGGTTTAATGAAAAACACGCATTATCGCTAATTATCGTGAAAATAACCTAAATGAATTTTCAAGACGTTACAATCTTCCCCACTTAAAGAAATTCGGTGCCCGAATTTAAAAATTTATCTACGCGTACCTTCGAAGAGATGGGAATATTTCTTCCTCATCTCGTCTTCGGTCTCCCAGGTGACCTCCTCGCTACTCGGGCCACGCCAAAGGACCTTTACAGACGGTATAACCCTTGATGTCAATTTCTTCACCAGCCGATCCAGGATGACCACCGGCTGCTCTGCAAAAGAAAGGTCGCGCTCCAGCTAGACTGTCGGGTGCTAAATTGTATGAGAAGGGTCATGAAGGTACTTGCGGAGTATCGAAACGTGGAATACGGAGTGAACGTCTGGGAAACTGGGCGGAAGAGCCAACCGATACGCAACTGCACCAACACGCTCGAGGATCTCGAAGGGGCCCAAAAATCTGGGACTTAGTTTCCCTTTCCTCCCAAATCTCATCACGCCCTTCATTGGGGAGACCCTCAAGAAAACATGATCGCCTACAGCAAACTCAAGTCTGTGCCGACGTCGGTCCGCATAAGATCTCTGCCTGCTCTGGGCCGCTCTCATCCTATCACGAATCAACTGGATCATTGCGGTCATCTCCTCAACGATCGACAACCCCAAAATACTGCTCTCACTGAGCTATGTCCAACATACGGGCGATCGACATCTCCTCCCATATAGAGCCTCGAAAGGTGCCATCTGAACGGTCTCCTGGAAGCTGTTGTTATAGAAGAACTCTATCAAGGGCAAATGATGATCCCAGATGCCACCAAAATTTAAAAAGCACGCTCGGAGCATATCCTCAAGTTTCTAAATAGTCCGCTCTGACTGACCGTCGGTCTGCGGATGAAATGCTGTGCTGAAACTCAATCGGGTGCCTAAAGCCTCTTGAAGTCTCTGCCATAGTCGGCTGGTGAACTGGGTGCCTCGGTCGGACACAATACAAGCTGGGACGCCATGCAATCGTACAATCTCATCGATGTAGATCTGGGCATATTGAGCAAATCCAAAAGTGGTCTTTCCTGGAAGAAAGTGAGCCGCTTTCGTCAATAGATCCATGATCACCCAAATAGAGTCATACCCTCGACTGGTCCTGGGTAGAGCCATAATGAAGTCCATAGAAATATGCTCCCATTTCCACTCTGGAATGGGCAAAGCCTGCAACTCTTCCGCTGGCCTCTGGTGCTCAGCCTTGACTTGCTGACAAGTCAGGCATCTCGAAACGCAGTCGGCGACGTCACTTTTCATCCCTTCCCACCAGTAAACGTCTCTCAAATCGTGATACATCTTTGTGGAACCCGGATGAACACTTTATACCGATCGATGTGCCTCCTCAAGAATCTCATGCCTCAGTCCCTCAGAAGCTGGTACACACAGTTTAGTCCCAGATCGTAGTATCCCCTGATCATCGATCACGAACTCGGAATCTCTGCTCTGTCTAACCTGCGCCATGATCTCTGAATAACGGTCATCACTGTACTGTGCCTCATGTATACGGTCAAGCAACTGTGGACGTGCACGGATATGCGCAAGATGTCCCCCGATCGGAGTAAACTCGAACTGCACTCGGCTGTCGCATAGAATCTGCCAATATGCCAACGACTGCCTCTGAACTGCGCTTAAACAAGATAAAGTACTTCCGGGCCTCCAACTCAAATCATCCGCCACTACGTTCGCCTTGCCTGGATGATAAAGGATCTCGCAATCATAGTCCTACACTAGCTCCATCCAACGACGCTGTCTCAGATTCAGATCTCGCTGCTGAAATATATACTTCAAGCTCTTGTGGTCCGTGAAAATCTGGAACGACTTGCCGTATAGGTAATTTCGCCAGATCTTGAGTGCAAAGACCACCGCCGTCATCTCTAAATCGTGAGTAGGATAGTTTTGCTCGTGTTTCTTCAGCTGCCGAGAAGCATAAGCGACGACCCTGTCGTACTGCATCAACACACAACCTAGCCCTACTCGAGAAGCATTACAATAAACCACAAATCCGACCGATCCCGAAGGCAAATATAATACTGGCGCCGTAGTCAAACGAGTCTGCAACTGCTGGAAGCTATGCTCGGACGCCTCGGTCCAAACAAAAGGAACTCCATTCCGAGTCAACCCGGTCAACGGTGCAGCGATATGGGAGAAGTCCTGAACAAAACGTCGATAGTAGCCGGCCAGGCCTAGAAAGCTGCGGATCTCTGCAACTGATGCCGGTCTGGGCCAACGCTGAACGGCCTCGTTCTTCTTCAGGTCCACACGCATACCATCTCTCATAACCATGTGACCCAAGAACTCAACGCTGTCAAGCCAGAATGCGCACTTGGAGAATTTCGCGAACAACTGGTGCTCTCTCAAATTCTGCAATGCGATCCGCAAGTGCTGCTGTTAGTGTATATGCCCTAGAGCCCATTACTGCATCATACTAGTTTGTATATTACTTGATGGAAGCTTGGGATATTCACAGTTATATATACAATCTTGCTCGAAATGGTAGTATGCCACTTGGTTTGTCTCTGCTTTAATATGTGCATGTGTTTCTTTTAGCATATCGCTGATATACATATTAGTAGAGCCCTTATGATTATTGCTTGATTACCAGCGTTGTGATGGCGCTCACACTCGTGGGGGCGGGGTAATCCATAAGCACATCCTTATGCAGGTCCCTAGTCGTTGGACTATCGAGACAGGGCATCGATACTCCGGAGTAGACTAGCGTTTGCGCTTCTCATCCCAGTGTGGGAGACGGACTGTCCCACAGCCGTCAGTACGTCGTACTTGAGATAGTATACGGGTGCTCGTTAGGTTACGAGTACACTGGACAGGACTCGTCGGGAACTGTTGGTTGGTATTATACCTATCGTCAGTTATCAGTTCCCAGGTGACATGAGTACAGCTTAGTCCGCTGACTTGACACTGTCACTTCGCCTCGAGTGTGTTCCCACTGCACTTTGGTTACTACCCTACCACGGCTCAAAGGAGTCGTGCAAACAGGTAGTTTTTGGGTGCAGTCCCGAAGCACTTGGAGGCAGTGACGGTTAGACAGGATTCGTCTCTCCCGGAATTGGGGGTTGACATCGCGCTGTGACCAGGAGAGCCATTACACAAGTAGTCCCTGGCCAGGGCAAGCGAGATATACTGGTAGGTTTCCAGTGTTATCTCAGGGTGTTCTGGGCTACACTCCGACACGACTTGTACCGCTATTAGGGGACTGACGTTCACCGCCCCCCTAGGCCCGCCATGCGATGTATCAGACGAACAGACCGGACTGTACGGAGACTGTCATATACAGGCTCAGTAGGAGTTCAGATGGGGTCACCTCGTCAGTCTTCTTATCGGCATCTACCTGGGGACCGTTACGTACAGCTAGTGCCGCTTGCGGTCTGTGGTTAAACCCACTGCCAGTGTAGTGTCGAGTCTTTAGAGTCCTACACAGAGAGCTATTCGCCTTTAGGCAAAATGAGTAGAGGTCGCATGGTTTTGCGACAGGGTTCGTTCACATCCGCGCACTTGTGCACGTTTGCTGTCCGGACAGCTTATACTAGCGGGCTTTGGTTTAAGCCGGATCCTAGTATATGATTTGGGATTGGTTTTATCTCTTTGTATTCGTGTTCCTCGGATCACGAATACGGGTGCGTATGCACAGTTGCTTGAGACAGAGGGAGAGGACTTTGATTAGGGTTAATGACCATTGTCATTTTATTAACCCTAATGCTTATGTGTGTATTATGGTTAATTGATATTAGTTTAATATAACTGTTCATGGTTATGGTTGTTGACCATTTGACATTCTTGACTTGTTGACCTAGGTTGACTCTTTGACCATCATCATTTCATTTGGAAGATGCTCTTTGATCCTATGATAATGGTCATGTCTTGATTAAGCCATGACAATTATCTTACTAATTATCAATTTATAATAATTCACACATATATGTGAGAATGCTTCATAATTCTCTCATTCTATCATATACTTTCTCTCTCTTGCTCTTCCTCTTCCTCAATCTCTCCCCTCTCATGTGTTGAGAAACACTTGAGCTTGAGAAAAACCTCTTCTTGATAATCTCTACTCTCATCTAGGGTTCTAGGATTAGCACTTCTAGTACCCTAGTTACTTCTAGCTTGAAGTTGAAGCCAAAGGTTGAGGCTTTCGGGTGGATCCTTCTTCGACTCGAGAAGACGACAAAGGAGATCTCTTTCTTACACTCCAAGGAGCAATGAGAGAAGGACATAAAGCCCTAGGTATAACCATTCTACCCTTTAGCTAGTTTCTAGTTAGCTTTAGCTTGTTTTTGTTTAGCGAAGATCCTCCTTTGTCTAGTCCATGTTGCCTAGAGTAGTAAAAATCCGATTTTTATTCCGTTTTCCGCCTCCCCACAAGCACCGAGGTGGGCAACGTGGACTTACATTGGTATCAGAGCCTAACTAAACATAAACTAGCTAGGTAGTAAAAGTGTATGGAAGTTTGATCGGAAAAATCGAAAAACCAAAACATCAAAACCCTAAGTTTCTGTTGATTTTTTTCTGTTCAAAATAAAATAAATCTTACATCAAAAATCATCTCAGGGTTTTGTGAAGAAGCCCACCAAAAACGGTCGAGTGATGCCATCAAAGCGCCGCCGTTCCGCGGCAATGGGTATACTTTTGCCGCGGAACCGCCGCCGTTTTGACTCGGTTCATGACCGAGTTTGGTGCAGTGTTTTTAGGTTGTGGTTTTGGGATTTTTAAGATGGTTTATTTCAGCCCAGATTTTCCAAAAAAGAAATTTGTTTTTTGGGGGCCTATAAATCCGTATTTTTTATCGAACTTCACTACACTTTGACTAATGGGTTATATCTGTGATGTTTATATGTATTGAACGTCTGCTAATCGCTATAAGTCGATTAGTGGGGGTTATACATATCTGTGATCTGTGTTTGGTGATGGTATGTGTATATGAATGCGTTGGATTGTCGCGGGTGAATAGCCGGGGTGGATGTGAGATGAGTGTTTCTTTTTCTTTCATTCATTGTAACATGTAAATTGATGTATTATTATTTGTATGGCCGCACAACCGAGTCGGGGTTGTAGCCGTCATTGTATAATTCTTTTTTCTGTTTTTGCTCCTAGGATAGACCCATGGAGGGGGTGCACAAACTACCGGGTATCTCGAAGTGCCGAGTGGCCTACTCACGGTGTTGAGGGAGGTTGCTTTGCTTCAGGTACTTGGCGGGTAGTTTGCCACACCCGTAGGGGTCTTGGGTAGGGTATTGGCTATTCACCGCGACCGTGTAATCCGCTTTTCGTTGCAGGCTCGAACGGATTGCGGATTCCTAGTATATCCAATGTATTCATCTGTGATCTATAATGCCTATCATTGCTATATATTTATATATGATAACTATTTAGGCGTTGCTTATGTTTTACAGCCGCGCTAGCCCAGCCCCCCGCTCTATCGTTAGTTAAGTAACCTAACGGGTGATGACGGGGCCCCGTGGCGAATGCGAATGGTATAAGCGTACGTCATATTTTGGTTGTTTTTTGCAATGGTAGGATTAAATGATGGGACGCATTAAAAGAACTAATGCAAGAAAATAAACCAAGTAAAAGTCGATTGGAACACTTTGAAAACCACTCGGTTCTTTTCAAAACTAAACTTTTAAACGCGGAGCTTGAACCACTCCTTTTAAAAGCTATCTCGTTCCATCGATTATATCAAGTTCACTATGTTCACGGTTTCGCCAAAACCATTCATAGCCCTCCGTCATTCCACATGAATGGTCAAAAGTATTCAAGCTATGTATTTTGGCCAACGTCAAGGCATAGTGATTGGTAGCTATTGGGTATTCATGTGCAGCATAGATAGATGCGTTGGTTTGGGACAGTCGTGCTGCCATTTTGGCCAAAGTCATGGGTAGGTACGGGTGGGTCCAAATTAACCAGGAGAATGACGGATAGAACTTGACATGTGACTTATAATATTTTGGCCAAAGTCAAGGTCATAAGAGCATGGGGCAAAAATCCACATCGGGAGTTTCATAAGTACTGAAACTTGCTAGCGCTGCATACCATTTGGAGTGTGATGATTCTGGTAGGATTCCTTCGGTTTTATCACGTGATGATATTTGGATCCCGATCCTACTGTGAGTATATGCTACTCCTCGGGAAAACTCTTACTTAACGATCAATGCTATAAACTTAGTAGGTGTTTAGAAAGGTGTTAGCAGGGCTACGCCCCCAGGGAAAAGAGGTTCTTAAATTAAGGAACTTCGCGAAAGCGTTGGAAAACCTCCCTCGAAGTACCGACACTGGCCTGGCTGAACGGTTAAGCAAGTATTGTACAGTGAGATTGATCCCGACTAATCCTTTCTTTACTGTTTGAGAAGGGATTCGAGAGACAGTGGGAGCCATCCAGTTTAGACAAACTAAAAACCACTCTAAACTTGCAAGAGCATCATGCTAAAGTGTTTCTTTTCTCTCTCCTAATTGCAGCGACCATTCAACATGACCGGACTTAAGTTATTACTAGATAAAAACATACTGACATGGCCAAACTACAAAGATTGGCTCAAGAATGTCAAGATGGCAATCACTTACGACAAGTTGGGGTATGTCCTTACCACCAAAGCTCCCCCTGTCCCAGGTCCCACCTCCAGCTTCGTGGATAAAGAAATCCGTAAGACATGGGAGATCGATTGCGCGAAGGCCAAATGCCTCGTGCTTGCCTCGATGGACAACGAACATCAGAGGAGGCATGAGAATATGGACCTGGAGTCCATATTTCTCCATACAAAAGAACTGTATGGAGAGCAGTCTCGTATCGCAAGATACGAAGTGTCGAAAAAGCTATTTTCGGCAAGATTGGCCGTCGGATCATCGGTAGCGGAACACGTGCTTAAGATGATTGGCTACATAGAGGAGCTCGCGGACCTTGGGACCACGTTGGAGAATGAACTCTATACTGATTTGATTCTCCAGTCCCTTCCTTCCACTTACGCCCAGTTTGTCTTAAACTTCAACATGCAAGGAAAGGAGGTTGAACTTTCCGAACTTCTGAACATGTTGAGGAGTGCTGAGGGCACCCTACAGAAAGGTAGGGAGACATCCACTTTGTTTGTAGGAGGATCTTCCTCTTCTAGATCCAGGGCGAAAGCCAAGGGTGAGAAGAAGAAAGCCCCCGCCAAACCAAGAGGCGGTGTTAGTAAAGTGGATACGAAGGGAAAGGGAAAGGCAACAAAGGTAGCGGGAACGCTGGTGGGGAAGGAAGAATGCTTCTACTGTCACAAAAGTGGTCACTGGAAATAGGATTGCAAGGCTTGGAAGGCCAGAACACAGGATTTGAAGCGAGTTGCGGCTTCAGCTTCAGGTGTGTATGTTATTGAAAACTGTCTATCAATAAACTCTACATTCTGGGTATTGGATACCGGATCAGGATCTTATATCTGTAATTCTTTGCAGGCGTTGAGAAAGCGTAGAGTTTTGAAGGCAGGTGACATGACCCTCAGAGTTGCAAACGGTGCTAGCATGGATGCTGAGGCCGTGGGGGACTATCACCTGGGATTTTCGGATGGACACTTTTTGGTTTTGCGTAGTTGTTATTATGTACCAAATGCAACCTGTAATATCATTTCTGTATCTTTATTATCTAAACAATGTTATGAACTTGCATTTGTAAGTAATGTAGTGAACATTCACCTTAATCAAGTTTTGATTGGGTCGGGTACATTGAACAACGGTATATACGTATTAAACCAACCACAGATTTTCAATGTCCAGAATACACACAAAAGAAAGTCTCCAGAAATCAATAAACCTTTCTTATGGCATTGTAGACTGGGTCACATCAATGAGAGAAGGTTGACTAAGTTACATACAGAAGGATATTTGGATCCGTTCGAATATCAATCGTATGCAAATTGCCAATCCTGTCTCAAAGGAAAGATGACAAAGACTCCGTTCACTGGACACGGAGTAAGAGCGAGCGAGCTCTTGGGACTCGTACACAGCGACGTGTGCGGTCCAATGTCTACACATGCGCGAAGCGGTTATTCTTACTTCATTACTTTTATGGACGACTTTGCAAGGTACGGTTATATCTTCTTAATGAAACATAAATCCGAGGCTTTTGAAAAATTCCAGGAATATAAGAATAAAGTAGAAAAACAAACAGGCAAAAGTATCAAGGCACTGAGATCTGATCGAGGTGGTGAATACTTGAGTGCCGAGTTCCTGGGTTACTTAAAAGAGAATGGAATTCTCTCTCAGCTTACTCCTCCATACACTCCGCAACATAACGGTGTATCGGAGAGAAGGAACCGAACCCTATTGGATATGGTACGGTCCATGATGAGTAATGCTGAGTTGCCGCGATCGTTCTGGGGATATGCGCTAGAATCAGCTGCATACCTTTTGAACCGAGTTCCAACTAAAACTGTGCCTACTACACCATATCAGATGTGGTGTGGGAAGAGACCCTATCTTAATCACATTAAGACATGGGGATGTCCAGCTTTTGTAAAAAAGAAGCATGAGGACAAGCTCGAGGCACGCTCAGTACAGTGCAAGTTTGTGGGATATCCAAAGAACTCCAAGGGATATTTCTTCTATTGCGAAGAGGAACAAAATGTTTTTGTTTCTCTCCATGCCCACTTTCTAGAACACCAGTTCATAGAAAAAGAACTAAGTGGGAGCGCAATAGAACTGGATGAAATTCCAGAACCACGAGCTATTACTGAAAGCTTAGTAGAACCAGAGGGTTCGAAAGATTAGGACATTCCCACGCCACTCCGCAGGAGTAATAGGTAGTCTCATCCGCCCGAAAGATACTACGGTTTTCTCATAGATGGGGATAGAGAGGATTGCATCATAGATTGTGATGAGCCTACTAACTTCCAGCAAGCCATTCAGAGCGTCGACTCGGTAAAATGGCTGGATGCAATGCGGACCGAAATGGAGTCCATGTACACCAACAAAGTATGGACGTTAGACATTGCTCCAGATGGGGTAAAACCCGAAGGATGCAAGAGGATCTTCAAAAGGAAGATTAGTGTAGATGGACAGGTGTTTCGCCCAATCAGAGCAAAACTCTGTTTGAATTCAAAATTCAAATCTTTGAAGCAGAGCTTCAAATCCCGCGCGCAGCGCCCAAGGAGACGCGCCCAATCAGAGCAAAGCTCTGTTTAAAGGAAGCAACGCTTCAGCTGTACTGCGCTCTGCGCTAGGTGACACGTGTCAGCACAGATGCGCTAGCGCAGTTGCGCTGTGCTCTGCGCTGCGCGACACATGTCAGCGCAGATGCGCTAGCGCAGTTGCGCTGCGCTCTGCGCTGCGCGACACGCGTCAGCGCAGATGCGCTAACGCAGTTGCGCTGCGATCTGCACTGTGCGACACGTGTCAGCGCAGATGCGCTAGCGCACTTGCGCTGCGTTCTGCGCTGCGCGACACGTGTCATGCGCTGAGGTATCCGCGCCCAACTGAATTAAGATTTCATGAAATCTTTTCTGTTCTTTCCAGAACTAGAAGACTTTCTTCGGCCTTTGGATCAAAGATCCAACGGTGGGAAAACACCCAAAAATCATTCAAGAAAGATCCCGTTAACAAATTCAACAAATTTATGGGGCACTATAAATAGGACCCCAGACCTCATTCAAAAGGCATGAAGAATTTTCTCGAAAAATCAAGAACCCTAAAACAGAGAAAACTCTGAGAAGAAAAAAGGTAAAGAACCTTCATGAGGTAGAAAAAATGGGGGCCTTCTAATAGATCATCGATCTAAAAATAAGATCAATGGTCTTTATAAAAAAAAAGTGCTTTGCACTTCTTGTGAACCTTCGGTTCTGTAAAAACAACAAAAATAATAAAATAATAAATGAATAGTGCTTTGCACTTTTAAGAACCTCTGGTTCTTCGAATAAAGAAAAAATTTATTTTTCTTTGATCCAATTTAGACGAAGAAATTAAACAGTGCTTTGCACTTCCCTTCTTGAATCTAAAAGATTCTTAGTGCTTTGCACTTCCAATTTGCGCCGTTGCGCTCTTAAGAGAGTGCCACGTGTCGGCCATAAAACCATTTGCGCTAAGCGCTCTTAAGATAGAGCTTTGCTCTCTGGAACTAGCGCAACTCGCTGAGAGAGCGCCACGTGTCGGCCATAAAACCATTTGCGCTAAGCACTCTTAAGATAGAGCTTTGCTCTCTGGAAATAGCGCAACTCGCTGAGAGCGCGCCACGTGTCAGCAGCGCAATTGCGCCGCGCAACAGCGCAACGCGCTGCGCTAGTGCGCTTGCACTCATCAGAGCATGACACGTGTCGTCACCGTATGGACTTGCGCTCATTACTTAGCGCAAAGCACAAATGCATTCAAAAGGGCCAAGCCCAACTAAGAGAAGGCCTAACAGGCTCAATAAAGCGTAAATGTATTATTTTAAGGGGCAGAGCCCAAATCAAAACAGATGCTTTGCATCATTTATAAATGGGCAGAGCCTAAACAGAATCTTCAGAATGGTGTGCATTTTTACCAGGGGCAGAGCCCAAATCAAACAAATGCATTGTATCATTCATAAATGAACAGAGCTCAGAATAAATTGATGCTCTGCAGAGCCCAAATGCAGTGCATTACTTAACAAAAATGTTGAACATTTCAACTGGACTTAGCCCAATTTTGGCCATAAGTCCTTAAATTAAATTGACTGAGCAAAATCGCTCTTCTAAATCAATTTACATCCGGTTCGAGGGTACATCTCCGAACTCCTTTGACATCCGTCGTTGTAATTCCTCAACGACGTCAAAGAGGTGACGGGTCCCAACGACCACACATCGATATGGACTGCGGGGTCCTTAAACTCGTGGACCGAAACGTCCTTAAACTAATATCGGACCGAAACGTCCCTAAACTAATTTTGGACCGAGACGTCCTTAAAACTAATATTGGACCGAAACGTCCTTAAACTAATATCGGACCGAAACGTCCCTAAACTAATTTTGGACCGAGACGTCCTTAAAACTAATATTGGACCGAAACGTCCTTAAACTAATATCGGACCGAAACGTCCCTAAGCTAATTTTGGACCGAGACGTCCTTAAAACTAATATTGGACCGAAACGTCCTTAAACTAATATCGGACCGAAACGTCCCTAAACTAATTTTGGACCGAGACGTCCTTAAAACTAATATTGGACCGAAACGACCTTAAACTAATATCGGACCGAAACGTCCCTAAACTAATATCGGACCGAAACGTCCCTAAACTAATTTTGGACCGAGACGTCCTTAAAACTAATATCGGACCGAAACGTCCCTAAACTAATAATGGACCACTACGTCCCTAAACTGGTGACGGACCACCACGTCCCTAAACTGGAATATGGACCACTACGTCTTTAAACTGGCGACGGATCGAAACATCCCTAAACTAATGATGGACCCCCACGTCCCTAAAACTGGCGATGGACCGCCATGTCCCTAAACTGGTACAATAGGGCCCAAATGCTCCCTTGTTGGATCTAAACGGTCCCGCCTAAGTTGATCTTAACCCCAAATACGGTTAACGTGTCCTTAGACATTTAAATAAACGATAAAACTCCAAATTAACTTTGGTTCAAGGGTACATCTCTGAACTCCTCAGACGCCTGTCGTTGTAATCCCTCAACGACGTCAGAGAGGTGACGAGTCCCGACGGCCGGATAATTAAATCAATCATGATGTTAAGTTGATCTTAGTCTCAAACAGGACTAATGTATCCTTAATGAACGTTTAAGTTGATCTTAGCCGCAACGCGACTAATGCATCCTTAAACTAAAAACACCAAACCCAAATCTAAATTAAATACGGATTTGGACTAATCCACGTCCTACGGGCGACGGCATTACTCAGTCTCCGTATACAATCCACGGGCAACCACAAATAAAACAAACACACACGACACGAAGTGAAATTCTGGAGAAGGAGAAAGTTGTTACCGCGACGCGGTAGCGTAATTAACTGCAGGGGCTTGCGCCTGCAGGGAAGAGCGTCCCCACAATCAAAAACCCCTCACCCTGAGGGGGAATCTGACGAAGTCTGCTACATCGGCCGCATCCGTCTAAACCTCCGATACACAGTGCCGTAAATCAACTCGGCATTTTCGGAGAGGTGGACGGATAAAACCATATAGCATCTGCCCCGAATCTCAGGCAAGACGCAAAGTCTGCGCCGTCTTTCGGAGGGGAACAGATTCTGGCACGCCCGGTGGGACCTCTTCCTCTTTCCACTCCACACTTCGTGTGTCGTCTTCGCGAACCAATCGCGGTTTGTTAAATGATTGCCTTCGGATTTCAAGTTGCTAAGATTTGGTCTTTTGTTTGGTGCAGAACTCAAGCATTCAATGGCCACCAACTGCACCAACTGCTCGAAGTGCAACTGCAACGGACGCTCCACCTCACCTAGAGGTGTAGCATATGGGCCCCAGGCGGCTTCCTTCCTGACACTGCCGGTAGGCCAGTTGACTCAGGCCACCACCGGCTTGTTCTTCGGGACCATGGTCCCATCTGCAAGCTTCTCGGCACCGATACCCACACTGGAAGCAAACAAGAAGTCGGTGTTCGACCGGCTTACTGCTATTCCGACCCCTGTCAGCGGGTCGCCTGCTACTGGACCAACAGCCTCCGTTTTCACCAGGCTGGGTCAGAACTATAAGATGGCTGTCCCAAAGAGGGCAACGGCCGCTGCTTTGGAAGTCGTTAAAGCGGCTTCTCCTATCAGAGAGTCAGTCTTCATGAGATTGACGGCTCCTACTCCTCCTCCAGCTGGTCAGAAGGCATCAGTCTTCGATAGGCTGACATCAACAGTTACCCCACGCTCAAACAGGGGGCAACAAGAAACCACCTCAATCTCCGAGCCAATCCCGGCGGCTCGTCGCGCGCGACGTCGCCATTGGCAGAGAGTAAGGAAAGCAGGGGGCAACTCCCCCTCAGGGCTAACCCCACCTGCTCCAGTGGTGGAAGTCGATGCTGCTGTTCCAACTGGAAACAGCTTTGAAATGCTGCGGAAAGTGAGAAAGAACTCCCCGGTGGCTACGTTAAAAAGGTCTCCTCCACCCATGGAAAAAGCTCCTGAGATGAAACAGGAACAGCCCCCTCAACGGCTGTCAGCGAAAGTTTATAAAGTTTGGCGGAGGGTTCAAGACTCCGTGATTGACTCAGATCACTTCCGTCACCGGAACAGGGCAAGGGTGGAGAAAGACAAAAATCGCCCCGTCAAACAACAGGGGGCAACAAATGCTAGGATGCCCAATTCAGCGGCTCCTTCAACCTCAAAGGCCCATAAAAGGAAGAGGCCAGAAAAAGCTCCCATGACACTGGCAAAGTCTAAGAACGGTGAACCTAAACGCCCCAAGTCAGGGGACATCACAGTTCATACAGTCTATATGGCTTCGGGGAAAGAAGAAAGTCGTACTTCTATGGGTCACCGACCGCTTACCCGGTCAGTGACCAAATCTCAGGAGCAACAACAAAAGCTCCAGGAGATGATGACTACCATGGCTGCACTCACGGGGCCAAAAGAGAATCCTGAGACGTCCTTAGATGAACGTCAAGAAGAAGAGACCGACGCCGAGTTCCTTCGCCGATTGCTCGAAAAAAGAGACCAAGAGGCTGCTGAACAAGCAGCCAATATACAGCGCATGGGCCTTCTCTTCCAGGATATGATAGGGATGATGATACAACCAGAATCCCCGACTGAAGAACCCCCGATCGTCCTTGGGGATGATAGGGGAGAAACATCAAACCCTCAGCCCGTTCTATCGACGGCTAAAGAAGACACAATCTCTAAAACGGATCTGGACGAATATATAGCCCAGCAGGTAAAAGTTCATCACGCGGCCGAAGCAGCCGGCCACGTTGTAAAGACGGGGCGGCCATATCCGAGCTGGTATGACCAAATCAAGTACCCGCCAGGTTACACAATTCCAAAGTTTCATGTCTACAAGGGGACCGGCAATCCCCATCAACATGTTGCCCAATTCAGGGCGCTTTGTGGTAACACTGGAGGCGACGACAAGCTCTTGCTACGTCAGTTTGTGGGAAGTTTATCAGATACGGCTTTCGAGTGGTATTCCGAGCTCCCCAACGATTCCGTTAAAACCTTCGCAGAGATGGAACTGCTCTTCACCCAACGCTTTGCAAGTGCCAGCGAACGTACTCCAATGACGGCGCTGATTAACGCCAGGGTAAAGCCCGGCGAGACGTGGGTCCAGTACGCTATACGGTGGCGTAATTTATGGTCCAAATGTGAACAACGCATAGAAGAAGCCCCTGCGGTGGGAATGTTTGTTGGAACCCTTGATCCACAAGCAACCATTTCGCAGTTTATGATGTTCTTCAAGCCGACTTCTTTCCAGGCTTTGATCGACAAATTGGCGCAGATGGACCAAATGGGCCATAAACCCCCTCTCCCGAAGCCGGACTCCCGAAACGATAAAGGAAAGGGAAAAGCGATCATCGTCGCTAATGCCCAACAGCAACCGAACGACTCGAAGCTGGTTGCTCGTCCAAATAATACACGCCCATACGTACCCCTTGAGGACAGGATGGGACGTGCTTACTCCTTCCCCCGTGATAAAACAAGGAGGTTATTCGAGCTGGCATTGCGCAATAGGCTCATAAATCTGCCGGATCCAAAGCGTCCGTCACAACCAAGTGACGTTAACGAGCCTAATTATTGCCCTTACCATCGAGTGCTAGGACATCCAATCAAAGACTGTTACGTGTTCAAAAATTGGCTCGAAAACCAGTACCGTCAAGGCAAGTTTGCGCTATCTGACAAATGGAAGGTGAATCCTCCGCAGCCCCACACCTATAAGGGAACGAATACGCCGGGGGAAACATGCTCCGTCATTGAAGAAGCTCCCTGGGAGGTTGTATTATCAGCCAAAACGAGGAGAATGCTAAATGACCTGCAGACCTGTCCAGCGGTCAAGTGGAAGAACCCCTTGGAGCCGCAGGTTATAGAGGGGATGTTGAAGCCACGTCCGACTCCGAAGACCGATGGTGGTAGTTCAAGCGTTCATAACCAGCCGTCAAAATCTTCAAAAAAGAAGAAGAAGAAATCTAAGAAGCCCGTGAAGCCTGGCGACAAGTGCACGGACTTACAGAAGCAAATCGACGCACTGGATGAGTACAACCAAAAAGCGCGGACTCCCATTACGCTCCAAGATTTCCTTGATCACATCTTCCAAAAAGAAGATGAGGGAGAAAGTTCATCGGATGAATCCGAGGAATATGTGGCCAGCTGTCATATGATCTCCCACTTGACCTCGAACGATGAAGGGACTTCTGGCACCAAAACGCCGGGGGCAAATACTGAGTCAAGGGTTCCGGAGTTATCAGTTGAAATGATTGGCGCGTTTCTTAATGAAGCTCGATTGAAAAGCAAAGCTGATCGAGAACGCGAGACGGATATATTCGAAAGGGCCAAGCGCCAGCGACTTGAGGAAAGAGCTGAGATGATCCCACTGGAGCAAAATGCCTCTACCGCTGACAAAAGCCAATTCAAGATAAAAAGGAAGTTTGCTAAGGCCATATCGATGGGCATGAAGTTACCACCCTCTGAAGAAAAAGTTACTGGCGTGGTAGAAATGCACCCCTCTTATTGCTTGTATCATCAGAAGGTCTCGCATTCAACCCAAGATTGCAAAGCTTTCAATGGATGGTGGCAAGGATACGTCGCTAATCAACAGCGCTTTAAACGGGAAAAGCGTAAGATTCGCCGGGAGCAAAGAAGCACAACCAAAGAGCCTGAAAGAACTGCCGGCCATTGTTGCATGGTTAACACTGGCGGGTCGCAAGTGCCTACATTTGGGAGCGACTCTGATGAGGAACTGGAGATTGCCCCTCTCTTTAAAGAATCAACTTCGGGAAAAGAAGAAGAACCGAAGTCTTGCGAAAATATACAGTTGCGGAATCGGACATTGCCTGAAAAGAACCTCAGACCCTCGAATAGAAAAGATAAAGGGAAAGAGAAGGTCTCTGAAGACATCACTTTAGATGACCAAGTCGCGGAAGAGTTAACCGCCAAAAATCCGCCAAAGAGGAGTAAGGTGGATTACAATGTCTTAGCGCATCTGAGGAAGCTACCCTCACAACTTAGCATCCTCGATGCCTTGTTACTATCAAAGGAGGCGAGAGACTCTTTGATTAAGGCGCTACAAGATCCGGACCAGTTCCAATCCTTCTTGGCAGAAGAAAAGATGAAAGACGAATTGGAAGAAGTACACACAGCCGACGTTGCTTTCGGTGATGAAGACCTTCTTCTCGGGACGTGTGAACACAATCGCCCTCTTTATGTCTCAGGATACTGCCATGACATAAAGATAGGTAAAATCTTGGTCGATAACGGATCGTCCGTCAATTTACTCAATGTACGAGTGTTAAAGGAGATTTGCATGAGTGTCCAACACCTCGCCCGAGACAAGATCACTATCTCCGGTTTCGACTCTCAATCTTCAAAGACTCTTGGGTCTGTGATATTGACGTTACGCTTCGGGTTGCTCGTCACAGACATCAAGTTCCATGTTATAGATGCCAAGACGTGCTATAATGCTCTGCTCGGCCGACCATGGTTACACGAGTACAATATCATCCCTTCTACACAGCATCAGTGCATGAAGTATTCCAGGGATGGCCTCGAGTACACTGTGGCCGGAGAGTTGAATCCGTTTTCCGTGAACGAAGTTCGCAAGTATGAAGATGCCAAATACTTCTTGCCGAGTTTCGAAGACACGGAAAGGTGTCACAAACCGGAGAACAAAACTAATGCCACCATCCCTGTCTTCGGCAGTGACACCGAGGAGGAGGATATAATTTATTCAGGTCCATCCCAATCTACCAGGCCAAGACCATCCGTTCCTTCGTTGATCTTCGGTAGTGATTCAGAGGATGAAGTTCATGCTATATTCTCTGCTCGGCCTTCGATACGGATTTCCGATGATGAAAAGCGAAGTCTGCAGATAACCATGGTGCCACTCGAACATTACAAAGAACTGGATGTACTTGACACCAACAGCGTAGAAGAATTGCAGACATTCTATATCCCTCCCGGACGAAGGGGTGAGAAGGCAATCTTATTCTACCGTTCTGAAGAGAACAAAGTAGAAAAAGAAGTTTGGCATGGCGCGGATCCCACACTTGACAGGCTTCAGCCTATCCGTCTTCCCCGGTATTATACCGAAGGTTTGAAGAAACTGCTAAAACGCCAGGGGATGTCCTTCACACAGACCGTTAGAAAAGCCAAATTCTATGACAAGGTCTGGAACATTCCCGGGACCCAATGCAAACTGCCTAACGGGAAAGTAGAAACCAAAGGGCTTGGGTACATCCGGCCAAGGAAGCGGGAGCTAGTAAACAGCTGTTATGCCATGTATGACTTCGATGAAGAGGAGGACGCTCAATGGGAGGATGCTAATCCTGAACCAGCAAAAGTTCCTGATACAAAACCGCCCAGTTCATCGTCCGAAGACCAGATGAGCAAACTTATAAGGGATGCGAGTCAAAAAGCCAGAGATGATCACGATCGTGAAATGGCAATCTATGAGAAAGCTAAGACACAGCGCCTCCTCCAACAGGCAGTAAAGAACGAAGATGCCGCTCCTTGTCAACCTGCTACAAAAAAGGTGCGACGCGAGAACAAAAACAAGTCGAAAGGCAAGAGAGGCGCTCGACAACTACAAAGCAGAGCTAAGAAGCCGCGCATCCGAGAATCGAGCGTTATTGACTTAGCCCTCGGGAAGAAAATGGGTCGAGCATACTCTTTTCCTCGGAACAAAACAAGGAAAATATTCGATCTCGCTCTAAAACATCAAATGCTTACGTTGCCAGAGTCTAAGCACCCTGAACAAGCAGGCGAAGTCTCCAACCCAAGGTATTGCTTTTACCATCGAGTAGTAGGGCATCCGCTTGAAGATTGCTTCACCTTTAAGAATTGGGTTGAGGACCAATATCAGCTTGGCAAATTCGCGTTGTCTGACAGTTGGAGGGTAGCGCCGCCGCAAAAGCACGAACCCGAAAACACAAGAATAAAACCAACTCCGCATTGGGATTGGCAAAAAATTCACACCTGCCATGTGATAACAATATTAAAAGAAGGGTCCGAGGACATGAACAACCTCCCTTGGTGTTTTGAAAGCGGCAGCGATGGGGTAATTTCAGAATTTCCCCCAGCTCCGAAAGAACTGGAAGATGGAATCCATACCACTGCAGATAATCTCAAGAAAATTGAGTTGGGGACGGAAAATGACCCGCGACCGACATTCATCAGCGAACTGCTATCTGGAGAAAGGGTGGCTGCGTTAAAGGATGTGCTTCTACAGCACAAAGATTGCTTCGCGTGGAACTATTCCGAAATGCCGGGACTAGATCCAGAAATCGCTGTGCACAAATTGGCGATATCCCCGGACATCAAGCCAGTCAAACAAGCACCGAGAAGAATGCGACTCGAGCTTGAGATGAGCATCAACGCCGAAGTCAAAAAGCTGATAGATTCAGGCTTCATTCAGGAAGTCCAATACCCTGAATGGATCGCCAACATCGTCCCGGTGATGAAGAAAAATGGGACAGTGCGCATATGCGTGGATTTCCGGGATCTCAATAAAGCATGCCCAAAAGATGATTTCCCAGTGCCAGTCACCGAACTGATGATAGACAACACATCCACTCATGAGATTTTCTCCTTCATGGATGGCTCATCGGGATATAATCAAATAAAAATGCACCCTGAAGATCAGAAGCACACGGCCTTCAGTACTCCACTTGGTATATTCTGTTATAAAGTGATGCCCTTCGGTTTGAAGAACGCCGGTGCTACTTATCAGAGGGCCATGACGAAGATCTTCGACGACCTTATACACGAAATCGTCAAATGCTATATCGACGATCTCGTGGTTAAGAGCAAATCATACGAGGAACATCTCGAGCATCTGAAGACTGTATTTCAACGCCTTCGGCAATACAACTTGAAGATGAATCCTCTTAAATGTGCGTTCGGGGTTTCCTCGGGCAAATTCCTGGGATTCGTCGTTCGGCACCGAGGTATTGAAATAGATCCGTCAAAGATCAAAGCGATCATGGAAATGCCTCCGCCGAGGACTCTCAAACAGCTGCGGTCTCTCCAAGGGAAACTCGCGTATATACGGCGATTCATAGCCAACCTTTCAGGAAAGTGCCGTCCTTACAGCCACCTGATGAAGAAGGGGACCCCATTCGTTTGGGACCATAAATGCCAAGGCGCACTGGACGAGATCAAGCAATATCTGCAGAACCCGCCGGTGTTGGCTGCTCCAGTTAAGGGGAAGCCTCTTATTCTTTATACAACCGCCCTCGAAGGTTCTTTAGGCGCATTATGGGCACAAGAGAACGATCAAGGGAAAGAAAGAGCACTCTACTATTTAAGTCGAGTCCTGCTGGGGGCAGAAGGCAATTACTCTCCCATTGAAAAACACTGCCTGGCGTTGATCTTCGCAATAACAAAACTTAGGCACTATGCGTTGGCGCACGAGGTCCGTCTGATTTCAAAAGTGGACCCTCTTAAATACCTAATGTCAAAAGCCATATTGACGGGAAGACTAGCTAAATGGGCCCTGCTCTTGATGGAATTCTCGATAACGTATCAACCTCTCAAGGCAGTGAAAGGCCAGGCCATTGCCGACTTCCTCGCTGAGCATCCGATACCCGCCGATTCTCCTCTGAATTGCGATCTTCCAGACGAACATGCGTTCGATACGATCGACGGTGATAATATCCGATGGGAGCTTTATTTCGATGGAGCATCTTCCATGAAGAAACGTAAACAAAGTACCCCTATAATTAAATCAGGGGTAGGACTCATCTTTGTAACTCCACAAGGAGGGATAATGCGCTACGCCTTCTCCCTAACGGAGCCGAGAACAAACAATGAAGCCGAATACGAAGCTCTGATAGCAGGCCTCGAGATCGCCATCGATATGGGAATTGAGAGCCTCCTCATATACGGGGACTCCCAATTGGTCGTCAGTCAAGTAAACGGCGATTACCAAACATGCAAACCGGAGTTGGTAAAATACGGTGAAAAGGTACAGCAACTGCTAACCCAAATTCCCTCCTACACGTTGGAAAGCGTACCGCGTGCGGAAAACAGCAAAGCAGACGCACTGGCCAAACTTGCTAAAGAATTGGCTGACGAGAACCTCGATGACGTTAGAATCGTGATACAAAGCCGTCGAGTGCTCACCCCAACAGAAATATCTCCGAAATCGTCTGAAGAAAAAGGAGCGAAAGAGGAGACAACCTTGCAAATAAAAGACAGGGAAAATATCGAGGATTGGAGAGAAGTCTTCATAGATTACTTCAAGTTCCACCGAATACCTGAAGAGGCGTCCATAAGACATCAGCTCACGAAACGAGCTCTGTCTTTCGCCTTCGTCAATGATACTCTATACAAGAGGTCATTCGACTCTCTGTGGTTGAGATGCTTAGGACCTGACGAAGCGAGAAGGGTTGTCCAAGAAGTTCATGACGGACTCTGCGGTTCCCACCAAGCAGGCCCTAAGATGAAATTGAAGATAAAGCGGATGGGCTACTACTGGCCCACGATGATGCAGGATTGCCTCGAATATGCGAAGCAATGTCATTCATGCCAAATTCATGGGGACTTCATCCATCAGCATCCCAATCCACTACATCCGACAATGGCTAGTTGGCCATTCGAAATGTGGGGAACTGACATAGTCGGTCCCATCGAACCAGCATCGTCAAAGGGACATCGTTTCATCTTGGCGACGACTGATTACTTCTCCAAATGGGCAGAGGCGGTACCGTTAAGGGAAGTGAAGACGGAGAATATCCTCCATTTCTTCAAAACGCATGTCATATACCGGTTTGGAACCCCGAGAAGGATCATCTCTGATAATGGGCCCGCCTACCGAAGTCATAAAATTAGCCGCTTCGCACAGCAGCACAATATAGACTGGAGATATTCCTCAGTTTATAATCCGCGAGCTAACGGTCTAGCCGAAGCCTTCAACAAGACCTTGACGAAGATCATAAAGAAAACAGTGTCACGAAATAAGAGAGATTGGCACGAAAGATTGCAAGAGGCTCTTTGGGCGTATCGGACTACGTTTAAAACGGCCACAAACACAACACCATACGCGTTGGTATTTGGGACGGAAGCAGTACTCCCTCTCGAGATAGAGTTACCCTCTCTACGAGTGGCGGTCCACTACGAGCTGACAGACGAAGAAAACGCTCACCTTCGGTTTGAAGAGCTTGACGCCCTTGATGAAATCCGGCTTCTAGCACAACAAAATCTGGAAGCCTATAAAGCAAAGATGACGCGCTCATATGAAAGATTGAGCCGCCCGAGGACATTCCACCAAGGCGAACTCGTGCTAGTGGTCAAAAGGCCCATGATCCCCAATCGCGCCAAGCGGGGAAAGTTTGAGCCAAACTATGAAGGACCGTATATCGTTGATAAGGTCTATCAAGGTGGGGCCTATCTACTCATGGACATGCACGGTGAAAGGCCTTTCAGGCCAATAAACGGACGCTTCCTAAAGAAATACTACGCTTAATGAGCCACAGCCTAGGTCAAGGGTAGATGACGACGACTATGTCCGCTCGCTATCTTCCTAAGCTCAGGCTTTATAAGTAGTAGCCAACCCTCTCAATAGCAGACCGAAACGTCTTTAAACTACTACCACAGCATCCTTGGGCTGACGAGATGAATAAAAAATAAATAAATAAAAAAAAAGGAAATATGAATAAAATAAAATAAAAAGGGGGCGGTAAGTCCATAAGCAAAATGGGCACGGACGAAAACCCGAAAGGGCTCCGTGAGTAAAAACAGCAGGACTACCGGCGAATGTTGTGAAAACCCGAAAGAACGCAACTTCGTTAAAGAACACTTATGGAGTCCTCTCGACCCTATAAGGAGAAACCACCAGTGTGAGATCCTTACGACTTACAAGGGAACAACACACTTAGGAGTCCTCACGATTCCTAAGGAGAAAATACGCTTGCGAGATCCTCACGACTCGTAAGGAGAACCCTCTTATGGGACCCTCACGGCTCATAGGATTTGAAAGTCTTAAGTCACAGAGACTCAAACCTGGGCTTAAGCAAACCCCCACAAACTTCCAATATTGCCCTACAAGCGGCTCAATACTGACCCTTGTATACAATCCACGGGCGCGAATAAATGTTTCCCTAACCAAGGTCCATCCATGACTGGGAATACGTTCGTATGGTAAACAACTCTTATAAATCCCCTCGATTTATGAGGAGAAAACCTTCCTGTAGGATCCTTACGACTTACAGAAGAACAAAACACTTACGAACCCTCACGGTTCCTAAGGAGAAAATACACTTACAAGGTCCCCACGACTTGTAGGGAGAAATACCTTCACGAGACCTTTACGGCTCATGAAGTCAAAAGCCTTAGCCGACGGGACCTTAACCCTGATCGCTAAGCCTCCTTTGTTCAACAACGATAGAGGCAAATGATGATTCGCTCCTGGTAATATCCCAGTTGCAGCGGTGCTGATGCCGAAATCGGTGTCCAATTTCAGGTTGACGGCGAAAGCCAGTAGACCGCTCATGCATACGAAATAGCCGAAATGATAGGGCAACTTGCAATAAAAAGCAGCAAGTAAAATGTATGCATGCAAAATAGCCGAAATGATCGGGCAGCTCGTAATAAAGATCAACGAGTAAAAAAAATAAAATAATAAATAGCCGAAATGATTGGGCACCGTGAAAAATAGCCGAAATGATTGGGCAATCGCGACCTTCGCGATATAAAAGCTGAAATGATAGAGCATCGCAGAAATAAAATAAAATAAAAAGAAGAAAGGATAAAATTTCGGCCCTACAGTTAAGATCACATCGATCCCTGTATACAATCCAAGGGCGTAAAACAAATAAGGAACCATGCCTCCCCAGCGGATTCCGTCAAACGACGAAACCAAGCCTCAACAGCTCACTTCAACCGAAGAAGCCGATGACTCCAACGAAAATTCCTCAACTCACGGATACAAATACTCCTTGACGAGAGCCTCCTGATCCGCGTCGACCCGCAGAGCCACCAGTGCCTCCATGGGAACCATCGACTCGTTTCAAACCCCAAGGACACAAATAATCCTTGGCGCTCGGGAAACAAATAATCCCAGCAAATTCCTCAACTCACGGATACAAATACTCCTTGACGAGAGCCTCCTGATCCGCGTCGACCCGCAGAGCCACCAGTGCCTCCATGGGAACCATCGACTCGTTTCAAACCCCAAGGACACAAATAATCCTTGGCGCTTGGGAAACAAATAATCCCAGCAAATTCCTCAACTCACGGATACAAACACTCCTTGACGAGAGCCTCCTGATCCGCGTCGACCCGCAGAGCCACCAGTGCCTCCATGGGAACCATCGACTCGTTTCAAACCCCAAGGACACAAATAATCCTTGGCGCTCGGGAAACAAATAATCCCAGCAAATTCCTCAACTCACGGATACAAACACTCCTTGACGAGAGCCTCCTGATCCGCGTCGACCCGCAGAGCCACCAGTGCCTCCATGGGAACCATCGACTCGTTTCAAACCCCAAGGACACAAATAATCCTTGGCGCTCGGGAAACAAATAATCCCAGCAAATTTCTCAACTCACGGATACAAACACTCCTTGACGAGAGCCTCCTGATCCGCGTCGACCCGCAGAGCCACCAGTGCCTCCATGGGAACCATCGACTCGTTTCAAAACCCAAGGACACAGATAATCCTTGGCGCTTGGGAAACAAATAATCCCTCGCAAAACTTCTCAACTCACGGATACAAACACTCCGTGACGAGAGTTTCTTTGACTCACATCTCGGGCAGTAAGGATTCAAAAACTTGCTTCCTAAAAAATGGGACCCTGCAAGTCAATCCTAAATGGTCTCTTGCATACTATTCACGGATCTCACTCTCTGAAGTCGATTCTGGACAAAGAGGGAAACAACCACTTACGAGTCCTCTCGACTCGTAAGAGGGAAAATTCTCTTATAGGATCCTTACGACTTATAAGAGCAAACCACACTTAGAAATCCTCGCGATTCCTAAGGAGAAAATTCACCTGCGAGATCCTCTCGATCCGTAGGGAGAAAAGTCTCTATGAGACCCTCACGGCTTACAGAGTTGAAAAGTCTTGGGCAGCAGATCTGAACCTGCGGCCTAAGCCATCGTTATTTCTTAAGAAGGTCGGGATACTCGTCCCAATTGTCCGTCAATTATGGTTATCAAGGTGGCGTACTGATTATAAAAGAAAAGAAAGACAGAGAAGTGACACAAGACATTACAAAAAGGTGTATCTTTTATTCATAAACTTGATCAAATACAGGATACATTATGTCAAAGGATAGAAAAAAAAAACATACATATACATTCTTTAATCTATAAGTATGACTGATACAAAAATGGATAGCTACTGAGGAGGAAGCGCCTTTAGTAAATTCACAAGCTGTGCTCGCACTCCCTTCAGCACTTCCTCTCGGGTGACAGCCGCGGCCACCTCCGCCTCCACCTGAGCCCGTTGTTGCAAGGAAGATGAAAGTTGCTCCTCTACCGCCTTCTGGGCTGCTTCCTGGCTGGCTGAAGCTCGCTCGACAACGTGAAGGTTATGCCTCAATGATAATCCTTCGGAGAGACATTGCAGGAGGCCCTCAAAGATAACCTTCAGCCGTGCAGCGTTGGCCTCCACTCGAGCATGCAGCTGAGCAGACTTACTCGAAACATCATCACGCTCTTTGCGCCTTGAAATAACCTCTTGTTCAAGATGGCGGAAATAATAAGCGCTCTGCTCGATCCACGCAGTCCTTTGAATATTGGCAGCCACAGTCTCAGGAGTGGGACGCAGCGATTCCAATTGGAATAGGCAACCCTCGATCTCCTTACAATGGTTAACCCAGGATGCAATGGTGCTCTCATTATGGAAGTTCACGAGTACTGCTAGCATCGGGTTAACCACCAGAGCGAAGTCCGCGGCAGATGTAGGAGCTTCAACATCGAGTTCCTCGACATAATCACTTAACATGCGCAGACTATTTGCAGCGCCCTTTGAAGACAGACTCCTCAGGTAAGGACCCGCCAGCATTGTGACGCGAGGTTCGAAGGACGCCGAAGCCAGAGCGGCAGCTGAAAGAGACGAGATGCGATCAGATAACAGTACAGAAAATAGAGAAAGGAAAGTTACCAATACGATGGTCTTTATACCAGTTAAGACAGGTGGCAAAGTCGGAAGGGCTGGTGGTACAGCTGAGCTTTTATCCCCTTCTTCAATCTGTAGCACTGCAGTTGAGATAAAAAAAAAACGTTTAGAGACAATTCCATCAATCAAAAAAGGGGAAAAGAGAAAAAGGAAAAATGTCGACAGAAATTATACTTACCGACGCCACCAGGGGAAGAAGCAAGCTCAGATGGGAAGGAGAAATATGGGAGCAACATCTGATGAACATGATCAAAAAGCGCTCCTGAGAACACAACAGGATGACTTTAGTACGCGAATTAAATATCTAGAAAACAAGATTAATAAAGTGTAAGCATATACCTTCCAGCATCTTCGAGGGTATGAGAGAAGGTTGAGAGGTGACCACCGCCAAAGCGGTCATCGAAGGCGTTCCCTCGAGTGGTGGGGCATCGGCACTAGCTGCACCTACATTACGAAAAGGCGAACTTGTCAGAAAAGGTTATAAAGTAAAGAAAAGTAGCCACTTAGGGTTTACCTGAGGAGCTCCCAGCGGAAACAGAGGCAACTCCCTCCTCTACCGACATGAGACCACCGCCCGTGGCCTCGTCACCCGACTCGATGGGGACCGTCATCGTGCTAGCCAGACCTGGGGACGGCGGAGGACCGTAGACGGGGAGGGCTATGACTGGAGTATTGCCAGATTCCAGAGAAGGAGCGTTTGGTTCGTCCTCGGGAATCACGGCCGCCTCACCCACTACTTTCTCAGGTTCAATAATGGCGGTCGTATCGTCCGCCATCGCCAGAGGATCGCCAACCTCGAACGCTTCACTCACCACCACCCTGGACTCAGCTATAATGATCATATCATCTGCCCCCGCTTCAGGTTCGGCATCAATGACCTTCTCAGTGGTAGGCCCTTCGACCTCCACCCCAGGCTCCGTGGCCTCAACCATGTTACTTACTGTCGGCTCGAGTTCGACAGGCGTCGCCTCCTCCGTTCTCCTCGGGTCAACGGCTTCCGCCTCTCCCTCGATCAGACTTGGCCCTATGAAGATAAGAGATATAAGGACCAATGACATTAAAACCCTTATAACAAAAAAAAAACTCTGAGAGAAATGTTACCTGAAGCGGATTTGCCGTTTGCGCTTCGAACCGCTCGCGCCACCTCTCTACGGGCGGTAGATAAGGTGACAGGGGCCTCTTCAGAGGGAGTATCAGCGCGAGGGGCGGCGCTGGGTCCCGCTCCCATGGCCAGGGCAACCCTGCGAGCCTTCGCCTCACGCCTCAACCGCTTCCTCTCCTCCCGAGCGGTTATGAGGGACCTCTGTGACGCCTCCCTCAAAGCATCATCATCTTCATTCAGGGAAGCCTCCAAAGCCTTTAGGGCATCTCTCATCGGTTTTTCAAGGCGAGCCCCCTGCAGTGTCCCAGAGGGAACAGGAACATCGGCCGCCGGCGGAACATCTGCGTCGCTAGGAGGAAGCGGCATTGAGGTCCCTACAATTAAATGGAAAGGTTAGATCGACCATAACGCAAGAAAAATGAAAAAAATTCGATGAAGTCGAAACTTACTAAGGCCGACAGACACCCTGGCACGTTCCTCCTCATGAAAGGTCTTCAGAGAAGCGGCAATAGCTTCTTCATCAGTAACGCCTGTTAGAGGAAAAGAGAGAAAAGCGTCAACCAAAAAATAACGAAATAAGGAAGAAAATACGTTACAGTAAAGAAAGAATGACTAGCAGTTACCTGATTGCGCAAGCTTGACCAGCCACGCATCACGCTTCACCAGCCATGCCGAAGCTCTGAGAGCAGCTTCCAAATCCGTATCGTCTGGCGGCGGCATCACTAATCCCGCATTAGTCCCATATTCGAGTAAACCCTCGGAATAAGGAGCGTGGGGTTCCTGGCCGAACGCAACGTCCGCGGCGAAGAGCGATTTCTTTTTCTTTTTCCCTCCAGCCCTAGGCTCACGGGGAAGCGACTTACGCTTAGCAGCCGCTTTGGGACGACGGGTCCCGATGTCCGCACCCGCGCCAGACTCCGGCGAGGGTACAACCACTGTTTCCGCCTGAGCGCGGGGTACAGGAGATGCATCCGCGATGTCGGGGAGCGGTAGTTCATGTGGAGGACTTCGTGCGCGTGACGATCTATTCCCAGCATCTTTTAAGGGAGCGACTATTGGAGTCCTCGGCACCAGAGGAGCGCTGCGATCGCTACCTGGAGGTGCACCCTTACGGTCGATCAGCAACCGTCTTTCCTCTTTTATGACCGCTCCCGTCGAATGACTATACCATTCGGTGTATACCATAAGGAGACGAGGAGCACAAGACGGTTCACTGATAAAGAAGTGAGAGCCCGTGTTTAGACGCATGAAGTGATGCTGCGCCCTCTCTATCCCTTCTTCGTTCGCGGTAGGCTCCGATAAAAAGGCCTCTAGCGGTACCCCTTGGTTATAACTCAGCTGCTGAGCGAAACGATGCGGGTTGTATCTCATGAAAATCGCTCCCCCGTCTTGCCTAAACACCAAAAAGCCCGGTCTAATAGAGTATAAGTGAAGGGTCTCCCGGGCCGTTAAAATCGAAGCGCCGTCCTTGAAAGTGTCTTGCAATGGCCGCACTGCAGTAGCAGACGTTTTTCCAATGGTAAGCACCTTGTCAATAAAAGACACACCGGCTCCAACGGTGTGGGAACGAAGGAGTAAACTCCTGGCATCTCGCGGCGATGGATTTACGATTGATGCGCCAATCGACTGTAAAAGGCGAGGGAAAATGCACCTTTCGTAGAATGAGGGCCTTTTGTGCATGCCGAAAACACCTGCTGTATGTAATTCAAGCCACGACATGAAGTAGTGCATTGCGAAAACCACATGCAACGCCCCAGGCTCATTGGCATCTGCCGCTCGGCTAAGGCCATGATATAAATGTGCCAAGCCGGCGATCCCGACGGCCACCTTTACCCCGATAACCATCCGGTGAGCAGGGTAAAAAACAGAGGGCCGCATGCGGTGAGAATGCGTTGGAAGTGCAAACCAACTCAACCAAAGCCCAAGAAATCCCAAAAAGAAGGCCTCCTCGTCCATCTCGGGGGCTGCAACTTCTGCAAAAGACATGGCTGAAGAGTTGGGAAGAAAAAAGTCCTTCTGATCTATGTCTCTCGCTGGCAGGTTATCCAAACCTAAGCCGAAAGGATCCTCAAGGTAAGCAAACTTGGCAGTCTTCGCCGAAAGGACGTTTGGATGAAGGAACCGAGCAATAAAATCCTCAAAATTAACTCCACGGCTCCCATGCTCAACAAAAAGATTCTCATAGATGTTCAACACCTTAATCAGACTTGGAAACTGATGTTGAACAGCGTTCTCTGGCGTGAGCTCCCTTACCCTCGGCTTAGCCCCATAGATGTACTCGTCCGGCGGGAGCAATTCCTCATAATGTTCCCCCATAGCCGGTAGGCCAGACACCTCCGTAAATTCTTCCAGCGAAATGGACACTTCCCGATCCATGGCGAGGAAAGTATGAGTAGGAATGTTCCACTGCTCCAAGAAGGCCTTGAACCACCAAGTAGGAAGCGTAGGATACTGGAAGAGAGAGACGTAGACTGCGGTGTACAGTCCTAGCCTTATCAACTGCGACTTCCTCGTCGACAGGATATACCGGGCCCATGGCAGATAGCCGACCGGGTGGCGGGGGATCAGACCAAGATTATATGATTGCCCCCAAGGTCTCGCCTCGCCCTGACAGATACGGCGTCCTAGGATGTCCAAAACCATCGGACGCTGGACTGGGATGGCGTCTATGGCCGGATGAAGAAAACCCTTCGATGTCCAATCTGTCATCTCCGCGGCATACTGCACCGGGGGTGGGCTGGCATAGTGAATCGCCGTTATGGGTTCCGACGGCACCGCGCATGTAAAGCTACGCCGACCCATAATAATCTGATTGTACCACGACCCCCAAAGGTGGAGACTCTTATACTCCGGGTCGTGCGCCTTGATCATTGCCAGAACCTCGCGATCCAAAGGCGCCTCTGGAAACCCCTCCTCTGAACGGACAAACGGGAATGAAGTGTCTTCAGACATGATCGCTGCAAAAAGAACAATCTAGCCGTTAGTGTTGTAATCCCAACATTTGGCGTCTAAAAAAAATGCATTAATTAAATTAAATTAAAATTAACTAATTACACCACACAGCAGTGCAGTGAGTAGGGGACAAAGGGACCCACAAAATCTGGATGACAATACGTCAGTTAATAAAACAACCTCATCATTGGATGAGATTGTCAGTTGGTCCCCAGGGGAACATTCCCATTAATAAAAAAGGGGAAGGAACCCTAGGGACAGGGAGAAAATCTCCTCTTTCAGAGCAAACCCCTGTAACAGAGTGACATTTGTCAAACTCTGGAAAATAAGTTTCCTTAAAAGAGCATAGCTCTATGGTAGTAATGGAAAAGTCCATCAGAAAGTGTTTACACTTAAAAGAATCAAGAAATTTGGATGAAAAACTCATAAAATTTTTTTCTCATTTTTCAGATCTAAAAGATCTACAGATGATTCAAAGAGCAAAGCTCTGTTCATGGATCAGAACCCATGAACAAGATCTCTGCAGATCTATAAGTTTTTGAGAGCAAAGCTCTGTTTATGAAACCCCAATGGGGATCTCTTTAAGATCAAAAAGATCTGTAAGAGCAAAGCTCTTTGGTTAAGGTTAATTTAAATTAATTTGATTTAAATTAATATTACCTAAAGTTTCTAACTTCAGAAATGAGCAAAGCTCTGAAACTCTCAAGCAAGAGCAAAGCTCTGGAAATTAAAATTCTGAAAATGGTAAAAATTTCTGAGGGTCAAACGCCCTATTTATAAGGCGCTTGCGCCTCTTCGGATTCCCCTTTGATCCAACGGTCTGGAAGGTGGCCACCGTTGCACTCACGTGTGCGCCACGTGAGCGCAACGGTGGGGGGGCATTTGTTTCGCCCAATCAGAGCAAAGCTCTGTTTGAATTCAAAATTCAAATCTTTGAAGCAGAGCTTCAAATCCCGCGCGCAGCGCCCAAGGAGACGCGCCCAATCAGAGCAAAGCTCTGTTTAAAGGAAGCAACGCTTCAGCTGTACTGCGCTCTGCGCTAGGTGACACGTGTCAGCGCAGATGCGCTAGCGCAGTTGCGCTGTGCTCTGTGCTGCGCGACACGTGTCAGCGCAGATGCGCTAGCGCAGTTGCGCAGTTGCGCTGCGCTCTGCGCTGCGCGACACGCGTCAGCGCAGATGCGCTAACGCAGTTGCGCTGCGATCTGCACTGTGCGACACGTGTCAGCGCAGATGCGCTAGCGCACTTGCGCTGCGTTCTGCGCTGCGCGACACGTGTCATGCGCTGAGGTATCCGCGCCCAACTGAATTAAGATTTCATGAAATCTTTTCTGTTCTTTCCAGAACTAGAAGACTTTCTTCGGCCTCTGGATCAAAGATCCAACGGTGGGAAAACACCCAAAAATCATTCAAGAAAGATCCCGTTAACAAATTCAACAAATTTATGGGGCACTATAAATAGGACCCCAGACCTCATTCAAAAGGCATGAAGAATTTTCTCGAAAAATCAAGAACCCTAAAACAGAGAAAACTCTGAGAAGAAAAAAGGTAAAGAACCTTCATGAGGTAGAAAAAATGGGGGCCTTCTAATAGATCATCGATCTAAAAATAAGATCAATGGTCTTTATAAAAAAAAAGTGCTTTGCACTTCTTGTGAACCTTCGGTTCTGTAAAAACAACAAAAATAATAAAATAATAAATGAATAGTGCTTTGCACTTTTAAGAACCTCTGGTTCTTCGAATAAAGAAAAAATTTATTTTTCTTTGATCCAATTTAGACGAAGAAATTAAACAGTGCTTTGCACTTCCCTTCTTGAATCTAAAAGATTCTTAGTGCTTTGCACTTCCAATTTGCGCCGTTGCGCTCTTAAGAGAGTGCCACGTGTCGGCCATAAAACCATTTGCGCTAAGCGCTCTTAAGATAGAGCTTTGCTCTCTGGAACTAGCGCAACTCGCTGAGAGAGCGCCACGTGTCGGCCATAAAACCATTTGCGCTAAGCGCTCTTAAGATAGAGCTTTGCTCTCTGGAAATAGCGCAACTCGCTGAGAGCGCGCCACGTGTCAGCAGCGCAATTGCGCCGCGTAACAGCGCAACGCGCTGCGCTAGTGCGCTTGCACTCATCAGAGCATGACACGTGTCGTCACCGTATGGACTTGCGCTCATTACTTAGCGCAAAGCACAAATGCATTCAAAAGGGCCAAGCCCAACTAAGAGAAGGCCTAACAGGCTCAATAAAGCGTAAATGTATTATTTTAAGGGGCAGAGCCCAAATCAAAACAGATGCTTTGCATCATTTATAAATGGGCAGAGCCTAAACAGAATCTTCAGAATGCTGTGCATTTTTACCAGGGGCAGAGCCCAAATCAAACAAATGCATTGTATCATTCATAAATGAACAGAGCTCAGAATAAATTGATGCTCTGCAGAGCCCAAATGCAGTGCATTACTTAACAAAAATGTTGAACATTTCAACTGGACTTAGCCCAATTTTGGCCATAAGTCCTTAAATTAAATTGACTGAGCAAAATCGCTCTTCTAAATCAATTTACATCCGGTTCGAGGGTACATCTCCGAACTCCTTTGACATCCGTCGTTGTAATTCCTCAACGACGTCAAAGAGGTGACGGGTCCCAACGACCACACATCGATATGGACTGCGGGGTCCTTAAACTCGTGGACCGAAACGTCCTTAAACTAATATCGGACCGAAACGTCCCTAAACTAATTTTGGACCGAGACGTCCTTAAAACTAATATTGGACCGAAACGTCCTTAAACTAATATCGGACCGAAACGTCCCTAAACTAATTTTGGACCGAGACGTCCTTAAAACTAATATTGGACCGAAACGTCCTTAAACTAATATCGGACCGAAACGTCCCTAAACTAATTTTGGACCGAGACGTCCTTAAAACTAATATTGGACCGAAACGTCCTTAAACTAATATCGGACCGAAACGTCCCTAAACTAATTTTGGACCGAGACGTCCTTAAAACTAATATTGGACCGAAACGTCCTTAAACTAATATCGGACCGAAACGTCCCTAAACTAATTTTGGACCGAAACGTCCCTAAACTAATATCGGACCGAAACGTCCCTAAACTAATTTTGGACCGAGACGTCCTTAAAACTAATATCGGACCGAAACGTCCCTAAACTAATAATGGACCACTACGTCCCTAAACTGGTGACGGACCACCACGTCCCTAAACTGGAATATGGACCACTACGTCTTTAAACTGGCGACGGATCGAAACGTCCCTAAACTAATGATGGACCCCCACGTCCCTAAAACTGGCGATGGACCGCCATGTCCCTAAACTGGTACAATAGGGCCCAAATGCTCCCTTGTTGGATCTAAACGGTCCCGCCTAAGTTGATCTTAACCCCAAATACGGTTAACGTGTCCTTAGACATTTAAATAAACGATAAAACTCCAAATTAACTTTGGTTCAAGGGTACATCTCTGAACTCCTCAGACGCCTGTCGTTGTAATCCCTCAACGACGTCAGAGAGGTGACGAGTCCCGACGGCCGGATAATTAAATCAATCATGATGTTAAGTTGATCTTAGTCTCAAACAGGACTAATGTATCCTTAATGAACGTTTAAGTTGATCTTAGCCGCAACGCGACTAATGCATCCTTAAACTAAAAACACCAAACCCAAATCTAAATTAAATATGGATTTGGACTAATCCACGTCCTACGGGCGACGGCATTACTCAGTCTCCGTATACAATCCACGGGCAACCACAAATAAAACAAACACACACGACACGAAGTGAAATTCTGGAGAAGGAGAAAGTTGTTACCGCGACGCGGTAGCGTAATTAACTGCAGGGGCTTGCGCCTGCAGGGAAGAGCGTCCCCACAATCAAAAACCCCTCACCCTGAGGGGGAATCTGACGAAGTCTGCTACATCGGCCGCATCCGTCTAAACCTCCGATACACAGTGCCGTAAATCAACTCGGCATTTTCGGAGAGGTGGACGGATAAAACCATATAGCATCTGCCCCGAATCTCAGGCAAGACGCAAAGTCTGCGCCGTCTTTCGGAGGGGAACAACAGGTTGAGACCTATAAAGCTAGACTGGTTGCAAAGGGTTTTCGTCAAAGAGCTGGTTTGGACTATGACGAAACCTTTTCTCCAGTAGCTATGCTGAAATCCATTCGGATCCTTCTTGCCATTGCTGCCTTCCACGATTATGAGATTTGGCAAATGGACGTAAAGACAACTTTTCTAAATGGACATTTAAAGGAGTGTGTCTATATGGACCAGCCAGAGGGTTTCATTCAGAGTGGGAGCAGCGGAAAGGTGTGCAAGTTGCTTAAGTCCATTTATGGACTAAAGCAGGCATCGCGGAGTTGGAACATCTGTTTTGATGAGACGGTCAAGGAATTTGGCTTTATCAAAAATCCAGATGAACCATGCATCTATTGTAGATTTGTAGCGAGAACTGTAGTATTCCTCGTTTTATACGTGGATGACATTCTCTTAATAGGAAATGACATTCCTATACTACAATCTGTCAAGGGGTTCTTGTCACACAGGTTCTCCATGAAAGACCTGGGTGATGCCTCATACATTCTGGGGATCCGGATCTACCGTGACAGATCCAAGAGGATTTTAGGACTATCACAGTCCAGGTACATCGACACCATACTGAAGAGATTCAGTATGGAAGATTCCAAGCACGGTAATCTACCGGCTTGTCACGGGATCACCCTCTCCAAAGAGATGTCTCCCAAGACTGATTTGGAGAGGGATCGCATGTCTATTATACCCTACGCTTCTGCGGTAGGCTCTATAATGTATGCGATGTTGTGTACCAGACCAGATGTGGCTTATGCACTAAGTGTGGTAAGCAGGTATCAGTCAAACCCTGGGGAGAAACATTGGATAGCGGTAAAGAACATTCTCAAGTACCTGAGAAGGACTAAGGAGATGTTCTTGGTGTATGGCGGAAAAGACCTCCAGATTGAGGCCTTTGCTGACTCCAGCTTCCAGAGTGACAAGGATGATTCCAAGTCCATGTCGGGTTTTGTCTTTACCCTCAATGGAGGGGCGATGTGTTGGAAGAGCTCTAAACAGGAAACCGTTGCTGACTCGACTATGGAAGCGGAATACATCGCTGCATCTGATTTCGCAAAAGAAGCTGTCTGGATGAGGAAGTTCTTGAAAGAACTTCAGGTGGTTCCGTCCATTGTTGACCCAATACCTCTGTATTGCGACAACAACGTGGCTATAGCTTTAGCGAAGGAACCCAGGTCCCATCAGAAATCCATACACATCTTGAGGCGGTATCACCTGATCAGGGAGATCGTGGATCGCTAGGAGATCGAGGTTCGGAGGGTTGCTTCAGAAGATAACACAGCAGATCCATTCACCAAGGCATTACCCCAGACTCAGTTCGAGCGGCTGATCGAGATGATAGGTCTTCGATACGCCAGTACATGGCCTTAGTGCAAGTGGGAGATTGTTAGTGTATATGCCCTAGAGGCCATTACTGTATCATACTAGTTTGTATATTACTTGATGGAAGCTTGGGATATTCACAGTTGTATATACAATCTTGCTCGAAATGGTAGTATGCTACTTAGTTTGTCTCTGCTTTAATATGTGCATGTGTTTCTTTTAGCATATCGCTGATATACATATTCGTAGAGCCCTTAGGATTATTGCTTGATTACCAGCGTTGTGATGGCGCTCACACTCATGGGGGCTGGGTAATCCATAAGCACATCCTTATACAGGTCCCTAGTCGTTGGACTATCGAGAAAGAGCATCGATACTCCGGAGTAGACTAGCGTATGCGCTTCTCATCCCAGTGTGGGAGACGATCTGTCCCACAGCCGACAGTACGTCGTACTTGAGATAGAATACGGGTGCTCGTTAGGTTACGAGTACACTGGACAGGACTCGTCGGTAACTATTGGTTGGTATTATACCTATCGTCAGTTATCAGTTCCCAGGTGACATGAGTACAGCTTAGTCCGCTGACTTGACACTGTCACTTCGCCTCGAGTGTGTTCCCACTGCACTTTGATTACTACCCTACCACGGCTCAAAGGAGTCATGCAAACATGTAGTTTTTGGGTGCAGTCCCGAAGCACTTGGAGGCAGTGACGGTTAAACAGGATTCGTCTCTCCCGGTATTGGGGGTTGACATCGCGCTGTGTCCATGAGAGACATTACACAAGTAGTCCCTGGCCAGGGCAAGCGAGATATACTGGTATGTTTCCAGTGTTCTGGGCTACACTCCGACACGAAGAGGACTGATGTTCACCGCCCCTAGGCCCGCCATGCGATATATCAGACGAACAGACCGTACTGTACGGAGACTGTCACATACAGGCTCAAGAGGAGTTCAGATGGGGTCACCACGTCAGTCTTCTTATCGGCATCTACCTGGGGACCGTTACGTACAGCTAGTGCCGCTTGCGGTCTGTGGTTAAACCCACTGCCAGCGTAGTGTCGAGTCTTTAGAATTCTACACATAGAGTTATTCTCCTTTAGGTAAAATGAGTAGAGGTCGAATGGTTTTGCGACAGGGTTCGTTCACATCCGCGCACTTGTGCACGTTTGCTGTCCGGACAGCTTATACTAGCGGGCTTTGGTTTAAGCCGGATCCTAGTATATGATTTGGGATTGGTTTTATCTCTTTGTATTCGTGTTCCTCAGATGACGAATACGGGTGCGTATGCACAGTTGCTTGAGACAGAGGGAGAGGACTTTGATTAGGGTTAATGACCATTGTCATTTTATTAACCCTAATGCTTATGTGTGTATTATGGTTAATTTATATTAGTTTAATATAATTGTGCATGGTTATGGTTGTTGACCATTTGACATTCTTGACTTGTTGACCTAGGTTGACTCTTTGACCATCATCATTTCATTTTGAAGATGCTCTTTGATCCTTGCAATTTGCATTAAAAATGAAATGATAATGGTCATGTCTTGATTAAGCCATGACAATTATCTTACTAATTATCAATTTATAATAATTCACACATATATGTGAGAATGCTTCATAATTCTCTCATTCTATCATATACTTTCTCTCTCTTGCTCTTCCTCTTCCTCAAGCTCTCCCCTCTCATGTTTTGAGAAACACTTGAGCTTGAGAAAAACCTCTTCTTGATAATCTCTACTCTCATCTAGGATTCTAGGATTAGCACTTCTAGCACCCTAGTTACTTCTAGCTTGAAGTTGAAGCCAAAGGTTGAGGCTTTCGGGTGGATCCTTTTTCGACTCGAGAAGACGACAAAGGTGATCTCTTTCTTACACTCCAAGGAGCAAGGAGAGAAGGACATAAAGCCCTAGGTATAACCATTCTACCCTTTAGCTAGTTTATAGTTAGCTTTAGCTTGTTTTTGTTTAGCAAAGATACTCCTTTGTCTAGTCCATGTTGCCTAGAGTAGTAAAAATCCGATTTTTATTCCGTTTTCCGCCTCCCCGCAAGCACCGGGGTGGGCAACGTGGACTTACAGCTGCTCGTGCTCCTCTCGGCTCCGGGAATACACTAAGACATCGTCAATGAATATGATGATGAACTGATCAAGATACGACCTGAAAATGCGGTTCATCAAGTCTATAAATGCTGCTGGGGCGTTGGTGAGTCCGAACGACATCACCAAAAAATCGTAGTGCCCGTAACGCGTGATAAAAGCGGTCTTCAGAAAATCGTCCTGCTGAACCCGCAACTGATGGTAGCCTGATCGCAAGTTAATCTTCGAGAAGTGCCCCGCACCCTGGAGCTGGTCGAACAAATCATCGATACGTGGTAAGGGATATCTGTTCCGCACTGTCACCCAGTTCAGCTGACGGTAATCAATGCACAAACGCAAACTGCCATCCTTCTTCTTGACAAACAGAACAGGAGCACCCTAAGGAGATACACTCGGTCGAATAATCCCTTTATCTAACAAATCCTGCAACTGACCCTTCATCTCTCTAAGCTCCGCCGGGGCCATCCGATAAGGCGGTATGGAAATAGGCCTCGTGCCGGGGATCAAGTCAATGCAGAACACATTATCGCGCTCAGGCGGTAGCCCAGGCAGCTCGACAGGGAAGACATCAGGAAACTCACAAACAATCGGGGCCTGGTCCAACAGGACCTCTGCAGCTCTAGTATCACAAACATACGCTAAGAATCCCTGACATCCTTTCCTCAAGAGCTGACCAGCGCGAAGAGACGAAATCAAGCTGGGAAGGGTGACGCTACGGTCTCCCTGAATAATAAGAACCGGCTCACCCGGAAAACTAAAACTAACCGCCTTCTCACGGCAGTCCACGGATGCATAACAGGTCGCTAACCAGTCCATGCCCAGAAGAACATCAAAGTCCAACATATCGAGGAGAATCAAATCAACCGAAGAATCCCTCTCCCCGATACGAACAGAACACAATCGAAAAACAAATCGAGCGACAAACGACTCGCCTACCAGAGTAATAACAATAAGCGGCTGATCTAACGACGACTCTCTACCCAACCTCGGTGCAAAGTACGTAGATACATATGAATGTGTGGAACCTCGGTCGAATAGTACTCGTGCGTCGAAAGAACATACTGGCAAGGTACCTGTCACAACGGCATTAGATGCCTGCGCATCCTGCGGAGTCAAAGTGAACACTCGGGCCTGTCCCCCACCAATAGCAGGTTGTCCTCTGCCTCCTCATCCGCTCTAAATAGGAACGCCACGTCCACGGCCTCTGGAAATGCCTTCCTTGCATAAAGCACCACCAGGGGCAGGAAATAGAGCTCTTTGAGTAGGGGGTGAGGGTGGAAGTGTCACATAAGGAACTGTCGGTTCACCCTGGCGCCTCGCGGTACAATTCTTGAAAATGTGACCTCAACTCCCACACAAATAATATACTGGCGGTAGACGCTGACCTGGTGAATAGGAACTGAATAATTAGCCTCGCGACATGCCTCGACCATCACCACGTCCTGGGAAGAATCCTCCACGACCTCTGCCTGCCATGCCTCTGCCAAATTGTACCGGAGCTGGTATATCTATACGAATCCTTTTCGGCCCTGAAACGACCGAAGTCTCCGAAATGCGCTCCTCCAAAAGTAAGGCTGCATTTACCGCGGCTGCATAGGTGTCGAAGTGCTGGGCGACAATAGAAAGAAATATTTGCGTGTCTAACCCACATACGAACCTCTTCAAGCGTTTCTCTTCGGTGTCCACCAGGTAAGGAGCATACCAGGACAACCGAGTAAACTGGACATCATACGCGGACACTGTCATCCCTGAAGTCTTGCGCAAAACCTCGAAAACTACGAGCTCGAGCATCACAGACGCTTTCTAGAAGGAAACGGGCAAGAAACACCATTGTGAACTCGTCCCATGTCATAGGAGGTAGACCTGCAGCTCGACCTCTCTCGCTGACTCGCACTACATCTGAGCAAGGCCCTCCAGACGAAAACTCGCAAGCTCCACCCATCTATCGTCAGAACATCTCAGCGAACGACAAATCCTAGCCAACCTGTCGAGGAATGTCTGCGGATCCTCTGCTGCATTTGTGCGGGTAAAGACTGGAGGTCTCAGCCTCATAAACTCCTGCAATGATACGGGGATGGTCTCGGTAGTAGCAGGAACAACTTTCTGGGCAGCAGGTACAATCCTAGTCTGTGCAGTGGTAGGTACATCATCAGATCTCTGTGCCCGACTGGCCTCGACTAAGAATCCCATCATCTGACTTAACTCCTGCATACCTGACTCTAGCCTGTCGATGTGGCCTGGGGAAGGCGGATCAATCTTTCCCTGAGGGGTAGGCATGCCGTCCTGATCGGTCCTCGTCTCTGACAAGCCCGCTCGAATTTCATCTCTGGTGGCAGCCCTCTGAGCCCTCGTAGCCTTCGGCGGCATAGTGGCTGGTACAGGAAACATGATAAGAACAGTGCAATAGTATCATAGGATATAAAGAATCGAAGGAATTTCAAGCAATTTATATCCTAAGTTCACTTAGGCGGAGTACCGTATCGTAAGTATGCTGCGGAACATACACACGCTACGTCACTCTGCTTATGTTACCTACTCCATCTACCAAGGGTCATCCTACTCTCAGAAAGGTAAAACCTAACGCTCTGATACCAACTTTATCACGACCCGAAAAGTACGGAATGCGACTGGCACTTAAATTACGAAATGTTTCGAGGCGTACGTAATCTAAGTAAGCCAAAACCCAGAAATCAAAACCAAATAGAGCAGTAGAGTGAAGGAAAACCAAGATTTATTGAAAGCGATTTAAATCAAATACGTCACATTAAGCTTTTTAAAAACAACATCATTTTCCGAAAATTTCGGCAGATTCTCTCTTGAAAATACTGGCCCCAAACGGGTACAAAACAGGAATATATGCACAATATGAAATAAGCCATCCCCAAGCGGGACCTAGCTCTTTGCCCAAGGCGGACTCAAAATCACACGCAATATAAATATCATCAATGTGCAAAATAAGCATAAAAGGCACAAGTAATAAAGCATCATTGTAACGTTTTAGAAATCGTTATGCGAATTTTTCCGTTTTAGGGTAAAATAGTCGGTGTTTTCCGTAAAAACCCGGATGTGATCAAATTTTAGTACAGACTTGACTGCGCCTAGTTTAACTAGAATAGTGCTAGTTTGCGGGCTTTGGGGGTCAATTGGAAGTTTTGGTTCACATAGAATTTTTCCCTAATTAAAATTTTGTTTTAAGTTATTAATTATGCACTTTATTAGTGGTAATTACAATTTTGTTTTGGGTTAATTACTACTAATGTGAATCTATGCTAATCTAATTACTAGATTAAGTTAAATCCATCCATCCAAATATCTAAATATTTTGTGGTTAAAGGAAATTATTTTTAAAAGAAAAGAATGAGGTCACATAAGATATTTAGTGCATTTATGAGCATTTAATGCTATTTTTAGCTAGAAATTTCCTTTCATTTCACAAAACCCCCCTCACTTTGAGCCTTGGCCAAGCCCCCCTACAATTCTTTCCTCTCATTTTCTTACCTCATTTTCATCTCTCCAAAGCTAAAATAAATCACCAAAAATCCTTAAATAATCCCATAAACTCGTAATTAAATCCAAACCCATCATTCTTCATCTCTAAACTAGCATAGATCTTCAAGAAAAACATCATTTTGGAGGCTAAAATGATGGATTTAGTTGCTATTTTGTGTTCTTGAGGAGGTATAATTTCTAACCCTAATCTTTAATTTTTATGTTTAAATTATTAAGTTAGCGATTTAATTGTTTAACATAGCTTAATTTGCATGATTAGTTGTTTCATGATAATTTAGTGAAGTTCAAGTTAGGGTTTAACTTGATGATATAGTTAATTGTTAATTGAAGACTAGGAAAACTTAACCTAGTGGGAGAATGATAGTTGTTGTTAAATCATAATTTGTCTAATTGAGTTTTTAGCAAACTAAGATTTAACAAAGCATAATTGGGTGCGATTAAAATTATGGAAATGGTTTGGATAACCTGGTTAAGCTACTTTGCGATGTTTGTAATTGCTAGATATGTGTTAGCTTTAACTTATGCTAAATTTGTGATAAAATTGCTTTCTAGGTTTCGGTATAAGTGGGACGTTGGTTCTAATGAGCGTTGCATTGTTATATATATTATCTTCATCACGAAGTTTTGTGTTGTGTTTGCGCGATCGGTATGATCGGAGTCTAGATTTGGTGGTTGCATAGTTTAGCAATCCTAGCTAGGGTTTTGCCGATATCGTGCATGTTTTTGGGCACTAGGTGCGCAGTGTAATTTTCTGGGCGTTATCCTTGCGTTTCGTTATCCTTGTGTCGGCGTAGGATATTTAGCTTATGTGATGTGTTTGTGAAATTTTAGAGCCGCAAGCGGGGACTTTGGACGCTACGAATAAAGGGAAGCAGGTGGTCGGATTTTCGTAGCTCGAGATCAACGGTGAGTAGATTTAACATCTACGGGGAAATCGCCCATATAGCGTTATGCGTCAGGGCTGGATATGATATGATAGTTTTATGTTATTCGCATATGATTTGATTGTGCATAAGAGTCTTTGCATACAATTACCTGTTGTACCTTGACTTGTACCTATTGGACACAACACCATTACTGACGGTTCATATTGCACGAGCACTAATTAATATGCTAAACCCACGCCGTCGGTAATTGCCATGACACACACAACCCATATACATATGTGATATTATAATGGATAGGGATAATTAAGATAGTGACTCTTATTCCATTGTGCATATGAGATACAGCTGACACATATACATACATGATATAGTATTGGATAGGGGTAATTGAGGTAGTGACTCTTATTCCATTTCACGTATACCTTGCTATAGCTACATGTACATCATGCATACATACTGACAGGTACACCCACATACCTTGTTACAGCTACATGTACATCATGCATACATACTGACATGTACACCCACATATCTTGCTATAGCTGCATATACCCCTAAGTGGTATTGTATTAACATGTGATATTAAGACGTTGATTATTGTGCTATTGCGCTTATGAAATGCATCATGCATAATTTCTTACATGTAGATACTTATATCTAGCTACAGTTACATGTACACCTCATATGATGCTGCACTTGATTTCGGAGGATTTGGGAAACCGCATGATATATTTTAAAGCTGGATCTATTAAAAAGAGCGGTTTTCCCTTGATATGCTCATATTGCTGTTTTATGTTGCATATATCAGTTATCATGGATTTACGCATTGAGATATGGATTTCATGTGATTTATGGATTTGAGAACCGTGGGGGTATTTCAAGAAACTATGTATTGTTTGAAAACCCGGTTTCTTGTGATATGATATTTCAGTGCGTCCACCATGAGATTTCTCGGTTCTGAGATGTGTGATATATACCCGATGCGAGGAGTGGAGTGGGCCGGGTTCATGGTGGAGCCCGGTATGGTTCCTCTCGGCAAGAAGATCGAAGATGATGGCGATGAGCCTGGAAGGCTGGGCAACTACCTACCGGTGATTGTATTTGGACTCGGCGGTTATCGTGGGGATACTGACCGGAGTGATGTACGACATGTCATCAAGGCCAGTCGTGGGGACGGCGCCTGAGATATGAGGATTTACGTGTCGATGCTAGACACGGGTTTCATGATTTTTATGTATAGTCGATAGACATACGTGGTTGATATCCTCATATTTTTACATGCATATGTTTTCATGATGTTTTAGGTGTCGATGTTTGACACTCAGGTTCCATGAGACTTACCGGATATGAGGGCCGATCTGAGGATGCGGTGCTTGAGGATTTTGGGATTTGATGTGTCAATGAAGGACACTGGGGTTTTTCCATGCTGATGATTTTGCATGAGGTTTTATTATATCATCCCACACTCAGGATTATTTTGATATGCATTGCTTCATGTAGTTGTAGTACCCTGATGATGTACCTTTACATGATTTTTGCATATTCATATTGCCATACTTATGCTATCAGATTACATATGATAGATTTATCGCTGTTCGTGCATACTTGCGATTAGAGTATGATGTTATTTACTATTCACGAGTTGTCAATTCACCCCCGTTGTGCCACAGTGTTTTGCTGGACCTACCCTCAGAGTAGTCGCGGCAGGGCGCCTTATTATCTCTACTTTTGCAGATACCGCTACGTTTGGCTGTGAGGTCTTTTGCTATAGATGGGTTTTGCGGTTATCCGACGATGTTCATTATTTAACTTTTGTATCTAGTACTCTCCATCTACCACTTCATGTATTTGACTTAGAGACGAGTTGTGAGGATCGGTGTTGTATATATTTTTGGTGACTTTGGTTATCGTGCTCGTGGGAGCCTGTCTTGTTGCAAAGTTTTACCTCCTTATGCTGTTTTCATTTATATTTCTTCGCTTTGGAATCGTATATATGCTTGTGGTGGTTGTCTCCGCCGTTGGGCAGGATTTGCTCCCGTTTGGGATGATTTCTTTATATTTTATGTTGTACCCGTTTTCGGGGCTAGTTTTTATAAAGGAGGTGCTGCCGAAATTTTCAAGAAAGAAAACTAAAGTTAAAGATTTTACTTGAGATTTTCCGATTGTTTTTAACTATGTTTTTCTCCGCTTATCCAGTTTTGGGTGGTTTAGATTTCTGGGTTTCTGTTTACTTAAGTTGCGTATGCCTGTTGACATTACGTAGTTTAAGTGTCGGTTACGGGCCTAAATTTTGGGTCGTGACAAAGTTGGTATCAGAGCGCTTGGTTTTTCCTTTCGGAGTGTAGGATGACCTTGGTATAATGGTGTAGGTAGCTTAAGCAGAGTAACGTAGCTTGTGTATGTTCCGTGGCATACTTACGACACGGTACTCCGCCTAAGTGACCTTAGGACTTATTGATTGGAATTCATTCCATGATTATATACATCCTTATGATTCGATTTCTGTGTCCTTATCGAATCTTGTTTCAATTTCCAGACTTTATGCCGCCGAAGACTACGAGGGCACAGAGAGCGGCCGTGAGGGCCGAGGTCAGAGTTGACTCGCCTGAGACGAGGACTGACCAGGGCGGTACGCCTGTTGTACCGGAGCAGATTGCTATATTAGGGGCTGGTATGCAGGACTTGCGCAAGATGATGGGGTCTTTAGTTGAGGCCATTCGAGCGCAGGGGCAGGCAGTTGTTCCACCCATCTCGGAGGCCACAATGGTACCTACTGTTTCGGTAGTCACAGCTATAGCTCCAGAGGTTATCACCGTGTCACTGTCAGAGTTCAAGAGGCTGAGGCCTCCGGTTTTCACTTGCACAGATGCAGCCGAGGATCCGCAGTCGTTTGTCGACCGGATGGCCAGGATATGTCATTCACTCCGATGCTCCGACGCGAGATGGGTGGAGTTCGCGAGCTATCGTCTGGAGGTTCTGGCCCAGAAGTGGTGTGAGTCCTTGGAGAGGGGCAGAGCCGCAGGTCTTGCTCCTATGACCTGGGCTGAGTTTGTGACGGTGTTTCTCGCCCGTTTTATTCCACCGAGCATTAGGGATGCGTGAGAGCACAGATTCAAGTCGTTACGCAAGACTCCGGGGATGACGGTGGCTGAGTACGATGTACTGTTTACCGAGTTGTCTGTGTATGTTCCGTATTTGGTTGCTACCGAGGAGATGCGGGTGAAGAGGTTTGTTCGAGGCATGCTTACCCAGTTGTTCCTCGCCATCAGCATTCAGCATTGTGATACGTATGCAGCAGCGGTGGATGCAACCCAATTGGTGGAGGAGCGTCTTTCTGAGTCGTCGGTGGTTCCGGAACCGAAGAGGGCTCGTACTGGTATAGCAGTCCGTAGGCAGAGGATTAGACCCCGAGACAGAGTTCGTTCAGGCGTGGGGAGTAGCAGAGACATGGGACATGGCCAGTTGTTTAGCTCTTATCCCCAGGAGGGTTAGTAGTCGACGCGTGGGTGTTTTGGGTATGGTAGTTTACAGCACCTCGTTAGGGATTGTTTCGTGATACGCCAGAGAGGAGCAGCCGTATCCCAGGTTACCTTACCACCTTCTCCGCCTCAGAGAGCGTTGCCTCTTATGCCTGTTGTTGTGCTGCGTCAGACTCCTGCTCAGAGAGGTCGTGGTCGCGGTGGTTTTGTTCCGAGAGGACGAGGTGGCGGAGGCAGAGGACAGCCAGTCGCCGGCAGAGGGCAGGCTCAGGTGTTTGCTTTGACTCATCAGGCCTCGCAGGCGTCCAATGCAGTGGTTTCAGGTACCCTTTCTGTATGTTCTTTTAATGCACATGTTCTTTTTGATCCAGCATCTAGGCATTCGTATGTTTCTACGCACTTCGTGTCGAGGTTAGGCCGAGAGTCGTGTTTGCTAGATCAGCCGCTTGTCGTGACTACTCCTGTTGGAGAGTCGTTTGTTGGGTGACACGTGTTCCGGTCATGTGCTGTTCGTATAAGAGATCGATATTTATCCGTCGACTTGATTCTTCTTGAGATGTTTGACTTCGACGTTCTCCTGGGCATGGACTGGTTAGCTACTTGCTACGAGTCCGTGGACTTCTGCGAGAAGACAATTAGGTTTTGTTTTCCCAGAGAGTCAGTTTTTATGGTGCAGGGGGACTATGGTGCCTCCCCTTACAGCTTGATTTCTGTCCTTCGCGTTGGTCGGCTTTTGAGGAGGGGATGTCGGGGTTTCTTGGCTTTCATTCATAATACCGGAGCCACAGTAGAGTCGTTGGATCGGGTTCCTACCGTACGAGAGTTTCCTGACGTCTTTCCTGATGAGTTACCTTGGTTGCCGCCAGAGCGCGATATTTAGTTTTGCATTGATCTGCTTCCCGTCACGGGGCCTATTTCTCTACCGCCTTATCAGATGGCTCCGGCGGAGATTAGAGAGCTTAAAGATCAATTGCAAGAGTTGATTGATAGGGGACTTGTGTGTCCGAGTGTTTCGCCGTGGGGAGCTCCTGTTCTGTTTGTCAAGAAGAAGGACGACAGTTTGAGGTTGTGTATGGATTATCGTCAATTGAACCGAGTTACGGTGCGGAATAGGTATCCTTTACCTTGCATTGGCGATTTATTTGATCAGCTCCAGGGTGCGAAACTTTTTTCTAAGATTGATTTTTCGTTCGGGTTATCATCGGTTGAGGGTTCGGAATGATGACATTCCGATGACTGCTTTTCGTACACGCTATGGGCATTATGAGTTTTTGGTGATGTCGTTCGGACTCACCAATGTACCCGCAGCGTTCATGGATCTGATGAACCGGATTTTCAGGCCGTTCCTCGACCAGTTCATTATTGTGTTTATTGATGACATTCTGGTCTACTCTAGGAGTCGTGAGGAGCATGAGCATCACTTGAGGATTGCTTTGCAGACATTGAGAGAGCACCGGCTGTATGCTAAATTCTTAAAGTGCGCATTTTGGCTTGTTAAAGTTGATTTCCTGGGTCATATGGTGACTGGAGATGGTATTCTTATGGACCCGAGGAAGATCGAGGCTGTGCAGCTTTGGCCCAGACCTATATCTGTGACTGAGGTTCGCATCTTTTTGGGCTTAGCTGGTCATTATCGCCGTTTCGTGCAGGATTTTTCGAGTATCGCTGCACCGCTGACCGGACTGACCCAGAAAGGGGTTCATTTTCTTTTGACTGATGCGTGCGAGCAGAGTTTTCAGCAGTTGAAGGCTCGGTTGATGACGGCACCAGTTCTATCTTTTCTTTCTGGATCAGGCGGCTATGTTGTTTACTGTGGTGGGGCTCGGTTGTGTATTGATGCGGCATGATAGAGTGATTGCTTATGCTTCTAGGCAGCTGAAGAAGCAAGAGCAGGATTACCCCACTCACGATCTTGAGATGGCCACGGTGGTCTTTGCATTGAAGATTTGGAGACATTACTTGTACGGGGAGTCGTGTCAGATCTTCACGGATCACAAGAGCTTGAAGTATATCTTCCAGCAGCGGGATCTGAATCTGAGACAGCGCCGTTGGATGGAGCTTGTGAAGGATTATGATTGTGAGATCCTTTATCACCAGGGCAAGGCGAATGTGGTATCTGATGGTTTGAGTCGTAGGCCCGGGGGTAGCTTGTCCCAGTTGAGCGCAGTTCAGCGACTGTCTTCTGCAGATTGGCAGATCTTGTGCGATGATAGAGTACAGTTTGAGTTCACTTCCTCTGGGGGACAGCTTGCTTATGTCCGCGCCCGTCCACTACTATTTGATTGTGTCCGTGAGGCGCAGTCCAGTGATGCCCGCTTGTCTGAGATTTTTGAGCTTGTTTGGCTGGGTACAGTTTCGGAGTTCATGATTGATGACCAGGGTATACTACTATGCGGGGCTTGTAAGTCTACGGTAGCGCCCCGGCCGTCTATCCCAGGCCAAAATGCGGAAACGAAAACTTTTAAACTGGCGCTAACGTATACTATAAACCCGGATCGAACTATTAACCTATAACTAGCAACTAGAGAAAGGGTTGGAAAAGCTATACCGATCGATCCGTGTCCTTCGGTCTTTGGCCACCATCCCAAGCTCCTCGCGGCATCAACGATCTCGATCTTCTCGTCAGAAATAGCACCACATCTTCGATTCTTTTTACGGGCTCCCGCTTCGTCCGAAGCAACTTGGGCACGAAGTTCGCTAGCCGACGTGTCTAAGGCAATGTAGAGAATGTTTGTGAAAACTTTGTCTCTTGCATCCATTGTATGGATGGAGGTTGAAGGTGAAGCCATCAATGGAGATTGTGAGCTAGAGGAAGAAGAAGAAGAAGAATGAGCCATTTCTTTCTTATGTTGCAATGATAAAAATGAGAGAGTGTGAATGAAAAATACAAAACCAAATTGTTTACAATGGCTGCCCTTCTCTCTCTTCCTCTCAATTCACCTCACAAATCAATCACACAATGTGACATTTGCACAAGAAATGAGACCATGAGTCACCTATGAAGTACATGTCTCATTTAATGCACAAAATGATGATTTCAGCTCACAATTTTCATTTGTAAACATTAATCCAAATGTTTATAATAATAAAAAGATACGGAAACATCTAAAGTAAACTCGTGACGGATCACAAGGATACCCCTCACCTGTATATAAATACCTGTTAGTGTATATGCCCTAGAGGCCATTACTGTATCATACTAGCTTGTATATTACATAATGGAAGCTTGGAATATTCACAGTTGTATACACAATCTTGCTCAAAATGGTAGTATGCTACTTGGTTTGTTTCTACTTCAATATATGCATGTGTTTCTTTTAGCATATAGCTTATACATATTAGTAAAGCCCTTAGGATCTTTGCTTGATTACCAGCGTTGTGATGGCAGTCACACTAGTGGGGGCTGGGTAATCTACAAGCACATCCTTATGCAGGTCCCTAGTCGCAGGACTATCGAGACAGGGCATCGATACTCTGGAGTAGACTAGCGTATGCGCTTCTTATCCCAGCTTAGGAGACGGTCTGTCCCACAGCCGTCAGTACGTCGTACTTGAGATAGTATGCGGGTGGTCGTTAGGTTACGAGTACAGTGGACAGGACTCGTCGGGAACTGTTAGTTGGTACTATACCTCTCGTCAGTTATCAGTTCCCAGGTAACATGAGTACAACTTAGTCCGCTGACTTGACACTGTCACTTCGCCTCGAGTGTGTTCCCACTGTACTTTGATTACTACTCTACCACGGCTCAAAGGAGTCGTGCAAACAGGTAGTTTTTGGGTGCAGTCCTGAAGCACTTGGAGGCAGTGACGGTTAGACAGGATTCGTATCTCCCGGTATTGGGGGTTGACATCGCGCTGTGTCTAGGAGAGCCATTACACAAGTAGTCCCTGGCCAGGGCAAGCGAGATATACTGGTAGGTTTCCAGTGTTATCTCAGGGTGTTCTGGGCTACACTCCGACACGACTTGTACCGCTAGTAGGGGACTGACGTTTACCGCCCCCTAGGCCCGCCATGCGATGTATCAGACGAACAGACCGGACTGTATAGAGATTGTCACATTCAGGCTCAGTAGGAGTTCAGATGGGTTTCACCTCGTCCGTCTTCTTGTCGGCATCTACCTGGGGACCGTTACGCACAGCTAGTGCCGCTTGCGGTCTGTGGTTAAACCCACTGCCAGCGTAGTGTCGAGTCTTTAGAGTCCCACACAGAAAGCTATTCGCCTTTAGGCAAAAGAGTAGAGGTCGCAAGGTTTTGCGACAGGTCGCATGGTTTTGCGACAGGGTTCGGTCACATCCGTGCACTTGTGAACGTTCAGTGTCCGAACAGTTAACACTAGCGGGCTTTGGTTTAAACCAGATCCTAGTGTATATTTTGGGATTGGTTTTATCTCGTTTGTATTCGTGTTCCTCGGAATGCGGATGCGGGTGTGTATGCACAGTTGACAGAGAGACAGAGGCAGAGGATTCTCATTAGGGTTATTGACTGTTGACTGTTCACTGTTGACCATTGACTTTTGCTAAACCCTAATGAGAATAAGAAATATGATTAATGATTATATTAATTACGTATTATTGTGTCATGGTTGAGATGAGGGGTTGACTTGTTGACTTTGTTGACCGGTTGACTAGGTGGGACTAGTTGACCATCATCATTGCAATGGCTATCATTTCATGGCAAAGACTTTTGCTTACTTGTTTGTTTTTGCAAAATGAGTGCATGAAATGAAATGGCCATTTTGACTTGAACCATCACATAATACTCAATTACTATTATGAGTAATCATGGTTTTGGATTATGAGAGCTTGGATGGCAAAAGACTTACTCATTCTCTCATTTCATTTCTTTCTCTTGCTTGAGCTCTCCCTTTTGCTCTTCCTCTTGCTCTCTCTCTAGCTCAAGGCAACACCCTCTCATGAGTTGAGAAACATTGCCTTAGAGATAAAAGAAAACCCATATCACTTCTCTACTCATCCTAGTTCACAAGTTTTAGCAAACCAAGTGTTCAAGTTTCTTCAAGTTCGAAGAAGAAGCCAAAGGTAGAAGCTTTCAGGTGGATCCATCTTCGGCGCAAGGAGACGACGAGGTGAGGCCGATCCGTACACCGGAAAGAGTTGAAGACGAAGGAGTTCAAGAAAGGTATAGCCCCCTAACCGAGTAGGCAAAACTCTAGTTAGGTTGTTAGGTAGTTGTTTAACAAAGATCCGTATTTTGAGTCCATGTTAGCACCTCTTGAAAAATCGTTTTTCATCATTTCCGCAAGCCCGTAAGTACCGGGAGAGGTAACGTGGACTTACAGTGGTATCAGAGCCAAATTAAACACTATCTAACATGTTAACAAAGTAAATAGAAATTCGATCGGAGAAAAAGTCGCGAAAAATCCCCGAAAAATCAAGTTTCTGTCGATTCTGTATTCTGTTCAAAAATTAATAAATCTTGCACAAAAAATCGACTTTGGCTTTTGTTAAGACACCCAAGAAAATAGGTCCACTGACTCGGTCAAAGTGCTGCGGAACCGCGGCAGGAGCATGCTCCCGCCTCGGATCCGCGGCCGAGTTGACTCGGTCGTGGCACTGTTTTCCTGCAGAGTGTCTCTGGGGGTGTTTTGGGATTTTTGGAGTATGTTTTTTCAGCCCAGATTTTCCAGAAAGCAAAATTTGTTTTTCGGGCTTAAAAAACCGTATTTTGATCGAGTTTCTAAAGACTTAAGCTAACGGGTTTATATCTGTGATGTGATATATGTATTGAACGTCCGCTAATCGCTATACGTCGATTAGTGGGGGTTATACATATCTGTGATCTGTAATGTTGATGGTATGTGTATATGAATTCATTGGATTGTCGCGGATGAATAGCCGGGGGGTTCTGAGATGGGAGTTTTCTTTTCTTTCAATTCATGTAATATGTAAATTGATGTAATATTATTTTTGGCCGCACAACCGGGTCCGGGTTGTAGCCGTCATTGTATAATTTCTTTTTACTGTTTTTGCTCCTAGGATAGACCCAAGGTGGGGTGCACAAACTACCGGGTATCTCGAAGTGCCGAGTGGCCTACTCACGTCGTTGAGGGAGGTTGCTCCGCTTCGGATATTTGGCGTGTAGTTTGCCGCACCCGTAGGGGTCTAGGGTGGGGTTTTGGCTATTCATCGCGACCGTGTAATCCGCTATTCGTTACAGGCTCGTACGAATTGCGGATTCCTAGTATATCCAATGTCTTCATCTGTGATCTGAAATGGCTATCATTGCAACATATCTATATATGATATTATTTAGGCGTTGCTTATGTTTTGCATCCGTGCTAGTCCAGCCCCCGCTCTGTCATTAGTTAAGTAACCTAACGGGTAATGACAGGGCCCCGTGGCGAATGCGGATGGCATAAGCGTACGTCATATTTTGGTTGTTTTCTGCAATGGTAGGATTAAATGATGGGACGCATTGGAATTAATGCAAGAAAAAAATAAACCAAGTAAACGTCGTTGGAACACTTTCAAAACCACTCGGTTTCTTTTCAAAAATAACTTTTAAAACGCGGAGCTTAAGCCACTCCTTTTAAAAGCTATCAAGGTTCCTTCGATTATATCAAGTTCACTACGTTCAAGGTTTCGCCAAAACCATTCGTAGCCCTCCGTCGTTTCGTATGAATATTCAATAGTATTCAAGCTATGTTTGTTGACCTTAGTCAAGGCATAGTGATTGGTAGCTGTTGGGTGTTCATATGTAGCATAAATAGATGCGTTGGTTTGGGACAGTCGTATTACCTTATTGACCTTCGTCAAGGGTATATACGGGTGGGTTCAAATTAACCTGGACAATGACGGGTAGAACTTGATATGCGACTTATGATTTGTTGACCTTCGTCAAGGTCATAACAGCATGGGGAAAAAATCCACATCGGGAGTTTCAAAAGAACTGAAACTTGCTAGCGCTGCTACCATTTGGAGTGTGATGATTCTGGTAGGATTCCTTCAGTGCTGTCACGGGATGATATTTGGATCCCGATCCTACTATGAGTATATGCTACTCCTCCGAAACTTTCTCGCTTAACGATCAATGCTATAAACCAAGTAGGTGTTTAGAAAGGTGTTAGCGGGGCTACGCCCACAGGGAAAAGAGGTTATTTAATTAAGGAACTTCACGAAAGCGTTGGAAAACCTCCCTCGAAGTACCGACACCAGCCTGGCTGAACGGTTAAGCAAGTATTGTACGGTGAGATTGATCCCGACTAATTCTTCCTTTATGGTTTGAGGAGGGATTCGAGAAACAGTGGGAGCCATCCTGTTTAGATAAATTAAAAACCAATCTAAACTTGCAAGAGCATCATGCTGAGTGTTTTCTTCTCTCTCTCTTAATTGCAGCGACCCAGTGACCAGACATAGGTTACATCTAGATAATAAAATGACTGAATCTGACTGTTATGATTGGCAAAGGTCTGTCCAGATGTCCATTACCCATGACAAGCTGGGACACCTCTTAACTAATCAAACCCTTGTCGTCTCAGGACCAGTTTCCCCTGTCACGGACATTGACATCCGTATGACATCGGAAAAAGACTGCGAAAGTCAAGTGCCTCGTGTTAGCCTCAGTTGATGGTGCAAACCAGAGGCAGCACGAGAAGATGGACTCAGTTTCTATCTTCCTCCATAACAAAGATTTATATGGAGAGCAATCTCGTATCGCAAGATATGAGACCTCGAACGAATTGCTTCAAGCGAGGTTGGCTGTCGGGTCATCTGTATGGGGCAACGTCCTTACAGAGACCAGCTATTTTGAGCTCACGGACCTGGAGACCACATTGGAGAATGGGTCAAGTACTGACTTGATTCTACAGTCCCTTCCCTCAACTTATACCCTGAAGGAAACCAGGGAAGAAGAAGGAAAGGGAAGGGCAAAAGTTTCGGGACTGGATGTAGCAAAAGAGGAAGGTTCCTATTGTTACGGGAATGAACATTGGCAGAAGGATTCTAGGGCTAGCAAAGCCAGTAGCCAGAATTCGAAGCATGTTGTGGCTTCGGCTTCGGGTGTGTTTGTAATAGAAAACTGTATGTCAGTTAACCCTACTTCCTTGGTATTGGATACCGGATCAGGAACTCACATCTGTAATTCATTACAGGCTCTGAGAAACCGTAGGGTTATCAGGAAAGGTGATATGACTCTCAGGGTTGCTAATGGAATGAGCATGGATGCTGAATCCGTAGGGGAATATCATCTCGGACTGACAATTGGGCAGATATTGATTTTTCATAACTGTTTGTATGTACTAGGTGCGACTTGTAATATCATATCTGTATCCTTACTTTCTAAGGAAGGATATGAATTTACTTTTGTAAGCGATGTAGTACACATCCACCTAAATCAAGTTCTGATTTGGTCAGGTACATTAAATAACGGGATATACGTATTAAATCAAGATCAGATATTCAGTGTCCAGAACACACTTAAAAGAAAGTCTTCGAAAACAAATCAGGCTTTCTTATGGCATTGTAGACTGGGTCACATTAATGAGACACGATTAACTAAGTTACGTAAAGAGGGATACTTGAATCCGTTCGAGTATCAGTCTTATGCCACTTGTGAATCTTGTCTCATGGGAAAGATGACAAAGACTCCGTTCACTGGACACGGAGTAAGAGCGAGTGAGCTCTTGGGACTCATACACAGTGATGTGTGTGGTCCAATGTCTACACATGCGTGAAGTGGTTATTCATACTTCATTACTTTCACAGATGATTTCTCTAGGTATGGGCATGTCTTCTTAATGAAGCACAAATCCGAGGCCTTTAGGAAATTTCGGGAATACAAGAATGAAATTGAAAAACAAACAGGCAAAAGTATAAAGACATTGAGATCTGATCGAGGTAGTGAATACTTGAGTGCCGAGTTTCTGGACTACTTAAAAGAGAATGGAATTCTCTCTCAGCGTACTCCTCCATACACACCACAACACAACGGTGTATCTGAAAGGCAGAATCGAACCCTATTGGATATGGTTTGTTCCATGATGAGTAAGGCTGAGTTACCGCAATCTTTCTGGGGTTATGCACTAGAAGCAGCTGCATATCTCTTGAACAAGGCTCCAACCAAGACTGTGCCTACCACCCCATATCAGATGTGGAGTGGGAAGAAACCCTGTCTTAAGTATCTTAAGACATGGGGATGTCCAGCTTTTGTAAAAAAAACAGCATGCGGACAAGCTCGAGGCACGCTCAGTACTCTGTAAGTTTGTGGGATACCCAAAGAACTCCAGGGGGTATCTTTTCTATTCCGCAGAAGAACAAAAAGTTTTTGTTTCTCCGCATGCCCACTTCTTGGAAACTGAATTTTTGGAAAATCAGATAAGTGGGAGCGCAATAGAACTGGAAGAAATGCCAGAACCACAAGCTGTTACTGAAAGCTTGGATGAACCAGAAGTTTCAGGAGAACCGGACATTCCTGTGCCGCTCCGCAGGAGTAGTAGGCAGTCTCATCCGCCCGAGAGATACTACGGTTTTCTCATAGACGGGGATAGAGAGGATTGCACTATTGATTATGATGAGCCTACTAGCTTCCAGCAAGCCATTCAGAGCGGTGACTCGGTAAAATGGCTGGATGCAATGCGGACCGAAATGGAGTCCATGTACACCGACAAAGTATGGACGTTGGACGTTGCTCCAGATGGGGTAAAACCCGTAGGATGCAAGTGGATCTTCAAAAGGAAGATTGGTGTAGATGGACAGGTTGAGACCTATAAGGCTAGAATTGTTGCAAAGGGTTTTCGTCAAAGACCTGGTTTGGACTATGACGAAACCTTTTCTCCAGCGGCTAGGCTGAAATCCATTCGGGTCCTTCTTGCCATTGCTGCCTTCCACGATTATGAAATCTGGCAGATGGACGTAAAGACGGCTTTCCTAAATGGATATTTAGAAGAGTGTGTCTATATGGATCAGCCAGAGGGATTCATTCAGAGTGGGAGCAGCGGTAAAGTGTGCAAGTTGCTCAAGTCCATCTATGGACTGAAGCAGGCATCGCGGAGTTGGAACATCTGCTTTGATGATACTGTCAAAGAATTTGACTTTGTCAAAAACCCAGATAAACCATGAATTTACGGTAAGATTGTAGGGAGAAATGTTGTATTCCTCGTCTTGTACATCGATGACATTCTCCTAATAGGAAATGATATTCCTATGCTACAGTCAGTCAAAGGATTCTTGTCACAGAGGTTCTCCATGAAGGACCTGGGCGATGCCAACTACATTCTGGGGATCCTGATCTATCGTGATAGATCTAAAAGGATGTTGGGACTTTCACAGTCAAGGTACATCGACACCATACTGAAACGATTCAGTATGGAAGATTCCAAGCGTGGTAATCTACTGGCTTGTCACGGAATCACCCTCTCCAAAGAGATGTCTCCCAAGACTGATTTGGAAAGGGCTCGCATGTCATCAATACCCTACGCATCTGTGGTTGGATCTATTATGTATGCGATGTTGTGTACCAGACCAGATGTAGCATACGCATTGAGCGTTGTAAGCCGGTATCAGTCGAACCCAGGGTAGAAACACTGGATAGCAGTAAAGAACATTCTCATGTACCTGAGAAGGACTAAGGAGATGTTCTTGGTGTATGGCGGAAAAGACCTCCAGATCGAGGCCTTTGCTGACTCCAGCTTCCAGAGTGATAAGGATGACTCCAAGTCCATGTCGGGTTATGTCTTTACCCTCAATGGAGGGGCGATTTGCTGGAAGAGTTCCAAGCAGGAGACTGTTGCTGACTCAACTATGGAAGCGGAGTACATAGCTGCTTGCGATGCCGCAAATGAAGCTGTCTGGATGAAGAAGTTCCTCACGGAGCTTCAGGTGGTTCCTACCAGTGTTGATCCAATATCGCTGTATTGTGACAACAACGGCGCTATAGCTTTAGCGAAGGAACCCTGGTCCCATCAGAAGTCCAGGCACATTTTGAGGCGGTACCACCTGATCAGGGAGATCATAGATCGCCGCGAGATCGAGGTGAAGAGAGTAAATACGGAAGATAACACTGCTGATCCATTCATGAAGGCCATACCCCAAACTCAGTTCGAGCGGCTGATCGAGATGATAGGTCTTCGATACGCCAGTACATGGCCCTAGTGCAAGTGGGAGATTGTTAGTGTATATGCCCTAGAGGCCATTACTGTATCATACTAGCTTGTATATTACTTAATGGAAGCTTGGGATATTCACAGTTGTATACACAATCTTGCTCAAAATGGTAGTATGCTACTTGGTTTGTTTCTACTTCATTATTGTTAGTAGTATGTATGCCCTAGAGGCCAGTATTGTACAGATATTGTATATTATATTGGATGCTTGGACATATATAGAGATGACTTTCTTGCTCGATATGATAGTATGCTATCTGGTTACTCTTTATCTTAACATGTACTTGTCTCTTTAAACTGTCTTATAGTTACATGTTGGTAAAGCCCTTAGGATGTGTACTTGACTACCTGGACTATGATGCAGATCATACTGGTGGGGACATGGTAGTCCATAAGTACATCCTTCAAGGTCCCTAGTCGTGGGAGTATCGAGACGGGGCATCGATATACCAGAGTAGACTAGCGTATACGCTTCTCGACCCATGTGATGGGCGATGGATGATCCCATATCCATTGGTGTTTGACATCAGAGATGGTATACGGGTGCTCAGTGGAGACTGGGTACACTGGAAGGACTCGCCGAGAACTCCCAGATGGTATTATACCTCACGTCAGATGGCAGTTCTCAGGTGACACTTGTGCAGGTTAGTCTGTAGACCCGAGATCGTCATAGAGTCTTGTGTGATTCCCACTGTGCTTTGATCCCCACCTTACCACGTCCATGAGGGCGTGCAAAACGGTGGTCTTTGGGTATAGTCCCGAGTCACATGGAGGCATTGAGCGATAGGAGTGGTTTCGTCTCTCCCGGTATTGGGGGTTGATATTGCGCTGTGCTCGATTGGCCGTAACAGGGAAGTCCCTGGCCAGGGCTGATCAGAGATTTGCTGGTAAGTGTTACCAGTAGTTTCTCGACCCGTTATGAGCCTCACATCGGCACGACTTATCGAGTATTGGGGTCTGACGTTTACCACCCCTAGACTTGATATGCGACGTATCAGACGAACAGACCGGACTGTACGGTAAGTGTTACTGGTTGGATTCACAGGAGTGTGAGCGGGCTAGCTCGTCGATCTTCTGATCGCTCAATACCCGGGTGGCCGTTACGTTTAGCAGACCGCTTGCGGCTTGTGGGTGCTTGATATGATCATCATCTGCTACCGGCGTATTGACGAGTCTTTAGAGTCCTACACAGAGGTTTCCTGGCTCAAGCGAAACGAAATAGGAGCGCATATGAAATATGTGCAGGACCGAGAATAATGTGTGTATGTGATACCGCATTTCATTCTCGCGATATATGTTTCGATTGGTTATATTCGATATGACCTAGTTATCGAATCATTGATTCGATAAATCGATACATTGAATACTAGTCGGTTATGTGCGACATGACCGGATCATTGAATCAAATGTTGATTTAATGATTTAATGTATAATTATATATTTGATATATTACTTTGCATTAACTAGTATTGGTTCACTTTATACGGATTTTCTCACTTGATGTGCAAGTTGTATATGTGATATACTTTTTGTGCACAAATATGTATCATGTTTGATGATACTTGCTCACATGGTCAAGTGTAAAGAATTAAACCATGGTTAAGAAGATAATTAGGGTTTTGATTTATTCTCTCATTTATTTATCCATTCTTCATTTATTTAAATGGATAAATGAAAACATAATGGTTTCTTTTTGTCATGAAGCTTGTTGAAGCTTCATGAAGCTTTGACTAAAGAAACCATTTTGTCTTCTAGCTTAACCCTAACCCTTCTCATTAACCATGGTCTTTTCTCTACACTTAACCTTGGTTTAGATATGATAAGTATTGATTTAATTTATTTTTATCACAACACTTATCATATTATAGCTTCATCTTCTCCTTCTTCTTCAAGAGAGAAAACTAGATGCCATCAATGGCAACTTGAGCAAAAGTGAGTAAAATCCAATTCCAAAGAGAACCCACCTTCTAATTCTTCACCCTCTACCTCTTGCCAAGTTGTTTTGGGTGTTTACTTCATAAGTTTCACAAGTTTGTGAAGTCGGAGCTTGAACTTGCGATGCCTCGAGGTAGATCGTCTTTGACACAAAGCCGACGACCTAGCTTGCCCGTTTCTCCGATGAAGCCAACGTTCGAGTTTGGGAATCGATATGGACAGCGAGAGGATGCCTTCGTGGAGCCAAGGTAGAGGGTAACCGGATCTACAAAGGTTATAGCATCTAACCTTTAGTTAATAAGTTAACTAGTTTATCTTTTCGCCTAGATTTCTAGCAACGATCCGTTAACTAGGGTTTCTCGGCACCATAATTTTTTAAATTAGCATGTTCGATGCCTTGTGAGACCTCCATAGGGTGCCTAGGAATCTTTCACTGGTATCAGAGCCTAGCTAGAGCCTTAGGCGTAGTTTAGACGGAGTTTGAAGTCCGATCGAACCCGAAACCGCTTTTTTCCCATGCTCTCTGTCCTTTTTTCAAAACTGTGCATTTTTGTTAATTAAAAATATTCATAAAATCAAGCAGGGTGTTATTTGAATTACTGTGAAATACGAGGGCCTGAACCAACTTTTCCACCGCGGAACCGCGGCACGTGCTATGCATGTTGCGGCGGTTCCGCGGCCTTATTGTCGTTTTGTGCACTTTAATTTTCACAGTAACTCTCATTTTTCTGTTGTGGTTTTCCTGGAGATTTTTAATAGTCATTCAAAAGTTGAATTTTCTAGGATTGTTTTGGGGATTCGGTATTTCGATCGGATTATCAAATTTCGTCTTTTGTGTATTTCCGGATAATTTTCAGAATATGTTAAAAAGTTCGACCGGATATAAATACCCAATTTTTCCCCTGTCGGGAAATTTCCAAGTGTTGGATTTTTCCGTGTTTAACGACGTTCTCAGTAGTGCAAGTAACGCGATGAACCCTCTAGAAGACAACAAACCTTAACTCGATTATGTGACCGTTTTGAACTGCCCTTTGAACCTTCGGGTTTGGGGCAGTACGGCGTGCCACATGTGAGGCGTTGGCTTGACCCTTCTACGGCTGGACCGTCGGTACTGAGGCACGAACTGAATGTTGTTAGACTTATTTCATGTGTTGAGCTGTATCGGGAAAACTTGGGTATTCGACTGTTCGATCGGAAAGTTTAACATTTTCTGTTTATCTGGAATGTGATACAATAATTGGAATTCACAAACAGTTATGAGATAACTGAATGAATGTTATAAATCTAGCAGTTTAGTCCCACATAATATTGAAAAGAGTTTTCGATAATGAGACTAAAATGCGGGATTTATATCTGTTAGGCATGTGATGTCTAAGTATTTCATTTGATTAGGCATGTGATGTCTAAAGAAGTTGCGGATTCCAATTGTTGTAGTTTTACACTTTCTTTTCTGTGACCGTAAGTGTAGTATGTTCATATCGCCGGTTTCGTTGCTATACGTCAACGACAATTGGGGTATGCATACTTACTTACGTTGATGGCATGTGATGTTATGTGTTGCTGGATATGTTATATTGGATCGTCGTGTTCGAATAGCCGGGGGTTTTTATGTGAGATGAGTGTTTTTCATTTTCATTCATGTAAAAACTTGTATATAATATTCTTTTATTTGGGGCACTTCCAGGTAGCGGAAGATGTCACCTTTTGTATATTATTTACCTTTCCGCATTAGGATAGACCCAAGGAGGGGAGCACAAGTAATCGGGTTCTGGGGTCCAGTGGGAGACCAGCTCGAGGAGTCGAGTCTGGGTCTCCTAACCCTAGAATTGGCAGGGTTGCTTGCCGCTCTCGTAGGGGTCTAGGGGTGTGGGATTGGCTATTCATCACGACCGTGGAATCCGTATTTTATACTGGCTCGTATTGAAAACACGGACGTCCTAGTATATCCAATATTTCATATGTTTATTCTGCTGCGATATCTGTGTTGTGATTCTGTGATGGATATAGTATATAGTATATATGATATATTATATAGACGTTACTTATGTTTTACACCCGCGCTAGCCCTGCCCTGCTCTATCGTTAGTTACCTAACCTAACGGTGCACGAGGGGACATCGAGGCGAATGCGGATGGCATAAGTGTATGTCATATCTATCTGTGATGTTTAGGTATTTAAATGATGGGACTTCATTAATGTGATTAATGAAAGATAAGAAACCTAAGATGTTGTGGAATCGAATTTTAAAATAAAACAGGTAGCTACAGTTCTTGCTTTGCACAGCGATATATATGATATATCCCGCACCTTATTCGATGAGGAAAGGATCGAGATCCCTTCACCGGGAGTGACTCCTTTAGCAATAACTGGCAGATGCTACACACTCGGTTTGTTTTTGACTGCTTTTGGGTTTTTGCTTTGCACAGCGATATATATGATATATCCCGCACCTCATTCGACGAGGAAAGGACCGAGATCCCTTCGCCGGGAGTGACTCCTTTAGCAAAACTGGAAAAGCCTCAAAATCACTCCATTTCAAAACTTCATTTGATTCTACAACGATATCAAGTTCATTACGCTCATGGTTTTTATGAAAAACCTGCGTAGCCCTCCGTCATTTCAGATAAGTATTAGTTAGTATTCGTGCTGCGGTAGTTTGGCTTCCGTCAAGGCGCAGTGTACGGTAGCTAACTAGTGCTTATCTGCTAGCATATGATGCGATTGGATTAGGGTATTCGTACGGCGTTGTTTGGCCTCCGTCAAGGGTCGTGCGGGTGGGTTTAATTCAATCAGGAAATGACGGGTTGAACTTGACTAGCGGACTATGGGTTGTTTGGCCTCCGTCAAGGTCATAGGACGCTAGGGGAAAAAGCATTATCGGGAATTTCAAGTGTTGAAATTTGCAATGAGATTGCATACCTTCTATGAGATAGTTGGATCCCGATACCCACTGCGAGTAAGAGTTACTCCTGGGAGAGTTTTACACATTGCAATTAGCTGATCAAGTAGGTGTCTAGAAAGGTGTCAACGGGGTTACGCCTCTGGGAAAACGAGGTTTACATTAATTAGGTTCGTGCGAAAGCACGGAGGACCTCCCTCAAAGTACCGACACTGGCTTGGCTGAAAGATTGGCGAACCTGTAGTGTGTAATTAATCCCGGCTAGTCTTTCCTTTTAGGGTTTGGAGGAAGATTTGATAAAAAGCAGTGGGAGCCATCCTGATTAGATAAGATAATAACCAATCTGATCTTGCACGAGCATACGCTAAAGTGTTTTCTTCTCTCTCTCTCCAGGTAGCGACCATTTCATGCCCTAATGAAGATAATAATATGGATGTATTGACCGAACCCGCATGTTATACTGTGCTGGGGAACGTTGGTTCCGTTCTTTCCTATATGAGTTATAGGAATGATCAGGATATAGGGGAATACCAGGATTCCCATGCCACCCGATTGAAGAAAGTACATGTTGATGCATTTTCTTCGGGTGTGTTCGTTACTGAGAACTGTTTCTCTATTTGCTCTACGTCCTGGGTATTAGATACCGGGTCAGGATCCCATATATGTAATCAGTTACATGGGCTAAAGAAAGGTAGAGAACTTGGAGAAGGTGATAAAGACATTAGAGTTGGAAATGGTGCAATTGTTGCAGCTAAGACTGTCGGGGAATATCACCTTGTATTACCAACTGGTAATACATTGGTTCTGAACGAATGCTATTACATGCCGAACCTGATATGCAACATCATATCGGTTTCTTTATTAAGTAAAGAGGGATATAATTTTGTATTACAGGACAATGTTATGAACATTTTCCGTAACCAAAAGTTGGTTGGATCAGGCACGTTATGCAATGGCATTTATGTTCTAAATCAATCAACAGTTCTGAGCATAATAAACACACACAAGAGGAAGAGTTCTGAACTCAACGAATCCTTCTTGTGGCATTGTAGACTGGGTCACATCAATGTGACACGACTGGCTAAGTTGCATAAGGATGGATATTTGAAACCTTTCGAATTTTCATCTTATGACACTTGCCAGTCATGTCTCAAAGGCAAGATGACCAAAACTCCGTTTACGGGACACGGAGAAAGAGTTACTGGACTCTTGGGACTTATACATGGTGATGTATGCGGTCCCATGTCTACACATGCCAGGGATGGTTCTTCATACTTTATTACATTCACTGACGATCTCTCTAGGTTCGGGTATGTGTTCCTAATGAAACACAAATCAGAAGCTTTTGAGAAATTTAGAGAATATAAACAAGAAGTTGAGAACCAAACCGCAAAAAGTATTAAAATCCTTCGATCTGATCGAGGAGGGGAATACTTGAGCAATGAATTCCTGGACTTCCTAAAAGAGAATGGGATTCTCTCTCAGCTGACTCCTCCATATACACCACAGCACAACGGTGTATCAGAACGGAGGAACCGCATCCTATTAGATATGGTGCGCTCTATGATGAGTACAGCTGAGTTACCTATCTCCTTCTGGGGATATGCACTGGAGACTGCTGCATACCTACTGAATAGAGTTCCAACCAAATCAGTGCCTACCACTCCATATGAGATATGGAATGGCAAGAGACCATGTCTTAATTTTATTCAGATATGGGGTTGTCCGGCCTATGTTAAAACACAAAATCCGGACAAGCTCGAGGCAAGGTCTGTTCTATGTAAGTTTGTTGGATATCCCAAACATTCGCGAGGGTATATCTTCTACCACTCCGAGGAACAAAAAGTGTTTGTTTCTCGGCATGCCAATTTCTTAGAAAAAGGTTTTCTTATGAAACAGATAGGTGGCATTGAGGTAGAACTGGAAGAGGTTCCAGCAATACAGACTACAACAGAAGATTTGGTTGAACCAGAGGATTCCGTAGTTCCCGATGAACCCCAGCCTCTCCGCCGATCTAGTAGGGTTCCTCGCCAACCTGAGAGATACTACGGTTTTCTCATGGACGGTGGGAGCGAGGATTGCATCATGGAGGATGATGACCCAACTAGCTTCGAGCAGGCCATCACGAGTGGGGACTCAGTGAAATGGCTGGATGCTATGCGGTCCGAGATGGAATCCATGTACACCAACAAAGTATGGACTTTGGACATTGCTCCTGAAGGGGTAAAACCCATTGGGAGCAAGTGGATCTTCAAGAAGAAACTTGGTGTAGATGGGAAAGTGGAGACTTTCAAAGCTAGACTTGTAGCAAAGGGTTTTCGTCAAAGACCAGGTATGGACTATGACGAGACCTTTTCTCCAGTGGCTATGCTTAAATCCATCCGGATCATGCTTGCCATCGCTGCTTATCATGATTACGAAATCTGGCAAATGGATGTTAAGACCGCCTTTCTAAATGGTGATTTAGAAGAGTGCGTGTACATGACTCAGCCAGAGGGCTTCGTAGATAGTGGGAGTAGCGGGAAGGTGTGCAAGCTGCTTAAATCCATTTATGGATTAAAGCAAGCATCGCGGAGTTGGAACATCTGCTTTGACGTCGTTATTAAAGAGTTTGATTTCGTCAAAAATCCAGATGAACCTTGTATCTACAGGAAGGTGGCAGAGAGTAAGGTTGTCTTCCTCGTATTGTACGTGGACGGCATACTCTTGATTGGAAATGATATTCCTATGTTGCAATTGGTCAAGCTCTTCTTATCACAAAGATTCTCAATGAAAGATCTTGGTGATGCCTCCTGTATATTGGGAATTAGGATCTATAGAGATAGATCCAAAAGGATTTTGGGATTGTCCCAATCCAGGTACATTGACACCATACTAAAGAGGTTTAGTATGGAAGAGTCCAAGCGTGGGAACTTACCCACGATCTCTGGAGTCACTCTCTCCAAAGAGATGTCTCCCAAGACTGATTTGGAGAGAGCTCGCATGCAAGGGATACCCTATGCCTCGGCAGTAGGCTCTATCATGTATGCGATGCTATGTACCAGACCCGATGTTGCATACTCACTAAGTATAGTGAGCAGGTATCAAGCTGATCCTGGAGAGAGTCACTGGACAGCTGTGAAGAGCATTCTCAAGTACTTGCGAAGGACTAGAGATATGTTCTTGGTGTATGGTAACGGAGAGCTCCAAGTGGAGTCCTTTACCGATTCGAGCTTCCAGAGTGATAAGGACGACTCTAAGTCGCAGTCGGGCTTTGTCTTTACCCTTTACGGAGGGGCGGTTAGCTGGAAGAGTTCCAAGCAGGAAACCGTGGCAGAATCGACAATGGAGGCTGAATACATCGCTGCCAACGATGCTGCCAAAGAGGCTGTCTGGATCAAGAACTTCATTACTGAACTTCGAGTGGTTCCATCCATTGAGCGTCCAATACCTTTGTATTGCGATAACAATGGAGCGGTGGCTTTGGCCAAGGAACCTAGGTCCTATCAGCGATCCAGGCATATACTGAGGCGGTATCACCTGATCCGGGAGATAGTTGATTGCCGGGAGATCGAGGTCAGGAGGGTTGACACGAATAACAACACGGCGGATCCACTCATGAAGGCCATTCCCCAGACACAGTTTGAGAGACTCTTCGGGATGCTCGGTATGCGATACTACAGCAGCTGGCCCTAGTGCAAGTGGGAGATTGTTAGTAGTATGTATGCCCTAGAGGCCAGTATTGTACAAATATTGTATATTATATTGGATGCTTGGACATATATAGAGATGACTTTCTTGCTCGATATGATAGTATGCTATCTGGTTACTCTTTATCTTAACATATACACTTGTCTCTTTAAACTGTCTTATAGTTACATGTTGGTAAAGCCCTTAGGATGTGTACTTGACTACCTGGACTATGATGCAGATCATACTAGTGGGGACATGGTAGTCCATAAGTACATCCTTCAAGGTCCTTAGTCGTGGGTGTATCGAGACGGGGCATCGATATACCAGAGTAGACTAGCGTATACGCTTCTCGACCCATGTGATGGGCGATGGATGATCCCATATCCATTGGTGTTTGACATCAGAGATGGTATACGGGTGCTCAGTGGAGACTGGGTACACTGGACGGACTCGCCGAGAACTCCCAGATGGTATTATACCTCACGTCAGATGGCAGTTCTCAGGTGACACTTGTGCAGGTTAGTCTGTAGACCCGAGATCGTCATAGAGTCTTGTGTGATTCCCACTGTGCTTTGATCTCCACCTTACCACGTCCATGAGGGCATGCAAAATGGTGGTCTTTGGGTACAGTCCCGAGTCACATGGAGGCAATGACCGATAGGAGGGGTTTCGTCTCTCCCGGTATTGGGGGTTGATGTTGCGCTGTGCTCGATTGGCCGTAACAGGGAAGTCCCTGGCCAGGGCTGATCAGAGATTTGTTGGTAAGTGTTACCAGTAGTTTCTCGACCCGTTATGAGCTTCACATCGGCACGACTTATCGAGTATTGGTGTCTGACGTTTACCACCCCTAGACTTGATATGCGACATATCAGACGAACAGACCGGACTGTACGGTAAGTGTTACTGGTTGGATTCACAGGAGTGTGAGCGGGCTAGCTCGTCGACCTTCTGATCGCTCAATACCCGGGTGGCCGTTACGTTTAGCAGACCGCTTGCGGCTTGTGGGTGCTTGATATGATCATCATCTGCTACCGGCGTATTGACGAGTCTTTAGAGTCCTACACAGAGGTTTCCTGGCTCAAGCGAAACGAAATAGGAGCGCATATGAGATATGTGTAGGACCGAGAATAATGCGTGTATGTGATACCGCATTTCATTCTCGCGATATATGTTTCGATTGGTTATATTCGATATGACCTAGTTATCGAATCATTGATTCGATAAATCGATACATTGAATACTAATCGGTTATGTGCGACATGACCGGATCATTGAATCAAATGTTGATTTAATGATTTAATGTATAATTATATATTTGATATATTACTTTGCATTAACTAGTATTGGTTCACTTTATACGGATTTTCTCACTTGATGTGCAAGTTGTATATGTGATATACTTTTTGTGCACAAATATGTATCTTGTTTGATGATACTTGCTCACATGGTCAAGTGTAAAGAATTAAACCATGGTTAAGAAGATAATTAGGGTTTTGATTTATTCTCTCATTTATTTATCCATTCTTCATTTATTTAAATGGATAAATGAAAACATAATGGTTTCTTTTTGTCATGAAGCTTGTTGAAGCTTCATGAAGCTTTGACTAAAGAAACCATTTTGTCTTCTAGCTTAACCCTAACACTTCTCATTAACCATTGTCTTTTCTCTACACTTAACCTTGGTTTAGATATGATAAGTATTGATTTAATTTATTTTTATCACAACACTTATCATATTATAGCTTCATCTTCTCCTTCTTCTTCAAGAGAGAAAACTAGATGCCATCAATGGCAACTTGAGCAAAAGTGAGTAAAATCCAATTCCAAAGAGAACCCACCTCCTATTTCTTCACCCTCTTCCTCTTGCCAAGTTGTTTTGGGTGTTTACTTCACAAGTTTCACAAGTTTGTGAAGTCGGAGCTTGAACTTGCGATGCCTCGAGGTAGATCGTCTATGACACAAAGCCGACGACCTAGCTTGCCCGTTTCTCCGATGAAGCCAACGTTCGAGTTTGGGAATCGATATGGACAGCGAGAGGATGCCGTCGTGGAGCCAAGGAAGAGGGTAACCGGATCTACAAAGGTTGTAGCATCTAACCTTTAGTTAATAAGTTAACTAGTTTATCTTTTCGCCTAGATTTCTAGCAACGATCCGTTAACTAGGGTTTCTCGGCACCATAATTTTTTAAATTAGCATGTTCGATGCCTTGTGAGACCTCCATAGGGTGCCTAGGAACCTTTCAATTATATGCATGTGTTTCTTTTAGCATATAGCTTATACATATTAGTAGAGCCCTTAGGATCTTTGCTTGATTACCAGCGTTGTGATGGCAGTCACACTAGTGGGGGCTGGGTAATCTACAAGCGCATCCTTATGCAGGTCCCTAATCGCAGGACTATCGAGACAGGGCATCGATACTCCGGAGTAGACTAGCATATGCGCTTCTTATCCCAGCTTGGGAGACGGTCTGTCCCACAGCTGTCAGTACGTCGTACTTGAGATAGTATGATGGTGCTCGTTAGGTTACGAGTACAGTGGACAGGACTCGTCGGGAACTGTTGGTTAGTACTATACGTATCTTCAGTTATCAGTTCCCAGGTGACATGAGTACAACTTAGTCCGCTGACTTGACACTGTCACTTCGCCTCGAGTGTGTTCCCACTGTACTTTGATTACTACCCTACCACGACTCAAAGGAGTCGTGCAAACAGGTAGTTTTTGGGTGCAGTCCCGAAGCACTTGGAGGCAGTGACGGTTAGACAGGATTTGTCTCTCCCGGTATTGGGGGTTGACATCGCGCTGTGTCTAGGAGAGCCATTACACAAGTAGTCCCTGGCCAGGGCAAGCGAGATATACTGGTAAGTTTTCAGTGTTATCTCAGGGTGTTCTGGGCTACACTCCAACACGACTTGTACCGCTAGTAGGGGACTGACATTTACCGCCACCTAGACCCGCCATGCGATGTATCAGACGAACAGACCGGACTGTATGGAGATTGTCACATTCAGGCTCAGTAGGAGTTCAGATGGGTTTCACCTCGTCCGTTTTCTTGTCGGCATCTACCTGGGGACCGTTACGCACAGCTAGTGCCGCTTGCGGTCTGTGGTTAAACCCACCACCAGTGTAGTGTCGAGTGTTTAGAGTCCCACACAGAAAGCAATTCGCCTTTAGGCAAAAGAGTAGAGGTCGCAGGGTTTTGCGACAGGGTTCGGTCACATATGTGCACTTGTGCACGTTCAGTGTCCGAACAGTTAACACTAGCGGGCTTTGGTTTAAGCCAGATCCTAGTGTACATTTTGGGATTGGTTTTATCTCGTTTGTATTCGTGTTCCTCGGAACACGGATGCGGGTGTGTATGCACAGTTGACAGAGAGACAGAGGCAGAGGATTCTCATTGGGGTTATTGACTATTGACTGTTCACCGTTGACCATTGACTTTTGCTAAACCCTAATGAGAATAAGAAATATGATTAATGATAATATTAATTAAGTATTATTGTGTCATGGTTGAGATGATGGGTTGACTTTGTTGACTTGTTGACTTTGTTGACCGGTTGACTAGGTTGGACTAGTTGACCATCATCATTGCAATGGTTATCATTTCATGGCAAAGACTTTTGCTTACTTGTTTGTTTTTGCAAAATGAGTGCATGAAATGATATGGCCATTTTGACTTGAACCATCACATAATACTCAATTACTATTATGAGTAATCATGGTTTTGGATTATGAGAGCTTGGATGGCAAAAAACTTACTCATTCTCTCATTTCATTTCTCTCTCTTGCTTGAGCTCTCCCTCTTGCTCTTCCTCTTGCTCTCTCTCTAGCTCAAGGAAACACCCTCTCATGAGTTGAGAAACATTGCCTTAGAGATAAAAGAAAACCCATATCACTTTTCTACTCATCCTAGTTCACAAGGTTTAGCAAACCAAGTGTTCTAGTTTCTTCAAGTTCGAAGAAGAAGCCAAAGGTAGAAGCTTTCAGGTGGATCTATCTTCGGCGCAAGGAGACGACGAGGTGAGGCCGATCCTTACACCGGAAAGAGTTGAAGACGAAGGAGTTCAAGAAAGGTATAGCCCCCTAACCGAGTAGGCAAAACTCAAGTTAGGTTGTTAGGTAGTTGTTTAACAAAGATCCGTATTTTGAGTCCATGTTACCACCTCTTGAAAAATCGTTTTTCATCATTTCCGGAAGCCCGTAAGTACCGGGAGAGGTAACGTGGACTTACAGTTCCTGCATCCGCATTCCGACTGAATGCGAATGCGATGAGACTAAAGTAATCCAACAAATCTAATACTAGGATCCGGATTAAACCAAAGCCCACTAGTATGATCCGCCCGATCAAGATCCGTGCACTACTGCACGTATATGATCGAACCCTGCCATAATACTACACGACCTCTACAACGTATCGCCCGAAACTTGAGAAACTGTCTGTGGGGGACTCTAAAGACTCGTCAATACTTTGGCTGTGGATTTAACCACTAGCTCGTCAGTGGTACTAGTTGTACGTAACGGGCTACCAGGTATTGACCAAAAGAGAGGTCGATGAGCGAACTTATCCTGACACCCTACTGAGCCTGTCAGTGACAATATCCATACAGTCCGGTCCGTTCGTCTATGAGCATCACATGGCGGGCCTAGGGGGTTGGTAAAATTCAGACCCCCAAAAGCGGTACATGTCGTGTCGGAGTGTAGCCCAGAACACCCTGAGATACTACTGGAATACCTACCAGTAAATATTCAGCCTTGGCCAAGGACTTCGTGTAATGGCTCTCCTAGACACAACGCGATCTCACCCCCAATACCAGGAGAGACGAAACCCATGCCGATCCGCTCACTGCCTCCATGTGGCTCGGGACTGTACCTAACTAAAACCTGTTTGCATGACTCCTTTGAGCCGTGGTAGGGTAGTAATCAAAGCACAGTGGGAACTCACACGAGATAAATGACGATCTCAGGTCGATGAACTAACCTGTACACATGTCATCAGGGAACTGCTATCTGACGTTAGGTATAATACCAACTAGCATGTTCCCGGCGAGTCCTGTCCGGTGTACTCATAACCCAATGAGCACCTGTATACATCTTAGGTGAACCAACTGACACCAATGGCTTGTGAGACCGGCCACCGCCCCTCGTCGGGGTCTCGACTGTATACACTAGTCTACTAATGGAGTATCGATGCCCAGTCTCGAAACTCCTACGACTAGGGACCACTTTAAGGATGTGCTTATAGACCCCAGCTCCCACGTATATGATCGCCATCATACTGATGGTCGTCAAGAAAGAATCCTAAAGGCTCTATCAACGTGCTATATTGACTTGTAATGTCACCTAAAGCATGTACACGATGATAAAGATAAACCAGATAGCATACTATCATCTTGAGTAAGACTGTCCTACCAGTATAGGTCCTCCCTCAATCATTACAATCACGTGCCTGTGATCCAATAATTGACTCTGAGGGCACTATATCCAACAATCTCCCACTTGCACTCAAGGTTAATTATTGCGATGTCGCATACTCACAGCCCGTGTGATATCGAACACCCAACTCCTCTACTTAACAGTCTCACAAAGCCCGTTTGTGAAACTATTGTGTTCGAAGGATAGCCTCAGTGAGAGGATCTGCCCTGATGTTTCTTCCTATGTCTCTCTTTATCTCAAGTTCGCGGAGAAAGCCATCTCCCGAAATGAGCAATACCTGTCTTAGAATGTGTCTGGATATCTGATGGGACCTAGTTCATAAATGAACTCTAAATCCAAACTTCTTAGACTGTATCGTCAACTGAACTTAATCAGTATCCTGCGCCATGCCTCCCTCAGTATCCGCTTGGACCACCTGTTCAAACTACTGCCCCTCGTCAGAGGGAAAACTATAACTCTGACAGTCACTCTGTCATCCAGGTCACCTTGGAAGCCTGGAATGATAACTGTTTCCTAAAAGAGCCTTTTGTTATCATATCCATAGAACATCCACTTATGTTCTAAAACTACTTACGAACGTTTCTCCCAGATAGATTAATATCAACTTATTACAGCTCGTGCAAAAACAACATCTGGTCTTGTACTTGACATCTCATGATTGACTCAATTGCTTAAGCAAGTGATCTGCCAATCATGCACATCCCTCTCCACTTTAGTCTGTAAGACACCTTTAGAGAGGGTGACTCCATCACCTGCAGGTATACTACCGTGCCAGGAGTCATCCATTCTAAAACACCTGTAGAATGGTGTCTAAGTACCCAGATTGGGAAACTACCCAAATCTAGATCTAAAACCATAGATTTAGTAACCAGAATGCCTGATATTATATCTATATCCTATTTGGAGAAACCAATATGCGACAACCAAAGTATAACCGATCGTAGTACAGGAATTTCACTTCCTATTCTGTGTATGTCATCCAAATACCAGGACATCACACCCTACTACCTACTTAACAGATCCATTCCCTATTCTGATGAAGTCAAACCTATGACTGTCACATCAGAAATAGATGATCTATCTCCGCTATTACCGCTTTAGTATATAAATAGACAAAAGCCACTTGTCCACTATGCTTCCACTGCTCCCACTGACTACGACAACCCTCTGGCAGAATAATATACACGTGCACTTCTAAAGCTAGTTTAGAACGATGCTATACTCATCCTCCTGCCGGGTCTCATAGCCTGGAACAAAAGTAGTGTCAAGTCTGGGTAAACAAGAACCTCCCTATCACCGTCTTTGAGCATACCGAAGTACCTCTCGAGTGCCTAAGGTTACCCCCATATCTGCGGAGTGGCCAATGGAATGTCAAACCAGATTGAATCTTTAGGTCCTATTAAATTTTCAGTAATCGTTTGCAGTTCTGGAATCACTTCCAGTTCTACCATACTCCCACTACTGTTTTCTAAAAAAATACATTTTACTAAAACTGTGGCGAGTCAAGAACAACATCACTATTGATCTTCCAGATGGTAGAAAGTCAACCCTCGTCATTGCTCGGGTCAACCCACAAACAGCCATTATAGAAACGTGCTTTGAGTTATCCAGAGTCTGGTTTTAAGCATAAGCCGGACAACTCCCCGTACCTTAACATTGTTAAGATATGAATTATTCTATATCCAATATAGAAACTGAGGAACTGATTTAATCGGAACCAGATTCAAATCATGCAGCTGTCTCCAGTGCATGACAACTAAATGGAGAGAGGCCGATCAGCATTACTCAACTTAGGAATACATCCAGATATGAGTAACCTGAAAGAGAAGCAAGTTCTCATAATCATTACTATCAACTTAATACCATACACAAGTATCTACATCTTCGATCACCTTGAAGAATCCTGATACTTGCAATACCTGGTTCTCTATTTTATTCATATACCTATAACTTCTCAAAACTTGGATCTTGTATTTCTACGAAACACATATCTAAGAACTAGAGAAGTCATAAGTAAACAGAATATAGTACGAGTACCAACCCCTCTGTCCTAATGGACACTGGACAACATACAATACTCTGTATAAGTCCCCTGAGTTGAATAACTCAAACCCTGTGCGTCGTAGGTTGAAAAATGTACTATGGTTATGAAGAATTACACCGCTGTTTAATGCTCCTTACCTAACCATCAACTGATATAGGTAAATGTCATCGACATAATTTCAAAAAGTTATATCTCACTTTATTAAAATAAACGTACAGATATATCAATTTGAAATTGGTGTACAACAACGGATATTCAAAACCAAATATTTGTCGTCCGGCAAACAACCCAGGTGATTTCCTCAAATATCACCAATTACAACGAATCCCGATATAATGAGGATGATCACCCAATTCCCCATAACTTACTCCCACTCATCATCTATAAAACCATACAGATGTGAGAATTATACCTGGTAAATACATTCCTTGGAGCAAGGACTAATTAGGCAATCAGTTTTCTTTTAACAATACATAGTGAAACTGAAACATGTAAATGTTTCGAAGGGGTATCCGGGTATTCTTAGTAATGCCTCTTCCATTATCAGATTCACAACTGTAACAGTATATTTCTTTGTCATCTCTCCAAATCCCTTTATATGTCTTTAGTCATTACCTTCTGTAGACCCCTTTAGGCTAAATGGTTTTCTTCCTTCCCTACCGTTCGGCACCAGCCTATGGTTTGGAAGAAGACTATCCAATAAGAATAATGGGTGTACTCTCCTAATCCTATGAGTACTCGTAACCTGAGAGAAGGTGAAGATAAACGACAACTGAATAAAACCTTATTCCTATTTCTCCTGAACCAGAATCCACCCCGAACTGGAACAAGTTCCTTCGAGTTCGTATATAACAATACGATGGAGTATCCAAATAACTGTGGATCTTCGTAGTGATACCGGGTGTCCTGGAGAAATACAAAGGTGAAGTAGGAGTGGCGATGAATACTTGGTTTGGTCGTGAATAGTAGTCGCGGTTTACTTTGCCCTCTTACTAATCCCTTTATTTGTCTTTACTTAATACCTTTTGTACACCTTTTAGGCTAAATGGTTTTCTTCATGCCCTACCTTTCGGCACCTGCCTATGGTTTGGAAGAAGACTATTCAATTAGCGTAATAGGTGTCCGTCTTAATCCAACGAGCACTCGCAACCTGAGAGAAGGTTAAAGGAAAAGACAACTGAATAGTCCTATTCATTTTCTCCAGAACTGGAAACCATCCTCGAATCTGGAACAAGTTCCTTCTAGTTCATATATAACCATACGATGGTTTTATCCAATGGAAGTGGATGTTCATAGTAATACGGGGTGTTCTGGAGAAAAGGGTAAAAGTAGGAGTGGCAATGAGGTATGCAACCCTGACAATCCAAAGGCCAGTGTTTTAAGAAAGTTTCGGTTAACTTAGTCACTGATTCATAGTCAAGGGTCGGGTCATGGTCGCTGCCAAAGAGAGAGAGAAAAGAAACACTCTGCGTGCACTCTAACCTAGATCAGAATGGTTATCAATTTATCTAATCAGGAAACCTCCCACTGTAACCTCAAATTCTCCTCCAAACCTGAAAGTAGAATTAGTCGGGATCACCCGAGGAGTAAACCAACTCATCAGTGGGAATCGGGATCCAACTATCATCGCATGATAACGTGATGGAATTCATTCACATTATCACACTCCAGAAGGTATGCGGATATCTAGAAAGTTTCAGTTTCTTTAGAAACTCCCGATGTGATTTTTACCCCATGCTCTTATGACCTTGACGAAGGTCAACAAATCATAAGTCACATGTCAAGTTCTACCCATCATTGTCCAGGTTAATTTGAACCCACCCGTACAAGTCCTTGACGAAGGTCAACAAGGCTATACGACTGTCCCAAACCAACGCATCTATCTATGCAACAGAAAAGTAACAAATAGCTACCATACACTATGCCTTGACGAAGACCAACATACATAGCATGAATACTAAGTGCTATCTTTCTGAAATGACGGAGGGCTACAAATGGTTTTTGGCGAAACACTTTTAACGTAATGAACTTGATATCGTTGAAGGAACAGGATAGCTTTTAATAAAAATATAGTGGCGAAAATCTTCGTTAAAGAGGTCACTTCCGGTGAAGAGATCTCGGCTCTTTCCCCGTAGAATGAGGTGCAGGATATTCCAACTGAATACCGGGATGCAAAGCCAAAAGTAATCGACTATAATGAAGTTATTACCCTGACGCAAACTTCTTTCCAAGGGGTCACTCCCGGTGAAGGGATCTCGGCCCTTTCCTCGTCGACTGAGGTGCAGGATATTCATACCCGAATACCGCTGCGCAAAACAAAAGAAAACTTCCTTGCAATAACAGCTTTTTGAAAAATGTTCCAACAACATCAGAATAGGTTTGTTTACCTTGCATTGATCCGAATCAATGCAGTCCCATCAATTAATCACACCACAAAAGAACGAAAATATGATGTACGTATATGCCATCCGCATTCGCCACTAGGTCCCATCATCACCTGTTAGGTTACTTAACTAACGACAGAGCGGGGACTGGACTAGCGCGGGTGTAAAACATATACAACATCTACTAGTATATATATCAATATATAATAATCGCTCAAGGCGTGATAAATGCAACATCACAGAAATGTAATAATCATCACAGAACAATACAGATAATCTGGGATCCCCGGGTTTCATAGAGCTGCTTCTGAAACCCAACGTTCTCCTGGTCATGTGGATAGCCTGTGCAATGAAATCCTAGACCCATACGGGTGCGGCAAGTTACCCGCCAAAACCTGAAGTGAGGCAGCCCCCTTCAACAAAGTGAATGGACCACCCAGCACTTCATGGAATCCGGTAACTTGAGCACCCCTCCTTGGGTCAACCTATACCCCCTACGAGTGCAGCGAATAGCCTGCCAATTCTAGAGTAAAGCCCCCTCCGTCTCAAAGCCATGAGATGCCGGCCCGTCGCTCTCTAGAACCCGGCTATCCATGCATCCCTCCGCAGGGTAATTCTAGTACAGAAAGTAAAATATACAACGGGTACATCGACCTCAGCCCGGTCGTGCCCCAAAAGAATAATATAAAAACAGGCAGTGACGGCAGTCCACATATCGGACACTCGCCCCGCAATATCAAATGTACAAATACAACCAAACTGTACTACCATTGCACCAAGCTATCCACCACGACAAATCCGCAACATCACAGCACAACACAGAACATCAACGTGAATGTCACGTTCGCAAATCCGTCTAAATGAGCTATATCAATTAGACAAGATTTACCTATCAAATGACATTCACGGTCATAGATATAAAGTAAGCACTGTAAACTAACATTTCCCGAAGTGGGCCCCAAGCACAAATCCAGTACTCAAAATAATCTGGGCCAAAACAAAATATTCCAGAAACCCCATTTCCAAGTCAGAAACCACTGTAGAAAATTTGGTACACTGATTTCAATGTAGCGCCGCGGAACCGTGGCTGCACCCACATTTTAGCTGCGGTTCCGGTGTGATTGATTTGTGAGGTGAATTGAGAGGAAGAGAGAGAAGGGCAGCCATTTTAAAGAGTTTGGTCTTGTATTTTTCACCTATTAAGTACATGTCTCATTTAATGCATAAAATGATGATTTAAGCTCACAATTTACATTTGTAAACATTAATCCAAATGTTTACAACAATAAAAAGATACGGCAACATCTAAAGTAAACTCGTGACGAATCACAAGGATACCCCTCACCTGTATATACATACCTGCATCCGCATTCTGACTGAATGCGAATGCGATGAGACTAAAGTAATCCAAAAAATCTAATACTAGGATCCGACTTAAACCAAACCCCACGAGTATGATCCGCCCGATCATGATCCGTGCACTACTGCACGTATATGATCGAACCCTGCCATAATACTATACGGCCTCTACAGCGTTTCGCCCGAAACATGAGAAACTGTCTGTTGGGGACTCTAAAGACTCGTCAATACTTTGGCTGTGGATTTAACCACTCGCTCGTCAGTGGTACTAGCTGTACGTAACGGGCTACCAGGTATTGACCAAAAGGGAGGTCGATGAGCGAACTCATCCTGACACCCTACTGAGCCTGTCAGTGACAATATCCGTACAGTCCGGTCCGTTCGTCTATGAGCATCGCATGGCGGGCCTAAGGGGTTGGTAAAAGTCAGACCCCCAAAAGCGGTACAAGTCGTGTCTGAGTGTAGCCCAGAACACCCTGAGATACTACTGGAATACCTACCAGTAAATCTCCTGCCTTGGCCAAGGACTTTGTGTAATGGCTCTCCTAGACACAGCGCGATCTCACCCCCAATACCGGGAGAGACGAAACCCATGCCGATCCGCTCACTGCCTCCATGTGGCTCGGGACTGTACCCAACTAAAACCTGTTTGCACGACTCCTTTGAGCCGTAGTAGGGTAGTAATCAAAGCACAGTGGGAACTCACACGAGACAAATGACGATCTTAGGTCGATGAACTAACCTGTACACATATCACCAGGGAACTGCTATCTGACGTCAGGTATAATACCAACTAGCATGTTCCCGGCGAGTCCTGTCCGGTGTACTCATAACCCAATGAGCACCTGTATACATCTTAGGTGAACCAACTGACACCCATGGATTGTGAGACCGGCCACTGTCCCTCGTCAGGGTCACGACTGTATACACTAGTCTACTAATGGAGTATCGATGCCCAGTCTCGAAACTCCCACGACTAGGGACCACTTTAAGGATGTGCTTATAGACCCCAACTCCTACGTATATGATCGCCATCATACTGCTGGCCGTCAAGCAAGAATCCTAAGGGCTCTATCAACGTACAATAGTGACCTGTAATGTCACCTAAAGCATATACACGATGATAAAGATAAACCAAATAGCATACTATCATCTTGAGTAAGACTGTCCTACCGGTATAGGTCCTCCCTCAATCATTGCAATCACGTGCCTGTGATCCAATAATTGACTCTGAGGGCACTATATCCAACAGGACTCGCTTGTGTGTACCAGATGCTGATGGGTTGAGATGCGAGATCCTAGAGCAGGCACATCAGTCAGCCTTTAGCGTTCATCCAGGTTCCACCAAGATGTACCGTGACTTGCGAGACTTTTACTGGTAGGAAGGGATGAAACGCGATATTTCGGACTTCGTTTTGAGGAGCCTGAATTGTCAGCAAGTCAAGGCTGAGAATCAGAGGCCGGCAGATGAGTTGCAGCCTTTACCCGTTCCGGAGTGGAAATGGGAGCAGATTTCCATGGAGTTCGTTGTGGTTCTACCCAGGACTAGTCGAGGGTATGACTCAATTTGGGTGATTGTTGACCGGTTGACGAAAGTGGCTCACTTCCTTACAGTGAAGACCACTTTCGGTTATGCTCAGTATGCTCAGTTATACATTGATGAGATTGTACGTTTGCACGGCATTCCCACATGCATCGTATCAGACTGAGGCACCCAGTTTACTAACCGTATTTGGAAGAAGCTTCAGGAAGCTTTGGGTACCCGGTTGAGTTTTAGCACCGCTTTTCATCCACAGACCGATGGTCAGTTGGAGCGGACTATACAGACTCTGGAGGATATGCTTCGTACGTGTGTGCTTGATTTTTGTGGCAGTTGAGATCGTCACTTGCCGTTGATTGAATTCTCCTACAATAACAGTTATCAGGAGACGATTCAGATGGCGCCTTTTGAGGCTTTGTATGGTAGGAAGTGTTGATTGCCAGTCTGTTGGACTGAACTCAGCGAGAGCAGGTTTTTGGGACCCTAGCTAGTTCAGGTGACTACGGAGAAGATCCAGCTGATTCAGGACAGGATGAGAGCATCCCAGTGCAGGCAGAAATCTTAGGCCGACCGTCGTCGTCGCGGACTCGGGTTCGCAGTGGGGGATCATGTATTCCTGTGGATTTCTCTGATGAAGGGCATTATGAGATTTGGGAAGAGGGGGAAACTCAGTCCCAGATTTGTATGTACTTTCGATATCTTTGAGCGAGTGGGTTCTGTTGCTTATCGTTTGGCGCTCCCGCCTAGTTTTCCGGATGTTCACCCCGTTTTCCATGTGTCAATGCTTCGTAGATACCTTCATGATCCTTCTCACATGACTCAGCACCAGACCATTCAGCTTGAGCGCGATCTTTCGTTCACCGAGCAGCCGGTAGTTATATTGGATCAGCAGGTGAAAAAACTTCAGTCAAAGGTCTTTCCATCTTTGAAGGTTCTTTGGCGTGGCCCTACTAGTGAGGAGATCACTTGGGAGGCAGAGAGCGAGATGCGGAAGAAATTCTCTCATCTTTTCGAAGGTACGCGCAGTCAAAATTTTAATTCGGGGACCGAATTTCTTTAAGGGGGGAGATTGTAACGTTTTAGAAATAGTCGGTGTTTTCCGTAAAACCCGGATGTGATCAAATTTCAGTACAGACTTGACTGCACCTAGTTTAACTAGAATAGTGCTAGTTTGCGGGCTTTGGAGGTCAATTGGAAGTTTTGGTTCACATAAAAAATTTTCCTAATTAAAATATTATTTTAAGTTGTTAATTATGCACTTTATTAGTGTTAATTACAATTTTGGTTTGGGTTAATTACTACTAATGTGAATCTATTCTAATCTAATTGCTAGATTAAGTTAAATCCATCCATCCAAATATCTAGATATTTTGTAGTTAAAGGAAATTATTTTTAAAAGAAAAGAATGAGGTGGCATAAGATATTTAGTGCATTTATGAGCATTTAATGGTATTTTTAGCTAGAAATTTCCTTGCATTTCACAAAACCCCCCTCACTTTGAGCCTTGGCCGAGCCCCTCCCCAATTCTGTCCTCTCATTTTCATGCCTCATTTTCATCTCTCCAAAGCTAAAATAAATCACCAAAAATCCTTAAATAATCCCACAAACACATAATTAAATCCAAACCCATCATTCTTCGTCTCTAAACTAGCATAGATCTTCAAGAAAAACATCATTTTAGAGGCTAAAATGATGGATCTAGTTGCTATTTTGTGTTCTTGAGGAGGTATAATTTCTAACCCTAATCTTTAATTGTTATGTTTAAATCATTAAGTTAGATATTTAATTGTTTAACATAGCTTAATTTGCATGATTAGTTGTTTCATGATAATTTGGTGAAGTTCAAGTTAGGGTTTAACTTGATGATATGGTTAATTGTTAATTGAAGAATAGGAAAACTTAACCTAGTGGAAGAATGATAGTTGTTGTTAATTCCTAATTTGTCTAATTGAGTTTTTAGCAAACTAATATTTAACAAAGCATAATTGGGTGAGATTAAAATTATGGAAATGGTTTGGATAACCCAGTTAAGCTACTTTGCGATGTTTGTAATCGCTAGATTTGTGTTGGCTTTAACTTGTGCTAAATTTGTGATAAAATTGCTTACTAGGTTTCGGTATAAGTGGGACGTTGGTTCTAATGAGCGTTGCGTTGTTATATATATTATCTTCATCGCGAAGTATTGTGTTGTGTTTGCGCGATCGGTACGATCGGAGTCTAGACTTGGTGGATGCGTAGTTTAGCAATCCTAGCTAGGGTTTTGCCGAAGTCGTGCGTATTTTTGTGCACTAGGTGCACAGTGTAATTTTCTGGGCGTTATTCTTGCGTTTCGTTATCCTTGTGTCGGCGTAGGATATTTAGCTTATGTGATGTGTTTGTGAAATTTTAGGGTCGCAAGCGGGGACTTCGGACGCTGCGAATAAAGGGAAGCAGGTGGTCGGATTTTCGTAGCTCAAGATCAACGGTGAGTAGATTTAACATCTACGGGGAAATCACCCGTATGGAGTTATGCGTCAGGGCTGGATATGATATGATAGCTGTATGTTATTCATATAAGATTTGATTGCGCATGAGCGTCATTGCATACTATTACCTGTTGTACCTTGACGTGTACCTATTAGACACAACACCATTACTGACGGTTCATGTTGCACAAGCACTAATTGGTATGCTACACCCACACCGTCGGTAATTGCCATGACACGCACAACCCGTTTACATATGTGATATTATAATGGATAGGGATAATTGAGATAGTGACTCTTATTCCATTGGCATATGAGATACATCTGACACATATACATACGTGATATTGTATTAGATAGGGATAATTGAGGTAGTGACACTTATTCTATTTCACGTATAACTTGCTATAGCTACATATACATCGTGCATACATACTGATATGCACACCCACATACCTTGTTACAGCTACATGTACATCATGCATACATACTGACATGTACATCCACATATCTTGCTATTGCTGCATATACCCCTAAGTGGTATTGTATTGATATGTGATATTGAGACGTTGATTATTGTGCTATTGCGCTTATGAAATGCATCATGCATACTTTCTTACATGTAGATACTTATATCTTGCTACAGTTACATGTACACCTCATATGATGCTGCACTTGATTTCGGAGGATTTGGGAAACCGCATGATATATTTTAAAGCTGGATCTATTAAAAAGAGCGGTTTTCCCTTGATATGCTCATATTGCTGTTTTATGTTGCATATATCAGTTATCATGGATTTACGCATTGAGATATGGATTTCATGTGATTTATGGATTTGAGAACCGTGGGGGTATTTCAAGAAACTATGTATTGTTTGAAAACCCGGTTTCTTGTGATATGATATTTCAGTGCGTCCACCATGAGATTTCTCGATTCTGAGATGTGTGATATATACCCGATGCGAGGAGCGGAGTGGGCCGGGTTCATGGTGGAGCCCGGTATGGTTCCCCTCGGCAAGAAGATCGAAGATGATGGCGATGAGCCTGGAAGGCTGGGCAACTACCTACCGGTGATTGTATTTGGACTCGGCGGTTATCGTGGGGATACTGACCGGAGTGATGTACGACATGTCATCAGGGCCAGTCGTGGGGACGGCGCCTGAGATATGAGGATTTACGTGTCGATGCTAGACACGGGTTTCATGATTTTTATGTATAGTCGATAGACATACGTGGTTGATATCCTCATATATTTACATACATATGTTTTCATGATGTTTTAGGTGTCGATGTTTGACACTCAGGTTCCATGAGACTTACAGGATATGAGGGCCGATCTGAGGATGCGGTGCTTGAGGATTTTGGGATTTGATGTGTCAATGAAGGACACTGGGGTTTTTCCATGCTGATGATTTTGCATGAGGTTTTATTATATCATCCCACACTCAGGATTATTTTGATATGCATTGCTTCATGTAGTTGTAGTATCCTGATGATGTGCCTTTACATGATTTTTGCATATTCATATTGCCATACTTATGCTATCAGATTACATGTGATAGATTTATCGCTGTTCGTGCATATTTGCGATTAGAGTATGATGTTATTTACTATTCACGAGTTGGCAACTCACTCCCGTTGTGCCACAGTGTTTTGTAGGACTTACCCTCGGAGTAGTCGCGGCAGGGCGCCTTATTATCTCTACTTTTGCGGATACCGCTACGTTTGGCTGTGAGGTCTTTTGCTATAGGTGGGTTATGCGGTTATCCGACAATGTTCATTATTTTTCTTTTGTATCTATGTCACGACCCGAAATATTGGCTCGTGACCAGCACTTGAATTCAAGTAAGCTGAAACCCAGAAATCTAAACCTTTTATGAAAAATAAAGGAGGTGAGGTTTTGAAATAAAGGTATAATGAAATCAAGTTTTCTTAATGAATAGAAAAGAAACCTGAATGATGCAAATGAAATTTTCTAGTTTGAAACCATGTTTCGTCTTTTTGAAAAATTTTGGCAGCACCTCCTTTGTATATTTTGATCCAAAACCACAAATACATAATAATGATAATGGAATCCCCAAGCGGGAGCTAGCTCTTCGCCAAACGGCGGATCATAACCATGCAATACAGCATAAACAAGTATACGACGCCCAACGGCGAAGTTCGCCACAAAAGATAAAGAAATGAGCAAAATATAACCCCAAAGGTGAATATAAAACCCATCGCTCAAATCTCGCAACTACAAGTCACACTAAGTCTCATCACTTATACAATTACAACTTTTGATCGATTGATGGAGTTAACTAGATACAATATGAAAAATAATACAAGAGTGGGTACGATACAAGTGTCCCACCTACCAATGCAAAACACCCGAATAGAACTGTGTGCCAGCGAAGCCACTATTGATCCAAGCGGTCAAGCTACAAGAACTGTGGCACAACGGGGGTGAGTTTCCAACTCATGAATAGAAATATATCTACAAGTAGAAATCGAATAAACAACGACTCCTAGGTCAACTATATCTTGAGGTAATACTATGATATCTAGGGTGACCGGGTCGTATATGTGCCAACAAGGTAGTCACTATCAATAAGCATGTGGATAACATCCAACAGTAATAATCAATGCATGTATATGGATCTCGTCCAACCATAATCAAGGTATGTATGCACGTGGATCTCGTCCACTCGAAATCAATGTCTGTATGCACGCAAATATCATAAAAGAGTGTGCATGAAAGTATGAGGATATATATATCAATGGTGTCCTTCCCGACACATCAAAATCATGGAACCTGAGTGCCTAGCAACGACACTCGAAAACATCATGAAAACCGTGCCCAGCTTCGGCACGTAAATCCTCATATCTCGGGCTCCGTCAGTCCGGATCGGCCCATCTCATCTATCGACTCCGGTCGGTATCCTCCGGATATCCGCCGAGCCCAAATACTATCACCGGTAGGTACTCGCCACCCTGCCAGGCTCATCGTCTACTCCACGAAAAACATTTCTCTCCCCGGGGAACCATACCGGGTCTACCATGTACCCGCAATCGACCTTATCCGCCTCCTCGAATCGGGTTTCACATGTCGCTCTCAGAACCGAGAAAACACATAGTGGACGCACTGAAATATCATATCAAGAGAAACCGGGTTTTTAAAACAACATATAATCTTTTTTGAAATATCCACGGTTCTCAAATCCCGAAATCTCATGAAAACAGCATATCTCAATGCGTAAAATAATAGAGCATGATGTGTATGACATATAATAGAAATGTAAGCATATCGTGTACCATGCAACGCAGAATAGTGATATGACATATTAAGAGTAAACCGCTCTTGTAAAATGATTCCAGTTTTGAAAATATAACTTGCGGTTCCCAATTTTACAATAAAGCCAGTTATCTATGTAGGTACAATATGTATATGTCATGATGCACCAAGCCTGCTGTGTAGTGACATGGCAATTATCGATGATGAATTGTGTGAGCCGGCAAATATGTGTACGTGTAACATACGCATCATCGATAATGGTGCAGGTGTACTATCACAAGTATATGCGATAAAATAATAATATCATGAATGTAGCAAGTAAATCATCAGCTAACAGCTATAAGGTATACGTAACAATCATATGTCCGAGTCGATGAATCTATCAATCGGCATCTAGCCCAAAAACACCGCGTACGGTATAATCCATCGTACGACAACTTCTAGTCAAGGGTAAGGATCAATCATCAAGTCAACTCATCACGCACGGAATATCATCCTACGGCAGCATTATACTAAAAGGGATCCTATCATCCTATACGACAAATGAGGGTACGGCCTAAAATCGCATACGGCCTATCATCCATGATTCACCACGTTCTATAAATATATATAACCCTATATACCTATGTTCCAGGTTGCATCTGCAATAATCTCATATCAGGGGACCGGCAGGGTATAAATCATTTCGATCGACTCGCATCCGTATACCATCATATCATCATCTCATCATATCATCAAATTCGTCTTGTATTCTTTCATCGCATTTATGTCTCATATCATGTCGAGTTTACATAAATATGCTATCTCTACTAATTATAAGTATCTAATCTAACAAACACACCCGAACCATACAATCAGATTTTTAAAGAAGTGAATCGTAGTTTTGAAAACAGGGGTTACGGTGTTTTTATGGAAAAGATATCATTTGAAAACCCGTAACATTCCTCAAGATATACATTTAAAAGATACATACGATTCTTTGGTTTAGTAACAAATATGATTCGGATGACGCATCTACATCGACTATTTAGTCCTACAGAACCCTAAACGGTAATATTGCTAAACGTCATCCTACGACAGTAGTAACATATCACTACTAACTATCCTCTAGTTTCTAATATGGTTTCATAAATATCTCATTCTAACTCTAGTTTCCTGATCTAGGTTTCCTAACCATATTCTATAAATCGGTTTCCCATCAAAAGTTGCGGGGGTGCTATACGCCATCCACCCGACTTTCTCGGTAGATATAGATCTACTCACCTGGTCTTCGCTCGCCGAAATTGATGACGCCACGCTTCTTCACTCGGAATTCATGCGGGGGTACCTACAATAATAACCAATCGCAATACGTATTAAAATCGATGCAGAAAACCGATACAGCACACAGTGTGCTCATAGGTTAGAACCTATGGCCTAAACGTGCAAATCAATCAAACAACCCCTGTTGTCGATGTACGAACACCCGACAACCAAATACAAATCCAAATATCAAGAAAGTGCATTTTAAAATACGGAAAACATAGCCTAAAACACACCAAAATGCTTCCAGATTTTCCCCAGGTGACAATTAGCCAAAACTGCATATAGGAGGGGTCTAATTTAGTGCAAAAAGAGCCACGGACCAAATCTGGGACAATTCTACCCTACTCTGGCCGCAAATTGCGGCCAGAATGATTAAATCTGCGGCCTGAGCTTTGAATTAGGGGCTCGGGTCTTGGTGGTAGCTTCCTAGGTGCCTGCACGACTCCTAGTAATCCCAAAATCATTTCTAGTGTCCCTGGGTTACTCCAGATTCCAAAATACCTTCACAGATCACACATTTATCCGATGTCGGGTTTCTAAATCCATGTTTTGGGGTTTCTAAGGTCTGGTCCAGGTCATTAGACAACACCTAAGTTTAGTTAACAGCTACTAGGCATCACCCAATTCAAACAAACACTCAAACATTCACTAGGGTTTCCCAACGTCCACTAATCTTCACAAAACGACATCTAAACATGATATCTCACAAAAATAATCTAAAGGGAAGAAATTATACCTCTTCTAGTCCACTCTAGGCAGCACTAACTTCCCAACGTCGTCAAAATCCCATTTTTCTCGGTCCATCTTGAAGAGGAGGAGATGGGGATAAAGTTTTGTGAAGGGAGTGTAGAGTTTTGGGGCATGGTTGGAGATGGATCTAGGGTTTTAGTGGAGGGTTATGGAGTTAAGGAGATGAGAAAGATGGAGGAAAATGGTGGGGGATTTGATTTTTGGGCAGCCCCCCCTCTCTCTCACTAATTCACACTCTCTTTCTCTCTCCAAAGCTCACCCAACCACTCATTATGTCTCCTTGACTTTTCCTTTAATCATTTCTCTTTTCTTTTCTTTTCTTTTCTTTCCACCAATAAACCCTAATATAAAGCCCAAATGAAATGAATCATGTAACAAACTGAACATGTCATGGTGCACTAACCATGGAAATTGTAAAAACGCTAATTTGGCTCAATCGCGATTAGCAGTGCACTAATCGGGTTTTTATCGAAACTGCGTATAATAAATTTTTAAAATGCCAAATCCTTTAAATGAATAAATCATTTTAATTTCTATTTATTTCATAATTATTGGTATATATTTATACCCTTTTTCGAAAACCCCAATTTTGCAAATCGGCAGTTTTCGGGAAAAATATTATTTTAATATTAAATTCCCAAAAATAATATTTCATATTTTCTGAAATGTTACAATCTTCCCCCCTTAAATAAATTTGGTCCCCGAATTTAAATTTAAACCCCCAAAATCTAAAACATTTCAATAATCGGCTCAAAACAACGGGGATCCGAAATCATGGAAAACGCAGAAATAACACAGCGCGTCCGGTGCGCATAAAAACGAGTAAAAACTCAAATCGAACTACATCAAGCGTCACTCAAATCATCAGATTTGCACGCATATCCTCGGAGTTACAATAGAGATGCAGATCTCGAAATCACTACTGAAATCCAATATACACTAGTCAAATACTATAATACGTGTATAGTACACATCTTTGAAAACTCCAAAATCTGAATAAAACACATGCAAAACCTTTTCTAAATCGCCGCGGGAATGCGTAACTCCCGGCATAACTGACGGACGCTCATTTTAAAATAATAATATATGTCCATATATGTTTTCTTAAATACACGTTCCGTCGTTTTCAAAACATCCTAAAAGGTTTTCCTTTATAAACGTTCGTGTCGCTCACGGACACTTAAGAAAATAGCGAGAGTATAGCTCCTCTTGAAAACCCTTTGGTAATCCTTTAATGCATGCAAAGTACTCAGGTACTGTCCTTAGATCAGTCCTGTTTGGCTACTACACAATATAGTGCCCAACATGAAAACAAAGTGCTCATAAGCAAAATCAGCCTCAAAATGGCGTATCCAAAAATCACATGCGTCTGGTGCGCATGGGAATCAAATCTAAATACAGGTGCTATAATACGCACAGGCAAAACTAAGTGCAAAGGGTGTGCATAAAAACATCTGTCCAGTGCAACGGGTGTGCACGACAACAAGATCAAGTGCATCTAAAGTGCATGAAATAACATCGGGTGCATCAAATGCACGAAATACAATCAATAACTCGAACGCATCAAAGCAACACCGAGTATACCAAGGTGTATAAATCAAGATCGTGTGCAACTGCGTGCACAAAACACATATCAATGCACTGCAAGCACATATAAGCTATACCGAGTGCAAAAATCAAATCATCCGTATGAAATCCATGAAATCATAAACACATGCTACGCAGGTATAAAACCGACATTAAACGCAATAAGCATGCACAAATCGCAAATCAACACAACGGTGTATAAAAACATATCTCAAGTGCAATAACTATGCACACATGTAAATACCCAGTAGGTGCAGCCATGGTGCACGAAATCAATATCAGGAAACTCGTCATCAAAACTCAAATCCAAGCGATAAAAGCGTGATACTCAGATCACAAACGCAAATCGCAACAAGGGACATCGAGGTACACCTCCTACAATGTCCAGAAATAAATCGGTGCACCTAGAAACTGGCAGAACAAGATCATCCGCTTGTCTCCTGCTCACGGTCTGGCGTCCTCTGTCTCTGGGTACTCATCTTCTCCTCAGATTACCAATCCCGCAATCCATCGGCTCATCGTCCCTGTCAGGTGTGCTAACGGTAACGATTCCGCTCTAACACTTTTCTGGTCAATCATCGCGACCGCTCGTAAAGCTGCACGTCACTGGCGTCGGCCTCTGGCTCTCTGAATACACATGACACCTCTGATCCTGCATGCAAATCTCATTGCTGCAGTATCCCGGAAGGAATCTTGCTCAAGGTCTCTTCCGATCTCGCCTATGTCGAACTGTACAGAGGCTGGTACTCTTATATAATCTTTCTCGTTCTCTGAACATCTGCGTGTTCCGAACACATTTCCTCGGGAACCCGTCCCAACCATCGGAGATATACTCCATACTTGTCGAATTCTCGTGCGAACTCTCCACTTCACTCGGCTCCAATGTCGACTGATTCGGACTCGTCTTATCCTGGCTGCAAGGACTGCGCTCCAACGGCTATGCTCGTATCTGGAGTCTCCCAAGCAATGTATCCCATCACAAGATATTCGAATGATGTCGAACCATCCGATCAATATGTCAAAACCTCATAATCCCTCAAAAGATCAACATCTTGGGTACAGTTTAATAGTATCGAGTACATGCCACAGCATCAGTGGTCCAGCCGTAGAAGGGCAAACCCAAGCCTCACTAATGGCGCCGTGGAACTGCCGCAAACCCTAAGGTTCAAAGGCTTTCACACGGTCATTATGTCGAGTTAGGGTTTCATTCTACAAGAGGGTCCATAGAATTGCTTGCACGTCTTTCCGAATACTTTAAACTTGGAATATGGTTTCCTGACATTCGATCGTCTCTATCGACTCTCAACGAATCTGCGTGAAGTCGTCTCTAGCTAGAATCAATTTATCTCATGACCTCGCATCGGGTAGCGAGCGAACCATATGTCCTAGTCCCTCACCCTTAGGTGGCTAGCGACCTTCCATTATATCTCTAAGTATATACTTATGCTGCAGTAGCTCCAACCTCTGGGCGATACCTCGTCATTTGCAGCAACGACTGGCTCATTCGTCTGTACACTGAACAGCGCCTCAATCCTCCAGGAAAGGCGATACAATGGCGGTCATCTCTAAATCGGTCTGCTCTAGATCTGAGTAAGACTCTCCACACTGGAAATCTTCAACTCAACTGGGCCTGCTCCGGCGCATAAATCGGACGGATCACCTTCGTCTCTCAAATCTGGGTAGACTAGCTATCATCTATCGCATTTCTTCCTGGAAGCTCCGGCGGTCTTAGCTCGTAAGCTCTGGGAGCGACATACCATCAATCTCAGCAACAGCTGGGTCATCTGTCTGCACGGTAGGCGACATCATAATCTCTGAGGTATGCTGTACATCAACAGTCCTCTCTCAACTGGCTGCTCTAACAATGGCCCGATCATCCGGTGTAAAACCAAGCACTCGCCTCCACAAGAGGTCACAATCATCAATACTAACTCGAGACGTTCCCTTGTCACCAGAAAACACAATGGTCGGCCCTCGTACCAGACGATCTCGCCCTGACCGTAACACTAGCAGCAGCTCAAACTGCGCTCAAACAATGGTGACAGGAACCTCAATCGAGTATCAAAGAGAGCAGATCAATGGCATGAGAGGAAACGACAAATCCAGTATCGATACATGATCATAAGAAGGAACAACATCAATGAAAGTATGATCATGGAACTAATAGAATCGTGGATCTCCAAGGGATGTATAATCATGGATACGAAGAGAATCACTGGTTTCAAAAATATGTACATCCTAAGGTTTCTTAAGTGGAGTATCGTATCGTAAATATGCCGCGGAACATACGTACGGTACGTCACTCTACTAAACCTACCTACTCCATCAATCAGGGTCGGCCTATGAAACGAAAGTTCGGGTCTAATCCCCCCCCTTTCAAGTCTAAGTTCCGTAAGGTCAAGCCTAGGTTCCGAAATACATACCCGTCCTAGACTCCGCATAGTCAAACATAGATTCGAACAAAGGTTAAACCTAGCGCTCTGATACTAACTTTGTTACGACCCGAAATATTGGCTCGTGACCAGCACTTGAATCACGCAACGTCTAAAGGCGTAACGGAATTCAAGTAAGCTGAAACCCAGAAATCTAAACCTTTTATGAAAAATAAAGGAGGTGAGGTTCTGAAATAAAGGTATAATGAAATCAAGTTTTCTTAATGGATAGAAAAGAAACATGAATGATGCAAATGAAATTTTCTAGTTTGAAACCATGTTTCGTCTTTTTGAAAAATTTTGGCAGCACCTCCTTTGTATATTTTGATCCAAAACCACAAATACATAATAATGATAATGGCATCCCCAAGCGGGAGCTAGCTCTTCGCCAAACGGTGGATCACAACCACGCAATACAGCATAAACAAGTATACGACGCCCAACGGCGAAGTTCACCACAAAAGATAAAGAAATGAGCAAAATATAACCCCAAAGGTGAATATAAAACCCATCACTCAAATCTCGCAACTACAAGTCACACTAAGTCTCATCACTTATACAATTACAACTTTTGGTCGATTGATGGAGTTAGCTAGATACAATATGAAATATAATACAAGAGTGGGTACGATACAAGTGTCCCACCGACCAATGCCAAAAGGGATTTGAGAGGCAGGTGCTTCAAAACACCCGAATGGAACTGTATGCCAGCGAAGCCGCTACTGATCCAAGCGGTCAACTTGCAAGAACTGTGGCACAACGGTGGTGAGTTGCCAACTCGTGAATAGAAATATATCTACACGTAGAAATCGAATAAACAGCGACTCCTAGGTCAACTATATCATAAGGTAATACTATGATATCTAGGGTGACCAGGTCGTATATGTGCCAACAAGGTAGTCACTACCTATAAGCATGTGGATAACATCCAACAATAATAATCAATGCATGTATATGGATCTCGTCCAACCATAATCAAGGTATGTATGCACGTGGATCTCGTCCACCCGAAATCAATGTCTGTATGCATGCAAATATCATAAAGGAGTGTGCTTGAAAGTATGAGGATATATATATATCAATGGTGTCCCTCCCGACACATCAAAATCATGGAACCTGAGTGCCTAGCATCGACACTCGAAAACATCATGAAAACCGTGCCCAGCATCGGCACGTAAATCCTCATATCTCTGGCTCCGTCAGTCTGGATCGGCCCATCTCATCTCTCGACTCCGGTCGGTATCCTCCGGATATCCGCCGAGCCTAAATACTATCACCGGTAGGTACTCGCCACCCTTCCAGGCTCATCGTCTACTCCACGAAAAACATTTCTCTCCCCGGGGAACCATACCGGGTCCACCATGTACCCGCAATCGGCCTCATCCGCCTCCTCGAATCGGGTTTCACATGTCGCACTCAGAACCGAGAAAACACATGGTGGACGCACTGAAATATCATATCAAGAGAAACCGGGTTTTTAAAATAACACATAATCTCTTTTGAAATATCCACGGTTCTCAAATCCAGAAATCTCATGAAAACAGCATATCTCAATGCGTAAAATAATAGTGCATGATGTGTATGACATATAATAGAAATGTAAGCATATCGTGTACCATGCAACACGGAATAGTGATATGACATATTAAGGGAAAACCACTCTTTTAAAATGATTCCAGTTTTTAAAATATAACTTGCGGTTCCTAATTTTACAATAAAGCCATTTATCTATGTAGGTACAATATGTATATGTCATGATGCACCAACCCTACTGTGTAGTGACATGGAAATTATCGATGATGAAGTGGGTGAGCCGACAAATATGTATACGTATAACATACGCATCATCAATAATGGTGCAGGTGTACTATCACAGGTATATGCGATGCATTAATAATATCATGAATGTAGCAAGTAAATCATGAGCTAACAGCTACAGGGTATACGTAACAATCATATGTCCGAGTCGGTGAATCTATCAATCGGCATCTAGTCCAAAGACACCGCGTACGGTATAATCCATCGTACGGAAACCTCTAGTCAAGGGTAAGGATCAATCATCAAGTCAACACATCACGCACGGAATATCATCGTGCGGCAACATTATACTAAAAGGGATCCTATCATCCTATACGACAAATGAGGGTACGGCCTAAAATCACATACAGCCTATCATCCATGATTCACCACGTTCTATAAATATATATAACCCTATATACTTATGTTCCAGGTCGCATCTGCAATAATCTCATATCAGGGGACCGGCAGGGTATAAATCATTTCGATCGACTCGCATCCGTATATCATCATATCATATCATCATCTCATCATATCATCAAATTCGTCTTGTATTCTTTCATCGTATTTATGTCTCATATCATGTCGAGTTTACATAAATATGCTATCTCTACTAAGTATAAGTATCTAATCTAACAAACACACCCGAACCATACAATCAGATTTTTAAAGAAGTGAATCGTAGTTTTGAAAACAGGGGTTACGGTGTTTTTAAGGAAAAGATATCATTTGAAAACCCGTAACATCCCTCAAGATATACATTTAAAAGATATATACGATTCTTTGGTTTATTAACAAATATGGTTCGGATGACGCATCTACATCGACTATCTAGTCCTACAGAACCCTAAACGGTAATATCGCTAAACGTCATCTTACGACAGTAGTAATATATCACTTCTAACTATCCTCTAGTTTCTAATATGGTTTCATAACTATCTCATTCTAACCTTAGTTTCCTAATCTAGGTTTCCTAACCATATTCTATAAATCGGTTACCCATCAAAAGTTGCGGGGGTGCTATACGCCATCCACCCGACTTCCCCGGTAGATATAGATCTACTCACCTGGTCTTCGCTCGCCGAAATCGATGACGCCACGCTTCTTCGCCTCACAATCCATGGGAGGGTACCTACAATAATAACCGATCGCAATACGTATTAAAATCGATGCAGAAAACCGATACAGCGCACAGTGAGCTCATAGATTAGAACCTATGGCCTAAATGTGCAAATCAATCAAACAACCCCTGTTGTCGATGTACGAACATCCGACAACCAAATACAAATCCAAATATCAAGAAAGTGCATTTTAAAATACGGAAAACATAGCCTAAAACACACCAAATTGCTTCCAGATTTTCCCCAGGTGACAATTAGCCAAAACTGCATATAGGAGGGGTCTAATTTAGTGCAAAAAGAGTCATGGACCAAATCTGGGACAATTCTACGCTACTCTGGCCGCAAATTGTGGCCAGAATGATTAAATCTGCGGCCTGGGCTTTGAATTAGGGGCTCAGGTCTTGGTGGTACCTTCCTAGATGCCTGCACGACTCCTAGTAATCCCAAAATCATTTCTAATGTACCCGGGTTGCTCCAGATTCCAAAATACCTTCACATATCACACATTTATCCGATGTCGGGTTTCTAAATCCGTGTTTTGGGGTTTCTAAGGTCTTGTCCAGGTCACTAAACAGCACCTAAGTTTAGTTAACAGCTACTAGGCATCACCCAATTCAAACAAACACTCAAACATTCACTAGGGTTTCCCAACGTCCACTAATCTTCACAAAACGACATCTAAAAATGATATCTCACAAAACTAATCTAAAGGAAAGAAATTATACCTCCTCTAGTCCACTCTAAGCAGCACTAACTTCCCAACGTCGTCAAAATCCCATTTTTCTCGGTCCATCTTGTAGAGGAGATGGAGATAAAGTTTTGTGAAGGGAGTGTAGAGTTTTGGGGCATGTTTGGAGATAGATCTAGGGTTTTAGTGGAGGGTTGTGGAGTTGAGGAGATGAGGAAGATGGAGGAAAATGGTGGGGGATTTGATTTTTAGGCGGCAGCGCCCCCCCCCCCCCCTCTCTCACTAATTCACACTCTCTTTCTCTCTCCAATGCTCACCTAACCACTCATTATGTCTCCTTGACTTTTCCTTTAATCTTTTCTCTTTTCTTTTCTTTTCTTTCCACCAATAAACCCTAATATAAAGCCTAAATGAATTGAAATATGTAACAAAATGAACATGTCATGGTGCACTAACCATGAAAACTGTAAAAACGCGGATTTGGCTCAATCTCGATTAGCAGTGCACTAATCGGGTTTTTATCGAAACTGCGTATAATAAATTTTAAAAATGCCAAATCCTTTAAATGTATTTTTAAATGAATAAATCATTTTAATTTCTATTTATTTCATAATTATTGGTATATATTTATACCCTTTTTCGAAAACCCCAATTTCGCAAATCGGCAGTTTTCGGGAAAAATATTATTTTAATATTATATTCCCAAAAATAATGTTTTATATTTTCTGAAATGTTACAATCTAGTACTCTCCATCTACCACTTCATGTATTTGACTTAGAGACGAGTTGTGAGGATCGGTGTTGTATATATTTTTGGTGACTTTGGGTATCCTGCTCGTGGGAGCCGGTCTTGTTGTAAAGTTTTATCTCCTTATGCTGTTTTCATATATATTTTTTCGCTTCGGCGTCGTATATATGTTTGTGGTGGTTGTCTCCGCCGTTGGGCATGATTTGCTCCCATTTGGGATGCTTTCTTTATATTTTATGTTGTACCCGTTTTCGAGGCTAGTTTTTACAAAGGAGGTGTTGCCGAAATGTTCAAGAAAGAAAACTAAAGTTAAAGATTTTACTTGAGATTTTCCGAATGTTTTAAACTATGTTTTTTTCTGCTTATCTAGTTTTGGGTGGTTTAGATTTCTGGGTTTCGGCTTACTTAAGTTGCGTACCCCTGTTGACGTTACGTAGTTTAAGTGCCGGTTACGGGCCTAAATTTTGGGTCGTGACAATCATGTCGGCTCAAGTGAGCTCGACCCAGAGATACAACATAAAAATACTCAAATCTCCCTGTCTCGTCTCAAAGTCGCTAATACGATAATACATGTGGTAGATACGGTAGATGGAGTATACTAGATACAATAATGATACAAGGTGGCAACAAAATAACCCCACAACCCACCTACGAACAATGCTGCGAGTCCAAGCAAAAGGAGCAAAAGAGGAGGTGCGCCTGCCGCTACTGTGCTGATGGGTCAGACCTGCAAAATACTGTGGCACGACGGGGGTGAGTTGTCAACTCGTGAGTAATAAGTAAAATCTAATAAGGCTATCGTAAGTATTCACACAATGATGTCACAACCTACATATACTAATATGATGCGATGTAATAATATGTATGCAACATGAATGCAATAAATAACACGAGATTTGAAAATAATTAACATGGGAAATCTGTATTCTTATTTTATTAAACTTTTGTAATTTAGCTGTAGTTTCATTAAGGAAATCAATATAAATCAGTGTCAAGCATCGACACTAAATATGAATATCTCAATTATCGCGGGCTCTGGAAATCCGGACTGGCCCAAAATATCTAATCTAAGGCTCCGGCAATCCGGATTGGCCCATATCAACAAAATTCAAGACTACGTCGGTATCCTCCGGATATCTGCCGTGTCAGAAATAACCGGTCGGTAGTGCTCCCCTGCCTGGCTCAACGCAATCATCTGCGACTATATTGCCCCGGGGTACCGCACCGTGTCCACCATGAACCCAAAAACGGTTCCTCCTCCTCCTCGAATCGGTTGTATGATACTGCTCAGGCACCGAGAAATCTCATGGTGGACGATAGATGCATCATATCACGAGAAAACCGCAACTTACATTTTTAAAATGGTAATATGTTTTCAAATCCTTACGGTTTATCCAAATCCATAAATCTCATAAATATGGAAATCCTCAAGAAGAATCATGATACATGAATGTATATGATATTAACAACATGCAATGCAATGCGGAAACTAGAAAGCTATGCATGAACAATGATGCAATAAGATATGCGCATGTGACTAGCAATCCTACATATCAATATTGATGAATTAAATATATCAATTGCAGGTTTATTAATCAATAATTGGTGCAAGTGATACAATACAGATTTAAACAAGTTATAATGTGTTCGTGACATAGCAATAACCACGGCGTGTGTGTCCCCATGAATAGTGCCCGTGCAGTATAAACCAATGGTAATAGTGCGAGTGTCCTATGAGGTACTAGCACAGTATATATACATATGAATAATGATGCAATGCAATGGGATGATTAACTAGGAACTACGCATATAATTAAGTGCTAAATGAAATTCTCACTATCGGGCGTCTTGCGCCATCCAAACGATTCCCCCATAGATGTGTACATCTACTCATCGGAACGCCTCCGCTAGTCTGATCCAATCACTGCCTTTCCTTTCCACGCCGCATCCGATGTCTCTGCGATCGATCTTAGAATTACACAAAGCAACACACATAAGGCTTGTATCCTGCAAAAACGCGATATCAAGACCATACGAGAAAATTAGCATCGCAAGATAACGCGTGTGCACTCGAAACACCGAAACGTGTGTGCTAATGTCTGAAACCACCCTGACATGCTGCGATACAGCAAACACTAAACCCAAACTCAGAACGTACGTGTCACGCAAGTCTAAAAGTACTAAAAACAAGGTAAATGGTCCCAGATTTTGATTCGAGTGGAAACAGGAAAAGTTGCATGTACCAAAGACTTACAATATGTAGCAGACACCTACAGAAGAACCCATGACACCCAGCTCCTCACTCTAGCTGCAATTTGCGGCCAGAACCCTTTAATTTGCGGCCATGAAGGGGAATGGTGGTCTCGTGCTTCGTGCGTGTGATCGTAGCCCAGTAACTAAGCTCCAGTAATTGCAACTTTTGCCTGAATCATCCGGTTTGAAAGAAGATCACAAAACTTGCATAATTCTAAACTAAAACACTAATTAAACACTAATTTAATACAATATGGTGTTTTAGTTTAAACTGGTGCAAATACTTGGATTAAACGACACTAACAACACTTAATTAAGCTAATCAAGCCATAAAAACCTTAACTTAACCTAATTTCCACTTAAACCACATAATTGACACTAAAACCCACTAAAACACTACTTTAAGCTAAATAAACTACATGTTTAGCAAAAATGGTAATTAGGGTATGCTTTATACCTTAAGTTGGTCTAGTGATGGTTCAAACTTGCTAACCTAGCCTTCAAAGGCAAAGACTTGCCTCAAGAACCAACAAGGAAGTGTTTAGCATGATGTTTTGTGAATAAAAGATGGATTTTTAATGGATATTGGAGATTGAATGAATGAAGAAGAAGAAGAGGAAAGGGGAGGGGGCTGTTGGAGCTGCTGCTGCTGCTGCAGGAAATGAGAGGGGGAGTGAGAGAGGGAGAGCCCCAAAAGTCAAGCCACATGCCTCATAAATACCCCTCATGCTTTCCTTTTCTCATTTCTTTTCTATTTTTTTAAAATAGTTTTGTTTTTTAAAAAGGGAAATGAGAACCAAGAGGGAATAAAATTGAAATACATGTTACATTATTAACCTAGGGTAAATATTGGGTTAGGCCTGCTAACTAAAATTTTGCTTAGAAAAATAATAGTTAAGAAAGTTTGATAATTAATGAACAATAAAATTAAATGATAACTAATAAATCACAATTATATATATAATTACATATTATCACAATTAAAAATAGATTAATTCCGGTCTATGAGGAAATAGCTATTAACGAGGATTTATAAAAAACACGCATTATCGCTAATTAACGCGAAAATAACCTAAACGAATTTTTAAGACGTTACAGTTGCACTAGTTACCCTGAGTATTCACCTGAAGCACGAACCCTACCTGACCGGTTTTGGCCGGCGAAACTTAGGCGAAATCCGACGAGCTTGGCCGTGTAGGGGACAGGGTGTTGTGTTTGTGTGGGTAGCTGTCTGCAGTTGTTTTAGGGTGTTTGGTACTGCCAGATTTTTAGGTATTGACAGTATGAAAAATCTGGAAACAATTTACTAGTTTTTAGTGTTTCGATGACACGCATTACGATTGATCCGACGTAGTTTTAGTTTTTCGGGCAGCTTGCTGTCGTGGGTTTGTTTTGGTGATGTCGCCAAACACGTTAGCCGCTAAGCGAACCATTTTGTAACTTAAGAGAACCGATTCGTTAAATTGGCGTAGTGTTCGTTATTATTGTGTAGTTTGATAAATCCACGTGTTATTGTGTTTTGTGTTAATAGGATCGCAGGCGGGGACTTCGGATGCTGCGAAGAAAGGAAAGCAGGTGGTTGGATTTACCTAGCTCGAGATCCATGGTGAGTAGATTTAACATCTACGGGGAAATTGTCCGTATGGCGTGATGCGTCAGGGCTAGATATGATATTATAGCCGCATTTTTATATGTATATATATTGATTGTGCATCATTGCATTGTTAGTGTATATGCCCTAGAGGCCATTACTGTATCATATTAGCTTGTATATTACTTAATGGACACTTGGGATATTCACAGTTGTATAGACAATCTTGATCAAAATGGTAGTATACTACTTGGTTTGTTTCTACTTCAATATGTGCATGTGTTTCTTTTAGCATATCGCTTATACATATTAGTAGAGCCCTTAGGATCTTTGCTTGATTACCAGCGTTGTGATGGCAGTCACACTCGTGGGGGCTGGGTAATCCATAAGCACATCCTTATACAGGTCCCTAGTCGTAGGACTATCGAGACAGGGCATTGATACTCCGGAGTAGACTAGCGTATGTGCTTCTCATCCCAGCGGGGGAGACGGTCTGTCCCACAGCCGTCAGTACGTCGTACTTGAGATAGTATGCGGGTGCTCGTTAGGTTACGAGTACACTGGACAGGACTCGTCGGGAACTGTTGGTTGGTATTATACCTATCGTCTGTTATCAGTTCCCAGATGACATGAGTACAGCTTAGTCCGCCGACTTGACACTGTCACTTCGCCTCGAGTGTGTTCCCAATGTACTTAGATTACTACCCTACCACAGCTCAAAGGAGTCGTGCAAACAGGTAGTAGTTGGGTGCAGTCCGGAAGCACTTGGAGTCAGTGACGGTTAGACAGGATTCGTCTCTCCCGGTATTGGGGGTTGACATCGCGCTGTGTCCAGGAGAGCCATTACACGAGTAGTCCCTGGCCAGCGCAAGCGAGATATACTGGTAGGTTTCCAGTTTTATCTCAGGGTGTTCTGAGCTACACTCCGACACGACTTGTACCGCTATTAGGGGACTGACGTTCACCACCCCCCTAGGCCCGCCATGCGATGTATCAGACGAACAGACCAGGCTGTACGGAGATTGTCACATATAGGCTCAGTAGGAGATCGGATGGGTTTACCTCATCAGCCTTCTTATCGACATCTACCTGGGGACCGTTACGTACAGCTAGTGCCGCTTGCGGTCTGTGGTTAAACCCACTGCCAGCGTAGTGTCGAGTCTTTAGAGTCCCACACAGAGAGTTTCCCTGCACTGAGCGAAACGTGTAGAGCCGTATGGTTTTACGGCAGGGCTACGATCACTTACGTGCACTTGTGTGCGTATGCTGTTCGGGCAGGCGATACTAGTAGGCTTTGGTTTAAGCCGGATCCTAGTATTGCACGGATGGATTTGTTTTGTCTTCTGTGCATTCGCATTCTACGGAATACGGATTCGGGTGTGTATGCATAGTTTTGAGGAGCGATAAAGGAGGAGGAGCCCCATTAGGGTTTGGCAGTTGGTTCGGCCAAAACCGTTATGTGGCAGACTCATTAGGGTTTTGACAATTCGTTTGGTCAAAACCATTATGAGCCGGAGACATTGTTTACTATTCCTTTTAGTGATAGTTTAGTTATGGCTAATTGCATTGACCATTTGACCACCTTGACCTCTCTTGACTTTGTTGACCCGTTGACCGGAGTTGACCATTGACCTTCATGAGAGGTCTACACTCTTCTTTGGTTTTTATTTTTATTTTTTGAGTTATGAAAATGGTCAAGTCATTAGTGCCATCAACTTTATCATGATAGGATTAGTAATGATGGTTTTTGTGTATTTTTGCAACCATGGTTCATTTTCTTTAGTTAATCCTTTTCATTATTCTTTTCTCATTCTCTTTCTTGAAAGTGAGAAGAAAAGAAAAGCTCCATGGTTGCTTGATTTCCTCCTTCTTCCTCCATAAATTCTTTTGATCTCATGTGTTTAGAGAAAAAGAATCTACATAGACAAACACTTCTATCTTTCTCTTCTACACAACCTAGGGCATCTAGACTAGCGATCTCGTTGCCCTAGCTGCCTCGGCTCGAGGTGGAGCTCGGTGTACAACTCTCGGGTGGATCGTCTTCGACTCAACGAGGCCGCGGAGGTGACCTAGATCCGGATCGTTCCTTGGAGCTTAGACGGACGAGCGGGACAGCGGAATGAAGACCCGAAGGACCGGTTCCGTGAGGTATAATTTCTACGGCATAGCAGTTATAGCCTCTAGTAGTTTGTTAGTTTCTAGTTTAGCAAAGATCCGGCTTATTGTCCATGTTGCCTTGCACTAAATAATTGTTTTTCGCCGTTTCCGCCTCCCCGTAAGAACCGGGGTGAGCAACGTGGACTTACAGTGGTATCAGAGCCTAACTAAACATAAACTAGCAAGTTAGCAAAGTGTTTAGAATATCGATCGGAAAAAAGTCGCAAAACACGCCCGAAAAAACCATGGTTTCTTTCGAATTTTTATACTGCTCTAAAAATGATTTAACATACATGAAAATTCGTGTCAGGGTTTTGTAAAAACACAGCCCAAAAACGGTCCACTGAGTCGGTCAAAGCGCCGCGGTTCCGCGGCAAGAACATGCTTCTTGCCGCGGATCCGCGGCTGAGTTGACTCGGCCGTGGACCGGGTTTTGTGCAGTGTTTTAGTTTGGCTGTTTTGGGATTTTTAATGCATGTTGTTTCTACCCAGATTTTCTAGAGAGCAAATTGACTTTTGGGGTGGTTACAAATCCGTATTTTGATTGATATTCCGTACACTTTGGCTAATGAATATTTTCTGTGATGTGATATATGTATTGAACGTTCGCTAATCGCTATACGTCGATTAGTGGGGGTTATACATATCTGTGATCTGTAATGTTGATGGTTTGTGTATATGAACTCGTTGGATTGTCGCGGATGAATAGCCGGGAATGGATGTGAGATGAGAGTTTCTTTTTCTTTCATTCATTGTAAAATTTGTAAATTAATGTAATATTATTTGAATGGCCGCACAACTGGGTCGGGGTTGTAGCCGTCATTGTATAATTTCTTTTTACTGTTTTTTCTCCCAGGATAGACCCAAGGAGGGGTGCACAAACTACCGGGTATCTCGAAGTGCCGAGTGGCCTACTCACGGGTTGAGGGAGGTCGCTTCGCTTCGGGTACTTGGCGGGTAGTTTGCCGCACCCGTAGGGGTCTAGGGTGGGGTTTGGCTATTCTTCACGAGAGTTTAATCCGCTTTTCATTGCAGGCTCGAACGAATCGCGGATTTCTAGTATATCCAAAGTGTTCATCTGTGATCTGTAATGGCTATCATTGCTATATATATATATGATATCTATTTAGGTGTTGCTTATGTTTTGCATCCGCGCTAGTCCAGCCCCCGCTTTGTCGTTAGTTAAGTAACCTAACGGGTGATGATGGGACCCCGTGGCGAATGCGGATGTCATAAGCGTACACCATATTTTGGTTATTTTCTGCAATGGTAGGATTAAATGATGGGACACATTGGAATTAATGCAAGAAAATAAACCAAGTAAAAGTCGTTGGAACACTTTCAAAACCACTCGGTTCTTTTCAAAAACAAGCTTTTAAACGCGGAGCTTGAACCACTCCTTTTAAAAAGCTATCTCGTTCCATCGATTATATCATGTTCACTACGTTCATGGTTTCCCCAAAACCATTCGTAGCCCTCCGTCATTTCGGTTAAATATTCAGTAGTATTCAAGCTATGTATTTTCACCTTCGCCAAGGCATAGTGATTGGTAGCTGCTGAATATTTATCTGTAGCATAGATAGATACGTTGGTTTGGGACAGTCGTATTACTATTTTGGCCTTCGTCAAGGGTATGTATGGGTGGGTTCAAATTAACCTGGATAATGACGGGTAGAACTTGACATGTGACTTATGATATGTTGGACTTCGTCAAGGTCATAAGAGCATGGGGAAAAAATCCACATCGGGAGTTTCAAAAGTACTGAAACTTGCTAGCGCTGCATACCATTAGGAGTGATGATTCTGGTAGGATTCCTTCAGTTTTGTCACGCGATGATATTTGGATCCCGATCCTACTGTGAGTATATGCTACTCCTTGGGAACTTTTTCACTTAACGATCAATGCTATAAACCAAGTAGGTGTCTAGAAAGGTGTTAGCGGGGCTACGCCCACAGGGAAAAGAGGTTACTTAATTAAGGAACTTCGCGAAAGCGTTGGAAAACCTCCCTCGAAGTATCGACACTGGCCTGGCTGAACGGTTAAGCAAGTATTGTACGGTGAGATTGATCCTGACTAATTCTTCCTTTATGGTTTGAGGAAAACGGTTAAGCCTACTGTGAGTATATGCTACTCCTCGGGAACTTTTTCACTTAACGATCAATGCTATAAACCAAGTAGGTGTCTAGAAAGGTGTTAGCGGGGCTACGCCCACAGGGAAAAGAGGTTACTTAATTAAGGAACTTCGCGAAAGCATTGGAAAACCTCCCTCGAAGTATCGACACTGGCCTGGCTGAACGGTTAAGCAAGTATTGTACGGTGAGATTGATCCTGACTAATTCTTTCTTTATGGTTTGAGGAGGGATTTGAGAGACAGTGGGAGCCATCCTGTTTAGATAAATTAAAAACCAATTTAAACTTGCAAGAGCATCATGCTAAGTGTTTTCTTCTCTATCTCTTAATTGCAGCGACCCAGTGACCGCACCTAGGTTACATCTAGATAATAAAATGACTGAATCTGACTGTTATGACTGGCAAAGGTCTGTCCAGATGTCCATTGCCCATGATAAGCTGGGACACCCCTTGACTGATCCAACCCCTACCGTCTCAGGTCCAGTTTCCCCTGTCACGGATATTGATATCCGTAGGACATCGGAAGAAGACTGTGCGAAAGTCAAGTGCTTCGTGTTAGCCTCAGTTGATGGTACATACCAGAGGCAGCACAAGAAGATGGACTCAGTTTCTATCTTCCTCCATAACAAAGATTTATATGGAGAGCAATCTCGTATCGCAAAATATGAGACCTCGAACGAATTGCTTCCAGCGAGGTTGGCTATCGGGACATCTGCAAGGGGCAACGTCCTTACAGAGACCAGCTCTTTTGAGCTCACGGACCTGAAGACCACGTTGAAGAACGGGTCAGATGCTGACTTAGTTCAACAGTCTCTACCTACTACCCTGAAGGAAACCAGGGAAGTAGAAAGAAAGGGAAGGGTAGAAGTTTCGGAACTGGATGTAGTAAAAGCTGGACGTTCTTATTGTTATGGGAATGAACATTGGCAGAAGGATTGCAGGGCTTGCAAAGCCAGTAGCCAGAATTCGAAGCATGTTGTGGCTTCGGCTTCGGGTGTGTTTGTAATAGAGAACTGTATGTTAGTTAACCCTACTTCCTAGGTATTGGATACCGGATCAGGATCTCATATCTGTAATTCGTTACAGGCTCTGAGAAGCCGTAGGGTTATCAAGAAAGGTGATATGACTCTCAGGGTTGCTAACGGAATGAGCATGTATGCTGAATCCGTAGGGGAATATCATCTAGGACTGACAACTGGGCAGATATTGATTCTGCGTGACAGTTTTTATGTACCAGGTGCGACTTATAGCGTCATATCTGTATCCTTACTTTCTAAGGAAGGATATGATTTTACTTTTGTAAGCGATGTAGTAAACATCCACCTAAATCAAGTTCTGATTGGGTCAGGTACATTGAAAAACGGTATATACGTTTTAAATCAAGCTCAAGTCTTCAGTGTCCAGAACACACTTAAAAGAAAGTCTCCGGAATTAAATCAAGCTTTCTTATTGCATTGTAGACTGGGTCACATCAATGAGACACGGTTGACAAAGTTACATAAAGAAGGATACTTGGATCCATTCGAGTACCAGTCTTATGCCACTTGTGAATCTTGTCTCATGGGAAAGATGACAAAGACTCCGTTCACTGGACACGGAGAAAGAGCGAGCGAGCTCTTGGGACTCATACACAGTGACGTGTGTGGTCCAATGTCTACACATGTGCGAAGTGGTTATTCATACTTCATTACTTTCACAGATGATTTCTCTAGGTATGGGCATGTCTTCTTGATGAAGCATAAATCCGATGCCTTTGAGAAATTTCGGGAATACAAGAATGAAGTTGAAAAACAAACAGGCAAAAGTATAAAGACACTGAGATCTGATCGAGGTGGTGAATACTTGAGTGCCGAGTTTCTGGGCTACTTAAAAGAGAATGGAATTCTCTCTCAGCTTACTCCTCCATACACACCACAATACAACGGTGTATCGGAAAGGCGGAATCGAACCCTATTGGATATGGTTCGTTCCATGATGAGTAAGGCTGAGTTACCGCGATCCTTCTGGGGTGATGCACTAGAATCAGCTGCATATCTTTTGAACAAGGTTCCCACCAAGACTGTGCCTACTACACCATATCAGATGTGGTATGGGAAGAAACCCTGTCTTAAGTATCTGAAGATATGGGGATGTCCAGCTTTTGTAAAAAAGCAGCATGCGGACAAGCTCGAGGCACGCTCAGTATTGTGTAAGTTTGTGGGATACCCAAAGAACTCCAGGGGGTATTTTTTCTATTACGCAGAGGAACAAAAAGTTTTTATTTCTCGTCATGCCCACTTTCTGGAACATCAGTTTTCCGAAAAAGAAGCAAGTGGGAGCGTAGTAGAACTGGAGGAAATTCCAGAACCACAAGCTATTTCTGAAAGCTTGGAAGAACCAGAAGTTTCAAGAGAACCGGACATCCCAGCGCCACTGCGCAGGAGTAGTAGTAAGTCTCATCCTCCCGAGAGATACTACGGTTTTCTCATAGACGGGGATAGAGAGGATTGCACTATGGATTATGGTGAGCCTACTGGCTTCCAGCAAGCCATTCAGAGCGGTGACTCGATAAAATGGCTGGATGCAATGTGGACCGAGATGGAGTCCATGTACACCAACAAAGTTTGGACTTTGAACTTTGCTCCAGAAGGGGTAAAACCCGTAGGCTGCAAATGGATCTTCAGAAAGAAGATTGGTGTAGATGGGCAAGTTGAGACCTATAAAGCTAGACTTGTTGCAAAGTGTTTTCGTCATAGACCTGGTTTGGACTATGACGAGACCTTTTCTCCAGTGGCTATGCTGAAATCCATTCGGATCCTTCTTGCCATTGCTTCCTTCCACGATTATGAAATCTGGCAGATGGACGTAAAGACGGCTTTCCTAAATGGAAATTTGGAAGAATGCTTCTATATGGATCAGCCAGAAGGATTCATTCAGAGTGGGAGCAGCGGTAAAGTGTGCAAGTTGCTAAAGTCCATCTATGGACTTAAGCAGGCATCGCGGAGTTGGAACATCTGCTTTGATGATACTGTCAAAGAATTCGACTTTATCAAAAAACCAGATGAACCATGCATTTACAGTAAGATTGTAGGGAGAACTGTGGTATTCCTCGTCTTGTACGTGGATGACATTCTCCTAATAAGAAATGATATTCCTATGCTACAGTCAGTCAAAGGATTCTTGTCGCAGAGGTTCTCCATGAAGGGCCTGGGCAATGCCAACTACATTCTAGGGATCCAGATCTATCGTGATAGATCTAAGAGGATGTTGGGACTTTCACAGTCAAGGTACATCGACACCATACCAAAAAGATTCAGTATGGAAGATTCCAAGCGCGGTAATTTACCGGCTTGTCACGGGATCACCCTCTCCAAAGAGATGTCTCCCAAGACTGATTTGGAAAGGGATCGCATGTCTATTATACCCTACGCTTCTGCGGTAGGCTCTATAATGTATGCGATGTTATGTACCAGACCAGATATAGCATACGCATTTAGCGTTGTAAGCCGGTATCAGTCGAACCCAGGGGAGAAACACAGGATAGCGGTAAAGAACATTCTCAAGTACCTGAGAAGGACTAAGGAGATGTTCTTGGTGTATGGCGGAAAAGACCTCCAGCTCGAGGCCTTTGCCGACTCCAGCTTCCAGAGTGACAAGGATGACTCCAAGTCCATGTCGGGTTATGTCTTTACCCTCAATGGAGGGACGGTTTGCTGGAAGAGTTCCAAGCAGGAGACCGTTGCAGACTCAACTATGGAAGTGGAGTACATAGCTGCTTGCGATGCCGCAAAGGAAGCTGTCTGGATGAAGAAGATCCTCATGGAGCTTCAGGTGGTTCCTACCATTGTTGATCCAATACCGCTGTATTGCGACAACAACGGCGCTATAGCTTTAGCGAAGGAACCCAGGTCCCATCAGAAGTCCAGGCACATTTTGAGGCAGTACCACCTGATCAAGGAGATCGTAGATCGCCGGGAGATCGAGGTGAAGAGAGTAAATACGGAGAACAACACTGCAGATCCCCTCACGAAGGCCTTACCCCAGACTCAGTTCGAGCGGCTCATCGAGATGATAGGTCTTCGATACGCCAGTACATGGCCTTAGTGCAAGTGGGAGATTTTAGTGTATATGCCCTAGAGGCCATTACTGTATCATACTAGCTTGTATATTACTTAATGGAAGCTTGGGATATTCACAGTTGTATAGACAATCTTGCTCAAAATGGTAGTATGCTACTTGGTTTGTTTCTACTTCAAGATGTGCATGTGTTTCTTTTAGCATATCGCTTATACATATTAGTAGAGCCCTTAGGATCTTTGCTTGATTACCAGCGTTGTGATGGCAGTCACACTCATGGGGGCTGGGTAATCCATAAGCACATCCTTATACAGGTCCCTAGTCGTAGGACTATCAAGACAGGGCATCGATACTCCTGAGTAGACTAGCGTATGCGATTCTCATCCCAGCGGGGGAGACGGTCTGTCCCACAGCCGTCAGTACGTCGTACTTGAGATAGTATGCGGGTGCTCGTTAGGTTACGAGGACACTGGACAGGACTCGTCGGGAACTGTTGGTTGGTATTATACCTATCGTCAGTTATCAGTTCCCAGGTGACATGAGTACAGCTTAGTCCGCCGACTTGACACTGTCACTTCGCCTCGAGTGTGTTCCCACTGTACTTAGATTACTACCCTACCACGGCTCAAAGGAGTCGTGCAAACAGGTAATAGTTGGGTGCAGTCCCGAAGCACTTGGAGGCAGTGACGGTTAGACAGGATTCGTCTCTCCTGGTATTGGGGGTTGATATCGCGCTGTGTCTAGGAGAGCCTTTACACGAGTAGTCCCTGGCTAGGGCAAGCGAGATATACTGGTAGGTTTCCAGTGTTATCTCAGAGTGTTCTGGGCTACACTCCGACACGACTTGTACCGCTATTAGGGGACTGACGTTCACCACCCACTAGGCCCGCCATGCGATGTGTCAGACGAACAGACCGGACTGTACGGAGATTGTCATATACAGGCTCAGTAGGAGTTCGGATGGGTTTACCTCATCGGCCTTCTTATCGACATCTACCTGGGGACAGTTACGTACAGCTAGTACCGCTTGCGGTCTGTGGTTAAACCCACTGCCAGCGTAGTGTCGAGTCTTTAGAGTCCCACACAGAGAGTTTCCCTGCACTGAGCGAAACGTGTAGAGGCTGTATGGTTTTACGGCAGGGCTACGATCACTTACGTGCACTTGTGTGCGTATGCTGTTCGGGCAGGCGATACTAGTGGGCTTTGGTTTAAGCCGGATCCTAGTATTGCACGGATGGATTTTTTTTGTCTTCTGTGCATTCGCATTCTACGGAATGCGAATGCGGGTGTGTATGCACAGTTTTGAGGAGCGATAAAGGAGGAGGAGCCCCATTAGGGTTTTGGCAGTTGGTTCGGCCAAAACCGTTATGTGGCAGACTCATTAGGGTTTCGACAATTCGTTTGGTCAAAACCATTATGAGCCAGAGACATTGTTTACTAATCCTTTTAGTGATTGTTTAGTGATGGCTAATTGCATTGACCATTTGACCACCTTGACCTCTCTTGACTTTGTTGACCCGTTGACCGGAGTTGACCATTGACCTTCATGAGAGGTCTACACTCTTCTTTGTTTTTTTTTTATTTTTTGAGTTATGAAAATGGTCAAGTCATTAGTGCCATCAACTTTATCATGATAGGATTAGTAATGATGGTTTTTGTGTATTATTGCAACCATGGTTAATTTTCTTTAGTTAATCCTTTTCATTATTCTTTTCTCATTCTCTCTCTTGAAAGTGAGAAGAAAAGAAAAGCTCCATGGTTGCTTGATCTCCTCCTTCTTCCTCCTCTTGATAAATTCTTTTGATCTCATGTGTTGAGAGAAAAAGAATCCACATAAACAAACACTTCTATCTTTCTCTTCTACACAACCTAGGGCTTCTAAACTAGCGATCTCGTTGCCTAGTTGCCTCGGCTCGAGGTGGAGCTCGGTGTACAACTCTCGGGTGGATCGTCTTCGACTCAAGGAGGCCGCGGAGGTGACCTAGATCCGGATCGTTCCTTGGAGCTTGGACGGACGAGCGGGACAGCGGAATGATGACCCGAAGGACCAGTTCCGCGAGGTATAATTTCTACGGCATAGTAGTTATAGCCTCTAGTAGTTTGTTAGTTTCTAGTTTAGCAAAGATCCGGTTTATAGTCCATGTTGCCATCCACTAAATAATTGTTTTTCGCCGTTTCCGCCTCCCCGTAAGAACCGGGGTGAGCAACGTGGACTTACATGCAAATCATTACTTGTTGTGCCTTGACTTAGTACCTAGTGGACACTGCACCATTACTGACGGTTCATATTGCACGAGCACTAAATTGTATTCTACACCCACACCGTCAGTAATTGCAATGACACGCACAACCTATACACATATGCGGTATTGTATCGTTATTGATATTGATACATTGATTCTTGTTCTATTGCGCATAAGAAATGCATCGTGCATACATAGCTACATGTACACCTTTATATGATGTTGCATATGAGTTTGGAGAAATTGGGTACCGCATGATATATTTAAAAACTGGATTCATTTATGTTAGTAATATGTATTTCCTAGAGGCCGTTACTATACATACGATGTATATTGTAGTGGATGCTTGGAAATATATAGGGAGGACTTTCTTGCTCGACATGATAGTATGCTATCTGGTTGCTCTTTATCTTAACGTGTAAACTGATTGTCTCTATGTTACATGTTGATAATACCCGTAGGATGAGTACTTGAATACCAGGATTATGATGCAGATCATACTAGTGGGGACAGTGTAGTCGCTGAGTACATCCTTCAAATGTTCCTAGTCGTAGGTGTATCGAGACAGGGCATCGATATACCAGAGTAGATTAGTGTATAGCTTCTCGAATCATGTAGATGGGCGATGGATGATCCCATATCCGTTGGTGTTTGACATCAGAGACGGTATACGGGTGCTCAATGGAGATTGGGTTCACTGGACGGACTCGCCGAGAACTCCCAGATGGTATTATACCTTACGTCAGATGGCAGTTCTCTGGTGACATTGGTACAGGTTAGTCTGTAGACCCGAGATCGTCATAGGGTATTGTGTGATTCCCACTGTGCTTTGATTTCCATCTTACCATGTTCAAGAGAATGTGCAAAACGGTGGCTTTTGGGTACAGTCCCGAATCACATGGAAGCGATAAGCGATAGGAGGGGTTTCGTCTCTCCCGGTACTGGGGGTTGATGTTGCGCTGTGCTCGATTGGCTATAACAGGAAGTCCTTGGCCAAGGCTGATTCAGAGATATACTGGTAAGTGTTATCGGTAGTTTCTCGACCAGTTATGAGCCTCACATCGGCACGACTTATAAAGTTACTGGGGTCTGACGTTTACCACCCCTAGACGAGATATGCGACATATCATACGAAGAGACCGGGCTGTACGGTAGTGTTACTGATTGGATTCGCAGGAGTACGAGCAGGCTTGCTTGTTGATCTTCTGATCGCTCAATACCCGGGTGGCCGTTACGTTTAGCAGACCGCTTGCGGCTTGTGGGTGTTTGATATGATCATCACCTACTGCCGGCGTATTGACGAGTCTTTAGAGTCCTACACAGAGGTTTTCTGGCTCAAGCGAAACGGAGTAGGAGCACATATAGGATATGTGTGGGACCGAGATTGATACGAGTATGTGATACCGTATTCTATTCTCGCGATGTGTAACATGACTGGTTATATGTGATAAAGCCGGGTTATAAGATCAAGTGTTGATCCGATAAGATTTTACATTATGATATTAGTTGGTTATATGTGATATAGCCGGAATATTAAATCAAATGTTGATTTAATAATTTAATGTATAATTATATATTTGATATATTACATTACATTAACTAATATTAGCTAAATTAAGATTTCTTTTTCTCACTTTGGATACATTGATGTATATGTGATATATGTTAAATGTATCATGCTAGGTTACAAATGTAACTAGGGTTAATGAGAGTTAAACCATGCTAGGGTTAAGATTAGGGTTTGTATTTATCATTAAGTTATTCAAAATTATGGATATTATCATGGTTGATATTTGTTGAAAGCTTGTAGAAGCTTGTAAGCATATTTGACTTTGTCCACTCTTTTGTCTAGCTTAGGATATTTATTTAACCCAACCCTTTAACCCAATGCCATGGTTAACTCTCTACAAGGGTTAAGCATGACATACTTAACCCTTGGTTGAATTTCTAACCTCAACAATAATTCATTTTCATCACAACTTGTTCTTCTTCTTCTTCTTCTTGACAAAAGCTTTCTAGCTTTTTCAAAAGTGATGATTTTGAGTGAGAAAATGATTTATAATGTGAGCAAAATTCCTACTTCATCATCCTCTACTACTTCCCATTTAGTATAGGGTGTTTGCTTCACTAATTCCATGATTAGTGAAGAGATAGCTTGAGTTAGTGTCTCCTCGACGTAGATCATGTTCGGCCTCGAAGTCTTCGAAGCAAGCATGTTCGTTTCTTTATGGGAGCCTTTCTACAGTCCGGAGTTCACGATCGCAGCGAAGGGGACTACTACACGGAGATATTGAAGTGAAGGACCGGTCAACAAAGGTTGTATTCCTTGCTCACTTAGGATGTAAAGTGTTTACATATGTTATTCCGTCGATTTCGAGTTAACGATTCTTTGTTAAGGTTAGCTAGAACGACAAATTTTTGAATTTGGCAAGGACGATGCCTCCCGAAATCTTGCTGCCGTCCTAGGTAAACCTACAGTGGTATCAGAGCCATGCTAGAAATTTATACAGATTTTGTTAGAATTACGAAACCGAAATACTCCGAAACTTGAACCGCAAAAACCTAGTTTCTGTCGTTTTTAAATAATTGTCAAAAAAGGTTTTAAACAAATACATAGTGATGTATGAGATATATCAAGAACACTGTGAAAATTTCAGGGGGTTTCAATATTTTTTGTCCTGCCACATGTACCATGATCTCGGCCAAAACCGAGCACCCCCCCCGAAAATTTTTGTGTGTTCCAGTGACTTGGTTTTGATGTTTCAGGTGTTGTTTGTTTTTTCTAATTTTGCATGTGATGAAATCTTACACTATAAACAATTCGGAGTGTTTCGTATTCGTAGTTTTAACATTGTTTCGGGTTATTCGCATGTTGTCTAGATGAAGTTAAAAAGTTCGATCGAATGCCAAAAACCCATTTTTCCAAGTTTAAAGTATTCGGAAAAATTTGCAAGTGATTCTGTGGACCCTTTTGATGAATGAAACCTTAACTCGATTATATGGCCGTCAAAACCGCCACTAAACCCTAGGGTTTGTGGTAGTTCCGCGTTGTCACATGTGAGGCGTTGGTTTGACCCTTCTACGGCTGGTTCATATGTACTGTGGCATCTTCTGGGTATTATTGAACTGTGCTCAAGTGTTGAGCTGTCGGGAAATTGTGGGACTTTGATGAATCGATCGAAAAGTTTAACGTCGTCCGGATATTGTGTGATGGGATACAATATTTGGAATCCACAAAAGTAGTTATGAGATAACTAATTTGAATGTTATAAATCTAGCAATTTAGACTCATTTGATCGGTTGCCACAGAATTTTGATGTGATCAAAAGTCCGTCGCAATCACGTAGCGTACGCGGAAACTCGCCGGGTAAACTTAATAGACAACCACGCCCCATAGCCCCAACCAAGTGACTGTAGGAGAACCTCGTCGCCAAAAGCATCCGTTCGGGTGCTCGCGGCAGCGGTGTTCCGTCTTAGTGAACTTCGTTGACGGTATCGGGGTGCGGCCATCTACTAAACTTTCCGATGAGCATTCGATCAGGATGTCGGGAATCTTGTTGAATTGCCCGACTAGATATTGAAAAGTGTTTTCGAGATCGAGACTAAAATGCGGGGTATATAATTGTTAGGCATGCGATGTCTAAGAAATTCATTTGGTTAGGCATGAAATCCGAATATGAGATATTTCGGGTTTATGATATCTAAGGTTGTTGCGGATTCCAACTATTGTAGTTTTTCACTTTCTTTTCTGCGACCGTAAGTGTGATATGTGGTGTATCGCCGGTTTCGGTGCTATATGTCAACGACAACTAGGATAAGCATATTTACTTACGTTGATGACATGTGATGTTATGTGTTACTGGGATATGTTATATTGGATCGTCGTGTTTTGAATAGCCGGGGGTTTTATGTGAGATGAGAGTTTTTATTTTCATTCATGTAAAATTCATTGTATGTAATATTCTTTTATTCGGGCACTTCCGGGTTGAGGATGATGTCACCATTGTATATTATTTACTTTTCCGCGTTAAGATATACCCAAGGCGGGGAGCATAGGTAACCGGGTTCTAGGGTCCAGTGGGAAACCATCTCGAGGAGTCGAGTTCGGGTCTCCTAACTCTAGAATTGGTGGGGTTGCTTGCCGCTCTCGTAAGAGTCTAGGGGTGTGGGATTGGCTATTCATCATGACCGCGGAATCCGTGTTTTATACAGGCTTAATTTAAAACACGGAAATCCTAGTATATCCAATCTTTCATATGTTGTTTTCTGCTGCAAAATCTGTGATGTGATCATTTGATATATTGATGAGATGAATACATGATATAGTATATGTGATATATTATATGTGATATATTATATAGACATTGCTTATGTTTTACACCCGCGTGATTGGAGAGATTTTATAGATCAAAAATAATTTACCGCAATCAACAACGGCGTCGCTTGCAGCTAGCCGGTGAGTACGGGTCGGTCCACAGGGATTTTTTGTTTTCCTAGTCGCGCTAACGAGTTAATTCCGATGGGTGTCGGAATGATTTATTAAATCTAAAAACTACCAATTTAAGTTATACTAAGATTATCTGGATCTAAGTCTTGCTAGGGTTAGGCTTAGGGGAAGTTGAGAGATTAAAGGTTTCCTCACCGCTTTTAATACCCTATTTTAGATCAATTAGATGTTATGGTAATTATCAATAAAGTGGATTAGAATCTTTTGGGAAGATGTTTCTTCCTCTAGGTTCATGTCCTTCCTTTATCGATCCTTACCTTAACCTCCATGGAAAACACGCGCAACCGGTCCTTTATACTACGGTATCACCGTTACCTCGAGGGGTAAGGTGCCGCAGGGAGCGGTGTGTGCGTGCATGCATGAAGTTCTAATTCTTAGGTGTGAAGGGGCAAGAAAGGGGTGAGAGATTTCATCTCTCAAACCTTTCCCTAAGGCTAACCCTAACAAGCGAGGAGACTACTCGCTTATTAGGGTATTAAAAGACATTCTAAATTAAAAAAGAACTAAAGCAAAGAAATAAAAGTAACTTACTAATTTTTATTGATGGCTCTCTCCAAACATCAACGCAGTACAGATCTGAATTTGTGAAATGAAAAGAGGCACGGCCTCATACAAGATTTAGAGTTCATATTTATAGAGGATAAGAACCCTAGGGTTACAGTTGACTCGCATATCTGTTTTTACAAAAATACCCCCTAAGAAAAAGACCTATTCAACGCTCCGCGCACCGCCACCAAAATCCACCGACACGGGCACTACATGGCCGCAGAACCGCGGCCATAAGCAGGGTTTGTCCGCGGTTCCGTGGACAAAGAGTGGACTAGGAGATTCATTTTTCTGTGCTTCTCCTGGTTGACTTTGTCTTCTTGTTTCTATGGTTCTTTTCTCAGGTTGGCTTCTAGGTTTCTTCCAGATCTCCACAGTGAATAACTGCGGTGGACTTTTACCGTTGCTTCGAAACGAAATCTTGTTGCGTTGCTTTGTACTTTGTGAACTGATCTGTATGTAGGCTTGATCAAGATCCTTCTGTTTGTTGGTCAAAATCTCACTTTTGCATCATCTTTTATCTTCTTCGCTGTTTTTGCTCCTATAACCTGTAACCTGTAATATGTAACAGATATGCGTCAAAAGCACCTGTTTATTTATAAAATGAATAAGAATGGGGAATACAATAATGCAATATTATGGTATGAACAAATACCCCCAAACTTGTCTTTTGCTCGTCCTCGAGCAAACTTATTTTTTATTCTCAACAAAAACCTAATCGCACTTTCGCAGGGAAAAAACGATTGCACTGAACTCGTGCAACAAGCTGTTTAACCTCTAGGTGTCTGTCACGTCCCGAAAGTACGGAACATGACAGGCACTTAAACTACGAGATGTCTTGAGATGTACGTAATCTAAGTAAGCCGAAAACCCAGAAATCCAAACCAAGAAAAGTAGTAGAGTGAAGGAAAACCAATTTAAAACAAGTAGTTTTAATAGCATAAGCCGAATTATGCGGTTTTTAAAAACATCAAGTATTTTCTGAAAATTTCGGCAGAGTCTCCTTTGTAAATACTACCCCCCAAACGGGATATAATATGAATAGTATACGAAATCAAAAAAAAGGGCATCCCCAAGCGGGAGCTAGCTCTTCATCAATCGACGGCCACAACCACACAAGCAATAAAATATACAACGCCAAGGGCGAGGATCAAAACTCAAATAGAAACTCAAAACAACAAGAAATCCACAGAAATACAACGCACGACTCTAAGGTCGAAAGAATAAAATCACTGGTCTCAAACTCAATAAATACTTGTTTGGTTGATGGAACTTCTAAATACAACAGAATAATGATATACAAGATATATAATGGGGGTACGATACAAGTAAACCCACCTACTAGCAAATCACCCGAAGGAAACTATGCCCGCAAAGCCGTAATGAAACCAGTACGGCAAACCTGCAAGAAACTAGGGCACAACGGGGGTGAGTAGCCAACTCGTTAATAGAAAAACATTTACGAAAAGAAATAGCATAAATAACGCAATCCTAGGTCAATGATCATAATATATCCTTAAATATAAGAATAACATGCAACCTATAACAAGGCTAGGGTAGATATCTAACCTGAGTGTAATCTCATGTGCCCGTGTCAGTGCCTCAGGTAGCAATATATCATATGAATGAGGTATGAATTCATGAAAACAGAATACATGTAAATGAAGAATTGTTTTCATAATTTAGTGAGATTTCCTTTGTATTTTTAAAATGAGGTATCATAATGAAATCTGCAAAAAACAGTGCCTAGCATCGGCACAAAACGTAATCCAAATATCTCGATATCTCTGTATCACAGACTATGTACCTCAATATCTCGAAATCTCAATATCACGGTCTCAATATCTAGGGCGCCGTCAGTCCAGACCGGCCCCTACCATCCATCTCAAGACCACGACGGTATCCTCCGGATATCCGACGCGTCGGGTAAAATCACCGGTAGGTAGTGCTCCCCTGCCAGGCTCACATCGTCATCATCACGCGCTTCTTGCCCCGGGGTACCTTACCGGGTCCACCATGTACCCGAAACAGTTCATCCGTCTCCTCGAATCGGGTCTCGAAATCCATCAGCAAACTCATGGTGGACGACTCATACATCATGGGAAATCAGTTTATATAAGTTTTTGCGGTTCCCCCCCCAAATCCAGAAAATCTCATGGAAATCCGAATCCAAATCATCAATAGCATGTAAAACCATGAATGTAGGCATAACAATGAATAACAGTATGCATGAAGTGACAAGTAATAACTATAATGTTAAGCTGGCATATAAGGCAGGTATACTAATATCATGTCAAATTACTAACTAACAAGCTAAGTCAAGCAATAATATTTTCTAAGGTGTACGCAACAAGGCAATTACCGATGAAGATGTGTGTGAGCCGGCAAGTATGTGTACGTGGTATATACGCATCATCGGTAATGGTGCTGGTGTCCTAACAGCATGATATCAATAATTGAGTATGAAACATAATATAAGCATGCGATGCGAAGCGAACCACAATAAAGAGCGGGAGCTGAATACTAGACGCAACTATAACTAATCTGCATTAACCTAATATAAGTCCTACAAATGGTGACTTTTGAAATAACACGAATCATGGGGTTTTGAAAATAGGGGCTACGGTGTTTTTATGAAAAGATACGTCTTTTGAAATATCCGTAGGATCCCTTGGGCTGTCTTTCAAAATACCCACGATTCGTTAGTTTTGAAATAGGTAAGAATCGAATCTAATCTAACAACTAAACTAAACTAAAGGGCTAAGCTGACCAGCTGGGCTACAGGTAAGGAAACCGCCCAACATCTGAGTCGATACATATACATACCAGTATATATATTAGTCGGTGATCCCGCCTCAATAATATCATATCCAATACCATATCTATAATCAGACATCCCAAGTCAAGAGTGCGGATCAATCATCAAAATATAGCTCGTACGTAAATCCGTCGTACGGCATCCCCAAATATGGTTACGGGTTAATATCATATTCATCACACTATTCATCTGGTATCCTCTTTATCCAAGATCATAGTCTAGGGTACTGACCTATGTCTAGTACAATATTAATATCATCAATATAGTCATGATCTGATTACTGATCGACAGTCTCGTACAAACCGATATCATAATCACAAAACAAATCTCATCGACTCAGCTCAATCCCTAGTATCGTCCTCATATCCATATGTGAACACCTAACTATAAAGAATCCCATGAGCATATATAAATAGGAATGTATGCAAGTATGTATGTGTGTATGTATGTGTGTATGTGTAGTGCAACACTACCCTAAGGTTCGCAACACTAAAGTAATCCAACACACCAATATCCATCCTAACATCGTTATTAATCCCAAATAACATATAATAATTGTAGGTGTGTATACGCATCCGTATACACCACCACGGACTGCGGGGGTGCTATACGCCATCCACCCGACTTCTCCCCGTAGATATAAATCTACTCACCTGGTCCTCGCTCGCCGGTGCCGACGTCGCCATGCGCTTGCTTGCCGTCTCGAAGTCCACATGGGGGTACCTACATATCATAACGCACCGCATCGCATTAAAATCCGACTCATGACCAAAACGACACATGAATCCCACATAGGTCAAAACCTATAGTTGCTTCCACAAATCAACCCAAAAACCCTCGACATCGGCGTACAAACGCCAGACCATCGAGAAAAACCCAAATACACTCATTTGCACATTCACGAACACTAATTTTAATATATAATAGTTTAAAACTCACAAAATCCCCAAATTCACTTTAAAAGCCATTTTTCCGAAAAACTAGCAAGCGAAATTTCCCGTTTTAGTACAAAACTCGACGTTTAAACAATTCTAGCGGCCATAATACTTATTAAATAACTTAAATAAATCATATAATCCATAACCACAATTTAATCTCATCAAACTATATACGTAAAAAAAAACTAGTTTGCAATTTTACCCAAATTTCAACCATTTTAGCAAAAATGCATAAACAACAATTTAGTTTGGATTTGCATGATCTAAAATATTAAAATACAATTTAAAATGTTAATAATACCATGGATACCCTAATTAGATTTTTATCCCAATTGATTAATTAAATTCCCAAAACCTAGTTAACCAAATTAACACAATTAGCAAAATTTTAGACTAACAAATAGCAACTAATAACCAATTTGGGTTTTGCATTCAATTAACATGCTAATCTACCCATTAAAACCATGATCAAACACTACAAACCCTAACTTGATCACAACCCACTCTCTTGAATTTTTCAAAATGAGCAATTCCAATCCAAACTATACATGAAAATACTAAATTAACACTAATTTGAGCCCACTAAGCAAAGTAACCTCTTAAATTTGGTTTGTATAATAACTAGATAAAAAAATAACTTAATTAACCTAATAATGGTTTCTAAAACCCTAATTAAAATTCAAACCATTCACTTTAAAACCTAGATTAGAAATCAACAACAAAAATTAACACATCAAGGTTCTAATTTAGCATATAACAACTACCAATTAACCAATGATTGAAATTATACCTCACAAGTTCAAACCTTAGCTTGCCCTAGCCTCCCAAGGCACCTCCTTTCTCCAAGATTTAAACCAATTGGGATGTGAGAAGAGATAGATTAAGGGTTTGCATTGGATTTGTGAAGGAAATTTTAATTTTGATGGATTTTTGAGGTAAAAATGAAGCAAAATAGAAGGAGAAATGGGGAAAATTTTTGGGGCTGTTTTCTGCAGGAATTTGGGCTGAGGAGGGAGTGGCGAGAGGTGTGGGGGAGTTGGGGAAAAGTCAAGGTCAACCATACCAATCAACTAAAGACCCATACCCAATTAATAAATCAAAAACCTTATAAAAACACCTCATTTCAACACATAATAAAAAGTCAAAGGAGGCAAGGAATTTTTTTCCTTGTGCTGTTGAAGTGGGCCGGCCTGGGGTGAGGGAAGAGTGAATGGGGGTTTTACAAAAAAAAATTTATGCAAAAAGACTCCCTACAAGTCCAAAATTGCAAGTTTAAGCTTAAATTCAATAAATTTCGTTTTCTATAATAAAAATTAGTTAAAACTTAAAATAAAATACTAAAAATTTATGTTACAACTAGATTTTAATTAACATGATTTTAAAGTTTAAATTTAGCCCATTTATGTATTTATCGCTAATTTAATGTATTTTCTTACCGGCTTAAAATAATATTAAAAATTGAAAAATTAGGGAAAATTTTTAAACGACCAGAATTTTATAAGTAACTCATTAGCTACTAAAAACTAGTAATTACCTATCCAAATTAGTTATAATTAGGCCTAAACTGCAAAATAACAAAAAGACGATTTACGGAAAAATACCAAATTTTCACCGATTTTCGGGAAAATACCAAAACGACTTTTCAAGGCATTACAATCTTCCCCCTTAAAGAAATTCGGTCCCCAAATTTAAATTAAAACTCCCCCCAAATACTAAAACATCTAAGCAAAACCATCCAGTCGTCGGGGCTCCGAAATCATAAGTACATAAAACAAATCGTAGCGCAGCGCATGCGCATGAAAAATGAGCATATAACTCAAAATCAAAACTCCGTCATGTATCCTGCAATCATCGGAGTCAAGGTGAAGACACGAATGCCAAATCCAAAGCAAAACCGATATGCTATAATTCGGAACTATATATGTAAATATTTGAAGGAAATGCGTGCAAAATACACTCAGGTATTGTCCTCTGACTAGTCCTGCTCAGTATGAAACAAATCGCAATATCATGAAAATATACTGCTCCATAGGAATCAATCCCAAAAGTGCATATGAAAACCCTGTGCGTCCGGTGCGCACGGGAATCAAAATCCATGAATGTGCCATACCTATGCACAGAAACAACATCAAGGTGCAACGGGTGTGCATACAACATCGGTCATAGGCAACGTGTGTGCCTGACAGCAAAATCAGGTGCATCTGACGTGCACGAAAAATCTCGATTTAGTGCATCTGGTGTGCACCAAAATCGCATCTCATAACATGCGCCCGACATGCGCTAAAAATCCAAATCCGGTGCATTCATCATGCACGAAATCATGAAATCCAATATCAAGCGTCGAGCACGCGCAAAATCCAATCAGGTGCATAAAATGCACAAAACAAATATCGAGCATCACCCTCGAAATCGAAGTCCAGTGCATCCAAGTGCATAAAATACGAATCACTGCACTGCAGCATACGTGAACTATATCGAGTGCAAAAACCATATCGTGTGCGTGCATACGCACGGAATCAACTCAACCGTATGAAACCCAAAATTCATAATCATGAGAAACCAAGGCACGAAAGCGATATCAAGTGAAACAACTATGCAAAATCATAAATACTCAATAGGCGCAACCCTGGTCCATGAAAACAAATACCACGAAACTCAATCATCAAAATCATTCATGTGAATAGATCGCCCAAAACATCGAAATCAAGTATGGCGGAATGGTCCCGCTCAAGTACACCCTCTAAGAATCTCTGGCCAACTGTCGTGATCATTCATAACGTATCTCGTCGGCGATCCTGAACTCTGGCCTGCTGGTGTGCGTAACATGACCACTCCTAGGTCCAAGTCTTCTCCGTGGATTACCAATCTCACGATCCATCGGCTCATCGGCCCTGTCAAGGCAGCATATCACTGGCGTCAGCCTCTAGCTCTCTGAATGCACGTGACACATCTGATCCTGGGTGCAAATATCATTGCATCAGTGGCCTGGAAGGATTCCTGCTTAAGGTCTCATCCAAGTCTCGTCTCTGCCTAACTGCCCGGAAGTCATCGCCCTTTACTACATCGCTTCTTGCTCCGGAACAGCTGCATACTCATCACGACTGCTTCTGGAAGGTATATCCAAGTACAATGCCTCGGCATGTGCATCGCATCTCTGATGTCGGCGGAGTGGAACGTCATCATATCCAGATCTTGTACGAACCTCTTACTCCACTTTTCTCTAATGTCGACTGCCTCGGACTCGCCTCATCGCGGCTGCATGGACTGAGCTCCAACGGCTATCCTCGTACCTGGAGTCTCCCAAGAAATGCATCTCACCACCTAGCATCCGAATTAAGTCGAGCCATCCGATCGAGTCGTCAAAACCTCATAATCCCCCAAGAGCTCAACATCTTGGGCACAGTTTAATAGTATCGAGTACATAGCACAGCATCGGTGGTCCAGCCGTAGAAGGGCAAACCCAAGCCTCATTAATGGCGCCGTAGAACTGCCGCAAACCCGATGGTTCAAAGGCTTTCACACGGTCATTAAGTCGAGTTAGGGTTTCATTCTTCTAGAGGGACCATAGAATTGCCTGCATGTCTTTCCGACTACTTTAAACTTGGAATAATAGGTTTCTGATATTCGATCGTCTCTGTCGACTCCCAACGTCTCCGCGTGAAGTCGTCTCTAGCTGGAATCAATCTATCTGATGACCTCGCATCGGGGTAGGAGAACGATCCACATGTCCTAGTCATTCATCCTCGATGACTAGAGACCTTCTATCATCTCTTAGTACAACTCATTCTGCACTAACTCCAGCATCTGGGGCAATATCTCGTCGTTCGCAGCAATAACTGGCTCGCTCGTCTGCACGCTGAACGGTGCCTCAATCATCAGGAGTAAGCAACACACCAACGGTCATCAAAATCTGGCTGGCCTCTATCATTGGCTCAATCCTCTAGTGCTGATCGGCATGTCCAAGTAATCTCATACAGCGATCCATCCAACGCTCGGGACGCGAAATCACAATCAAAAGACACATCTCTACAATCGTGTGTCGCCGGAATTATGTTCTGGTTAGTCCTCGTTCATAACGAGCTCGTGCTGACCGCAACTCTAGCCGTAGCTCTCCCTGCCCGTAATCGTGGCTGCAAAACCATAACTGGTACTGATGAGGATAGATCGGAATGAATATAATACTGAGCAAAGAAATGTACATCCTAAGGCTCCTTAAGTGGAGTGGCGTGTCGTAAGTATGCCGCGGAACATACCCACGGTACGTCACTCTACTTTAGTCGGCTATTCCATCAACCAAGGGTCATCCTACGTTCCGAAGATAAAACCTAACGCTCTGATACCAACTTTGTCACGTCCCGAAAGTACAGAACATGACCGGCACTTAAACTACGAGACGTCTTGAGACGTACGTAATCTAAGTAAGCCGAAAACCCAGAAATCCAAACCAAGAAAAGTAGTAGAGTGAAGTAAAACCAATTTAAAACAAGTAGTTTTAATAGCATAAGCCGAATTATGCGGTTTTTAAAAACATCAAGTATTTTCCGAAAATTTCGGCAGAGTCTCCTTTGTAAATACTGCCCCCCAAACGGGATATAATATGAATAGTATACGAAATCAAAAAAAAAGGGCATCCCCAAGCGGGAGCTAGCTCTTCGTCAATCGACGGCCACAACCACACAAGCAATAAAATATACAACGCCAAGGGCGAGGATCAAAACTCAAATAGAAACTCAAAACAACAAGAAATCCACAGAAATACAACGCGCGACTCTAAGGTCGAAAGAATAAACATCACTGGTCTCTAACTCAATAAATACTTGTTTGGTTGATGGAACTTCTAGATACAACAGAATAATGATATACAAGATATATAATGGGGGTACGATACAAGTAAACCCACCTACTAGCAAATCACCCGAAGGAAACTATGCCCGCAAAGCCGTAATGAAACCTGTACGGCACCTGCAAGAAACTGGGGCACAACGGGGGTGAGTTGCCAACTCGTGAATAGAAAAACATATACGAAAAGAAATCGCATAAATAACGCAATCTTAGGTCAATGATCATAATATATCCTCAAATATAAGAATAACATGCAACCTATAACAAGGCTAGGGTAGATATCTAACCCGAGTGTAATCTCATGTGCCCGTGTCAGTGCCTCAGGTAGCAATATATCATATGAATGAGGTATGAATGCATGAAAACAGAATACATGTAAATGAAGAACTGTTTTCATAATTTAGTGAGATTTCCTTTGTATTTTTAAAATGAGGTATTATAATGAAATCAACATAACAAGTGCCTAGCATCGGCACAAAACGTAATCCCAATATCTCGATATCTCTGTATCACAGTCTCTGTACCTCAATATCTCGAAATCTCAATATCACAGTCTCAATATCTAGGGCGCCGTCAGTCCAGACCGGCCCCTACCATCCAACTCAAGACCACAACGGTATCCTCCGGATATACGACGCGTCGGGTAAAATCACCGGTAGGTAGTGCTCCCCTGCCAGGCTCATATCGTCATCATCACGCGCTTCTTTCCCCGGGGTACCTTACCGGGTCCACCATGTACCCGAAACGGTTCATCCTTCTCCTCTAATCGGGTCTCGAAATCCATCAGCAAACTCATGGTGGACGACACATACATCATGGGAAAAACCGCACTTTTTTATTTAAAAAGAGAGAAATCAGTTTATATAAGTTTTTGCGGTCCCCCCCCAAATCCAGAAAATCTCATGGAAATCCGAATCCAAATCATCAATAGCATGTAAAACCATAAATGTAGGCATAACAATGAATAACTGTATGCATGAAGTGACAAGTAATAACTACAATGTTAAGCTGGCATATAAGGCAGGTATACTAATATCATGTCAAATTACAAACTAACAAGCTAAGTCTAGCAATAATATTTTCTAAGGTGTACGTGACATGGCAATTACCGATGAAGATGTTTGTGAGCCGGCAAGTAAGTGTATGTAGTACATACGCATCATCGGTAATGGTGCTGGTGTCCTAACAGCATGATATCAATAATGGAGTATGAAACATAATATAAGCATGCGATGCGAAGCGAACCACAATAAAGAGCGGGAGCTGAATACTAGACGCAACTATAACTAATCTGCATTAACCTAATATAAGTCCTACAAATGGTGCCTTTTGAAATAACACGAATCATGGGGTTTTGAAAATAGGGGCTACGGTGTTTTTATGAAAAGATACGTCTTTTGAAATATCCGTAGGATCCCTTGGGCTGTCTTTTAAAATACCCACGATTCGTTAGTTTTGAAATAGGTAAGAATCGAATCTAATCTAACAACTAAACTAAACTAAATGGCTAAGCTGACTAGCTAGGCTACAGGTAAGGAAACCGCCTAACATCTGAGTCGATACATATACATACCTGTATATATATTAGTCGGTGATCCCGCCTCAATAATATTATATCCAATACCATATCTATAATCAGACATCCCAAGTCAAGAGTGCGGATCAATCATCAAAATATAGCTCGTACGTAAATCCGTCGTACGGCATCCCCAAATCTGGGTACGGGTTAATATCATATTCATCACACTATTCATCTGGTATCCTCTTTATCCAAGATCATAATCCAGGGTACTGACCTATGTCTAGTACAATACTAATATCATCAATATAGTCATGATCTGACTACTGATCGACAGTCTCGTACAAACCGATATCACAACCACAAAACAAATCTCATCGACTCAGCTCAATCCCTAGTATCGTCCTCATATCCGTATGTGTACACATAGTCCCATACCCATGTGAACACATAACTATAAAGAATCCCATGAGCACATATAAATAGGAATGTATGCTAGTATGTATGTGTGTATGTATGTGTGTATGTGTAGTTCAACACTACCCTAAGGTTCGCAATACTAAAGTAATCCAACACACCAATATCCATCCTAAAATCGTTATTAATCCCAAATAACATATAATAATTGTTGGTGTGTATACGCATCCGTATACACCACCACGGACTGCGGGGGTGCTATACGCCATCCACCCGACTTCTCCCAGTAGATATAAATCTACTCACCTGGTCCTCGCTCGCCGGTGCCGACGTCGCCATGCGCTTGCTTGCCGTCTCGAAGTCCACATGGGGGTACCTACATATCATAACGCACCGCATCGCATTAAAATCCGACTCATGACCAAAACGACACACGAATCCCACATAGGTCAAAACCTATGGTTGCTTCCACAAATCAACCCAAAAACCCTCGACATCGGCGTACAAACGCCAGACCATCAAGAAAAACCCAAATACACTTATTTGCACATTCACGAACACTAATTTTAATATAAAATAGTTTAAAACTCACAAAAACCCCAAATTCACTTTAAAAGCCGTTTTTCCGAAAAACTGGCAAGCAAAATTTCCCGTTTTAGTACAAAACTCGACGTTTAAACAATTCTAGCGGCCATAATACTTGTTAAATAACTTAAATAAGTCATATAACCCATAACTACAATTTAATCTCATCAAATTATATACGTCAAAAAAAACTAGTTTGCTATTTTACCCAAATTTCAACCATTTTAGCAAAAATGCATAAACAACAATTTAGTTTGGATTTGCATGATCTAAAATATTAAAATACAATTTAAAATGTTAATAATACCATGGATACCCTAATTAGATTTTTATCCCAATTGATTAATTAAATTCCCAAAACCTAGTTAACCAAATTAACACAATTAGCAAAATTTTAGACAAACAAATAGCAACTAATAACCAATTTGGGTTTTGCATTCAATTAACATGCTAATCTACCCATTAAAACCATGATCAAACACTACAAACCCTAACTTGATCACAACCCACTCTCTTGAATTTTTCAAAATGAGCAATTCCAATCCAAACTATACATGAAAACACTAAATTAACACTAATTTGAGCCCACTAAGCAAAGTAACCTCTTAAATTTGGTTTGTATAATAACTAGATAACAAAATAACTTATTTAACCTAATAATGGTTTCTAAAACCCTAATTAAAATTCAAACCATTCACTTTAAAACCTAGATTAGAAATCAACAACAAAAATTAACACATCAAGGTTCTAATTTAGCATATAACAACTACCAATTAACCAAAGATTGAAATTATACCTCACAAGTTCAAACCTTAGCTTGCCCTAGCCTCCCAAGGCACCTCCTTTCTCCAAGATTTAAACCAATTGGGATGTGAGAAGAGATGGATTAAGGGTTTGCATTGGATTTGTGAAGGAAATTTTAATTTTGATGGATTTTTGAGGTGAAAATGAAGCAAAATAGAAGGAGAAATGGGGAAAAATTTTGGGGCTGTTTTCTGCAGGAATTTAGGCTGAGGAGGGAGTGGGCAGAGGTGTGGGGGAGTTGGGGAAAAGTCAAGGTCAACCATACCAATCAACTAAAGACCCATACCCAATTAATAAATCAAAAACCTTATAAAAACACCTCATTTCAACACATAATAAAAAGTCAAAGGAGGCAAGGAATTTTTTTCCTTGTGCTGCTGAAGTGGGCCGGCCTGGGGTGAGGGAAGTGTGAATGGGGGTTTTACAAAAAAAAATTATGCAAAAAGACCCCCTACAAGTCCAAAATTGCAAGTTTAAGCTTAAATTCAATAAATTTGGTTTTCTATAATAAAAATTAGTTAAAACTTAAAATAAAATACTAAAAATTTATGTTACAACTAGATTTTAATTAATATGATTTTAAAGCTTAAATTTAGCCCATTAAAATTTGTATTTATCGCTAATTTAATGTATTTTCTTACCGGCTTAAAATAATATTAAAAATTGAAAAATTAGGGAAAATTTTTAAACGACCAGGATTTTATAAGTAACTCATTAGCTACTAAAAACTAGCAATTACCTATCCAAATTAGGTATAATTAGGCCTAAACTGCAAAATAACAAAAAGACGATTTACGGAAAAATACTAAATTTTCACCGATTTTCGGGAAAATACCAAAACGACTTTTCAAGGCATTACAGTGTCCCTAGTAGGAGTAGTGTTGTCTCCTGAGGGTTTTCAGCGGATACTACCCAAAAAATCCTATCAATTAGGCCCATTAACTTTTATTCTCCAATTAGGTTTTCTAATAAGGAATTCTATTATCTTCGACTCGTAAATTATCCACCCATATTCTTCACGCTTCCTTATCATTTAACTTAAGATTATATATGTTCTATAGACTTACTTAGCTATCGGCATTTCCTAAGTTTTCCTTCTTGGGTTCCATCTCCACTTAGGAATTTTTTATCAACTCTACTAAAGATACAAGTTATATTCTTCACTCCTTTCTCTCATCTAAACTCCAATCACATGTCCCTACCTGTGTGTATAAATCACCCATATACTTGGAAATTAAAATCAAGCAATCATACCGTTGTCCGTTGTCCAAAGTACTTATTAATTGGTGAATTTTAATTGAATTTTGCTTACACATCCTTCATGCGACCGTTAATACTTCTTGAGGTACCAACGACCGATTACAAAATGCGTTTGCACTTTTAATGCGTCATTCCTAGTTTTGCAACACCCAAGGCTTTAGCAGTGACTCCCAAACCAGTTGGTCTAAGGCACTAGGTGATGAAGCACCCTCGCTAAATATTTTTTAATTTTGCAGCCTTAAGTAATCATAAAAACCAGTGTTCATTTTTTTTTCTTTATTCACTTTTTTTCTTTTATTTTCATTGTACTAAGGACTTTAGACAGGAGCATTTCAAGGTCTCTTCTACTATTCCAAGTTTTAAGGTGCGTGATCGTGCAAATTGTAGGGTATACATTTTCAGAATCTAGACTTAAGCTAGGAATTATTTTTCAAACTTATACTCTAATAAAAATATCAATACTTTTCCCTTGTTTTGACTTAGCCCAAGAAGTGAACCCAAAATTTGCCTATTTCTAAATAAACTAAAAAAGAAAATACTTTCTACCGTTAAACTTTAAGGAAGGTTATTTCTAGGGTTTTTAATTTACTAAGTCTAAGATCTAGTTGTTCCTAACCAGTTAACCTATTTGTCAAACTCAAGTCAAATATGGCCAAAATTCAATACATTAATTTTTATAATTTTTTAAAATTTTCAATTTTATGGGTTTTAAAATAAGTATGCAAATGCAAGAATATGTACAAATGAATGCGAAGGAAGAAGACTTACCGACCATACCCCCAAACTTAAACTTGACAGTGTCCTCACTGTCATGCTACACCAAGAGGGTCAAAATGTCGGCACTCCCCTATTTATTTATTTACAAAAAATTTTTTTTTTTTTTGAATTGTTATATACAGAAAGGCCCCCCCAAACTTCATTGAAACAGAGTTTAAACGTTATTGCCAAACTTTGCAAAGACCAAACGTCAACACCAACCAGTCGAAAAATTTATCTGTAAAGAGTATCGGTTGGTGGAAGAATATGTTGTACCGATCCAAAAAGAATTGGGGAAGATAGAAGTGGTGGTATAGAAAGTGTGGAAGTGAATAGATAGGAGGTGGTGATGAATCAAAACGAGAATGTGAATGATCAGCAATCAGTGGAATATTGGCATTCTCGTAGCTTATTAAAAGAAATGGGGGTGGTTCAACTTCTAAAGGAGGAGGTTGACTAACCACACTATCCCCAAGATATTTCTGTGGATCCTTTATCGACTTGGCATCATCCATCATATGCATATGATATTCAATTATGAGGCAACTAATCTCCTCGATGTCCGCCATAGTCCAGCCGAAAGCTTGCCGCCTATCTTGTAAGACCATTAAAAGAGCATTCTCTTGCTCGAAGGCTAGAGTGGCCGATATGATAAGGGGAAAGGTCTCATTCTCACCTATGTAAGCATATTTAAGGTGAGACGGCAAGGGCATGAGTTCGAGTTTCGGAGGCGAAAGAATCATAGGTAAAATTGGGGAATCTACCTCGAACTCAAAGGACTCCAACACAGGTTCGAGATCACTGCAAACAACCGATTCGGATGGTTCAACTAACTCATCCAAAAATTCAAAAGACTCATATTCGGGCTGTGGGTCGTCAAAATCATCCGAAAAAGTGAAACATTCATAATCAATATCGGTTGTGTCAACTGTGGTAGATTTAAGGAGGGACGCACTAGTGGCGTCAAAACTATTTTCATCAAATAGAAATCTTTCAAGCTCGCAGTCCTCCTGCGTGATTTCGTGAATAGAGCAAACTTCTCGTGTACTAGTTTTAGGCACGGGGGGCAGACTTCCTGACTTGTAAATATTGAACTCACTAGACGTCTTCCCAAAGGATAGAGTCATGGAGCCATTGCGATAATTTATTACGGCATTGAAAGTGGCCAAAAATGGTCGACCGAGGATCACCGGAATTTGGTTCCGTAAGTTAGCAACAGGTTGTGTTTCCATAACAATAAAATCAACGGGGAATATGAAATCCCCAACTTTGATCAACACATCCTCTAGCTCACCCCTAGGATGGGTGATTGATCGATCAACCATTTGGAGAGTACAACGAGTGGGTTTCAACTCTCCAACCCCTAATTGTTCGTACACGGAGTAGGGAAGCAGGTTAACACTAGACCCAAGATCTAAAAGTGCTCGATTGATTTTTATATCCCCAATTGTTATTGAAATCGTAGGACAGCCGGGGTCCTTTCATTTTTGGGGTAAGGGTTGAGGTTGGTTAATAGCATTGCTCACTGCACTAGCCACTAGCACTTTCTTGGGTATTTGAGACGACTTTCTCTTTAAGGTACATAAGCCCTTTAAGATTTTCGCGTATGAAGGGACTTGTTGGATTGCATCCAAGAGAGGTATATTTATGCTAACCTGTTTAAATAACTCCACAATCTTCTCCATTTGTGCAGTTGGTTTATTGGGACTCAACCTGTTTGGAAATGGAGCATTTTGAAAATGTGTTGAGCCCAAAGTATGTGGAGTAGAATGTGGAGTTGGAACGGATCCCAGTGTGGGTGTGTTCGTGAAGTGAGAAGTGGGTCCGTTCGGATTAGAAGAAGAAGAAGAGCCTTTTAAAGAATGGAGAATAGGCTATAGCGGAGAAGATGACGGTGAAAAAGAAGAAGGAGGAGAAGAAGGAGAAGAACCACCGGCGGGGATGTCATCACTAGTACCCACATTATTCTGCAACACTCTTCCGGATCTCAACGTGGTCACCGCATTTACATTGTGATTGTGATATGCGTTTTGTGTGTGACCGGGATTTGGCAATGGTTGAGATAGAATCTTTCCCTTTTCTCTCTTGCTCAACGCAGCAGTTAATTGTGCAATTTGTGCCTCAATAGATTTGATGCTTTGATCGTGTGAAGCATTGTTGTACACCAAAGACTGGACGCAATTTTCCAATCTTGCTGCGGATTCTATAGATTGCTTGAGAAACGCATCTAGACTTTTTTCTAGCGAGATAACCTTATCATCATTTTGTTGAACCAAATTGTTCGTTTGATTTGGATAAGGTTGTGGTTGGAAAGGTTGCTGGTTTTGAGTTTGTTGGGGTACTTGTTGTTGTGGAGGAAGCCTTTGAAAGTTGTTGTTTCCTTGGAGTTGCTAATTTTGATTCCAAGCAAAATTTGGATGGCTCCTCCAACCCGGATTGTAGGTCGAAGAGTAAGGATCATTTCTTTGTCGTTGCTGAAAGGCAGCATTGACTCGATCTTGTCCTTGAACAGGTGGATTGTAAGGACACTCTTCGGTAAGGTGTGATGGATCCGAACAACAAGCACAAATAGTTCGTGGGGGTAAAGCAGGGGCAGGAGAAGACGATGAGATTTTGGTCTTAATGGCTTCAAGTTTTTTCATAAGTGCGGCCATCTCGGCCTTCATAGCAATCGACATATCTACTTGATTTATGCCTGCCCTAGATTGACTAATAGAAGAAGATGAGGTGGTCTTTGTGCTCTCTCACCGAATTGTTTGTTCACTAAGATCCTTGAGAAACTACCATGCTTCCTCACTAGATTTAGTTAGAAAGTGACCTTGACAAATGGTTTCTAGCAACTGCTTCGTTGCCGGGTTCAATCCCTCGTATAATGTTTGGCAAAGTTGCCAACTTTCGATCCCATAATGAGGGCATTGAACAAATAGGTCTTTGAATCTTTCAAAACACTTCCAAAATGGTTCGGAAGGAAGATGGGAAAATTGTATTATCTCATTGCGAATTCTCGCGGTCTTGTGATGAGGATAAAACTTTTTAAGAAAAGCTTTAACAAACTCGTCCCAATTTCTAATTGAATGTGATGTTGTGCTGTATAGCCACTTCTCGGCTAAGTCACATAAGGTGAAAGGAATGACCCTTAGCCTTATAGCGTCATCACTTAATTGGGTTATTTTCATCATGGCGCAAACGTTTTGGAATTTATTGATAAAGATATAAGCATCTTCGTATTCCAATCCATGAAATTTTGGCAGCATATTGATGAAGTGAGGTTTTATTTCAAAATTGTCCCCATTTGCCGGTGGGGGTGAAAGACAGGTAGGTAAAGAGGTGCGGACAGGGTAGAAGAGATCCTGGAGCGCGATTCGTTGGGGCGCTACAACAGGCAGGAGATTCGGGTTATTCGCACCTAACAGAGGTGGAATCGGTCCCGTGGGCAAGGTGTTGTTGGGATTATATCCCGACATACCTTCGGAAGAAGAATTTGAAGGTGGAGGTAAGGAAATGTAGGGAATTTCGACATCGGTGTCGAAAGGTTCGTCGGTCGGTACCAACGAAACACGGACTAATCGAGCGCTAGTGTCCCTAGTCCAAAGTGACATACACTAAAGGGGTAGTGTAGTCAGAAAAATGAAAGACAGAATATAGAGGTAAGATAACGTCAATGAGAAGAAAGTGAGTGGTGGTGGGGTGCAAGGATTTTACGCGACAAGTTGCAAGATTTTATAAAAGATTTTTTTTCTTTTTCCCTTTTTTTTATTTGGAACCGTTTGCAAAAAAGATTTTTGATAAAGGGCTAAGACACACTTTCGATCAACCAAAAATGCACAATCAGGCCTAACTCTAGGGTCACCTAGGTCAGCTAGACAGCTCCTAACTGTTCCAAAGGGCTAGAGATAGGACCTCAAACCGCCTCTTCACCGCCAATTGCGGCCAGGTAAGTGCCAGGTAAGTGGGAGGCTCGCCGCTACAAGTAGCGGTCCTAATTAAGTAACCAATTGCCTAGACACCACAAAATCAGGTTAGGATAAACGACCGATGCCTATAACTAGTCCTCTGTCCTATTGAGCTCGAAGTCCTTAGGGGTAAGTCTAGTATTTTTTTTAATTAAAGATTGGTCAATGCAAATGCCTTATGTGATTTCTGGGGTCCTGGGAAGGGTGATGAAATCCCCACCCAATCTGAATTGGTCAAAAGCCCCTTAAAGTCCGATTAAAGATATGCAAAACAGTAAATCACTTGCAATCAAAGATTTTTATTTTATGCGGCGCAAAGAATCCTGCAGAAAATCAATTATTGGAAGGGGGAAGATTTTTTAGCGCAAAGAAATCCTGCAGGAGATTTGACAAAAGTTATAACGAAAGATTCAGAGGAGAGAGAAAAGATCTTGCAGTGCAAATTTCACGTGATGAAGTGTTCTTCCTGCCGCGGATCCACCGCCAGAGGTGGGTTCCTGCCGTGTTTTCGCGGTTGACCTTGAGGCAAGGTTCCCGAGAAACTTTTTCACGCGATGACTCCACAGGCAGGCTGCGGTTCCGCAGTCTGAGACAGGTTGTGGCCGCGGTTTCGCGGTCTGATGGAGGACTCAGATCGCGAGAAAATTATACTGGTCTGTTATGGGAATTCCACTCTGTTCTGATTTACCAATTTCTGTTTCGCCTTCTGGATTTTTCCAGATCTGTCGATCCTGCAAAGATTCGCAAAAAATACCCTTCAAACAATAAATGATGAAAATTTTATAATTTTACTTTTTCTGTTTTTATGATTTTTTTTAATTTTCATTAACCCGAAATTGCAAAAAGGAAAAACTACGCCATCCCCGGCAACGGCGCCATTTGATTGGAGAGATTTTATCGATCAAAAATAATTTACCGCAATCAAGGACGGCGTCGCTTGTAGCTAGCCGGTGAGTACGGGTCGGTCCACAGGGATTTTGTGTTTTCCTAGTCGCACTAACGAGTTAATTCCGATGGGTGTCGGATTGATTTATTAAATCTAAAAACTACCAATTTAAGTTATACTAAGATTATCTGGATCTAAGTCTTGCTAGAGTTAGGCTTAGGAGAAGTTGAGAGATTAAAGGTTTCCTCACCACTTTCAATACCCTATTTTAGATCAATTAGATGTTATGGTAATTATCAATAAAGTGGATTAGAATCTTTTAGGAAGATGTTTCTTCCTCTAGGTTCTTGTCCTTCCTTTATCGATCCTTACCTTAACCTCCATGGAAAACACGCGCAACCGGTCCTTTATACTACGGTATCACCGTTACCTCGAGGGGTAAGGTGCCGCAGGGAGCGGTGTGTGCGTGCATGCATGGAGTTCTAATTCTTAGGTGTGAAGGGGCAAGAAAGGGGTGAGAGATCTCATCTCTTAAACCTTTCCCTAAGGCTAACCTTAACAAGCGAGGAGACTACTCGCTCATTAGGGGATTAAAAGACATTCTAAATTAAAAGAGAACTAAAGCAAAGAAATAAAAGTAACTTGCTAATTTTTATTGATGGCTCTCTCCAAACATCAATGCAGTACAGATCTGAATTTGTGAAATGAAAAGAGGCATGGCCTCTTACAAGATTTAGAGTTCCTATTTATAGAGGATAGGAACCCTAGGGATACAATTGACTCGCATATCTGTTTTTACAAAAATACCCCCTAAGAAAAAGACCTATTCAACGCTCCGCGCACCGCCACCAAAATCCACCGACACGGGCACTACATGGACGCGGAATAGCGGCCATAGGCAGGGTTTGGCCACGGTTCCACGGCCAAAGAGTGCACTTGGAAATTCATTTTTTCTGTGCTTCACCTGGTTGACTTTTTCTTCTTGTTTCTATTGTTCTTTTCTCAGGTTGGCTTCTAGGTTTCTTCCAGATCTCTACAGTGAATTATTGCGGTGGACTTTTACCGTTGCTTCGAGACGAAATCTTGTTGCGTTGCTTTGTAATTTGTGAACTGATCTGCATGTAGGCTTGATCAAGATCCTTCTGTTTGTTGGTCAAAGTCTCACTTTTGCATCATCTTTTATCTTCTTCACTGTTTTGGCTCCTATAACCAGTGACCTGTAATATGTAACAGACATGCGTCAAAAGTACCTGTTTATTTATAAAACGAATAAGAATGGGGAATATAATAATGCAATATTATGGTATGAACACCGCGCTAGCCCTATCCCGATCTGCCGTTAGTTACCTAACCTAACGGTGCACGAGGGGACATCGAGGCGAATGCAGATGGCATAAGCGTACATTGTATTTATCTGTGATGTTTAGGTAACTTAAAATGATGGCACTTCATTAATGAGATTAATGAGAGAAAAGAAACCTAAAGATGTTGTAGAAACTTGTCTCGAAAACTGGTAGCTCTAGTTCTTTCTTTGCATAGCGGTATTTCATGTAGAATATCCAGCACTTTATTTGATAAAGAAAGAGCCGAGATCCCTTCACCGGGAGTGAACTCTTTAGCGAAACTAGCAGATGCTACAAACTCGGTTTGTCTTTTGATTGGTTTTATGGTTTTTGCTTTGCACAGTGGTATTTGAGAAATATCCTACACCTTATTCGATAAGGAAAGAGCCGAGATCCCTTCACCGGGAGTCACCTCTTTAGCAAAACTAGTAAAATACTCAAAAACACTCCTTTTCAAAATCACTCGATTCTACAACGATATCAAGTTCGTTACGCAAAAGGTTTTCTTAAGAACCTGTCGTAGCCCTCCGTCATTTCAGATAAGTACTACTTAGTATTCATGCTACGGTAGTTTGGCATGCGTCAAGGCGTAGTGTGCGGTAGCTAACTAATGCTTATCTGCTAAAGTGTATGATGCGATTGAGTCAGGGTATTCGTACGGTGTTGTTTAGCATGCGTCAAGGGTCATACGGGTGGGTTTAATTCAATCAGGAAATGCACGGGTTGAACTTGACTAGCGGACTATGGGTTGTTTGGCATGCGTCAAGGTCATAGCATGCTAGGGGCAAAACGTTATCGGGAATTTCAAGTGTTGAAATTTGCAATGAGATTGCATAACTTCTATAAGATAGTTGGATCCCGATACCCACTGTGAGTAAGAGTTACTCCTGGGAGAGTTTTACATATCACAATTAGCCGATCAAGTAGGTGTCTAGAAAGGTGTTAACGGGGTTATGCCTCTGGGAAACTAGGTTTATTTTAATTAGGTCCGTGCGAAAGCACGGGGAACCTCCCTCAAAGTACTGGCACTGGCCTGGCCGAAAGATTGGCGAACTTGTAAGGTGTAATTAATCCCGGCTAGTCTTTCCTTCTAGGGTTTGAATGAAGATTTGACTAAAACAGTAGGAGCCATCCTGATTAGATAAATTAATAACCAATCTAATCTTGCAAGAGCATACGCTGAGTGTTTTCTTCTCTCTCACCAGGTAGCGACCATGTCATGCCTTAATCAAGATAATAATACGGATGTATTGACCGAACTCGCTTGTTATACTAAGCTGGGGAACGTTGGTCCCGCTCCAACTTATAATTGTTATAAGACCGAGCAGGAAATAGGGGATTGCCAGAATTCCCGTGCCGCCCAAACGAAGAAAGTACATGATGATGCATCTTCTTCGGGTGTGTTCATTACCGAGAACTGTTTCTCAGTATCCTTTACGTCCTGGGTATGAGATACCCGATCAGGATCCCATATAATGTAATATGTTACATGGGCTACAGATAGGTAGAGAACTGGAAATGGGTGATAAGTTTCAAGAGTTGGGAACGGTGCAAGTGTTGCAGCCAAATATGTTGGCAGTTATCACTCTGTATTTCTAAATACATTAATTCTGAACGAATGTTATTAGATACCGAACCTGATATACAATATCATATCAGTTTCTTTATTAGTAAAGAATGATATAATTTTGTATTGATGGATAATGTTTTGAACATTTCCTATATCAAGAGTTGATCGGTTCAGGCACGTTATCTAAAAGCATATTCGTTCTAAATCAAACCACAGTTCTTAACGTACAGAACACACTCAAGAGGAAGTGTTCAGAAATGAACAAATCCTTCTTGAGGCATTATAGACTAGGTCATATCAATGCGACCTGACTAGCTATGTTACATAGAGATGCATATTTAAACCAGTTTGAATTTGCATCTTGTGAAACTTGCCAGTCATGACACACAGATAGGATGACCATAGCTCTGTTTATTGGAAACAGAGAAAGAGTTAGTGAACTCTTGGGATTGATTCATGATGATGTATGTAGGTCCCCTGTCTACATATGCCAGGACCGGTTCTTTGTACTTCATTATATTCACTGATGATCTCTCAAGATTCGGACATATGTTCCTGTTGAAACACAAGTCTGAACCTTTTGAGATATTCAAAGAATATAAGTTAGAAGTAGAGAACCAAAACGGGTATAAGTATTATGTCCTTTGATGTGATCAGGGAGGATAATACTTGAGCATAGAATTCCTGGACTATTCTAAAGGAGAATGAGATTCTCTCTCAGCATTACTCCTCCGTAAACACCACAGCACATCGATGTATCATGGCGGAGCAATCCCACCCTATGTGATATGGTGTGCTCTATGATGAGTGCTGCTGAGTTAACTATTTCCTTTTGGGGGTTATGCACTTGAGAAGCTGCATACCTATTGAATATGGTTCCAATCAAATCAGGTTCCTACCACTCCATGTGATATGGTATGGGAAGAGCCCATCTCTTAAGGAAGTTAATTTGGGGTTGTCCGGCCTATGTCAAAACCAAAATCCAGACAAGCCAAAGGTAAGGTCAGTTCTGTGGAAGTTTGTTGGATATCCCAAGCATTCACAAGGGAATATCTTCTACCACACTGAGGAGCAAAATGTGTTTTGTTTCTCAGCATGCCACCGTATTGGAAAAGGGAATTTATTGTGAAGAAATTAGTGGTCATGAGGTAGAACTGGAAGGCGTTCCAGCTATACAAACCGCAGCTGATGATTTGGTAAACCCGGAGGATTCAATAGTTTCCAACGAACCTCAGCCTCTCCGCCAATCTGGTAGGGTTCCTCATCCATCTGAGTGATACTTCGGTCTTCTCTATGACAGTGGGAGCGAGGATTGCATCATGAGATGATTGCCCAACTAGTTTCGAGCAGGCCATTAGAGTGGTGACTCTATTAGAATGGCTGGATGCTAAGTGATCTGAGATGGAATCCATATACACCAACAAAGTATGGACTTTGGTTGCTTTATCTGAAGGGTTAAATCCCCATCAGGAGCAAGTATTTCTTGAGAAGATTACTTGGTGTACATGGAAAAGTTGAGGCTTTCAAAGCTAAGACTAGTTGTAAAAGGTTCTCATCATCGACCAGGTTTGGATAATGATGAAACCTTTTCTAATCCATATGCTTAAGTCCATACGGATCCTACTTTCCATTGCTACATACCATGACTACGATATCTGGCAGTTGGGTGTCATGACTGCTTTTCTAAATAGTGATTTAGAAGAGAGCGTCTTTAAGTACACAGCCAGAGGGCTTCATAGACAGTGGGAGCAGCGGAAACGTGTGCAAGTTGCTTTATGGGATAAAGCAGGTATCGCGGAGTTGGAACATCTGTTTTGATGTGGTAGTCAAACAGTTTGACTTCATAAAAATGGTAGATGAACCTTGTATATACAAAAATATAGTAGGGAGTATGGTGGTGATCCCCGTATTGTACGTGGATGACATACTCTTGATAGGAAAGGAGTTTCCTATGCTCACTCGGTCAATCTCCTCTTATCATAAGGATTCTCCATATAGGATCAAGGGGATACATCCTAAATCCTAAGTTTTGGATCTATGACATAGATCTAAATGGATGTTAGGATTCTCACTAGGTGTAGTGAGATGTTATCAATCGATCCTGGGGAGAATCACTGGATGGCTTTCTGGGTGGTAAGGACGACTGAATGTCAGTCACAGGCATTGTCTTTACCCTCAGTGGAGGGACGGTATGTAGGAAGAGTTCTAAGCTATATACCGTGGCAAACTAGACGATAAAGGCTGGATACATTGCTACCAAGGATACTACCAAAGATGTAATCTGGAAGTATATTAGTTCATGAGATGAACTTCGTTCCTACCATTGTGTGACAATAGAATTATGGCTTTGGCTTAGGAACCCCCGTCCCATCAGTGATCCAGACATATTCTTAGGCAGTATCACCTGATCATAGAGATGGTTGATCTCCAGGTAGATCGAGGTTAGGAGAGGAGACTATAGATGACAACACGGCCGATCCACTCACAAAGGCCTATTCGCAGGAGAGAATTTTATAGGATGGTTGAGTATGAGATACTTCAACCACTGCTGATTGTTGGGTATTGGATACCACAACAGATGGCCCTAGTGCAAGTGGGAGATTGTTAGTAATATATTTGCCCTAGAGGCCATTACTGTACATACGATGTATATTGTAGTGGATGCTTGGACATATATAGGGAGGACTTTCTTGCTTGACATGATAGTATGCTATCTGGTTGCTCTTTATCTTAACGTGTACACTGATTGTCTCTATGTTATATGTTGATAAAGCCCTTAGGATGAGTACTAGACTACCAGGATTATGATGTAGATAATACTAGTGGGGACAGTGTGGTCGCTGAGTACATCATTCAAATGTTTCTAGTCGTAGGTATATCGAGACAGGGCATCGATATACCAGAGTAGACTAGCGTATAGCTTCTCGACCCATGTAGATGGGCGACGGATGATCCTATATCCATTGATGTTTGACATCAGAGATAGTATACGGGTGCTCAGTTGAGACTGGGTACAATGGACGGACTCGCCGAGAACTCCCAGATGGTATAATACCTTACGTCAGATGGCAGTTCTCTGGTGACATTGGTACAGGTTAGTCTGTAGACCCGAGATCGTCAAAGAGTCTTGTGTGATTTCATGTGATTTATGGATTTACGCATTGAGATACAGATTTCATGTGATTTATGGATTTGAGAGCCGTGGGGATATTTCAAGAAAGTATGCATTATTTTGAAAACCGGGTTTCTCTTGTATTGATATTTCAGTGCGTCCACCATGAGTTTTCTCGGTTCTTAGATTTGTATTAGAAACCCGAATCGGGGTGCTGGATGATCTGTTTGCAGGTTCATGGTGGATCCGGTATGGTACCCCGGGGCAAGAAAGGGATGTTGTGCTGTAGACGATCAGCCTGGCAGAGGGAATACTACCTACCGGTGATTGGCTGGACCTGGCGGTTATCCGGAGGATACCGACCGGAGCCGTGAGATGGATATAGGCCGATCCGGACTGACGGAGCCCGTGGGCCGATCCGGACTGACGGAACCCAAGTTATGTTGATTTGCGTGTCGATGTTGGACATGAGTTTTCATGATGTTTTCGAGTACCGATGTTAGGCACTCAGGTTCCATGAGATTTACAGATATGATGGCCGATCAAAGTGACGGCGCCTGAGGTATTGGGATTTGGGGTGTCGTTGATGGACACCGGTTTTTCCACGATGATGATTCATTGATGATGACATGTTTTATCCCATACTCAGCATTCATTTGATATGCATTTCTTCATGTATTTGTAGTACATGATAGAGTACCTTTCATGATTGTTGCTTATCCAGATTACCATATTCATGCTATCAGATTGCATGTGATAGATTATCGCTGTACTTGCATACCTTCGATTATCTGTATGATGTTACTTACTATTCACGAGTTGGAAACTCACCCCCGTTGTGCCACAGTGTTTTGCAGGCTTGACCCTCAGACTAGTCGCGGTAGGTGATTGATCATCTTTTGTGTGTAAGTAAAATGTTTCACAACCAAAGAAATTTATACCGCAATGAATTAACGGTGTCGATGTAGTGCGTTAATGAATACGGATCGTCCACTGAGATGTGTGTTTTGATCGATTTTGTTTTAGATGAATTGAAATGAAAATATAAAAGAAAATGAAAGAAAATTGATTCAAGATTTGTGAGCTTTCATTTCAAGAAACATAAAGAAAATAAAGATCTAGAATCAAGAATCAAGAAATGTCCCAATCAATTTAGTTATCAAGATTTGTAAAGTAGCTTGTAGGAATCAATCAAATTGATAGTGATGATGAATACTAATGATTACTAATTCTTATCTATTGAAGATTTGTTGCTAGATCGATGACGATCAATGAGGTTTAGAGATCTATTGGAGAAACTGGGGTTTCTCCATCATCATCCCTTGTCCTTTCATTGATTATCATTCACATTCTAGCCTCTAGAAAATGAAATCAACGGTTGTTGATCTCTAATTTGGAGCAAAAACATTCAAGCGATCTCGCTCAAATTAGGTTTTCGATGATTCAATTTGCTAAAGTTTACAAAACTCATAAGACTTAAGAATTGTTCAAGAATTTCATCATCATCTACCTATTCTCTCGATTCCGCTACAAGCGGAGATTTCACTCAAACATCATGAAAAAGGAAAGAATCAAGAATCGGTAACTTTTCATAATGCAAGAATGTAAAGAAAAGCAAGATTTACAATATTCACCTTTATTAATCGACGATTAGGTACAATTCACTCAAAGATTACAAGATTTGAGGAGGTAACTAGATCCGCCGAAATTAGCTTCGCTTCGGACTTCTTAAGTTGCGGATCGTCGTGGATCTCTTGCTCGGATGAAGATCGGCGTTGCTTCAAAGGCTCGTTGAAGGCTTGCTTGATTTGCTTCTCAAAATGATCTTGATTTGGCTTTGGAAATGGATTTGGGCTAGGGTTTTGGTATCAAGTTGTGTCACTCAACTTGTGGAAATTTGGCTTAATATTCAACCCGAATTAATCAACAACTTATTCAACAACCTCAAACCCTAGGTTTAGATCTCCTTTTATAACCACTCATGTGAATCTTCCCTCCAAAGCTAGGTTGTTAGAGAGAGCTTTCTAGAATGAGTTTGTTAGAGGGAATATTCTAGAGGAAGTTTGTTACAAAGAATATTCTAGAGTGAGTTTGTTTTGCAGAGCGTTCTGGAAGAAGCCACGTGCTAATTTAAGCGACCTGAAGAAGCGAGGCCGTTGAGAAGAAGCTTCTAGAGACAATCTGATTTGATGACGTGTCAAGTAGACCGCTGATCCCCGGCGGATCAGCCAACTCGGCCGCGGATCCACGGCCATATAATGGGCTCGCTGCATGAAATTTATGTGGTCTTCTTTTGACAATGTTGGGATCTTCTTCTGATACCGGGAATCTGACATTTCTTTTTTGGTTTCTGCCAGATCTCAAGTCTTGGACTTGATGCATTTTATCGATACTTTTGTGATTCCGGCTTTTTAACCGGAAGGATTTCCTGCACACAATCTTTGATGAAAGTGTTGAGATAAACAAGAATCATGCGTGTAGTAATAAACACTCAATTTCCATCATAATGCCAGTTATAATGTATAACACATGTTATTTGATATTTTGCAGACGAATTGCTAATATGTTTTAGTTATGTATATGCCCTAGAGGCCATTGTTGTACATATGATGTATATTATAATGGATGCTTGGATATATATAGAGAGGACTTTCTTGCTCGTCATGATAGTATGCTATTTGGTTTTCTTTTATCTTAACATGTTGACTTATATTAGTTTACTGTCTTACTCTCACATGTTGATAAAGCCCTTAGGATCTGTACTCGACTACTGGGACTATGATGAGATCATACTAGTAGGGCCATGGTAGTCGATGAGTACATCCTATAACTGTTCCTAGTCGAGGGAGTGTCGAGACAGGGCATCGATACACCAGAGTAGACTAGCGTATACGCATCTTGACCCATATGATGGGCGATGGATGATTCCATATCCATCGGTGTTTTGACATCAGAGATGGTGTACGGGTGCTCAATGGAGACTGGGTACACTGGACGGACTCGCCGAGAACTCCCAGATGGTGATATACCACACGTCAGATGGCAGTTCTCCGGTGACACTGGTACAGGGTAGTCTGTAGACCCGAGATCGTCATAGAGTCTTGTGTGATTCCCACTGTGCTTTGATTTCCACCTTACCACGTCTAAGAGGGCGTGCAAAATGGTGCTTTTGGGTGCAGTCCCGAATCACTTGGAGGCAATGAGCGATAGGAGGGGATTCGTCTCTCCCGGTATAGGGAGCTGATGTTGTGCTGTGTTCGATTGGCTATAACTGGAAGTCCCTGGCCAGGGCTGATATATAGATTTACTGGTAAGTGTTACCGGTAGTTTCTTGACCTGTTATGAGCCTCACATCGACACGACTTATCGGTTACTGGGGTCTGACGTATACTTCCCCTAGACTAGATATGCAACATATCAGACGAAGAGACCGGACTGTACGGGAGTGTTACTGATTGGATTCACAGGAGAATGTATAGGCTTGATTATTGATCTTCTGATTGCTCAATACCTGGGTGGCTGTTACGTTTAGCTGACCGCTTGTAGCTTGTGGGTGTTTGATATGATCATCACCTACTGGCGGCGTATTGACGATTCTTTAGAGTCCTACATAGAGGTTTCTTGACTCAGGCAAAACGGAGTAGGGGCACATATGTGATATGTGCAGGACCGAGGATAATGCGATATGAGATACCGTATTATATTCTCGCGATATTTTGATATGAGCCGGGTCATCGGATCAAGTGTTGATTCGATGAATCGGTACATGATATATTAGTCGGTTATATTCGATATAGCCGGATTGTCGGATCAAGTGTTGATTAGATAATTTAATGTATAATAATATATATGATATATTGCATTACATTATCTAATATTGGCTCGCTTTATTATTTCATTTTCTCACCGGGTAATACATTGATATATATGCGATATATATTAATTGTATTATTTTCTTTTGTTACAAATAAATAATATATATGCGATATATATTATTGTAACATGATATGATTACTAATGTAACATGTTTAGTGGAGATTAAACAAGGTTAGGGTTTGAATTGGGTTAGTTCTTTCATGAACCTTCTAGAAGGTTTTTTTTTTGTTTTGAGCTAAGATATTATGGTTGCTATTTTCTAGTGACTCATTCTTAACCCAACCCAAACCCTTAGCCTTAGTTAATTCTCTACATGGGTTAGCCTTGTCATAGTTAACCATGGTTGCATTATTAATCATATATCATTTCATTATTCATCACAAAAAGGATTTTATCCATTATTTCTTCTTCTTCTTCAACCTTGAGCTTTGAGAAAGCTTTCTAGGTTTTCATTTTGTGATGATTAAGAGTGAGAATTTGATAAGAAAACAGAGCACAAATACTATTCCATCATCCTCATCTAATCTAGCCAATTAGATTAGGGTGTTCACCTCATTAGAGAGAGAAAGAGAGCTTGAGTTATAGAAACTTCGAGGTAGATCATCGGAGAAAAGGAAGAGTACAAGATAGCATGGATCGTTCAAGTTGTAGAGCCTCTCTTGAGTCCGGGAGATCATGGATCGCGGCGAAGGGACTTCTACTCGTAGCTTATGAAGCGAAGGAGCGGACTACAAAGGTTGTAATCCCTCACACATAGTTGTAAAGATGTTTACTTGCACGTTAAACCCTAATAATCTAGCAAAGATCCCGGCTTTGGGTTGTTCGGCACATCTAAATATTTATTCGGGCATGGTTGATGCCTTATTAACCCTTATAAGAGTGCCTAAGAACCCTACAATATGTGCTATATTTATACCAAACAGCTTTAGATGATTCGAAAGAGTAGGGAAATTGATGTGTTAAGAATGCAATATTTTTGACTGATCAAATTCCCCCAAACTTAATTTTGATCGTCTCGAGCAAACATCTTTTATTTAAGAGAAGGAGAAAAGAAAAACTAACTAGCACACTTTCGTAGGAAAACACGATTGCACTGAGTACGTGCAATAAGCCTTTAAACCTCCAGGTGTCCCTAGTTGGAGGAGTGTTGTCTCCTGAGGGTTTTCAGCGGATTGCACCTACAAAATCCCATAATAAAAGGAAGACTGTGAAAGTTACATTTAAAGATAAGAACTGTAAAAGAAAGACATTGAAAATCAGAGTTTCCAACCACACTATCTTTTCAGTTGTCATGAGCCCTATCTTAATAGTCATGAAAAGATGTTAGAAATCACATCATCCCTCAATAAAACATCGTCTTTATTCTTCATTCCTAACTTTCTTCCAAACATCGATCATATACCCCTACGTGTGTGTAAAGAACATCCCTACACTCGGAGAATTCAATTCAAGCTATCATACTCTTGTCCATCTACCTCAATACTTTTTAGTCGGTGAATATTTTAGATGGAATTGCTCACACATTCTTCATGCGACCGTTAATACTTCTTGAGGTACTAACCGACCGATTAGTCATGTGCTTGCTGATTAGGCGTAAATAGTATTTTCCTCGTCTTGCAACACCTAAGGCTTAGCAGTGACTCCCAAATCAGTTGGTCTAAGGCACTAGGTGATGAAGCACCCTCGCTATATTTTTTTATGCTGCCTTGGTGATTACAAAACCAGTGTTCATTTTTCTTCACCATTTTATCTTTTTATACTTCATTTATAATTTTCGTATTTTGGCTTTCAGACAAGAACATTTCAAGGTATCCTCTACTATCTCGAGTTTCAAGACGTGTGTAAGTGCGTATAGTAGGGTATCAACATTCAAATGTTTGGCTTCCAGAATAGGAACTATTTTTCAGACTTATTTTTATCCTCAGATTAGTGACTTCTTTCATCTTACTAACCCTTGGGACAACGGTTCATAACTACTTATTACTAGTTTCGTTTAAGAAAACTTCTAATATTCTTGGTTTTCTTAAATTTTTCTAATCTTTTGGATGTAATTTTTCAGTATCTAATCTTTTATTATCTTATTTTTATACAAATTATTATTTTTCATATATATTTTGTGCTTATGCAAAGTATGATGCAAAGTGATACGCAAATAAGCACGAACCTCCCCCAAACTTGTTTTCAACAGTGTCCTCACTGTTGTCATCTGTTAAAGCTCAAAAAACCTGTAAGCTTGGAAGGACATTATTAATGGGGGAAAGAATAAGTGAAAGTTAAAATCCTCCCCCAAACTTATTTTTGGCTCCATAATTTTGAGGAAAACATTTATTTCTAAGAGCCAAAAATACACCCCCCCTCAAACATGAGTTAGACAATATTAAGCATTTGAAGAGGGGTAAAGTCATTTGGTCAAAATAAGACTTTACAAAGACCAAAAATTAATATCAACCATTCGAAGATTTTATCAATGTAGCGTATAGGTCGGTGGTAGAACATGTTGTATCGAGTCAGGAAGAAGTGGGGGAAGAGATAAGTTGTAGTCTGGAAAGGATTTGAGTCTTAAATTATAGAAATGAAAGAATGAGGATGAATGTGAATGATTAGGAAGAAGGAGTGGTGGCGGTTCAACTTCTATGGGTTGAGGTTAATCAATCACAAAATTCATATTGTTTAGGAATGCAAGTTCGTCAGCAAAAAGTTTTTCAAAACTTTTATCAATGTTGTGATTGAACATTTTGCTGTCAATAAATTTTGTCAGATTTTACCATACTTGATTTGTCAAAATACATGGAGGTAGAAGACTCGAAAAAATCATCTACCTCATTTTCTAAAATATCCAAATCAAGTTGGCTTTCTGGGATTGTCGAACTTGAACTATCGGATTGTGATTCATCAAAACTCACTGAAACTATAGGAAGAATAAAAGAAGAACCGGAGAAAGTAGAAGGTGAAATGGGTAAACAAATTGGTGTGTCGAGGATTGCTAAACCAGATGTGGAAGAAGTAGGCTGAATTTTGGTCTGTTGTTCAGTTATACCATTATTAACTTCGAGAAGCATTTGGGGTTCGGGAAGAATTATCAAAGGCTCAAGATGATGACCACAAGGAAGTGAAAAGACCTGATGAATTGATGGGATAAACTCATCCAAAATTTCGGGTTCATTATTCATTATATCCCCAATGTCAATCTCCTCATTCCAGTGAATGTTAAAATTCTCAAACACCTCATTCAAAGTATGGTTTTCAATCAATTTTGGTTCAAGAGTGGAGGTGTAAAGATCATAAGGGTTTGGTATGGTTTCACTCGAAATGGACCCTTCACAGTCGGGTAAATCAAACACTGCATTATTATACAACTTCTCATACATTCTATCGTCAATTGGTGAATCATTTGGTGTACTCGATGAATCTGTGAAAGTGGAGTTGTGGATTTCAAACTGGAGTTGTGGATTTCAGCCTAGAAAGGGAAGGTTTGATTAGGAAGGGTGTATAATTCTGTCTCACTACCCAAATTCTCATTTTTTTCCTATGCCCGTATTATATACTGAAATTTTTTGGGCTGGTTTGAGGTTAATTGCTTTCCCCCACTCTGTCATTTCCTTCCTAAATTGGTTCGACAATTCCAGATATTTTTCTAATGTCTGCTTCAGACTAGACTTGGGTCAATAAGGGGTTTCTGTATAAGATTGAAATTCTTGTGGACAATTAAAACTCCCAAATGACTGATTAGAAGGACTGTCTAGAGAAGGTGGAAAGGTCGAATTGGATTGATAGGAATAGAATGGTTGCGAAAATTGGGTAGGAGTCGGATCAACATTATGATACGAAGAATATTGATATTGGTTGGTCGGTTGGCTATTAGACATCATACATGCCACAAACCAATTATCAAACTCTTCTTTGGAAAGTGGTGGTGATGGTTGATACTGGTCCGGGTTGAAACTTTGGCCTTTAGCCCTAGCTAGTTGCTCAGCAATGGACATGCGTCTAGGGGTATCCTCACTCAGAGTATCAACTGAAACAAATGTAGAATTATGATATGGTTGATATTGGTCCAGATTGAAATTTTGGCCTTTAGCCCTAGCTATATGCTCAGCAATGGACATGCGTCTAGGGGCATCCTCACTCGGAGTATCAACTGTAACGGATGTAGAATTAGGATACAGTTGATAAGAACTGGACTGAGGTGGCCAACTGTTTCTACCCGCTAGTTCTATCCGATCTCTTAAGGACATGGAGAGTTGGACGGTATACCGAAGTGATTACGAAAACAAGAAATATCTGGTTGTGGACAGTAAAGATCGGCAAGAGTTCGTCTGTTTGGGTCACCCATTATAAGAAAGAAGGAAGGGAAAAAGTAGGATGGGAGGAAGAATAATTGGTTTGTTTTGAAAAAGAGACGGATTTAAAAAAAAAACACAACAATGCACAATCACCCTAAATCTAATGGTTACCTAGGTCAAGTCTCTAGACCGCTCATAGACTTCCAGAAGACAAATCGTAGGATAAATCCTCTACTGCCTATTTATCCCTTCTGTGGCCAGGAAAGTGCCAGGTAAGTGGGAGGTTCTCCGCTACATAAGTAGCGGGCCTAATTAAGTAGCCACTTGCCTTAGACACACTTGCTTTAGACACTACAAAAGAAATGCGGATAAGCAATAGATTACCCACGACCTTCTTCTGTCCTAATTGAGCGCGACGGTCCTTAGAGTCTTGTCTAGATTTCTTTTAATTAATGAGGGTGATGCGGATGCAAGTTTTGTGATTTCCGGGGCTTAGGAAGGGGAATGAACTCCCCGCCTAATCTGAATTTGGTCTTTGCCCCTTAATTTCCGTATTAAAAATATGCAAAACAACCAATTTCAAGAATCGCAACAAATTTAGTTTTTAGCGGCGCTGAACTTTGCAAAGAATCCTGCACAAAATTGATATTGGACAAGATCAGAGAGAAGAGGAGAAAACAGATAGAAGACCTGAGAAATTTGGCACAGTGCTAACCCTAAACGGCGACGGAACTGCCGCAAAAATGCCTCATTAGCCACGGAACCGCGGCTTGATGGGGGAATTAGGGTTTAGAAATTTTTGCGCAGGTCCCTGTGCTTCTCTGGATTCTTCAGATGTTCTCTGAATCTTGATCTCACTGCTGAAATGATTCCAGATTCCCTCGCAAAAATTCAAACACTAATCGTTAAGCACTTGAAGCGAATCTTAGATGAAAATTTGATGGAATAATAATTTTTCAACTCAAATAACAAAAACGAACAAAATAGCACACATCCCCGGCAACAGCGCCATTTGATTGATCATCTTTTGTGTGTAAGTAAAATGTTTCACAACCAAAGAAATTTATACCGCAATCAATTAACGGTGTCAATGTAGCACGTTAATGAATACGGATCGTCCACTGAGATGTGTGTTTTGATCGATTTTGTTTCAGATGAATTGAAATAAAAATATAAAAGAAAATCCAAGAAAATTGATTCAAGATTTGTGAGCTTTCATTTCAAGAAACACAAAGAAAATAAAGATCTAGAATCAAGAATCAAGAAATGTCCCAATCAATTTAGTTATCAAGATTTGTTAAGTAGCTTGTATGAATCAATCAAATTGATAGTGATGATGAATACTAATGATTACTAATTCTTATCTATTGAAGATTTGTTGCTAGATTGATGACGATCAATGAGGTTTAGAGATCTATTGAAGAAACTAGGGTTTCTCCATCATCATCACTTATCCTTTCATTGATTATCATTCAAATTCTAGCCTCTAGCAAACTAAATCACCGATCTTTGATCTCTAATTTGGAGCGAAAACATTCAAGCGATCTCGCTCAAATTAGGTTTTCGATGATTCAATTTCTTAATGTTTACAAAACTCATAAGACTTAAAAATTGTTGAAGAATTTCATCATCATCATCTACCTATTCTCTCGATTCCGCTACAAGCGGAGATTTCACTCAAACATCATGAAAAAGGAAAGAATCAAGAATCGGTAACTTTTCATAATGCAAGTATGTAAAGAAAATCAAGATTTACAATATTCACCTTTATTAATCTACGATTAGGTACAATTCACTTAAAGATTACAAGATTTGAGGAGGTAACTAGATTCGCCGAAATTAGCTTCACTTCGGCCTTCTTGAGTCGCAGATCGTCGTCGTTCTCTTGCTCGGATGAAGATCGGCGTTGCTTCAAAGGCTCGTGAAGGCTTGCTTGATTTGCTTCTCAAAATGATCTTGATTTGGCTTTGGAAATGGAATTGGGCTAGGGTTTTGGTATCAAGTTGTGTCACTCAACTTGTGGAAATTTGGCTTAATATTCAACCTTAATTAATCAACAACTTATTCAGCAACCTTAAACCATAGGTTTAGATCTTCTTTTATAACCACTCATTTGAATCTTCCCTCCAAAGCTAGGTTGTTAGAGAGTGCCTTCTAGAATGAGTTTGTTAGAGGGACTATTCTAGAGGAAGGTTGTTACAAAGAATATTCTAGAGTGAGATTGTTATGCAGAGCGTTCTGGAAGAAGCCACGTGCTAATTTAAGCGTCCTGAAGAAGCGAGGCCATTGAGAAGAAGCTTCTAGAGACAATCTGATTTGAGGACGTGTCAAGTAGACCGCGGATCCACGGCGGATCAGCCAACTCGGCCGTGGATCCGCGGCCATATAATGGGCTTGCTTCATGAAATTTCTGTGGTCTTTTTCTGACAATGTTGGGGTCTTCTTCTGATACCTGGAATCTGACATTTCTTTCTTGGTTTCTGCCAGATCTCAAGTCTTGGACTTGTTGCATTTTATCGGTACTTTTGTGATTCCGGCTATTTAACCTGAAGGATTTCCTGCACACAATCTTTGATGAAAGTGTTGAGATAGACAAAAATCATGCCTGTAGTAATAAATGTTTGATATATGTATGCCCTAGATGTTAGTTATATGTATGCCCTAGAGGCCATTACTGTACACACGATGTATATTGTAATGGATGCTTGGACATATATAGGGAGGACTTTCTTACTCGATATGATAGTACGCTATCTGGTTGTTCTTTATCTTAACATGTACTCTGATTGTCTCTATGTTACATGTTGATAAAGCCCTTAGGATATGTACTCGACTACTGGGACTATGATGAGATCATACTAGTGGGGCCACGGTAGTCGACGAGTGCATCCTATAACTGTTCCTAGTCGAGGGTGGATCGAGACAGGGCATCGATGCACCAGAGTAGACTTGCGTATACGCATCTTGACCCATATGATGGGCGATGGATGATCCCATATCCATCGGTGTTTGACATCAAGGATGGTGTACGGGTGCTCAGTAGAGACTGGGTACACCGGACGGACTCGCCGAGAACTCCTAGATGGTATTATACTTCACGTCAGATGGCAGTTCTCCGGTGACACTGGTACAAAGTAGTTTGTTGACCCGAGATCGTCATAGAGTCTTGTGTGATTCCCACTTTGCTTTGATTTCCATCATACCACATCCAAGAGGGCGTGCAAAAAGGTGGCTTTTGGGTACAATCCCGAATCACATGGAGGCAATGAGCGATAGGAGGGGATTCGTCTCTCCCGGTATAGGGAGTTGATGTTGTGCCGTGTTCGATTCCCTATAACCGGAAATCCCTGGCCAAGGTTGCTGAGATTTACTGGTAAGTGTTATCAGTAGTTTCTCGAACTGTTATAGACCTCATATCGACACGACTTATCAAGCTACTGGGGTCTGACGTTTACCACCCCTAGGCGAGATATGCGACATATCAGACGACGAGACCAGACTGTACGGGAGTGTTACTGATTGGATTCACAGGAGAATGTACAGGCTTGCTTGTTGATCTTCTGAGCGCTCAATACCTGGGTGGCTGTTACGTTTAGCTGACCGCTTGCAGCTTGTGGATTTTTGATATGATCATCACCTACTGCCGGCGTATTGACGATTCTTTAGAGTCCTACACAGAGGTTTCTTGACTCAGGAAAAACGGAGTAGAAGAACATTTGTGATATGTGCGCGACCGAGGATAATGCGGTATGTGATACTGTATTGGATTCTCACGATATGCGATATCGGCCGGGTATATGTGATATAGCCGGGTCATCGTATTAGTCGGTTATTTGTGAAATAGCCAGATTATCGGATCAAGTGTTAATTCGATAATTTAATGTATAATAATATATATGATATATTAAATTACATTAACTAATATTAGCTAACTAAAAGATTCATTTTCTCAAGGGATAATACATTGATATATATGCGATATATGTTAATTGTATTATTTTTTATTGTTACAAAATATATTGTATATGTGATATATAATATTGTAACAAGTTAGGGTTACAAATATTTCAATGGTTTAGGGTTTAAACTTGGTTAGGGTTTGGATTAGGGTTAGCTTTTGGATGAAGCTTCCATCAAGCTTCATGAAGCTTTAACTTTGTGTTTTGCTTGATATTTTATGAAGATATTATGTTAACCCAATCCAAACCATTGACTCTAGTTAATTCTCTACAAGGGTTTACTTCTTCATGCTTAACCCTTGGTTAGATTTGTAACCACTACAATAATTCATTATTCATCACAAAAGGATTATGATATTCTTCTTTCTTTCATGGAAAAAGCTTTCTAGCTTTTTTCCAAGTGATGAAAATGAGTGAGAATAAGAAAATAAAAGAGGGCAAAAAGCCTACTTCATCATTCTCATCTATCCTTGCCCTTTAGATGAGAGTGTTCACTTCATTTAGTGAGTGTTAGCTTGTATTAATGAAACCTCAAGGTAGATTATCTTTGTATCGAAGATCGGAAGCAAGCTTATATCTTTCTCTTCGTGGAACCTCTTGAGAGTCCGGAACACGATGATCGCAGCGAAGGGACCTCAACATGGAGCTTATGAAGTGAAGGACCGGATCTATAAAGGTTGTAATCCCTCTCACTTAGTGTTAAAGTGTTTAACATACTTGTTTTTGCATAAACTCTAGTTTTAAGATCCGGCTTTGGGTTGTTCGGCACGGCTAAATTTTTAATCGGGCATGATTGATGCCTCGTAGACCCTTGTGCGTGTGCCAAGCAACCCTACAGTGGTACCAGAGCCAAGCTAGAGCTTTAGGCGAAGTCTAGACGAAGTTTAAAGTCTGATCGAACACCGAAACCCTAATTTGAACCCCTCTCTAGATATTTTTCAAAAATGTGATTTTTTATGAATTAAAAATGCTCAGAAAATTAAGCAGGAAAAACTAAGAATTACTGTGAAGTATGGACCTGTAATGCACTGATTTGACCCCGGAACCGCGGCCAAACCATGGGTTTGGCGGCGGTTCCGCGGCCAAAATTTTGAATTAGTCCCTGGAACTTCATATATTTATTCTTAGGTCCTTTCTTGACATTGTTTTCTGGGAATTTTTTAATTCCACTCAAGTGTTGAGTTTTCTAGGATTGTATTGGGGACTCCTTGATTCGATCGGATAATTTAACTTTGTTTAGTTTGTCCGGATTATTTTTAGAACGTGTTAAAAAGTTCGAACGGATATCAATAACTCATTTTTTCCCCTGCCGGAAAATTTCCAAGCGTTGGATTTTTCCATAGTTTAAGAACGTTCTAAGTCGTGCAAGTAACGCGGTGGACCCTCTAGAAGACAACAAACCTTAACTCGATTATGTGACCGTCTTGAACTGCCTCTAAACCTTAGGGTTTGTGGCAGTACGGCATGCCACATGTGAGGCGTTGGCTTGACCCTTTTACGGCTGGACCATTGGTACTGTGGCATGTGATGGATGTTTTTAAACTAATTTCAAGTGTTGAGAACTATTGGGAAAACTTGGATGTTTGATTATTCGATCGGAAAGTTTAACATTGTCTATTTATCTGGAATGTGATACAATATTTGGAATCCACATGTAGTTGTGAGATAACTAATATGAATGTTATAAATCTAGCAGTTCAGTCTCAGATGATCGGTTGCCACGGAATTTTGATGTGATCAAAAGTCTGTCGCAATCAAGTAGCGTGCGCGGATACTCGCCGGGTAAACATAATAGACATCCATGCCCTATAGCCCCGACCAAGTGACTATAGGAGAACCCCGTCGCCAAAAGCATATGTTTCGGTGCTCGCGGCAGCGGTGTTCAGCCTTGGTGCACTTCGTCGACGGCATCGGGAGTGCGGCCGTCTACTAAAATTTGCGACGAGCATTCGATCAGGATGTTGGGAATCTTGTTGAATTTCCCGACTTGATATTGAAAAGAGTTTTCGATAATGAGACTAAAATGTAGGGTTTATAATTGTTAGGCATGCGATGTCTAAGGAATTCATTTGGTTAGGCATGCGATGTCTAAGGAATTCATTTAGTTAGGCATGCGATGTCTAAAGAGGTTGCGGATTCCAACTGTTGTAGTTTTACACTTTCTTTTCTGTGACCGTAAGCGTAGTATGTGGTGTATCGCCGGCTTCGTTGCTATACATCAACGACAATCGGGATACGCATACTTGCTTATGTTGATGATATGTGATATTATGTGTTTCTGTGATATGATATATTGGATCGTTGCGTTTTGAATAGCGGGGGGTTTTATGTGAGATGAGGGTTTTTATTTTCATTCATGTAAAATTCAATTGTATGTAATATTCTTTTATTGGGGCACTTCCGGGCTGAGGATGTTGTCACCATTGTATATTATTTACTTTTCCGCATTAGGTAGACGCAAGGAGGGGAGTATAAGTAACCGGGTTCTAGGTTCCAGTAGGAAACCATCTCGAGGAGTCAAGACCGGGTCTCCTAACCCTACAATTGGCAGTGTTGCTTGCCGCTCTCGTAGGGGTCTAGGGATGTGTGTTTGGCTATTCATCGTGACCGTGGAATCCGTGTTTTATACAGGCTCGTATTAAAAACACGGAAGTCCTAGTATATCCAATATTTCATATATGTTCTTCTGCTGCAATGTTCTGTGATGAGATCATATTACTACCTGAGACGAATGTTTATACTATATATATGAGATATATATTATATATTGTTGATTTCATTTCATATCTGATGCTTGTGAAGCATAATAAAATAGGACTTCATTAATGAGCTTAATGAAATAAAAGAAACCTAAGATGTTGTAGAAACTTGTTTAAAAACTGGTAGCTCTAGTTCTTGCTTTGCATAGCGGTGTTCCTTGTAGAACATCCAGCACCTTATTCGATAAGGAAAGAGCCGAGATCCCTTCACCAGGAGTGACCTCTTTAGCGAAACTAGCAGATGCTACAAACTCGGTTTGTCTTTTGATTGCTTCTATAGTTCTTGCTTTGCATAGTGATATTTGTGAAATATCCTGCACCTTATTCGATGAGGAAAGTGCCGACGATCCCTTCACCGGGAGTGACCCCTTTAGCAAAACTAGAAAAGCCTCAAAAACACTCCATTTAAAATCACTCGATTCTACAACGATATCAAGTTCATTACGCAAAGGGTTTTCTTAAAAACCTGTCGTAGCCCTCCGTCATTTCAGATAAGTAATAGTTAGTATTCGTGCTGCGTTTGTTGACCTCTGTCAAGGCGTAGTGTGCGGTAGCTGATTAGTTCTTATCTGTATAAGCATATGATGTGATTGATTTAGGGTAGTCGTGCAACCTTGTTGACCTCTGTCAAGGGTCGTGCGGGTGGGTTTACTTCAATCAGGAAATGACGGGTTGAACTTGACTAGCAGCCTATGGTTTATTGACCTCTGTCAAGGTCATAGGACGCTTGGGGAAAAATATTATTGGGAATTTCAAGTGTTGAAATTAGCAATGAGATTGCATACCTTCTATGAGATAGTTGGATCCCGATACCCGCTGCGAGTAAGAGTTACTCCTGGGAGAGTTTTACACATTACAATTAGCCGATCAAGTAGGTGTCTAGAAAGTTGTTAACGGGGTTACGCCCCTGGGAAAATGAGGTTTACTTTAATTAGGTTCGTGCGAAAGCACGGGGGACCTCCATCAAAATACAGACACTGGCCTGGCTGAAAGATTAGAGAACTTGTAGCGTGTAATTAACCCCGGCTAGTCTTTCCTTTTAGGGTTTGAAGGAAGATTTTATTAAAACAGTGGGAAACATCCTGATTAGATATATATTAGATAACCAATCTAATCTTGCAAGAGCATACGCTCAGTGTTTTCTTCTCTCTCTCTCCAGGTAGCGACCATATCACGCCTTAATCAAGATTATAAAACGGATGAATTGACCGAACCCGCTTGTTATACTGAGCAGGGAAACGTTGGTCCCGCTCCAACTTATAATTTTTATAAGACAGAGCAGGAAATTAGGGAATACCAGATTTCCCGTGTCGTCCAAACGAAGAAAGTGCATGCTGATGCATCATCTTCGGGTGTGTTCATTACATAGAACTGTTTCTCAGTATACTTTACGTCCTGGTTATTTGATACCGGATCAGGATCCCACATATGTAATTTGTTACATGGGCTACAGATAGGTAGAGAACTTAGAACGGGTGATAAGTTTCATGAGATAGTGCAAGTGTTGTAGCCAAGTCTGTTGGTCACTATCACCCTGTATTACCAGAATACATTGATTCTGAACGAATGTTATTAGATACCGAACCTGATGTACAACATCATATCAGTCTCTTTATTAGTAAAGAAAGGATATAATTTTGTATTGTTGGATAATGTTTTGAACATTTCCTATATCAAGAGTTGATCGGTTCAGGCACGTTATCTAAAAACATTGACGTTCTAATTCAAACTACAGTTCTTAATATACAGAACACACACGAGAGGAAGAGTTCAGAAATGAACGAATCCTCCTTGATGCATTGTAGACTAGGTCATATCAATGCGACCCGACTAGCTGAAGTTACATTAAGATGCATATTTAAATTTATTTGAATTTACATCTTGTGAAACTTGCCGGTCATGTCACAAAGATAAGATGACCACAGCTCTGTTTATTGGAGACAGAGAAAGAGTTAGTGAACTATTGGGATTGATACATGATGATGTATGATGGTCCCCTGTCTACACATGCCAATACTGGTTCTTTCTACTTCATTACATTCTCTGATGATCTCTCAAGATTCAGACATATGTTCCTGTTGAAACACAAGTCCGAAGCTTTTGAGATATTCACAGAATATAAATTAGAAGTAGATAACCAACAACGGGTATAAGTATTATGTCCTTTGATGGGATCAGGGAGGAGAATACTTGAGCACGGAATTCCTGGACTATTCTAAAGGAGAATGAGATTCTCTCTCGGCATTAATCCTCCGAATACGCCATAGCATGATGGTATATCAGGGCGGAGCAATAGCAGCCTATGTGATATAGTGTGCTCTATGATGATTACTACTGGGTTTCCTATTTCCTTTTGGGAGTTATGCGCTTGAGAAGCTGCATACCTATTGAATAGGGTTCAAATCAAATCAGTCGCCTACCACTTCATATGTGATATGGAAAGGGAAGAGCCCATATCTTAAGTTTGTTAAGATTTGGGGTTGTCCAGCCTATGTCTAAAAAGCAAAATCCGGAAAAGCTCGAGGCAAAGTCAGATCTGCAGAAGTTTGTTGGATATCCCATGCATATGCAAGGGAATATCTTCTACGAAACCGAGAAACAAAAGTGTTTTATTTCTCAACATGCCACCTTTGTGAAAGGGAATTTCTTGTGAAGAAATTAGTGGTCATGTGGTAGAACTGGAAGAAGTTCCAACTATACAAACTGCTACAGATGATTTGGTAACCCGAAAGATTCAATAGTTTCCAACGAACCTCAGCCTCTCCGCCGATCTAGTAGGGTTCCTCACCCACCTGAGAGATACTTAGGTTTCTCTATGACAGAGGGAGTGAGGATTGCATCATGAGATGATGACCCAACTAGTTTCGAGCTGGCCATCAGGAGTGGGACACTGTAAGAATGGCTGGATGCTTATCGATCTGAGATGGAATCCTTATACACCAACAAAGTATGGACTTTGGTTGCTTTATCTGAAGGGTTAAATTCCCATCAGGAGCAAGTATATCTTGAGAAGATTAGTTGGTGTACATGAAAAAGTTGAGACTTTCAAAGCTATGCTTAAGTCCATCCAGATCCTACTTGCCACTGCTACATACCATGACTACGATATATGGTGGTTGGGTGTCATGACTGCTTTTCTAAATGATGTTTTAAAAGAGAGCGTCTATAAGTACACAGCCAGAGGGCTTCGTAGATAGTGGGAGCAGCGGAAATGTGTGCAAGATGTTTTATGTGATAAAGCAGGCATCGCGGAGTTGGAACGTCTGTTTTGATGTGGTGGTCAAAGAGTTTGACTTCATCAAAATGGTAGATGAACCTTGTATATACAAAAAGGTAGTAGGGAGTATGGTGGTGATCCTCGTAGAGTATGTAGATGACATACTCTTGGTAGAGAAGGAGTTTCCTATGCTACGCTCGGTCAATCTCCGCTTATCACAAGGATTCTCCATATAGGATCAATGTGATACCTCCTAAATCCTGGGTTTTGGATCTATGAGATAGATCTAATTGGATGTTAGGATTCTCACTAGTTGTAGTGAGATGGTATCAATCGATCCTGGGGAGAATCACTGGAAAGGTTCCAAGGTGATAAGGACGACTGAATGTCAGTCGCAGGCATTGTCTTTACCCTCAGTGGAGGGACGGTATGTTGGAAAAGTTCCAAGCTAGATACCGTGACTTACTAGACGATTAAAGGCAAGATATATCGTTACCAAGGATGCTACCAAAGAGGCAGTCTGGATATATAAGTTCATGAGATGAACTTCGTTCCTACCATTGTGTGACAATGGAGTTGTGGCTTTTGCCAAGGAACCCCCCGTCCCATCAGAAATCTAGATATAATTCTTAGGTAGTATCACCTGATCATGGAGATGGTTGATCTCCAGGGAGATCGAGGTTAGGAGAGTAGACACAGAGGACAACAGCGCGGATCGACTCACAAAGTCCTTTTTCCCAGTAGAGACTTTTATGGGATGGTTGAGTATGAGATACTTCAACCGCAGCTAATTGTTGGGTATGTGATACCACAACAGATGGCCCTAGTGCAAGTGGGAGATTGTTAGTTATATGTATGCCCTAGAGGCCATTACTATATACACGATGTATATTGTAATGGATGCTTGGACATATATAGGGATGACTTTCTTGCTCGACATGATAGTACGCTATATGGTTGCTATTTATCTTAACAGGTACTCAGATTGTCTCTATGTTACATGTTGATAAAGCCCTTAGGATATGTACTCGACTACTGGGACTATGATGAGATCATACTAGTGGGGCCCCTGTAGTCGGCAAGTACATCCTATAACTGTTCCTAGTCTAGGGTGTATCGAGACATGGCATCGATGCACCAGAGTAGACTAGCGTATACGCATCTTGACCCATATGATGGGCGATGGATGATCCCATATCCTTCGGTGTTTGACATCAAGGATGGTGTACGGGTGCTCAGTAGAGACTGGGTACACTGGACGGACTCGCCGAGAACTCCTAGATGGTATTATACTTCACGTCAAATGGCAGTTCTCCGGTGACACTGGTACAGAGTAGTCTGTTGACCCGAGATCGTCATAGAGTCTTGTGTGATTCCCACTGTGCTTTGATTTCCATCATACCACGTCCAAGAGGGCGTGCAAAAAGGTGGCTTTTGGGTACAGTCCCGAATCACATAGAGGCAATGAGCGATAGGAGGGGATTCGTCTCTCCCGGTATAGGGAGTTGATGTTGTGCTGTGTTCGATTGGCTATAACCGGAAATCCCTGGCCAGGGTTGCTGAGATTTACTGGTAAGTGTTATCATTAGTTTCTCGAACTGTTATAGACCTCATATCGACACGACTTATCGAGCTACTGGGGTCCGACGTTTACTACCCCTAGGCGAGATATGCGACATATCAGACGACGAGACCGGACTGTACAGGTGTGTTACTGATTGGATTCATAGGAGAATGTACAGGCTTGCTTGTTGATCTTCTAAGCGCTCAATACCTGGGTGGCTGTTACGTTTAGCAGACCGCTTGCAGCTTGTGGGTGTTTGATGTGATCATCACCTACTGCCGGCGTATTGACGATTCTTTAGAGTCCTACACAGAGGTTTCTTGACTCAGGCAAAACGGAGTAGGAGCACATATGTGATATGTGCGCGACCGAGGATAATGCGGTATGTGATACCGTATTGGATTCTCGCGATATGAGATATCGACCGGGTATATGTAAAATAGCTGGGTCATCGTATTAGTCGGTTATTTATGAAATAGCCGGATTATCGGATCAAGTGTTGATTCGATAATTTAATGTATAATAATATATATGATATATTAAATTACATTAACTAATATTAGCTCACTAAAAGATTCATTTTCTCACGGGATAATACATTGATATATATGCGATATATGTTAATTGTATTATTTTCTATTGTTACAGAATATATTGTATATGTGATATATAATATTGTAACATGTTAGGGTTACAAATTTAACAATGGTTTAGGGTTTAAACTTGGTTAGGGTTTGGATTAGGGTTAAATTTTGGATGAAGCTTCAATGAAGCTTTGACTTTGTGTTTTGCTTGATATTTTGTGAAGATATTATGTTAACCCAATCCAAACAATTAACTCTAGTTAATTCTCTACAAGGGTTAACTCCTTCATGCTTAACCCTTGGTTAGATTTGTAACCACTATAATAATCCATTATTCATCACAAAAGGATTATGATATTCTTCTTCTTCCTTCTTCTTTCTTTCATGGAAAAAGCTTTCTAGCTTTTTTCCAAGTGATGAAAATGAGTGAGAACAAGAAAAAAAAAGAGAGCAAAAATCCTACTTCATCATTCTCATCTATCCTTGCCCTTTAGATGAGAGTGTTCACTTCATTTATTGAGTGTTAGCTTGTGTTAATGAAACTTCAAGGTAGATCATCTTTGTATCGAAGATCGGAAGCAAGTTTGCATCTTTCTCTTCGTAGAACCTCTTGATAGTCCGGAACACGATGATCGCAGCGAAGGGACCTCAATACGGAGCTTATGAAGTGAAGGACCGGATCTACAAAGGTTGTAATCCTTCTCATTTAGTGTTAAAGTGTTTAACATACTTGTTTTCGCATAAACTCTAGTTTAAAGATCCGTCTTTGGGTTGTTCGACACGGCTAAATTTTTAATCGGGCATGGTTATGCCTCATAGACCTTTGTGCATATGCCTAGCAACTGTAACACCTGAGTTTGTGTTTAGTGGTAAGTGTGTCTTAATGTGGGGTTTTTGGTAAAAAGTTTACCAAAATGGCTTTTAAATATTTTATCTGGACTGCACAAACTTGTGCATGTTAACTTAGGTGAAGTCTAGGGTTACCATGTTTAGATGAGCATGTTGGGTTAACAATTTGGTTAAGATTTTGGGGTTAATTAAGGGTTTTGGTTTTGTTTAAGGTAATTAGGTTGGGGGTTGACTAAGGAGAGAGAGAGAGAGGAGGCTATGGGGTTGTGTCACACAAAACTCTCACACTCACATCTCTCAGGACTGCACAGCTGCAGCAGCTGCTGAAACATGCCATCAGCCCAAGTTTGCATCAGCATCAGCCCCATCAAAACAACACACACACCAGCCCCTAACACCATAGCCCAACACCTATACACCATACATCAGGCACAACAGCAACCTCAACCAAACAAAAGCAACAGCCACATCAACTGCTGCAACAGCAGCTGATGTAACAGCATCAACCCCCAATGTCAAACTTCAGCCCCAATATCACAACATCAGCCCAATTTTTCATCACATCAGCTGCAACACCATCAGCCCATATCAACACATCAGCAGCTACATCTCTCACAACTCACACCACACCCACAACAACAACTACCACAGCTGCTGCCTCATTTCTGAACCACCTACCATGTCATTTCCTCCTTCCTCCTCAACTCCATAACCCCAACCACCAAACAACTACAAAATAACTTCAGTCACAGCAGCAGCTACTGCAACAACACCATAACATGAACCCCATCAGCTTGTAGCTGCTGCCACAGCAACAAAAAGATAATAAATTGCAAGCAGCACCAGCAGCCACCACAATTCCAGCTACAACAACTAAAGCAGCAACACCAGTAGTCCGGCAGCAACACAACACCCCTCCTTCCTTCATCCTCTCTTCTCCTTCATCCTAGGACCCTCTTGAGGTATAATATTGCAACCCAACTCCTTTCTTGCTTGATTATGGTCGTAAAACTGAAAACTTAGTGTTATTAAGTAGATTACAGCTAGTTTGGATAAATTTGAGTGAGACTTGACCAAGTGTTGGTTTTGATGGTTGGTATAACCTTATTAGGTGTATTTGAGACCAGTTTACCCTAGAGTGCCCCAGATTTCCAGTTAGTTATCAGATTTGTTATACTTGGCGTAATTTAGCGATTTTTTCGACTTTTGACCTTTCTGGAAACTGCTATCAACCCGGACCTCCTAAAATAAAATTGACTTGGAAGTAAGCTGTGCAGGCACCCTGGAACCATCCCACAAAACCCCATCCCCCACCTATTTATCCCGGCCGCAGATATATTCCATCTGGCAGCAATTTGTGGCCAGAGCTGTAGGAAACCCCCTCGTTTTGCATGCACGGCTCTTTTACCTGTAAACTTGACCCATGGTATGTCTAGTTTTGACTGATTCCAGTTAGGGTAGGATCTGGGTTGATTTTCTTGAGTTGGCGCGTGATTTATGACTTGTTTTTGTATGGAGTTTGGTTTTCGATGATTCGTTTCTGTCGGGTGGCGTTTGAACGCCAACGGCAGCAGGTTGTTGGCCGTGTTTGCACGCAAGGCTACAGGTTTTTACCTATGAGCGTAGCGCGCACCATTTTGGTTTCCGACATGGTTTTCATGTGTTTTAGCGTGTGATATCCTTGTAGGTACCCCGCATGGCATCGAAGCGTTGGAGATGCAAATGGCGACATCGGCACCGGCACACATGTGAAAGCTGAGTAGATTTATATCTACAGGGAGAAGTCGGGTGGATGGCGTATAGCACCCCCGCAATTTGTCGTGATGTGTACGGATGCGTATAAACACTTACAAATATTATATGTTATTTAGGATTAATGATAATGTTAAAATGGATATTGGTGTGTTGGATTGGTAAAAGGTTACGAAACCCTAGGTAGTGGGTACACTACACATACATTTACACACATACATACTTGCATACATCCTTATTTCATATATGGTTATGGGATTCTATATGGATATGTGTCACGTGGGTATGGGACTATGTGTTCACATACGGATTTCAGGATGACACTTGGGGTTGAGTTGAGTCGATGATATTTGATCCGAGATTTTGATATCGGGGATATGGTAGAATTCACATCTGAGATACGTCGTGATGCTTTGCGGATTTCGGGATAATGATGCCATAGGAATAGTGATATATATTAGATGATCAACATATGGCTTTGATACGAGATAGGATATGATATGACATGATATGATAAGATGTTTATGATAGGCCGCTCGGACGATGTATACCTCTTCATGCTGATATGTGATGATGATATCGATTTTGCTAGAGGCTGTCAATCAGTAGTCAGATCATGATGATAGTGATGATATTAGCTTTGTACTAGACGTAGGTCAGTACCTAGATTATGATATTTGATATAGAGAATGCTAGATGAATGATATGACGAATATGAGATTGACCCGTACCCAGATTTGGGGATGCCGTACGACGGATTTACGTACGAGCTGTAATATGATGTTTGATCTGCACTCTTGACTTGGGAATAACCGATTATAGAGATGGTATCGGATGTGATATTATCGAGGCAGGATCACAGACTATATATAATTATATGTATCGACTCAGAGGTTAGGCGGTTTCCCTTACCTACTGTTAGCTTTAGCTCAGCCTTATAGTGGCGTAGCTATATGACTCTTAGGACATTAGATGCAGTTTAGCTATCATTGTGTTTGATATTCAGCTCCCGCACATTATTATTGTTGCTCTGCATCGCATACTTATTATGATTCATATTCTATTGTTGATATCATGCTGTTAGGACACCAGCACCATTACCGATGATGTGTATGTACCACGTACACTTACTTGCCAGTTCACACACATCTTCATCGGTAATTGCCATGTCACTACACAGTAGTATTATTGCATCAGGTTATGACCCTTGTATATGCATACTATTATTCCATGTTGCATGATATACTGTTATAGTTGCACTTCATTAATATGTCACCTACATCATACTTTCTGATTATGCGCATTGAGATATGTTGTTTCTATGATATTTCTGGATTTGGGAACCGGGGGTATTTCAAAGAGATTATGTAATTGTTTTAAAAACCTGGTTACCCTTGATATGATATTTCAGTGCGTCCACCATGTGTTTTCTCGGTGCTGAGAGTGACATGTGAGGCCCGATTCGAGGAGGCGGATGAACCGTTTCGGGTACATGGTGGGCCCGGTACGGTACCCCGGGGCAAGAAGATCGCAGGAGATGGCGTTGAGCCAGGCAAGGGAGCACTACCGACCGGTGATTTTAGCCGACGCGTCGGATATCCGGAGGATACCGTCGTGGTCTTGAGATGGATGGTAGGGGCCGATCTGGACTGACGGCGCTCGAGATATTGTGATTGAGACAGTGAGATTTAAGGTATTGAGGCACAGAGTTACGACACAGAGTTATCGAGACATTGGGATACTTGTTTTGTGTCGATGTTAGGCACTGTTTTATGCTCATTTCATTTATGATACCTCATTTTAGAAATACAGAAATCTCACTAAATTATGTAAGCAGTTTTCTTCAGTACATGCATTCTGTTTCATGCATTCATACATCACCCATACATATTGCTACTTGAGGCACTGACACGGGCACACGGGATTACACTTGGGTTAGATAATTACCCTAGCCATGGTTATAGGTTGCTGGTTATATATTTGAGGATATTATATTATGATCGTATGACCTAGGATTGCGTCATACATGCGATTGTCTGTTCGTAGATGTTTTCTATTCACGAGTTGGCAACTCACCCCCGTTGTGCCCCAGTTTCTTGCAGGTTTTGCCGTACGGGTTTCATTACGGCTTGCGGGCACAGCTTCTTCAGGTAACTTGCTAGTAGGTGGGTTATTTGTATCATACCCATCATTATACATTGTATATTATATTTCAGTTGTATCTAGAAGTTCCATCAACCAAAACATGTACTTAAATGAGATAGAGATCAGTGATGTTTATTCATTCGACCTTAGAGTCGCGCGTTATATTTCTGTAGATCTCGTGCTGTTGAGTTCCCTTTTCTGTTGTGATCCTCGCCTTTAGGCGTTGTATATTATGTTGCAAACTGGTTGATTTACATATGGTTTTCCTTCACTCCACTACTTTTCTTGGTTTGGATTTCTGGGCTCGGCTTACTTAGAATACGTACGCCTCGAGATGTTCGTAGCCTAAGTGCCGGTCATGTTCCGTACTTTCGGGTCGTGACAGCAACCCTACACTAGAGTCTATTATATGATAGTGGATGTATTTATACATGTATATATATATTAAGTGTACATTCTTGCTCGACATGATAGTATGCTATCTGGTTCTTCTTTATCTGACATGTTGATTTGATCATGCTTTTATTCATTCATACATGTTGATAAAGACCTGAGGATATAGGCTTGACTACTGTGATTATGCTAGAGATCATACTAGTGGGACATCTGTAGTTTATAAGCATATCCCGGAATGTCCCTAGTCATAGGTGTATCGAGACGGGGCATCGATATACCAGAGTAGACTAGCGTATATGATACTAGACCCATATGATGGGCGATGGATGTTCCCACATTCATCGATGTTCGACATCGAGATCGTATACGGGTGCTCGGTGGTGACTGGGCACACTGTACGGACTCACCGAGAACTCCTATATGGAATTATATCTATCGTCGGATAGCAGTTCTCAGGTGACACTGGTGCAGGTTAGTCTGTAGATCCGAGATCGTCATAGAGTCTTGTGTGTTCTCCCACTGTACTTTGATTACCACCCTACCACGGCTCTACTGAGTCGTGCAAACAGGTGGCCGTTGGGTACAGTCCCGAGACACACGAAGGCGATGAGCGATGGGAGGGGTTTCGTCTCTCCCGGTATTGGGAGTTGATGTTGTGCTGTGCTCGATTGGCTATATCAGTAAGTCCCTGGCCAGGGCTGTTGAGATTTACTGATAAGTGTTATCAGTAGTTTCTCGATCTGTTATAGACCATTCATCGGCATGACTTATTGAGTTGTTGGGGTCGACGTTACCATCCATAGACTCGATATGCAGTATATCTGACGAAGAGACCGGACTGTACGGTAGTGTTGCCGGTTGGGTCGACGGGAGTTGTGACAGGTTCGCTTGTTTTCTTCTGATCGCTCAATACCCGGGTGGCCATTACGTTTAGCTGACTGCTTGCGGCTTGGGGGAGCTTGATATAATCATCACCCACTGCCGGCATTTTGACGAGTCTTAGAGTCCCACAATGGAGTTGCCTAGTCCAGGAGAAACGATGTGGTGCGCATATGAGATATGCGCGTGGACCCGGTTAAAATGCGTGTATGAGATACCGTATATTAATCGGGCGGTTTGCTTTTGTTCGGGTCGTATGTGATATGACCGGGTTACTAAATCAAGTGTTGATTTATCATTGATCATTAGTTTCTCACTTTAAACCCTTTCTTGTCTTTTTGTTGTATGCATGCATGTATGCATTTATTATCATTCATGCACATAGGATGTGCATGCACACATACATGCATACATATTCTATCATGGTTGTTGATATAGTGGATGGTGGTAATATAAGACTCACACCATATATAAATATATATATATATATTATTTATTGTTAAAGAAAAAATGGAAATGGAAATTGTAATCATGGTTTAATTTTTTATTCTTTCACTAACCCTTTGGTTTAACCATATGATTCATTTTCTATGGCCATTTTTGTTCCAAAAAAATATCTAGATATTTTATAACTATGGTTAAGAATGAGAGAGTGAAAATATATATATTTTAATTTCTCATTTTTATTCACAAGTTTATCATTATCTTGAGCTCTTTACAAGCCACCATCTTCTTCCTCCTTTCTCTCTTGCTCTCTAGTTTTCTGAAGTGAGCAAAAGAGTCACCAAGTTAGGGTTTTGAAGTGAGAAAACAAACCACATCACCATTCTACACTAGTCTTGCCCATTAGTGTAGAGTGTTAGCTTCCATTTCTTCTCTTGATCTAGTAGAACTTCAAGCTTGGACAAAGAGGACTCCGGGTGGATCATCGTGGACCTAGAGGATCTCAAGCGAACATTTTTCCAACCCTCAAGTAGCCAAGGAGTCTAGCGTAGGGAGCTACAAAGGTTGTACTCTCAAAACCCGAGCTTTTACTACTTGTGTTCATGTTAAAGTTATGTTGCCCTAAATTTTCTAGCATGATCCTTAAGATAGTTTCTTTAGCACCATAAAAATTTAAATATGGCATGTGTGTTGCTTCCAAACCCTTGTAGTGGTGCTATAGGAAACCCTTCATGGTATCAGAGCCAGGTTAGAGCTTTAGGCGACGTTTAGGCGAAGTTAAAACTCCGATCGAACCACGAAATACGGATTTTGACCCTTCTCTGGACATTTTTTGAAACTGTGTTATTTTCTGAATTAAAAATACTTAAAAAATTCAGCAGGTAAATATATGCAATACTGTAAAAAAAGACACCATGATCCGTACATTCAGCCGCGGAACCGCGGCCATACCTTGCTTGGGCCGCGGATCCGTGGCCGTACAGAAGCCTTATGGCATAGTTTTTGTACAGTAATGTTCTTAGCTTCTTATACATATTTTTGGGTATTTTTAATATGACTCAAGTGTTGAGTATTCTGGGGATTATTTTGGATTCGTTGATTCGATCGGAAAATTTAATTTCGTGCTATTTTCGGGTAATTTAGAAAGTATTAAAAAGTTCGAACGGATATCATTAACTCACTTTTTCCCGGCACGAAAAACTTTCAAGTGTTGAATTTTTCTCGAGTTTAAATTTTTCGGAAATACGTGCAAGTAACGTGGTGGACCCTCTAGAAGAACACAAACCTTAACTCGATTATGTGACCGTCTGAACTGGCTCTAAACCTTAGGGTTTGGGGTAGTACGGCGTGCCATATTGAGGCGTTGGCTTGACCCTTCTACGGCTGGACCGCTGCTACTGTAACATATTCCGGGATTTTTGAATTCCGCTCAAGTGTTGAGCTATTAAGGAAATCTTGGGTATTTGATTATTCGATCGGAAAGTTTAATACTGTCTATTTATCTGGAATGTGATACAATATGTGGAATTCATATGGTTAGGCATGAAATGCGAAGTATGCGATAATTCGGATTTACGATGTCTAAAGTGATTGTGGATTCCAAATGTTGTAGTTTTACACTTTCTTTTTTGTGACCGTAAGTGTAGAATGTCGCATATCGCCTGTTTCGTTGCTATACATCAACGACAATCGGGGTACGCATACTTACTTACGTTGATGATATATGATATTATGTGTTGCTGAGATAATGTGCAGGATTGTCGCGATTGAATAGCCGGGGTTTTTTATGTGAGATTAGAGTTTTCTTTTAATTCATGTAAAATTCAAATGTAATGTAATATTCTTTTATTTTGGGCACTTCCGGGTTGAGGTTGATGTCACCAGTGTTGTATATTATTTACTTTTCCGAATTAGGATAGACCCAAGGAGAGGAGCACAAGTGACCGGGTTCTGGGGTTCAGCGGGAGGCCATCTCGAGGAGTCGAGACCGGGTCTCCTAAACTCCAGAATTGGCAGGGTCACTTGCCGCTCTCATAGGGGTCTTGGGGTGTGGGCTTGGCTATTCATCGCGACTGTGGAATCTGTATTTTCTATTGTTGGCTAAATACTAAATACAGACGTCCTAGTATATCCTATATTATCATATCTGTGTTTCTGCTACCTGTATTATGTGATGTGATATCTGAGACGACTGATATATTATATATAAGATATATAGTAGACGTTGATTATGTTTTACACCCGCGCTAGTCCCGTCCCGGTATGCCGTTAGTTAAGTAACCTAACGGTGCATAACGGAACATTGCGGAGAATGCGGATGGCATAAGCGTACGTTGTATTTTCGTTTCTTTTCTGTGGTTGGCTTAAGGACTTAAATGATGGGGCTACATTAATATGATTAATGTAAAGAAAATAAACCTAAAAAGATGTTGCAGAATCGGATTTGAAAACCACTCGGCTCTTTATGAAAAAGCTACATTTCAAAGCTGCGGATTTCAAGCCACTCCTTTTGAAAACCATTTGATTCTACGACGATATCAAGTTCAAAGCGTTAAAGATTTTCTTAAAAATCATCTGCAACCCTCCGTCATTTGAGGAAGTAGAGTACTTAGTATTCGTGCAACGTTTGTTGACCTTAGCCAAGACGTAGTGTACGGTAGCTAAGTGATGTCTTCCTACAATGCATATGATGCAGATTAATTGGGACGGGCATGTGACTTTGTTGACCTTAGCCAAGGGTCATGTGAACGGGTCTAATTAATCAAGAAATGACGGGTTGAACTTGACTAGTGCTTGTGATTTGTTGACCATAGCCAAGGTCATGAGTACTAGGGGTAAAAACCACATCGGGAATTTCAATAGTTGAAATTTGCAATGAGATTGCATACCTTCCATATGATGGTTGGATCCCGATCCCACTGTGGGCAATAGTTGTTCCCAGGAGAGTTTTGCAGTTTACAATTAGCTAACCTATTAGGTGTCTAGAAAGGTGTTAACGGGGCTACGCCTCTGGGAAGACGAGGTTTACTTTAATTAGGTCCGTGCGAAAGCACAGGGAACCTCCCTCAAGTACCGACACTGGCCTGGCTGAACGGTTGGCGAAGTTGTAGACTGTAATTAATCTTGGCTAGTTTTCTTTTTAAGGTTTGAAAGAAAAACTTGATTAAAGCAGTGAGAGACATCGATTAGACAAGATAATAACCAATCTGACCTTTGCAAGAGCTTTCGCTGAGTGTATTCTTTTCTCTCTTTTAATGGCAGATACCAATGACAGGACTCAAGCTTTTACTAGATAAAAATAAACCGAATGGGACCAATTATAAAGACTGGCTGAGGAATCTGAACATTGCCTTGACTTATGATAAGGTATCATATGTCCTCATGGCTTCAGCCCCGCCCGTCCCAGGTCCAAAATCCTCAGTTGCGGATATTGAAGTCCGCAAGTCATGGGACGCTGACTGTGCCACGGCCAAATGCCTTGCGCTTGCATCGATGGATAACACACATCAAAAGCAGCATGAGAATATGGACGTTCACGCCATATTCCTCTATACAAAGGAGTTGTATGGAGAGCAATCCCGCGTATTACGATTCGAAGCATCAAGGAAATTGTTTCAGATGCGAATGGCCCCTGGCACACCAGTAGGAGACCATGTTCAAAAGATGATAGCTCTCATAGAAGAGCTTGAGGACCTTGGATGGACGATGGACAATGAACAATATACGTATATTATTCTGCAGTCCCTCCCCTCCACCTTTGCTCAATTTATAGTTAACTTCAACATGGACAACATGGAAAAGGAACTACCTGAACTCCTTAATATGTTAAGGAGTGCAGAGAGCACACTGAAATCAGTGAAAACTCCCGTTTTAAGTGTTGGGCAATCTTCCTCTTCTCGCCCAAAGGCTAAGGCCAAGGGAAAGATGAAGAAGAAGCCAACCAAGCCTAGGGGTGGAGTTAAAAAGGTTAAGGGGAAGGACAAGTACAAAGCCGGAGAATCGGGGAAAGGGGAATGTTATCACTGTCACAAAACAGGACATTGGAAGCGCAACTACACGGAGTACTTAAATCTCAAGAAGAAGCATGGGGATGCTTCCGCTTCAGGTGTGTTTGTGATAGAAAACTGTTTTTCAATAAACTCTGCTTCCTGGGTATTAGATACCGGTTCAGGTTCTCACATTTGCAATTCTATGCAGAGGTTGAGAAATAGCAAGGTTTTGAAGACAGGTGACCATACTCTCCGCGCAGGAAATGGTTCCAATGTACATACAGTTGCAGTGGGAGAGTATCATTTGGGGTTGCCGTCTGGGTGTATATTGGTTTTGAACCCATGTTATTTTGTACCTAGCATGCTTTTTAATATAATATCCATTTCTTTGTTAGACAATGAAGGATATAATTTTGTATTGCAGAACAATGTTATGAACATTCACCTGAATCAAATGTTGGTTGGGTTTGGTACGCTTAATAACGGGATATACGTCCTAAATCAACACACAGTTTTCAGCATACAACGCACTAATAAAAGAAAAACTTTCAGAAATAAATGAAGCTTTTCTTTGGCACTGTAAACTTGGTCATATTAACGAAACAAGACTAAACAAGTTACACAAAGATGGATATTTAAACCCTTTTGAATATAAATCTTATGCGACTTGCCAGTCTTGTATCAAGGGTAAAATGACCAAAACTCTGTTTACCGGACATGGAGAAAGAGCTACTGAGCTCCTAGGCCTCATACATAGTGATGTATGTGGGCCAATATCTATACAGGCTAGAGGCGGTTTTTCATACTTCATTACTTTCACTGACGATTTATCAAGATTCAGTCATGTATTTTTATTAAAACACAAATCCGAAGCTTTCGAGAAATTCACCGAATATAAACTCGAAGTAGAAAAAAAAACCGGCTTGAGTATCAAAATGCTTCGATCAGATTGAGGTGGGGAGTACCTCAGTACAGAATTTGCAAACTTCCTAAAAGAGAATGGGATTCTCTCTCAGCTCACTCCTCCTTACACACCACAGCACAATGGTGTGTCTGAACGAAGGAATCGGACCCTATTGGATTTGGTCCGATCCATGATGAGTGATGCTGAGTTACCCGTCTCATTTTAGGGGCATGCATTAGAGACTGCAGCGTTTCTACTAAACAGGGTCCCAATTAATACTGTGTCTACTACACCATATGAGATATGGCATGGGAAGAGACCATCTCTTAAGAGAATTAAGATTTGGGGTTGCCCAGCCTATGTTAAAAAGCAGAATCCGGACAAACTCGAGACACGGTCGGTCATGTGTAATTTTGTGGTGTATCCAAAGAATTCTTATGGATATCTATTCTACCACAAGGAGGAACAAAAGGTGTTTGTTTCTCAGCATGCCACATTCTTGGAAAAAGAGTTTTTCGCAAATGAAACTGATGGCAATGTGGTGGATCCAGAAGAGGTTCTAGAGACACAAACTACAAATGACGACTTGGTTGAACCAGCTGTTGCAATAGAAACTGAGGAACCTCGGCCACTCCGTAGGTCTTGTAGGATTTCTCGTCCATCGGAAAGGTAGTACAGTTTCCTCATTGATGGTGACAGAGAAGACTGCATCATGGAGGATGATGATCCTACCAGCTTTTAGCAAGCTATCACGAGTGGAGACTCTGTGAAGTGGCTGGATGCCATGAGATCCGAAATGGAGTCTTTGTACACCAACAAAGTATGGACATTGGAAGTTGTACCCCCTGGGGTAAAACCTGTAGGGTGCAAATGGATCTTTAAAAAAAGATTGGTGTAGATGGACAGGTAGAGACCTATAAGGCAAGATATGTGGCGAAGGGTTTTCGTCAAAGACCAGGTTTGGACTATGACGAGACTTTTTCTCCCGTAGCCATGTTTAAATCAATTCAGATCCTACTTGCTATTGCCGCTCACTACGACTATGAAATCTGGCAGATGGACGTTAAAACGGCATTTCTAAATGGAGATTTAGAAGAATGCGTTTATATGGATCAGCCGGAGGGCTTCATTAACAGTGGGAGCAGCGGGAAAGCATGTAGATTGCTTAAATCCATATATGGGTTAAAGCAGGCATGACGGAGTTGGAACATCTGTTTCGATGATGTTATCAAAGAGTTTGATTTCATCAAAAATCCAGATGAACCTAGTGTTTATAAGAAGGCTGTAGGGAAGCTGCCACATTCCTCGTATTGTACGTGGATGGCATTCTTCTGATAGGAAATGATATTCCTATGATACAGTCGGTCAAATCTTTCTTATCACTAAGGTTCTCCATGAAGGACCTGGGTGATGCCACATACATTCTGGGCATTAGGATCTATAGGGATAGATCCAAAAGGTTATGGGGATTGTCCCAAACCAGGTACATCAACACCATCCTAAAAAGGTTTAGTATGGAAGACTCCAAGCGGGGTGCCTTACCCGCTTGCCATGGGGTCACTCTCTCCAAGGACTCTTGCCAAAAGACCGTTGAAGAGAGAGCTCGCATGATCATTATACACTATGCTTCGGCTGTAGGAGCTATAATGTATGCGATGTTATGTACATGCCCAGATGTAGCTTATGCACTTAGTGTTGTAAGCTGGTATCAATCCAACCCAGGGGAGAATCACTGGATAGCTGTGAAGAACATTCTTAAGTACTAGCGAAGGACTAAAGAATAATTCTTGGTGTATGGTAATGGAGATCTCCAAATGGAGGCATTTACCGATTTGAGCTTCCAGAGCGATAAGGACGACAGCAAATCTATCTCTGGGTTTGTATTTACCCTCAATGGAAGGGCGGTATGTTGGAAGAGTTCCAAACAGGATACCGTTGCAGACTCTACGATGGAGGCTGAATACATTGCTGCGAATGATGCCGCCAAGGAAGCCGTCTGGATGAAGAAGTTCGTCTCGGAGCTAGGAGTAGTTCCAACGATTATTGATCCAATACCATTGTATTGTGATAATAATGGGGCTATGGCGTTAGCCAAGGAGCCCAGGTCCCATCAGCGGTCCAGACACATCCTGAGGCGCTTTCATTTGATCCGGGAGATTGTAGATCGCCGCGAGATCGAGATTAGGAGAGTAGACACAAAGAATAACACCGCGGATCCACTCACCAAGGCCCACCCTTAGCCGCAGCATGAGCGACTTTTTGAGATGTTGGGTATGAGATACGCAAATAACTGGCCTTAGTGCAAGTGGGAGATTGTTGGATATATGTATGCCCTAGAGTCCATTATATGATAGTGGATGTATTTATACATGTATATATATATATATATTCAGTGTACATTCTTGCTCGACATGATAGTATGCTATCTGGTTCTTCTTTATCTGACATGTTGATTTGATCATGGTTTTATTCATTCACACATGTTGATAAAGCCCTGAGGATATAGGCTTGACTACTGTGATTATGATAGAGATCATATTAGTGGGACATCTGTAGTTTATAAGCATGTCCTAGAATGTCCCTAGTCGTAGGTGTATCGAGACGGGGCATCGATATACCAGAGTAGACTAGCGTATATGATACTAGACCCATATGATGGGCGATGGATGTTCCCACATTCATCGATGTTCGAAATCGAGATCGTATACGGATGCTAAGTGGTGACTGGGTATACTGGACGGACTCACCGAGAACTCCTATATAGAATTATATCTATCGTCGGATAGCAGTTCTCAGGTGACACTGGTGCAGGTTAGTCTGTAGACCCGAGATTGTCATAGAGTCTTGTGTGTTCTCCTACTGTACTTTGATTACCACCTTACCACGGTTCTACTGAGTCGTGCAAACAGGTGGCCGTTGGGTACAGTCCCGAGACATACGAAGGCGATGAGCGATAGGAAGGGTTTCGTCTCTCCCGGTATTGGGAGTTGATGCTGTGCTGTGCTCGATTGGCTATATCAGTAAGTCCCTGGCCAGGGCTGTTGAGATTTACTGATAAGTGTTATCAGTAGTTTCTCGATCTGTTATAGACCATTCATCGGCACGACTTATTGAGTTGTTGGGGTCGACGTTACCATCCATAGACTCGATATGCAGCATATCTGACGAAGAGACCGGACTGTACGGTAGTGTTGCCGGTTGGCTCGACAGGAGTTGTGACAGGTTCGCTTGTTTTCTTCTGATCGCTTAATACCCGGGTGGCCGTTACGTTTAGCTGACCGCTTGCGGCTTGGGGGTGCTTGATATGATCATCACCCACTTCCGGCGTATTGACGAGTCTTAGAGTCCCACGATGGAGTTGCCTAGTCCAGGTGAAACGATGTGGTGTGCATATGAGATATGCGCGTGGACCCGGTTAAAATGCGTGTATGAGATACCGTATATTAATCGGGCGGTTTGCTTTTGGTCGGGTCGTATGTGATATGACCGGGTTGCTAAATCAAATGTTGATTTATCATTGACCATTAGTTTCTCACTTTAAACCCTTTCTTGTCTTTTTGTTGTATGCATGCATGTATGCATTTATTCTCATTCATCCACATAGGATGTGCATGCACATAGGATGTGCATGCACACACACAGGCATACATATTCTATCAAGGTTGTTGATATAGTGGATGGTGGTAATATAAGACTCACACCATATATAAATATATAGATATTATTTATTGGAAAAGAAAAATGCAAATCGAAATCGTAATCATGGTTTAATTTTTTATTCTTTCACTAGCCCTTTGGTTTAACCATGATTCATTTTCTATGGCCATTTTTGTTCCAAACTAAAATATCTAGATATTTTATAACTATGGTTAAGAATGAGAGAGTGAAAATATATATATATTCATTTCTCATTTTTATTCACAAGTTTATCATTATCTTGAGCTCTTTACAAGCCATCATCTTCTTCCTCCTTTCTCTCTTGCTCTCTAGTTTTCTGAAGTGAGCAAAAGAGTCACCAAGTTACGGTTTTGAAGTGAGAAAACAAACCACATCACCATTCTACACTAGTCTTGCCCATTAGTGTAGAGTGTTAGCTTTCATTTCTTCTCTTGATCTAGTAGAACTTCAAGCTTGGACAAAGAGGACTCTGGGTGGATCGTCGTGGACCTAGAGGATCTCAAGTGAACCTTTTTCCAACCCTCAAGTAGCCAAGGAGTCTAGCGTAGGAAGTTACAAAGGTTGTACTCTCAAAAACCTAGCTTTTACTACTTGTGTTCATGTTAAAGTTATGTTGCCCTAAATTTTCTTGCATGATCCTTAAGATAGTTTCTTTAGCACCATAAAAATTTAAATATGGCATGCGTGTTGCCTCCAAACCCTTGTAGTGGTGCTGTAGGAAACCCTTCAATAAACACTCAATTTCCCTCATAATGCCGGTTATAATGTATAACACATGTTATTTGATATTTTGCAGACGAATTGCTAATATGTGCTATATTTATACCAAACACCTTTAGATGATTCGAAAGAGTAGGGAAATTGATGTGTTAAGAATGCAATATTTTCGACTGATCAGCAGGGCTTCTTATTATCTCTATTTTTGCGTATACCGCTACGGTTGGCCGCGAGGCCGTTTGGTATAAGTGGGTTGCGGTTATCCGTTTATGTTCATTGTATCTAGTACTCTCTATCTACCACTTTCTTGTATTGACTTAGAGACGAGTTGTGAGGACGATCTTGAATATTTTGTGACTCTGGGTGTCGAGCTCGTGTGAGCCGGCTTTTATTATGCATTTTTATCTCTTATGTTGTTTTCACTTTATATTGTCTATTTCCTCGCTACGACGTAGTATATTATGCTTGTGGTGGTTGTTTCCGCCTTGGGGCGTGATTTGCTCCCGTTTGGGGATGCTTTACTTATATCTTATGTTTGTACCCGTTTCACGGCTAGTTTTTACAAAGGAGGTACTGCCGAAATTTTTAAGAAAATAAATTTAAACTTTGAAGATTTTTACTTGAGATTTCCAAATGTTTTTTTCCAATGTTTTTATCACTTACTACTTTTGATGGTTTAGATTTCTGGGTTTTCGGCGTACTTAAATTGCGTTATGCCTGTTGACGTTACGTGGTTTAAGTGCCGGTCACGTGCCTAATTTTGGGTCGTGACAAAGTTGGTATCAGAGCGCTAGGTTTTATCTTTCAGAGTGTAGGATGACCTTGGTATGATGGAGTAGGTAGCTTAAGCAGAGTGACGTATAGTGTGTATGTTCCGCGGCATACTTACGACACGGTACTCCGCCTAAGTGAGCTTAGGACTTGTTGGTTGAAATTCCTTCCGTGATTTTATACATCCTTGTGATTTGATTTCCGTGTTCTTATTGAATACTGTTTTCATTTCCAGCCATTATGCCGCCGAAGACTACGAGGGCGCAGAGAGCGGCTGCGAGAGCCGAAGTCAGAGTTAGCTTGTCAAAGACGAGGACTGACCAGGGCGCTACGCCCGTTGTATAGGAGCAGCTTGATCCACCTTCGCTTGATCGTATTACTAGGCTAGAGGCCGGTATGCAGGATTTGCGCACGAGGCCATTCGAGCACAGAGACAGGAGGTTGTCCCACCTGTTGCGGGGACCGCGATAGGGCCTACAGTTCAGGAAGTCGTACCTGCAGCTACGGAGGTTATCACCGTATCGTTATCTGAGTTCATGAGGCTGAAGCCTCCAGTTTTCACCGGCACTAATGCAGCTGAGGATCCGCAGTCATTTATCGATCGGATGGCTAGGATCTGTCGTTCGCTGAGATGCTCCGACGCGAAATGGGTAGAGTTCGCGAGTTTTCGTCTGGACGGTCTTTCCCAGACCTGGTGCGAGTCTTTAGAGAGGGGCAGAGCCGCAGGTCTTTCTCCTATGACCTGGGCTGAGTTCGTGACGGTATTTCTTGCTCGTTTTCTTCCGCAGAGCGTCAGGGATGCTCGAGCTCATAGTTTTGAGTCATTACGCCAGACTCCGGGTATGATGGTGGCAGAGTACGATGTTCAGTTTACCCAGCTATCGGTGTATGCTCCATATTTGGTGGACACTGAGGACATGCGGATCGAGAGATTTGTGCAAGGCCTGCTTACCCAGTTGTTCCTCGCTATCAGCGCCCAGCATTATGATACATATGCATCCGCAGTGGACACATCTTTATTGGTTGAGGAGCGTCATTCCGAGACGTAGGTAGTTCCGGAACCGAAGAGGGTTCGTACTGGTATATCAGCACGGAGACAGATAATTAGACGCCACGACAGATTTCATTCAGGTCGTGGGAGTAGCAGAGGCTTGGGACGAGGCCAGTTGTTTAGCTCTTATCCTAGGAGGGTCAGCAGTCATCGTCTGGATGTTTCCGGTGCGGGAGTTTCTATCATCGCGTTAGAGATTGTACTGAGCCACGTGAGGACGAGGCATCCGTATCGCATGTTACCTTACCACCTTCTCCACCTCAAAGAGCATTGCCTCTTGCGCCTGTTGTTGCTCTGCATCAGACTTATGCTCAGAGAGGTCATGGTCGCGGAGGGTTTGTTCACGGAGGACGGAGTGGCAGAGGCGGAGGACAGCCAGTTGCCGGTAGAGGGTAGGCTCGAGTGTTTGCTTTGACTCATCAGGATGCGCAGGCATCTAATGCAGTGGTTTCAGGTACTCTTTCAGTATGTTCCTCCAAGGCACACGTTTTGTTTGATCCAGGATCTACGCACTCGTATGTTTCTACACACTTCATGCCGAGGTTGGGCCGAGAGTCATCTTTGCTAGATCAGCCGCTTGTCGTGACTACTCCTGTTGGCGAATCGTTTGTTGCGCGACACGTGTTTTAGTCATGTGCCATCCGTATTGGAGATTCGTCCATCGACTTGATCCTTCGTGAGATGTTGCACTTTGACGTTCTCCTAGGCATGGACTGGTTAGCTACTTTCAACGCGTCCGTGGACTGGCAAGAGGAGACAGTCAGGTTTTGTTTTCCCGACAAGTCAGTTCTTGTTGTGCAGGGGGACCGTGGTGCCGCCCCTTACAGTTTGATTTCATCCCTTTGCGCTAGTCGGCTTTTGAGGAGAGGATGTCGGGGATTCTTGGCTTTCATATAAGATACTGGAGCCACAGTAGATTCGTTGGACCAGGTTCCTATCGTGAGAGATTTTCCCGACGTTTTTCTCGATGAGTTGCTTGGATTGCCGCCATAGCGTGAGATTGAGTTTTGTATTGATTTGATCCCCGGCACAGGGCTTATTTCTATACCGCCTTACCGGATGGCCCCGGCGGAGCTTAAGGATCAGTTACAAGAGTTGCTTGATAGGGGACTTGTACGTCCGAGTGTTTCTCCTTGGGGAGGTCCTGTTCTGTTCGTCAAGAAGATGGACGGCAGTTTGAGGTTGTGCATTGATTATCGTCAATTGAACTGAGTTACGGTGCGGAATAGGTATCCCTTACCTCACATTGACGATTTGTTTGATCAGCTCCTGGGTACGGGACATTTTTCTAAGATTGATTTAAGATCAGGTTATTATCAGTTGCGGGTTCGGAATGATGACGTTCCGAAGACTGCTTTTCGTACGCGCTACGTGCATTATGGGTTTTTGGTGATGTCGTTCGGACTCACCAATACCCCAGCAGCGTTCATGGATTTGATGAACCGGATTTTCAGGCCGTTCTTCGACCAGTTTATTATTGTGTTTATTGATGACATTCTGGTTTATACCAAGAGTCGAGAGGAGCATGAGCAGCACTTGAGGATTGCTTTACAGACTTTGAGAGAGCACCAGCTGTTTGCTAAATTCTTGAAGTGTGCCTTCTGGCTTGATAGTGTTGACTTCCTAGGTCATGCGGTTACGGGAGACGGTATTCGTATGGACCCAAGGAAGATCGAGTCCGTACATCTTTGGCCCATACCTGTATCAGTGACAGATGTCCGTAGCTTTTTGGGCTCAGACGGTTATTACCGTCGTTTCGTGCAGGACTTCTCGAGTATCACTGCACCGCTGACCAGACTGACCAGGAATGGAGTTCCTTTTCTTTGGAATGAGGCATGTGAGCTGAGTTTTCAGCAGTTGAAGACTCGGTTGACAACTGCACCAGTTTTTTCTTTGCCTTCTGGATCGGACGGCTTTGTTGTTTACTGTGATGCTTCTCAAGTGGGGCTCGGTTGTGTATTGATGCAGCATGATAGAGTTATCGCTTATGCTTCCCCACAGTTGAATAAGCACGAGCGGAATTATCCCACTCATGATCTTGAGATGGCCGCGGTGGACTTTGCGCTTAAGATTTGGAGACACTACTTGTACGGGGAGTCGTGTCAGATTTTTACAGACCACCAGAGCTTAAAGTACATCTTCCAACAGCGGGATCTGAATTTGAGACAGCGCCGTTGGATAGAGCTAGTGAAGGATTATGATTGTGAGATCATTTATCGTCCGGGCAAGGCGAATGTGGTAGCCGATGCTTTGAGTCGTTGGCCTCGGGGTAGCTTGTCCCGGTTGAGCGCAGTTCAGAGACAGTCTTCTGCAAATTGGTAGATCTTGTGTGACAGCAGAGTACAGTTTGAGTTCACTTCTACTGGGAGACAGGTTGCTCATGTCCGCACCCGTCCACTTCTACTTGATCGTATTCATGAGGCATAGCCCACCGATGCCCCTTTTTCTGTGATTCTAGAGCATGTTCGGCAGGGTCAAGATTTGGAGTTTGAGATTGATGACCAGGGTGTGCTAAGTTTTAGGACTCGTTTGTGTGTACCTGATATCGATGGGTTGAGACGCGAGATCCTAGACCAGGCACATCAGTCAGATTTTAGTGTTCACCCAGGTTCCACCAAGATGTATCGTGACTTGAGAGATATTTACCGGTGGGAAGGGATGAAGAGTGATGTTTCGGATTTCGTTTCGAGGTGCCTGACTTGTCAGCAAGTCAAGGCTGAGCATCAGAGACCGGCAGGGGAGTTGCAGCCTTTACCCATTCCGTAGTGGAAATGGGAACAGATCTCCATGGATTTCGTTGTGGGTCTACCCAGGTCCAGTCGAGGGTATGACTCCATTTGGGTGATTGTTGACCGGTTGACGAAAGCGACTCACTTCCTTCCAGTGAAGGTCACTTTCGGTTTTGTTCAGTATGCTCAGTTGTACATTGATGATATTGTGCGTTTGCACGGCGTTCCCACATACATTGTATCCGATAGGGGCACCCAGTTCACTAGCCATCTTTGGCAGAAGCTACAGGAAGCTTTGGGTACCCGATTGAGTATTAGAATCGCATTCTATCCGCAGACCGATGGTCAGTCAGAACGGACTATACAGACTCTGGAGGATATGCTTCGTGCGTACGTGCTTGATTTTGGTGACAGTTAGGATCGTCACTTGACGTTGATAGAGTTCTCCTACAATAACAGTTATCAGGAAATGATTCAGATGGCACCTTTTAAGGATTTGTATGGTAGAAAGTGTCGATCCCTAGTCTGTTGGACCGAACTCAGCGAGAGCAGGATATTGGGACTCCAGCTAGTTAAAGTGACTACGGAGAAGATCCAGTTGATTCAGGGTAGGATGAGAGTAGCCTAGTGCAGACAGAAAGTCTTATGCCGACCGTCGTCATCGCAGGCTAGTGTTCGCAGTGGGGGATCATGTATTCCTAAGGATTTCTCCGATGAAGGGCGTAATGAAATTTGGGAAGAAAGGGATGTTGGAGATAGTGCCCTCAGAGTCAATTATTGGATCACAGGCACGTGATTGCAATGATTGAGGGAGGACCTATACCGGTAGGACAGTCTTACTCATGATGATAGTATGGTATCTGGTTTATCTTTATCATCGTGTACTGCTTTAGGTGACCTTACAGGTCATTATTGCGCGTTGATAGAGCCCCTAGGATTCTTGCTTGACTGCCAGCAGTATGAGGGCGATCATATACGTGGGAGCTGGGGTCTATAAGCACATCCTTAAAAGGTCCCTAGTCGTGGGAGTTTCGAGACAGGGCATCGATACTCCAGAGTAGACTAGTGTATACAGTCGAGACCCCGATGAGGGGCGGTGGCCGGTCTCACAAGCCACTGGTGTCAGTTGGTTCACCTAAGATGTATACAGGTGCTCATTGGATTATGAGTACACCGGACAGGACTCGCTGGGAACATGCTAGTTGGTCTTATACCTGACGTCAGATAGCAGTTTCCTAGTGACATGTGTACAGGTTTGTTCATCGACCTGAGATCGTCATTTGTCTCGTATGAGTTCCTACTGTACTTTGATTACTATCCTACCACGCTCAAAGGAGACGTGCAAACAGGTTTTAGTTGGGTAAAGTCCCGAGTCACATAAAGGCAGTGAGCGGATCTGAAGGGTTCGTCTCTCCCGGTATTGGGGGTGAGGTCGCGCTGTGTCTAGGAGAGCCATTACACGAAGTCCTTGGCCAAGGCAGGAGATTTACTAGTAGGTATTCCGGTAGTATCTCAGGGTGTTCTGGGCTACACTCCGACACGACTTGTACCGCTTTTGGGGGTCTGACTTTTACCAACCCCCTAGGCCCGCCATGCGATGCTCATAGACGAACAGACCAGACTGTACGGATATAGTCACTGACAGGCTCGGTAGGGTGTCAAGATGAGTTCGCTCATCGACGTCCCTTTTGGTCAATACCTGGTAGCCCGTTACGTATGGCTAATACCTCTGACGTGCTAGTGGTTAAATCCACAGCCAAAGTATTGATGAGTCTTTAGAGTCCCCCACAGACCGTTTTCTCAAGTTTCGGGTGAAACGCTGTAGAGGCCGTATGGAGATATAGTAGGGTTCGATCAGATACGTGCGGTATTGCACGGATCATGATCGGACGGATAATACTAGCGGGCTTTGGTTTAAGCCGGATCCTAGTATTGTACAGTGTAGATTTTGTCTCATTGCATTTTTATTCAGTCGGAATACTAATGCGGGTATGTATATACAGTAGCGGGGTTTTCCTGTAATTTATTACGGGGTCGTTTTTCTGGAGTTGCCAGTTTGCATTCCGTTTCGGCCATTTTCCTTTGCATCTTTCCTTGGCTGAAAAATGGTGGAGGAGGGCTTTATTTGCAATTGTGCAAATTAGCATTGTGGAGGGTGGTCTTTGCATATTTATGCTTCATGATGCTTGCACCATCATTTGACTTCTTGACTTCATCATGGTTTGACTTTTGTGGGGATATGGTTTTCATGATGGTTGATGGAGTGTTGGATTAAGTTAGCGATCATTTCTTCTCATGAAAACCCTTTTTCTCTCTCTTGAATTATAAGACTCTCTCTCTCATTTTTTATACACACTCACTCTCCTCTCATTCTCTCCCATGATGATGCATGGCCGGCCAAAGAGGGAGGGGGCTGTCCAAAAATTTGGTGTGGGGTTTTTCATCTTTTTGGCTTGCAAAAAAACTCCTCAGCTCATCTCCAAAGTATATCCCATTCCTCCACTCAAAAGGCAACTTCTAGTAACCTCAATGAGACATAGCACTACATTATTCTACAGCAATTCTTGGGCACGTCGGCTCTCCAACTTCGTGCCCGAGTTGCCTCGGTCCAGAGGTGGGAGCCCGTAAAAGAACCCGGCGATGTGTTGCCCTTCCGACAAGGAGTTGAAGACCGGAGATTCCGCGGGGAGATCGGGACGACGACGAGAAGACCGAAGGACACGGATCGCTTGGTATATCTCTCAACCCCTTCTCTAGTTTTCTAGGACTATGTTAATGGCTCGATCCGGGATTTTAGTGCGCGGTGGTGCCGGTTCAAAAGTTAAAGTAAATTATCATTTCCGCAATTTGGCCTCGGATTGACGGCCGGGGCGCCGCCGTGCACTTACATGGTATTAGAGCCACGCCATTAACCTAGTCTAGCTTGCTCTAGTGTGTTTAAAACTTCGATCGAACAAATATCCCCAAACTGCATTTTCAAAGTATCAGTTTTCTGTCGAATTTTTTTGGCTCGAAATTTTTTTCAGTATGTTGCAGAAATCTGAGCAGGCAATTTTAAGCATTCTGTAAAAATTTGATACAGTGATTCCACAGAAGGACCGCGGAACCGCGGCTAAACCCATATTCTGGCCGCGGTTCCGCCGCAGGAAAATGTCATCTCTGTACCATATTTCTACAGTAGATTTGTGAATTGAAATTGTGGTTTTTTGTATATTATTTTTGGGCCCAGATTTTCTTTGAGTGCTACAGTAGTGCTTGGGGCCCACTTCGGTAAATTTGATCGATCGAAAATTTTAAACATGTTAGTTCACAGTATTTATATTATATCTGCGACTGTGAATGTCACTTGATCGGTAAATCCTGTCTAACTGCTATAGCCCTTTTAGACGGAATTGCGAACGTGACATTCACGTTGATGTTCTGTGTTGTGTTGTGATGTTGCGGATTGGTCGTTGGGGATAGCCTGGATGCAATGGTAGTATAGTTTGGTTTATTTATGTACATTTGATATTGCGGGGCGAGCGTCCGACATGTGGACTGCCGTCACTGCCTGTTTGTATATTATTCTTTTGGGGCACGACCGGGGTGAGTTCGATGTACCCGTTGCATGTATATTTTACTTTCTGTACTAGGATTACCCCAAGGTGGGGTGCACGGATAGCCGGGTTCTAGAGGGCAACGGGCCCGCATCTCATGGCATTGAGACGGAGGGGGCCTCACTTTAGAATTGGCGGGCTATTCGCCGCACCCGTAGGGGGTACATGTTGACCCAAGGAGGGGTGCCCAAGTTACCGGATTCCGTGAAGTGTTGGGTGGTCCATTCACGTTGCTGAAAGGGGGCTGCCTCGCTTCAGGTTTTAGCGGGTAACTTGCCGCGCCCGTAGGGGTCTAGGATTTCATTGCCTGGGTTATCCACACGACCAGGGGAACGTCGGGTTTCAGTAGCGGCTCTATGAAACCCGGGGATCCCAGATATCTGTATTGTTTTGTGATACTTATTACATTTCTGTGATGTTGCATTTTATCACGCCTTGAGCGAATATTATATATTGATATATATACTAGTAGATGTTGTATATGTTTTGCATCCGCGCTAGTCTAGTCCCCGCTCTGTCGTTAGTTAAGTAACCTAACGGGTAATGACGGGACCCAGTGGCGAATGCATATGGCATATACGTACATCATTATTTTCGTTCTTTATTGGTGTGATCAATTGATGGGACTGTGTTGATTCGGATCAATGCAAGCTAAAAAAACCTATTCTGATGTTGTTGGAACACTTTTCAAAAGGCTGTTATTGCAAGGATGTTCACTTTTGTTTTGCACAGTGGTATTTGGTTATGAATATCCAGCACCTCAGTCGACGAGGCAAGGGCCGAGATCCCTTCACCGGGAGTGACCCCTTAGACAGAATTTTGCGTCAGGGCAATAACTTCATTATAGTCGTTTACTTTTTTTTGCATCGTGGTATTCAGTTGGAATATCCTGCACCTCATTCTATGAGGAAAGAGCCTAGATTCCTTCACCGGGAGTGACCTCTTTAGCAAAGGTTTTCGCCACTATATTTTTATAAAAGCTATCCGGTTCCTTCAACGATATCAAGTTCATTACGTTAAAGGTTTTTCGCCAGAAACCATTCGTAGCCCTCCGTCATTTCAGACGGGTAGCACATAGTATTCATGCTATGTTTGTTGGCCTTCGTCAAGGCATAGTGTATGGTAGCTGCTTGTTACCTTTCTGCTGCATAGATAGATGCGTTGGTTTGGGACAGTCGTATAGCCTTGTTGACCTTCGTCAAGGGCTTGTACGGGTGGGTTCAAATTAACCTGGACAATGACGGGTAGAACTTGACATGTGACTTATGATTTGTTGACCTTCGTCAAGGTCATAAAAGCATGGGGTAAAAATCACATCGGGAGTTTCTAAAGAAACTGAAACTTGCCAGATATGCGCATACCTTCTGGAGTGTGATAACTTGAGCGGATTCCGTCACGTTATCATGCGATGATAGTTGGATCCTGATTCCCACTGATGAGTTAGTTTACTCCTCGTGTGATCCCGATTAATTCTTCTTTCAGGTTTGGAGGAGAGTTTGACGGTACAGTGGGAGGTTTCTAGATTAGATAAAGTGACAACCATTCTGATCTAGGTTAGAGTGCACGCTGAGTGTTTCTTTTCTCTCTCACTTTGGCAGCGACCAATGACCCGACCATAGACTATGACTCAGAGACCACAATTAACCGAACCTTCTTAAACACTGGCTTTTGGATTGTCAGAGTTGCAAACCTCATTGCCACTCCTACTTTTACCCTTTTCTCCAGGACACCCCATAATACTACGAACGTCCACTTCCATTGGACAAAACCATCGTATGGTTATATACGAACTCGAAGGAATTTATTCGAGGATGGTTTCCGGTTCTGGAGAAAACGAATATGACTATTCAGTTGTCTTTTCCTTTTATCTTCTTTCAGGTGTGAGTACTCCTTGGTTTAGGAGATAGTACACCTATTACATAAATTGGATAGTCTTCTTCCAAACCATAGGCAGGTGCCGACCGGTAGGGAATGAAGAAAACAAATTAGCCTAACGATGGTATACAAAAGATATTAAGTAAAGACATATCAAGGGATTAGTAAGAGGGCAAAGTAAACTGCGACTGCTATTCACGACCAAACCAAGTATTTCATTACCACTCCCACTTCACTTTTGTATATCTCCAGGACACTCCGTATCACTACAAAGATCCACAGTTTATTGGATACTCCATCGTATGGTTATATACGAACTCGAAAGGAACTTGTTCCAGTTCGGGGATGGATTCTGGTTCTGGAGAAATAGGAATAAGGTTTATTCAGGTGTCTTTTATCTTCACCTTCTCTCGCATTGCGAGTGCTCCTAGGATTAGGACAGTACACCCATTATGCTTATTGGATAGTCTTCTTCCAAACCATAGGCTGGTGCCGAACGGTAGGGAAGGAAGAAAACCATTTGGCCTAAAGGGGTGTACAGCAGATAATGACTAAAGACATATAAAGGAATTTGGAGAGATGGCAAAGAATTATACGGTTACAGTTAAAAATCTGGATAATGGAAGAGGCATTACTAGGAATACCAGGATACCCCATCGAAACATTTCAATGTTTCAGTTTCACTGTGTACTGTTAAAAGAAAACTGATTTCCCAATTAGACACTTGCTCCAGGGTATGTATTTACCAGGTATGATTCTCACATCTGTATGGTTTTATAAATGATGAGTGGGAGTAAGTTATTGGGAATTAGGTGATCATCCTCATTATATCGGGATTCGTTGTAATCGGTGATATTTGAGGAAGTTACCTGGGTTGTTTGCCGGACGGCAAATATTTGGTTTTGAATATCCGCTGTCATGCACCAATTTCAAATTGATATATCTGTACGTCTATTTTTATAGAGTGAGATATACGTTTTGGAAATTATGCCGATGACATTTTCCAATATCAGTGGATGGTTAGGTAAGGAGCATTGAACAGCGGTGTAATTCTTCTTAACCATAAGTACAGTTTTCGACCTACGACACACAGGGAATGAGTTATTAGACTCAAAGGACTTATACAGAGTATTGTATGTTTTCCAGTGTCCATTAGGACAGAGGGGTTGGTCCTCACACTATATTCTGTTTACTTGTGACTTCTCTAGTTCTTAGACATGTGCTTCGTGGAAACACAAGGTCTGAGAAGTTATAAGTATAAGATTAAAGTAGAGAACCAGGTATTGCAAGTATCGGGATTCTTCAAGGTGATCGAAGATATAGATAGTTGTGTATGGTATTTAGTTGATAGTAATGATTAAGAGAACTTGCTTCTCTTTCAGGTTACTCATATCTGGACGCATTCCTAAGTTGAGTAACGCTGATCGGCCTCCTTCCATTTAGTTAACATGCACTGGAGACAGCTGCATGATTTGAATCTGGTTCAATTAAATCAGTGCCTCTAGTTCTATATTGGATATAGAACAGTTCATATCTTAACGATGTTAAGGTACGGGGAGTTGTCCGGCTTATGCTTAAAACCAGACTCTGGATAACTCAAGGCACATTTCTGTAATAGCTGTTTGTGGGTTGACCCAGGCTATGACGAGGGTTGACTTTCTACCATCTGGAAGATCAATAGTGATATTGTTCCTGACTCGCCACAGTTTTAACAAAAATGTATTTTTTCAGAAAACAGTAGTGGGAGTATGGTAGAACTGGAAGTGATTCCAGAAGCGCAGACGATTACTGAAAATTTGATAAGAACCTAAAGATTCATTCTGGCTTGACATTCCATTGGCCACTCCGCAGATACGGTGGGTAACCTCAGGCACCCGAGAGGTACTCCGGTAGCCTCAAGGATGGTGACAGAGAGGTTCTTGTTTACCCAGACTTGTCATTGCTGTTGTTCCAGACTATGAGACCCGGCAGGAGGATGAGTATAGCGTCGTTCTGAACTGGCTTTAGATGTGCACGTGTATATGACTCTGCCAGAGGATTGTCGTAGTCAATGGGAGCAGCGGAAGCATTGGTGGATAAGTGGCTTATGTCTATTTATAGACTAAAGCAGAAATAGCGGAGATAGATCATCTATTTCTGATGTGACAGTCATAGGTTTGACTTTATCAGAATAAGCGATGGATCTGTTAAGAAGGTAGTAGGGTGTGATGTCCTGGTATTTGGAAGACATACACAGAGTAGGAAGTGATATTCCTATACTACGATCGGTTATACTTTGGTTGTCACACATTGGTTTCTCCAAAAATGACTTGGATATTATATCAGACATTCTGGTTACTGGATCTATGGTTTTAGATCTAGATTTGGGTAGTTTCCCAATCTGGGTACTTAGACAACATTCTAAAGGTATTTAGAATGGACGACTCCTGGCATGGTGGTGTACCTGCAGGTGACGGAGTCACCCTCTCAAAAGGTGTCTTACAGACTAAAGGGGAGAGGGATGTGCATGATTGGAAGATCACTTGCTTAGGCAATTGAGTCAATCATGAGTACCACACCAGATGTTGTTTTTGCAGTAGATGCAATAAGTTGATATTGATCAAATCCTGGAGAAACGGTCGAAAGCAGTTTTAGAACATAAGTGGATGTTCTAGGGATATGATAACGACAGCCTCATTTCAGGAGATAGTGCCGTCAGAGTCAATTATTGGATCACAGGCACGTGATTGCAATGATTGATGGAGGACCTATCCCGATAGGACAGCCTTACTCATGATGATAGTATGCTATCTGGTTTATCTTTATCATCGTGTACTGCTTTAGGTGACCTTACAGGTCACTATTGCGCGTTGATAGAGCCCCTAGGATTCTTTCTTGACTGCCAGTAGTATAAGGGCGATCATATACATGGGAGCTGGTAGTCTATAAGCACATCCTTAAAAGGTCCCTAGTCGTAGGAGTTTCGAGACAGTGCATCGATACTCCAGAGTAGACAAGTATATACATTCGAGACCCCGACGAGGGACGGTGGCCGGTCTCACAAGCCACTGGTGTCAGTTGGTTCACCTAAGATGTATACAGGTGGTCATTGGGTTATGAGTACACCGGACAGGACTCGCCGGTAACTTGCTAGTTGGTCTTATAACTGAAGTCAGATAGCAGTTCCCTGGTGACATGTGTACAGGTTAGTTCATCGACCTGAGATCGTCATTTCTCTCGTATGAGTTCCCACTGTACTTTGATTACTACCCTACCACGCTCAAAGGAGACGTGCAAACAGGTTTTAGTTGGGTACAGTCCCGAGCCACATGGAGGCAGTGAGCGGATCTGCAGGGGTTCGTCTCTCCCGGTATTGGGGGTGAGGTCGCGCTGTGTCTAGGAGAGCCATTACACGAAGTCCTTGGCCAAGGCAGGAGATTTACTGGTAGGTATTCCAGTATATCTCAGGGTGTTCTGGGCTACACCCCGACACGACTTGTACCGCTTTTAGGGGTCTGACTTTTACCAACCCCCTAGGCCCGCCATGCGATGCTCATAGATGAACGGACCGGACTGTACCGATATTGTCACTGACAGGCTCAGTAGGGTGTCAGGATGAGTTCGCTCATCGACGTCCCTTTTGGTCAATACCTGGTAGCCCGTTACGTATGGCTAATACCTCTGACGTGCTAGTGGTTAAATCCACAGCCAAAGTATTGACGAGTCTTTAGAGTCCACCACAGACCGTTTTCTCAAGTTTCGGGCGAAACGCTGTAGAGGTCGTATGGAGATATGGCAGGGTTCGATCAGATACGTGCGGTATTGCACGGATCATGATCGGACGGATAATACTAGTGGGCTTTGGTTTAAGCCGGATCCTAGTATTGTACAGTGTAGATTTTGTCTCATTGCATTTGTATTCGGTCGGAATACAAATGCGAGTATGTATATACAGTAGCGGGGTTTTCCTGTAATTTATTACGGGATCGTTTTTCTGAAGTTGCCAGTTTGCATTCCGTTTCGGACATTTTCCTTTGTATCTTTCCTTGGCTGAAAAATGGTGGAGAAGGGCTTATTTGCAATTGTGCAAATTAGCATTGTGGTTGGTGGTCTTTGCATATTGATGCTTCATGATGGTTGCACCATCATTTGACTTCTTTACTTCATCATGGCATGACTTTTGTGGGGATATGGTTTTCATGATGGTTGATGGAGTGTTGGATTAAGTTAGTAATCATTTTCTTCTCATGATAACCCTTTCTCTCTCTCTTGCATTATGAGACTCTCTCTCATTTTTGATACACACTCACTCTCCTCTCATTCTCTCCCTTGATGATTCATGGCCGGCCAAAGAGGGAGGGGGCTATCCAAAAATTTGGTGTGGGGTTTTTCATCTTTTTGGCTTGCTAAAAAACCCCTCAGCTCATCTCTAAAGTATATCTCATTCCTCCACTCAAAAGGCAACGTCTAGTAACCCCAATGAGACATAGCACTACATTATTCTACAGCAATTCTTGGGCACGTCGGCTCGCCAACTTCGTGCCCGAGTTGTCTCGGTCCAGAGGTGCGAGCCCGTAAAAGAACCCGGCGATGTGGTGCCTTTCCGACGAGGAGTTGAAGACCGGAGAGTCCGTGGGGAGATCGGGACGACGACGAGAAGACCGAAGGACACGGATCGCTCGGTATATCTCTCTACCCCTTCTCTAGTTTGCTAGGACTATTTTAATGGCCCGATCCGGGATTTTAGTGCGTGGTGGTGCCGGTTCAAAAGTTAAAGTAAATTATCATTTCCGCAATTTAGCGTCGGATTGACGGCGGGGGCGCCGCCGTGCACTTACAAGGGAAGCTTAGTCCTAGATTTGAAGGTCCTTTTAATATCCTTGAGCGAGTTGGTACCGTTGCCTACCGTTTGTCACTTCCACCCAGTTTTCCGGATGTTCACCCCATATTCCATGTATCGATACTTCGCAAGTACCTTCATGACCCTTCTCATATGATTCATCACCAAACCGTTCAGCTAGAGCGCGATCTTTCGTTCACCGAGCAGCCGGTGGTTATATTGGATCGGCAGGTGAAGAAACTTCGGTCAAAAGTCTTGCCATCTGTGAAGGTTCTTTGGCGTAGCCTGAATAGTGAAGAGGTCACTTGGGAGGCCGAAAGCGAGATGCGGAAGAAATTCCCTCATCTCTTTGAAGGTATGCGTAATAAGATTTTTAAATTCGTGGATGAACTTCTTTAAGGGGGGAAGATTGTAACACCTTAGATTTGCGATTAGTGTTAATTAAGCGATAATGCGGATTTTTAATCAAAAGTATACCAAAATTGTTTTCAAATGTTTTATAAAAATTAATTAATATTTTATTAATATTTATTTTGGGCTTGCATATACATGTGCATGTTAACCTAGGGTTAATTAGGGATAACCATGCTTAAGTGGCCATGACACCCTAACCTAAATGTCATGCCATTTGTTTTATGTAATTATCTAAATTAATTAGTTTTCAAAATTAAAAGGGGTTTGAATTTGGTTGACTTGAGAGAGAGAGGGGGTGGCATGCATCATGAGGCATGGGCAAGCATGGCTTGTATTTAATGAAGAGAGTGAAGGGGCATGGCTAAACTAACACCCTAATTCTCTCATCCTCACTTATACACTCCCTCACTAACTCACATTCTCTCATTCACACTCTCATTCTTATTATTTTCCTCATCTCATCTCCCTCACTCCCTCAACTGAAACCCTAAATTAATACTCACAAAACCCAAACCAAATCACCACTACAACTCACTAAAACCGTTCACAAGCCAAGTTTAGCCACTAAAATCACTTGGAGCATAGAAAGCTAGGATTTTGAGCAAGTGTGGATAGGTAACAATCTCTCACTGTTAATTAGGTTCTTTTATTGTTGTGTAGCTTAGTAGTCGCTGTTTAGAATGATAAAGATATAGTTTTGTGCATGTATCGTGCTTTTAGTATCATTTTGGTGTCATTGTAACCTGCTATGACCCCGAGTTGTTACTAGAAAATCTAACGTTGTAGTAGTGTTGTACTAGTTGCCCTGAGTGTTCACCTGAAGCACGAACCCTACCTAACCGGTTTTGGCTATGGAGACATAGGCAAAATCCGGCGAGCTCAACCGTGTAGGTGACTGGGGTGTTTTGTTTGTGTGGGTAGCTGCCTGCAGTTGTATTAGGGTGTTTGGTACTGCTAGAATTTTAGGTATTGACAATATGAAAAATCTGGGAAGAATTTGCTAGTTTTTAGTATTTCGACGACGCGCGTTACGATTGATCTGACGTAGTTTTAGTGTTTCAGGTAGCTTGCTGTTGTGGGTTTGTTTTGGTGATGTCGCCACATACGTTAGCCTCTAAGCGAACCCTTTTGTAGCTTAAGGGAATCGATTCGTTAAATTGGCGTTGTGTTCGTTATTATTGCGTAGTTTGTTAAATCCACGCGTTATTGTGTTTTGTGTTAATAGGATCGCAGGCGGGGACTTCGGACGCTGCGAAGAAAAGAAAGCAGGTGGTTGGATTTACCTAGCTCAAGAACCTCGGTGGGTAGATTTAACATCTACGGGGAAATCGCTCGTATGGCGTTATGCGTCAGGGCTAGATATGATATTATAGACGCATGTTTATATGCATATATATTGATTGTGCATCATTGCATACCATTACTTGTTGTGCCTTGACTTAGTACCTAGTGGACACTGCACCATTACTGACGGTTCATGTTGCACAAGCACTAAATTGTATACTACACCCACACCATCGGTAATTGCCATGACATGCACAACCTATATACATATGCGGTATTATATTGTTATTGATATTGATACATTGATTCTTGTTCTATTGAGTATATGAAATACATCGTGCATACATAGCTACATGTACACCTTTAAATGATGTTGCATTTGAGTTTGGAGAAATTCGGAACCGCATGATATATTTAAAAACTTGATTCATTTAAAAGAGCGGTTTTCCCAAGATATGCTCATATTACTGTTTTATGTTGCGTATATCATATTTTATGGATTTACGCATTGATATATGGATTTCATGTGATTTATGGATTTGAGAGCCGTGGGGATATTTCGAGAAAGTATGCATTGTTTTGAAAATCCGGTTTCTCTTGATATGATATTTCATTGCGTCCATCATGAATTTTCTCGTTTCTGAGATTATGTTAGAAACCCGATTCGAGGAGCTAGATGATCAGTTTGCGGGTTCATGGTGGACCCGGTATGGTACCCCAGGACAAGAAAAGGATGTTGTGCAGTAGACGATGAGCCTGGAAGAGAGACTACTACCTACCGGTGATTGGTTGAACCTGACGGTTATCCGGAGGATACCGACCGGAGCCGTGAGATGGATATAGGCCGATCCGGACAGACGGAGCCCGTGGGCCGATCCGGACTGATGGAGAACGAGTTATATGGATTTGCATGTCGATGTTGGACATGAGTTTTCATGATGTTTTCGATTGCCGATTTTGGGCACTCAGGTTCCATGAGATTTACAGATATGAGGGCCGATCAGAGTGACGGCGCCTGAGGTATTGGGATCCGGGGTGTCGTTGACGAACACCGGTTTTTCCACGATGATGATTCATTGATGATGACATGTTTTATCCCATACTCAGCATTCATTGGATATGCATTGCTTCATGTATTTGTAGTACCTGATAGAGTACCTTTCATGATTGTTGCATATCAAGATTACCATATTCATGCTATCAGATTGCATGTGATAGATTATCGCTGTATGTGCATACCTTTAATTATCTTTATGGTGTTACTTACTATTCACGAGTTGGCAACTCACCCCCGTTGTGCCACAGTGTTTTGCAGGCTTGACCCTCAGAGTAGTCGCGGGAGGGCTTCTTATTATCTCTACTTTTGCGGATACCGCTAGGTTGGCCGCGAGGCCGTTTGGTATAGATGGGTTGCGTTTATCCGTTTATATTCATTGTATCTCATTGTATCTTGTACTCTCCATCTACCAATTTCATGTATTGACTTAGAGACGAGTTGTAAGGACGATATTTTATATTTTGTGACTCTAGGTGTCGAGCTCGTGTGAGCCGGCTTTTATTATGCAGTTTTATCTCTTATGTTGTTTTCACTTTATATTGTCTATTTCTTCGCTACAGCGTCATATATTATGCTTGTGGTGGTTGTTTCCACCTTGGGGCGTGATTTTCTCCCGTTTGGGGATGCTTTACTTATATCTTATGTTTGTACCCGTTTCGGGGATAGTTTTTACAAAGGAGGCGCTGCCAAAATTTTTAAGAAAATAAATTTGAACTTTTAAGATTTTTACTTGAGATTTCCAAATTTTTTTTCCCAATGTTTTTATCACTTACTACTTTTGATCGTTTAGATTTCTGGGTTTTCGGCTTACTTAAATTGCATTATGCATGTTGACGTTACGTGGTTTAAGTGTCGGTCACGTGCCTAATTTTGGGTCATGACAAAGTTGTTATCAGAGCGCTAGGTTTTACCTATTGGACTGTAGGATGACCTTGGTATGATGGAGTAGGTAGCTTAAGCAGAGTGACAGCATGTGTATGTTCCGCGGCATACTTACGACATGGTACTCCGCCTAAGTGTCCTTAGGACTTGTTTGTTGAAATTCCTTCCATGATTATATACATCCTTGTGATTCGATTTCCGTGTTCTTATCGATTGCTGTTTTCATTTCCAGCCATTATGCAGCTGAAGACTACGAGGGCGCAGAGAGCGGCCGCGAGAGCCGAGGTCAGAGTTGGCTCGTCGGAGTCGAGGACTGACCAGGCAGTACGCCCATTGTACAGGAGCAGATTGATCCACTTTCGCTTGATCGTATTACTAGGCTAGAGGCCAGTATGCAGGATTTGCGCCAGATGATGGGAACGTTAGTCGAGGCCAGTCGAGCGCAGAGACAGGAGGTTGTCTCACCTGTTGCGAGGAGCGCGATGGTGCCTACTGTTCAGGCAGTTGTACCTGCAGCTACGGAGGTTATCACTGTATCGTTATCTCAGTTCATGAGGATGAAGCCTCCAGTTTTCACCGGCACTGATGCAGCTGAGGATCCACAGTCATTTATCGATCGGATGGCTAGGATCTTTCGTTCGCTTAGATGATCCGATGCGAGATGGGTAGTGTTCGCGAGTTTTCGTCTGGAGGGTCTTTCCCAGACCTGGTGCGAGTCTTTAGAGAAGGGCAGAGCCGCAGGTCTTTCTCCTATGACCTGGGCTGAGTTCGTGACGGTGTTTCTTGCCCGTTTTCTTCCTCAGAGTGTTAGGGATGTTCGTGCTCGCAGTTTTGAGTCGTTACGCCAGACTCCGGGTATGAAGGTGGCAGAGTATAATGTTCAGTTCACCCAGCTATCGGTGTATGCTCCATATTTGGTGGACACCGAGGAGTTGCAGATCAAGAGATTTGTGCGAGGCCTGCTTACCCAGTTGTTCCTCGCTATCAGCGCCCAGCATTGTGACACATATGCAGGCGTAGTGGACGCAACCCTATTGGTTGAGGAGCGTCTTTCCGAGACGTCGGTAGTTCCGGAACCGAAGAGGGTTCGTACTGGTATATCAGCATGGAGACAGATGTTTAGACGCCGCGACAGATTTCGTTCAGGTCGTGGGAGTAGCAGAGGATTGGGAAGAGGCCAGATGTTTAGCTCTTATCCCCAGGAGGGTCAGCAGTCATCGTCTGGATGTTTCTGGTGCGGGAGTTTCTATCATCGCGTTAGAGATTGTACTGAGCCACATGAGGACGAGGCAGCCGTATCTCATGTTACATTATCACCTTTTCCACCTCAGAGAGCATTGCCTCTTGCGCCTGTTTTTGCTCTGCGTCAGACTTATGCTTAGAGAGGTCATAGTCGCGGAGGGTTTGTTCAGAGAGGACAGAGTGGCAGAGGCAGAGGACAACCAGTTACTGGTAGAGGGCATTCTCGAGTGTTTGCTTTGACTCATCAAGACGTGCAGGTGTCCAATGCAGTAGTTTCAGGTACTCTTTCAATATGTTCCTCCGACGCACACTTTTTGTTTGATCCGGGATCTACACACTCGTATGTTTCTACACACTTCATGCCGAGAGTCGTGTTTTCTAGATCAGCTGCTTGTCGTGACTACTCCTGTTGGCAAGTCGTTTGTTGCGCGACACGTGTTTCGGTCGTGTGTCGTCCGTATTGGAGATAGAGATTCATCCATCGACTTGATCCTTCTTGAGATGATCGACTTCGACGTTCTCCTGGGAATGGACTGGTTAGCTGCTTGCTACGTGTCCGTGGACTGCTGCGAGAAGACAGTCAGGTTTTGTTTTCCCGGCGAGTCAGTTCGTGTTGTGTAGGGGGACCGTGGTGCTGCCCCTCAAAGTTTGATTTCAGCCATTTGCGCTAGTCGGCTTTTTAGGAGAGGATGTCGGGGATTCTTGGCTTTCATATGAGATACTGGAGCCACAGTAGATTAATTGGACCAGGTTCCTATAGTGAGAGATTTTCCCGACGTTTTTCCCGATGAGTTGCCTGGATTGCCGCCAGAGCGTGAGATTAAGTTTTGCATTGATTTGATCTCCGGCACGGGGCCTATTTCTATATCTCCTTACTGGATAGCCCCGGTGGTGCTTAAGTAGCTTAAGGATCAATTGCAAGAGTTGCTTGATAGGGGACTTGTACGTCCGAGTGTTTCGCCTTGGGGTGCTCCTATTCTGTTCGTCAAGAAGAAGGACGACAGTTTGAGGTTGTGCATTGAATATCGTCATTTGAACTGAGTAACGGTGCAGAATAGGTATCCTTTGTTGGATGTAGAGCCCTCAAAGTAAATTATTGGATCGCATGCACATGATTGCAATGATTGAGGAGGACCTATACCGGCAGGACAGTCTTACTCAAGATGATAGTATATTATCTGGTTTGTCTTTATCATCGTGTACAGCTTTAGGTGACATGATTACTATTACACGTTGATAGACCCTTTAGGATTCTTGCTTGACTACCAGCAGTATGATGGCGATCATATACGTGAGATTTGGGTAGTCTATAAGCACATCCTTAAAAGTGGTCCCTAGTCGTGGGAGTTTCGAGACAGGGCATCGATACTCCGGAGTAGACTAGTGTATACAGTCGAGACCCCGACGAGGGGTGATGACCGGTCTCATAAGCCATTGGTGTCAGTTGGTTCACCTAAGATGTATACAGGTGCTCATTGGGTTATGAGTGCACCGAACAGGACTCGCCGGGAATCTGCTAGTTGGTTTTTTACCTAGCGTCACATAGCAGTTCCCTGGTGACATGTGTACAGGTTAGTTCTTCGACCTGAGGTCGTAATTTGTCTTGTGTGAGTTTCCACTGTGATTAGATTACTACCCTACCATGGCTCAAAGGAGTCCTGCAAATAGGTTTTAGTTGGGTACAGTCCCGAGCCACATAGAGGCAGTGAGCGGATCGGCAGGGGATTCGTCTCTCCCGGTATTGGGGGTGAGATCGCGTTGTGTCTAGGAGAGCCATTACACCAAGTCCTTGGCAAAGGCAGGTGAGAATTACTGGTAGGTATTCCAGTAGTTTCTCATGGTGTTCAGGGCTACCCTCCGACTCGACTTATACCGCTATTGGGGGTCTGGCGTTACCAGCCCCTACGCCTGATATGCGATGCTCATAGACGAACGGATTGGACTGTACGGATATTGTCACTGATAAGCTCAGTAGGGTTCCAGGATGAGTTCGCTCATCGGCTTCCCTTTTGCTCGGTACATGGGCAGCCGTCAAGCACAGCTAGTGCCACTAACGTGCTTGTGGTTAAACCCACTGCCAGGGTACTGACGAGTCTTTAGAGTCCCCGATCAGTCGAAAATACTGCATCTTTTAACCGGCAATTTCCCTATCTTTTACACTCATCTAGAAGTGTTCGGCATTCATCGTCGTTAAATATAAGATTGCATGTGTTAGAATCTAAAATCGGCACTATAAAGGAAATTGACTGCATTTCATAGCATGGCATCATTCCTATATATCGCAACTTGTGTTTCAAAGTCTGTGCAGGACATTACAAAAGATCGGTCAAATTTAAAACGAAGACTGTGAAAAAGACGCCAACTCATGGATTTGGAATCTGGTATTGTTCTAAGAAGCATTCAGAGATTTAACATATCAGAAATTACATCAAAATACAGATGAAGCCAACACTGGAAGTTTGAAGCCCTAAGGCAGCCAAGTGGCCGCGGAACCGCGGCCGGAGCCACCTTGCGCCGCGGTTCCGCGGCGTCTTGTCCACGTCACCTCCTCAATTTCAAGCCATAATTCCTACATCATCTTCCACACTTCAGAAAGACACTACAGTTTCCAGAAAGCCCCAGAAGCTTTTGCCAGTTCAGCAAACTAGGGTTTCTAAGCTAAAACATTCCTAGCTTAAAGCCTAAGCTAAGCTCCTAACTAACTTACAACAAACTTTTGGAGGGAATTGCAAATTCAAAACCTAGACCTAGGGTTTGGGAAACCTATAAATAGACCCCTAGGCTCACTTGTAATCACATCTAGAGAGATCCCATCTCATCTTAGAAATCCAATATCTTAGACAACTCATTGTTGGCTAAGCCCTAGTTCTTCATCTACCCACATCCTTTCCACCTCAAAACCCTAACCCTAATCCAATCAAGAAATACCCAAATTCAAGATCCATGGAGATCAAGCAAAGCAAGTATTCAAGAAACCTTTAGAAGCAAAGCCGGTATTCAACGGAGCACGAGATCGAAGCGATCCAAGACTCAAGAAGCCAAGCGATGCAAGATTCAACGTGCGAAGTTCCTACCTCTTGTAAATCTCGAGAGTTGTAACTACTTGTTATTGTAATAAAGGTGAAGATTCTTTAACTTGTTTACATTTCAATTCAAGCATTATGATTCATTTCGATTCTTGAATATGTACCTTGTGATGATGCTTGGATAAAACTCCGCTCGTGGAGGAATCGAAACAATTGTAAAATGATGATGTTGATGAATTGTTAAACGTTTTCTTAAGTCTTAAAACAATTGTAAATTCTTGAAAATCGATTGATCGATGATCTAGATCGATGCGAATGTGTTCTTGATTCCTTTCGCACAATCTATAGATCAACAATTGATAATTCAACTTACAAGAAGCTATCTAGTGAATGTTATTCATCGAAAGGACAAAGGATAGGATGGGGAACCCTAATTCTTCGCAAGATCCTTGATCCTCGATGAATTCGACATCGATTTAGCATCAATTTGTAACTAGATAAGAAATCGTAATCTTGAATCTTCATCACATCTACAATTTACTCGATTCCTACGAGCTTTACTTCGAATCTTGAAACCCTAAAGTGATTGGAATTCTATCAAAACTCGATTCTCGATTGTTTATCATTTTCTTGATTCTTGATTAGAATAGTAATACTTGAAACCATCGATAAAAATCTTGAATCATGTTTTCTTTTCTTTTCTTTTCTATTAACTTTTCAATTCAAACAAATCAAAATTACAAACGAATCGCACAATCCCTGTGGACGATCCGCACTCGCTAACGATCTACATCCGACACCGTAGTTGATTGCGGTCAAATAATTCTTTGATTGTGATTCTATACATTTTCTTAAACACACAACAAGAATTCGAATCAATCAGTCCCCCACCATTGCCGGGGACCATTTGAGTTACTTACACAATCGGAAATCAAATCAATCAAATGGCGCCGTTGCCGGGGATAGTGCGCTAATTGTTCATATTTTGAAATTTGAGTTGAAAGATTTATTCCATCTATATTAGTAGATCAAAATTCGCAAAAACACTAATACTTGTTGTTGTGATTTGATTGCGAGGAAATCTTGAATTATTGGAGCTGGAGAAAAAAAATTCTGAATATTCCAGAGAGCTAGGGGAGTTAATAGGAGCCCTCTGTAGAAGTTTCATTCAGTGAACAGTGAATTTAGCCGCGCATCAGCGGCATTAGGCAGCTTAAACCGCGGTTCCGCCGCGTTCTTGCATCCTCACTGTTCAAAAATTTTTGGTATACTTCTATACTTTCTTATCTTCTCCTAAATCTGCTCAAATTGACAATTTACTGCAGGTTTCTTTGCAAATAATAGCAGCGCCGCAAAAAGCAAAATAAATTGTGCGTGTTTTGATTTTTGGTTGTTTGCATATTAATACGGAAATTAAGGGGCAAAGACCAAATCCAGATTAGGTAGGGAGTTCATTACCCTTCCTAAGCCCCGAAAATCGCAAAATTTGCATCCGCATTTACCCTAATTAACTAAAAAATATCTAGAGATGACTCTAAAGACCGTCGCGCTCACTTAGGATAAGAGAAGGCCATGGGTAATTAATTGCTTATCCGCGTTTCTTTTGTGGTGTCTAAGGCAAGTGTGTCGAAGGCTAGTGGTTACTTAATTAGGCCAACTACTTACGTAGTAGAGAACCTCCCACTTACCTGGCACTTACCTGGCCACAGGAGAGACAAAGAGGCAGTGGAGGATTTATCCTGCGTCTTGTCTTTTGGCAGTTAGGAGCGGTCTAGAGATTTGACCCAGGCGACCAATAGAATTAGGGTTTTGTGTGTTGCATTTGTTGTGTTGCATCATTTTTTTAAAAAAAAATCCGTATCTTTTTTCAAAACAAACACCGCATTCATTCATCATTCCCCTAATTATAAAGCCACGCTGCCACTTGTACTAACCCATTTTAGTGCAAGATAGGCTGGACACGGGTTTCTAGTGCCTGTTCAGTCCGCGTCCCCCGATCGACCCAAAAGTCGGTATTTCTACATTCACCTTTTCTTTACCCACCACCATACCCACATCGATGGATCCGTCTCCATCGAACTTCTTTTCCACTAATCTGCCGCCATCCGTTGGTGCGCAGAATCCACCTCGCATCTCTCTCCAAGAGAGATGCTATCCTACACGAGGTCCTCTTTCCACCTGTCTTTCCATTCCACCAGCCAACGGGGAAAATTTTCTAATAAAACCCCAATATATCAACCTTCTACCAAAATTTCACAGTGTCGAGTCTGAAGACGCATATGCCTTTATCTCCAAATTTGAAAATGTATGTGCAATGATGGGTACTTCACAGCTTTCTATGGATGCTTTACGTCTACGTCTTCTCCCATTCACCTTGTGCGATATAGCCAAGAAGTGGCTGTATAACACTACCACACATTCCATTTCAAATTGGGAAGAATTCGTCAAAGCATTCTTAAGAAATTCAACCCACATCAAAAGACAGCTCGAGTCCGTAGCGAAATATATCAATTCACCCAGCTTCCAAATGAAACATTTTCACAATGTCTTGAACGCTTTAAGGATTTGTTAGTTCAATGTCCTCATCACGGAATCCCGAGATGGGAACTGTGCCGAATCATTTATGAGGGCATTAATCCTAACACAAGACAGACCCTTGAATCCATGTGTCAAGGCAACTTCATGACCAAAGATGATGGGGAAGCCTGGAAATTTTTAGAAGATTTCGCTGAAAGATCTTTATAGTGGGAGGGTGTGAGTCAATCGTCTAGAGATGGCAATAATATTTCCATAGGAGTTAGAGCTGACATTTCAGCTATGCAAAAGAAACTCGAGACTATGGAAAACAAATTTTTAGCCGCCGCCCTAAATCAAATGTCACTCTCCAAAACTGTATGTGGATGTTGTTCTGATCCATCTCATTTGACGGAAGAATGTCCATTGAATTCTCCGTTTCAAGGTCATGAGCATACCAATGCCGCATTTCAAAGACCTAGAAATGATCCATATTCTTCCACATATGATCAGGGTTAGAGGAATCACCCTAACTTTGCTTGGAACCAATCACAATCTCAAGACACGGTTCCAACCCAAAACAATTTCCAAAGGGTCCCCCCACCACAACAGCAACCACTTCAATTGAGTCAGCACCCCTTCCAATCACAAAACTTCCAAAATCCGGCCAACACTTTGCAATTGACCGGTACAGATAATACCTCTGCACTAGCACAAACTTTGGATACTTTCATGAAACAATCCATCCAAGGGACGGCATGTTTGCAATCTTCCGTTGAGAATGTGATGAAGATCATTGTCTCTCAAAATGTGAATATCCAATCGATGGAAGCACAAATTGCACAACTAAAAGCCGAAATGAGTGCAAGAGAGAAAGGGAAACTTCCAGCTCAACCTTTAACCAATCCTGGCTATTCACATCATGTGAGTGCAATCACGTTGAGATCTGGAAGAGTGCTTGACAATCACGTTGGGGAAGAGTTTGATGATACTGATAAATCAATCAATAACACCCCGGCTGAGACCTTTCCTTCCACTTCTACTTCTAATTCTGACCCCAGTTCTTCTACCCCATCACCTTCTTGCGGGCCTATTCTTCGTTTCCCACAAGGCCCGCTACATCTATCCATCTCTTCTAGTCTACCACCGACAATCCCCACTTCTATTTTGGGATCGGGTCCATACACACTTCCTTCTCCTATGATGGACCCAGCGCTTATTGCTAAAGCACCTTATCCTAATCGGTTAAGGGCTAACACATCGAGTCCACATATGGAGAAGATTATGGACATGTTTAAGAAAGTTAACATCAACATCCCTCTCCTAGATGCCATCCAACAAGTTCCGTCCTATGCGAAAACTCTTAAGAACTTGTGCACTAGGAAGAGGAAGACTCAAGTGCCCAAGAAGATATTCATGGCAAAAACAGTAGACACAGCCTTCCCCCAGCAATTACCGAGGAAACGTAAGGATCCTGGATATCCTACTATTTCCATTTCTATTGGGGAAAAACACATTAACCGTGCTCTACTTAACCTTGGCGCTAGTATTAACTTTCTTCCATACTCGGTTTATGAGCAACTAGGTATCGGAGAGTTGAAGCCAACCCATTGCCCTCTCCAGATGGTTGACCGGTCTATCACCAAACCTAGGGGTGAACTGGAGGATGTGTTAATAAAAATCGGGGAATTTATATTCCCGGTAGATTTTATTGTAATACACAGCCTGTAGCGAACCCACGGAATCAAATTCCTGTGATTTTAGGTCGCCCCTTTTTGGCCACTTCCAACGCTATCATCAACTGTCGTAATGGTTCTATGACCCTATCCTTCGGGAATAGGTCAATAGAACTGAACATTTACAAGTTGGGAAGTGTACCCTCCGAACCTACTGCTCTGGTCTGTTCTGTCGACTTAATGGATGTCGACAGCAGCGAATTTGATGATCCTCATGATACCAATCTAGACTCTTTTCATACGTTATTGTTTGACCCAACTATGTATCATACATATACGGACTCTTCCACCGAGTTGTCCGGGTCAACAATTAACACCGATTATGAATTGCTTTTAGAGTCTGAAGATCACCCCGTACTTTGTGATGACATTGTTCATGGGGTATTGATGGAACTTTTGAGGAGATCTTCGCTGATGAACTCGCATTTTTGAATGACACGGGTGTTGAGATGAATCATCTCCCAATCAATGAAATTGAACCTCCACCCCTTCTTCTGAATTGTAAAAAGAATGCGAGTAATCCATCACATTCACTGCATCGTCTCTCCAAAATGAGACGCACACACATTCTATTCCACCCCTTACCCTTTCCCCACTTTTTCTTCCACCAACTAGAGCACCGCATTGATAAAATTTTTGAAAGGTTGGTGTTAACTTTCGGTCTTTGCAAAGCTTGGCATCGACCAATGATTTTTGACCCCCTCATGTGATTTTCAAATATTAACATTGCTTAACTCAAGTTGGGGGGGTATATTTTCGGGCTCTTGAAAAGAAATTTTTTACAAAATTTTGAGCCAAGAATAAGTTTGGGGGAGGTTCTTCACTTAAATATTTTGCCCCCACTAATAAATTCCTCCCAAGCTTACAGGTTTTTCGAGATTTAGCAAATGGCAACAGTGAGGACACTGTTGAAAACAAGTTTGGGGGAGGTTTGTGCTTATTTTCGCATCATTTGCATATCATTTGCATAAGCACAAAACATTTTTCAAAACCTATAAAAATTTAAAAAATTTCAAAAAATAAAAATAAAAATATTTTTTGTACATAAATAAGATAATAAAAGATTAGATAGTGAAAAATTACATCCATGAGATTAGAAAAAATTTAAGAAAACGAAGAAAATTAGAAGTTTTCTTATACGAACTAGTAATAAGTAGTTATGAGCCGTTGTCCAAAGGGTTAGTAAGATGAAGGACGTCACTAATCTGAGGATAAAAATATGTCTGAAAAATAGTTTCTATTTTGGAAGCCAAACATTTTGAACGTTGATACCCTGCTATTCGCACTTGCACACGTCTTGAAGCCTGGGATAGCAGAGGATACCTTGAAATGCTCTTGTCTTAAAGCCAAAAGTATGAAGGAAATAAAAAAATGAAGAAAATATAAAGTGGTGAGAAAAATGAACACTGGTTTTGTTATCGCCAAGGCAGCAATAAAAAAATATAGCGAGGGTGCCTCTTCACCTAGTGCCCTAAGGCCAACTGGTCTGGGAGTCACTGCTAAGCCTTAGGTGGTGCAAGAAGAGAAAAATACACCAAGTAAGCAAGCACATGAGTAATCGGTTGGTTAGTACCTCAAGAAGTATTAACGGTCGCATGAAAATGTGTGAGCAATCTCATCTAAATATTCATTAATTAAAAAGTACTGAGGCTGATGGGCAAGAGTATGATAGCTTGAATTGAATTCTCCGGGTGTAGGGATGTCTTTACACACACGCAGGGTTATATGATCGATGTTTGGAAGAAAGACAGGAATGAAGAATAAGACGATGTTTTATTGAAGGAGGACGTGATTTCCGACATCTTTTCATGACTATTAAGATAGGGCTCATGACAACTGAAAAACTAGCTTAGTTGGAAACCCTAATTTTCAAAGTCTTTCTTTCATAATTCTTTTCTTTAAATGTAAATTTCATGATCTTTCTTTTATTATTGGATTTTGTGGGTGCAATCCACTGAAAACCCTCAGGAGACAACACTCCTCCTACTAGGGACACCCAGAGGTTTAAAGGCTTGTTGCACGTGCTCAGTGCAATCGTGTTGCCTACGAAAATGTGCTAGTTAGTTTTTCTCTTTCTTTATTTTCTCCTTCTTTTTAATAAAATTTTCGCTCGAGACGATCGAAAATAAGTTTGGGGGAATTTGATCAGTCGAAAATACTGCATCTTTTAACCGGCAATTTCCCTATCTTTTGCACTCATCTAGAAGTGTTCGGCATTCATCTCGCACATATTAGCAAATCAGTCGTTAAATATCAGATTGCATGTGTTAGACTCTAAAATTGGCACTATGAAGGAAATTGACTGCATTTCATAGCATGGCATCATTCCTATATATCGCAACTTGTGTTTCGAAGTCTGTGCAGGACATTATAAAAGATCGGTCAAATTTACAAACGAAGACTGTGAAAAAGACGCCAACTCAAGGATTTGGAATCTAGTATTGTTCTAAGAAGCATTCAGAGATTTAACATATCAGAAAATACATCAAAATACAGAAGAAGCCAACACTGGAAGTTTGAAGCCCTAAGGCAGCCAAGTGGCCGCGGAACCGCGGCCGGAGCCGCCTTGCACCGCGGTTCCGCGGCGTCTTGTCCACGCCACCTCCTCAATTTCAAGCCATAATTCCTACGTCATCTTCCACACTTCAGAAAGACACTACAGTTTCCAGAAAGCCCCAGAAACTTCTGCAAGTTCAGCAAACTAGGGTTTCTAAGCTAAAACATTCCTAGCTTAAAGCCTAAGCTAAGCTCCTAACTAACTTACAACAAACTTTTGGAGGGAATTGTAAATTCAAAACCTAGACCTAGGGTTTGGGAAACTTATAAATAGACCCCTAGGCTCACTTGTAATCACATCTAGAGAGATCCCATCTCATCTTAGAAATCCATTATCTTAGACAACTCATTGTTGGCTAAGCCCTAGTTCTTCATCTACCCACATTCTTTCCACCTCAAAACCCTAACCCTAATCCAATCAAGAAATACCTAATTCAAGATCCATGGAGATCAAGCAAAGCAAGTTTTCAAGCAACCTTTAGAAGCAAAGCCGGCATTCAACGGAGCACGAGATCGAAGCGATCCAAGACTCAAGAAGCCGAGCGATGCAAGATTCAACGAGCGAAGTTCCTACCTCTTGTAAATCTCAAGAGTTGTAACTACTTGTTATTGTAATAAAGGTGAAGATTCCTTAACTTGTTTACATTTCAATTCAAGCATTATGATTCATTTCGATTCTTGAATATGTACCTTGTGATGATGCTTGGATAAAACTCCGCTCGTGGAGGAATCGAAACAATTGTAAAATGATGATGTTGATTTATTGTTAAACGTTTTCTTAAGTCTTAAAACAATTGTAAATTCTTGAAAATCGATTGATCGATGATCTAGATCGATGCGAATGTGTTCTTGATTCCTTTCGCACAATCTAAAGATCAACAATTGGTCATTCAACTTTCAAGAAGCTATCTAGTGAATGTTATTCATCGAAAGGACAAAGGATAGATGAGGAACCCTAATTCTTCGCAAAATCCTTGATCCTCGATGAATTCGACATCGATTTAGCATCAATTTGTTAGTAGATAAGAAATCGTAATCTTGAATCTTCATCACATCTACAATTTACTCGATTCCTACGAGCTTTACTTCAAATCTTGAAACCCTAAAGTGATTGGAATTCTATCAAAACCCGATTCTCGATTGTTTATCATTTTCATGATTCTTGATTAGAATAGTGATACTTGTAACCATCGATAAAAATCTTGAATCATGTTTTTTTTTCTTTTCTATTAACTTTTCAATTCAAACAAATCAAAATTACAAACGAATCGCACAATCCCTGTGGACGATCCGCACTCGCTAACGATCTACATTTGACACCGTAGTTGATTGCGGTCAAATAATTCTTTGATTGTGATTCTATACATTTTCTTAAACACAGAACAAGAATTCGAATCAATCAGTCCCCCACAGATAGTTTCCCATGTTTGGGCGAAACGTTGTAGAGGCCGTATGGTTTTATGGCAGGGTTTGAACATGCACGTGCACTTGTACACGTGTCATGTTTCGGACATATAATACTGGTGGGATTTGATTTAAGCCAGATCCAAGTATTATACTATGTTGGATTACTTTCGTCTCATCGTATTCGTATTCGGTCGGAATACGGATACAGGTATGTATTTACAGGTGAGGGGTATTCTCGTAATCCGTTACGAGATTACTTTAGAAGATACATTTCTTTTGATTAAACATTTTAGTTTAAATGTTTAAATGGTTTTGGAAAGAGTGACTCATTTTGGATGACACATTTATTCTAGAATGTTCACTAATGAGTCATCTAGTGAGTCATTAAAGAATTAGTGGTGTTTGTTTTGGGTAGGATATTATGAAGGCTTTGTGGAGATATTTTGAGGAGATCTTTTATTTGTTTTAAAAACACAAAAGCCTTATATTATCATCACTCATTATTTTGGACAGCCATCACAATTTTTTGTGCTTGGTTTTCTTTTGCTCTCTCTTCATTTTTGAGCTCACAATCTAAAACCCTAGGATCTTCTTCAACCTCCACTCTTACCCTCTCATGTGATGAGAACCAAAGAGTGTATTGAGGCAAAGTATTCACATTTCTCTCTACTTCATCTTGGACATGTCAGTTAGCAAACTTCATGTCCGAGTTGCCTCGGTTTAGAGGAGGGAGCCCGTATAAAGATCCGTTGATGTGGTGCCACCTCGACGAGGAGACAGGAGATCGGAGATGCCGCGAGGAGCATGGGATGATGGCTAAAGACTGAAAGACACGGATCGATCGGTATAGCCATTCTATCATCTTTGTAGTTATCTAGTTTAGCGTTAATGGCTAGATCCGGGTTAAAGTCTATGCTAGCGCCGGTTTATAAAAGTTTTTGTTCCGCGTTTGGCCTACGATTATTGGCTGGGGCGTTACCATAGACTAACATGGTATCAGAGCCACGCCATTAACGTTTACTAGCTTGTTCTAACATGTTTAAAACATCGATCGAACGAAATTTCCAAAACCGCGATTCAAAAGTTAAAGTTTCTGTCGAATTTTTAAACTGGTCTAAAAATTATTTTGGGTATGTCAGAAAATCGAGCAGGCATTTCTAAGACTACAGAAGAAATTTGGTAGACTGATCCCACAAAACCGCCACGGAACCGCCGCAGAACCCATGGGTTTGCCGCGGTTCCGCCGCCGTTTTGGGGCTTCAGTGCACCAGTTTTCTTCGAGGTGTCTTTCATGTGGAATTGTGGTTTTTGGAATATTTTGTTTAGGCCCAGATTTGTTTGAGTACTCGATTTGTACTTGGTTCCCACTTGGAGAAGTTTTGTCGATCGGAATTTTAAATGTGTTAGTTTACAGTACTTACATTATATCTCCGACCGTGAATGTCATTTGAGCGGTATAATTCGTCTGATTGCTATAGTCCTTTTAGACGGGTTTGCGAACGTGACATTCACGTTGATGTTCTGTGTTGTGCTGTGATGTTGCGGATTTGTCATGGTAGATAGCTTGCGTGCAATGTTAGTGCAGTTTGGATTTATTTGTACATTTGATATCGCGGGGCGAGCGTCCGACATGTGGACTGCCGTCGCTGCCTGTTTGTAAATTATTCTTTTGGGGCACGACCGGGTTGAGGTCGATGTACCCGTTGTACATATTTTCATTTTTGTACTAGGGTTACCCCGCGACGGAGTGCACGGATAGCCGGGTTCTGGAGGGCAACGGGTCCGCTTCTCATAGCTTTGAGATGGAAGGGGCCTCACTAAAGGATTTGCAGGCTATTCGCCTCACTCGTAGGGGGTACAGGTTGACCCAAGGTGGGGTGATCAAGTTACCGGATTCCGTGAAGTGCCGGGTGGTTCATTCACTTTGCTGAAGGGGGCTGCCCCGCTTCCGATTTTGGCGGGTAACTTGCCGCACCCGTAGGGGTCTAGGTTATCATTTCACAGGCTATCCACACGACCAGAGGAACGTCGGGTTTCAGTAGCAGCTCTGTGAAACCCGGGGATCCCAGTTATTTGTATTTTTCTATGATGCATATTACTTTTCTGTAATGTTGCATTTATCACGCCTGGAGCGATTATTGTATATTGGTATATATACTAGTAGATGTTGTATATGTTTTGCACCCACGCTAGTCCAGTCCCCACTCTGTCGTTAGTTAAGTAACCTAACGGGTGATGACGGGACCCAGTGACGAATGCTGATGGCATATACGTACATTTTATTTTCTTCTTTTCTGGTGTGATTAATTGATAGGACAGCATTGATTCTGATCAATGCAAGGAAAACAAACCTGTTTGATGTTGTTGGAACAGTTTTCAAAAAGTGTTATCACAAGGACGTTTTCTTTTGTTATGCACAGTGGTATTCAGTTAGAATATCCTGCACCTCATTCGACGAGGCAAGGGCCGAGATCCCTTCACCGGGAATGACCCCTTGGGCAAAGGTTTGCGTCAGGGTAATAATTTTACTATAGTCGATTACGTTTTGCCTTGCATCGCGGTATTCAGTTGGAATATCCTGCACCTCATTCCACGAGGAAAGAGACGAGATCCCTTCACCGGGAGTCACCTCTTTAGCAAAGGTTTTCACCACTATATTTTTGTAAAAAGCTATCAGGTTCCTTCAGCGATATCAAGTTCGTTACGTTAAAGGTTTTTCGCCAAAAACCAGTTGTAGCCCTCCGTCATTTCAGTTGGGTATTCAGTAGTATTCAAGTTATGTATTTTGACCAACGCCAAGGAATAGTGTTTGGTAGCTGCTAGGTATTCATTTGTTGAATAGATAGATGAGTTGGTTTGGGACAGTCATACTGCCATTTGGCCAACGTCAGGGGTATGTACGGGTGGGTTCAAATTAACAAGATAATAATGGGTAGAACTTGACATGTGACTTATGATATTTTGGCCAACGTCAAGGTCATAAGAGCATGGGGAAAAAATCCTTATCGGGAGTTTCTAAAGAAACTGAAACTTTCCAGGCATGCGGATACCTTCTGGAGTGTGATAACGTGAGTGGATTCCTTCACGTTATCATGCGATGAGAGTTGGATCCCGATTCCCACTGTTGAGTTGGTTTACTCTTCGGGTGATCCCGACTAATTGTTCTTTCAGGTTTGGAGGAGAATTTGACGGTACAGTGGGAGGTTTCTGTAAGTACACGGTAGCGCCCCGGCCGTCTGTCCGAGGCCAAAATGCGGAAACAAAGACTTTTCTCAACTTGGAAACTGGTGCTACCGCGGAATATGAACCCGGATCAGACCGTTAACCTACTACTAGCAAACAAAAGAAAAGGGTAGAGAGCTATACCGAGCGATCTGTGTCCTTCGGTCTTCGGGCACCACCGCAATCTCCTCGCGGAATCTCCGGTCTCGATCTCCTCGTCGGAAAGGGCACCGCATCACCGAGTCTTTTTACGGGCTCCCACATCTGGACAGAGGCAACTCGGACACGAAGATGGCAAGCCAACGTGTCCAAGATTGCTGTAGAATAGTGTAGAACTATTTTGTCCCAAGGGGTTGACGAAGTTGCCATTTGGAAGTGGAGAAGGAGATGCAAGTTTTTTGGATGAACTTAGGGATTTTGTGCAAGCAAGAAGGAACCATTTTCCTACTCCAAAATTTTTGGACAGCCCCAAAAACTTGTGGCCAGCCTTGCTCAAGGAATGAGAGGACAGAGTGAGTAAAATAATGCAAGAGAGAGAAAAATGGGTGATCATGAGGAATCATCATCACAACAAAATCTCATCCTAATCCCATCATATAAAGTAAGCAATGATGAACAAAAAGAAGTCAATGGAAGCTAGAACCATCACCAACCATGTGCCACAAAAAGTCTTCTCCATTATTAATTGCACATTTGTAAATAAGCCCCTCCATCAATTTTCAGCCAAAGAAAGAAACAAAGGAAAATGGCCGAAACGGAATGAAAACTGCCAACTTCAAAAAAGTGATCCCGTAATAAATTACAGGAAAACCTCGCGACTGTATATACATACCCTCATTTGTATTCCGACCGAATACAAATGCAATGAGACAAAATCTACACTGTACAATACTAGGATCCGGCTTAAACCAAAGCCCGCTAGTATTATCCGTCCGATCTTGATCCATGCAATACCGCACGGATATGATCAAACCCTGCCATATATCCATACGGCCTGTACAACGTTTCGCCCGAAACTTGAGAAACTGTCTGTGGAGGACTCTAAAGACTCGTCAATACCTTGGCTGTAGATTTAACCACTAACACGTCAGAGGTATTAGCCGTACGTAACGAACTACCAGGTATTGACTAAAAGGGAGGTCGATGAGCGAACTCATCGTGACACCCTAATGAGCCTGTCAGTGACAATATCCGTACAGTCCGGTCCGTTCGTCTATGAGCATCGCATGGCGGGCCTAGGGGGTTGGTAAAAGTCATACCCCCAAAAGCGGTACAAGTCGTGCCGGAGTGTAGCCCAGAACACCCTGAGATACTACTGGAATACATACCAGTAAATCTCCTGCCTTGGCCAAGGACTTCGTGTAATGGCTCTCCTAGACACAGCGCGACCTCACCCCCAATACCGGGAGAGACAAACCCCTGCCGATCCGCTCACTGCCTCTATGTGGCTCGGGACTGTACCCAACTAAAACCTGTTTGCACGACTCCTTTGAGCCGTGGTAGGGTAGTAATCAAAGTACAGTGGGAACTCACACGAGACAAATGACGATCTCAGGTCGATGAACTAACCCGTACACATGTCACCAGGGAACTGCTATCTGACGTCAGGTATAAAACCAACTAGCATGTTCCCGGCGAGTCCTGTCCAGTGTACTTATAACCCAATGAGCACCTGCATACATCTTAGGTGAACCAACTGACACCAGTGGCTTGTGAGACCACCCACCATCCCTCGTCGGGGTCTCGACTGTATACACTAGTCTACTCTGGAGTATCGATGCCCTGTCTCGAAAACTCCCACGACTAGGGACCTTTTTAAGGATGTGCTTATAGACCCCACCTCCCACGTATATGATCGCCATCATACTGCTGGCCGTCAAGCAAGAATCCTAAGGGCTCTATCAACGCGCAATAGTGACCTGTATGGTCACCTAAAGCAGTACACGATGATAAAGATAAACTAGATGTCATACTATCATCTTGAGTAAGACTGTCCTACCGGCATAGGTCATCCCTCAATCATTGCAATCATGTGCCTGTGATCCAATAATTGACTCTGAGGGCACTATCTCCAACAATCTCCCACTTGCACTCAAGGCTAATTATTGCGATGTCGCATACTCACAGCCCGTGTGATACCGAACACCCAACTCCTCTACTAATCAGTCTCACAAAACCCGTTTGCGAAACTAATGCGTTCGAGGAATAGCCTCAGTGAGTGGATCCACTCTGATGTTTCTTTCTATGTCTCTCTTTATCTCAAGTTCGCGGAGAAAACCATCTCCCGAAATGAGCAATACCTATCTTAGAATATGTTTGGATATCTGATGGGACCTAGTTCATAAATGAACTCCAAATCCAAACTTCTTAGACTGTATCGTCAACTGAACTTAATCAGTATCCTGCGCCATGCCTCCCTCAGTGTCTTCGTGGACCACCTGTCCAAAATATTGCCCCTCGTCAGAGGGAAAACTATAACTCTGACAGTCACTCTGTCATCCAGGTCACCTTGGAAGCCTGGAATGATAACTGTCTCCCGAAAGAGGCTGCCATTATCAAATCCCTAGAACATCCACTTATGTTCTAAAACCGCTTCCGAATGTTTCTCCAGGATTGGATTAATACCAAGTTACTGCATCTCGTGCAAAAACAATATCTGGTGCGGTACTTGACATCTGACGATCGACTCAATTGCCTAAGCAAGTGATCTGCCAATCATACGCATCCCTCTCTCCTTTAGTCTGTAAGTCACCTTCAAAGAGGGTAACTCCATCACTTGCATGTACACTACCATGCCAGGAGTCGTCCATTCTAAAAACACCTTTTGAATGCTGTCTAAGTACCAAGATTGGGAAACTACCAAAATCTAGATCTAAAACCATAGATCTAGTAACTAGAATATCTGATATAATATCCAATTCCTATGTGGAGAAACTACTGTGTGACGACCAATGTATAACCGATCGTAGTATAGGAATTTCACTTCCTACTCTGTGTATGTCATCCAAATACCAGGACATCACACCCTACTACCTTCTCAACAGATCCATCCCCTGTTCTGATGAAGTCAAACCTATGACTGTCACATCAGAAATAGATGATCTATCTCCTCTATATTTGCTTTAGTCTATAAATAGACATAAGCCACTTGTCCACTATGCTTCCGCTGCTCCCACAGACTACAAAAACCCTCTGGAAGAGTTATATATGTTAGTGTATATGCCCTAGAGGCCATTACTGTATCATACTAGTTTGTATATTACTTGATGGAAGCTTGGGATATTCCCAGTTGTATATACAATCTTGCTCGAAATGGTAGTATGCTACTTGGTTTGTCTCTGCTTTAATATGTGCATGTGTTTCTTTTAGCATATCGCTGATATACATATTAGTAGAGCCCTTAGGATCTTTGCTTGATTACCAGCGTTGTGATGACGCTCACACTCGTGGGGACTGGGTAATCCATAAGCACATCCTTATACTGGTCCCTGGTCGTTGGACTATCGAGACAGGGCATCGATACTCCGGAGTAGACTTGCGTATGCGCTTCTCATCCCAGCGTGGGAGACGGTTTGTCCCACAGCTGTCAGTACGTCGTACTTGAGATAGTATGCGGGTGCTCGTTAGGTTACGAGTACACTGGACAGGACTCGTCGGGAACTGTTGGTTGGTATTATACCTATCGTCAGTTATCAATTCCCAGGTGACATGAGTACAGCTTAGTCCGCTGACTTGACACTGTCACTTCGCCTCGAGTGTGTTCCCACTGCACTTTGATTACTACCCTACCACGGCTCAAAGGAGTCGTGCAAACAGGTAGTTTTTGGGTGCATTCCCGAAGCACTTGGAGGCAGTGACGGTTGGACAGGATTCGTCTCTCCCGGTATTGGGGGTTGACATCGCGCTGTGTCCAGGAGAGCCATTACACAAGTAGTCCCTGGCCAAGGCAAGCGAGATATACTGGTAGGTTTCCAGTGTTATCTCAGGGTGTTCTGGGCTACACTCCGACATGACTTGTACCGCTATTAGGGGACTGACGTTCACCACCCCCCTAGGCCCGCCATGCGATGTATCAGACGAACAGACCGGACTGTACGGAGATTGTCACATACAGGCTCAGTAGGAGTTCAGATGGGGTTACCTCGTCAGTCTTCTTATCGGCATCTACCTGGGGACCGTTACGTACAGCTAGTGCCGCTTGCGGTCTGTGGTTAAACCCACTGCCAGCATAGTGTCGAGTCTTTAGAGTCCCACACAGAGAGCTATTCGCCTTTAGGCAAAATGAGTAGAGGTCGCATGGTTTTGCGACAGGGTTCGTTCACATCCGCGCACTTGTGCACGTTTGCTGTCCGGGCAGCTTATACTAGCGGGCTTTGGTTTAAGCCAGATCCTAGTATATGATTTGGGATTGGTTTTATCTCTTTGTATTCGTGTTTCTCGGATCACGAATGCGGGTGCGTATGCACAGTTGATTGAGTCAGAGGAAGAGGACTTTGATTAGGGTTAATGACCACTGTCATTTTATTAACCCTAATGTTTATGTGTGTATTATAATTAATTGATATTAGCTATATATATATATATATAATTGAGCATGGCTAGGATTGTTGACATTTTGACCATACTTGACTTGTTGACCTTGGTTGACACTTTGACCATCATCATTTCATTTGGAAGATGCTCTTTGATCCTTGCAATTTGCATTAAAAATGAAATGATAATGGTCATGTCTTGATTAACCATGACAATTATCTAGCTAATTATCTATTTTTTATAATTCACACATATATGTGAGAATGGCTTATTGTTCTCTCATTTTATCATATACTTTCTCTCTCTTGCTCTTCCTCTTCCTCAAGCTCTCACCTCTCATGTGTTGAGAAACACTTGAGCTTGAGAGAAAACCTCTTCTAGATAATCTTTACTCTCATCTAGTGTTCTAGGATTAGCACTTCTAGCACCCTAGTTACTTCTAGCTTGAAGTTGAAGCCAAAGGTTGAGGCTTTCGGGTGGATCCTTCTTCGACGTGAGAAGACGACAAAGGTGATCTCTTTCTACTACTCCAAGGAGCAAGAAGAGAAGGACATAAAGCCCAAGGTATAACCATTCTACCCTTTAGCTAGTTTCTAGTTAGCTTTAGCTTGTTTTTGTTTAGCAAAGATCCTCCTTTGTCTAGTCCATGTTGCCTAGCATGATAAAAATCCGATTTTTATTCCGTTTTCCGCCTCCCCGCAAGCACCGGGGTTGGCAACGTGGACATACAGTGGTATCAGAGCCTAACTAAACATAAACTAGCTAGGTAGTAAAAGTGTATAGAAGTTTGATCGGAAAAATCGAAAAACCAAAAAATCAAAACCCTAAGTTTCTGTTGAAATTTTTTCTGCTCAAAATAAAATAAATCTTACGTCAAAAATCATCTCAGGGTTTTGTGAAGAAAGCCACCAAAAATGATCCAGTGAATCGCTCAAAGCGCGGCGGTTCCGCGGCAAAAGCATGCCTATTGCCGTAGAACCGCGGCCATTTTGACTCGGTTCTGGGTCGGGTTTGGTGCAGTGTTCTTCTGGCTTGGTTTTGGGATTTTTAAGATGGTTTATTTGTGCCCAGGTTTTCCAGAAAAGAAATTTGTTTTTGGGGGCTTATAAATCCGTATTTTTGATCGAACTTCACTACACTTTTGACTAATGGGTTATATCTGTGATGTTTATATGTATTGAACGTCGGCTAATCGCTATATGTCGATTAGTGGGGGTTATACATATCTGTGATCTGTGTTTGATGATGGTATGTGTATATGAATGCGTTGGATTGTCGCGGGTGAATAGCCGGGGTGGATGTGAGATGAGTGTTTCTTTTTCTTTCATTCATTGTAATATGTAAATTGATGTAATATTATTTATTTGGCCGCACAACCGGGTCGGGGTTGTAGCCATCATTGTATAATTCTTTTTACTGTTTTTGCTCCTAGGATAGACCCATGGAGGGGGTGCACAAACTACCGGGTATCTCGAAGTGCCGAGTGGCCTACTCACGGTGTTGAAGGAGGTTGCTTCGCTTCAGGTACTTGGCGGGTAGTTTGCCGCACCCGTAGGGATCTTGGGTGGGGTATTGGCTATTCACCGCGATCGTGTAATCCGCTTTTCGTTGCAGGCTCGAACGGTTTGCGGATTCCTAGTATATCCAATGTATTCATCTGTGATCTGTAATGTCTATCATTGTTATATATTTATATATGATAACTATTTAGGCATTGCTTATGTTTTACAGCCGCGCTAGCCCAGTCCCCGCTCTGTCGTTAGTTAAGTAAACTAACGGGTGATGACAGGACCCCATGGCGAATGCGAATGGCATAAGCGTACGTCATATTTTGGTTGTTTTCTGCAATGGTAGGATTAAATGATGGGACGCATTAAAAGAACTAATGCAATAAAATAAACCAAGTAAAAGTCGATTGGAACACTTTGAAAACCACTCGGTTCTTTTCAAAACTAAACTTTTAAACGCGGAGCTTGAACCACTCCTTTTACAAGCTATCTCGTTCCATCGATTATATCAAGTTCACTACGTTCACGGTTTCGCCAAAACCATTCGTAGCCCTCCGTCATTCCACATGAATGGTCAAAAGTATTCAATCTATGTAATTTGGCCAAAGTCAAGGCATAGTGATTGGTAGCTATTGGGTATTCATGTGCAGCATAGATAGATGCGTTGGTTTGGGACAGTCGTGCAGCCATTTTGGCCAAAGTCAAGGGTAGGTACGGGTGGGTCTAAATTAACCAGGAGAATGACGGGTAGAACTTGACATGTGACTTATGATATTTTGGCCAAAGTCAAGGTCATAAGAGCATGGGGCAAAAATCCACATCGGGAGTTTCATAAGCACTGAAACTTGCTAGCGCTGCATACCATTTGGAGTGTGATGATTCTGGTAGGATTCCTTCGGTTTTATCACGCGATGATATTTGGATCCCGATCCTACTGTGAGTATATGTTACTCCTCGGGAAAACTCTCACTTAACGATCAATGCTATAAACCTAGTAGGTGTCTAGAAAGGTGTTAGCGGGGCTACGCCCATAGGGAAAAGAGGTTACTTAATTAAGGAACTTCGCGAAAGCGTTGGAAAACCTCCCTCGAAGTACCGACACTGGCCTGGCTGAACGGTTAAGCAAGTATTGTACGGTGAGATTGATCCCGACTAATCCTTTCTTTACGGTTTGAGAAGGGATTCGTGAGACAGTGGGAGCCATCCAGTTTAGACAAACTAAAAACCACTCTGAACTTGCAAGAGCATCATGCTAAAGTGTTTCTTTTCTCTCTCTTAATTGCAGCAACCATTCAACATGACCGGACTTAAGTTATTACTAGATAAAAACATACTGACAGGGCCAAACTACAAAGATTGGCTCAGGAATGTCAAGATGGCAATCACTTACGACAAGTTGGGGTATGTCCTTACCACCAAAGCTCCCCCTGTCCCAGGTCCCACCTCCAGCGTCGCGGATAAAGAAATCCGTAAGACATGGGAGATCGATTGCGCGAAGGCCAAATGCCTCGTGCTTGCCTCGATGGACAACGAACATCAGAGGAGGCATGAGAATATGGACCTAGAGTCCATATTTCTCCATACAAAAGAACTGTATGGAGAACAGTCTCGTATCGCAAGATACGAAGTGTCGAAGAAGCTATTTTCGACAAGATTGGCCGTCGGATCATCGGTAGCGGAACACGTGCTTAAGATGATTGGCTACATAGAGGAGCTCGCGGACCTTGGGACCACGTTGGAGAATAAACTCTACACTGATTTGATTCTCCAGTCCCTTCCTTCCACTTACGCCCAGTTTGTCCTAAACTTCAACATGCAAGGAAAAGAGGTTGAACTTTCCGAACTTCTGAACATGTTGAGGAGTGCTGAGGGCACCCTACAGAAGGGTAGGGAGACATCCACTTTGTTTGTAGGAGGATCTTCCTCTTCTAGATCTAGGGCGAAAGCCAAGGGTAAGAAGAAGAAAGCCCCCACCAAACCAAGAGGCGGTGTCAGTAAAGTGGATACGAAGGGAAAGGGAAAGGCAACAAAGATAGCGGGAAAGCTGGTGGGGAAGGAAGAATGTTTCTACTGTCACAAAAGTGGTCACTGGAAACAGGATTGCAAGGCTTGGAAGGCCAGAACACAGGATTTGAAGCGAGTTGCGGCTTCAGCTTCAGGTGTGTATGTTATTGAAAACTGTCTATCAATAAACTCTACATCCTGGGTATTGGATACCAGATCAGGATCTCATATCTGTAATTCTTTGCAGGCGTTGAGAAAGCGTAGAGTTTTGAAGGCAGGTGACATGACCCTCAGAGTTGCAAACGGTGCTAGCATGGATGCTGAGGCCGTGGGGGACTATCACCTGGGACTGTCGGATGGACACTTTTTGGTTTTGCGTAGTTGTTATTATGTACCAAATGCGACCTGTAATATCATTTCTGTATCTTTATTATCTAAAGAAGGTTATGAATTTGCATTTGTAAGTAATGTAGTGAACATTCACCTTAATCAAGTTTTGATTGGGTCAGGTACATTGAACAACGATATATACGTATTAAACCAACCACAGATTTTCAATGTCCGGAATACACACAAAAGAAAGTCTCCAGAAATCAATAAAACTTTCTTATGGCATTGTAGACTCGGTCACATTAATGAGAGAAGGTTGACGAAGTTGCACACAGAAGGATATTTGGATCCGTTCGAATATCAATCGTATGCAACTTGTCAATCCTGTCTCATAGGAAAGATGACAAAGACTCCGTTCACAGGTCACAGAGTAAGAGCGAGCGAGCTCTTGGGACTCGTACACAGCGACGTGTGCGGTCCAATGTCTACACATGCACGAAGCGGTTATTCTTACTTCATTACTTTTACGGATGACTTTTCAAGGTACGGTTATGTCTTCTTAATGAAACATAAATCCGAGGCTTTTGAAAAATTCCAGGAATATAAGAATGAAGTAGAAAAACAAACTGTAACGTTTTGAAAATCGTTTCGGTGAAATTTCGGAAAAATCAGTAAAATAAGGGGGTTTTATGTAAAAAGTCAAAATACAAATATCTTTATTATAAAATTAAATATACATGTTCTAGCTATATAATTGCTAGTATTTGGTGTTTATTCAGCCACTGGTAAAATTCCTAATTTTCTGAAAAAAATTTCCGAAATTAATTATTTTAATATTATTTTAAGCCGCCACTAATACATTTAATTAGGGAAAATTACAGATTGGAATGGGTTGAAACAAATTTTGTGCATCATGACATATTAAACTAGCATGGAAAATATTATTTTTGAAAGGAAAAGAAATTCCATGATGGTTCTTAAAATTTAAAGAAAAAGGTTAAATGGAAAAAGGGTGATAATAAAGAATTTGAAACTTGGGCTTGTTGTTTAAGTTTTGGGCTTTCTTTTCATGGAAATTCTCCACAATTACACACACACACCCACTATCCTAGTGTGGCCGAGCCTTGGCAGCCCAAAAAAAAAAGAATTGATCCCCTCATTCCACATTTTAACAAAAGAGAAGGAAAAGAATTAAAATGAAATGGTGTATGTATGAACATGTGGGTTATGGGTCTTCTCTCTTCCTTTGACTTCACACCTTACCCCTCCCCTCACCAAAATAGCAACCTTTCCCCATGTGCTCGGCCACATGCAGCAACAGCCCTCCCCCCCAAAATCCACACTATTTTGCTTCAAAAATCCACAAAAAAGCTTCAAAATCCATACAATTTCAAAGCTAATTCCAAATCCAACCCTCATCCATTATTTCTTGCCCAAGCAAGCATGGATCTAGGAGCTTGGAGGACATTTTGGGAGGCTAGATTTCAAGCTTGGTCTCTTGATTTTGTGAGGTATAAATCCCAAGCCAAATTTAAAATTGTTGGATAGTTTCTTTGATCAAAGTCAATTAAGTTTAAATGTGATTCTAATTGGGATTTAGTTTGTAATGGAAAGAGTTTGAGATCAAATTAGGTTGTGATCATGTGTTCATGGTTGTGTGATGTTTTTTTTAGCATCTTAAGCTATGCAACTTATATTTGTTACTTATTGCCAATTGTAACATGTAAAATGTCCAAATGAAAATATTTTGGAAACTAGGTTTTAGGATAGATGTAATTAGATGAAATAAAAATTTAGTTATGGTTAGTGTGGCTTAGTTAAGATATTTCATGAGCATTTTGACCACTAGATTTGTTAAAATATCGTGTTTTGAAGTAAAACGGGTATTTGTCGCTTACTAGGTTTTGGGTTAAATCGATTTTATTTTAGTTTGGGGTTTTTGTGAATTTTAGCCTATTTTATATTATAATTAGTGTTTGTGAATGTGCAAATGAGTGTGCTTGGGGTTTTTCTCGATAGTTTGGCGTTTGTACGCCGACGTCGAGGGTTTTTGGGTTGATTTGTGAAAGCAACCATAGGTTTTGACCTATGTGGGATTTGTGAGTCGTTTTGTTCATGAGTCGGATTTTAATGCGATACGGTGCGTTATGATATGTAGGTACCCCATGTGGACTTCGAGACGACAAGAAAGCGCGTGACGACGTCGGCACCGGCGAGCGAGGACCAGGTGAGTAGATTTATATCTACGGGGAGAAGTCGGGTGGATGGCGTATAGCACCCCCGCAGTCCGTGGTGGTGTATACGGATGCGTATACACACCAGCAATTATTATATGTTATTTGGGTTTAATAACGATGTTAGGATGGATACTGGTGTGTTGGATTATTTAGTGTTGCAAACCCTAGGGTAGTGTTGCACTACACATACACACATACATACTTGCATACATTCCTATTTTATATGTGCTCATGGGATTCTTTATAGTTATGTGTTCACATGGGTATGGGACTATGTGTTCATATACGGTTTGAGAATGATACTTGGGATGGAGCTGAGTCGATGAGAATCGTTTTGTGGTTGTGATATCGGGAATATGGCAGTATTCGTACTTGAGGTACGTCCTGGTGTTATAGAGGATCTTGGGGCGGTGATACGGGTGAATAGTGTTAAATAAAATGGTCGACTTGTGATCGTGATATGAAGCATGATATGCTAGGATTTCGATATTAGGCCGTATCGGGCGATGTATACCCCCTTGATGATGTTATGTGCTGACAATATCGGTTTGTACAAGATTGTCGATCAGTAGTCAGATCATGAGTATATTGAGGATATTAGTATTGTACTAGACATAGGTCAGTACCCTAGACTATGATCTTGGATAAAGAGGATACCAGAGGAATAGTGTGAGGAATATGATATTGACCCGTACCCAGATTTGAGGTTGCCGTACGAAGGATTTACGTACGAGCTATATCTTGATGATTGATCCGCACTCTTGACTTGGGATGTCTAATTATAGATATGGTATCGGATATGATATTATTGAGGCGAGATCACCGACTAATATATATACAGGTATGTATATGTATCGACTCAGATGTTAGGCGGTTTCCTTACCGGTAGTCTAGCTTGTAGCTTAGCCCTTTAGTTTAGTTAGTTGTTAGATTAGATTCGGTTACTACCTATTTCAAAGCTTACGAATCGTGAGTATTTTAAAAGACAGGTCAAGGGATTCTACGGATATTTCAAAAACGTATCTTTTCTTAAAAACACCGTAGCCCCTATTTTCAAAACCCCACGATTCGTGTTATTTCAAAAGGCACCATTGTAGAACTTATATTAAGTTAATGCAGATTAGTTATCGTTGCGTCTAGTATTCTGCTCCCGCTCATTATTGTTGTTCGCTCCGCATCACATGCTTATATTATGCTTCATATTCTACTGTTGATATCTTATGGTTAGGACACCAGCACCATTACCGATGATGCGTATGTACCACGTACACTTACTTGCCGGCTCACACACATCTTCATCGGTAATTGCCATGTCACGTACACCTTAGAAAATATTATTGCTTGACATAGCCTGTTAGTTAATAGTTTAGACATGATATTAGTGTACTTGCCTTATGTTAGTTTAGACATTGTAGTTATAACCTGCTATTTCATGCATACTGTTATTCATTGTTATGCCGCATTCATGGATTCTCATGCATATATTCACTTTTTACGTGCTGTTGAGGTTTTGGATTCGGATTTCCATGAGATTTTCTGGATTTGGGGAAAACCGCAAAAACTATACAAACTTCTTCTTTCTCTTTTTTTAAATGAAAAGCGCGGTTTTTCCCATGATGTATGAGTCGTCCACCATGAGTTTGCTGATGGATTTCGAGACCCGATTCGAGGAGTTGGATGAACCGTTTCGGGTACATGGTGGACCCGGTAAGGTACCCCGGGACAAGAAGCGCGTGATGATGACGATGTGAGCCTGGCAGGGGAGCACTACCTACCGGTGATTTTACCCGACGCGTCGGATATCCGGAGGATACCGTCGTGGTCTTGAGATGGATGGTAAGGGCCGGTCTGGACTGACGGCGCCCTAAATATTGTGATCGAGACATTGAGATTTCGAGATATTGAGGTACAGAGACTGTGATACAGAGATATCGAGATATTGGGATTATGTTTTGTGCCGATGCTAGGCACTGTTTTTTGCTGATTTCATTATGATACCTCATTTTAAAATATACAAAGGCAATCTCACTAAATTATGAAAACAGTTCTTCACGTACATGTATTCTGTTTTCATGCATTCATACCTCATTCATATGATATTTTGCTACCTCAGGCACTGACACGGGCACACGAGATTACACTCGGGTTAGATATTTATCCTAGCCTTGTCATAGGTTGCATGTTATATATATAATTGAGGTTATATTATGATCATTGACCTAGGTTGCGTTATTTATGCGATTTCTTTCCGTAGATGTTTTTCTATTCACGAGTTGGCAACTCACCCCCGTTGTGCCCCAGTTTCTTGCAGGTTTGCCGTACAGGTTTCATTACGGCTTGCGGCATAGTTTCCTTCGGGTGATTTGCTAGTAGGTGGGTTACTTGTATCGTACCTCCATTTATATAACTTGTATATTATTACTCTGTTGTATCTAGAAGTTCCATCAACCAAAAATGTATTTTTTTGAGATAGAGACCAGAGATGCTATTCTTTCGACCTTAGAGTCGCGCGTTTTATTTCTGTGGTTTTCTTGTGGTTTTGAGTTTTTGATCATCGCCGTTGGCGTTGTATATTATATTGCTTGTGTGGTTGTGACCGTCGATTGACGAAGAGCTAGCTCCCGCTTGGGGTGCCTTTTTATTGATTTCGTACACTATTCATGTTGTATCCCGTTTGAGGGCCAGTATTTACAAAAGAGACTCTGCCGAAATTTTCAGGAAATATTTGATGTTTTTTTTAAACGCATAATTCGGCTATGCTATTAAAACTACTTGATTTAAATTGGTTTTTTCCTTCACTCTACTACTTTTCTTGGTTTGGATTTCTGGGTTTTTCGGTTTACTTAGATTACGTACGCCTCGAGATGTTTCGTAGTTTAAGTGCCGGTCATGTTCCGTACTTCTGGGACGTGACAAAGTTGGTATCAGAGCGTTAGGTTTTTACCTCCGGAGCGTAGGATGACCCTTGGTTGATTGAATAGGTGACTAAAATAGAGTGACATACCGTAGGTATGTTCCGCGGCATATTTACGATACGCTACTCTACTTAAGAAGCCTTAGGATGTACATTTCTTTGCTTAGTATTATATTCTTTCCGATCTAGCCTCATCAGTATCAGTTATGGTTTTGCTGCCACGATTACGGGCAGGGAGAGCTACGGCTAGAGTTGCGGTCAGCATGAGCTCGTCAAGAACGATGACTGACCAGGGCATGGTTTCGGCGACACACGGTTGCAGAGATATGTCTTTTCATTGTGTTTTCACGCCACGAGCGTTGGGTGGATTGCTGCATGAGATTACTCGGACGTGCCGATTTGCACCAGAGGATTGAGCCAATGATAGAGGCCAGCCAGATTTCGATGACCATTGGCGCATTGCTTATTCATGATGATTGAGGCGCTGTTCAGCGTGCAGACGAGTGAGCCAGTTATTGCTGCGAACGACGAGATATCGCCCCAGATGTTGGAGCTATTGTAGTACGAGTTGTACTAAGAGACAATAGAAGGTCGCTAGTCACCGAGGATGAATGACTAGGACGTGTGGTTCGTTCGCTACCCCGTTGCGAGGTCATCAGATAGATTGATTCCAGCTAGAGACGACATCACGCGGAGATGTTGAGAGTCGACAGAGATGATCGAGTGTCAGAAACCTATTATTCCAAGTTTAAAGTATTCGGAAAGACATGCAGAAAGTTCTATGGTCCCTCTAGAAGAATGAAACCTTAACTCGACATAATGACCGTGTGAAAGCCTTTGAATCTTCGAATTTGCGGCAGTTCCACGGCGCCATTAGTGAGGCTTGGGTTTGCCCTTCTACGGCTGGACCACCGATGCTGTGGTATATATATTTGATACTATTAAACTGTACCAAGATGTTGAGCTCTTGGGTGATTATGAGGTTTCGACGAATCGATCGAATGGTTCGACTTCAATCGGATGCTAGGTGGTGAGATGCATTCTTGGGAGACTCTAGATACGAGGATAGCCGTTGGAGCTCAGTCCATATAGCCATGAAGAGACGAGTCCGAAACAGTCGACGTTAGAGAAAAGTGGAGTAAGAGGTTCGTACGAGATCTTGATGAGACGACGTTCCACTCAGCCGACGTCAGAGGTGCGGTACGCATGCCGAGGCATTGTACTTGAATTTACCTTCCAGAAGGAGTTACGATGAGTTTGTAGTCGTTCCAGAGCAAGATGCAGATATAGGAAAGGACGATGAATTCCGGACAGTTGGCAGAGACGAGACATGGAAGAGACCGTGAGCAGGATTCCTTCCAGGACACTGCTGCAAGGATACTTGCACCCAGGATCAGATGTGTCACGTACATTCAGAGAGCCAGAGGCCGACGCCAGTGATATACTGTCTTATGAGTGGTCGGATGATTGACCGAGAGATGACCAGAGAAGTGCCAGAACGGAATCATCCCCGTTAGCACACCTGACAGGGCCGATGAGCCGATGGACCGAGAGATTGGTAATTCACAGTGAAGACCTTGACCCAGGAGTAGTCATTGTTACGCACACCAGCAGGCCAGAGTTCATGATCATCGACGAGACGTCCCACTAGAGACCGCAACAGTTGGCCCGAGATTCTTAGAGGATGCACTTGAGCGGTACTATTCCGCCATTATTGATTTCGATGTTTTGGGTGATTTATTCGCATGATTTGATTTTGATGATTGAGGATTTACGATCTTTGCATAGTGTTGCACTTGATATCGTTTTCTTGCTTTGGTTTCACATGTTTGTGATTTTACGGTTTTAGACATTTGAGTTGGTTTTATGCGTATGCACGCACATGATTTGGTTCCTGCACTCTGTATAGTTTATATATGCTTGCAGTGCAGTGATACGCTTTTTGTGCACTTAGATGCACTGGACTTCGATTTCGATTGTGATGCTCGATAATTTTTTTGTGCACCTTGTGCACCTGATTTGATTTTGCGCATGTTCGGCGCTTGATATTGGATTTCATGATTTCGTGCACGATGGATGCACCTGATTTGGATATTCGTGCATGTTGGGCGCATGTTTTGAAGTGTGATTTTGGTGCACACCAGATGCTCTAAATCGAGATTTTTCGTGCATATCAGATGCACCTGATTTTGCTGTCAGGCATACATGTTGCCTACGACAGATGTTTCGTGCACAACCGATGCACTTAGATGTTGTTTATGTGCATATGTATGGCACATATTTGGATTTTGATTTCCGTACGCACAAGACGCACGTAGTATTCATACGCGTATTTCGGGATTGATTTTTCTTATAGAGCAGTACGTTTTTATGATATTGCTATGTGTTTTCGTACTGAGCAGGACTGGTCAGAGGACAGTACCTGAATATATTTTACATGTATAGTTTCGAGTTATATCATACTGGTTTTGCTTTGGATTTGGTATTGATGTCTTCCCCATGACTCCGATGATTGCGGGATGCTTAACGGAGTTCTGATTTGAGTTATATGCTCATCTTTCATGCGCATGCGTTGCGCTACGATTTGTTTTATGTATTTATGATTTCGGAGCCCCGGCGATTTGATGGTTTTGGCTGAAATATTTCAGTATTTGGGGGAAGTTTTAATTTAAATTCGGGGACCGAATTTCTTTAAGGGGGGAAGATTGTAACGTTTTGAAAATCGTTTCGGTGAAATTTCGGAAAAATCAGTAAAATAAGGGGGTTTTCTGTAAAAAGTCAAAATACAAATATCTTTATTATAAAATTAAATATACATCTTCTAGATATATAATTGCTAGTATTTGGTATTTATTGAGCCGCTGGTAAAATTTCTAATTTTCTGGAAAAAAAATTCCGAAATTAATTATTTTAATATTATTTTAAGCCGCCACTAATACATTTAATTAGGGAAAATTACAAATTGGAATGGGTTGAAACAAATTTTGTGCATCATGACATATTTAACTAGCATGGAAAATATTATTTTTGAAAGGAAAAGAAATTCCATGATGGTTCTTAAAATTTAAAGAAAAAGGTTAAATAGAAAAAGGGTGATAATAAAGAATTTGAAACTTGGGCTTGTTGTTTAAGTTTTGGGCTTTCTTTTCATGGAAATTCTCCACAATTACACACACACACCCACTATCCTAGTGTGGCCGAGCCTTGGCAGCCCAAAAAAAAAGAATTGATCTCCTCATTCCACATTTAAACAAAAGAGAAGGAAAAGAATTAAAATGAAATGGTGTATGTGTGAACTTGTGGGGTATGGGTGTTCTCTCTTCCTTTGACTTCACACCTCACCCCTCCCCCCTCCCCTACCCAAAACAGCAACCTTTCTCCATGTGCTCGGCCACATGCAGCAGCAGCCCTCCCCCTCAAAATCCACACTATTTTGCTTCAAAAAGCCACAAAAAAGCTTCAAAATCCATACAATTTCAAAGCTAATTCCAAATCCAACCCTCACCCATTATTTCTTGCCCAAGTAAGCATGGATCTAGGAGCTTGGAGGCCATTTTGGGAGGCTAGATTTCAAGCTTGGTCTCTTGATTTTGTGAGGTATAAATCCCAAACCAAATTTAAAATTGTTGGATAGTTTCTTTGATCAAAGTCAATTAAGTTTAAATATGATTCTAATTGGGATTTAGTTTGTAATGGAAAGAGTTTGAGATCAAGTTAGGTTGTGATCATGTGTTCATGGTTGTGTGATGTTTTTTTAGCATCTTAAGCTATGCAACTTAAATTTGTTACTTATTGCCAATTGTAACATGTAAAATGTCCAAATGAAAATATTTTGGAAACTAGGTTTTAGGATAGATGTAATTAGATGAAATAAAAATTTGGTTATGGTTAGTGTGGCTTAGTTAAGATATTTTATGAGCATTTTGACCACTAGATTTGTTAAAATATCGTGTTTTGAAGTAAAACGGGTATTGGTCGCTTACTAGGTTTTTGGGTTAAATCGATTTTATTTTAGTTTAGGGTTTTTGTGAATTTTAGCCTATTTTATATTATAATTAGTGTTTGTGAATGTGCAAATGAGTGTGCTTGGGGTTTTTCTCGATAGTTTGGCGTTTGTACGCCGACGTCGAGGGTTTTTGGGTTGATTTGTGAAAGCAACCATAGGTTTTGACCTATGTGGGATTCGTGAGTCGTTTTGGTCATGAGTCGGATTTTAATGCGATACGGTGCGTTATGATATATAGGTACCCCATGTGGACTTCGAGACGACAAGCAAGCGCGTGGCGACGTCGGCACCGGCGAGCGAGGACCAGGTGAGTAGATTTATATCTACGGGGAGAAGTCGGGTGGATGGCGTATAGCACCCCCGCAGTCCGTGGTGGTGTATACGGATGCGTATACACACCAGCAATTATTATATGTTATTTGGGTTTAATAACGATATTAGGATGGATACTGGTGTGTTGGATTATTTAGTGTTGCAAACCCTAGGGTAGTGTTGCACTACACATACACACATACGTACTTGCATACATTCCTATTTTATATGTGCTCATGGGATTCTTTATAGTTATGTGTTCACATGGGAATGGGACTATGTGTTCACATACGGTTTGAGAATGATACCTGGGATGGAGCTGAGTCGATGAGAATCGTTTTGTGGTTGTGATATCGGTGATATGGCAGGATTCGTACTTGAGGTACGTCCTTGTGTTATAGCGGATCTTGGGGTGGTGATACGGGTGAATAGTGTTAAATAAAATGGTCGACTTGTGATCGTGATATGAGGCATGATATGCTAGGATTTCGATATTAGGCCGTATCGGGCGATGTATACCCCCTTGATGATGTTATGTGCTGACAATATCGGTTTGTACGAGATTGTCGATCAGTAGTCAGATCATGAGTATATTGAGGATATTAGTATTGTACTAGACATAGGTCAGTACCCTAGACTATGATCTTGGATAAAGAGGATACCAGAGGAATAGTGTGAGGAATATGATATTGACCTGTACCCAGATTTGGGGATGCCGTACGATGGATTTACGTACGAGTTATATCTTGATGATTGATCCGCACTCTTGACTTGGGATGTCTAATTATAGATATGGTATCGGATATGATATTATTGAGGCGAGATCACCGACTAATATATATACAGGTATGTATATGTATCGACTCAGATGTTAGGCGGTTTCCTTACCGGTAGTCTAGCTTGTAGCTTAGCCCTTTAGTTTAGTTAGTTGTTAGATTAGATTCGGTTCCTACCTATTTCAAAGCTTACGAATTGTGCGTATTTTAAAAGACAGGTCAAGGGATTCTACGGATATTTCAAAAACGTATCTTTTCTTAAAAACACCGTAGCCCCTATTTTCAAAACCCCACGATTCGTGTTATTTCAAAAGGCACCATTGTAGGACTTATATTAGGTTAATGCAGATTAGTTATCGTTGCGTCTAGTATTCAGCTCCCGCTCATTATTGTTGTTCGCTCCGCATCACATGCTTATATTATGCTTCATATTCTACTGTTGATATCTTATGGTTCGGACACCAACACCATTACCGATGATGCGTATGTACCACGTACACTTACTTGCCGGCTCATACACATCTTCATCGGTAATTGCCATGTCACGTACACCTTAGAAATTATTATTGCTTGACATAGCCTGTTAGCTAATAGTTTAGACATGATATTAGTGTACTTGTCTTATGTTAGTTTAGACATTGTAGTTATTACCTGCTATTTCATGCATACTGTTATTCATTGTTATGCCGCATTCATGGATTCTCATGCATATATTCACTTTTTACGTGCTATTGAGGTTTTGGATTCAGATTTTCATGAGATTTTCTGGATTTGGGGAAAACCGCAAAAACATATACAAACTTCTTCTTTCTCTTTTTTTAAATGAAAAGCGCGGTTTTTCCCATGATGTATGAGTCGTCCACCATGAGTTTGCTGATGGATTTCGAGACCCGATTCGAGGAGTTGGATGAACCGTTTCGGGTACATGGTGGACCCGGTAAGGTACCCCGGGGCAAGAAGTGCGTGATGATGACGATGTGAGCCTGGCAGGGGAGCACTACCTACCGGTGATTTTACCCGACGCGTCGGATATCCGGAGGATACCGTCATGGTCTTGAGATGGATGGTAGGGACCGGTCTGGACTGACGGCGCCCTAGATATTGTGATTGAGACATTGAGATTTCGAGATATTGAGGTACAGAGACTGTGATACAGAGATATCGAGATATTGGGATTACGTTTTGTGCCGATGCTAGGCACTGTTTTATGCTGATTTCATTATGATACCTCATTTTAAAATATACAAAGGCAATCTCACTAAATTATGAAAACAGTTCTTCACGTACATGTATTCTGTTTTCATGCATTCATACCTCATTCATATGATATTTTGCTACCTGAGGCACTGACACGGGCACACGAGATTACACTCGGGTTAGATATTTATCCTAGCCTTGTTATAGGTTGCATGCTATATATATAATTGAGGTTATATTATGATCATTGACCTAGGTTGCGATATTTATGCGATTTCTTTCCGTAGATATTTTTATATTCACGAGTTGGCAACTCACCCCCGTTGTGCCCCAGTTTCTTGCAGGTTTGCCGTACAGGTTTCATTACGGCTTGCGGCATAGTTTCCTTCGGGTGATTTGCTAGTAGGTGGGTTACTTGTATCGTACCTCCATTTATATAACTTGTATATTATTACTCTGTTGTATCTAGAAGTTCCATCAACCAAAAATGTATTTTTTTGAGATAGAGACCAGAGATGCTATTCTTTCGACCTTAGAGTCGCGCATTTTATTTCTGTGGTTTTCTTGTGGTTTTGAGTTTTTGATCATCGCCGTTGGCGTTGTATATTATATTGCTTGTGTGGTTGTGACCGTCGATTGACGAAGAGCTAGCTCCCGCTTGGGGATGCCTTTTTATTGATTTCGTATACAATTCATGTTGTATCCCGTTTGGGGGCCAGTATTTACAAAGGAGACTCTGCCGAAATTTTCAGGAAATATTTGATGTTTTTTTTAAACGCATAATTCGGCTATGCTATTAAAACTACTTGATTTAAATTGGTTTTTTCCTTCACTCTACTACTTTTCTTGGTTTGGATTTTTGGGTTTTTCGGTTTACTTAGATTACGTATGCCTCGAGATGTTTCGTAGTTTAAGTGCCGGTCATGTTCCGTACTTTTGGGACGTGACAAAGTTGGTATCAGAGCGTTAGGTTTTTACCTTCGGAGCTTAGGATGACCCTTGGTTGATGAAATATGTGACTAAAATAGAGTGACGTACCGTAGGTATGTTCCGCGGCATATTTACGATACGCTACTCTACTTAAGAAGCCTTAGGATGTACATTTCTTTGCTCAGTATTATATTCTTTCCGATAAAGCCTCATCAGTATCAGTTATGGTTTTGCTGCCACGATTACGGGCAGGGAGAGCTACGGCTAGAGTTGCGGTCAGCATGAGCTCGTCAAGAACGATGACTGACCATGGCATGGTTTCGGCGACACACGGTTGCAGAGATTTGTCTTTTCATTGTGTTTTCACGCCACGAGCGTTGGGTGGATTGCTGTATGAGATTACTCGGACGTGCCGATTTGCACCAGAGGATTGAGCCAATGATAGAGGCCAGCCAGATTTCGATGACCGTTGGCGCATTGCTTATTCATGATGATTGAGGCGCTGTTCAGCGTGCAGACGAGTGAGCCAGTTATTACTGCGAACGACGAGATATCGCCCCAGATGTTGGAGCTATTGCAGTACGAGTTGTACTAAGAGACTATAGAAGGTCGCTAGTCACTGAGGATGAATGACTAGGACGTGTGGTTCGTTCGCTACCCCGATGCGAGGTCATCAGATAGATTGATTCCAGCTAGAGACGACTTCACGCGGAGACGTTGAGAGTCGACAGAGACGATCAAGTGTCAGAAACCTATTATTCCAAGTTTAAAGTATTCGGAAAGACATGCAGAAAATTCTATGGCCCCTCTAGAAGAATGAAACCCTAACTCGACATAATGACCGTGTGAAAGCCTTTGAACCTTCGAATTTGCGGCAGTTCCACGGCGCCATTAGTGAGGCTTGGGTTTGCCCTTCTACGGCTGGACCACCGATGCTGTGGTATATATATTCGATACTATTAAACTGTACCAAGATGTTGAGCTCTTGGGGGATTATGAGGTTTCGACGAATCGATCGAATGGTTTGACTTCAATCGGATGCTAGGTGGTGAGATGCATTCTTGGGAGACTCTAGATATGAGGATAGCCGTTGGAGCTTAGTCCATATAGCCACGAAGAGACGAGTCCGAAACAGTCGACGTTAGAGAAAAGTGGAGTAAGAGGTTCGTACGAGATCTTGATGAGACGACGTTCCACTCAGCCGACGTCAGAGGTGCGGTACGCATGCCAAGGCATTGTACTTGAATTTACCTTCCAGAAGGAGTCACGATGAGTATGTAGTCGTTCCAGAGCAAGATGCAGATATAGGAATGGACGATGACTTCCGGACAGTTGGCAGAGACGAGACATGGAAGAGACAGTGAGCAGGATTCCTTCCAGGACACTGCTGCAAGGATACTTGCACCCAGGATCAGATGTGTCACGTACATTCAGAGAGCCAGAGGCCGACGCCAGTGATATACTGTCTTACGAGTGGTCGCGATGATTGACCGAGAGATGACCAGAGAAGTGCCAGAACGGAATCATCCCCGTTAGCACACCAGACAGGACCGATGAGCCGATGGACCGAGAGATTGGTAATTCACAGTGAAGACCTTGACCCAGGAGTGGTCATTATTACGCACACCAGCAGGCCAGAGTTCATGATCATCGACGAGACGTCCCACTAGTGATCGCAACAGTTGGCCCGAGATTCTTAGAGGATGCACTTGAGCGGTACTATTCCGCCATTATTGATTTCGATGTTTTGGGTGATTTATTCGCATGATTTGATTTTGATGATTGAGGATTTACGATCTTTGCACAGTGTTGCACTTGATATCGTTTTCGTGCTTTGGTTTCACATGTTTGTGATTTTACGGTTTTAGACATTTGAGTTGGTTTTATGCGTATGCACGCACACGATTTGGTTCCTGCACTCTGTATAGTTTATATATGCTTGCAGTGCAGTGATACGCTTTTTGTGCACTTAGATGCACTGGACTTCGATTTTGATTGTGATGCTCGATAATTGTTTTGTGCACCTTGTGCACCTGATTTGATTTTGCGCATGTTCGGCGTTTGATATTGGATTTCATGATTTCGTGCACGATGGATGCACCTGATTTGGATTTTCGTGCATGTTGGGCGCATGTTTTGAAGTGTGATTTTGGTGCACACCAGATGCACTAAATCGAGATTTTTCGTGCATGTCAGATGCACCTGATTTTGCTTTCAGGCACACATGTTGCCTACGACAGATGTTTCGTGCACATCCGATGCACTTAGATGTTGTTTCTGTGCGTATGTATGGCACATATTTGGATTTTGATTTCCGTGCGCACAAGACGCACGTAGTATTCATACGCGTATTTCGGGATTGATTTTTCTTATAGAGCAGTACGTTTTTATGATATTGCTATGTGTTTTCGTACCGAGCAGGACTGGTCAGAGGACAGTACCTGAATATATTTTACATGTATAGTTTCGAGTTATATCATACTGGTTTTGCTTTGGATTTGGTATTGATGTCTTCCCCATGACTCCGATGATTTCGGGATGCTTGACGGAGTTCTGATTTGAGTTATATGCTCATCTTTCATGCGCATGCGTTGCGCTACGATTTGTTTTATGTATTTATGATTTCGGAGCCCCGGCGATTTGATGGTTTTGGCTGAAATATTTCAGTATTTGGGGGAAGTTTTAATTTAAATTCGGGGACTGAATTTCTTTAAGGGGGGAAGATTGTAACGTTTTGAAAATCGTTTCGGTGAAATTTCGGAAAAAATCAGTAAAATAAGGGGGTTTTCTGTAAAAAGTCAAAATACAAATATCTTTATTATAAAATTAAATATACATGTTCTAGATATATAATTGCTAGTATTTGGTGTTTATTGAGCCACAGGTAAAATTTCTAATTTTCTGAAAAAAAAATTCCGAAATTAATTATTTTAATATTATTTTAAGCCGCCACTAATACATTTAATTAGGGAAAATTACAAATTGGAATGGGTTGAAACAAATTTTGTGCATCATGACATATTTAACTAGCATGGAAAATATTATTTTTGAAAGGAAAAGAAATTCCATGATGGTTCTTAAAATTTAAAGAAAAAGGTTAAATGGAAAAAGGATGATAATAAAGAATTTGAAACTTGGGCTTGTTGTTTAAGTTTTGGGCTTTCTTTTCATGGAAATTCTCCACAATTACACACACACACCCACTATCCTAGTGTGGCCGAGCCTTGGCAGCCCCAAAAAAAAAAAAGAATTGATCCCCTCATTCCACATTTAAACAAAAGAGAAGGAAAAGAATTAAAATGAAATAGTGTAAGTGTGAACATGTGGGGTATGGGTCTTCTCTCTTCCTTTGACTTCACACCTCACCCCTCCCCTCACCAAAACAACAACCTTTCTCTATGTGCTCGGCCACATGCAGCAGCAGCCCTCCCCCCCCAAAATCCACACTATTTTGCTTCAAAAATCCACAAAAAGCTTCAAAATCTATACAATTTCAAAGCTAATTCCAAATCCAACCCTCACCCATTATTTCTTGACCAAGCAAGCATGGATCTAGGATCTTGGAGGCCATTTTGGGAGGCTAGATTTCAAGCTTGGTCTCTTGATTTTGTGAGGTATAAATCCCAAGCAAAATTTAAAATTGTTGGATAGTTTCTTTGATCAAAGTCAATTAAGTTTAAATGTAATTCTAATTGGGATTTAGTTTGTAATGGAAAGAGTTTGAGATCAAGTTAGGTTGTGATCATGTGTTCATGGTTGTGTGATGTTTTTTTAGCATCTTAAGCTATGCAACTTAAATTTGTTACTTATTGCCAATTGTAACATGTAAAATGTCCAAATGAAAATATTTTGGAAACTAGGTTTTAGGATAGATGTAATTAGATGAAATAAAAATTTGGTTATGGTTAGTGTGGCTTAGTTAAGATATTTTATGAGCATTTTGACCACTAGATTTGTTAAAATATCGTGTTTTGAAGTAAAACGGGTATTTGTCGCTTACTAGGTTTTTGGGTTAAATCGATTTTATTTTAGTTTGGGGTTTTTGTGAATTTTAGCCTATTTTATATTATAATTAGTGTTTGTGAATGTGCAAATGAGTGTGCTTGGGGTTTTTCTCGATAGTTTGGCGTTTGTACGCCGACGTCGAGGGTTTTTGGATTGATTTGTGAAAGCAACCATAGGTTTTGACCTATGTGGGATTCGTGAGTCGTTTTGGTCATGAGTCGGATTTTAATGCGATACGGTGCGTTATGATATGTAGGTACCCTATGTGGACTTCGAGACGACAAGCAAGCGCGTGGCGACGTCGGCACCGGCGAGCGAGGACCAGGTGAGTAGATTTATATCTACGGGGAGAAGTCGGGTGGATGGCGTATAGCACCCCCGCAGTCCGTGGTGGTGTATACGGATGCGTATACACACCAGCAATTATTATATTTTATTTGGGTTTAATAACGATGTTAGGATGGATACTAGTGTGTTGGATTATTTAGTGTTGCAAACCCTAGGGTAGTGTTGCACTACACATACACACATACGTACTTGCATGCATTCCTATTTTATATGTGCTCATGGGATTCTTTATAGTTATGTGTTCACATGGGTATGGGACTATGTGTTCACATACGGTTTGAGAATTATACTTGGGATGGAGCTGAGTCAATGAGAATCGTTTTGTGGTTGTGATATCGGTGATATGGCCGGATTCGTACTTGAGGTACGTCCTGGTGTTATAGCGGATCTTGGGGCGGTGATACGGGTGAATAGTGTTAAATAAAATGGTCGACTTGTGATCGTGATATGAGGCATGATATGTTAGGATTTCGATATTAGGCCGTATCTGGCGATGTATACCCCCTTGATGATGTTATGTGCTGACAATATCGGTTTGTACGAGATTGTCGATCAGTAGTCAGATCATGAGTATATTGAGGATATTAGTATTGTACTAGACATAGGTCAGTACCCTAGACTATGATCTTGGATAAAGAGGATACCAGAGGAATAGTGTGAGGAATATGATATTGACCCGTACCCAGATTTGAGGATGCCGTACGACGGATTTACGTACGAGCTATATCTTGATGATTGATCCGCACTCTTGACTAGGGATGTCTAATTATAGATATGGTATCGGATATGATATTATTGATGCGAGATCACCAACTAATATATATACAGGTATGTATATGTATCGACTCAGATGTTAGGCGGTTTCCTTACCGGTAGTCTAGCTTGTAGCTTAGCCCTTTAGTTTAGTTAGTTGTTAGATTTGGTTCGGTTCCTACCTATTTCAAAGCTTACGAATCGTGCGTATTTTAAAAGACAGGTCAAGGGATTCTACGGATATTTCAAAAACGTATCTTTTCTTAAAAACACCGTAGCCCCTATTTTCAAAACCCCACGATTCGTGTTATTTCAAAAGGCACCATTGTAGGACTTATATTAGGTTAATACAGATTAGTTATCGTTGCGTCTAGTATTCAGCTTCCGCTCATTATTGTTGTTCGCTCCGCATCACATGCTTATATTATGCTTCATATTGTACTGTTGATATCTTATGGTTAGGACACCAGCACCATTACCGATGATGCGTATGTACCACGTACACTTACTTGCCGGCTCACACACATCTTCATCGGTAATTGCCATGTCACGTACACCTTAGAAAATATTATTGCTTGACATAGCCTGTTAGCTAATTGTTTAGACATGATATTAGTGTACTTGCCTTATGTTAGTTTAGACATTGTAGTTATTACCTGCTATTTCATGCATACTGTTTTTCATTGTTATGCCGCATTCATGGATTGTCATGAATATATTCACTTTTTACGTGCTTTTGAGGTTTTGGATTCGGATTTCCATGAGATTTTCTGGATTTGGGGAAAACCGCAAAAACATATACAAACTTCTTCTTTCTCTTTTTTTAAATGAAAAGCGCGGTTTTTCCCATGATGTATGAGTCGTCCACCATGAGTTTGCTGATGGATTTCGAGACCCGATTCGAGGAGTTGGATGAACCGTTTCGGGTACATGGTGGACCCGGTAAGGTACCCCGGGGCAAGAAGCGCGTGATGATGACGATGTGAGCCTGGCAGGGGAGCTCTACCTACCGGTGATTTTACCCGACGCGTCGGATATCAGGAGGATACCGTCGTGGTCTTGAGATGGATGGTAGGGGCCGGTCTGGACTGACGGCGCCCTAGATATTGTGATTGAGACATTGAGATTTCGAGATATTGAGGTACAGAGACTGTGATACAGAGATATCGAGATATTGGGATTACGTTTTGTGCAGATGCTAGGCACTGTTTTATGCTGATTTCATTATGATACCTCATTTTAAAATATACAAAGGCAATCTCACTAAATTATGAAAACAGTTCTTCACGTACATGTATTCTGTTTTCATGCATTCATACCTCATTCATATGATATTTTGCTACCTGAGGCAATGACACGGGCACACGAGATTACACTCGGGTTAGATATTTATCCTAGCCTTGTTATAGGTTGCATGTTATATATATAATTTAGGTTATATTATGATCATTGACCTAGGTTGCGTTATTTATGCGATTTCTTTCCGTAGATGTTTTTCTATTCACGAGTTGGCAACTCACCCCCGTTGTGCCCCAGTTTCTTGCAGGTTTGCCGTACAGGTTTCATTACGGCTTGCGGCATAGTTTCCTTCGGGTGATTTGCTAGTAGGTGGGTTACTTGTATCGTATCTCCATTTATATAACTTTTATATTATTACTCTGTTGTATCTAGAAGTTCCATCGACCGAAAATGTATTTTTTTGAGATAGAGACCAGAGATGCTATTCTTTCGACCTTAGAGTCGCGCGTTTTATTTCTGTGGTTTTCTTGTGGTTTTGAGTTTTTTATCATCGCCGTTGGCGTTGTATATTATATTGCTTGTGTAGTTGTGACCGTCGATTAACGAAAAGAGCTAGCTCCCGCTTGGGGATGCCTTTTTATTGATTTCGTATACAATTCATGTTGTATCCCGTTAGGGGGCCAGTATTTACAAAGGAGACTATGCCGAAATTTTCAGGAAATATTTGATGTTTTTTTTAAACGTATAATTCGGCTATGCTATTAAAACTACTTGATTTAAATTCGTTTTCCTTCACTCTACTACGTTTCTTGGTTTGGATTTCTGGGTTTTTCGGTTTACTTAGATTACGTATGCTTCGAGATGTTTCGTAGTTTAAGTGCCGGTCATGTTCCGTACTTTTGGGACGTCACAAAGTTGGTATCAGAGCGTTAGGTTTTTACCTTCGGAGCGTAGGATGACCCTTGGTTGATGGAATATGTGACTAAAATAGAGTGACGTACCGTAGGTATGTTCCGCGGCATATTTACGATACGCTACTCCACTTAAGAAGCCTTAGGATGTACATTTCTTTGCTCAGTATTATATTCTTTCCGATAAAGCCTCATCAGTATCAGTTATGGTTTTGCTGCCACGATTACGGGCAGGGAGAGCTACGGCTAGAGTTGCGGTCAGCATGAGCTCGTCAAGAACGATGACTGACCAGGGCATGGTTTCGGCGACACACGGTTGCAGAGATTTGTCTTTTCATTGTGTTTTCACGCCACGAGCGTTGGGTGGATTGCTGTATGAGATTACTCGGACGTGCCGATTTGCACCAGAGGATTGAGCCAATGATAGAGGCCAGCCAGATTTCGATGACCGTTGGCGCATTGCTTATTCATGATGATTGAGGCGCTGTTCAGCGTGCAGACGAGTGAGCCAGTTATTACTGCGAACGACGAGATATCGCCCCAGATGTTGGAGCTATTGCAGTACGAGTTGTACTAAGAGACTATAGAAGGTCGCTAGTCACTGAGGATGAATGACTAGGACGTGTGGTTCGTTCGCTACCCCGATGCGAGGTCATCAGATAGATTGATTCCAGCTAGAGATGACTTCACGCGGAGACGTTGAGAGTCGACAGAGACGATCAAGTGTCAGAAACCTATTATTCCAAGTTTAAAGTATTCGGAAAGACATGCAGAAAATTCTATGGTCCCTCTAGAAGAATGAAACCCTAACTCGACATAATGACCGTGTGAAAGCCTTTGAACCTTCGAATTTGCGGCAGTTCCACGGCGCCATTAGTGAGGCTTGGGTATGCCCTTCTACGGCTGGACCACCGATGCTGTGGTATATATATTCGATACTATTAAACTGTACCAAGATGTTGAGCTCTTGGGGGATTATGAGGTTTCGACGAATCGATCGAATGGTTTGACTTCAATCGGATGCTAGGTGGTGAGATGCATTCTTGGGAGACTCTAGATATGAGGATAGCCGTTGGAGCTCAGTCCATATAGCCACGAAGAGACGAGTCCGAAACAGTCGACGTTAGAGAAAAGTGGAGTAAGAGGTTCGTACGAGATCTTGATGAGACGACGTTCCACTCAGCCGACGTCAGAGGTGCGGTACGCATGCCAAGGCATTGTACTTGAATTTACCTTCCAGAAGGAGTCACGATGAGTATGTAGTCATTCCAGAGCAAGATGCAGATATAGGAAAGGACGATGACTTCCGCACAGTTGGCAGAGACGAGACATGGAAGAGACCGTGAGCAGGATTCCTTCCAGGACACTGCTGCAAGGATACTTGCACCCAGGATCAGATGTGTCACGTACATTCAGAGAGCCAGAGGCCGACGCCAGTGATATACTGTCTTACGAGTGGTCGCGATGATTGACCGAGAGATGACCAGAGAAGTGCCAGAACGGAATCATCCCCGTTAGCACACCTGACAGGACCGATGAGCCGATGGACCGAGAGATTGGTAATTCACAGTGAAGACCTTGACCCAGGAGTGGTCATTATTACGCACACCAGCAGGCCAGAGTTCATGATCATCGACGAGACGTCCCACTAGTGATCGCAACAGTTGGCCCGAGATTCTTAGAGGATGCACTTGAGCGGTACTATTCCGCCATTATTGATTTCGATGTTTTGGGTGATTTATTCGCATGATTTGATTTTGATGATTGAGGATTTACGATCTTTGCACAGTGTTGCACTTGATATCGTTTTCGTGCTTTGGTTTCACATGTTTGTGATTTTACGGTTTTAGACATTTGAGTTGGTTTTATGCGTATGCACGCACACGATTTGGTTCCTGCACTCTGTATAGTTTATATATGCTTGCAGTGCAGTGATACGCTTTTTGTGCACTTAGATGCACTGGACTTTGATTTTGATTGTGATGCTCGATAATTGTTTTGTGCACCTTGTGCACCTGATTTGATTTTGCGCATGTTCGGCGTTTGATATTGGATTTCATGATTTCGTGCACGATGGATGCACCTGATTTGGATTTTCGTGCATGTTGGGCGCATGTTTTGAAGTGTGATTTTGGTGCACACCAGATGCACTAAATCGAGATTTTTCGTGCATGTCAGATGCACCTGATTTTGCTGTCAGGCACACATGTTGCCTACGACAGATGTTTCGTGCACATCCGATGCACTTAGATGTTGTTTCTGTGCATATGTATGGCACATATTTGGATTTTGATTTCCGTGCGCACAAGACGCACGTAGTATTCATACGCGTATTTCGGGATTGATTTTTCTTATAGAGCAGTACGTTTTTATGATATTGCTATGTGTTTTCGTACTGAGCAGGACTGGTCAGAGGACAGTACCTGAATATATTTTACATGTATAGTTTCGAGTTATATCATACTGGTTTTGCTTTGGATTTGGTATTGATGTCTTCCCCATGACTCCAATGATTGCGGGATGCTTGACGGAGTTCTGATTTGAGTTATATGCTCATCTTTCATGCGCATGCGTTGCGCTACGATTTGTTTTATGTATTTATGATTTCGGAGCCCCGGCGATTTGATGGTTTTGGCTGAAATATTTCAGTATTTGGGGGAAGTTTTAATTTAAATTCGGGGACTGAATTTCTTTAAGTGGGGAAGATTGTAACGTTTTGAAAATCGTTTCGGTGAAATTTCGGAAAAAATCAGTAAAATAAGGGGGTTTTCTGTAAAAAGTCAAAAAACAAATATCTTTATTATAAAATTAAATATACATGTTCTAGCTATATAATTGCTAGTATTTGGTGTTTATTGAGCCACAGGTAAAATTTCTAATTTTCTGAAAAAAATTCCGAAATTAATTATTTTAATATTATTTTAAGCCGCCACTAATACATTTAATTAGGGAAAATTACAAATTGGAATGGGTTGAAACAAATTTTGTGCATCATGACATATTTAACTAGCATGGAAAATATTATTTTTGAAAGGAAAAGAAATTCCATGATGGTTCTTAAAATTTAAAGAAAAAGGTTAAATGGAAAAAGGATGATAATAAAGAATTTGAAACTTGGGCTTGTTGTTTAAGTTTTGGGCTTTCTTTTCATGGAAATTCTCCACAATTACACACACACACCCACTATCCTAGTGTGGCCGAGCCTTGGCAGCCCCAAAAAAAAAAAGAATTGATCCCCTCATTCCACATTTAAACAAAAGAGAAGGAAAAGAATTAAAATGAAATGGTGTATGTGTGAACATGTGGGGTATGGGTTTTCTCTCTTCCTTTGACTTCACACCTCACCCCTCCCCTCACCAAAACAGCAACCTTTCTCTATGTGCTCGGCCACAAGCAGCAGCAGCCCTCCCCCCCAAAATCCACACTATTTTGCTTCAAAAATCCACAAAAAGCTTCAAAATCTATACAATTTCAAAGCTAATTCCAAATCCAACCCTCACCCATTATTTCTTGCCCAAGCAAGCATGGATCTAGGATCTTGGAGGCCATTTTGGGAGGCTAGATTTCAAGCTTGGTCTCTTAATTTTGTGAAGTATAAATCCCAAGCAAAATTTAAAATTGTTGGATAGTTTCTTTGATCAAAGTCAATTAAGTTTAAATGTGATTCTAATTGGGATTTAGTTTGTAATGGAAAGAGTTTGAGATCAAGTTAGGTTGTGATCATGTGTTCATGGTTGTGTGATGTTTTTTTTAGCATCTTAAGCTATGCAACTTAAATTTGTTACTTATTGCCAATTGTAACATGTAAAATGTCCAAATGAAAATATTTTGGAAACTAGGTTTTAGGATAGATGTAATTAGATGAAATAAAAATTTGGTTATGGTTAGTGTGGCTTAGTTAAGATATTTTATGAGCATTTTGACCACTAGATTTGTTAAAATATCGTGTTTTGAAGTAAAACGGGGTATTTGTCGCTTACTAGGTTTTTGGGTTAAATCGATTTTATTTTAGTTTGGGGTTTTTGTGAATTTTAGCCTATTTTATATTATAATTAGTGTTTGTGAATGTGCAAATGAGTGTGCTTGGGGTTTTTCTCGATAGTTTGGCGTTTGTACGCCGACGTCGAGGGTTTTTGGGTTGATTTGTGAAAGCAACCATAGGTTTTGACCTATGTGGGATTCGTGAGTCGTTTTGGTCATGAGTCGGATTTTAATGCGATACGGTGCGTTATGATATGTAGGTACCCTATGTGGACTTCGAGACGACAAGCAAGCGCGTGGCGACGTCGGCACCGGCGAGCGAGGACCAGGTGAGTAGATTTATATCTACGGGGAGAAGTCGGGTGGATGGCGTATAGCACCCCCGCAGTCCGTGGTGGTGTATACGGATGCGTATACACACCAGCAATTATTATATTTTATTTGGGTTTAATAACGATGTTAGGATGGATACTGGTGTGTTGGATTATTTAGTGTTGCAAACCCTAGGGTAGTGTTGCACTACACATACACACATACGTACTTGCATGCATTCCTATTTTATATGTGCTCATGGGATTCTTTATTGTTATGTGTTCACATGGGTATGGGACTATGTGTTCACATACGGTTTGAGAATTATACTTGGGATGGAGCTGAGTCAATGAGAATCGTTTTGTGGTTGTGATATCGGTGATATGGCCGGATTCGTACTTGAGGTACGTCCTGGTGTTATAGCGGATCTTGGGGCGGTGATACGGGTGAATAGTGTTAAATAAAATGGTCGACTTGTGATCGTGATATGAGGCATGATATGTTAGGATTTCGATATTAGGCCGTATCTGGCGATGTATACCCCCTTGATGATGTTATGTGATGACAATATCGGTTTGTACGAGATTGTCGATCAGTAGTCAGATCATGAGTATATTGAGGATATTAGTATTGTACTAGACATAGGTCAGTACCTTAGACTATGATCTTGGATAAAGAGGATACCAGAGGAATAGTGTGAGGAATATGATATTGACCCGTACCCAGATTTGGGGATGCCGTACGACGGATTTACGTACGAGCTATATCTTGATAATTGATCCGCACTCTTGACTAGGGATGTCTAATTATAGATATGGTATCGGATATGATATTATTGATGCGAGATCACCAACTAATATATATACAGGTATGTATATGTATCGACTCAGATGTTAGGCGGTTTCCTTACCGGTAGTCTAGCTTGTAGCTTAGCCCTTTAGTTTAGTTAGTTGTTAGATTAGATTCGGTTCCTACCTATTTCAAAGCTTACGAATTGTGCGTATTTTAAAAGACAGGTCAAGGGATTCTACGGATATTTCAAAAACGTATCTTTTCTTAAAAACACCGTAGCCCCTATTTTCAAAACCCCACGATTCGTGTTATTTCAAAAGGCACCATTGTAGGACTTATATTAGGTTAATGCAGATTAGTTATCGTTGCGTCTAGTATTCAGCTTCCGCTCATTATTGTTGTTCGCTCCGCATCACATGCTTATATTATGCTTCATATTGTACTGTTGATATCTTATGGTTAGGACACCAGCACCATTACCGATGATGCGTATGTACCACGTACACTTACTTGCCGGCTCACACACATCTTCATCGGTAATTGCCATGTCACGTACACCTTAGAAAATATTATTGCTTGACATAGCCTGTTAGCTAATAGTTTAGACATGATATTAGTGTACTTGCTTTATGTTAGTTTAGACATTGTAGTTATTACCTGCTATTTCATGCATACTGTTTTTCATTGTTATGCCGCATTCATGGATTCTCATGAATATATTCACTTTTTACGTGCTTTTGAGGGTTTTGGATTCGGATTTCCATGAGATTTTCTGGATTTGGGGAAAACCGCAAAACATATACAAACTTCTTCTTTCTCTTTTTTTAAATGAAAAGCGCGGTTTTTCCCATGATGTATGAGTCGTCCACCATGAGTTTGCTGATGGATTTCGAGACCCGATTCGAGGAGTTGGATGAACCGTTTCGGGTACATGGTGGACCCGGTAAGGTACCCCGGGGCAAGAAGCGCGTGATGATGACGATGTGAGCCTGGCAGGGGAGCACTACCTACCGGTGATTTTACCCGACGCGTCGGATATCAGGAGGATACCGTCGTGGTCTTGAAATGGATGGTAGGGGCCGGTCTGGACTGACGGCGGCCCTAGATATTGTGATTGAGACATTGAGATTTCGAGATATTGAGGTACAGAGACTGTGATACAGAGATATCGAGATATTGGGATTTACGTTTTGTGCCGATGCTAGGCACTGTTTTTATGCTGATTTCATTATGATACCTCATTTTAAAATATACAAAGGCAATCTCACTAAATTATGAAAACAGTTCTTCACGTACATGTATTCTGTTTTCATGCATTTATACCTCATTCATATGATATTTTGCTACCTGAGGCAACTGACACGGGCACACGAGATTACACTCGGGTTAGATATTTATCCTAGCCTTGTTATAGGTTGCATGTTATATATATAATTTAGGTTATATTATGATCATTGACCTAGGTTGCGTTATTTATGCGATTCTTTCCGTAGATGTTTTTCTATTCACGAGTTGGCAACTCACCCCCGGTGTGCCCCAGTTTCTTGCAGGTTTGCCGTACAGGTTTCATTACGGCTTGCGGCATAGTTTCCTTCAGGTGATTTGCTAGTAGGTGGGTTACTTGTATCGTATCTCCATTTATATAACTTTTATATTATTACTCTGTTGTATCTAGAAGTTCCATCGACCAAAAATGTATTTTTTTGAGATAGAGACCAGAGATGCTATTCTTTCGATCTTAGAGTCGCGCGTTTTATTTCTGTGGTTTTCTTGTGGTTTTGAGTTTTTTTATATACATCGCCGTTGGCGTTGTAATATTATATTGCTTGTGTAGTTGTGACCGTCGATTGACGAAGAGCTAGCTCCCGTTTGGGGATGCCTTTTTATTGATTTCGTATACAATTCATGTTGTATCCCGTTTTAGGGGCCAGTATTTACAAAGGAGACTATGCCGAAATTTTCAGGAAATATTTGATGTTTTTTTTTAAACGCATAATTCGGCTATGCTATTAAACTACTTGATTTAAATTCGTTTTCCTTCACTCTACTACGTTTCTTGGTTTGGATTTCTGGGTTTTTCGGTTTACTTAGATTACGTACGCCTCGAGATGTTTCGTAGTTTAAGTGTCGGTCATGTTCCGTACTTTTGGGACGTGACACAAACAGGCAAAAGTATCAAGGCACTGAGATCTGATCGAGGTGGTGAATACTTGAGTGCCGAGTTCCTGGGTTACTTAAAAGATATTTGAATTCCTCTCTCAGCTTACTCCTCCATTACACTCCGCAAACACAACGGTGTATCGGAGAGACGGAACCGAACCCTATTGGATATGGTACGGTCCCATGATGAGTAACGCTGAGTTGCCGCGATCGTTCTGGGGATATGCGCTAGAATCAGCTGCATACCTTTTGAACCGAGTTCCAACTAAGACTGTGCCTACTACACCATATCAGATGTGGTGTAGGAAGAGACCCCTATCTTAATCATATTAAGACATGGGGATGTCCAAGCTTTTGTAAAAAAGCAGCATGCGGACAAGCTCGAGGCACGCTCAGTACAGTGCAAGTTTGTGGGATATCCAAAGAACTCCAAGGGATATTTCTTCTATTGCGAAGTGGAACAAAAGGTTTTTGTTTCTCGCCATGCCCACTTTCTAGAACACCAGTTCATAGAAAAAGAACTAAGTGGGAGCGCAATAGAAACTGGAAGAAATTCCAGAACCACGAGCTATTACTGAAAGCTTAGTAGAACCAGAGGGTTCGAAAGATCAGGCCATTCCCACGCCACTCCGCAGGAGTAGTAGGCAGTCTCATCCTCCCGAGAGATACTACGGTTTTCTTATTGACGGGGATAGAGAGGATTGCATCATAGATTGTGATGAGCCTACTAGCTTCCAGCAAGCCATTCAGAGCGTCGACTCAGTAAAATGGTTGAATGCAATGCGGACCGAAATGGAGTCCATGTACACCAACAAAGTATGGATGTTGGACATTGCTCCAGATGGGTAAAAACCCGTAGGATGCAAGTGGATCTTCAAAAGGAAGATTGGTGTAGATGGACAGGTTGAGACCTATAAAGCTAGACTGGTTGCAAAGGGTTTTCGTCAGCGACCTGGTTTGGACTATGACGAAACCTTTTCTCCAGTAGCTATGCTGAAATCCATTCGGATCCTTCTTGCCATTGCTGCCTTCCACGATTATGAGATTCGGCAGATGGACGTAAAGACAACTTTTCTAAATGGACATTTAGAGGAGTGTGTCTATATGGACCAGCCAGAGGGTTCCATACTGAAACGGTCAAGGAATTTGGCTTTATCAAAATCCAGATGAACCATGCATCTATTGTAGATTTGTAGCGAGAACTGTAGTATTCCTCATTTTATACGTGAATGACATTCTCTTAATAGGAAATGACATTCCTATGCTACAATCTGTCAAGGGGTTCTTGTCAAACAGGTTCTCCATGAAAGGCCTGGTGATGCCTCAAACATTCTGGGTATCCGGATCCACCGTGACAGATCCAAGAGGATATTTGGACTTTCACAGTCCAGGTACATCGACACCATACTGAAGAGATTCAGTATGGAAGATTCCAAGCACGGTAAATCTACCGGCTTGGTCACGGGATCACCCTCTCCAAAGAGATATCTCCCAAGACTGATTTGGAGAGGGATCGCATGTCTATTATACCCTACGCTTCTGCGGTAGGCTCTATAATGTATGCGATGTTGTGAACCATACCGGATGTTGCTTATGCACTGAGTGTGGTAAGCATGGTATCAGTCAAACCCTGGATAGAAACATTGGATAGCGGTAAAGAACATTCTCAAGTACCTGAGAAGGACTAAGGAGATGTTCTTGGTGTATGGCGGAAAATACCTCCAGATTGGGGCCTTTGCTGACTCCAGCTTCCAGAGTGACAAGGATGATTCCAAGTCCATGTCGAGTTTTGTTTTTACCCTCAATGGAGGGGCGGTGTGTTGGAAGAGCTCCAAACAGGAAAACCGTTGCTGACTCGACTATGGAACCGGAATACATCGCTGTATCTGATGCCGCAAAAGAAGCTGTCTGGATGAGGAAGTTCTTGAAAGAACTTCTGGTGGTTCCGTCCATTGTTGACCCAATACCTCTGTATTGTGAAAACAACGGGGCTATAGCTTTAGCGAAGGGAACCTAGGTCCCATCAGAAATCCAGACACATCTTGAGGCGGTATCACCTGATCAGGGAGATCGTGGATCGCCAGGAGATCGAGGTTCGGAGGGTTGCTTCAGAAGATAACACTGCAGATCCATTCACCAAGGCCTTGCCCCAGACTCAGTTCGAGCGGCTGATCGAGAGGTTAGGTCTTCGATACGCCAGTACATGGCCTTAGTGCAAGTGGGAGATTGTTTGTGTATATGCCTCAGAGGCCATTACTGTATCATACTAGTTTGTATATTACTTGATGGAAGCTTGGGATATTCACAGTTATATATACAATCTTGCTCGAAATGGTAGTATGCTACTTGGTTTGTCTCTGCTTTAATATGTGCATGTGTTTCTTTTAGCATATCGCTGATATACATATTAGTAGAGCCCTTAGGATCTTTGCTTGATTACCAGCGTTGTGATGGCGCTCACACTCGTGGGGGCTGGGTAATCCATAAGCACATCCTTATACTGGTCTCTAGTCGTTGGACTATCGAGACAGGGCATCAATACCCCGGAGTAGACTAGCGTATGCGCTTCTCATCCCAGCGTAGGAGACGGTCTGTCCGACAGCCGTCAGTACGTCGTACTTGAGATAGTATGCGGGGTGCTCGTTAGGTTTACGAGTACACTGGACAGGGGACTCGTCGGGAACTGTTGGTTGGTATTATAACCTATCGTCAGTTATCAGTTCCAAGGTGACATGAGTACAGCTTAGTATGCTGACTTGACACTGTCACTTCGCCTCGAGTGTGTTCCCACTGCACTTTGATTACTACCCTACCACGGCTCAAAGGAGTCGTGCAAACAGGTAGTTTTTTGGGTGCAGTCCCGAAGCACTTGGAGGCAGTGACGGTTAGACAGGATTCGTCTCTCCCGGTATTGGGGTTGACATCGCGCTGTGTCCAGGAGAGCCATTACACAAGTAGTCCCTGGCCAGGCAAGCGAGATATACTGGTAGGTTTCCAGTGTTATCTCAGGGTGTTCTGGGCTACACTCTGACACGACTTGTACCGCTATTAGGGGACTGACGTTCACCACCCCCTAGGCCCGCATGCGATGTATCAGACGAACAAGACCGGACTGTACGGAGACTGTCACATACAGGCTCAGTAGGAGTTCAGATGGGGTTACCTCGTTAGTCTTCTTATCGGCATCTACTTGGGGACCGTTACGTACAGCTAGTGCAGCTTGCGGTCTGTGGTTAAACCCACTGCCAGCGTAGTGTCGAGTCTTTAGAGTCCCACAAGGAGAGCTATTCGCCTTTAGGCAAAATGAGTAGAGTCGCATGGTTTTGCGACAGGGTTCGTTCACATCCGCGCACTTGTGCACGTTTGCTGTCCGGACAGCTTATACTAGCGGGCTTTGGTTTTAGACAGATCCTAGTATATGATTTGGATTGATTTTATCTCTTTGTATTCGTGTTTCTCGGATCACGAATGCTGGTGCGTTTGCACAGTTGATTGAGTCAGAGGAAGAGGACCTTTGATAGCGTTAATGACCGTTGTCATTTTATTAACCCTAATGTTTATGTGTGTATTATAATTAATTGATATTAGCTATATATATATATAATTGTGCATGGTTAGGATTGTTGACATTTTGACCATACTTGACTTGTTGACCTTGGTTGACACTTTGACCATCATCATTTCATTTGGAAGATGCTCTTTGATCCTTGCAATTTGCATTAAAAATGAAATGATAATGGTCATGTCTTGATTAACCATGACAATTATCTAGCTAATTATCTTTTTTATAATTCACACATATATGTGAGAATGGCTTATTATTCTCTCATTCTATCATATACTTTCTCTCTCTTGCTCTTCCTCTTCCTCAAGCTCTCTCCTCTCACGTGTTGAGAAACACTTGAGCTTGAGAGAAAATCTCTTCTAGATAATCTTTACTCTCATCTAGGGTTCTAGGATTAGCACTTCTAGCACCCTAGTTACTTCTAGCTTGAAGTTGAAGCCAAAGGTTGAGGCTTTCGGGTGGATCCTTCTTCGACGTGAGAAAGACGACAAAGGTGATCTCTTTCTACTACTCCAAGGAGCAAGAAGAGAAGGACATAAGCCCAAGGTATAACCATTCTACCCTTTAGCTAGTTTCTAGTTAGCTTTAGCTTGTTTTTGTTTAGTAAAGATCCTCCTTTGTCTAGTCCATGTTGCCTAGCATGATAAAAATCCGATTTTTATTCCATTTTCCTCCTCCCCGCAAGCACCGAGGTGGGTAACGTGGACTTACAATATACACGTGCACTTCTAAAGCTAGTTCAGAACGACGCTATACTCATCCTCCTGCCGGGTTTCATAGCCTGGAACAACAGCAATGGCAAGTCTGGGTAAACAAGAACCTCCCTGTCACCGTCTTTGAGCATACCGAAGTACCTCTCGAGTGCCTGAGGTTACCTACCATTTTGCGGAGTGGCTAATGGAATGTCAAATCAGATTGAATCTTTAGGTTCTTATCAAATTTTCAGTAATCGTTTGCGGTTCTGGAATCACTTCCAGTTCTACCATACTCCCACTACTGTTTTCTGAAGAATCCATTTTTGTTAAAACTTGGCGAGTAAAGAACAATATCACTATTGATCTTCCAGATGGTAGAAAGTCAACCCTCGTCATAGCCCGGGTCAACCCCACAAACAGCCATTACAGAAACTTGCCTTGAGTTATCCAGAGTCTGGTTTTAAGCATAAGCCGGACAAATTCCCGTACCTTAACATCGTTAAGATATGAACCGTTCTATATCCAATATAGAAACAAAGGCACTGATTTAATTGGAACCAAGATTCAAATCATGCAGCTGTCTCCAGTGCATGTCAACTAAATGGAAGGAGGCCTATCAGCGTTACTCAACTTAGGAATGCATCCAGATATGAGTAACCTGAAAAAGAAACAAGTTTCTCAAAACCATTACTATCAACTGAATACCATACACAAGTATCTACATCTTCGATCATCTTGAAGAATCCTGATACTTGCAATACCTGGTTCTCTACTTTATGTAGGGTTACTAGGCACTCTAATAAGGTTCTACAAGGCATCAACCATGCCCGATTAAAATTTTAGCCGTGCCGAATAACCCTAAACAAGATCTTTGCTAGATAATTAGGTTTCATAAGCAAGTAAATACCATTTACGACTAAGTGAATACGAAATACAACCTTTGTAGATCGATCCTTCACTTCATTTGCTCCTTGTAGTAGTCCCTTCGCTGCGATCATCGTGCTCCCGGACTCTCGGACGGCTCCATGAGAAGATAGCAACGGTATTACTTGAAGTCTTCGAGGCCGAAAATGATCTACGTCGAGTGAATACGAACACAAGCTTCTACTTCACTAACTAGAGAATTAGTGAAGCAAACACCCTAAACTAAAGTGCTAGTCTAGTAGTGGATGATGAAATAGGTAATGGGTACACTTTAGAATTTCTTTTCTCACTATATTTCTCTCTCTTTATCAAACCCTGGCAAGCATTTGAAGGAGGAAGAAGATGAGCTCAAAAATGAGAATGAAAAACAAATCAAGAGAGAGAGTGAACCATGGGTGAATTTATATAATATATTAACTCATGTAGAGACATAACCATGGATAAATTATAATGGTTAGGTTAATTAATATCTCAAGTAAAACAAAACTAGTAGACTAAGTCAATGCAACCCTAAGCTTCATGAAGCTTCATGCATGTGAGCTCATCGTCCACTAATTTTAGAATTACTTTAAATATAAAAACCTAACACTATAATTAGTATGGTATAAGTCTTATACACCCATATAAGTTGTATCAACAACCATGATACAAAATGAACACAAATAAATATATATCACATATATATTAAGTTGTGCACAAGTGAGAAAAACAAATGCTTAAGTGAACCAATGTTAGTTAATGTAAATTAGTATATCACATATACAATTATACACTAAATTATTAAATCAACACTTGACTTAATAAATCGGTTATATCTCATATAACCGACTAACACCCAATTTATCAACTTATCGAATCAACATTTGATTCGATAACCCGGCTATATCACATATAACCGACCGATACAAAAAGTCGCGAGAATAGAATACGGTATCACATACATGCATTATTCTCCGGTCCCACACATATCACATATGCGCTCCTATTTCGTTTTGCCTGAGCCAGTAAAACCTATATGTAGGACTCTAAAGACTCGTCAATACGCCAGCAGTAGGTGATGATCACATCAAGCACCCACAAGCCGTCAGCGGTACTAGCTGGACGTAAAGGCTACCCGGGTATTGAGAGATCAGAAGATCAGCAAGCAAGCCGCTCCAACTCCTGTAAAAAGCCTAACGGTAACACTTCCTGTATAGTCCGGTCTCCTCGTCTGATATGTCGCATATCAAGTATAGGGGTGGTAAACGTCAGACCCCACTAACCGATAAGTCGTGCCGATATGAGGCTCATAACGGTCGAGAAACTACTAGTAACACTTACCAGTAAATCTCTAAACCAGCCCTGGCCAGGGACTTTCCTGTTATGGCCAATCGAGCACAGCGCAATATCAACCCCCAATACCGGGGAGAGACGAAATCCCTTTTATCGCTCATTGCCTCCATGCGACTCGGGACTGTACCCAAAAACAACCGTTTTGCACGCCCTCTTGGACGTGGTAAGGTGGAAATCAAAGCACGGTGGGAATCACACAAGACTCTATGACGATCTCGGGTCTACAGACCAACCTGCACTAGTGTCACCAGAGAACTGTCATCTGACATGAGGTATAATACCATCTGGGTGTTCTCGGCGAGTCCGTCTAGTGTACCCAGTCTCCACTGAGCACCCGTATATCATCTCTGATGTCAAACACCAATGGATATGGGATCATCCATCGCCCATCTTATGGGTCGAGAAGGTATACGCTAGTCTACTCTGGTATATGACTACCTGGACTATGATGCAGATCATACTAGTGGGAAACATGGTAGTCCATAAGTACATCCTTCAAGGTCCTAGTCATGGGTGTATCGAGATGGGGCATCCTAAGGGCTTTACCAACATGTAATCAGAGAGACAATCAGTATACATGTTAAGGTAAAGAGTAACCAGATAGCATACTATCATGTCGAGCAAGAAAGTCTTCATATATATGTCCAAGCATCCACTACAATATACATCTCATGTATAGTAATGTCCTCTAGGGCATACATATAACTAACACTTTATTCATATACCTATAACTTCTCAAAACTTGGACCTTGTGTTTCTACGAAACACTTGTCTAAAAACTAGAGAAGTCATAAGTAAACCGAATATAGTACGAGGACCAACCCCTCTGTCCTAATGGACACTGGACAACATACAATACTCTGTATAAGTCCCTTGAGTCTAATAACTCATTCCCTGTGTGTCGTAGGTTGAAAACTGTACTTATGGCTAAGAAGAATTAAACCGCTGTTTAATGCTCCTTACCTAACCATCCACTGATATAGGTAAATGTCATAGACATAATTTCAAAAAGTTATATCTCACTCTATGAAAATAGACGTACAGATATATCTATTTTAAATTGGTGCATAACAACGGATATTCAAAACCAAATATTTGTCGTCCGGCAAACAACCCAGGTGACTTCCTCAAATATCACCAATTATAACGAATTCTGATATAGTGAGGATGATCACCTAATTCCCAATAACTTACTCCCACTCATCATCTGTAAAAACCATACAGATGTGAGAATCAAACCTGGTAAATACATACCCTGGAGCAAGGGCTAATTGGGAAATCAGTGTTCTTTTAAAAATACACAGTGAAACTGAAACATGTAAATGTTTCGAAGGAGTATCCGGGTATTCTTAGTAATGGCTCTTTCATTATCAGATTCACAACTGTAACCGTATATTTCTTTGCCATATCTCCAAATCCCTTTATATGTCTTTAGTCATTACCTTCTGTGTACCCTCTTAGGCTAAACGGTTTTCTTCCTTCCTTTACCGTTCGGCACCCGCCTATGGTTTGGAAGAAGACTATCCAATAAGCATAATGGATGTATTGTCCTAATCCTAGGAGCACTCGCAACCTGAGAGAAGGTGGTGATAAGAGACAACTAATAAACCTTATTCTTATTTCTCCTGAACCAGAATCCATCCCCGAAGTGGAACAAGTTCCTTTCGAGTTCGTATATAACCATACGATGGAGTATCCAAATAACTGTGGATCTTCGTAGTGATATGGAGTGTTCTGGAGAAATACAAAGGGAATTAGAAGTGGCGATGTAATACTTGGTTGGTCGTGAATAGCAGTCAAAGTTTACTTTGCCCTCTTACTAATCACTTTATATGTCTTAACTTATTACCTTCTGTACACCTTTTAGGCTAAATGGTTTTCTTCATTCCCTACCGTTCGGCACCTACCTATAGTTTGGAAGAAGACTATCCAATAAGCGTAATAAGTGTACTGTCCTAATCCAAGGAGCACTCGCAACCTGAGAGAAGGTAAAAGGAAAAGACAACTGAATTGTCCTATTCATTCTCTCCAGAACCGAAAACCATCCTCGAATAAATTCATTCGAGTTCGTATATAACCCTACGATGGTTTTATCCAATGGAAGTGGACGTTCATAGTAATACGGGGTGTCCTGGAGAAAAGGGTAAAAGTAGGAGTGGCAATGAGGTTTGCAACTCTGACAATCCAAAAGCCAGTGTTTTAAGAAGGTTCGGTCAACTTGGTCACTGAGTCATAGTCAAGGGTAGGGCCATGGTCGCTTCCAGAGAGAGAGAGAAAAGAAACACTCAGCGTGCACTCTAACTTAGATCAGAATGGTTATCACTTTATCTAATCAGGAAACCTCCCACTGTATCATCAAATTCTCTTCCAAACCTGAAAAAAGAATTAGTCGGGATCACCCGAGGAGTAAACCAACTCATCAGTGGGAATCGGGATCCAACTATCATCGCATGATAACGTAATGGAATCCACTCACGTTATCACACTCCAGAAGGTATGTGCATATCTGGCAAGTTTCAGTTTCTTTAGAAACTCCCGATGTGATTTTTACCCCATGCTCTTATGACCTTAACTAAGGCCAACAAATCATAAGTCATATGTCAAGTTCTACCCGTCATTGTCCAGGATAATTTGAACCCACCCGTACAAGCCCTTGACTAGGGCCAACAAGGCTGTACGACTGTCCCAAACCAACGCATCTATCTATGCTGCAGAAAAGTAACAAATGGCTACCATACACTATTCCTTGACTAAGGCCAACAAACATAGCATGAACACTAAGTGCTACCTTTCTGAAATGACGGAGGGTTACAGTAGTTTTTGGCGAAAAACCTTTAACGTAATGAACTTGATATCGTTGAAGGAACCAGATAGCTTTTTATAAAAATATAGTGGGGAAAACCTTTGCTAAAGAGGTCACTCCCGGTGAAGGGATCTCGGCTCTTTCCCCGTAGAATGAGGTGCAGGATATTTCAACTGAATACTACGATGCAAAGCAAAAGTAATCGACTATAGTGAAGTTATTGCCCTGACGCAAACTTCTTTCCAAGGGGTCACTCCCGGTGAAGGGATCTCGGCTCTTTCCTCGTCGACTGAGGTGCTTGATAATCATAACCGAATACCACTGTGCAAAACAAAAGAGAACGTCCTTGCATTAACAGCTTTTTGAAAATTGTTCCAACAACATCAGAATAGGTTTATTTAGCTTGCATTGATCGAATCAACGCAGTCCCATCAATTGATCACACCAATAAAGAACGAAAATACGATGTACGTATATGCCACCCGCATTCGCCACTGGGTCTCGTCATCACCCGTTTGGTTACTTAACTAACGACAGAGCGGGGACTGGAATAGCGCGGATACAAAACATATACAACATCTACTAGTATATATATCAATATATAATAATCCCTCAAGGTGTGATAAAATGCAACATCACAGAAATGTAATAAGCATCACAGAACAATACAGATATCTGGGATCCCCGGGTTTCATAGAGCCGCTACTGAAACCCGACGTTCCCCAGGTCGTGTGGATAGTCTGTGCAATGAAAACCTAGACCCCTACGGGTGCGGCAAGTTACCCGCTAAAACCTGAAGCGAGTCAGCCCCCTTCAACAACGTGAATGGACCACCCGGCACTTCACGGAATCCGGTAACCTGAGCACCCCTCCTTGGGTCAACCTGTACCCCCTACGAGTGCGGCGAATAGCACGCCAATTCTAGAGTGAAGCCCCCTCCGTCTCAACGCCATGAGATGCGGGCCCGTTGCCCTCTAGAACCCGGCTATGAGTGCACCCCTCCGCGGGATAATCCTAGTACAAAAAGGAAAATATATACAACGGGTACATTGACCTCAGCCCGGTCGTGCCCCAAAAGTATAATATACAAATAGGCAGTGACGGCAGTCCACATGTCGGACGCTCGCCCCGCAATATCAAATGTACATATACAACCAAACTGTACTATCGTTGCATCCAGGCTATCCACCACGACTAATCCACAACATCATAGCACAATACAGAACATCAACGTGAATGTCACGTTCGCAAATCCGTCTAAAAGGGCTATAGCAGTTAGACAGGATTTACCGATCAAATGACATTCACGGTCGCAGATACAGTGTAAATATTGTGAACTAACATGTTTAAAATTTTCGATCGACTAAATTTCTCGAAGTGGGCCCCAAGTACAATACTCAGTACAGAAAATAAATCTGGGCCCAAACAGAATATACCAAAAACCCCAATTCCAACACAGAGACCTACTGAAGAAATTTGGTGCACTGTTGCTACAGTACGGCCGCTGATCCGCCGCCAAAACGTAGTTTTGGCCGCGGATCCTCCGCGTTACAGTAAAATCAGCGAACCAAATTTTTCTAGAATTCTCAAAAAACCCTGCACGATTTTCTGAGATGCTCAAAAATATTTTTAGGGCGGTTTAAAATATCGACAGAAACACAGAGCTTGGAAATGCGGTTTTCGGAATTTTCGTTCGATCGAAATTCTAAACACGTTAGAGCAAGCTAGTAAAGGTTAATGGCGTGGCTCTGATACCATGTAAGTACACGGTAGCGCCCCGGCCGTCTGTCCGAGGCCAAAATGCGGAAACAAAGACTTTTCTCAACTTGGAAACCGGTGGTACCGCGGGACTATGAACCCGGATCAGACCATTAACCTACTACTAGCAAACAAAATAAAAGGATAGAGAGCTATACCGAGCGATCTGTGTCCTTCGGTCTTCGGCCACCACCTCGATCTCCTCGCGGAATCTCCGGTCTCGATCTCCTCGTCGGAAAGGGCACCACATCACTGAGTCTTTTTACGGGCACCCACCTCTGGACCGAGGCAACTCGGACACGAAGTTGGCAAGCCGACGTGTCCAAGATTGTTATAGAATAGTGTAGAACTCTTTTGTCCCAAAGGGTTGACGAAGTTGCCATTTGGAAGTGGAGAAGGAGATGCAAGCTTTTTGGATGAACTAAGGGATTTTGTGCAAGCAAGATGGAACCATTTTCCCACTCCAAAATTTTTGGACAGCCCCAAAAACTTGTGGCCGGCCTTGCTCAAGGAATGAGAGGAGGAAGTGAGCAAAAAAATGCAAGAGAGAGAAAAATGGGTGATCATGAGGAATCATCATCACAACAAAATCTCATCCTAATCCCATCATATAAAGTATGCAATGATGAACAAAAAGAAGTCAATAGAAGCTAGAACCATCACCAACCATGTGCCACAAAAAGTGTTCTCCATTATTAATTGCACATTTGCGAATAAGCCCCTCCATCAATTTTCAGCCAAAAAAAAGAAACAAAGGAAAATGGCCGAAACGGAATGCAAACTGGCAACTTCAAAAAAGCGATCCCGTAATAAATTACAGGAAAACCCCGCGACTGTATATACATACCCGAATTTGTATTCCGACCGAATACAAACGCAATGAGACAAAATCTACACTGTACAATACTAGGATCCGGCTTAAACCAAAGCCCGCTAGTATTATCCGTTCGATCATTATCCGTGTAATACCACACGGATATGATCGAACCCTGCCATATATCCATACGGCCTCTACAACGTTTCGCCCGAAACTTGAGAAACAGTTTGTGGGGGACTCTAAAGACTCGTCAATACCTTGGCTGTAGATTAACCACTAGCACGTCAGAGGTATTAGCCGTATGTAACGAGCTACCAGGTATTGACCAAAAGGGAGGTCGATGAGCGAACTCATCCTGATACCCTACTGGGCCTGTTAGTGACAATATCCGTACAGTCCGGTCCATTCGTCTATGAGCATCGCATGGCGGGCCTAGGGGTTGGTAAAAGTCAGACCCCCAAAACCGGTACTAGTCGTGTCGGAGTGTAGCCCAGAAAACCCTGAGATACTACCGGAATACCTACCAGTAAATCTCTTGCCTTGGCCAAGGACTTCGTGTAATGACTCTCCTAGATACAGCGCGACCTCACCCCCAATACCGGGAGAGACGAACCCCTGTCGATCTGCTCACTGCCTCCATGTGGCTCGGGACTGTACCCAACTAAAACCTGTTTGCACGACTCCTTTGAGCCGTGGTAGGGTAGTAATCAAAGTACAGTGGGAACTCACATGAGACAAATGACGATCTCAGGTCGATGAACTAACCTATACACATGTCACCAGGGAACTGCTATCTGACGTCAGGTATAAAACCAACTAGCATGTTCCCGGCTAGTCCTGTCCGGTGTACTCATAACCCAATGAGCACCTGTATACATCTTAGGTGAACCAACTGACACCAGTGGCTTGTGAGACCGGCCACCGCCCTTCGTCGGGGTCTTAACTGTATACACTAGTCTACTCTGGAGTATCGATGCCCTGTCTCGAAAAATCCCACGACTAGGGACCTTTTTAAGGATGTGCTTATAGACCCCAGCTCCCACGTATATGATCGCCATCATACTGCTGGCCATCAAGCAATAATCCTAAGGGCTCTATCAACGCGCAATAGTGACCTGTAAGGTCACCTAAAGTAGTACACGATGATAAAGATAAACCAGATAGCATACTATCATCTTGAGTAAGACTGTCCTACCGGCATATGTCGTCCCTCAATCATTGCAATCACGTGCCTGTGATCCAATAATTGACTCTGAGGGCACTATCTCCAACAGTTTCCTGATTAGATAAAGTGATAACCATTCTGATCTAGGTTAGAGTGCACGCAGAGTGTTTCTTTTCTCTCTCTCTTTGGCAGCGGCCATTGACCGACCCTAGACTATGACTCAGTGACCAAGTTGACCGAACATTCTTAAAACACTGGCTTATGGATTGTTTGATTTGCATAAGCCATTTCCTCTCCTTCTTTTACCCTTTGCATTTCTCCAGAACACCTCGTATCGCTACGAACATCCACTTCCATTGGATAAATCCATCGTATGGTTATATACGAACTCGAAGGGACTTTTTAGGGGATGGATTTAGGTTCAGGGGAAATTGAATTGGTTTATTCAGTCGTCTTTTATCATCAGCTTCTCTCAGCTTGCGAGGGCTCCTTGGTTTAGGAGAGTACACCTATTATGCTTATTGGATAGTCTTCTTCCAAACCATAGGCTGGTGCCAAAAGTTAGGGAAAAGAGAAAACCAAGTAGCCTATGTAGGGTGTACAAAAGGTAATAAGTAAAGACAAAATAAAGGGATTAGAAAGTGGGCAAAGTAAATTGCGATTGCTATCATTCACGACCAAACCGCGTAGTTCATCGCCACTCCTACTTCACCTTTGCTTTTTCTCCAGTTCAGGAGAAATAGAATAAGGTTTTATTCAGTTGTCTTTTATCATCACCTTCTCTCAGATTGCGAGTACTCCTAGGATTAGGAGTATACACCTATTACGCTTATTAGATAGTCTTCTTCCAAACCATAGGCTGGTGCCGAATGGTAAGGAAGGAAGAAAACCATTTAGTCTAACGATAGTGTACAGAAGGTAACGAATAAAGACAAATAAAGGGATTTGGAGAGATGGCAAAGAAATATACGGTTACAGTCATGAATTGGATTATGGAAGAGGCATTACTATGAATAGCCGGATACCCTTTCGAAACATATTCATGTTTCAGTTACACTATGCATTGTTAATTAAAAACTGATTTCTCAATTAGACACTTGCTCGAGGGTATGTATTTACCTGATTTCATTCTCATATCTGTATGGTTTTACAGATGATGAGTGGGAGTAAGTTATTGGGAATTTGGTGATTATCCTCATTATATCGGAATTCGTTGTAATTAGTGATATTTGAGGAAATCGCCTGGGTTTTTGCCAGACGACAAGTATTTGGTTTTGAATATCCATTGTTATGCACCAATTTCAAATTGATATATCTGTACGCTTATTTTCATAAAGTGATATAATTTTTGAAATTATGTCTGTGACATTTAACTATATCAGTTGACGATTGGGTAAGGAGCATTGAACAACGGAGTAGTTCTTAACCATAAGTACAGTTTTCAACCTATGATGCACAGGTTTTGAGTTATTCAACTCAGCGAACTTATACAGAGTATTGTATGTTGTCCAGTGTCCATTAGGACAAAGGGGTCGGTCCTCGTACTATGTTCTGTTTACTTGTGAATTCTCTAGTTTTTAGACAAGTGTTTCGTAGAAATACAAGGTCTAAGTTTTGAGAAGTTATAGGTACAAGAATAAAGTAGAGAACCAGGTGCCGCAAATATCAGGATTCTTCAAGGTGATCGAAGATGTAGATACTTGTGTTGGGTATTCAGTTGATAGTAATGGTTTTGAGAAACTTGTTTCTCTTTCAGATTACTCATAATTGGATGCACTCCTATGTTGAGTAATGTTGATCGGCCTCTTTCCGTTAAAGTTGACATGCGTTGGAGACAGATGCATGGTTTGAATCTGGTTCCAATTAAATAAGTACCAAAGTTTCTATATTGGAAATAGAATGGTTCATATCTTAACGATGTTAAGGTACGGGGAGTTGTCCGGCTTATGGTTAAAACCAGATTATGGATAACTCAAGGCACGTTTCTGTAATGGAAGTTTGTGGGTTGGCCCAGGCTATGACGAGGGTTGACTTTATACCATCTGGAAGATCAATGGTGATATTGTTCTTGACTCGCCACAGTTTTAGTAAAATGGATTTTTTCATAAAATAGTAGTGGGAGTATGGTAGAACTGGAAGTAATTCCAGAACCGCAAACGAGTATGGAAAATTTAATAGGACCTAAAGATTCAATCAGGTTTGACATTCCATTAGCCACTCCGCAGATATGGTGGGTAACCTCAGACACCCGAGAGGTACTCCGGTAACCTCAAGGATGGTGACAGGGAGGTTCTTGTTTACCCAGACTTGATACTACTGTTGTTCCATGCTATGAGACCCGGCAGGAGGATGAGTATAGCGTCGTTCTAAACTAGCTTTAGAAGTGCACGTGTATATGACTCTGGCAGAGGGTTGTCGTAGTCAGTGGGAGAAGCGGAAGCATAGTAGACAAGTAGCTTATGTCTATTTATAGACTAAAGCAGATATAGCAGAGATAGATCATCTATTTTTGATGTGACAGTCATGGGTTTGATTTCATCAGAATAGGGGATGGATCTGTTAAGAAGGTAGTAGGGTGTGATGTCCTGGTATTTGGATGACATACACAGAGTAGGAAGTAAAATTCCTATACTATGATCGGTTATACTTTGGTTGTCACACAGTTGTTTCTCCACACAGGATATGGATATAATATCAGACATTCTGGTTACTAGATCTATGGTTTTAGATCTAGATTTGGGTAGTTTCCCAATCTGGGTACTTAGACAGTATTCTAAAAGGTATTTTAGAATGGACGACTCCTGGCATGGTGGTATACCTGCAGGGGATGGAGTCTCCCTCTCTAAAGGTGTCTTACAGACTAAAGGGGAGAGGGAAGTGCATGATTGGCATATCACTTTCTTAGGCAATTGAGTCAATCATGAGATGTCAAGTACCACACCAGATGTTGTTTTTGCACTAGATGCAATAAGTTTATATTAATCCAATCCTGGAGAAACATACGGAAGCAGTTTTAGAACATAAGTGGATGTTCTAGGGATTTGATAACGACATCCTCCTTTAAGAGACGATTATCATTCCAGGCTTCCAAGGTGACATGGATGACACAGTGACTGTCAGAGTTATGGTTTTCCCTCTGACGAAGGGGGCGGTATTATGGACAGGTGGTCCATGAGGATATTGTGGGAGGTATGGTGCGGGATACTGATTAGGTTCAGTTGATGATACAGTCTAAGAAGTTTGGATTTAGAGTTCATTTATGAACTAGGTCCCATCAGATATCCAGACATATTCTAAGACAAGTATTGCTCAATTCGGTGAAGGGTTTCCTACAGCACCACTACAAGGGTTTGGAGGCAACACACATGCCATGTTTAAAATTTACATGGTGCTAAAGAAACAATCTTAAGGATCATGCTAGAAAAATTAGGGCAACTAAACTTTAACACAAACACAAGTAGTAAAAGCTAGGGTTTTGAGAGTACAACCTTTGTAGCTCCCTATGCTAGACTCCTTGGCAACTTAAAGGTTGGAAAAAGGTCCGCTTGAGATCCTCTAGGTCCACGACGATCCACCCGGAGTCCTCGTTGTCCAAGCTTGAAGCTTCAATAAATCAAGAGAAGAAATGGAAACTAACACTCCACACTAATGGGCAAGACTAGTGTAGAATGATGATGTGGTTTGTTTTCTCACTTCAAAATCCTAACTTGGTGACTCTTTTACTCACTTGAGAAAACTAGAGAGCAAGAGAGAAAGGAGGAAGAAGATGATGGCTTATAAAACTCAAGATAATGATAATCTTATAAAATAAAAATAAGAAAAGAGAATATATATATTTCCTATCTCTCATTCATAACAATAGTTATAAAATATCTAGATATTTTAGTTGGGAACAAAAATGGCCATAGAAAATGAATCATGGTTAAACTAATGGGTTAGAGCAAGAATAAAATATTAAACCATGAAACAATTTCCATTTCCATTTTTCTTTTCCAAAAATAATATCCATATATTTTATAAAGGGTGTGAGTCTTATATTGCCACCATCCACTATATCAACAACCATGATAGAATGATGTATGCATGTATGTGTGCATGCACATCCATATGTGCATGAATAAGAATGAATGCATACAACAAAAAGACAATAAAGGATTTCAAGTGAGAAACTAATGGTTAATGATAAATCAACACTTGATTTAGCAACCCGGTCATATCACATACGACCCGACCAAAAGAAAACAGCCCGATTAATATACGGTATCTCATACACGCATTTTAACCGGATCCACGCGCATATCTAATATGCGCGCCACATCGTTTCGCCTGGACTAGGCAAACCCATTATGGGACTCTAAGACTCGTCAATACGCCGGCAGTGGGTGATGATCATATCAAGCACCCCCAAGCCGCAAGCAGTCAGCTAAACGTAACGGCCACCCGGGTATTGAGCGATCAGAAGAAAACAAGCGAACCTGTCACAACTCCCGGCGAGCCTACCGGCAACACTACCGTACAGTCCGGTCTCTTCGTCAGATATGCTGCAAATCAAGTCTAGGGATGGTAACGTTGACCCTCATAACTCAATAAGTCATGCCGATGAATGGTCTACAACAGATCGAGAAACTACTGATAACACTTATCAGTAAATCTCAACAGCCCTGGCCAGGGACTTACTGATATAGCCAATCGAGCACAGCACAACATCAACTCCCAATACCGGGAGAGACGAAACCCCTCCTATCGCTCATCGCCTTCGTGTGTCTCTGGACTGTACCCAATAGCCACCTGTTGGCACGACTTAGTAGAGCCGTGGTAGGGTGGTAATCAAAATACAGTGGGAGAACACACAAGACTCTATGACGATCTCGGGTCTACAGACTAACCTGCACCAGTGTCACCTGAGAAATGCTATCTGACGATAGATATAATACCATATAGGAGTTCTCGGTGAGTCCGTCCAGTGTACCCAGTCACCACTGAGCACCCGTATACGATCTCGATGTCAAACATCGATGAATGTGGGAACATCCATCACCCATCATATAGGTCTAGCATCATATACGCTAGTCTACTCTGGTATATCGATGCCCCGTCTCGATATACCTACGACAAGGGACATTTCAGGATATGCTTATAAACTACAGATGTCCCACTAGTATGATCTCCATCATAATCATAGTAGTCAAGCCTATATCCTCAGGGCTTTATCAACATGTGTGAATGAATAAAAGCATGAACAAATCAACATGTCAGATAGAGAAGAACCAGATAGTATACTATCATGTCGAGCAAGAATGTACACTGAATATATATATATATATATATACACACACACACACACATCCACTATCATATAATGGCCTCTAGGGCATACATATATCCAACGATCTCCCACTTGCACTAAGGCCAGTTATTGGCGTATCTCATACCCAACATCTCAAAAAGTCTCTCATGCTGCGGCTGAGGGAGGGCCTTGGTGAGTGTATCCGTGGCGCTATTCTTTGTGTCTACTCTCCTAATCTCGATCTCACGGCGATCTACAATCTCCCGGATCGAATGAAAGCGCCTCAGGATGTGTCTGGATCGCTGATGGGACCTGGGCTCCATTTCTAACTCCATAGCCCCATTATTATCACAATACAATGGTATTGGATCAATAATGGTTAGAAATACACCTAGCTCCAAGACGAACTTCCTCATCCAGACGGCTTCCTTGGTGGCATCATTCGCAGCAATGTACTCAGTCTCCATCGTAGAGTCTGCAACGGTATCCTGTTTGGAAATTTTCCAACTTACCGCCCCTCCATTGAGGGTAAATACAAACCCGGAGATAGATTTGCTGTCGTCCTTATCGCTCTGGAAGCTCGAATCGGTAAAGGCCTCCATTTGGAGATCTCCATTACCATACACCAAGAACAATTCTTTAGTTCTTCGCAAGTACTTAAGAATGTTCTTCACAGCTATCCAGTGATTCTCCCCTGGGTTGGATTGATACCTGCTTACAACACTAAGTGCATAAGCTACATCTGGGCGTGTACATAACATCGCATACATTATAGATCCTATTGCCGAAGCATAGGGTATAATGCTCATGCGAGCTCTCTCTTCATCGGTATTTGGGAAAGAGTCCTTAGAGAGAGTGACCCCATGGCAAGCGGGTAAGGCACCATGCTTGGAGTCTTCCATACTAAACCTTTTTAGGATGGTGTTGATGTACCTGGTTTGGGACAATCCCAATAACCTCTTGGATCTATCCCTATAGATCCTAATGCCCAGAATGTATGTGGCATCACCCAAGTCCTTCATAGAGAACCTTAGTGATAAGAAAGATTTGACCGACTGTAGCATAGGAATATCATTTCCTATTAGAAGAATGTCATCCACGTACAATACGAGAAATGTAACAGCTCTCCCTACAGCCTTCTTATAAACACAAGGTTCATCTGGATTTTTGATGAAATCAAACTCTTTGATAACATCATCGAAACAGATGTTCCAACTCCGTGATGCCTGCTTTAACCCATATATGGATTTAAGTAATCTACATGCTTTCCCGCTGCTCCCACTGTCAATGAAGCCCTCTGGATGATCCATATAAACGCATTCATCTAAATCCCCATTTAGAAATGCCGTTTTAACATCCATCTGCTAGATTTCATAGTCTCAGTGAGCAACAATAGCAAGTAGGATGCGAATGGATTTAAGCATGGCTACGGGAGAAAAAGCCTCGTCGTAGTCCAAACCTGGTCTTTGACGAAAACCCTTCTCCACATGTCATGCCTTATAGGTCTCTACCTGCCCATCTACACCAATCTTTCTTTTAAAGATCCATTTGCACCCTACAGGTTTCACCCCAGGGGGTACAACGTCCAAAGTCCATACTTTGTTGGTGTATATAGACTCTATTTCGGATCTCATGGCATCCAGCCACTTCATAGAGTCTCCACTCATGATAGCTTGCTGAAAACTGGTAGGATCATCATCTTCCATGATGCAGTCTTCTCTGTCACCATCAATGAGGAAACCGTAGTACCTCTCCAGTGGGCAAGAAGTCCTACCAGACCTACGGAGTGGCCGAGGTTCCTCGGTTTCTATTGCAACAGTCGGTTCAACCAAGTCGTCATTTGTAGTTTGTGTCTCTAGAACCTCTTCTAGATCCACCACATTGCTATCATCTTTATCTGTGAAAAACTCTTTTTCCAAGAATGTGGCATACTGAGAAACAAACACCTTTTGTTCCTCCTTATGGTAGAATAGATATCGATAAGAATTCCTTGGATATCCCACATAGTTACACATGACCGACCGTGTCTCGAGTTTGTCCAGATTCTGCTTTTTAACATAGGCCGGGCAACTCCAAATCTTAATTCTCTTAAGAGATGGTCTCTTCCCATGCCATATCTTATATGGCGTGGTAGACACAGTTTTGGTTGGAACCCTGTTCAGTAGAAATGCTGCAGTCTCCAATGCATGCACCCAAAATGAGACAGGTAACTCAGCATCACTCATCATGGAACGGACCATATCTAATAGGGTCTGATTCCGTCGTTCAGACACACCGTTGTGTTGTGGTGTGTAAGGAGGAGTGAGCTGAGAGAGAATCCCATTCTCTTTTAGGAATTTGCAAATTCTGTACTGAGGTACTCCCCACCTCGATCCGATCGAAGCATTTTGATTCTCAAGCCGGTTTGTTTTTCTACTTCGAGTTTATATTCATTGAATTTCTCAAAAGCTTCGGATTTGTGCTTTAATAAAAATACATGACCGAATCTTGAGAAATCGTCAGTTAAAGTAATGAAGTATGAAAAACCGCCTCTAGCCTGTGTAGACATTGGCCCACATACATCACTATGTATGAGGACTAGGAGCTCGGTAGCTCTTTCTCCGTGTCCGGTAAGCGGAGTTTTGGTCATTTTACCCTTGATACAAGACTGGCAAGTCGCATAAGATTTATATTCAAAAGGGTTTAAATATCCATCTTTGTGTAACTTGTTTAGTCTTGTTTCGTTAATATGACCAAGTCTACAGTGCCAAAGAAAAGCTTCATTTATTTCTGAAAGTTTTCTTTTATTAGTGTGTTGTATGCTGAAAACTGTGTGTTGATTTAGGACGTATATCCCGTTATTAAGCGTACCATACCCAACCAACATTTGATTCAGGTGAATGTTCATAACATTGTTCTGCAATACAAAATTATATCCTTCATTGTCTAACAAAGAAATGGATATTATATTACAAAGCATACTAGGTACAAAATAACATGGGTTCAAAACCAATATACACCCAGACAGCAACCCCAAATAATACTCTGCCACTGCGACTGTATGTAGATTGGAACCATTTCCAACGCGGAGAGTATGGTCACCTGTCTTCAAAACCTTGCTATTTCTCAGCCCCTGCATGGAGTTGTAAATGTGAGAACCTGAACCGGTATCTAATACCCAGGAAGCAGAGTTTATTGAAAAACAGTTTTCTGTCACAAACACACCTGAAGCGGAAGCATACCCATGCTTCTTCTTGAGATTTAAGTACTCCGTGCAGTTGTGCTTCAAATGTCCTTTTTGTGGCAGTGATAACATTCCCCTTTCCCCGATTCTCCAGCTTTGGACTTGTCCTTCCCCTTAACCTTTTTAACTCCACCCCTAGGCTTGTTGAGCTTCTTCTTCATCTTTTCCTTGGCCTTAGCCTTTGGGCGGGAAGAGGAAGATTGCCCAACACTCAAAACGGGAGTTTCCACTGATTTCAGTGTGCTCTCTGCACTCCTTAACATATTAAGGAGTTCAGGTAGCTCCTTCTCCATGTTTTGCATGTTGAAGTTAACTATAAATTGAGTGAAGGTGGAGGGGAGGGACTGCAGAATAATATCCGTATATTGTTCATTGTCTATCGTACATCCAAGGTCCTCAAGCTCTTCTATTAGAGCTATCATCTTCAGAACATGGTCTCCTACTGGTGTGCCAGGGGACATTCTCTTCTGAAACAATTTCTTTGATGCTTCGTATCTTAATACGCAGGATTGCTCTCCATAAAACACCTTTGTATGAAGGAATATGGCGTGAATGTCCATATTCTCGTGCTGATTTTGATGTGTGTTATCCATCGATGCAAGCGCGAGGCATTTGGCCATGGCACAGTCAGCGTCCCATGTCTTGCGGGCTTCAATATCCGCAACTGAGGATTTTGGACCTGGGACGGGCGGGGCTGGAGCCGTGAGGACATATGATACCTTATCATAAGTCAAGGCAATGTTCAGATTCCTCAGCCAGTCTTTATAATTAGTCTCATTCAGTTTATTTTTATCTAGTAGAAGCTTGGTTCCTGTCATTGATATCTGCCATTAAGAGAGAGAAAAGAATACACTCAACAAAAGCTCTTGCAAAGATCAGATTGGTTATTATCTTGTCTAATCGATGTCTCCCACTTCTTTAATCAAGTTTTTCTTTCAAACCTTAAAAAGAAAACTAGCAAGGATTAATTACAGTCTACAACTTCGCTAACCGTTCAACCAGGCCAGTGTCGGTACTTGAGGGAGGTTCCCCGTGCTTTCGCACGGACCTAATTAAAGTAAACCTCATCTTCCCAGAGGCGTAGCCCCGTTAACCCCTTTCTAGACACCTAATGGATTAGCTAATTGTAAACTGCAAAACTCTCCTGGGATCAACTATTGCCCACAGTGGGATCGGGATCCAACCATCATATGGAAGGTATGCAATCTCATTGCAAATTTCAACTATTGAAATTCCCGATGTGGTTTTTACCCCTAGTACCTATGACCTTAACTATGGTCAACAAATCATAAGTACTAGTCAAGTTCTACCCGTCATTTCTTGATTAATTAGACTCACTCACATGACCCTTAACTATGGTCAACAAAGTCGCATGAATGTCCTAATTAATCTGCATCAAATGCAGTGCAGGAAGACATCACTTAGCTACCATACACTACGCCTTAACTATAGTCAACAAACGTATCACGAATACTAAGTACTCTACTTCCTAAAATGACGGAGGGATGCGGATGATTTTTAAGAAAATCTTTAACGCTTTGAACTTGATATCGTCGTAGAATCAAATGCTTTTCAAAAGGAGTGGCTTGAGCTCCGCAGTTTTGAAATATAGCTTTTTCATAAAGAGCCGAGTGGTTTTCAAATCTGATTCTACAACATCTTTTTAGGTTTATTTTCTTTACATTAATCATATTAATGTAGCCCCATCATTTAAGTCCTTAAGCCAATCACAGAAAAGAAACGAAAATACAACGTACGCTTATGCCATCCGCATTCGCCGCAATGTTACGTTATGCACCGTTAGGTTACTTAACTAACGGCATAGCGGGACGGGACTAGCGCGGGTGTAAAACATAAGCAACGTCTACTATATATCTCATATATAATATATCATTCGTCTCAGATATCACATCAAGTATACAGGCAGCAGAAACACAGATATAATGTGTGATATACTAGGATGTCCGTATTCAGTATTTAGCCAACAATAGAAAATACGGATTCCACAGTCACGATGAATAGCCAAGCACACACCCCTAGACCCTTACGAGAGCGGCAAGCGACCCTACCAAATCTGGAGTTTAGGAGACCCAGTCTCGACTCCTCGAGATAGCCTCCCACTGAACCCCAGAACCCGGTCACTTGTGCTCCCCTCCTTGGGTCTATCCGAATACGGAAAAGTAAATAATATACAACACTGGTGGCATCAACATCAACCCGTAAGTGCCCCAAATAAATGATTATTACATTATATTTGAATTTTACATGAACGAAAAGAAAACTCTCATCTCATATAAAAAAATCCGGCTATTCAATCGTGACAATCCTGCACATCATATCTCATCAACACATTATATCATATATCATGAACGTAAGTAAGTATGCGTACCCCGATTGTCGTTGGTGTATAGCAACGAAACCGTCGAAATGTGACATACTACACTTACGGTCACAGAAAAGAAAGTGTAAAACTACAACATTTGCAATCCACAATCACTTTAGACATCGTAAATCCGAAATATCTCATACTTCGCATTTCATGCCTAACTATATGAATTCCACATATTGTATCACATTCCAGATAAATAGACAGTATTAAACTTTCCGATCGAATAATCAAATACCCAAGACTTCCTTAATAGCTCAACACTTGAGCGGAGTTCAAAAATCCCGGAACATGTCACAGTAGCAGCGGTCCAGCCGTAGAAGGGTCAAGCCAATGCCTCACATGTGGCACGCCGTACTGCCCCAAACCCTAAGGTTCAGAGGCAGTTCAGACGGTCACATAATCGAGTTAAGGTTTGTGCCGGGAAAAAATTCAACACTTGAAGTTTTTCGTGCCGGGAAAAAGTTAGTTAATGATATCCGTTCGAACTTTTTAATACTTTCTAAATTAGCCGAAAACAGAATGAAATTAAATATTTCGATCGAATCAACGAATCCAAAACAATCTGCAGAACACTCAACACTTGAGTCTGATTAGAAATACCCAAAAATATGTACAAGCAGTTCTGGACATTACTGTACAAAAATGATAAAATATTGCTTTAGTACGGCCGCGGATCCGCGGCCCAAGTAGGGTATGGCCGCGGTTCCGCGGCGGTTTGTACGGAATATGGTATCATTTTTTTTACAGAAATTCTTAGATTTGCATGCTGAATTTTTTAAGTATTTTTAATTCTGGAAAAACACAGTTTTAAAAAATTGTCCAGAGAAGGGTTAAAAATGCGTATTTCGGGGTTCGATCGGAGTTTTAACTTCGCCTAACCGTCGCCTAAGGTTCTAGCTTGGCTCTGATACCATGAAGGGTTTCGTACAGCACCACTACAAGGGTTTGGAGGCAACACACATGCCATATTTAAAATTTACATGGAGCTAAAGAAACAATCTTAAGGATCATGCTAGAAAAATTAGGGCAACTAAACTTTAACACAAACACAAGTAGTAAAAGCTAGGGTTTTGAGAGTACAACCTTTGTAGCTCCCTACGCTAGACTCCTTGGCTACTTGAGGGTTGGAAAAAGGTCCGCTTGAGATCCTCCAGGTCCACGACGATCCACCCGGAGACCCCTTTGTTTAAGCTTGAAGCTTCACTAGATCAAGAGAAGAAATGGAAGCTAACACTCTACACTAATGGGCAAGACTAGTGTAGAATGATGATGTGGTTTGTTTTCTCACTTCAAAATCCTAACTTGGTGACTCTTTTACTCACATGTGAAAACTATAGAGCAAGAGAGAAAGGAGGAAGAAGATGATGGCTTATAAAACTCAAGATAATGATAAGCTTATAAAATAAAAATGAGAAAGAGAATATATATATTTTCTATCTCTCATTCTTAACCATAGTTATAAAATATCTAGATATTTTATTTTGGAAAAAAATGGACATAGAAAATGAATCATGTTTAAACTAATGGGTTAGAGCAAGAATAAAATATTAAACCATGAAACAATTTCCATTTCCATTTTTCTTTTCCAAAAATAATATCCATATATTTTATAAAGGGTGTGAGTCTTATATTGCCACCATCCACTATATCAACAACCATGATAGAATGATGTATGCATGTATGTGTGCATGCACATCCATATGTGCATGAATAAGAATGAATGCATACATGCATGCATACAACAAAAAGACAAGAAAGGATTTCAAGTGAGAAACTAATGGTCAATGATAAATCAACACTTGATTTAGCAACCCGGTCATATCACATACGACCCGACCAAAAGCAAACCGCCCGATTAATATATGGTATCTCATACACGCATTTTAACCGGGTCCACTCGCATATCTCATCTGCGCACCACATCGTTTCGCCTGGACTAGGCAACTCCATTGCAGGACACTAAGACTCATCAATACGCCGGCAGTGGGTGATGATCATATCAAGCACCCCCAAGCCGCAAGCGGTTAGCTAAACATAACGGCCACCCGGGTATTGAGCGATCACAAGAAAACAAGCGAACTTGTCACAACTCCCGTCGAGCCTACCGGCAACACTACCGTACAGTCCGGTCTCTTCGTCAGATATGCTGCAAATCAAGTCTAGGGATGGTAACGTCGACCCTAATAACTCAATAAGTCGTGCCGATGAATTGTCTACAACAGATCGAGAAACTATTGATAACACTTATCAGTAAATCTCAACATCCCTGGTCAGGGACTTACTGATATAGCCAATCGAGCACAGCACAGCATCAACTCCCAATACCGTGAGAGACGAAACCCCTCCTATCGCTCATCGCCTTCTTGTGTCTCGGGACTGTACCCAACGGCCACCTATTTGCATGACTCAGTAGAGCCGTGGTAGGGTGGTAATCAAAGTACAGTGGGCGAACACACAAGACTCTATGACGATCTCGGGTCTGCAGACTAACCTGCACCAGTGTCACCTGAGAACTGCTATCCGACGATAGATATAATTCCATATAGAAGTTCTCGGTAAGTCCGTCTAGTGTACCCAGCACCATAGATCACCCGTATACGATCTCGATGTCAAACATCGATGAATGTGGGAACATCCATCGCCTATCATATGGGTCTAGTATCAGATACGCTAGTCTACTCTGGTATATCGATACCCCGTCTCGATATACCTACAACAAGGGACATTTCAGGATATGCTTATAAACTACAGATGTCCCACTAGTATGATCTCCATCATAATCACAGTAGTCAAGCTTATATCCTCAAGGCTTTATCAACATGTGTGAATGAATAAAAGAATGATCAAATCAACATGTCAGATAAAGAAGAACCAGATAGCATACTATCATGTCGAGCAAGAATGTACACTGAATATATATATATATACATGTATAAATACATCCACTATTATATAATGGCCTCTAGGGCATACATATATCCAATATTCGGGAGATGGCTTTCTTCGCGAACTTGAGATTAAGAGAGACATAGAAAGAAACATCAGGGCGGATCCACTCACACAGGCTATTTCTCAAACACATGAGTTTTACAAACGAGCTTTGTGAAACTAATTAGTAGAGGAGTTGGGTGTTCGGTATCACACGGGCTGTGATTATGCGACATCGCAATAATTAGCCTTAAGTGCAAGTGGGAGATTGTTGGATGTAGTACCCTCAAAGTCATTTATTGGATCGCAGGCACGTGATTGTAATGATTGAGGAGGACCTATACCGGTAGGACAGTCTTACTCAAGATGATAGTATGTTATCTGGTTTGTCTTTATCATCGTGTACAGTTTTAGGTGACATGATCACTATTACATGTTGATAGATCCCTTAGGATTCTTGCTTGACTACCAGCAGTATGATGGCGATCATATACGTGAGAGTTGGGTTGTCTATAAGCACATCCTTAAAAGTGGTCCCTAGTCGTGGGAGTTTCGAGACAGGACATCGATACTCCGGAGTAGACTAGTGTATACAGTCGAGACTCTGACGAGGGGCGGTGGCCGGTCTCACAAGCCATTGGTATCAGTTGGTTCACCTAAGATGTATACAGATGCTCATTGTGTTATGAATGCACCGGACAGGACTCGCCGGGATCTGCTAGTTGGTATTATACCTAGTGCCACATAGCAGTTCCCTGGTGACATGTGTACAGGTTAGTTCATCGACCTGAGGTTGTAATTTGTCTCGTGTGAGTTCCCACTGTTCTTAGATTACTACCCTACCATAGCTCAAAGGAGTCGTGCAAATATGTTTTAGTTGGGTACAGTCCCGAGCCACATAGAGGTAGTGAGGGATCGGTAGGGGATTCGTCTGTCTCGGTATTGGGGGTGAGATCGCATTGTGTCTAGGAGAGCCATTACACCAAGTCCTTGGCTAAGGCAGGCGAGAATTACCGGTAGGTATTCTAGTAGTTTCTTAGGGTGTTCAGGGCTACCCTCCGACACGACTTATATCGCTATTGGGGGTCTGACGTTACCAGCCCCTAGGCCTGATATGCGATGCTCATAGACGAACGGACCGGACTGTACGAATATTGTCACTGATAGGCTTAGTAGGGTTCCAGGATGAGTTTGCTCATCGGCTTCCCTTTCGGTCAGTACATGGGCAGCCGTTACGCACAGCTAGTGCCACTGACGTGCTTGTGGTTAAACCCACTACTAGGGTACTGACGAGTGTTTAGAGTCCCCCACAGATAGTTTCCCAAGTTCGGGCGAAACGTTGTAGAGGCCGTATGGTTTTATGGCAGGGTTCGAACATGCACGTGCACTTGGGCACGTGTCATGTTTCAGACAGATAATACTGGTGGGCTTTGGTTTAAGCCGGATCCAAGTATTATACTGTGTTGGATTACTTTCGTCTCATCGTATTCGTATTCGGTCGGAATAGGGATACAGGTATGCATTTACAAGTGAGGGGTGTTCTCGAAATCCGTTACGAGATTACTTTAGAAGATGCATTTCTTTTGGTTAAACATTTTAGTTTAAATGCTTAAATGGTTTTGGAAAGAGTGACTCATTTTGGATGACACATTTATTCCAGAATGTTCACTAATGAGTCATCTAGTGAGTCATTAAAGAATTAATGGTGTTTGTTTTGGGTAGGATATTATGAAGGCTTTGTGGAGATATTTTGAGGAGATCTTTTCTTTGTTTTAAAAACACAAAAGCCTTATATTATCATCACTCATTATTTTGGGCATCCATCACAATTTTTTGTGCTTGGTTATCTTTTGCTCTTTCTTCATTTTTGAGCTCACAATCTAAAACCCTAGCATCTTCTTCAACCTCCATTCTTACCCTCTCATGTGATGAGAACCAAAGAGTGTATTGAGACAAAGTATTCACACTTCTCTCTACTTCATCTTGGACATGTTGGCTAGCAAACTTCATGTCCGAGTTTCCTCGGTTTAGAGGCGGGAGCCCGTATAAAGATCCGTTGACATGGTGCCACCTCGACGAGGAGACATGAGATCGGAGATGGTGCGAGGAGCGTGGGATGATGGCTAAAGACCGAAGGACACGGATCGATCGGTATAGCCATTCTATCATCTTTGTAGTTAGCTAGTTTAGCGTTAATGGCTAGATCCGGGTTAAAGTCTATGCTAGCGCCAGTTTATAAAAGTTTTTGTTCCGTATTTGGCCTACGATTATTGGCCGGGGCGCTACCGTAGACTAACATCCTTTACCTTCCATTGACGATTTGTTTGATCAGCTCCAGGGTGCGGGACATTTTTCTAAGATTAATTTGAGATCTGGTCATCATCAATTGCGGGTTCGGAATGATGACGTTCCTAAGACTGCTTTTCGTACGCGCTATGGGCATTATGAGTTTTTGGTGATGTCGTTCGGACTCACCAATGTCCCAGCAGCGTTCATGGATTTGATGCACCGGATTTTCAGGCCGGTCCTCGACCAGTTTATTATTGTGTTTATTGATGTCATTCTGGTTTATTCTAAGAGTCGAAAAGAGCATGAGCAGCACTTGAGGATTTCTTTACAGACTTTGAGACATCACTAGCTGTTTGCTAAATTCTCGAAATGTGCTTTCTGGCTTGATATGTTGACTTCCTAGGTCATGTGGTTACGGAAGAAGGTATTTATGTGGACCCGAAGAAGATCGAGGCTGTACAGCTTTGGCCCAGACCTGTATCAGTGACAGAGGTCCATAGCTTTTTGGGCTTAGCCGGTTATTACCGCCGTTTCATGCAGGACTTCTCGAGTATCGTTGCACCGCTGACCGGACTGACCTGGAAGGGAGTTCCTTTTCTTTGGACTGAGGCATGCGAGCTGAGTTTTCAGGAGTTGAAGACTCGGTTGACAACTGCACCAGTTTTATATTTGCCTTCTGGATCGGGCGGCTTTGTTGTTTACTGTGATGCTTCTCGAGTGGGGCTCGGTTGTGTATTGATGCAGCATGATAGAGTTATCGCTTATGCTTCCCTGCAGTTGAAGAAGCACAAGCAGAATTATCCCACTCATGACCTTGAGATGGCCGCGGTATTCTTTGCGCTTAAGATTTGTAGACACTACTTGTACGGGGAGTCGTGTCAGATTTTTACAGACCACCAGAGCTTAAAGTACATCTTCCAGCAGCGGGATCTGAATTTAAGACAGCGCAGTTGGATGGAGCTTGTGAAGGATTATGAATGTGAGATCATTTATCACTCGGGCAAGGCGAATGTGGTAGCCGATGCTTTGAATCGTAGGCCCAGGGGTAGCTTGTCCCAGTTGAGCGTAGTTCAGAGACAGTCTTCTGCAGATTGGCAGATCTTGTGTGACAGCAGAGTACAGTTTGAGTTCACTTCTACTGGGGGACAGCTTGCTCATGTCCGCGCCCGTCCACTTCTAGTTGATCGTATTTGTGAGGCACAGCCCGCCGATGCTCGTTTGTCTGAGATTCTAGAGCATGTTCGGTAAGGTCAAGATTCGGAGTTTAAGATTGATGACCACGGTATGCTACATTTTGGTACTCGTTTGTGTGTACTTGATACCGATGGGTTGAGACGTGAGATCCTAGAGCATGAACATCAGTCATCTTTTAGTGTTCACCTAGGTTCCACCAAGATGTATCGTGTCTTGAGAGATATTTACTGGTGGGCAGGGATGAAGAGTGATGTTTCGGATTTTGTTTCGAGGTGCCTGACTTGTCAGCAAGTCAAGGATGAGCATCAGAGACCGGCAGGGGAGTTGAAGCCTTTACCCATTCCGGAGTGGAAATGGGAACAGATCTCCATGGATTTCGTTGTGGGTCTACCCAGGTCCAGTCGAGGGTATGACTCCATTTGGGTAATTGTTGACCGGTTGACGAAAGCGGCTCACTTCCTTCCAGTGAAGACCACTTTCGGTTATGCTCAGTATGCTCAGTTGTACATTGATGAGATTGTGCGTTTGCACGGCGTTCCCATATGCATTGTATCCGATAGGGGCACCCAGTTCACTAGCCGTCTTTGGCAGAAGCTACAGGAAGCTTTGGGTACCCGATTGAGTTTTAGCACTGCTTTCCATCAGCAGATCGATTGTCAGTCAGAGCGGACTATACATACTCTGGAGGATATGCTTCGTGTGTACGTGCTTGATTTTGTTGGCAGTTGGGATTTTCACTTTCCGTTGATGGAGTTCCCCTACAACAACAGTTATCAGGAGACGATTCAGATGGAACCTTTTGAAGCTTTGTATGGTAAAAAGTGTCGATCGCCAGTCTGTTGCACCGAACTCAGCGAGAGCAGGATTTTAGGACCCCAGCTAGTTCAAGAGACTACGGAGAAGATCCATTTGATTCAGGGTAGGATGAGAGTAGCCCAATGCAGACAGAAGTCTTATGCCGACCTTCATCGTCGCAGGCTCGAGTTCGTAGTGGGGGATCATGTATTCCTACGGATTTTTCCGATGAAGGGCGTGATAAGATTTGGGAATAAAGGGAAGCTTAGTCCCAGATTTGTAGGTCCTTTTGAGATCTTTGAGCGAGTTGGTACCATTGCCTACCTTTTGGCACTTCCACCCAGTTTTCTGGAAGTTCACCCCGTATTCCATATATCGATGCTTTGCAAGTACTTTCACGACCCTTCTCACATGATTCAGCACCAGACCGTTCAGCTAGAGCGCGATCTTTCGTTCACCGAGCAGCCAGTAGTTATATTGGATCGGCAGGTGAAGAAACTTCGGTCAAAGGTCTTGCCATCTGTGAAGGTACTTTGGCGTAGCCCGAATTGTGAAGAGGTCACTTGGGAGGCCGAGAGCGAGATGCAGAAGAAATTCCCTCATCCCTTTGAAGGTACGTTTAATAAGATTTTTAAATTCAGGAACGAATTTCTTTAAGGGGGAAGATTGTAACACCTTAGATTTGTGATTAGTGTTAATTAAGCGATAATGCGGATTTTTAATAAAAAGTTTACCAAAATAGTTTTCAAATGTTTTATAAAAAATATTTAATATTTTATTAATATTTATTTTGGGCTTGCACACACATGTGCATGTTAACCTAGGGTTAATTAGGGTTAAACATGCTTAAGTAGCCATGGCACCCTAACCTAAATGTCATGCCATTTGTTTTATGTAATTATCTAAATTAATTAGCTTCCAAAATTAAAAGGTGTTTGAATTTGGTTGACTGAGAGAGAGAGAGAGGGAGGGGCATGCATCATGAGGAATGGGCAAGCATGGCTTGCATTTAATGAAGAGAGAGAAGGGGCATGGCTAAACTCACACCCTCATTCCCTCACCCTCACTCATGCACTCCCTCACTCTCACTCACATTCTCTCATTCACACTCTCATTCTTATTATTTTCCTCATCTCATCTCCTTCACTCCCTCAACTGAAATACTAAACTAATCCTCACAAAACCCAAACCAAATCACCACTACAACTTACTAAAACCCTTCATAAGCCAAGTTTAGCCACTAAGATCGCTTGGAGTATGGAAAGCTAGGATTTTGAGCAAGTGTGGATAGGTAACGATCTCTCACTGTTAATTAGGTTCTTTTATTGTTGCGTAGCTTAGTAGTCGCTGTTTAGAAAGATAAAGATATAGTTTTGTGCACGTATCGTGTTTTTCGTGTCATTTTGGTGTCACTGTAACCTGCTATGGCCCCGAGTTGTTACTGGAAAATCTAGCTATGTAGTAGTGTTGTACTAGTTGCCCTGAGTGTTCACCTGAAGCACGAACCCCACCTGACCGGTTTTGGCTGTGGAGACTTAGGCGAAATCCGGCAAGCTCGGCCGTATAGGGGACTAGGGTGTTGTGTTTGTGTGGGTAGCTTTCTACGGTTGTTTTAGGGTGTTTGGTACTGCTAGATTTTTAGGTATTGACAGTATGAAAAATCTGGGAACAATTTGCTAGTTTTTAGTATTTTGACGACGCGCGTTAAGATTGATCCGACGTAGTTTTAGTGTTTCGGGTAGCTTGCTGTCGTGGGTTTGTTTTGGTGATGTCGCCACAAACGTTAGCCGCTAAGCGAACCCTTTTGTAGCTTAAGGGAACCAATTCGTTAAATTGGCGTTGTGTTCGTTATTATTGCTTAGTTTGCTAAATCCACGCATTATTGTGTTTTGTGTTAAAAGGATTGCAGGTGGGGAATTCAGGCGCTGCGAAGAAAGAAATGCAGGTGGTTGGATTTACCTAGCTCGAGATTCTCGGTGAGTAGATTTAACATCTACGTGGAAATCGCCCGTATGGAATTATGCGTCATGGCTAGATATGATATTATAGCCGCATGTTTATATGCATATATATTGATTGTGCATCATTGCATACCATTACTTGTTGTGCCTTGACTTAGTACCTAGTGGACATTGCACCATTACTGACAGTTCATGTTGCACGAGCACTAAATTGTATGCTACACCCACACCGTCGGTAATTGCCATGACACGCATAACCTATACACATATGCAGTATTGTATTGTTATTGATATTGATACATTTATTCTTGTTCCATTGCGCATATGAAATGCATCGTGCATACATAGCTACATGTACACCTTTATATGATGTTGCATTTGAGTTTGGAGAAATTGGGAACCGTATGATATATTTAAAAACTGGATTCATTTATAAGAGCGGTTTTCCCTTGATATGCTCATATTACTGTTTTATGTTGCATATATCATATTTTATGGATTTACGCATTGAGATACGGATTTCACGTGATTTATGGATTTGAGAGCCGTGGGGATAATTCAAGAAAGTATGCATTATTTTGAAAACCCGGTTTCTCTAGATATGATATTTCAGTGCGTCCACCATGAGTTTTCTCTGTTATGATATTGTGTTAGAAACCCAATTCGAGGAGCTGGATGATCCGTTTGTGGTTTCATGGTGGACCCGGTATGGTACCCCGGAGCAAGAAAGGGATGTTGTGCAGTAGACGATGAGCCTGGCAGAGAGACTACTACTTACCGTTGATTGGTTGGACCTGGCGGTTATCCGGAGGATACTGACCGGAGTCGTGAGATGGATATGGGCCGATCCGGACCGACGGAGCCCATGGGCCGAACCGGACTGACAGAGCCCGAGTTATGTGGATTTTCTTGTCGATGTTGGACACGAGTTTTCATGATGTTTTCGAGTGCCGATGTTGGGCACTCAGGTTCCATGATATTTTCATAAATGAGGGCAGATCAGAGTGACGGCGCCTGAGGTATTGGGATCTGGGGTGTCGTTGATGGACACCGGTTTTTCCACGATGATGATTCATTGATGATGATATATTTTATCCCATACTCAGCATTCATTTGATATGCATTGTTTCATGTATTTGTAGTACCTGATAGAGTACCTTTCATGATTGTTGTATATCTAGATTACCATATTCATGCTATCAGATTGCATGTGATAGATTATCGCTGTACGTGCATTCCTGCGATTATCTGATGTTACTTACTATTCACGAGTTGGCAACTCACCCCCGTTGTGCCACATTGTTTTGCAGTCTTGACCCTCAAAGTAGTCGCGGCAGGGCTTCTTATTATCTCTACTTTTGCGGATACCGCTACGATTGGCCGCAAGGCCGTTTGGTATAGGTGGGTTGCGGTTATCCGTTTATGTTCATTGTATCTCATTGTATCTAGTACTCTCCGTCTACCACTTTCATGTATTGACTTAGAGACGAGTTGTGAGGACGATATTGTATATTTTGTGACTCTGGGTGTCGATCACGTGTGAGCCGGCTTTTATTATGCAGTTTTATCTCTTATAATATTTTAACTTTATATTGTATATTTCTTCGCTACGACATCATATATTATACTTGTGGTTGTTGTTTCCGCCTTGGGGCATGATTTTCTCCTGTTTGGGGATGCTTTACTTATATCTTATGTTTGTACCCGTTTCGGGGATAGTTTTTACAAAGGAGGTGCTGCCGAAATTTTTAAGAAAATAAATTAAAACTTTAAAGATTTTTACTTGAGATTTCAAAAAGAAAATTTCAAATGTTTTTATCACTTACTACTTTTGATGGTTTAGATTTTTGGGTTTTCGGCTTACTTAAATTGCGTTACGCCTGTTGACGTTACGAGGTTTAAGTGCCGGTCACGTGCCTAATTTTGGGTCGTGACACTTTACTAGCGGCCTATGGTTTTTTGGTCTCCGTCAAGGTCATAAGTCGTTAGGGGTAAAAACAGATATTGGGAATTTCAAGCGTTGAAATTTGCAATGAGATTGCATACCTTCTATAAGATAGTTGGATCCCGATACCCACTGCGAGTAAGTGTTACTCCTGGGAGAGTTTTCCACTTTACAATTAGCTGATCTAGTAGGTGTCTAAGAAAGGTATTAACGGGGTTATGCCCCTGCGGAAACTAGTTTATTTAATTAGTTCCATGCGAAAGCATGGGGAGATTCTCTCGGAGTACCAATACCTGCCTGGCTGACCGATTGGCGAAATTGTAGGGTGTCATTAATCCCGGCTAATCTTACCTTTTAGGGTTTGAAGGAAAATTTGATTAAAATAGTGGGAGCCATCCTCATTAAATAAGATAATAACCAATCTATTTTTGCAAGAGTGCGCGCTAAAATGTTTTCTTCTCTCTCTCCAGGTAGAGACCATGACTTAATCAAGATAATAATATGGATGTATTGACCAAACCCACTTATTATACTGAGCCAGGGAATGATAGTTCCGTTCTATCTTATGACTGTCATAAGTCTGAGCAAAGGAATAGGGGAATGCATGGATTCCTATGCAACCCGAACGAAGAAAGAGCAAGTTGATGTATCTTCTTCGGGTGTGTTCGTTATTGAGAACTTTTTTTCAATTTGCTCTACATCCTTGGTATTAGATATCGGATCAGGATCCCATATTTGTAATATGTTACAAGGGTTAAAAGTAGAGAACTGGGAAATGGTGATATGTCCCTCAGAGTAGGGAACTGTAACGTTTTAAAAATCGTTTAAGTGAATTTTTCGATAATCGGTAATATAACCTGTGTTTTGCGTAAAAACTATGATATAATTATTTTTCAACATAGACTTAAATATACTTATTCTAGCTATGTAATGGCTAGTATTGATATTTAATTAGTCGCTTATAAATTGTTAGTTTACTTAAATATTTTCCTTAATTAATTATTTTTAAATATTATTTTAAGCCTTCACTTATACATTTAATTTGTGTAAAATTACAAATTAATATGGGTTAATCATATGTTAGGGCACCATGACACTACTAAATATATATTGCAACATGTTCTTTCAAAAAATTTTTTTAAGGAAATATTGAAATAAAATATAATTAATGGATAGTTAAGGTATGGTGCTTGTCATTTGAGATATGGGTGAAACTTTAACCTTGATCCCACTCATTTTTCTCTCCCTCTCTCCCCTAAGGCTCGGCCAGAATTCCAGCATCCCCCTCCCCATGTTTCTCCACTTCTTTTCCATCACAAAAATCCACAAAATTCCAATAAAAATCAACACAAAATTCCACTAATTCCCAATTAAATCCATACCCATTTTTCCTTGGCCAATCTAGCATGGGTCTTAGAGCAAGGAAACTATTTTGGGAGGCCATGTTGCATGTTTGATCTCAAAAATTTGTGAGGTATAAATCTTACTCAAATTATTATCTTGTTAGTTATGGCTTTAATCTAAATTTTAATTAGGTGTTAGTATAGTTTAATTTCAAAATCTAGTTTGTAAAGAGAATGGTTTGGGTTCAAGTTAGGATTTTTATCACTTGATTATCTTTGCAATGTGTAGTTTAAGATGTTAAGACTTGCAAAATCTAAGCTAGTTGCCAATTTGCTAATTGTTACTTTTAAATTGTATTAATGGTATAATTTTGCAAACTAAGTTTATAATTAGTGTGTAACTAGGTGAGATTATAATTTTAGTAAAGGTTTGTGAGGCTTATTAAGATAGTTATTTATGCTTGTGGCCACTACATCGCTAATCCGTGAAATTTTTATGCCAAAACCCTATCGTTGTGCTTACGAGGTTTTTGGAATAATTAGATTTTGGTTCAATTTGACGTTGCGATGATTTACATGCTATATCCTATAATATTTGATGTGTTGTCAATGCGCGATTGGGTTTTAGGCTTGGTGGAAGTCACGTTTAGCGACTCTAGTTGTGGTTTGTGGCATTGTCGTGAGCGTGTTTTGTGCACCAGGTGCATGCGCGTAGTTAGTGCGCGTGATAGATTTGTATCGTTTGTGTCCGCGGCTATTTATATATCTATTCTCGTATTGACTTGTATGCGTTTCTAGGATCGGGTGAAGAGGTGTCGGATGTGGCGTGGAAAAGGCAAGGCTGAGATCGGATCAGATTAGCCGAGGTGTCTCGGTGAGTAGATGTACACATCTATGGGGGGATCGTCTGGATGGCGCGAGGCGCCCAATGGTTTATGATTACTTGTAGTACTTTCATTTTATATGCGTAGTTTCCCAGTTATTCATCTCATTGCATCGCACCATCTTATATATATATATATATATATATATATACATATGTGATATCATCTCATAGGGAACTTGCACCATTACCATTGGTTCATGCCGCACGTGCACTATTCATGCGAACACACACGCCTTTGGTAATTGCTTTGTCACGAACACTATAGAACTTGTTTAAAATCGGTAACTGTGCATTTGCATCATATATCATCCGTAGACTTATACTTGTATATTGATTTTATTAAATGGATATATAGGATTGTTAGTTATATATACATATCTCATTCCATCATGATTCATGCATAGCTTCTGGCCGTACTTCGCATGGTATATACTACCGTTCATAGATTTCCATCATCACCGCCATGTTTATATATTGTGATTCTTCTCGAGGATTTCAGTATTGATGAGATTTCTGGATTTTTGGGAAAACCGCAAGAATTTTATAAACCTGTTATCGCTTTAAAAATGCAAGTTGCGGTTTTCTCGTGATATGATGTATGTGTCGTCCACCATGAGTTTTCCTGATTATGTTGGCTTTCGAGACCCGATTCGAGGAGTTGGATGAACCGTTTCGGGTACATGGTGGGCCCGGTATGGTACCCCAGGGCAAGAAGCTCGAGTTGTAGACGATGAGCCTGGCAGGGACAGACTACCTACCGGTGATTGTTGGCGCGGCGGATATCTGGAGAATACTGACGTGGTCATGAGATTTGATGATATGGGCCGATCAGGACGGACGGAGCCCGAGATATTAAGACATTGAGATATTGAAATATTGAGACATTGAGATATTGAGATATTGGGATATACATATATTGTGTCGATGCTTGACACGGATTTTCTATTGATCTCATTGATGATACTCATTTTATTGCATAGATGCTTTTCTAAGATAAGAATAAGGGTTTTCTTATACCGGACATATTCAGGTTTCGTGTTTAATTATGCATTCATGTTGCATTCATGCTAGTACATAGTATCATTTTGAGATACGTGGGTTGTGACGCATTTGCGTGCAAGCTTCAGATAGCTTTATTAGATGTTGCTTACTACTCACGAGTTGGAAACTCACCCATGTTGTGCCATATTTTTTTTGTAGTTCCGACCCGTCAGCACAGTAGCGGCGGGTGTACTTTCTATTCTACATCGTTTGCATCGTTTCGCAGCATTGCTCATAGGTGGGTTGCGAGGATATTTTATTCCATCATGTATATTATTTTGTATCTAGTATACTCCATCTACCCTTGTATATTCGACTAGACGGTAAGATTCATGAGAATTGTACTTGTGGTATTTGGTGTCGATGCTCACTTGAGCCAACATAGTATTTTCTTATTTCTTGCTTTCTGATGCTTATTGTGCACTTTTGATATACATATTGCATGTGGTTGTGATTCCGCCATTGGAGAAGTGCTAGCTCCTGCTTGGGGATGCCTTACTCAATATTTATATATATTTTCATGTGTTGTACCCGTTTGGGGGCCAGTATTTACAAAGGAGACTCTGACGAAATTTTCGGGAAAATGTGATGTTGCTTTTAAATGTTTAATGCCACTTATTTTTATTAAAATCACTTGCTTTAAAACCAGTTTTCCTTCATTCTAGTTGTTAAATGGTTTAGTTTTCTGGGCTTTGGCTTACTTAGATTACGTACGCCTTCAAACATTTCGTAATTTAAGTGCCAGTCATGTTCCGTACCTCTGGGTCGTGACAAAGTTGGTATTAGAGCGATAGATTTTAACTTTTTGAGTGTAGGATGACCCTTGGTAGATGGAGTATATGACTTAAGAAGAGTGACGTAGCGTGTGTATGTTCCGCGGCATACTTATGATACGATACTCCGCCTATGTGACCTTAGGATATATATATTTGCTTCTATTTCCTTCCTTGATTCCGGAAACCCTTTGATTTGATCGTAATGTTTCTAACAATCATGTTCTTGCTCCAGCCACTATGCCGCTGGAGACTACGAGGGCCAGAGGGCTGCCGCCAGGGATAAGATTAGAGTAGGCTCGTTTGATACGAGAACCGATCAGGGCGGTAAGTCTACCCCTCAGGGACAGAGTGATCCGCTTTTTCCAGGCTGGATATCTAGGCTGGAGTCGAGTATTCAGGACTTGTGACAGGTGGTTGGATTGTTCGTTGAGGTTAGCCGAGCTCCGAGAGCCGATGATGTCCCTCCTATTTCAGGGACTGTGATTGTACCTACTTCTTAGGCCGCTGTTTCTGTTGTTACCAAGATTATTTTTGTATCCTTACTAGAGTTTTTGAGGCGGAGGCCTCCAGTTTGTTTTTACCGGCACAGATGCAGCGGAGGATACGTAGACAATCCTCGACAGGATGGCTAGGAATTGTCGTTCACTGTGATGTTCTAACGAGATATGGATTGAGCTTGCGAGTTTTCGTCTAGAGAGGTCTTGCTCAGAGGTGGTGCGAGTCAATTGAGAGAGGCCGAGCTGCAGACCTACTTCCTATGACTTGGGAGGAGTTCACAGCTATATTTCTTGCTCGTATCCTTCCGGAGAGCGTTCGAGATGCCGAGCTCGTAGTTTCGATCCTTTGCGCAAGACTCCAGAGATGACAGTGTTAGAGTACAACATTTAGTTTACTCAGTGGTCCGATATGCTCCTTACCTGGTTGACACTGAAGAGAAACGGATAAAGTGGTTTGTGTGAAGATTGGACATGAGGTTATTTCTTGCAATCGGCACCCAGCATTTTGACACTTATGGAGCCACGATGGATGCAACCTTACTGCTAGAGGAGCGCATTTCTGAGATTTCGGTCGTTTTTGGATCGAAGCGGATTTTTACCGGTATGCCAGCTCAAAGGCGATTAGATAGGTGCAGTTGTAACAAGTATTCTTTCGGTGTTTCCTTCCGATGCATATTTTATTTTGGTGTTGTTGTAATACCTTAGATTTCGATTAGTGTTAGTTTAGACGATAGTGCGGGTTTTTGGTAAAAAGTTTACCAATTCGGGTTCCTCACATTTCATAACATTTAATCATTGTTTTAATATTATTTGTTATGGACATGCACACATATGTGCACGTTAATGTGAGGGTTTGTTTATGCTAATCTAGGTTAGTAACCATGACACTTAACCTAATCTAATCCTTTGCTTTATTCAAATCCTTATTTTAATCTAATCCTTAACCCTAATTCTAGATATTTGTGTGAGAAGAGAGAGATATTTCTTTTGGAGTGAGGAGGTGGCATGGTGTAGTGTGAAGGCGTTAATGAGAAGTTAATGCTAATGGTGCACTTACCTCTCACCCTACACTCACCTCTCTCTCTCTCTATCATTCACTCTCTATCATTTTTCTCTATCTCTTTCTCATATTCTCATTTTCTTCATCTCTCATTTCCTAAACTGAACAATTCACAAATTCTTCACAAAACCATCTCAAAACTCACAAAAATCATATATTTTGCTTGGTTTTTCCTCTTGGTTGCCTAGGAGCTTGGGAAGCTAGGATCTTTGAGTTATTTTGGTTAGGTAATGATCTCTTTCTGTTAAGTAGGTATTTATTGTGTAGCGTAGCTTGTTAGTTTCAGTTTAGATAGCGTTTTGTATCGTTTCGGGTAAATATCGTATTTTTTAGTGTTGTTTTGGGGTCTGGGATGATCTGCTATCAAACCAGGTAATTTTTGCAAAAGTTCCCATCACAGTGACCTAGTGTAGTGACTTAGAACCTACCCTCAAAATACGAACCCATTCCTTCTTGATTGGGCCGCAAATATATTGCTTCTGGTCGCAAATTGCGGCCAGACTAGGGAGTTAGGGTGTGGATTTTGGTGTAGGGGTCTCTGGGGTTGTTTGTGGTCTCGTAGTACTTGCAACTTTTACAAATTGTTGGTACAGAAAAATCTGGGACCACTTGCTTGTTTTCTTGTGTTTCGTTTCACGCGTTACGTTATCCAATACGGTTCGTTTCCTGTGTTCTGTTGCTCTTGAGTTGGTTTCGTAATACCGCTATGCACGTTAGCTACAATACAAACACTTGAGAGTACGTTTGTGTTGTCGCGTTGGTCCGTGTAGTTGTACATGTTTTGGGTCTATTGCTAATATATACTTGCTTTGTTGTGTTCTGTTTTAGGTTCGCAGGCGGGGACTTCGGACGGTGCGAAGAAAAGGAAACAGGTAGTAGGCTTTACTTAGCCAAGAGCGTTGGTGAGTAGATTTAACATCTACAGGGGAATCGCCCGCATGGCGTTATGCGTCTGGACTAGAGATGTTATATATTGTCGCATATTCTATTTCATATATAGAGTTGCGCATACACCTTATTGCTTAGTTACTTGTTGTGCTTGGACTAGTAACCTTAGGACACTGCACTATTATTAACGGCTCATGTCGCACGAGCACTAATTGTATGCTACACACACCGTCAATAACTGCCATGACACACACAACACACATACCTATATGATATTGTTTGGTTAGGGACATTGAGACATTGATTCATATTCCTCATTGCATATGACATATAGCATATCTGTATACCTACATGCTTACACATATGCCATGACATAGCTATATGTATACCTTGCATACATATTTCACTTATACATGGAGGGTATATTACATCATTAATGATAGGTAGATACCTATACCTTGCTATACCTTTATGTTTACACATATTTCTGGCTATGGCTACATGTTTACCTTTATTTGATGTTATATTGTACTTGGAGAAATTAGGAACCGCATGATATATATATTAACTTGTTGCAGTTAATTAGCGGTTTTTCCTTTATATGCTCACATTACAGTTTTATGTTTCATATATTATATTCATGGATTTTCGCATTGAGATATAGATTTTTCATGATGTTTTCTGGATTTGAGGACCGTGGTAGTTTCTTGAAATTATGCATTATCTGAAAAACCCGGTTTCTCTTGATATGATATTTCAGCAGCCACGATGAGTTTTATCGGTTCTGATATATATACCTTATGCGAGGAGCGTCGTGGGCCGTATGAGGGTACATGGTGGGGCCCGGAGGTACCCGGGGTAAGAAGGTCGATATAACATGCCGTTGAGCCTGACAGCGGAACCATACCTGCTGGTGTCAGTACCTATGACTCGGCGGTTACCATGGGGATACCGACGGGAGTTATGTACGTATGGATACGTCGAAGGAAGAGGTTCGAAGCAGGGCACTCGGGTTTTCGGATAGCGTATGATACATACCTATCAGGGTGCCAGTTGTGGTGACAGCACCTGATAGATCAGCCCTTCTGTGTCGATGCTTGACTCCTTGGTTTCATGATATTTTACTCCTAAGTATATATAACAGTGGAATGGGACGCTATTATATATGCATATATATATATATATATATATATATATATATATTAGAGGAATGGGACGCTAATATATATGTATACATATCAATTTATATACATCATCATATTTTTATTCATGCAAATATACTTAGGATATATGAGATTCACTGGATATTGGATTTAGGACATTTGAGATTCACTTGATATTGGATTCAGGATATATGAGATTCACATGATATTGGATACATGATATATATATGAGATTTACTTGATTTGTACATTCAGGATATATGAGATTTACGTGATATTGTACATTCAGGATTTGTGAGACTTACATGATATGAGAGCCAATTTGGGGGCAGATTTGAGGAAATTGGGATTTGGATTGTCTTGATGGACTTTGTTCCTACCACGATGTCAGGATTCCGTGGAAATGACATGTTTCATCCCATATTTCACATTTATTGTTTATGCACTGCTTCATGTATTAATAGTACCTGATAGAGTACCTTTCATGATTGTTGCATATATACATTTTCATATCATTGCTTCATGTATTAGTAGTACCTGATAGAATATCTTTCATGATTGTTGTATATATACATTTTTATATCATTGCTTCATGTATTAGTAGTACCTGATAGAGTACCATACATGATTATTGCATATAGATTGTCATATTATTATTACTTCATGTATTAGTTGTACCTTCTAGTGTACCTCTCATGACTGTTGCATTCATATGACTTTTATTGCTATTTGCTTGCATATGTTAGATTCGCACTGTACGTGCATACTTGTGATTACCTGCATATGTTATTTACTATTCACGAGTTGGCAACTCACCCTCGTTGTGCCACAGTGTTTTGCCGGTTGTTCCCCAGAGTAGTCGAGGCGGCTATTCATCCATCTTATCATCTTTTGCTGCGAATACCGCTTCAGCTCATAGTATGCAGTATTGCTTTAGGTGGGTTTTGTGGTTATCCGTTATGTTCATTGTATATTCGTTGTATCCTGTACTCTCCATCTACCATTATTTTGTATGACTTGGAGACTTAATGTTAGGACGATTTTGTATATTTTGGTGACTTGGATGTCTTTTATACAGTTTCGTTTTATCGTCTTTTATTTCTTCGTTGCGGCGTCGTATATCTGTGGTGGTGGTTGTTTTCCGCCTTTGGGCGTGTTTTTGCTCCTGTTTGGGGATGCTTTACTTATATTTATGTTGTACCCATTTTTGGGGCTGGTTTTTACAAAGGAGGTGCTGCCAAAATTTTAAAGGAAATTAAGTTGGACTTTTAAAGAATTTGGGTTGAGATTTCAATAGTTTTAAATGTGTTCTTATTTCTCACTACTTTTGATGGTTTAGATTGTTGGGTTTTCGGCTTACTTAAATTATGTTACGCCTGTGGAGGTTGCGTAGTTTAAGGGCCGTCACGTGCCAATTTCCGGTCATGACAGTTGTTTGAAATGGTATCCACATATTTTGTATCGAAGTCTAGCCGATAGTAGTCCTTGCTAAATCAGCCGCTTGTTGTGATTTCTTCCATAGGCTAGTCTTTTGTAGCTCTATGTGTTTCTCATTCGTGTTTGTTTTGTTCGTATCGGAGATATGGATCCTTCTGTCAATTTGATTCTTCTCAATGTGTTTGACTTCGAAGTTTTTCTGGGCATGGATCGGTTAGTCATGTGTTATGCGTCCGTGGACTGCCTCCTCACGGCAGTCGAATTTAGTTTTCTGGGTGAGCCGATTCTTCTAATTCAGGGAGACCTTAGCGCCACCCTTCCCGATTTGAATTCTTCTCTTCGCGCTAGTCATCTTTTGAGAAAGGGATGTCAGGAATTCTTGACGTATGTTTGTGATGTTTGAGCCGCAGAGGTCCCGTTGGACCAGGTCCCGATTGGGAGAAAGTTTCCAATTGTTTTCCCGACGAGTTGCTTGGTATGTCACCAGAGTGCGATATTGAGTTCTGCTTTGACTTGATTTCAGGCACGGAGCCTTTTTCTATACCGCCATATCGGATGGACCCGGCAGTGCGTTAAGAACTGAAGGATCAGTTGCAAGATTTGTTGGATAAAGGACTTGTTCGTCTGAGTGCGTCACTTTGGGGAGCTCCTATACTGTTTGTCAAGAAGAAAGATAGCAGTTCGTGTTGATGCATCGAATATTGTCAGCTGAATCGGGTTACTTTGCGGAATAGATATCCCCTACCTCGCATCGACGATTTATTTGATTAGCTCTGTTAGTGTATATGCCCTAAAGGCCATTACTGTATCATACTAGTTTGTATATTACTTAATGGAAGCTTGGGATATTCACAGTTGTATAGACAGTCTTGCTCAAAATGGTAGTATGCTACTTGGTTTGTTTCTACTTCAATATGTGCATGTGTTTCAGTTAGTATATCGCTTATACATATTAGTGGAGCCCTTAGGATCTTTGCTTGATTATCGGCGTTGTGATGGCAGTCACACTACTGGGGGCTGGGTAATCTACAAGCACATCCTTATACATGTCTCTAGTCGTAGGATTATCGAGATGGGGCATCGATACTCCGGAGTAGACTAGCCTATACGCTTCTCAGTCCAGCAGGGGAGATGGTCTATCCCACAGCAATTAGTACGTCGTACTGGAGATAGTATGCTGGTGCTCGTTTGGTTACGAGTACACTGGACATGACTCATCGGGAACTGTTGGTTGGTACTATACCTATCGTCAGATAACAGTTCCCAGGTGACAGGAGTACAGCTTAGTCCGTCAACTTGACATTGCTACTTCGCCTCGAGTGTGTTCCCACTGTACTTTGATTACTACCCTACCACGGTTCAAAGGAGTCGTGCAAACAGGTAGTAGTTGGGTGCAGTCCCAAAGCACTTGGAGGCAGTAGCGGTTAGACAGGATTCATCTCTCCCGGTATTGGGGGTTGATATCGCGTTATGTCTATGAGAGACATTACACAATGTCCCTGGCCAGGGAAAGCGAGAATTACTGGTAGAGTTTCCATTAGTTTCTCAGGGTGTTCTGGGCTACACTTCTGTAAGACTTTTACCACTATTAGGGGTCTGACGTTTACCGCCCCCTTGGCCCGACATGCGATACTCTTAGTCTAACAGACCGGACTGTACGGAGATTGTCACATTTAGGCTCAGTAGGAGTTCGGATGGGTTTACCTCATGGCCTTCTTGTCGACATCTACCTGGGGACCGTTATGTACAGCTAGTGCCGCTTGCGGTCTGTGGTTAAACCCACTGCCAGCATAGTGTCGAGTCTTTAGAGTCCCACACACAGAGAGTTTCCCTGCACTGGGAAAAAGGTGTAGAGGCCGTATGGTTTTACGGCGGGGCTACGATCACTTACGCGCACTTGTGTGCGTATGATGTTCGGGCAGACAATACTAGTGGGCTTTGGTTTAAGCCGGATCCTAGTATTGTATGGTTGGATTAGTTTTGTCTTCTATGCATTCGTATTCTATGGAATGCGGATGCGGGTGTGTATGCACGGTTGTGAGGAGCGAAGAAGGAGGTGCTTCATTAGGGTTTTGACCATTGACTTGATCAAAACCATTATGAGGTGGAAGAAAATAATTAATAATCTTTTTAATGATAATTGTGTTATGGCTAATTGCTTTGACCATTTGACCATGTTGACCATTTGACCTAGTTGACCATTGTTGACTTGGATATTTTTGTGAGCACTAGATGCTTCTTTGGCTTTGGATTTAACTTGACATGATAATGGTCAAATCAATTGTAACCATCACAATTTTCATGATAAAAGATTGCTAATTATTTTTCTTATGTATGATTATCTTCTTCTAATTCTCTCTAATCAAATGAGAGCGCCCATGGTTAGCTTCTTCTTCCTCCTCACTACAAATTCCTAATAGTCTCATGTGTTGAACAAATTAGGTTATATATAGACAAACAAACCCATCTTCTTCCTCTACATCACCTAGGGCATCAAGAGTAGAAAACTTGTTGCCTTAGTTACCTCGGCTTGAGGTGGAGCTCGGACTATAGATTCTCGGGTGGATCGTCTTCGACTCTAGGAGGCCGCGGAGGTGACCAAGATCCGGATCGATCCTCGGAGCTTGCATGGACGAGGAGGACAGCGGAGGGAAGAACTGAAGGACCGTTTTCATGAGGTATAATCTCCTAAGCATAGTAGATAGAACCTCTAGTTGTTTGTTAGAAATGGTATGGCAAAGATCCTCAAGATAGTCTATGTTACCTTGTGATACAAATTTGTTTTTTACCTATTCCGCCTCCCCGTAAGTACCGGGGTGGGTAACGTAGACTTTCAGTGGTATCAGAACCTCGCTAAACCATTACTAACTTGTTAGCAAATTGTTAGAAATTCGATCGCCAGAGAAATCGCAAAAACACGTCAAAATTGCACGTTTTCTATCGATTTTAAAACTGGTCCAAAAATTATTTCAGGGACCTTAAAAATACGTGCAGGCTTTTTGAAGGACACCCAAGAAAAACGAGGTCATGAATCGGTCAAAACGCCGCGGAAGCGCGGTGAAACCATGCGTTTCGCCGCGTATCAACGGCCGAGTCAACGCCGAGTCGACTCGTTTTTCCTGTAGTGTGTCCAGTTTTGTGTTTTGTGATTTTTCTGATACTTTGTTTCTGCCCAGATTTTGTTGAGTACTATGTTGTGCTTGGGGTAGATTCAAATCTGTTAATCGATCGAAATTCTAAGTACTTTAGCTAATCGGATCTTCTGTGATGTGATATATATATTGAACGTCTACTAATCGCTATACGTCGATTATTGGGGGTTGTACATATCTGTGATCTGTGATGCGGGATTGTGTATATGAACTTGTTGGATTGTTGTGGATGATTAGCCAAGGATGTGAGATGAGGGTTTTCATTTTTCATTCAATGTAATATTTGTAATTTGATGTGATATTATTTTATGGTCGCACATTCGGGTTGAGGTTGTAGCCGCCATTGTATATTATTTCTTTTACTGTTTTTGCTTCTAGGATAGACCCAAGGTGGGGTGCACAAACTACCGGGTACTTTGAATTGCCGAGTGGCCTACTCATGTTGTTGAGGGAGGTTGCTTCACTTCGGGTATTTGGCGGGTAGTTTGCCGCACCCATAAAGGTCTAGGGTGGGGTTTGGCTATTCATCGCGACCATGTAATCCGTCTTTCGTTGCAGGCTCAAACGAAGCGCAGATTCCTAGTATATCTAATGTGTTCATCTATGATCTGGAATGGCTATCATTGCATCCGAAGAATGTTTATATCTATATATGATATCTAGTAGGCATTGCTTATGTTTTGCATCCGCGCTAGTCCAACCCCCGCTCTGTCGTTAGTTAACTAACCTAACGGGTGATGACGGGCCCAGTGGCGAATGCGGATGGCATAAGCGTACGTCATATTTTCATTGTTTTCTGCAATGGTAGGAATAATTGATGGGACGCATTAAATTAATGCAAAGAAAATAAACTAAAGCTGAATCGTTGGAACAATTTCAAAACCCACTCGGTTTTTTCAAAACAGCAAAACTTTAAAAAATGCGGAGCTTAAACCACTCCTTTTAAAAGCTATCAGGTTCCTTCGATTATATCAAGTTCACGACATTCACGGTTTAACCAAAAACCATTCGTAGCCCTCCGTCATTTCCGTTAAATGTTCAGTAGTATTCAAGCTATGTATTTTGACCTTCGCCAAGGCATAGTGATTGGTAGCTGCTGAATATTTATCTGTAGTATAGATAGATGCGTTGGTTTGGGACAATCGTACTATTATTTTGGCCTTCGTCATGGGTATGTACGGGTAGGTTCAAATTAACCTGGATGATGACGGGTAGAACTTGACATATGACTTATGATATGTTGGCCTTCGTCAAGGTCATAAGAGCATGGGGCAAAAATCCACATCGAGAGTTTCTAGGGAAATTGAAACTTGCTAGTGTTGCATAACATTTTGAGTTTGATAATGTTGGTAGGATTCCTTCAGCATTATCACACAATGATATTTGGATCCCGATCCTACTGTGAGTATCCGCTACTCCTCAGGAGATTTCATCACTTAACGATCAATGCTATAAACCAAGTAGGTGTCTAGAACAGTGTTAGCGGGGCTACGCCTCCAGGGAAAAGAGGTTATTTAATTAAGGAACTTCGCGAAAGCATCGTAAAACCTCTCTCGAAGTACCGACACTAGCCTGGCTAAACGGTTAAGCAAGTATTGTATGGTGAGATTAATCCTGACTAATTCTTCTTTTATGGTTTGAGGAAGATTCGAGAAACAGTGGGAGCCAACCTGTTTAGATAAACTAAAAACCAATCTAAACTTGCAAGAGCATCATGCTAAGTGTTTTCTTCTCTCTCTCTTAATTGCAGCGACCCAGTGACCAGACATAGATTACATCTAGATAATAAAATGACTGAATCTGACTGTTATGACTGGCAAAGGTCTGTCCAGATGTTCATTACCCATGACAAGCTGGGACACATCTTCACTAATCAAACCCCTGCCGTCTCAGGACCAGTTTCCACTATCACGGATATTGATGGTGCATACCAGAGGCAGCACGAGAAGATGGACTTAGTTTCTGTCTTCCTCCATAACAAAGATTTATATGGAGAGCAATCTCGTATCGCAAGATATGAGACGTCGAACGAATTGCTTCAAGCGAGGTTAGCTGTCGGGTCATCTGTAGGGGACAATGTCCTTACAGAGACTAGCTATTTTGATAAGCTCACGGACCTGAAGACAACGTTGAAGAACGGGTCAAATACTGACTTGATTCTACAGTCTCTGCCCTTTACTTACATCCTGAAGGAAACCAGGGGGTAGAAGGAAAGGAAAGGGAAAAAGTTTCGGGACTAGATGTGGTGAAGGAGGGGCGTTCCTATTGTTACGGGAAAGGATATTGGCAGAGGGATTGCAGGGCTAGCAAAGCCAGTTGCCAGGATCCGAAGCATGTTGTGGCTTCGGCTTCGGGTGTGTTTGTAATAGAAAACTGTATGTCAATTAACTCTACTTCTTGGGTACTAGATACCGGATCAGGATCTCATATCTGTAATTCATTACAGGCTTTGAGAAACCGTAGAGTTATCAGGGTAGGTGATATGACTCTATGAGTTGCGAACGGAATGAGCGTGAACGCTGAATCCACAGGGGAATATCACCTAGGATTTACAAGTGGGCAGATATTGATTCTACGTAACTGTTTATATGTACCTAGTCTAGCATGTAATATCATATCTGTATCCTTACTTTCTAAGGAAGGAAATGATTTTACTTTTGTAAGCGATGTGGTCCACATCCACCTAAATCAAGTTCCGATTGGGTCAGGTACATTAGATAACGGTATATACGTACTGAATCAAGCTCAGGTTTTCAATGTCCAGAACACACTTACAAGAAAGTCCTCAGAATTAAATCAGGCTTTCTTATGGCATTGTAGACTGGGTCACATCAATGAGACAGGGTTAACAAAGTTACATAAAGAGGGATATTTGGATCCGTTCGAAAATCAATCTTATGCCACTTGTGAATCTTGTCTCATGGGAAAGATGACAGAGACTCCGCTCACTGGACACAGAGTAAGGGCGAGCGAGCTCTTGGGACTTATATACAGCGATGTATGCGGTCCAATGTCTACACATGCACGAAGTGGTTTTTCCTATTTCATTACTTTTATGGATGATTTCTCCAGGTATGGACATGTCTTTTTGATGAAGCATAAATCCGAGGCCTTTGAAAAATTCCAGGAATATAAGAATGAAGTAGAAAAACAAACAGGAAAAAGTATCAAGACACTAAGATCTGATCGAGGTGGTGAATACTTAAGTGCCGAGTTTCTGGACTACTTAAAAGAGAATGGAATTCTCTCTCAGCTTACTCCTCCATACACACCACAACACAACGGTGTATCTGAAAGGCGGAATCGAACCCTATTGGATATGGTTGGTTCCATGATGAGTAAAGCTGAGTTACCACGATCTTTCTGGGGTTATGCACTAGAATCAGCTGCATATCTTCTGAACAAGGTTCCTTCCAAGACTGTGCCTACCACACCATATCAGACGTGGTGTGGGAAGAAACCCTATCTTCAATATCTGAAGATATGGGGATGTCCAGCTTTTGTTAAAAAGCAGCATGCGGATAAACTCGAGGCACGTTCAGTACTGTGTAAGTTTGTGGGATACCTAAAGAACTCCAGGGGGTATCTTTTCTATTACACAGAGGAATAAAAGGTTTTTGTTTCTCGTCATGCCCACTTTCTGGAACATCAGTTTTTAGAAAAAGAAAAAAGTGGGAGCGCGGTAGAAATGGAAGAAATTCTAGAACCACAATCTATTACTGAAAGTTTGGTAGAACCAGAAGTTTCAGGAGAACCGGACTTCCTAGCGCCACTCCGTAGGAGTAGTAGGCAGTCTCATCCGCCCGAGAGATACTAAGGCTTTCTCATAGATGGTGATCGAGAGGATTGCATCATGGAAAATGATGAGCCTTCTAGCTTCCAGCAAGCCATTCGGAGCGGTGACTCAGTAAAATGGCTGGATGCAATGCGGACCGAGATGGAGTCCATGTACACCAACAAAGTTTGGACTTTGGACATTACTCCAGAAGGGGTAAAACCCATAGGCTGCAAATGGATCTTCAGAAAGAAGATTGGTGTTGATGGGCAAGTTGAAACCTATAAAGATAGACTTGTTGCAAAGGGTTTTCGTCAAAGACCTGGTTTGGACTATGACAGAACTTTTTCTCCAGTGGCTATGCTCAAATCCATTCGGATCCTTCTTACCATTGCTGCCTTCCATGGTTATGAGATCTGGCAGATGGACGTAAAGACGTCTTTTCTAAATGGAAATTTGGAAAAGTGTGTCTATATCGATCAGCCAGAGGGTTTCATTCAGAGTGGGAGCAACGGTAAAGTATGCAAGTTGCTTAAGTCCATTTATGGACTGAAGCAGGCATCACGGAGTTGGAACATCTTCTTTGATGATACTGTCAAAGAATTCGACTTTATTAAAAATCCAGATGAATCATGCATTTACAGTAAGATTGTAGGGATAACTGTTGTATTCCTCGTCTTGTACGTGGATGACATTCTCTTGATAGGAAATGACATTCCTACCCTACGGTCAGTCAAAGGATTCTTGTCACAGAGGTTCTCTATGAAGGACCTGGGCGATGCCAACTACATTCTGGGGATCCAGATCTATCGTGATAGAACTAAGAGGATGTTGGGACTTTCGCAGTACAGGTACATCGACACCATACTGAAACGATTCAGTATGGAAAATTCAAAGCGCGGTAATCTACCGGCTTGTCACGGAATCACCCTCTCCAAAGAGATGTCTCCCAAGACTGATTTGAAAAGGGTTCGCATGTCATCTATACCTTACGCATCTGCGGTAGGCTCTATAATGTATATGATGTTGTGTACCAGACCAGATATAGCATACACATTGAGCGTTGTAAGCCGGTATCAGTCGGACCCAGGGGAGAAGCACTGGATAGCAGTAAAGAACATTCTCATGTACCTGAGAAGGACTAAGGAGATGTTCTTTGTGTATGGCGGAAAAGACCTCCAATTCGAGGCCTTTGCTGACTCCAGCTTCCAGAGTGACAAGGATGACTTCAAGTCCATGTCGGGTTATGTCTTTACCCTCAATGGAGGGGCGGTTTGCTGGAAAAACTCCAAGCAGGAAACCGTTGCTGACTCAACTATGGAAGCGGAGTACATAGCTGCTTGCGATGCCGCAAAGGAAGCTCTCTGGATGAAGAAGTTCCTCACGGAGCTTCAGGTGGTTCCTACCATTGTTGATCCAATACCGCTGTATTGTTACAACAACGACGCTATAGCTTTAGCGAAGGAACCCAGGTCCCATCAGAAGTCCAGACACAATTTGAGGCGGTACCACCTGATCAGGGAGATCGTAGATCGCCGGGAGATCGAGATGAGGAGAGTAGATTCATAGAATAACACTGCAGATCCACTCACGAAGGCCATACCCCAGACTCAGTTCGAGCGGTTGATCGAGATGATAGGTCTTCGATACGCCAGTACACGGCCCTAGTGCAAGTAGGAGATTGTTAGTGTATATGCCCTAGAGGCCATTACTGTATCATACTAGTTTGTATATTACTTAATGGAAGCTTTGGATATTCACAGTTGTATAGACAGTCTTGCTCAAAATGGTAGTATGCTACTTGGTTTGTTTCTACTTCAATATGTGCATGTGTTTCTTTTAGCATATCTCTTATACATATTAGTGGAGCCCTTAGGATCTTTACTTGATTACCAGCATTGTGATGGCAGTCACACTAGTGGGGGCTGGGTAATCTACAAGCACATCCTTATACAGCTCTCTACTCGTAGGATTATCGAGACGGGGCATCGATACTCCGGAGTAGACTAGCGTATACGCTTCTCATCCCAGCAGCGGAGATGGTCTGTTCCACAGCCATTAGTACGTCGTACTGGAGATAGTATGCGGATGCTCGTTAGGTTACGAGTACACTGGAAAGGACATGTCGGGAACTGTTGGTTGGTACTATACCTATCGTCAGATAATAGTTCCCAGTTGACAGGAGTACAGCTTTGTCCGTCGACTTGACACTGCTACTTCGCCTCGAGTGCGTTCCCACTGTACTTTGATTACGACCCTACCACGGCTCAAAGGAGTCGTGCAAACAGATAGTAGTTGGGTGCAGTCCCGAAGCACTTGGAGGCAGTAGCGGTTAGACAGGATTCGTCTCTCCCGGTATTGGGGGTTGATATCACGCTGTGTCTAGGAGAGCCATTACACAATGTCCCTGGCCAGGGCAAGCGAGAATTACTGGTAGTGTTTCCAGTAGTTTCTCAGGGTATTCTGGGCTACACTCTGGCATGACTTGTACCTCTATTAGGGGTCTGACGTTTACCGCCCCCTTGGCCCGACATGCGATACTCTTAGACGAACATACCAGACTGTACGGAGATTCACATTCAGGCGCAGTAGGAGTTCGGATGGGTTTACCTCATCGGCCCTCTTGTCGACATCTACCTGGGGACCGTTATGTACAGCTAGTGCCGCTTGCGTTCTGTGGTTAAACCCACTGCCAGCATAGTGTCGAGTCTTTAGAGTACCACACAGAGAGTTTCCCTGCACTGGGCAAAAAGTGTAGAGGCCTTATGGTTTTACGGCTGGGCTACGATCACTTACGCGCACTTGTGTACGTATGATGTTCGGGCAGACAATACTAGTGTGCTTTAGTTTAAGCCGGATCCTAGTATTGTATGGATGGATTTGTTTTGTCTTCTGTGCATTCGTATTCTACGGAATGCAGATGCGGGTACGTATACACGGTTTTGAGGAGCGAAGAAGGAGGTGCCTCATTATGGTTTTGACCATTGACTTGATCAAAACCATTATGAGGTGGAGGAAAATAATTACTAATCGTTTTAATGATAATTGTGTTATGGCTAATTGTTTTGACCATGTTAACCATTTGACCTAGTTGACCATTGTTGACTTGGATATTTTTGTGAGCACTAGATGCTTTTTAGGCTTTGGATTTAACTTGACATGATAATGGTCAAATCAATGGTTACCATCACAATTTTCATGATAAAAGATTGCTAATTATTTTTCTTATGTATGATTATCTTTTACTCATTCTCTTTCATCAAATGAGAGCTCCCATGGTTAGCTTCTTCTTCCTCCTCACTACAAATTCCTAATAGTCTCATGTGTTGAGCAAATTAGGTTCTATATAGACAAACAAACCCATCTTCTTCCTCTACATCACCTAGGGCTTCAAGAGTAGCAAACTTGTTGCCCTAGTTACCTCGGCTTGAGGTCGAGCTTGGACTATAGACTCTCGGGTGGATCGTCTTCGACTCTATGAGGCCGCGGAAGTGACCAAGATCCGGATCGATCCTCGGAGCTTGCATGGACGAGGAGGACAGCGGAGGGAAGAACCGAAGGACCGTTTTCGTGAGGTATAATCTCCTAAGCATAGTAGATAGAACCGAAAGAACGTTTAAAGCAAGGAAACCCTTCTAAATTGTTTTCAAAACGGCGGGACGTACATATTAAACAAAGGATAAGTACATATATGGTTATTTTCTTACAATAGACATCCGCCACTGTGCAATGTTATGCACATCACACAGCGACTTAAAAATGTTTAGCATGCATTTTCTTCAGTTATTTACATGTATGGATTTGATGTCTACTTGTATAATTTTGATGTATATCATATTGGTTTTGTTTTGGATTTGATATTTGTGTCTTTACCATTACTCCGATGATTGTGGGATGCTTGATGGAGTTTTGTTTTCGAGTTATCTGCTCATTGTTCATGCGCATGCATTGTGCTAGGACGCGTTTTATCTATTGATGATTTCGGAGCCCCAACGACTTAGTCTTTTACTGAAATGTTGAGGGGTTTAAATTTAAATTCGGGGACCAAATTTCTTTAAGGGGGGAAGATTGTAACATTTCAAAAAATAAAATATTATTTTTGGGAATTTTTATAATTAAATAATTAAATATTGAATATTTTAATAAGGCGGTATAATTAAATACCGATAAATTTGTGAAAAATTTAGAAAATTATAGAAATTACTTAAAAGAGGGTGTTTTATGTGAATTCTGCAAATTTTAAGTTTTTATGATTAATTATATGCTAATTTAGTGCTAATCGCGATTAAAAATCGCTAATCGGATTTTAAGCTTGTTTTGTGCAAAACATGCACCGTATCATTTTTACACTAGTTACAAATGTTTCCATGGCTTTCCTTCATGTTTTATAGAATGGTTATTGATTTATTAGAAAAGGAAAAGAAAAGAAATGAATAGAATATAGAGATATGGGTAAGAGAGAGAAAGAGAGGGTGAGGGGTCAAACATGGGTCTTGAGCCATCCCTCTTCAATTATTTACACATTTCACTCCTCCCCCTCTTCCCTCTAGCTGCTGCTGCTGCCCCTCTCTTCCTCCTCCACTACAACCCCCAAAACTCCATGAAAAACACCTCAAAACCCAAATCCCATTTCATTAAAAAGATGCATGAGCTCACTAGCTACCCTATGGACCAAGAAAGCATGGATTTTGGACATGTGGGACAACTCAAGAAAATTCTTGAGTTGCCAAATGAGGTATTTTCTGAACAATTAGCTTAGTATTTCCTTTGCTTTTACCCCCATGTTAGATTAGAACCGATATTGTGTGGTTTGGGTGCACTTTGAAAATTCTAGTTAGGGTTAATGGAAATTGAGAGTTGTGATGTGAAATTGAGCTCAGTAGAGGCCACACAAACCCCTAATACTAGAATTCAGACCTAAACCAGAGACTAGAACCCCGGAATACGAATTTAGAAAACCCGATATCGCAAAATTGTGGATTTTGTGGATGTAAATGAAACACTCAGGCTACCTGAAAATTATTTTGCAAGGATAGGGATACATGCAGGTGATTTAGAACATACCCTAAAAACCCTAGCCCCTAACTCCCCAACTTGGCCGCAGATTTATTCCTTCTGGCCGCAATTTGCGGCCAGACCTGGAGCTTTGTGGCTCGTACTTATTCTGTAGCTCCTACATCTGTAAATTAGACCCCTGGCATATGCAGAATTGACCAATTTGACCTAGGGTGAAATCTGGGACCATTTTCAATAGTTGTTGTTTTGATTCGGGTTTCGTTTTGCGTATCTTTAATTCTGGATTTGCGTATTTGTGTATTACCTCGATCACTTGACGTTTGTACGACGATATCGAGGGTTGTTTTGTGGTTTTGAAAACATAGTCTATAGGTTCTATCATATAAGCCTTAGCGTGTCATTTTGGTTTTCCGATGTGAGTTTAATGTGCATTTGCGATTGTGTTATCCTTGTAGGTACCTTCACGAGGGTTCCATATGATGAAGAAGATGAAGGCGACATCGATACCGACACGCAGGATGCGGGTGAATAGATTATATCTATGGGGGAAGTCTGGTGGATGGCGTATAGCACCCCCGCAGTTCGATGTTTAGTATACTATATAATACTATATATATGATAGATTTATGCGTGACATGGATATCTAGATGTGATTAGGTGTACTATGGTTGGATTAGGGTTTAGAAGTAAACTAGTATAGTTTCCTGGTTGCGAACCCTAGAATATGTTTACACCCACACACACACACATGCTTAATTGTGATACTTATACCTGGATGATGAGGATAGTGGATGATATTTGGAGATGAGTCGCTGAGATTGGGCATAGTGCCATGAGAACGGTGATATGATGTGGTTCGTATTTGGGATACGACATGAGATTTTAGCGGGCCTTTAGACGTGTGTTTTACACATGCATTTCTATTTACCTAGATGGTATCGGTTTGTACTAGACTTAGATCAGTACCCCAGATCATGAGTTATGATGATATGGATACCAGATAATTGATGAGATAAATGTGATATTGACCCGTACCCAGATTTGGGATGTCGTACGATGATTTACCGTACGAGCTTTATTTGATGATAAGATCCGCACTCATGACTCGAGGAGGTCATATGATATTGTATCGTACGCGGTACCTTTGAGGTAGGATCACCGACTATTATATATATAGATATCGACTCAGATTTAGGTGGTTTCCATACCCCTCCCGATTAGCTTGTTAGTTAGATCTGTAGTTTGCATAGTTGATGTTAGACTAGACCCGAGTCATACCCATTTCAAAAACTAACAAAACGGGAATATTTTAAAGACAGGCAAAAGGATTCTACGGATATTTTCAAAATACGCATCTTTTCATAAAAACACCGTAGCCATTATTTTCCTAAAAACCCCGATTCGTCTTCTTTCAAATGGAAAAACTGTATGACATAGATACATTGACGTAGATTCTGCACAGTTGTGTTTATTATTCATTTACCGCATATTCTTGGTGTTCGCATCGCATTGCATGTTTAAATATGTTTATTGTTATATTAAAACCATGCTGTGAGGACACCAGCACCATTATCGATGATGCATATGTTCCACATACACCTGCTTGCCGGCTCACACACTTCATCATCGATAATTTCCATGTCACTACACAGTAGGATTATTGCATCAGGATATGACCCCTTGCACGGCATACTTGTGTACTTACATATTGTACACTCATACTTATGCACATACCTATTGTATACTTATATGTTGTACACTCATACTTGCGCACATACCTATTGTATACTCATACTTGTGTACTTACATGTTGTACACTCATACTTGTGCACATACATATTTTACAATTATACTTGTGTACTTACATATTGTACACTCATGCTTGCGTACATACATATTGTACACCCATTCTTGCATACATACGTATTTGCACATACATAGATGATTCTGGCTTGATTTGGAGATTTGGGAACCGCAAGATACCTTTTAAAACTGATTCATTTCAAAGGAGCGGTCTTCCCTCGTTATGTGCATATTATTGTTTTATGTTGCATGATATACTGATATGCTTACATTTCTTTCATAAGTCACATACATCATGCTTTATGATTTTACGCATTGAGATATGTTGTTTCCATGATATTTCTGGATTTGGGAACCGTTGTTATTTAAAAAGAGAGTATGCATTGTTTTAAAACCCCGATTACCCTTAATATGATATTTCAGTGCGTCCACCATGTGTTTTCTCGGTTCTGAGAGTGGCATGTGTAACCCTATTCGAGGAGCGGTAGGCACCATCTGCGGGTACATGGTGGACCCGGTGAGGTACCCCGGGGCAAGAAGCCTCGTATATGTTGGACGGTGAGCCCGGCAGGGGAGTACTACCTACCGGTGATATTATTTGGGCTCGGCGGATATCCGGAGGATACCGACCGGAGTTGAGAGATGATACGGGCCGATCCGGACTGACGGAGCCCGTGGGCCGATCCGGACTGACGGAGCCCTATATGTATATGAGGATTTACGTGTCGATGCTAGGCATAGGTTTCATTATGTTTTCGAGTGTCGATGCTAGACAATCAGGTTCCATGATTTTGATATGTCGTGAGGGACACATGTTGATTTACATCCTCATACTTCCATGCATATGCTTTATGATATATATACATGCATGATGCTTATTGTCATTGGGTGACACGTGGACGAGATCCACATACATACAGACATGGATTACATAGTTGGATGATATCCACATACTTATAGACTTCATGATATAGTTGACATTGATTCATGTTGATTACATTGATCATACCTTATATTTATGATTTGTTGTTATCTGAGGCACTGACACGAGCACATGGGATTACACTTATGTATAGATGTTTACCCTGGCCACCTTTTCATGCTTCAGATTTGTTTATATTGAGGATATTATTATTACTGATTGTATTGACCTAGGATTGTGTCATACATAAGATTTCTGCTCTGCGATGTTTTCTATTCACGAGTTGGCAACTGACCCCCGTTGTGCCACAATTCTTGCAGGTTTTGCCTTACAGGTTTCATTGCGGCTTTTCTGGCACACTGCTTCCTTTCTGGGTGATTGCATTGGTAGGTGGGTTCACTCGCATCGTGACCACCCTTGTATTTATTTTATTAAGTTGTATCTAGTAATTCCATCAACCAAACTTGTATATTGTTTCAGACTTAGAATACCAGTATGTATTATTTCGACCTTAGAGTCGCGCGTTGTAGTATTATGGTTTTCATGCTGATTTTGAGTTTCCTTTTGAGTTTTGATCCTCGCCCTTCGGCGTTGTATATTATATTTCTTGCTTGGTTATGAACGTCGATTGTCGAAGAGATAGCTCCCACTTGGGGATGACTTTTATCATTGTATATATATTATTCATGTTGTACCCCGTTCGGGGCCAGTATTTACAAAGGAAACTTTGTCGAAATTTTCAGAAAAGACTTGAGAATTTAAAAATGCATATTTGGCTTACTTATTTAAAAGCCTTGTTTTTAAAACTTGTTTTCTTCACTTTTAAAACTAGTTCTCCTTCGTTTATTATTTAAAATGGTTTTAGATTTTTGAGCTTTTGGCTTACTTGAATTAGATGAGGTCCTATAGACTTCATATGATTCTAGGGCCAGTCACGTGTTATTTCGGGTCGTGACAAAGTTGGTATCAGAGCGCTAGGTTAATCTTGGTTCGAGTCTAAGTTTGACTATGCGGAGCTTAGAGCGTTTATATATATACGGAACATAGGCTTGACCTTACAGAACTTAGACTTAGTTGAGGGGGTATTACACCAGAACTTTCGTCGCGTAGGATGACCCTTGGTTGATGGAGTAGGTAGCTTGAGAGAGTGAGGTACCATACGTATGTTCCGCGGCATACTTACGATATGCTACTCCGCTTAAGAAACCATAGGATGTACATTTCCTTGCACAGTATTATATTCATTCCTATGATCTATCCTCATCGGTATTGGTTATGATTTTTCTGCCATGATTACACGGGCAGAGAGAGCTACGACTAGAGTTGCGTCAGCACGAGCTCGTTATGGACGAGGACTGACCAGGGCATGATTCCAGGGACATACGATTGCATAGAGAGGCGTCGTTTTAGTGTGTTTTCGCGCCATGAGCGTTTCACAGATCGCTTTTACGAGATTTCTCGGACGTGCAGATCAGCACTAGAGGATCAGGCTACTGCTAGAGGCCAGCCAGAATGTGATGACCATTGATATATCGCTTATTCATGATGATTGAGGCGCTGTTCAGCGTGCAGATGAATGAGCCAGTTGTTGCTGCGAATGACGAGATATCGCCCCAGATGTTTGGAGCTATTGCAGCACGAGTTATACGTGAAATATGATAGAAGGTCGCTAGTCACCCGAGGATGAATGACTAGGACATGTGGTTCGATCGCTTACCCCGATGCGTGGTCATCAGATTGATTGATTCCAGCTAGAGGCGACTTCACGCATATTCGTTGAGAGTCGATAGAGATGATCGAATGTCAGGAACCCATTTCCAAGTTTAAAGTATTCGGAAGACATTGCAGGTAATGCTATGGACCCACTAGAAGAATGAAACCCTAACTTGACGTAATGACCATGGAACGCCTTCGAACCTTAGGGTTTACGGATGTTTAGCGGTGCCATTTGTGAGGCTTGGGTTTGCCCTTCTACGGTTGGTCCACAGGTGCTGTAGCATGTTGATTGTTAGGATATGTGCGTGTTCAAGTTTAGTTTTAAATACCGCAATCAAGACTGTTTCGCTTGTAGCTAGCCGGTTGAGTACGGGTCGTCCGCAGGGAGATGGGAGTCTTTTTCAATGTGTTTTAACGAGTTAAGTCCGGTTGTTCAGATTTTGTTTGTGATTATCTAAGTGTTGAGCTGATATTTAAAGCGAGCTTGCTAGAGTTAGGATTAGGTTAGTTTGAGTTAGGAGTCTCACATCTTTCCTTGCCCCTCTTAATATCGGTGTTACGGTAATCGGCAACAACGGGGATTAGCACGACTAGGAAGGAACTTGCGAGTATAAGCTAGGCTTTCCAACGCATAAGTCCTTCCTTTTGGTGCTTGTCCGTACGTTCTTGGCTTTTAGCCATAACCTCCGGTTAATTCAACCACAACCGGTCTCACTACGGAATCACCGCTATCATGTAGGATAGGGTGCCGTAAAGAGCGGATTGTGGTTCAATTAACGGGAGTCGATTTAAGCTGTTGGGCAAGGAAAGAGTGAGAGAGATTTCCTTCTCTCAAACTTTCCTTATCCTACCCTAAAAAGTATGAACTACTCACACATCATAATACGGAAAAATAAAACAAAACAAAAGAGGAAGATAGAAAGAAGGAGATTAGAAGAATACGACTAGCTATTTGCGACCTCACCTTGGCGAGGATCGAGCGTAAGCATCATTGTCGTATGTAAGGATAAAGAAAAAGAGAGAAGAAAGAAACAACAAGAAAATAACAACTACTTAACGAATTAAAATTACAATAATTAACAAAATAAAGAGACAAGCATGATAATAAATGGTTCTTCTTTATTCATCACTCTTCACTCACAAGCTGACTACAAGTTTAATGGAGAAGAGGTGAGAAGGGGAAGAAGAAACACAACTAAACTTAGCAAAATGAAAATACAAGAATGGACCCTTTCCCTCTCAAAGTTCTGGGCTATTTATAGGCTGGAGAATGGAAACCTAGGGCAACCACCAGAACACATCTGAAAAGACCAAAATACCCCTGGAAAAGTTTTGCCTGCCGCGACTATACGGCCGCGCATCCGCGGCCTAGACCCCATATTGGCCGCGGATCCGCGGCCTTTCTGATGAATTGGATCTTGGGCTTTTTGGTGGCACCCTGGTTTGATGTACTCTTCAATCTGGTACATGTGTTTTCTGAAAATACCTCCATATTTCTTCCAGAATTTCTGTTGAGGGAAAGGTGGACTTTTTGTCAAGATTTGGCATGATTGCCTCGAGCTCCGCGTAGATTTCTTGGAACTTGTTGTTGCCATTGAGCCTTGTGCATGAAGGTGACATTGATTTGACATTTTGTCTTCCTAAACTGGTATCTGGCAACATACGGATGAAGAGCGGAGACCGTGTTTTAACTGTGGTTGGCAGGAACCCGGATTTTGTCGTGTTTTTCATGAATTTCACCGTTTTAGAACCGAGAACCTGTATCCTGCAATTGACTAGCAAACACGGCTCAAGAGTATCTACCGATATGCAATGTGATAAAAATTGGGCGGTATGAAAATGCAAAAATCTGATATGAACAAATACCCCCAAACTTATCATTTGCTCGTCCCGAGCATAGCCCATTTATTCACAAAAAATTTCCTAACCTCACTTTCGCAGGGAACACGATTGCACTGAGCATGTGCAATAAGCCGTTAAACCTCTAGGTGTCCCTAGTAGGAGGAGTGTTGTCTCCTGAGGGTTTTCAGCGGTTACTACCCAAAAAATCCGGTCAAGTTGGTTTCGTAAAATAACTAAGATTCAAACCCTACAGTTTTGTTTCAGAAAATAACAATTCTATAATCCTAAGTCTAGACCATCGAACCTTTATTTTTCATACCTCGCTTCTTTTTTAACTACTGATTTTATATGTCTTTACGTGCAGTGTAAATAGTGTCGTTAAGTTCCCGAAAGGTCGTATAAAGTCATCATGTCGCACAATAAAGCCCAGATAACAATTTAAAAAGGATCACATAAGTTTTATAAAGAGTTAAGCATTTTTCAAGTTTCGTTTTCCAGTAAGGTTTCAACTTCAGAATTTCTATCTTCCATAACAGGAAACTAAGTCGTATTTTTCACTCCACCTTTTTCTTGTTTTCATTTCATACACACCTCTGTGAACGTGCAATAGTATTTATCATAGAATAAAACCTTCATATCTCCGCTAAAATTTTTATAAAAGCCTGTCTTTTATCAAGATTATTCTCACACAAAGAACCGTTAGGAATTTTAACTCGGAGAGAACACTTGCTTGACTTTGTTTTAAAACTGGACTTTCTAGGCTTCTTAGCGAGCTTTGGGCCAATGCACCCAAACCAGTTGGTTTTAGGGCATTAGGTGTAGAAACACCCCAGCGGACTTAATTACTCAAGTTATCTAGGTCCAAAAACAAAAGACAGTTTGGCGTGAAAATCAGATGATTTAATACGAACGGAGATATAACAGGCAGTTCAATTATTTTTTTGGATAAAAGACGTGCTTAGTGGGTTTGGTGTGTAATCATTCCAATCAAGTTTCAGATGGGTTATTTTTCAGACTTAGCTCCAATTACGGCATCAATAACATTCCTTCATATTCGCTTTACTTCATAAACTATTCTTGACATTTCAGAACAAACCTATTTGATCCTCAGAAAATCATTTATCTGTTTAAAAGATCTTAAACATAAAAGACTTGTCATCTAATTTCAAAAAACTCACGACACGTGTAGTGTGATGTAAAGACGTATATCAGCTATAGTTAACTTCAAAGGAGAGTTATCTTTCAGGTTTTCAAAATCTAAACATAAGATTTAGTTATTCCTATTTTTTCAAACAAAAACCGTCGAATGTTGAATCAGAGTTCTTCCACAAGCTATCTTGACAAAAAAGTTGTTATATTTTTAGAAAATTTTCAGATTTTTATGGATTTTATGGATTTAATATGCAGATGCAAAATATACATATGAATGCGAAGGTAAGAAATGCGTACCGAGCGTACCCCCAAACTTAAACTGGACAGTGTCCTCACTGTCGTTGCATGAAGAGATCATTTGAAGGGTCAAAATTGTCGGTTAGTGATACAAAAATTTTTTATTTGCTTTTGTTTTTAAAGAAAAGAAAAAGAATATACACAAATATACATAAAATGGTTTGTACAAACCCCCAAACTTATTTGGAACAGTGTGAACTGTTCTTGGCTGGATAACCGAAGTTTGGAGGTAGGCAGAGGAAGATCATTCAGGGTAAACCGGCTCCTGTAAGAACAGGAGCTCCTCTGTTGGTTCGGCGCTAAGGTACGGTTTGCATCGGTGTCCATTTACCTTGAAGAGTGAACCGTCCTTTCGATTTTCCAAATCCAGAGCGCCCTGCGGATACACATTCCGCACAAAATACGGCCCTTTCCAGCGAGATCTTAGCTTTCCAGGATGGAAGTGAAGTCGGGTGTCGTAAAGCAGTACCTGTTGACCAGGTACGAAGGTTTTGCGCAAAAGGTGTTTATCGTGAAACACCTTCGTTCGATTCTTAACGACAACCGCGTTATCATAAGCCTCATCCCTAAGCTCGCATAGTTCGTTCAGCTGCAGCTTCCGATGGCTGCCTGCATCCTGCAGAGATAGATTCAGCTCCTTTATCGCCCAAAATGCGCGATGCTCAATTTCGACAGGTAGGTGGCAGGCTTTTCCGTATACAAGCCGATAGGGAGACATGCCAAGGTCGGTCTTATAAGCGGTTCTAAATGCCCAAAGGGCATCAGTGAGTTTCAGCGACCAATCTTTACGGTTCTTGGAAACCGTCTTCTCCAGTATCTGCTTGATTTGCCGATTTGAAACTTCGGCCTGCCCGCAGGTTTGGGGGTGGTAGGGCGTAGAGAGCTTATGATTAATGGAGTATTTCCGCATCAAGGCTTCGAAAGTTTTATTGCAGAAATGACTTCCATTGTCGCTAATGATCGCTCGGGGGTGCCCAAACCGTGAGAAAATATTTTCTTTAAGGAACCTAACGACAACCTTGTTGTCGTTAGTTCGTCTGGGCACAGCCTCGACCCATTTAGAGACGTAATCAACAGCTAGAAGGATGTACAAGTTCCCAAAAGAGCTGGGAAACGGCCCCATGAAATCTATCCCCCAAACATCGAAAATCTCCACAACCAAGATCGGTTGGAGCGGCATCTCGTTCCTCCGGGATATCCGGCCCATGTGTTGGCACCGGGAGCAAGTCTTGCAATAGTCGTGAGCGTCTTTGAAACGTTGTGGCCAGTAGAAACCACATTGCAAGATCTTCTCAGCTGTCTTTCTGGGCCCAAAATGCCCGCCACATGCTTGATCGTGGCAAAATGACAGCACACTCTTGAATTCCTCATCAGGGACACACCGACGAATAATCTGGTCGGGACAGTACTTGAATAAGTAGGGTTCGTCCCAGTAAAAGTGTTTCACTTGGGATAAGAAGCGAAGTCTGTCCTGACTCGACCATTCGGTCGGTAGTAATCCCGTGGCCAAATAGTTCACAATATCCGCGAACCAGGGTTCGCGCGATACTGTCAAGAGCTGTTCATCCGGGAAAACGTCATTAATTGGAATTGGAAGCGAAGGCGAAGAAGGAAGTCGTGAGAGATGGTCGGCAACTACGTTTTCACATCCTCTTTTGTCCTTAATGACAAGGTCAAACACTTGAAGCAAGAGGATCCAACGTATTAACCGAGATTTTGCATCTTTCTTAGCAAAAAGATGGCGCAGAGCTGAATGGTCCGTGTAGACAATGACTGGAGAGCCGATGAGGTAGGGCCTGAACTTTTCTAAAGCAAATACAACAGCTAAGAATTCCTTCTCAGTTGTTGTATAGTTAAGTTGGGCGTCGTTCAGGGTCCGGCTCGCGTAATAGATTACGTGCGGCATCTTGTTGATGTGTTGTCCAAGGACAGCACCGATGGCAAAGTCGGATGCATCGCACATAATCTCGAATGGGTGCGTCCAGTCAGGTGAAGAAAGAACGGGAGCAGAAGTGAGTGAGCGTTTTAGTGACTCGAAGGCAGTCACACAGCTCGAGTTGAAGTCGAATGGCGTGTCCTTGGCCAGCAAAAGCGTCAAGGGCCTAGCAATCTTGCTAAAGTCCTTGATAAACCGTCTGTAAAAACCGGCATGGCCAAGGAAGGCTCGGATATCTCTGACGCATCGGGGAGGAGGCAGATTGGAAATGACCTCAATCTTTGCTTTGTCAACCTCTATGCCATTTTGCGAGATGATATGTCCTAAAAAATACCTTCGCGCACCATGAAGTGGCATTTCTCCCAGTTCAAAGTGAGATTCTTGTCCTTACATCGGGTAAGGACAGCGTCAAGATGCAGCAAACACTCGTTGAAGGAATCACCGAAGATGGAGAAGTCATCCATGAAAATCTCCAGAAATTTTTCCACCATGTCCGAGAAAATTCCCATCATACACCACTGGAAGGTAGCGGGCGCATTGCATAACCCAAAGGGCATGCGTCGATATGCAAACGTGCCGAAAGGACAAGTGAAAGTGGTCTTGTCCTGGTCTTTTTCGGCGATGGGAATTTGATTATAGCCAGAGTAGCCATCAAGAAAACAATAGTACTCATGTCCGGCCAATCGTTCAAGCATTTGGTCAATGAAAGGTAGCGGAAAGTGGTCTTTCCGCGTTGCGGCGTTGAGTTTTCTGTAATCAATGCAAACTCGCCACCCAGTTTCGGTGCGAGTAGGGATTAACTCGTTCGCCTCGTTAGTGATGACCGTGATGCCCGACTTCTTGGGGACAACATGAATGGGGCTAACCCACTGGCTATCAGAGATAGGATAAATGATACCACTATCTAGACATTTGACGATCTCCTTCTTCACAGCCTCCTTCATGACTGGATTAAGACGTCTTTGTGGATCCCGGGCTGGTTTGGCATCATCCATCAGATGAATGTGATGCTCAACGATCAGGGGACTAATCCCCTTGATGTCCGCCATGGACCAGCCAAAAGCTTGCCTGTTGCTGTGCAAGACTGCGAGAAGGGCTTTCTCTTGCTCGGGAGCTAGAGAAGCCGAGATGATGACAGGGAGGGTCTCATTCTCACCTAAGTAAGCATACTTAAGGTGAGACGGCAACGGCTTGAGTTCGAGCGTTGGAGGTGAAATGATGGAAGGCAAGACTGGTGAAAAGGTCTCGAACTCAAAGGACTCCCGCAAAGGTTCAAAGCGAGTGTATGCAACCGAGTTGGATGGTTCAGGTAACTCATCCGGAAAGTCGAAGGATTCAAACTCGGGTTGTGCGCAGCTAAGATCGTTTGAAAACGTGAAACACTCGTAGTCGTTGTCGGGCGCAGAAACAGCAGCAGGATCGAAGAGAAACGCACTAGTGGCGTCAAGATTATCGTGATCAAACAGAAACTCCTCGAATTCACACTCTTCTGGGGTGATCTCCTGGATCAAGCAGACGTCCAGTATATGAGCATTAGGTTCAGCGGGCTGATTCCCCAACCTAAAAATATTGAGTTCAATCGTCATATTTCCAAAAGAGAGGTTCATCGAACCATTGCGACAATTGATCACAGCATTTGAGGTTGCGAGAAATGGGCGACCGAGTATCACCGGAATTTGATTCCGGGGGTTAGCTACAGGCTGTGTATCTAATACAATGAATTCAACGGGAAATATGAAATCCCCGACTCTTATCAACACATCCTCAAGCTCACTCCTAGGATGGGTGATCGATCGGTCGGCCATTTGGAGAGTGCAGTGCGTGGGTTTCAACTCTCCGACGCCTAATTGCTCGTATACTGAATATGGAAGCAGGTTAACACTGGCACCAAGATCTAATAGTGCGCAGTTGATGTTCTTATCCCCAATGGTAATTGAAATCGTAGGACAGCCAGGGTCCTTCCGTTTTTGTGGTAAAGATTGGGTAAGGGCATCACTCACAGCACTAGCCAAGAAAACTTTCTTGGGTACCTGAGACTTCCTCTTTTTCGTGCACAAGTCCTTTAAGATTTTCGCGTAGGACGGGACTTGTTGGACAGCATCTAAAAGAGGAATGTTAATGTTAACCTGCTTGAATAACTCCAGAATCTTCTCCATTTGTGGATTTTGTTTGTTAGACCTCAACCGGTTTGGAAATGGAACATTTTGAAAATTGGTTGAGTCTAAAGCTCGAGGAGGAGATTGTGGAGTTGGAACGGATCCCAGAATAGGTGTTTTCGTGGAGTGAGAAGTGGGTCCGTTCAGAGCAGAAGAAGAGGAAGGAGAGCCTGTTGAAGAACGGAGAATAGGCTCGGAAGACGAAGAAGAAGAAGAAGAAGCAGCAGCGGCCGGGGTGTCATCGTTGATTCGTTTGCCAATGTTGTTTTGCAGCATCCTTCCCGGTCTCAGTGTGGTCACGGCACTCACATTATGGTTCTGTTGTTCAAGAGCAACATGTGCATTATGTGGGTGACCGGGATTTGGAAGTGGCTGGGACGGGAGCTTCCCCTTCTCTAGCTCGCTTAAGGCCGCGTTCAGCTGTGCAATCTGGGCCTCGATGGTCTTGATGCTTTGCCCGTGTGCGGCAGTGTGTTGCACTAAAGATTGAATGGAAGACTGGATGTTGGCGGTGGATTGAGTCGATTGTTTAACAAACGCCTCCAGACTTCGTTCGAGCGAGGAAACCTTATCGTTGTTTGACGGAACAAAGTTGTTTGGTGGAAAAGAATTGTTGGGTGCAAAGTTGTTCGTCTAATTTTGGAAAGGTTGGGGTTGGAAGGGCTGCTGATACTGAGTTTTTTATTGCGCTTGTTGTTGCGGTGGAGGGGCCCTTTGGAAATTGTTGCCTTGGAATTGATTCTGATTCTGATTCCAGGCGAAATTGGGGTGGTTCCTCCAACCGGGATTGTAGGTGGAAGAGTATGGATCATTCCTCGGTCTTTGCTGGAAGGCAGCATTAACCTGATCCTGTCCTTGCGAGGGTGGATTGTAAGGACACTCTTCGGTCAAGTGAGAAGGATCGGAACAACAAGCGCAGATGGTACGAAGGGGGAGAACAGGGGCAGGAGCAGGAGAAGAAAATTTGCTCTCTATTGCTTCAAGCTTTTTTATTATTGCAGCCATTTCAGCTCTCATCGCAATAGAGACATCAAGCTGGTGAATTCCTACCTTAGACTGACCGGTAGAAGTGGAGGTAGAAGAAGAAGAAGTTGGTCTGGTGCTCTCCCACTGTAGCGTTTGCTCCGCAAGGTCGTCAAAGAATTGCCACGCTTCCTCGTCAGATTTCGATAGGAAGTGGCCCTGACAGATGGTTTCCAACAACTGCTTCGTTGCTGGGTTCAGGCCCTCGTATAAGGTTTGGCAAAGTTGCCATTTCTCTATACCGTGGTGAGGACACTGAACAAGAAGGTCTTTGTATCGGTCAAAGCACTTCCAGAAGGGTTCAGAAGGAAGCTGAGAGAATTGGTTGATTTCATTTCGAATCCTTGCGGTCTTATGATTCGGATAATTTTTTTTCAGAAACGCTTTAACAAACTTGTCCCAGCTGGTGATTGAGTGGGAAGCGGTGCTATACAGCCATTTTTCAGCGAGATCGCATAAAGTGAACGGAATGACCCGTAGACGTATAGCATCGTCCGACAGCTGGGTGGTTTTCATCATGGCACAGACGTTTTGAAATTTGTTGATGAAGATATAGGCATCTTCAGATTCAAGCCCATGAAAACGTGGAAGCATGTTGATGAAATGGGGCTTAATTTCAAAGTTGTCCCCATTGGACGGAGGAAGAGAAAGGCAGGTGGGAAGTGCAGAACGGGTGGGATAGAAACGATCCTGGAGCGCGATTCGCTGCGGCGCTACAACAGGCGGTGGTGGTGGGAGATTGGTCTCCGTAGGAGGTGGAGCCAATCCAGCGGTGGTCAAAGAGATGTTCGGATTAAATCCCGACATCGCAGAAGAAGAGGTTGGTGAAGGTGAAGGTGAAGGTGAAGATGTATGAACAGAATTCCGGTCAACGTTGGAGTTGGCCGGCAAAGGAAGGGGTGAAAGTGGAGTGGACGGAGTATCGACGTCTGAGTCGATCGCGTAGTCGGTGGCGACTAACGTAACGCAGACTAGACGGGTGCTAGTGTCCCGAGTCCAAGCGGACATACACTAAACGAGTTTAGTAAAGTCAAAGCGGAGAAGGTGTGGGTAAGAAAACGTCAATGGAGAAAGACGCTGGGTGGTGGGTGAAAATGGATTTGGCGACAAAAAGGGCAAGTTTTATAAAAGTTTTTGATTTTTTCTTTTTTCTTTTTTGTTTTTAGAAAGAGATTTACAGAAATATGTACGGAAATACGGCTTAAGCAATCACAAACAAGATATGCACAATCACACCTAGATCTAGGGTAACCTAGGTCTACTAGACCTGCTCCTGAACTTTATTGTCGAAGTTAAACAATGTCGAGAAACGGGCTTAAAAATACACTGATCACGAGGCCAGGTAAGTGCAGAGATAAGGGGAGGTTGTCCAACGCTTTCGCGAAGTTCCTTAATTAAATAACCCTTTCTCTTTCGGCGGTTGCGCCTTTAACACTTTCCTAGACACCCCGTAAACAATATACGGTTAAGCGAGGTTCTAAACACGGTTTATCTCCTCCTAATGAGCGCGAAGTCCTTAGGGTTGAAGTTTAGTATTTTTTTAATTTACAATGGACAATGCATATGCTTTAGTGATTTTTGGGGTCCTGGGAAGGGTGATGAAATCCCCACCCAATCTGGATTGGTTTCAAGCCCCTTAAGTCCGTATTAAAGAATGCAAAACAGTAACAAATCAACTGCAAACAATTTTTATTTGCGGCACAAAGAATCCTGCACAAGAACAGTTTATTGGAAGTGGGAGAAGAATTTGCGCAAAGAAGGCTGCAGAAAACACAATTCAGTGGAGTCCAGAGGAGTGGGAGAGAGGAGAGTAACACTTACAGAGAAGATGGCAGTTCAAGGCCACCAAACGACCGCGGATCCGCGGACTAAGCTTGCTTATGCCGCGGAACCGCGGCAATGTGGTGGAGTTGGGGCTTCATCTTTGTTGTGTGGGTTCTGTTGGGTGTTCTGTGCTCTTCTGGATGTGTGGAATTATGATTTGCTCACTGTATCTGCTCCAGATTTGTTCAGTAGACCGTTAACTTTGTTTTTTCCGTCGCGGCGTAGCCGCGAAATGTGGGTCTATCTTCCCACGTCTTTGGCACTGTACTTGAACTCCGTATTTTCAACGTCTTGGCCACTGAACTCGAACCTTGTATTTTCCTGCACACTTGCACAAAAGCTAATAAAAAAAACAACAAGATGATTTTTTTTTTTACAAAGTATGTATTTTTTTCGTTTTTTGGTTATATTTATACTTACAAATTAACCCGAAATTACACAAGGAAATAAACTACCGTCTCCCCGGCAACGACGCCATTTGATTGTTAGGATATGTGCGTGTTCAAGTTTAGTTTTAAATACCGCAATCAAGACGGTTTCGCTTGTAGCTAGCCGGTTGAGTACGGGTCGTCCGCAGGGAGATGGGAGTCTTTTTCAATGTGTTTTAACGAGTTAAGTCCGGTTGTTCAGATTTTGTTTGTGATTATCTAAGTGTTGAGTTGATATTTAAAGCGAGCTTGTTAGGGTTAGTATTAGGTTAGTTTGAGTTAGGAGTCTCCACATCTTTCGTTGCCCCTCTTAATATCGGTGTTACGGTAATCGGCAACAACGGGGATTAGCACGACTAGGAAGGAACTTGCGAGTATAAGCTAGGCTTTCCAACGCATAAGTCCTTCCTTTTGGTGCTTGTTCGTCCGTTCTTGGCTCTTAGCCATAACCTCCGGTTAATTCAACCACAACCGGTCTCACTACGGAATCACCGCTATCATGTAGGATAGGGTGCCGTAAGGAGCGGATTGTAGTTCAATTAACGGGAGTCGATTTAAGCTGTTGGGCAAGGAAAGAGTGAGAGAGATTTCCTTCTCTCAAACTTCCCTTATCCTACCCTAACAAGTATGAACTACTCACACATCATAATACGGAAAAATAATACATAACAAAAGAGGAAGATAGAAAGAAGGAGATTAGAAGAATACGACTAGCTATTTGCGACCTCACCTTGGCGAGGATCGAGCGTAAGAATCATTGTCGTATGTAAGGATAAAGAAAAAGAGAGAAGAAAGAAACAACAAGAAAATAACAACAACTACTTAACGAATTAAAATTACAACAATTAACAAAATAAAGAGACAAGCATGATAATAAATGGTTCTTCTTTATTCATCACTCTTCACTCACAAGCTCACTACAAGTTTAATGGAGAAGAGGTGAGAAGAGGAAGAAGAAACACAACTAAACTTAGCAAAATGAAAATACAAGAATGGACCCTTTCCCTCTCAAAGTTCTTGGCTATTTATAGGCTGGAGAATGGAAACCTAAGGCAACCACCAGAACACATCTGAAAAGACCAAAATACCCCTGGAAAAGTTTTGCCTGCCGCCACTATACGGCCGCGGATCCGCGTCCTAGACCCCATATTGGCCGCGGATCCGCGGCCTTTCTGATGAATTGGATCTTGGGCTTTTTGGTGGCACCCTGGTTTGATGTACTCTTCAATCTGGTACATGTGTTTTCTGAAAATACCTCCATATTTCTTCCAGAATTTCTGTTGAGGGAAAGGTGGACTTTTTGTCAAGATTTGGCATGATTGCCTCGAGCTCCGCCTAGATTTCTTGGAACTTGTTGTTGCCATTGAGCCTTGTGCATGAAAGTGACATTGATTTGATATTTTGTCTTCCTAAACTGGTATCTGGCAACATACGGATGAAGAGCGGAGACCGTGTTTTATCTGTGGTTGGCAGGAACCCGGATTTTGTCGTGTTTTTCATGAATTTCACCGTTTTAGAACCGAGAACCTGTATCCTGCAATTGACTAGCAAACACGGCTCAAGAGTATCTACCGATATGCAATGTGATAAAAATTGGGCGGTATGAAAATGCAAAAATCTGATATGAACACATGTACTGGAATACTATTAAACTGTACTCAAGATGTTGATCTCTTGCGGGATTATAAGGTTTGACAAATCGATCAGATGGTTCCACACCATTCGGATATCTTGTGATGGGATAAATTGCTTGGGAGACGCCAGATACGAGTATAGCCGTTGGAGCGCCGTCCATGCAGCCACGAGAAGACGAGTCCGAATCAGTCGACATTGGAACAGGGTGGAGTAAAGAGTTCGCACGAGATTTCGACGAGATGACGTTCCACTCCACTGACATCAGAGATGCGATACGCATGCAGAGGCGCTGTATATGGATATACCTTCCAGAAGGAGTCGCGATGAGAATGCAGCCGTTCTGGAACAAGAGATGGATGTAGTAAAGGACGACGATTTCTGGGCAATTCGGCAGAAACGATATTTGAGAGAAACCTCGACAGGACGTTTCTGGAATACTATACGAGAAGACTTGGACCCAAGGAGTGGCCATATTGAGCACACCCAGCAGGCCAGAGTTTTGCATCGTCGACGAGACAGTTGACCAGGTTCACCCTGATGCGTGTGAATTGATCAAGAAAGGACGAGTATGGAGTATACCTCCGCAGGTTGGGACGAGTTCCTGAGGACGTGTTCGGCTAGATATCTTCCACAGAGTGATGAAGATACCGAGTTCGTGATTTCGAGTCCGTGTGAGAGACTTCGGATTGACCGTAGCTGAGAACATTTGTAGTGCGCAGATAGAGACGTGACGTTGAAGTAGACGATAATACAGACAAGTGGGACAAGAGGTTCGTGCGAAATGCTGACGAGCCGTTGTTACTCCCCGTTAAGATTAAAGGTCGGATATGTCTACAGTGGTGTTAGGATGCGACCAGTTTCCGAGAAAATTTTGTGCTGAGGACGCAGATGTCCAGAGAGCGAGAAAGGATTATGCAAGAGCTCCAGCCTCCGTACCGTTCGGCATAGGCGAGATCGGAAGAGACCTTCAGCAGGATTCCTTCCAGGACACTGCTGCGATAAGATTTGCCCCAGGATCAGATGTGTGATGTGTATTCAGAGGACCAAAGGTCGGCGCCAGTGATGTGCTGCTTTACGAGTGGTCATGAGGATTGACCGAGAGATGACCAGAGAAGTGCCAGTACGGAATCGTCCCCGTTAGCACACCTGACAGGGCCAATGAGCCGATGGATTGCGAGATTGGTAATCCACAGAGAAGATAAGGGCCCAGAGACAGAGGACGCCAGACCGTGAGCATGAGGCAAGTAGATATCTTGCGCTGCTAGCATTGGATGCACCGACACCTTCTCGACATTGAAGGAGGGATTATCAACGACGGTATTTATGATTTGTGATTTTGTGATTCGATTATCACGTATCCGTCATCTTGGATTTCGGTATTTTGGGCGATCTATTTGCATGATGTAGTCTTGATGACTGAGTTTCATGATATTTATTTTCGTGCACCATGGTTGCACCTACTGGGTATTCTTGTTTGTGCACAGTTATTGCACCTGATATCATTTTTGTGCCTTGGCTGCACATGCTTATGACTTCATGGATTTCATACAGTTGAATTGATTTTGTGCATATGATACGCACACGATTTGATTTTTGCACTCGGTATAGTTCACATATGCTTGCAGTGCATTGATGCGTATTTGTGCACCACAGTTGCACATGACTTCGAGTTGATGTAATTCGATATGTCGATTTTGATTTCATGCCTATGTTATGTATGTGATTTGACTTATTCTTTCGGCATAGTTTTCATGCACTTTTAGTGTTTTGATTTGATTTGTGCACGCTGATACACATGGTTGTGAGCTTATATACCGCGGTATACCTGATTTTGATTGAGCCGTATTGTATACCGTCGATTTTGATTCTGATATTGATGTTGATTTCTTACACTCCGTGCATTTGATTGGGACTTTGCGCATGTTCGATGCTTGATATTGGATTTCGTGATTTCGTGCATGTTGAATGCGCATGATTTAGATTTTATTCGTACATGATGGATGCACCTGATTTGGATTTTCGCGCATGTTGGGCGCATGTTATGAGATGCGATTTTGGCACACACCAGATGCACTAAATCGAGATTCTTCGTGCATGTCAGATGCACCTGATTTTGCAGTCAGGCACACATGTTGCCTATGACAGATGTTTCGTGCACACCCGTTGCACCTAGATGTTGTTTCTGTTCACATATATGGCATATATATGGATTTTGATTTTCGTGCGCACCAGAAGCACGTAGCATTCTTATGCATATTTTGGGATTGCTTTCTTATGGAGTAGTACGTTTTTATGATATTTGCTATTTGTTTTCGTACTGAGCAGGACTAGTCAGAGGACAGTACCTGGATATATTTTGCATGCATTGATAGTTATCGAAGGGATTTCCAAAAAGGGAGCTATAGTCTCAGTATTTACATACGTGTCTGATATGACACGAAACGTTTAAAGCAAGGAGACCCTTCTAAATTGTTTTCAAAACGACAGGACGTACATATTAAACAAAGGATAAGTATATATATGGTTATTTTTTTACAATAGATGTCCTCCACTATGCAGTGTTATGCGCATCGTACAGCGACTTAAAAAGGTTTGGCATGCATTTCCTTCAGTTATTTACATGTATGGATTTGATGTCTACATGTATAATTTTGATGTATATCATATTGGTTTTGTTTTGGATTTGACATTTGTGTCTTTACCATGACTCCGATGATTGCGGGATACTTGATGGAGTTTTGTTTTCAAGTTATCTGCTCATTGTTCATGCGCATGCATTGCGCTATGACGCGTTTTATCTATTGATGATTTCGGAGCCCCGACGACTTAGTCTTTTACTGAAATGTTTTAGTATTTGAGAGGTTTAAATTTAAATTCGGGGACCGACTTTCTTTTAGGGGGGAAGATTGTAACATTTCAAAAAATAAAATATTATTTTTGGGAATTTTTATAATTAAATAATAAAATATTGAATATTTTAATAAAGAGGTATAATTAAATACCGATAAATTTGTCAAAAATTTGGAAAATTATAGATATTACTTAAAAGAGGGTGTTTTATGTGAATTATGCAAATTTTAAGTTTTTATGATTAATTAAATGCTAATTTAGTGCTAATCGCGATTAAAAATCGCTAATCGGATTTTAAGCTTGTTTTGTGCAAAACATGCACCATATCATTTTTACATTAGTTACAAATGTTTCCATGGCTTTCATTCATGTTTTATAGATGTCACAACCCAAAATTGGCCCGTGACGGCCCTAATACTACGCAACGCCTAAAGACGTAACGCAGTAAAAGAAAGCCAAAACCCAGAAATCTAAACCAAGAAAATACGGATAAGATAATATAAGTTTTTGAAACACTTGAAATCGCAACCCAAATTCTTTAAAAGTTCTACTTTCTATCTTTAAAATTTTGGCAACACCCCCTTTTTGTAAAAACTAGCCAAGATGAATACAACATAAATATACGACGTCGTAGCGAAGAAATAAAGACAGTAGAGAGAAAGCTGTATATAAAAGACAACAAATCCACAATGAATATACAATAACGTCCTCACCAAGTCTCTAAGTCAACAACATAATAGTAGATGGAGAGTACAAGATACAACGAATGTACAATATGAAATACAGATAATCATCTAACCCACCTAAGCAAAATAGTATTGTGAGCTGATGCGGTATCTGTAACAAAAGATGATAGATGGATACTGAATAGCCTGCCTCGACTACTCTGGGGAATAACCTGAAACACCTGTGGCACAACGGGGATGAGTTGCCAACTCGTGAATAGTAAATAACATATGCAGGTAATCGCAGGAATGTACGTACAGCATGAGTCTAAGATATGCGATTACAGTAATAATGACATGATAATAGTATGCAATAACTATGCAATAGGGATATGAGAAAGTAGATATGCAGCAATCATAAGGGTACACTAACAGGTACTACCAATATATGAAACCGTGCATAAGTGAATAGGTATGAGGTATGGAGTGAAAAATGTCGTTCCCACGGAAACCTGACATCGTGGTAGGATCACAATCCATCAAGACACTCAAATCCCAATTCCTCAATTCAGCCCCCACATTGGGCTCTCACATCATATAAATCTCACATCTCCTCAATGTATAATATCGAGTAATCTCCTATATCCCGAATGTACAATTCAGTAATCACATAGGTATGTCCAATATCCAATCTCAATGAATCACCTAATATCCCAAGTCAAAACTCAAGTAAGAATCTAACATCCTAAGGGTAAATATATACAGAAATAAATATGATGGGGGCAATACACATATATTAGCGTCCCATTCCACTAATATTGGTGTAAGGGTATATATAACAACGGCTAAATCCCCTGTTATATATACAAAGGTGTTAAAGAAATATCATGAAAACCATGTGCCAAGCATCGACACAGAAATCCTGATCACGTATCATACGCTATCCCGAAAGCACGAGTGCCTAACTCTGACCCTCGTCTTTCGACGTATGCATACGTACATGACTCCTAACGGTGTCTCCGTGATCCCCCGCCGAGTCATGGGAACTGTTACCGGTAGGTACTCGCCCGCCTCCAGGCTCAATCAGCAAAGTTCATCGATCTTCTTGCCGAGGGGAACCATACCGGGCCCCACCATGTACTCTCATACGGCAACCACACCTCGTATGGAGTATACAATCAGAACCGATAAATCTCATGGTTGCTGCGCGAATATCATATCAAGGAAACCGGGTTTTTCAATAGATGCATAATTTCATGAACTCCCGCGGTTCCCAAATCCAGAAATCATCATGTGAAATCAGAATAACAATGCGCAAATCCAGGAATACATATATGCGATATATCTGAAATGCGAGCATATAAATGAAAATATGTAGCTGAAACCAGATGTATGTGAAATCAATAAGGTACAGCTAAGTATAGGTGTCTACCTATAAGTAAAAGATGACGTATACCCCCCTGGGTATAAGTAGAATATGAAGGGTACCCCCCGGGTATAAGTAAAATATGTGCAAGGTATACCTGTAGCTGTATCGCAAGGTGTAGATGTACCTATCACTAATGGTAAGATACACTATAGGTATACCGATAAGCTAGATGTCAAGTATGATAAGCAATAAAGTATCTATAAGGGGTTGTGTGTGACATGGCAATTATTGACGGTGTGTGTGCAGCATACAATCCGTGCTCGTGCAACATGAACCGTCAATAATATGTGCAGTGTCCTACGGCTGCTAGTCAAAGTACAACTATATAAAGGAAATAAAGTAAAGGCGCAATTCTAACAATGACGTAGAATATGCGACAGGTATTTGAATCCTAGCCCAGACACATAACGCCATGCGGGCGATTCCCCTGTAGATGTTAAATCTACTCACCTACGCTCCACGCTAGGTGAATCCTTCCATCTGCTCCCCCTGTAGCAGTGTCCGTGGTCCCTGCCTGCAAACCTGCAAATAAGACAAGGAAATCATATATAAGCCAAATATTCCGCAAAACGCGATATCGAACCAAAACGAGAAACTCGCGTCGCGAACTAAACGCGCGCGTGCACGATACGCTGAATCGTGTGTATACGCGTCTAAAACTAACGCGACACGCCGCGATACGCTGGATCACAGAACCCACTCACGTATCGCGCGTATCGCGCAAACACAACGGACATGAAAAACGATATATTGTCCCAGATTTTTCTACAGGCCAAATCTTACAAAACTAGACATGCCAAAACACTAGACAACACTGCAGAAAACCCTAGCCAAGACCCCAACACCCCTGCCCCCTACTTGGCCGCAAATTGCGGCCAAACCTAATAAAACTGCGGCCATCTTTGGGAATTAGGGGCTCGTGCTCAGGTGGTGGTATCTAGACCTAGTGTACATGACCCAGTTTTCTTAATTTTAACCTGAAGGTCCCGGGTCAATAGCAGATCACAAAAAGTCAATACAACGCTTTAAAATCACCAATTTTGCACAAAACACAAACCCTATGGTATTTTAGTGTAATCCAGGGTTAAACTCAGTTAAGGTGACCCTAACACACTTAAATAAGCTAGGTTAGCTAACACAATCACATTCTAACAAAAATTCCACATAAATCACCATTTAAGCACAAAACTAACTATTTAACACAAACCGATGCTAAACTACACATAACTTAAGCAAACCATGAAATGGGGTTCAAGAAATATACCCAAATGAACCCTAGAAGGCAGGTGAAGAAGTGAAAGGAGCTGCTGCAAGTCGCTGAAGCTCCTTCTACTGCTGTTGCTGCCTGCTGCTCCTGCTGCTGCCTCTGCTGCAGGTGAGTGTGTGTGTGTTGTGAGTTTGAGAGTGAGGGGATGGGAGAAATGAGTGAGAATGAGAGAACACCAACAAGTTAACCCCCTCCTCTCTCTCTCTCTTCATTAAATGAAGGCATGGGCAAGCCATCATGCCTCATAATGCACTCTCTCTCTCTCTCACCAAGTTAACACAAAGCAATCATTTAAAAACCCTTTTTAAATTCATTTTATTTTTGAAAAGAACCATATACAAATAAAAACCCAAAAGCACCTAATACAATATTAAACTAGATTAGGGAATGGTTAGTTCACCATGTTGTTAATCATAGTTAAACCCCCAAAACAACCCTAGTTATCTTCCACAAGTGTGTGCAAGCCTAGGAAAAAATCTAATAAAATACTCATTAAATAGGATAAAATATTTGAAACTTAATTTGGTTAACTTTTTATTAATAACCATATATTAAAATATAATTTGCTACAAAACACATTCTAAGGTGTTACAATATCCCCCCCTTAAAAGAAATTCGTCCCCGAATTTAAAAATATACTAAACGTACCTCCAAAGAGAAGATTACAACTCCCAAATCTCGCTCGCAGCCTCCCAAGTGATTATCTCACTATACGGCTACGTTCAAGAAAACCCTTCACAGATGGCAAGACCCTTGACCGACGTTTCTCCACCTGCCGAGCTATTAACACACATGGCTGCTGGTGAACGAAAGATCGCGTTCAAGCTAATTGGTCAGGTGCCAAATCATGTGAGAAAGGTCAAGAAGGTAATTGTAAAGTATCATCACAAGGAATACGGGGTGAAAACTTAATAATCTGGGCGGAAGTGCCAAATTAAAGGCAACTAAACTAACTCGCTTATAGGATCTCAGAAGGACCAAAATTCTGGGATAAGCTTCCCAAAATCCAATACGTCATTCATCGGAAAGTCCGTAGGAATACATGATCTGTCCCTGTGAACTCGAGTCTATGACCAACACAGTCGGCATAAGATCTCAGTTCGAAATGGACAATTCCCATCCTGACCTAACACAACTGGACCATTTCCGAAGTCTCTAGACTAGCTGGGGTCCAAAATCCTACTTACATAGAGTCAGAAAAACAACAGACTGGTGATCGACACGACCTAACCCCTAAGCCTAAGGGTTGCCAATTAGAGCGTCTCCTGATAACATCTATCGAAGAAGAACCCTAGCAATGGCGAGTGACGATCCCCAACTGCTGACAACAAACAAAACAAACACACAACTAACCAAGAACAACTGAGCAAACTGAGTAAAACCGGACGACAAGAATCCGAATAGAGTCACACCCTGACTAAACTTGGGTAGTAACCATAACGAAATTCATGGAGATCTGCTCCCACTCCTACTTCGGAACGGTTAAAGGCTGCAACTCTCCAGCCGGCCTCAGATGCTCGACCCAAGCACTCAACAAGACAGACACCTTGAAATGAATCATGACTTCTCCTTACATCCCTGTTCACCCGTAACTATCTCGTAAGTCACGTCAATGTTGGTGGAACTTGAATGAATAGAGAGAGTTGACAGATGTGCATGTGCTAGGATTACACGTCTCTACCTGATAACATCAGGTACACCCACGCGTCCCTAACTTAGCACACCGTGTCACAAATCAAGGACTCTGAATCATTACCCAGCCGATTATGCTCAAGTATCTCTGACGAACGAGCATCGGTGGGTAGTGTCTCGCGAAAACGATTAAGGAAAAGTGGTCGGGCGCGGACATGAGCAAGCTGTCCCCTCCGTAGAGATGAACTTAAGCTGTACTCAACAATCACACAAGAACTGTAAATCTGCAGAAGACTATCACAACAATCAAAATCCGCTGCAGGAAGATGTACGTTAAGCTCTGGTGGTCCGTGGAAAATCTGACACGACTCACGGACAAGTAGTTTCTCCAAATCTCCAACGCAAAACCACCATGGCCATCTCCAAATCATGAGTGGAATATCCTTCTCGTACTTCCTCCAAATGTAGGGAAGCAAAAGCGATAACTCTATAGTGTCATCTCAGTACACACTCGAGCCCCATTCAAGAAACATTACAGTTAAACAACAAGGTCTCCCGAACCAGAAAGCAAAGGAAGAACTGGTGCAGTTGTTTAAGAAATCTCCAACTGCCGAAAACTCCGCACACATGCCTCAGTCCACAGAAAAGAAATCTCCATCTCGGTCAATTCAGTCGACGGTGCAGCACTACTCTGGCAATCCAGCATGGAACGGCGGTAAAAACCTGCTAAGCCCAAAAAATCTGCGGACCTCCGTCGTGCACACAAGTCTGGGCCTAAGGTGTACGGCCACGATCTCTCTCGGAACCATACGAAACCGTCTCCCGTGACTACAAGACCTAGGAGTCAACACAAAACAAGCCTGAAGAAACACTCCGAGAATTTAGCAAACTGCTGGTGCTCTCCCAGTATCTGCATAACAAATCCTCAAGTGCTACTACTGTCCCTCAAGACGTATTAGATAGACCAGAATGTCGTAAATAACACAACAATAACTAGTCGAGGAACGGCCTGCAGAAATCTGGTTCATCACATCTACAAATGCCGCCAGGGCACTGGTGAGTCCAATGACACACCAAAACACACAAAGCCCGTAGCACGCACAAGGCAGTCTTCGGAATGCCGTCACTCCGAACCGCAATAATGATGACCTGATCTCAAGCAAACTTAAAAAATGTCTCGCACTCTGGAGCTGATCGAAGAAATCGTCAATGCGAGGTGAAGGATACCTCTCCGCACTGTAAGCCGGTTCAATTAACGATCCGTCGATATACAACCGTAAACTGCCATCTTTCTCCTCGGCGAACAGAAATAGGAGCTTCCAAAAGCGAAACACTAAGATGCACAAAACTTCCCAACAAAAACTCTGCAGCTGATCCTTAAGCTCCCTAAGCTTCGCCGGCTCATCCGGAACAACGTCGGAAAAACTCTCGCACGAAAGGAACCCGGTCCAACAATCCCACTGTGGCTCCGGTATCACGAATGAACGCCAAGAATCCATGACATCTCCTCAAAAGCCGACTAGCGAAAAAGGCTGAATTCAAGCTTTAAGAGGTGGCACAACTATCCACCTGCACAACAAGAACTGACTCGCCGGGAAAACCATTCCTGACTGTTTCCTCATGGTAGTCCACAGACGCCTAGCACGTAATTAACCAGTCCGTGCCCAGGAGAACGTCAAATCCAACATCTCTAGAAGGATCAAAACGACGGACGAATCTCTATCTCCTATCCAATTGGCACACAACTGAATATGTGACGCGTAACAAAAGAATCACTGACAGAAGTTAACACAACTATGACTAGTCTACCCAACCACGGCACAAGCATGAAAAACAAACGAATACATCAAAAGAACATGCGAAATAAGGATACCTGAAAACTCCACATTGGACGCCTGCGCGTCCCGATGAGTAGAAGCAAACTCCTGTGTCTGCCCTCTACCCGCAAATGGCTGAACTCCTCTGGTTGATTGAGCCCTCTGAGCGAACCTTCCACGTCCACGGCCTCTCTGAAAACGATCCTGACGAGGTGCTAAGGAACAATCCCTGACGAAGTGCTGAAGGCTCACGCATCGAAAACATCCACGTGGTGACTGCTGACCATCCTGGGGATGAGAGCTGAACGGCTGTCCTCGTCCTAAGCCTCTGCTACTCACGCGATGGCCAAGAAATCTGTCTCGATGACCAAACCTCTGTCTTTGGGCTGGTACACTGGTACGAGTCCTCCAGTGTCCTGGAATATGTGCCTCGTCAACTGGAGCTGCTACCACTGGTGCTATGTAGGTGACGAACTGCTGCATGCTGATCGTAAGTGACAACTGAGTAACAGGGGTGACAACCTCCTGTCGTAGCTCCCGAACGACATCAACCAATGAACTCATAGTCTGGCGGAATTCCTGCATCTCTGCCAAAAGTCTATCAATAGTGTATGTCGTAGGCTGATCTGTCTGCACCTGTGCAACTAGAGTGCCATCCTGGTCAGTACTCGTCTCACCCGAGCCAACTCTGACCTCGGTCCTCGCTGCATCACTCTGAGTCCCCATTGTCATTGGCGGCAAGGCTATAAAGAGATATAAGATTCGATGAGAATAAGGAATCAAATCTCAAGGATATGAATCATCAAGGAAGGAATTTCAAGCAAATTGTACTTAGGTCACTTAAGGCGTAGTACCGCATCGTGGGTATGCTGCAGACATACACACACTACGTTACTCTGCTTAAGCTACCTACTCCATCATACTAAGGTCATCCTACACTCCGAAAGGTAAAACCTAGCGCTCTGATACCAACTTTGTCACGACACAAAATTGGCCCGTGACGGCCCTAATACTACGCAACGCCTAAAGACATAACGCAGTAAAAGAAAGCCAAAACCCAGAAATCTAAACCAAGAAAATACGGAAAAGATAATATAAGTTTTTGAAACACTTGAAATCGCAACCCAAATTCTTTAAAAGTTCTACTTTCTATCTTTAAAATTTTGGCAACACCCCCTTTTTGTAAAAACTAGCCAAGATGAATACAACACAAATATACGACGCCGTAGCGAAGAAATAAAGATAGTAGAGAGAAAGCTGTATATAAAAGACATCAAATCCACAATGAATATACAATAACGTCCTCACCAAGTCTCTGAGTCAACAACATAATAGTAGATGGAGAGTACAAGATACAACGAATGTACAATATGAAATACAGATAATCATCTAACCCACCTAAGCAAAATAGTACTGTGAGCTGATGCGGTATCTGTAACAAAAGATGATAGATGGATACTGAATAGCCTGCCTCGACTGCTCTGGGGAACAACCTGAAACACCTGTGGCACAACGGGGGTGAGTTGCCAACTCGTGAATTGTAAATAACATATGCAGGTAATCGCAGGAATGTACGTACAGCATGAATCTAAGATATGTGATTACAGTAATAATGACATGATAATAGTATGCAATAACTATGCAATAGGGATATGAGAAAGTAGATATGCAGCAATCATACGGGTACACTAACAGGTACTACCAATATATGAAACCGTGCATAAGTGAATAGGTATGAGGTATGGAGTGAAAAATCTCGTTCCCACGGAAACCTGATATCGTTGTAGGATCACAATCCATCAAGACACTCAAATCCCAATTCCTCAATTCAGCCCCCACATTGGGCTCTCACATCATATAAGTCTCGCATCTCCTAAATGTACAATATCAAGTAATCTCCTATATCCCGAATGTACAATTCAGTAATCACACAGGTATGTCCAATATCCAATCTCAATGAATCACCTAATATCCAAAGTCAAAACTCAAGTAAGAATCTAACATCCTAAGGGTAAATATATACAGAAATAAATATGATGGGGGCAATACACATATATTAGCGTCCCATTCCACTAATATTGGTGTAAGGGTATATATAACAACGGCTAAATCCCCTGTTATATATACAAAGGTGTTAAAGAAATATCATGAAAACCATGTGCCAAGCATCGACACAGAAATCCTGATCACGTATCATACGCTATCCCGAAAGCACGAGTGCCTAGCTCTGACCCTCGCCTTTCGACGTATGCATACGTACATGACTCCCAACGGTGTCTCCGTGATCCCCCGCCAAGTCATGGGTACTGTCACCGGTAGGTACTCACCCGCTTCCAGGCTCAATCGGAAAAGTCCATCAATCTTCTTGCCGAGAGGAACCATACCGGGCCCCACCATATACTCTCATACGGCAACCACACCTAGTATGGAGTATACAATCAGAACCGATAAATCTCATGGTGGCTGCGCGAATATCATATCAAGGAAATCGAGTTTTTCAATGTATGCATAATTTCATGAACTCCCGCGGTTCCCAAATCCAGAAATCATCCTGTGAAATCAGAATAACAATGCGCAAATCAAGGAATACATATTTGCGATATATCTGAAATGCGAGCATATAAATGAAAATATGTAGCTGATACCAGATGTATGCGAAATCAATAAGGTACAGCTAAGTATAGGTGTCTACCTATAAGTAAAAGATGACGTATACCCCCCTGGGTATAAGTAGAATATGAAGGGTACCCCCCGGGTATAAGTAAAATATGTGCAAGGTATACCTGTCGCTGTATCGCAAGGTGTAGATGTACCTATCACTAATTGTAAGATACACTATAGGTATACCGATAAGCTAGATGTCAAGTATGATAAGCAATAAAATATCTATAAGGGGTTGTGTGTGACATGGCAATTATTGACGGTGTGTGTAGCATACAATCCGTGCTCGTGCAACATGAACCGTCAATAATATGTGTAGTGTCCTACGGCTGCTAGTCACAGTACAATTATATCAAGGAAATAAAATAAAGGCGCAATTCTAACAATGACGTAGAATATGCGACAGGTATTTGAATTCTAGCCCAGACGCATAACGCCATGCGGGCGATTCCCCTGTAGATGTTAAATCTACTCACCTACGCTCCACGCTAGGTGAATCCTACCATCTGCTCCCCCTGTAGCAGTGTCCGTGGTCCCTGCCTGCAAACCTGCAAATAAGACATGTAAATCATATATAAGCCAAATATTCCGCAAAACGCGATATAGAACCAAAACGAGAAACTCGCGTCGCGAACTAAACGCGCGCGTGCACGATACGCTGAATCGTGTGTATACGTGTCTAAAACTACCGCGACACGCCGCGATACGCTGGATCACAGAACTCACTCACGTATCGCACGTATCGCACAAACACAACGGACATGAAAAACGGTATATTGTCCCAGATTTTCCTACAGGCCAAATCTTACAAAACTAGACATGCCAAAGCACTAGACAACACTGCAGAAAACCCTAGCCAAGACCCCAACACCCATGCCCCCTACTTGGCCGCAAATTGCGGCCAAACCTAATAAAACTGCGGCCACCTTTTGGAATTAGGGGCTCGTGCTCAGGTGGTGGTATCTAGACCTAGTGTACATGCCCCAGTTTTCTCAATTTTAACCTGAAGGTCCCGGGTCAATAGCAGATCACAAAAAGGCAATACAACGCTTTAAAATCACCAATTTTGTACAAAACACAAACCCAATGGTATTTTAGTGTAATCCAGGGTTAAACTCAGTTAAGGTGACCCTAACAACACTTAAATAAGCTAGGTTAGCTAACACAATCACATTCTAACCAAAATTCCACATAAATCACCATTTAAGCACAAAACTAACTATTTAACACAAACCGATGCTAAACTACATACAACTTAAGCAAACCATGAAATGGGGTTCAAGAAATATACCCTAATGAACCCTAGAAGGCAGGTGAAGAAGTGAAAGGAGCTGCTGCAAGTCGCTGGAGCTCCTGCTACTGCTGTTGCTGCCTGCTGCTCCTGCTGCTGATGATGATGATGGTGATGATGATGTTGCTGATGATGCTGGTGGAGCTGATGCTGGAGCTGCTGCTGCCTCTGCTGCAGGTGAGTGTGTGTGTGTTTTGAGTTTGAGAGTGAGGGGATGAGAGAAATGAGTGAGAATGAGAGAACACCAACAAGTCAACCCCCTCCTCTCTCTCTCTCTCTTCATTAAATGAAGGCATGGGCAAGCTATCATGCCTCATAATGCACACTCTCTCTCTCTTACCAAGTCAACAAAAAGCAATCATTTAAAAACCCTTTTTAAATTCATTTTATTTTTGAAAAGAACCATATACAAATAAAAACCCAAAAGCACCAAATACAATATTAAACTAGATTAGGGAATGGTTAGTTCACCATGTTGCTAATCATGGTTAAACCCCCAAAACAACCCTAGTTATCATGCACAAGTGTGTGCAAGCCTAGGAAAAATCTAATAAAATACTCATTAAATAGGATAAAATATTTGAAACTTAATTTGGTAAACTTTTTATTAAAAAACATATATTAAAATATAATTAGCTACAAAACACATTCTAAGGTGTTACAATAGCATGGTTGTTGATTTATTAGAAAAGGAAAAGAAATGAAATGAATAGAATATAGAGGTATGGGTAAGAGAGAGAAAGAGAGGGTGAGGGGTCAAACATAGGTCTTGAGCCATCCCTCTTCAATTATTCACACATTTCTCTCCTCCCCCTCTTCCCTCTATCTGTTGCTGCCCCTCTCATCCTCCTCCATTACAACCCCTAAAACTCCATGAAAAACACATCAAAACCCAATTCCCATTTCATTAAAAAGATGCATGAGCTCACTAGCTATCCCACGGACCAAGAAAGCATGGATTTTTGACATGTGGGGCAACTCAAGAAAATTCTTGAGTTGCCAAATGATGTATTTTTTGAACATTTAGCTTAGTATTTCCTTTTCTTTTACCCCCATGTTAGATTAGAACCGATATTGTGTGGTTTGGGTGAACTTTGAAAATTCTAGTTAGGGTTAATGGAAATTGAGAGTTGTGATGTGATATTGAGCTCAGTAGAGGCCACACAAACCCCTAGTACTAGAATTCAGACCTAAACCAGAGACAAGAACCCCAGAATACAGATTTAGAAAACCGGATATCGGAAAATTATGGATTCTGTGGATGTAAATGAAACACTCAGGCTACCTGAAAATTATTTTGCAAGGACAGGGATACATGCAGGTGATTTAGAACTTACCCTAAAAACCCTAGCCCCTAACTCCCGAACTTGGCCGCAGATTTATTCCTTCTGGCCGCAAATTACGGCCAGACCTGGAGCATTGTGGCTCGTTCTTGTCCTGTTGCTCCTACATCTGTAAATTAGACCCCTGGCATATGCAGAATTGACCAATTTGACCTAGGGTGAAATCTGGGACAATTTTCAATAGTTGTTGTTTTGATTCGGGTTTCGTTTTGCGTATCTTTAATTTTGAATTTGTGTATTTGTGTTTTACCTCGATCACTTGACGTTTGTATAACGATATCGAGGGTTGTTTGGTGGTTTTGAAAGCATAGTCAATAGGTTCTACCCTATAGGCCTTATCGTGTCGTTTTGGTTTTCCGATGTGAGTTTAATGTGCATTTACGATTGTGTTATCCTTGTAGGTACATTAACGAGGGTTCCATATGATGAAGAAGATGAAGGCGACATCGACACCGACACGTAGGATGCAGGTGAATAGATTATATCTACGGGGGAAGTCGGGTGGATAGCGTATAGCACCCCCGCAGTTCGATGTTTAGTATACAATATATACTATATATATGATAGCTTTATGCGTGACATGGATATCTAGATGTGATTAGGTGTACTATGGTTAGATTAGGGTTTAGAAGTAAACTAGTATAGTTTCCTAGTTGTGAACCCTAGAATAGGTTTACACCCACACGCACACACATGCTTAATTGTGATACTTATACCTGGATGATGAGGATAGTGGATGATATTTGGAGATGAGTCGCTGAGATTGGGCATAGTGCCATGAGATCGGAGATATGATGTGGTTCGTATTTGGGATACGACATGAGATTTTGGCGGGCCTTTGGACGTGTGTTTTACACACGCATTTATATTTACCTAGATGGTATCGATTTGTAATAGACTTAGATCAGTACCCCAGATCATGAGATATGATGATAATGATACCAGATAATTGATGAGATAAATGTGATATTGACCCGTACCCAGATTTGGGATGTCGTACGATGATTTACCGTACGAGCTTTATTTGATGATAAGATCCGCACTCATGATTCGAGGAGGTCATATGATATTGTATCGTACGCGGTACCATTGAGGCGGGATCACCGGCTATTATATATATATATATATATATATATATATATATATATATATATATATATATTTCGACTCAGATTTAGGTGGTTTCCATACCCCTCCCGATTAGCTTGTTAGTTAGATCTGTAGTTTGCATAGTAGATGTTAGACTAGACCCGAGTCATACCTTTTTCAAAAACTAACGAATCGGGAATATTTTAAATACAGGCAATGGGATTCTACGGATATTTTCAAAAGAAGCATCTTTTCATAAAAACACCGTAGCCCTTATTTCCATAAAAACCCCGATTCGTCTTCTTTCAAATGGCAAAACAGTATGACAATGATACATTGACGTAGATTCTGCACTGTTATGTTTATTATTCAATTGCCGCATATTCTTGTTGTTCGCATCGCATTGCATATTTAAATATGTTAATTGTTATATTAAAACCATGCTGTCAGGACAGCAGCACCATTATCGATGATGCATATGTTCCACGTACACCTGCTTGCCGGCTCACACACTTCATCATCGATAATTGCCATGTCACTACACAGTAGGATTATTGCATCAAGATATGACCCCTTGCATGGCATACTTGTGTACTTACATATTGTACACTCATACTTGTGCACATACCTATTGTATACTCATACTTGTGTACTTACATGTTGTACACTCATACTTGTTCATACTTGTGCACATACCTATTGTATACTCATACTTGTGTACTTACATGTTGGACACTCATACTTGTGCACATACCTATTGTACACTCATACTTGTGTACTTACATATTGTACACTCATACTTGTGCACATACATATTGTACACTAAAACTTGCGTACATACATATTGTACACTCAAACTTGCGTACATACATATTATACATCCATTCTTGCATACATATGTATTTGCACATACATAGATGATTCTGGCTTGATTTGGAGATTTGAGAACCACAAGATACTTTTTAAAACCGATTCATTTCAAAGGAGCGGTCTTCCCTCGTTATGTGCATATTACTGTTTTATGTTGCATGATATACTGATATGCTTACATTTCTTTCATATGTCGCATACATCATGCTTTATAATTTTAAGCATTGAGATATGTTGTTTCCATGATATTTCTGGATTTGGGAACCGTTGTATTTAAAAAGAGAGTATGCATTGTTTTAACAACCCGGTTACCCTTGATATGATATTTCAGTGCGTCCACCATGTGTTTTCTCGGTTCTGAGAGTGGCATGTGTAACCCGATTCTAGGAGCGGTAGGCACCGTCTGCGGGTACAAGGTAGACCCGGTGAGGTACCCTGGGGCAAGAAGACTCGTATATGCTGGATGGTGAGCCCGGCAGGGGAGTACTTGTAAGTTGATGTACAACACCCCAATACTTGTGGGGAGGCGGAATTTTCAAAAACGAACTTGTTTAGTGAACAAACATCGACTAACCGCTTGAATCGAAGCTAAACGATAACTAACTTAAAACATAGAGTTGCTATGCTACTATGTTTAGGGATTATACCTAACGAAACGTGTCCTTTGTCTTTGCGAACTCCACCTCCTCCTCGGCCTTCTCGAACTAGTAGACGATCCACCCGAGAGCTTTACTCCAAGCTTAGCCTCTAAACTTGAGGCAACTAAACTTCTCTAAGTGCTAATCAAAGAAGCTAAGTGTAATATAGAGAGGGTTATGGATTAAGTAGTCTAACTAATCCTTGTACTCAACACATGAGAGGGGAGGATTAGGGTTTGAAGAGGGAGAGCTTGAGGAGAGAGAAGGTGAGGATAATAATGAAGTGAGAATAATGAGTTATGATAATATATATCAAGCATTTCTTTTTTCAAGAAAAGAATAAGAAATGAATTTAGCAACCATGCTTGATAATATCTAGTGATGATTCACTCCATGAGTCATTAAGCATTTATCATGCATTAATGACATGGATGAATCATCCATATGACTCACTAATCACATTCATTGCTTATGCCACCTTAACCTCCTTAGTCACCACCTTCTAGAAGCTTCTCGCGCAATTACGAGAACGCCCCTCCTTTCCGCAAAAATATGGAAAAACTTTAGACTGTATAAATCCAATAACCGGATACCAGTAACTGGCTTAAACCAAAGCCGACTGGTAAAAACTGTCCGAAAGTCGTACGCGCGTAAACGGACGTATGCGTCCGAACCCTTGTCGTAAAACCATACGACCTCTATATCGTTTCGCCTGGAGTAGAGAAACTCTCTGTGTGGGACTCTAGAGACTCGACTACTACGCTGGCAGTGGGTTTAACCACAGACCGCAAGCGGCACTAGCTGTACGTAACGGTCCCCAGGTAGATGTTGATTGTTATAATTTCTGTGATTGTAATAAATCGAATCAAATAGTAAAGAAATCACAACCAAAAATTATTTGACCGCAATCAACTACGGTGTAGGATGTAGTTAGTATGTGAGTGCGGATCGTCCACAGGGAAAGTGTAATCGTTCGTCTTTTGAATTAGATGAGTCGAAACATTAAAGAAAAGAAAACAAACAATTCAAGATTTGTAGTTGAAGTTCAAGAATGAGAAAAAACTAGATCTAAGAAAGCATTAAAAGATAGAATCAAGAATTGATCGTTTGTTGATTTTTCCAAACCAAATCTCAAGAATCGAAATGAGGCTCGTAGGAATCGATCGGATCTATAGATGTGATGTAATCTTACAATTACGTATTCTTATCCTTCGATGAATTGATACTAGATCGATGATGATCGATCGAGAATTAGGGATTTCTTGTGAAACTAGGGTTTCATCTTATCCCTTGTTCTTTCGTCGATATCATTCACATTCTAGCCTCTAGTAAATTCAAGAAACGATCGTAGATCCCTAATTTCGAGCGATCACAATCAAGGAAGCGTCGCAACGAAACTAGGTCATCGATTCTTGAACTTGCTAGGGTTTACAAAACTCGTAGGACTTAAAAATCGTTTAAACATTTGTTACATCATCATTCTACAATCGTCTCGACTCCTTAACGAGCGGATTTTCACTCAAACATCACAACAAGAGCAACAATTACAAATTGAGATCCAATCATGATGCAAGAATTAAAAGAAAGCAAGATAAAAGAAATTCACCTTTTATTTATATCAACAATTTAGTTACATTCGCTCAAGAACTACAAGAGGAAGAACTTGATCGTCGACTTGGCTTCGCTCGTCTCCGTGGATTGTGGATCGGCTTGGATCACTTGCCCGATTGAAGATCGGCTCAGCTCCTAAAAGGTTGAAGGCTTCTCGCTTGATTTGGTACTCAAGATCTTGGATTTGGAGTGGAATTAGGGTTAGGGTTTCGCACAAGCCTTGTCACGAGACTTGTGGAAGAAGATGGTGTAGAATGAACCAATGGTTATTGATTATTGATTAAAGATTGATTAGACTTTAACCCTAGGTCTAGGTTCCTATTTATAGATAACTAACCCTAGATCTAGGATTTCAAATTCTAAGTTTCCCTCCTAAAGTTTGTTGAAGAAATTCAAATTTCCCTCCAAAAGTTAGTTAGGGGAGAAGCTTCTAGATGTAATTAGTTAGGAGGAGCTTCTAGAAGAGGATTAATTAGGAGCTTAATTAGGATTAGCCTTCCTTAATTTTCTTTGCTGATCTGGCAGTAGCTTCGAGATAGTTCTGGACTTTGAAGTGTCAGAAAGGACTATGGGACCAGAGCTGAGAATTATGCTGTAAAAATGATTTGCTGAGGTGGCAGAAGCGCGGCGGATCCGCGGCGCAAGCCTGCTCCCGCCGCGCTTCCGCGGCTGAATGGGAGAATTGAAGCTTGGGCTTTCTGGTTGTTGCTGGGCCTGATGTATGAGCCTTTTTCTGATATATAGAATTGTCTAATTCCTTCTTCATTGCTACCAGATCTGAAATGATTTAATTGGCGTAATATTTGATCAGCTCTTTGGTCTTTTTCTTCCGTATTTCCTGCACAGACTCAAGACAAGTGTTGCGCAAATACAGAAATGATGCGATGCCATGAAATGCGGTTAATTTCCCATAAAGTGTCGGTTTAAAAGTCTAATACATGAAATCTCATATTTTGTGACAGATTTGCTAATATGTAGAATATGAATGCCGAACACTTCTAAATGTGTGCAAATGTTAAGGAAATTGCCGGCTAAAATATACAATATTTTCGACTAATCAAATACCCCCAAACTTAATTTCGATCGTCTCGAGCGAATGTTTTATTAAAAAGAGAAGGAGAAAATAAAGAAAGAGAAAAAACTAACTAGCACACTTTCGTAGGCAACACGATTGCACTGAGCACGTGCAACAAGCCTTTAAACCTCTAGGTGTCCCTAGTAGGAGGAGTGTTGTCTTCTGAGGGTTTTCAGCGGATTGCACCCACAAAATACAATAATAAAAGCAAGATCATGAATATTACATTTAAAGAAAATAATTGTAAAAGAAAGGCTTTGAAAATTAGGATTTCCAACTAAGCTAGCTTTTCGGTTGTCATGAGCCCTATCTTAATGGTCATGAAAAAATGTCAGAAATCACGTCCTCCCTCAATAAAACATCGTCTTATTCTTCATTCCTATCTTTCTTCCAAACATCGATCATATCACCCTGCGTGTGTGTAAAGACATCCCTATACCCGGAGAATTCAATTCAAGCTATCATACTCTTGCCCATCAACCTCAGTACTTTTTTTTTTTGATGAGCTCACACACTTTCATGCGACCGTTAATACTTCTTGAGGTACTAACCGACCGATTACTCATGTGCTTGCTTATTTGGTGTATTTTCCTAATCTTGCACCACCTTAGGTATAGCAGTGACTCCCAGACCAGTTGGCCTTAGGGCACTAGGTGAAGAAGCACCCTTTTGCTATATATTTTTTATTGCCCTTGGTGATAACAAAACCAGTGTCCATTTTTCTCACCATTTTCAAAATACTTTTTTTTTCATACTTTTGGCTTTAAGACAAGAGCATTTCAAGGTATCCTCTACTTTCCCAGGCTTTAAGATATGTGTAAGTGCGAATAGCAGGGTAGCAACGTTCAAAATGTTTGGCTTCCAGAATAGAAACTATTTTTCAGACTTATTTTTATCCTCAGATTAGTGACGTCTTTCATCTTACTAACCCTTGGGACAACGGCTCATAACTACTTATTACTAGTTCGTATAAGAAAACTTCTAATTTTCTTAGTTTTCTTAAATTTTTCTAATCTCATGGATGTAAATGTTCACTATCTAATCTTTTATTATCTTATTTATGTACAAAGATATTTTTATAGTTTTGAAAATTTTTAAATTTTTATGGTTTTCAAAAAAATGTTTTGTGCTTATGCAAATGATATGCAAATGATGCGAAAATAAGCACAAACCTCCCCCAAACTTGTTTTCAACAGTGTCCTCACTGTTGCCTTCTGCTAAATCTCGAAAAACCTGTAAGCTTGGGAGGAATTTATTAGTGGGGGCAAAATATTTAAGTGAAGATCCTCCCCCAAACTTATTTTTGGCTCATCATTTTGTAAAATTTTCTTTTCAAGAGCCAGAAAAATATCCCCCCCAAACTTGAGTTATGCAATGTTAATCTTTTAAAATCACAAGTGGGGGTCAAAAGTCATTGGTCGATGCCAAGCTTTGCAAAGACCGAAAGTTAACACCAACCATTCGAAAATTTTATCAATGCAGTGCTCTGGTTGGTGGAAGAAAAAATGGGAAAAAGGTAAGTGGTGGGAGAGAATGTGTGTGCGTCTCATTTTGGAGAGACGATGCAGTGTATGTGATGGATTACTCGCATTCTTTTTACAGTTCATAAAAATGGGTGGAGGTTCAATTTCATTGATTGGGAGATGATTCATCTCAACACCCGTGTTATTTAAAATTGCGAGTTTATCCTCGAAGATCTCCTCAAAAGTTCCATTAATACCCCGGTGAATAATGTCATCACATAGTGCGGGGTGATCTTCAGACTCTAAGAACAGTTCATAATCCATGTTAATTGTTGACCCGGACATCTCGGTGGAAGAGTCCGTATGTGTATGATACATAGTTGGGTCAAACAATAACATATGAAAAGAGTCTAGATCGATATCAAGAGGATCATCAAATTCGCTGCTGTCGACATCCATTAAGTCGACAGAACATGCCTGAGCAATAGGTTCGGAGGGTACACTTCCCAACTTGTAAATGTTTAGTTCAATTGACCTATTCCCGAAGGATAGGGTCATAGAACCGTTACGACAGTTGATTATTGCATTGGAAGTGGCCAAAAAGGGGCGACCTAAAATCACCGGAATTTGATTCCGTGGGTTCGCTACAGGCTGTGTATCAATTACAATAAAATCTACCGGGAATATAAATTTTCCGATTTTTATTAACACATCCTCCAGTTCACCCCTAGGTTTGGTGATAGATCGGTCAGCCATCTGGAGAGTGCAATTGGTTGGCTTTAACTCTCCGATTCCTAATTGCTCATAAACTGAGTATGGAAGCAAGTTAACACTAGCGCCAAGATCTAATAGAGCACGGTTGATGTGTTTTTCCCCAATAGAAACGGAAATAGTAGGATATCCAGGATCCTTACGTTTCCTCGGTAATTGTTGGGGGAAAGCCGTGTCTATTGTTTTTTCCATGAATATCTTTTTGGGCACTAGATTCTTCCTCTTCCTAGTGCACAAGTTCTTAAGAGTTTTCGCATAGGAAGGAACTTGTTGGATGGCATCTAGGAGAGGGATGTTGGTGTTTACTTGCTTAAAAATGTTCATAATCTTCTCCATATGTGGACTCGGTGTGTTAGCCCTTAACCGATTCGGATAAGGTGCTTTAGCAGTAAGCGCTGGGTCCATCATAGGAGAAGAAAGTGTGTGTGGAACAAATCCCGGAATAGAAGTGGGGATCGTCCGTGGAGGGGTAAAAGAGGTGAGCTGTAATGGCGAGCCTTTTGGGAAATGGAGAATAGGCTCGGAAGAAGATGGTGGGGTAGAAGAACTGGGGTCAGAAGTGTGTGAGTGAGGAAAGATCTCAGCTGGGGTGTTATTGATTGATTTATCAGTATCATCAAACTCTTCCCCAAGGTGATGGTCAAGCACTCTTCCAGATCTCAACGTGATCTCATCCACATGATGTGAATGGCCAGAATTAGGTAAAGGTTGAGATGGAAGTTTCCCTTTCTCTCGTGCACTCATTTCGGCTTTTAGTTGTGCAATTTGTTCTTCCATCGATTTGATGTTCTCATTTTGAGAGATAATTATCTTCATTACATTCTCAACGGAAGATTGCAAACTTGCCGTACCTTGGATGGATTGTTTCATGAAAGTATCCAAGGTTTGTGCTAGTGCAGAGGTATTATCTGTACCGGTCAATTGCAAAGGACTAGACGGTGCAAAAGTGTTGGCCGGATTTTGGAAGTTTTGTGATTGGAAGGGGTGCTGACTCAATAGAAGTTGTGGGTGCTGTTGTGGTGGAGGGACCCCTTGGAAATTGTTTTGGGTTGGAACCGTGTTTTGAAATTGTGATTGGTTCCAAGCAAAGTTAGGGTTATTCCTCCAACCCTGATCATATGTGGAGGAAGATGGATCGTTTCTAGGTCTTTGAAATGATGCATTGGTATGCTCAGGACCTTGAAACGGACATTCTTCCATCAAGTGAGACGGATCAGAACAATATCCACATACAGTTTTGGAGAGTGATATTTGACTTAGGGCAGCTAAGAATTTTTCCATATTCTCGAGTTTCTTTTGTATAGCTGAAATGTCAGCTCTAACTTCTATGGAAATATCATTGCCATCCCTAGACGATTGACTCACACCCTCCCACTGTAAAGATTTTTCAGCGAAATTTTCTAGAAAGTTCCAGGCTTCCCAATCATCTTTGGTCATAAAATTGCCTTGACACATTGATTCAAGGGACTGTCTTGTGTAAGGAGTAATGCCCTCATAAATGATTCGGCACAATTCCCATCTCGGGATGCCGTGATGTGGACATTGGACTAACAGATCCTTGAAGCGGTCAAGACATTTTGAAAATGTTTCATTTGGAAGCTGGGTGAATTGATAGATTTCGCTACGGACTCGAGCTGTCTTTTGATGTGGGTAGAATTTCTTAAGGAATGCTTTAACGAATTCATCCCAATTTGAAATGGAATGTGCGGTAGTGTTATATAGCCACTTCTCGGCTAAATCGCACAAAGTAAATGGGAGAAGACGAAGACGTAAAGCATCCACAGAAAGATGTGAAGTACCCATCATTGCGCATACATTTTCAAATTTCGTGATAAACACGTATGCGTCTTCATACTCGAGACCGTGAAATTTTGGTAGAAGGTTGATGTATTGGGGTTTTATTTGAAAATTTTCCCCGTTGGCTGGTGGTGTGGAAAGACAGGTGGAAAGTGGGCTTCATGTAGGATAGCACCTCTCTTGGAGAGAGATGTGAGGTGGATTCTGCGCACCAACGGACGGCGGCAGGGTAATGGAAAAGAAGTTCGATGGAGGTGGATCCATCGATGTGGGTGTGGTGGTGGAAAAAGAAAAGGTAAATGTAGAAATACCGACTTTTGGGTCGATCAGGGAACGCGGACTTAACGGGCACTAGAAACCCGTGTCCAGCCTATCTTGCACTAAAAAGGTTTAGTACAAGTGGCAGCGTGAATTTATAATTAGGGGAAATGATGTATGCGGTGTTTGTTTTGAAAAATGATACGGATTTTTGAAAAAATGATGCAACACAACAAATGCAACACACAAAAACCCTAAAATCTAGTGGTCACCTAGGTCTGGCTCTAGACCGCTCCTAACTGCCAAAAGACAAGTCGCAGGATCAATCCTCCACTGCCTCTTTGTCCCCCTGTGGCCGGATAAGTGCCAGGTAAGTGGGAAGGTACTCCACTACGTAAGTAGTGGGCCTAATTAAAAACCACTAGCTTTAGACACACTCGCCTTAGGCACCACAAGAAAACGCAGATAAGCAATGAATTACCCACGGCCTTCTCTTGTCCTAATTGAGCGCGACAGTCCTTAGAGTCATCTCTAGATTTCTTTTAATTAATGAGGGTAAATGCGGATGCAAGTTTTGCGATTTTCGGGGCCTAGGAAGGGTAATGAACTCCCCACCTAATTTGAATTTGGTCGTGGCACTTAAATTTCCGTATTAATGTGTAAACAACCAAAAGAATCAAAACACGCACAAATTTTATTTTGCTTTTGCGGCGCTGCGATTTATTTGCAAAGAAACCTGCAGTAAAATGTTAATTGGAGTAGACAGAGAAGAAGATAAGAAAGTTATGGACTCACAGAGGAAAATTGGTGCAGTGAAGAGCTAGGAATGCCGCGGATCCGCCGCAGGAGAGGGTGTTTTGCCGCGGAAACGAGCTTTAGTGGTGAGATTACTGCACAAGATTTTTACAGAGAGCTTCTGTTCAGCTGCTGAGTCCTCTGGAATTTTCAGAAAAATTTTTCTCTAGCTCCAATGATCCCAGATTTTCTCGCAATCAAATCACAAAACACGTATTAGGGTTTGTACGAGTTTAGATCTAAAAATTATGATGGAATAAAATTTTCAACTCAAATTTCAAAATACGAACTATTAGCGCACGATCCCCGGCAACGGCGCCATTTGATTGTTATAATTTCTGTGATTGTAATAAATCGAATCAAATAGTAAAGAAATCACAACCAAAAATTATTTGACCGCAATCAATTACGGTGTAGGATGTAGTTAGTATGTGAGTGCGAATCGTCCACAGGGAAAGTGTAATCGTTCGTCTTTTGAATTAGATGAGTCGAAACATTAAAGAAAAGAAAACAAACAATTCAAGATTTGTAGTTGAAGTTCAAGAATGAGAAAAAACTAGATCTAAGAAAGCATTAAAAGATAGAATCAAGAATTGATCGTTTGTTGATTTTTCCAAACCAAATCTCAAGAATCGAAATGAGGCTCGTAGGAATCGATCGGATCTATAGATGTGATGTAATCTTACAATTACGTATTCTTATCCTTCGATGAATTGATACTAGATCGATGATGATCGATCGAGAATTAGGGATTTCTTGTGAAACTAGGGTTTCATCTTATCCCTTGTTCTTTCGTCGATATCATTCACATTCTAGCCTCTAGTAAATTCAAGAAACGATCATAGATCCCTAATTTCGAGCGATCACAATCAAGGAAGCGTCGCAACGAAACTAGGTCATCGATTCTTGAACTTGCTAGGGTTTACAAAACTCGTAGGACTTAAAAATCGTTTAAACATTTGTTACATCATCATTCTACAATCGTCTCGACTCCTTAACGAGCGGAGTTTCACTCAAACATCACAACAAGAGCAACAATTACAAATTGAGATCTAATCATGATGCGAGAATTAAAAGAAAGCAAGATAAAAGAAATTCACCTTTTATTTATATCAACAATTTAGTTACATTCGCTCAAGAACTACAAGAGGAAGAACTTGATCGTCGACTTGGCTTCGCTCGTCTCCGTGGATCGCGGATCGGCTTGGATCACTTGCCCGATTGAAGATCGGCTCGGCTCCTAAAAGGTTGAAGGCTTCTCGCTTGATTTGGTACTCAAGATCTTGGATTTGGAGTGGAATTAGGGTTAGGGTTTCGCACAAGCCTTGTCACGAGACTTGTGGAAGAAGATGGTGTAGAATGAACCAATGGTTATTGATTATTGATTAAAGATTGATTAGCCTTTAACCCTAGGTCTAGGTTCCTATTTATAGATAACTAACCCTAGATCTAGGATTTCAAATTCTAAGTTTCCCTCCTAAAGTTTGTTGAAGAAATTCAAATTTCCCTCCAAAATTTAGTTAGGGGAGAAGCTTCTAGATGTAATTAGTTAGGAGGAGCTTCTAGAAGAGGATTAATTAGGAGCTTAATTAGGATTAGCCTTCATTAATTTTCTTTGCTGATCTGGCAGTAGCTTCGAGATAGTTCTGGACTTTGAAGTGTCAGAAAGGACTATGGGACCAGAGCTGAGAATTATGCTGTAAAAATGATTTGCTGAGGTGGCAGAAGCGCGGCGGATCCGCGGCGCAAGCCTGCTCCCGCCGCGCTTCCGCGGCTGAATGGGAGAATTGAAGCTTGGGCTTTCTGGTTGTTGCTGGGCCTGATGTATGAGCCTTTTTCTGATATATAGAATTGTCTAATTCCTTCTTCATTGCTACCAGATCTGAAATGATTTAATTGGCGTAATATTTGATCAGCTCTTTGGTCTTTTTCTTCCGTATTTCCTGCACAGACTCAAGACAAGTGTTGCGCAAATACAGAAATGATGCGATGCCATGAAATGCGGTTAATTTCCCATAAAGTGTCGGTTTAAAAGTCTAATACATGAAATCTCATATTTTGTGACAGATTTGCTAATATGTAGAATATGAATGCCGAACACTTCTAAATGTGTGCAAATGTTAAGGAAATTGCCGGCTAAAATATACAATATTTTCGACTAATCAGATGTCGATAAGAAGGCCGATGAGGGAACCCATCCGAACTCCTACTGAGTCTGATGTGACAATCTCCATGCAGTCCGGTCCGTTCGTCCAGGATTATCGCATATCGGGCCTAGGGGCGGCAAGCGTCAGTCCCCTAATAGCGGTATAAGTCGTGTCGGAGGGAAGCCCATTACACCCTGAGAAACTACTGGAACCTACCAGCAAATCTCGCTTGCCCTGGCCAGGAACTTTGCGTAATGGCTCTCTGACACAGCGCGATATCAACTCCCAATACCGGGAGAGACGAATCCTGTCTAACCGCCACTGCCTCTAAGTGCTCGGGACGCACCCAACAGCTACCTGTTTGCACGACTCCTTTAAGCCGTGGTAGGGTAGTAATCTAAGAACAGTGGGACACACTCGAGGTGAAGTAGCAGTGTCAAGTCTGCGGACTATGCTGTACTCATGTCACCTGGGAACTGTTCACTGACTACTGGTATAAAACCAACCAACAGTTCCCTGTGAGTCCTATCCGGTGTACCCGTAACCTAACGAGCACCTGTATACTATCTCCAGTACGACGTACTGACGGCTGTGGGACAGACCATCTCCCCAACTGGGATGAGAAGCGTACACACTAGTCTACTCCGGAGTATCGATGCTCTGTCTCGATAATCCAACGACTATGGACCTGAATAAGGATGTGCTTGTAGACTACCCAGCCCCCACTAGTGTGACTGCCATCACAACGCTGGTAGTCAAGCAAGATCCTAAGAGCTCTATCAATACGTACACTCACATATTAAGATAGAAAAACCAAGTAGCATACTACCATGTTTAGCAAGACTGTTATATACATGTGAATATCCCAAGCTTCCATTAAGTAATATACAAACTAGTATGATACAGTAATGGCCTTCTAGGGCATAAACACTAACAATCTCCCACTTGCACTAGGGCCATGTACTGGCATATGGAAGACCAATGATCTCGAGTAGCCTCTCGAACTAAATCTGAGGTAGGGCCTTCGTGAATGGATCAGCAATGTTCTCTTCAGAAGCAACTCTCCGAACCTCGATCTCCTGACGATCAATGATCTCCCTGATCAGGTGATACCGCCTCAAGATGTGTCTGGACTTCTGATGGGACCTTGGTTCCTTCGCTAAAGCTATAGCTCCGTTTTTGTCGCAATATAGAGGTATTGGATCAACTATGGTAGGAACCACCTGAAGTTCTGTTAGGAACTTCTTCATCCAGACTGCTTCTTTTGCGGCATCGCAAGCAGCTATATACTCCGCTTCCATCGTCGAGTCAGCAACGGTGTCCTGCTTGGAGCTCTTCCAGCACACCGCCCCTCCATTGAGGGTAAAGACATAACCCGACATGGACTTGGAATCATCCTTATCACTCTGGAAGCCGGAATCAGCAAAGGCCTCCAACCTGAGGTCTTTTCCGCCGTAAACCAAGAACATCTCCTTAGTCCTTCTCAGGTACTTGAGAATGTTCTTTACTGCTATCCAGTGCTTCTCCCCTGGGTCTGACTGATACCGGCTTACCATGCTTAGTGCGTAAGCTACATCTGGTCTGGTACACAACATCGCATACATTATAGAGCCTACCGCAGAAGCATAGGGTATAATAGACATGTGTTCCCTTTCCAAATCAGTCTTGGGAGACATCTCTTTGGAGAGGGTGATTCCGTCACAAGCCGGTAGATTACCGCGCTTAGAATCTTCCATACTGAATCTTTTCAGTACAGTGTCGATATACTTGGACTGCGAAAGTCCCAACATCCTCTTGGGTCTATCACGATAGATCCGGATCCCCAGAATGTAAGAGGTATCACCCAGGTCTTTCATGGAGAACCTGTGTGACAAGAATCCTTTGACAGATTGTAGCATAGGAATGTCATTTCCTATTAATAGAATGTCATCCACGTACAAGACGAGGAATACAACACTTCTGGCTACAACTTTACTATATATGCACGGTTCATCTGGATTTTTGATAAAGTAATATTCTTTGACTGTCTCATCAAAACAGATGTTCCAACTCCGCGATGCCTGCTTTAGTCCATAAATGGACTTAAGCAGCTTGCATACTTTCCCGCTGCTCCCACTCTGATTGAAACCCTCTGGCTGATCCATATAGACGCTCTCTTCTAAATTTCCATTCAGAAAAGCCGTCTTTACGTCCATCTGCCAGATTTCATAATCATGGAAGGCAGCAATAGCAAGAAGGACCCGAATGGATTTGAGCATAGCTACTGGAGAAAAAGTTTCGTCATAGTCCAAACCAGGTCTTTGACGAAAACCCTTTGCAACAAGTCTAGCCTTATAGGTTTCCACCTGCCCATCTACACCAATCTTTTTCTTGAAGATCCATTTGCATCCTATGGGTTTTACCCTATCTGGAGCAAAGTCCAAAGTCCATACTTTGTTGGTGTACATGGACTCCATTTCGGTCCTCATTGCATCTAGCCATCGTACCGAGTCGCCGCTCTGGATGGCCTGCTGGAAGTCAGTAGGTTCATCATCATCTATGATGCAATCCTCTCTATCCCCATCTATGAGAAAACCGTAGTATCTCTCAGGCGGATGAGACGGCCTACTACTCCTGCGGAGGGGTGCGGGAATGTCCTGTTCTTCTTGAACCTCTGGTTCTACCAAACTTTCAGTAACAGCTTGTGCTTCTGGAATTTCTTCCAGTTCTACTGCGCTCCCACTCTTCTGATTTTCTAAAAATTCAGTTTCTAAGAAGTGGGCATGACGAGAAACAAAACCTTTTGTTCCTCTGCGTAATAGAAATAATATCACTTGGAGTTCTTTGGATATCCCACAAGCTTACACAGTACTGAGCGTGCCTCGAGCTTGTCCGAATGCTGCTTTTTTACAAAAGCTGGACACCCCCATGTCCTAAAATGTTTTAGACAGGGTTTCTTCCCACTCCACATCTGATATGGTGTGGTAGGCACAGTCTTGGTTGGAACCTGGTTTAAAAGATATGCTGCTGATTCAAGCACATAACCCCAGAAAGATCGCGGTAACTCAGCATTACTCATCATGGATCGTACCATATCCAATAGGGTTCGATTCCGTCTCTCCGATACACCGTTGTGCTGTGGAGTGTATGGAGGAGTAAGCTGAGAGAGAATTCCTTTCTCTTTTAGGTAACCTAGGAACTCGGCACTTAAGTATTCTCCACCTCGATCAGATCTTAGTGCCTTGATACTTTTGCCGGTTTGGTTTTCTACTTCATTCTTATACTCTTGGAATTTCTTAAAAGCCTCGGATTTATGTTTCATCAGATAAATGAATCCGTAACTTAAGTAATCATCCGTGAAAGTAATGAAATAGGAAAAACCATCTCTTGCATGTGTAGACATTGGACCGCATACATCGTTGTGTATGAGTCCTAAGAGCTCGCTCGCTCTTACTCCTTGTCCAGTAAATGGAGTCTTTGTCATCTTTCCTTTGAGACAAGATTGACAAGTGTCATAAGTTTGATATTCGAATGAGTCCAAATATCCTTCTCTATGCAACTTAGTCAACCTTCTCTCATTGATGTGACCCAGTCTACAATGCCATAAGAAAGCTTTATTTAAATCTGGAGACTTTCTTTTTAGTGTGTTCTGGACATTGAAAATTTAGAGTTGGTTTAAAACATATATACCGTTATTTAATGTACCGGACCCAATCAAACCATGATTAAGGTGGATGTTGACAACATCTCTTACAAACGGGAAATCATAACCTTTATTTGATAACAAGGAAACTGATATGATATTACACGTTAAGCTTGGTACAAAATAACAGTTATGTAAAACCAAAATGTGTCCACTCGTCAATCCTTGGTGATAATCCCCGACGGACGCAGCTCCCACTCTAGCTCCGTTAGCAACCTTTAGGGTTATATCAGCTTCCTTCAGCACTCTACGGTTTCTCAGTGCCTGCAATGAATTGCAAATATGAGATCCTGATCCGGTATCCAATACCCAGGAAGTAGAGTTGATCGACAGACAATTCTCAATTACAAATACACCTGAAGTCGAAGCCACAGCTTGCTTCGGTTCCTGGTTCTTAGCGGTCCACGCCTTACAATCCTTCTTCCAGTGCCCTTTCCTGTGACAATGGAAGCACTCACCTTGGCCAACTACCGGTACTGCAAACTTTTTCATTCCCTTCCCTCCCACCTTACTAACACCTCCTCTAGGTCTGGGTGCGGCCTTCTTCTTCCTTCCTTTGGCCCTTGCCTTGGACCCGGAAGAAGATGTACCGCCAACAAACATAGCGGGTGTTTCCCTTGTATTCTTAATGGTGCCCTCTGCACTCCTTAACATGTTCAGGAGTTCCGGAAGTTCAACTTCTTTTCTTTGAATGTTGAAGTTCAGGATAAACTGGGCGTAGGTGTGAGGAAGGGACTGGAGAATAAGGTCTGTATAGAGCTCATTATCCAAAGTCGTCCCAAGGTCTGCGAGCTCTTCTATATAGCCGATCATCTTTAGGACTTGTTCTCCTACCGATGACCCGACAGCCAACCTCGCTCGAAACAAGTTCTTTGAGGTCTCGTATCTTGCTATACGAGATTGCTCTCCATAAAGTTCTTTTGTATGGAGAAATATGCCATCAAGGTCCATATCCTCGTGCCTCCTCTGATGTTCATTGTTCATCGAGGCAAGCACGATGCACTTGGCTTTCGCGCAATCTAAATCCCAGGTTTTGCGGAATTCCTTATCCGCATTGCTGGATTTGGGACCAGGGACAGCAGGTGCCGTAGCGGTGAGGATGTACCCCAATTTGTCATAGGTCAAAGCCATTTTGACATTCCGCAGCCAATCTTTATAGTTTGGCCCTGTCAGTATATTTTTCTCTAAAAGTAACTTAAGTCCAGTCATTTTCAGGGTCGCTGCAATTAGGAGAGAGAGAAGAAAACTCTTTAGCATGATGCTCTTGCAAGTTTAGAGTGGTTTTTAGTTTATCTAAACTGGATGGCTCCCACTGTTTCTCGAATCCTTCCTCAAACCATAAAAGAAGAATTCGCCAGGACTATTCTCACCGTACAATACTTGCTTAACCGTTCAGCCAGGCCAGTGTCGATACTTCGAGGGAGGTTTTCCAACGCTTTCGCGAAGTTCCTTAATTAAATAACCTCTTTTCTCTGGGGGCGTAACCCCGCTGAAACCTTTCTGGATACCTACTAGGTTTATAGCATTGATCGTTAAGTGACGAATATCCTGATAAGTAGCATATACTCACAGTAGGATCGGGATCCAAATATCATCGTATGATAATGTTGAAGGAATCCTACCAACATTCATCAAACTCCAAATGGTATGCATCTCTTTGCAAATTTCAGTTTCTTTAGAAATTCCCGATATTTATTTTTTGCCCCATGTTCTTATGACCTTGGCTTTGGTCAAAGTGTCATAAGTGACATGTCAAGTTCTACCCGTCATTATCTTGTCAATTTGAACCCATCCGTATATACCCCTGACTTTGGTCAAATGGTAATACGACTGTCCCAAACCAACTCATCTATCTTATGCAACAAATGAAAACCCAGCAGCTACCAAACACTATGCCTTGACTTTGGCCAAAATGCATAGCTTGAATACTACTGAATACCCAAATGAAATGACGGAGGGCTACGAATGGTTTTGGCGAAACCGTGAACGTAGTGAACTTGATATAACCGAAGGAACTTGATAGCTTTTAAAAGGAGTGGTTAAGGCTCCGCATTTAAAAATATCTGTTTTAAAATTAACCGAGTGGTCTCTTTTAAATTGTTCCAATGATTAAAACTTTGGTTTATTTTCTTTGCATTATAGATAATGCGTCCCATCATTAACCTATCATTGCAGAAAACAATGAAAATACAACGTCCTCTTATGCCATCCGCATTCGCCACGGGGTCCCGTCATTACCCGTTAGGTTACTTAACTAACGACAGAGCGGGGGCTGGGCTAGCGCGGGTGTAAAACATAAGTGACGTCTAAATAGCTATCATATATATAGATATTTTACATTCGTCTGACGCAATGATATTCATTCCAGATCACAGATGAACTTAATTGGATTTGCAAGCAATCCGTGTTTGTTTTGAGCCTGCAACAAAATACGGATTACACAGTTGTGATGAATAGCCATTACCCCACCCACGACCCCTACGGGTGCGGCAAACTACCCGCCCGGCAGTTTGTGCACCCCACCTTGGGTCTGTCCTAGGAGCAAAAACAGTAAAATGAAATAATACAACGGTGGCTACAACCGCAACCTGGATGTGCCCCGCAAAATAATATTACAACAAATTACATTTACATCAAATGAATTAAATGATAACCCATCACATAACCCCGGCTATACATCACAACAGTCCAAATCAGTTCATATGCACAAACAGATAAAATCCATTTCAGAAATGTGCAACCCCCTGCCAACTGACATACTAGCAGTTAGGGGAGGTTTACGAACACATTATACAATCACAGATATAATCCAACAAGCAAATACTGTATAATTTCGATCGATTAAACACTTTTAATTTTGCTCCAATACTGCTCTGCAAATCTGAAACCTGAGCAAAATTAAATATTCCAGAAAATACCAAATATCACAGAGAAGCAACACAAGAAAATTGGGTTCCTGAATCGCCAACTCGTCGGCGGAAGCGCGGCGGATCGGTGGGATCCCGCCGCGGTTCCGCGGCGCGTTAGGCGATTCAGGGGCCCAATTTTCTTGGGTGGTCTTCTACTGTCTTTTCAAACTTTCTGAACGACCCTGAAAAATTTTTGGACTTCATTTAAAAATCGACAGAAACTGGTATTTTCGGGCTTTTCCGGTTTCGTTTTTTCCGTTCGAAATTCATACAAATTTGCAAGTAAATTATTTATGGTTTAGTGAGGCTCTGATACCACTGTAAGTCGATGTACAACACCCCAATACTTGTGGGGAGGCGGAATTTTCAAAAACGAACTTGTTTAGTGAACAAACATCGACTAATCGCTTGAATCGAAGCTAAACGATAACTAACTTAAAACATAGAGTTGCTATGCTACTATGTTTAGGGATTATACCTAACGAATCGTGTCCTTCGTCTTTGCGAACTCCACCTCCTCCTCGGCCTTCTCGAAGTAGTAGACGATCCACCCGAGAGCTTTACTCCAAGCTTAGTCTCTAAACTTGAGGCAACTAAACTTCTCTAAGTGCTAATCAAAGAAGCTAGGTGTAATATAGAGAGGGTTATGGATTAAGTAGTCTAACTAATCCTTGTACTCAACACATGAGAGGGGAGGATTAGGGTTTGAAGAGGGAGAGCTTGAGGAGAGAGAAGGTGAGGATAATAATGAAGTGAGAATAATGAGTTATAATAATATATATCAAGCATTTCTTTTTTCAAGAAAAGAATAAGAAATGAATTTAGCAACCATGCTTGATAATATCTAGTGATGATTCACTCCATGAGTCATTAAGCATTTATCATGCATTAATGAATGAATCATCCATATGACTCACTAATCACATTCATTGCTTATGCCACCTTAACCTCCTTAGTCACCACCTTCTAGAAGCTTCTCGCGCAATTACGAGAACGCCCCTCCTTTCCGCAAAAATACGGAAAAACTTTAGACTGTATAAATCCAATAACCGGATACCAGTAACTGGCTTAAACCAAAGCCGACTGGTAAAAACTGTCCGAAAGTCGTACGCGCGTAAACGCACGTATGCGTCCGAACCCTTGTCGTAAAACCATACGACCTCTATATCGTTTCGCCTAGAGTAGGGAAACTCTCTGTGTGGGACTCTAGAGACTCGACTACTACGCTGGCAGTGGGTTTAACCACAGACCGCAAGCGGCACTAGCTGTACGTAACGGTCCCCAGGTAGATGTCGATAAGAAGGCCGATGAGGGAACCCATCCGAACTCCTACTGAGTCTGATGTGACAATCTCCATACAGTCCGGTCCGTTCGTCCAGGACTATCGCATATCGGGCCTAGGGGGCGGCAAGCGTCAGTCCCCTAATAGCGGTATAAGTCGTGTCGGAGGGAAGCCCATTACACCCTGAGAAACTACTGGAATCTACCAGCAAATCTCGCTTGCCCTGGCCAGGGACTTTGCGTAATGGCTCTCTGACACAGCGTGATATCAACTCCCAATACCGGGAGAGAAGAATCTTGTCTAACCGCCACTGCCTCCAAGTGCTAGGGACTGCACCCAACTGCTACCTGTTTGCACGACTCCTTTGAGCCGTGGTTGGATAGCAATCTAAGAACAGTGGGACACACTCGAGGCGAAGTAGCAGTGTCAAGTCTGCGGACTATGCTGTACTCATGTCACCTTGGAACTGTTCACTGACGACTGGTATAAAACCAACCAACAGTTCCCTGTGAGTCCTATCCGGTGTACCCGTAACCTAACGAGCACCTGTATACTATCTCCAGTACGAGGTACTGACGGCTGTGGGACAGACCATCTCCCCAACTGGGATGAGAAGCGTACACACTAGTCTACTCCGGAGTTTCGATGCTTTGTCTCGATAATCCAACGACTAGGGACCTGAATAAGGATGTGCTTGTAGACTACCCAGCCCCCACTAGTGTGACTGCCATCACAACGCTGGTACTCAAGCAAGATCCTAAGAGCTCTATCAATACGTGCACTCACATATTAAGATAGAAAAACCAAGTAGCATACTACCATGTTTAGCAAGATTGTTATATATATGTGAATATCCCAAGCTTCCATTAAGTAATATACAAACTAGTATGATACAGTAATGGCCTTCTAGGGCATAAACACTAACAGTACTATCTACCGGTGATATTATTTGAGCTCGGCGGATATCCGAAGGATACCGACCGGAGTTGAGAGATGATACGGGCCGATCCGGACAGACGGAGCCCGTGGGCCGATCCGGACAGACGGAGCCCTATATGTATATGAGGATTTACGTGCCGATACTAGGCACAGGTTTCATGATGTTTTCGAGTGTCGATGCTAGACACTCAGGTTCCATGATTTTGATATGTCGTGAGGGACACATGTTGATTTACATCCTCATACTTCCATGCATATGCTTTATGATATATATACATGCATGATGCTTATTGTCATTGGGTGACACGTGGACGAGATCCACATACATACAGATATGGATTACATAGTTGAATGATATCCACATACTTATAGACTTCATGATATAGTTGACATTGATTCATGTTGATTACATTGATCATACCTCATATTTATGATATGTTGTTACCTGAGGCACTGACACGAGCACATAGGATTACACTTATGTATAGATGTTTACCCTGGCCACCTTTTCATGCTTCAGATTTGTTTATATTGAGGATATTATTATTACTGATCGTATTGACCTAGGATTGTGTCATACATACGATTTCTGATCTGCGATATTTTCTACTCACGAGTTGGCAACTCACCCCCGTTGTGCCACAGATCTTGCAGGTTTTGCCGTATAGGTTTCATTGCGGCTTTTCTGGCACACTGCTTCTTTTCTTGGTGATTGCATTGGTAGGTGGGTTCACTCGCATCGGGACCACCATTGTATTTATTTTATTCAGTGTATCTAGTAATTCCATCAACCAAACTTGTAGATTGTTTCAGACTTAGAAAACCAATATGTATTCTTTCGACCTTAGAGTCGCGCGTTGTAGTATTATGGTTTTCATGCTGATTTTGAGTTTCCTTTAAAGTTTTGATCCTTGCCCTTCGGTGTTGTATATTATATTACTTGTGTGGTTGTGACCGTCGATTGACGAAGAGCTAGCTCCCGCTTAGGGATGCCTTTTATCATTGTATATATATTATTCATGTTGTTCCCCGTTCGGGGCCAGTATTTACAAAGGAAACTCTGCCGAAATTTTCAGAAAAGGCTTAAGGATTTAAAAATGCATATTCGGCTTACTTATTTAAAAGCCTTTTTTTTAAAACATGTTTTCTTCACTTCTTAAAACTAGTTTTCGTTCGTTTATTATTTAAAATGGTTTTAGATTTATGGGCTTTTGTCTTACTTGAATTAGAAGAGGTCCTATAGACTTCATATGATTCAAGGGCCAGTCACGTGCTATTTCAGGTCTTGACAAGGGGCCTGGGCAGTAATTGAGGATTTCGTTGCAGATTTTGAGGGAGCACCAGCTATTCGCTAAATTATCCAAGTGTGTTTTCTGGTTGGATGATGTTGACTTCTTGGGTCACGTAGTTACGAGAGATGATAAATATGGAACCGAAAAAGATCGAGGCCATTCAGCACTGGCCCATACCTGTATCAGTGACGGTGGTTCGCACCATTTTGGGTTTGGACGGATGCTATTGATATTTCGTACAGGATTTTTCACAGATAGCTGCAACGTTGACCGGGTTGAACCGGAAGGGAGTTTCTTTTCGTTGGACTAAGGTATGCGAGCAGAGCTTTTAGTAGTTGAAGACTCGTTTTATTACGGTGCCAGTATTATCTTTGCCTTTAGGATCAGGCATTTTTGTTGGTTATTGCGATACTTCTCGGCAGTTGAAGAAGCACGAGCAGAACTATTCCACGCATGACTCAGAAATGGCTGCGGTGGTTTTTACACATAAGATTTGGAGACACTACTTATACGACGAGTCGTGCAAGATATGTACGGACCACAAGAAGCCTAAAGTATATCTTTCAGCACCTATATCTAAATTTTAGATAGCACAGATGGATAGAGCTAGTGAAAGACTATGACTGCGAGATTCTTTATCATCCGGGCAAGGAGAATGTTGTGGCAGATACCTTGAGTCGGAAGCCCGAAGGTAGATTTTCTTGTTTGAGCACAGTTCAGAGACAGTCAACGGCAGATTAGCAGATTCTTTGTGCCAGCCGAGTACAGTTCGAGTTTACGTCGACCAGGGGACAATTTGTCCGTGTCCGTGCACATCCACAGTTATTTGATCATATCCGTAAGGAATAGTCCGATGACGTTTGTTTGTCATAGATCATGGAGCAGGTTCGATAGGGCAGAGATTCAGAGTTTGTGATTTATGATCAGGGAATACTACGATTTGGGACTCGACTGTGTACGCCAGATTCCGAGGGACTGAGATGCGAGATCATAGAGGAGGTGCATCAGTCAGCATATAGTGTTAATCCGGGTTCCACCAAGATGTATTATGAATTTAGAGAAGTAGACTAGTATGAAGGGATGAAGAGAGATGCCACGGACTTTGTTTCGAGATTCCTGACTTGTCAGCAAGTCAAGGCCGAGCATAAGAGGCCAGCTGGAGAGTTACAACCATTGCCCATTCCGGAGTAGAAATAAGAGCAGATTTCTATGGAATTTATTGTGGGTTTACCTAGGACCAGTCGAGAGTATGGCTCTATTTGAGTGATTGTAGACCGATTGACGAAAGCATCTCACCTTCTGCCAGTAAGACCACTTTCTGATTTGTTCAGTATGCTCAGATATATGTTGATGAGATTATGCGACTATATGAGTTCCGACTTGTATTATGTCCGACAGAGGCACCCAGTTCACCAGCCGACTATTGTAGAAACATTAAGAGACTTTGGACACCAGATTGAGTTTCAGTGCAGTTTTCTATCTACAGACCGACGGTCAATCAGAGTGGACCATTCAGACTCTTGAGGACATGCTCCGAGCTTGTGTTCTAGATTTCGGTGGCAGTTGGGATCGCCACTTGCCCTTGATAGTGTTTTCTTATAATAACAGCTTTCAGCAGAACGATTCAGATGGCACCCTTCGAGATATTATATAGGAGGAATGTCGATCACCAGTTTGTTGGACAGATCTCAGTAAGAGCAGTATTTTGGGGCCACAGATTGTACAGGAAATGACCGAGGAGATCCAGTCGATTCGGAATAGGATGAGAGCGGCCCAGTGCAGGAAGAAATCTTAGGCTGATAAATGCCGTCGCAATAGCGACCATGTTTTCTTATGAGTTTCTCCGAAGTGGGGCGTGTTGAGATTCAGAAAGAAGGGAAGCTTAGTCCCAGATGTGTAGGTCCCTTAGAGATTCTCGAGCGTGTCGGCGCAGTTGCTTATCGTTTGGCTCTTCCACCCAGCTTTCCAGATATTCACCCTGTGTTTCCCAATTCGATATTCCGCAAGTACCTTCATGACCCCTCCCACGCGATACAGTATTAGACAATCCAGCTGGAGCGCAATCTTTCTTCACCGAGCGGCCGATAGTCATTCTAGATCGGCAGGTGAAGAAACCGAGGTCCGAGGACATACCGACCGTATTAATTCTTTGGCATGGCCTGAGTAGCAAAGAAGTCACGTGGGAAGCTGAGGTCGAGATGAGGAAGACATATTCCTATCTCTTCGTGGATAAGCGTAGTTAGACTTTAAATTCGGGGACCGAATTTCTTTAAGGGGGGAAGATTGTAACGTTTTAAAAATCGTTTAAGTGAATTTTCCGATAATCGGTAATATAACCTGTGTTTTCCGTAAAAATCAAGATATAATTATTTTTCAACATAAACTTAAATATACCTACTCTAGCTAAGTAATAGCTAGTATTGATATTTAATTAGTCGCTTATAAATTGTTAGTTTACTTAAATATTTTCCTTAATTAATTATTTTTAAATATTATTTTAATATTTCACTTATACATTTAATTGGTGTTAAATTACAAATTAATATGGGTTAATAACATGTTAGTGCACCATGACACTACACAACACATATTGTAACATGTTCTTTCAATAAAAAAAAATTTGTTGGTTCTAGTTTTATTTGCATAGAAAAGATTAAGGGAATATTGAAATAAAATATAATGAATGGATAATTGAGGTATAGTGCTTTTCATTTGAAGTATCGGTGAAACTTTGACCTTGAGCCCACTCATTTTTCTCTCCCTCTCTCCCCTAAGGCTCAGCCAGAATTCCAGCAGCCTCCTCCCCATGTTTCTCCACTTCTTTTCCATCATAAAAATCCACAAAATTCCATTAAAACTCAACACAAAATTCCACTAATTCTCAATTAAATCCTTACCCATTTTTCCTTGGCCAATCTATCATGGGTCTTGGAGCAAGGAAGCCATTTTGAGAGGCCATGTTGCATGTTTGATCTCAAAAATTTGTGAGGTATAAATCTTACTCAAATTGTTATCTTGTTAGTTAAGGCTTTAATCTAAATTTTAATTAGGTGTTAGTATATTATAATATCAAAATCTAGTTTGTAAAGAGAATGGTTTGGGATCAAGTTAGGATTTTTATCACTTGATTATCTTTGCAATGTGTAGTTTAAGATGTTAGGACTTGGAAAATCTAAGCTAGTTGCCAATTTGCTAAATTGTTACTTTTAAATTGTATTAATGGTATAATTTTGCAAACTAAGTTTATAATTAGTGTGTAACTGGGTGAGATTAAAATTTTAGTAATGGTTTGTGAGTCTTATTAAGATGGTTATTTGTGATTGTGGCCACTAGATCGCTAATCCGTTTCGTTTTTACGCCAAAACCCTATCGATGTGCTTACTAGGTTTTTGGAATAATTAGATTTTGGTTCAATTTGACATTGCGATGATTTACATGCTATATCCTATAATATTTGATGTGTTGTGAATGCGCGATTGGGTTTTAGGATTGGTGGTTGTCACGTTTAGCGACCCTAGTTGTGGTTTATGGCATTGTCGTGAGCGTGTTTTGTGCACCAGGTGCGTGTGCGTAGTTAGTGCGCGTGGTTGATTTGTATCGTTTGTGTACGCGACTATTTATATATCTATTCTCGTATTGACTTGTGTGCATTTCTAGGATCAGGTGCAGAGGCGTCGGATGTGGCGCGGAAATGGCAAGGCTGAGATCGGATCAGATTAGCCGAGGCGTCCTGGTCAGTAGATGTACACATTTACGGGAGGATCATCTGGATAGCGCAAGGCGCCCGATGGTTTAGGATTACTTGTAGTACTTTCATTTTATATGCGTAGTTTCCCAATTATTCATCTCATTGCATCGCACCATCTTATATATATATATATACATATTGTTAGTTATATGTATGCCCTAGAGGCCATTACTGTACATACGATGTATATTGTAATGGATGCTTGGACATATATAGGGAGGACTTTCTTGCTCGACATGATAATATGCTATCTGGTTGTACTTTATCTTAATATGTACTCTGATGTCTCTATGTTACATGTTGATAAATCCCTTAGGATATGTACTCGACTACTGGGACTATGATGAGATCATACTAGTGGGACCACGGTAGTCGACGAGTACATCCTATAACTGCTCCTAGTCGAGGGTGTATCGAGACAGGGCATCGATACACCAGAGTAGACTAGCGTATACGCATCTTGACCCATATGATGGGCGATGGATGATCCCATATCCATCGGTGTTTGACATCAAGGATGGTGTACGGGTGCTCAGTAGAGACTGGGTACAACGGACGGACTCTCCGAGAACTCACAGATGGTATTATACCGTACGTCAGATGGCAGTTCTCTGGTGACACTGGTACAGGTTAGTCTGTAGACCCGAGATCGTCATAGAGACTTATGTGATTCCTACTGTGCTTTGATTTCCATCATACCACATCCAAGAGGGCGTGCAAAAAGGTGGCTTTTGGGTACAGTCCTGAATCACATGGAGGCAATGAGCGATAGGAGGGGTTTCGTCTCTCCCGATATAGGGAGTTGATGTTGCGCTGTGTTCGATTGGATATAACTGGAAATCCCTAGCCAGGGTTGATGAGATTTACTGTTAAGTGTTATCAGTAGTTTCTCGAACTGTTATAGACCTCATATCGACATGACTTATCGAGCTACTGGGGTCTGACGTTTACCACCTGATTGAATGAAATTCTTGTTGTGTGTTTAAGAAAATGAATATAGAATCACAACCAAAAATATTTTTTGACCGCAATCAATAACGGTGTCGGATGTAGCGCGTTAGCGAGTGCGGATCGTCCACAGGGATTGTGCGATTCGTTCGTATTTTGATTTGTTAGAATCGAAACTTTAATAGAAAGAAAACAAACAATTCATGATTTATAGTTGAAGTTCAAGAATTAGAAAATCTAGATCTAATAACAAGAAAACGATAGAATCAAGAATTGAGAATTTGTTGATTTTCCAAACCAAATATCAAGAATCGAAATGAGGCTCGTAGGAATCGATCGGATCTATAGATGTGATGAAATCTTATGATTACATATTCTTATCCTTCGATGAATTGATACTAGATCGATGATGATCGACGAGAATTAGGGATTTCTAGTGAAACTAGGGTTTCATCATTTATCCCTTGTTCCTTCGTCGATATCATTCACATTCTAGCCTCTAGTAAATTCAAGAATCGATCGTGGATCCCTAATTTCGAGTGATAACAATCAGGAAAGCATCGCAATGAAACCAGGTCATCGATTCTTCAATTTGCTAGGGTTTACAAAACTCGTAGGACTTAAGAATCGTTTAAAGATTTGTTACATCATCATTCTATTGATCGTCTCGACTCCTTTACGAGCGGAGTTTTACTCGAACATCACAACAAGAACCACAATTACAAATTGAGATCGAATCATGATGCAAGAATTTAAAGAAAGCGAGATTAACGAATTTCACCTTTTATTTATATCAACAATTCCGTTACAATCACTCAAGAACTACAAGAAGAAGAACTCGATCGTCGATTTGGCTTCGCTCGGCTCTTTGAGTCGCGGAATGGCTTGGATCACTTGCTCGATTGAAGATCGGCTCCGCTCCTAAAAGGTTGAAGCCTTCACGCTTGATTTGATACTCGGGATCTTGAATTTTGATTGGAATTAGGGTTAAGGTTTCGCACAAGTCGTGTCACTCAACTTGTGGAAGAAGATGGAGAGAATGATGATTGAGGAAGAAAAGATTGAAGACTAAAGATTAAGGAAGAAGTTTAATCTTAGATCTAGGCTCCTATTTATAGACCATCCAAACCCTAGATCTAGGATTTAAATTTTGAATTTTCCTCCAAAAGTTAGTTAGAGGGAGCCTTCTAGATGAAGTTTGTTAATCCGAGCCTTCTAGATGAGCCACGTGGCGTTTCTACAATGTTCTGGAAGCTTGGGCCGTTAGCTGAGACACGTGTAGGAAATCTGGGCATCTGAAGCCATCAAGCCGCCGCGGATCCGCGGCGCAAGCGGGCTCCCGCCGCGGAACCGGGGCGCTTTTGAGGCTTAAGGGCTTGTGTCTTCAACTGTGGACTTGGGATGACATTTGGGCCTTTGTATGATATGTTAAATTTTATTTGGCTTTCTGTATCATTACCAGATATCACATCTTGGACTTGGTGTATTTTTTATCATCTCTTTTCCCAATTTTGGCTTTGTTCCAGCAATTTTCTGCACAATTTCTCGAGACAAGAGTTGCGCAATACAAGGATGATGCGATGCCATGATAAACAGTCAATTTCCTTCATAAATGTCGGTTTTAGAGTATAACACATGCAATCTGGTATTTCAGGACTATTTTGCTAATATGTGCAATATGAATACCGAACACTTCTAGATGAGTGCAAATGTTAGGGAAATTGCCGTGTTAAAAATTCAGTATTTTTGACTGATCAAATTCCCCCAAACTTATTTTCGATCGTCTTGAGCGAACTGTTTTATTAAAAAGAGAAGGAGAAAATAAAGAAAGAGAAAAACTAACTAGCACACTTTCGTAGGCAAAACGATTGCACTGAGCACGTGCAACAAGACTTTAAACCTCTAGGTGTCCCTAGTTGGAGGAGTGTTGTCTCCTGAGGGTTTTCAGCGAATTGCACCCACAAAATCCAATAATAAAAGGAAGATCATGAATATTACATTTAAAGAAAAGAATTGTAAAAGAAAGACATTGAAAATTAGGGTTTCCAACTAAGCTAGCTCTTCGGTTGTCATGAGCCCTATCTTAATAGTCATGAAAAGATGTTAGAAATCACGTCCTCCCTCAATAAAACATCGTCTTATTCTTCATTCCTATCTTTCTTCCAAACATCGATCATATAACCCTGTGTGTGTGTAAAGACATCCCTACACCCGGAGAATTCAATTCAAGCTATCATACTCTTGCCCATCAGCCTCAATACTTTTAATTAATGAATATTTAGATGAAATTGCTCACACACTTTCATGCGACCGTTAATACTTCTTGAGGTACTAACCGACCGATTACTCATGTGCTTGCTTATTTGGTGTTTTTCCTCGTCTTGCACCACCTAAGGCTTAGCAGTGACTCCCAGACCAGTTGGCCTTAGGGCACTAGGTGAAAAGACACCCTCGCTATATTTTTTTATTGCTGCCTTGGCGATAACAAAACCAGTGTTCATTTTTCTCACCACTTTATATTTTATTCATTTTTTTATTTCCTTCATACATCGGCTTTAAGACAAGAGTATTTCAAGGTATCCTCTACTATCCCGAGCTTTAAGACGTGTGTAAGTGCGAATAGCAGGGTATCAACGTTCAAAATGTTTGGCTTCCAGAATAGAAACTATTTTTCAGACTTATTTTTATCCTCAAATTAATGACTTCCTTCATCTTACTAACCTTTGGGACAACGGCTCATAACTACTTATTACTAGTTCGTATAAGAAAACTTCTAATTTTCTTGGTTTTCTTAAATTTTTCTAATCTTGGATGTAATTTTTCACTATCTAATCTTTTATTATCTTATTTATGTACAAAAAATATTTTTAATTTTTTTTTTGAATTTTTATGGTTTTCAAAAAAAAAATGTTTTGTGCTTATGCAAAGTATGATGCAAATGATGCGAAAATAAGCACAAACCTCCCCCAAACTTGTTTTCAACAGTGTCCTCACTGTTGCCATCTGCTAAATCTCAAAAACCTGTAATCTTGGGAGGAATTTATTAATGGGGGAAAAATATTTAAGTGAAGAACCTCCCCCAAACTTATTTTTGGCTCATCATTTTGTAAAAATTTTCTTTTCAGGAGCCAGAAAACATGCCCCCCCAAACTTGAGTTATGCAATATTAATCTTTGAAAATCACATGAGGGGGTCAAAAATCATTGGTCGATGCCAAGCTTTGCAAAGACCGAAGGTTAACACCAACCATTCAAAAAATTTATCAATGCAGTGCTCTGGTTGGTGGAAGAAGAAGTGGGAAAAGGTTAAGTGGTGGAATAGAATGTGTGTGCATCTCATTTTGGAGAGATGATGCAGTGTATGTGATGGATTACTCGCATTCTTTTTACGGTTCAGAAGAAGGGGTGGAGGTTCAATTTCATTGATTGGGACATGATTCATCTCAGCACCCGTGTCATTCAAAAATGCGAGTTCATCAGCGAAGATCTCCTCAAAAGTTCCATCAATACCCCGATGAATAATGTCATCACAAAGCACGGGGTGATCTTCAGACTCCAGAAACGGTTCATAATCGGTGTTAGTTGCTGACCCGGACATCTCAGTGAAAGAGTCCGTATGTGTATGATACATAGTTGGGTCAAACAATAACGTATGAAAAGAGTCTAGATCGATATCAGAAGGATCATCAAATTCTCTGCCGTTGACATCCATTAAGTCGATAGAACATACATGAGTAGTATGTTCGGAGGGTACACTTCCCAACTTGTAAATGTTCAGCTCAATTGATCTATTCCCGAAGGATAGGGTGATAGAACCATTTCTACAGTTGACGATAGCATTGGAAGTGGCCAAAAAGGGACAACCTAAAATCACCGGAATTTGATTCCGTGGGTTCGCTACAGGCTGTGTATCAATTACAATAAAGTCCACAGGGAATATGAATTCCCCGATTTTTATTAACACGTCCTCCAGTTCACCCCTAGGTTTGGTGATTGATTGGTCAGCTATCTGGAGAGTGCAATGGGCTGGTTTCAACTCTCCGATCCCTAGTTGCTCATAAACTGAGTATGGAAGCAAGTTAACACTAGCGCCAAGGTCTAGTAGAGCACGGTTGATGTGTTTTTCCCCAATAGAAATAGAAATAGTAGGACAGCCAGGGTCCTTACGTTTCCTCGGTACTTGTTGGGGGAAAGCCGTGTCTACAGTCTTTGCCATGAAAATCTTCTTGGGCACTTGAGTCTTCCTCTTCCTAGTGCACAAGTTCTTAAGAGTTTTCGCATAGGACGGAACTTGTTGGATGGTATCTAGGAGAGAGATGTTGATGTTAACTTGCTTAAACATGTCCATAATTTTCTCCATATGTGGACTCGATTTGTTAGCCCTTAACCGATTAGGATAAGGTGCTTTAGCAATAAGTGCTGGGTCCATCATAGAAGAAGGAAGTGTGTGTGGACCCGATCCCAAAATAGAAGTGGGGATCGTCGGTGGTAGACTAGAAGAGATGGGCTGAGGTGGCGAGCCTTGTGGGAAATGAAGAATAGGCCCGCAAGAAGGTGGTGGGGTAGAAGAACTGGGGTCAGAATTAGAAGTAGAAGTGAAAGGAAAGGTCTCAGCCGGGGTGTTATTGATTGATTTTTCTGTATCATCAAACTCTTTCCCAACGTGATTGTCAAGCACTTTTCCAGATCTCAACGTGATTGCACTCACATGATGTGAATAGCCAGGATTGGGCAAAGGTTGAGCTGGAAGTTTCCCTTTCTCTCTTGCACTCATTTCGGCTTTTAATCGTGCAATTTCTTCTTCCATCGATTTAATACTCTCGCTTTGGGACGCAGAGTTTTTCTTAATTTTATCGACAGAAGACTTCATTTCTGCCGAAACTTGCATGATATTTGTTAAGACCAAATTCATGTATTGTGCAAAAGAAGAGGATTCATCAGTCTCGGTCAACTGTAAAGGACTAGACAGTGCAGGTGTGTCGACCGGATTTTGAAAGTTATGTGCTTGGAAGGGGTGCTGACTCAATTGAAGTTGTGGTTGCTGTTGTGGTGGAGGGACCCCTTGGAAATTGTTTTGGTTTGGAACCGTGTTTTGGGATTGTGATTGGTTTCAAGTAAAATTTAGGTGATTCCTCCAACCCTGATTATATGTGGAAGAAAATGGATCGTTTCTAGGTCTTTGAAATGCGGCATTGGTATGCTCATGACCTTGAAATGGAGAATTTCGTGGACATTCTTCCGTCAAATGAAAAGGATCAGAACAACATCCACATACTGTTTTGGAGAGTGATATTTGACTTAGGGCGGCTAAAAATTTGTTTTCCATAGTCTCGAGTTTCTTTTGCATAGCTGAAATGTCAGCTCTAACTCCTATGGAAATATTATTGCCATCCCTAGACGATTGACTCACACCCTCCCACTGTAAAGATTTTTCAGCGAAATCTTCTAGAAATTTCCAGGCTTCCACATCATATTTGGTCATAAAGTTGCCTTGACACATGGATTCAAGGGTCTGTCTTGTGTTAGGATTAATGCCCTCATAAATGATTCTGCACAGTTCCTATCTATGGATTCCGTGATGTGGACATTGGACTAACAGATCTTTGAAGCATTCAAGACATTTTGAAAATGGTTCATTTAGAAGCTGGGTGAATTGATTGATTTCGCTGCGGACTCGAGCTGTTTTATGATGTGGGTAGAATTTCTTAAGGAATGATTTGACGAATTCTTCCCAGTTTGAGATGGAATGTGCGGTAGTGTTATACAGCCACTTCTCGGCTATATCGCACAAGGTGAATGGGAGAAGACGTAGGCGCATAGCATCCATAGAAAGCTGTGAGGTACCCATCATTGCACATACATTTTCAAATTTGGTGATAAAGTCATATGCGTCTTCAGTCTCGAGACCGTGATATTTGGGTAGAAGGTTGATGTATTGGGGTTTTATTTGAAAATTGTCCCCGTTGGTTGGTGGAATGGAAAGACAGGTGGAAAGGGGACCTCGTGTAGGATAGCACCTCTCTTGGAGAGAGATGCGAGGTGGATTCTGCGCACCAACGGACGGCGGCAGATTAGTGGAAAAGAAGTTCGATGGAGACGGATCCATCGATGTGGGTGTGGTGGGGGGTAAAAGAAAGGGTAAATGTAGAAATACCGACTTTAGGGTCGATCGAAGGAACGCGGACTTAACGGGCACTAGAATCCCGTTTCCAGCCTATCTTGCACTAAAAAGGGTTAGTACAAGTGGCAGCGTGACTTATAATTAGGGGAAATGAATGAATGCGGTGTTTATTTTGAAAATTGGACGGATTTTTGAAAATATGATGCAAATCACAAAATGCAACACACAAAACCCTAAAATCTAGTGGTCACCTAAGTCAAACTCTAGACCGCTCCTAACTGCCAAAAGACAAGTCGCAGGATAAATCCTCCACTGCCTCTTTGTCTCTCCTATGGCCAGGTAAGTGCCAGGTGAGTGGGAGGTTCTCCACTACGTAAGTAGTGGGCCTAATTAAGTAACCACTAGCCTTCGACACACTTGTTTTAGACACCATAAAAGAAACGCGGATAAGCAATGAATTACCCACGGCCTTCTCTTGTCCTAAGTGAGCGCGACGGTCCTTAGAGTCATCTCTAAATATTTTTTAGTTAATTAGGGTAAATGCGGATGCAAATTTTGCGATTTTCGGGGCTTAGGAAGGGTAATGAACTCCCCACCTAATCTGGATTTGGTCTTTGCCCCTTAATGTCCGTATTAATTATGCAAACAACCACAAAAATCAAAACAAGCACAATTTAATTTTGCTTTTTGCGCGGCGCTGCGATTTTTGCAAAGAAACTTGCACAAAATGTTAATTGGAGCAGATGAGGGGAGAGATAAGAAAGTTAAAAGTTTACTGAGCAATTTTGTTGCAGGGATGACGTCAGGCCGCTGCGGAACCGCCGCAATGGGAGTCGCGGTCCTCTGGTGGGATTACTGCACGAAATTTTCTCAGAATGATCCTGTTCACTCCCCAAGCTCTCTGGATTTTTCAGAAAAAAATTTCCACAGCTCCAATGATTCCAGATTTCCTCGCACAAATCACAACAACTCGTATTAGTGTTTGCGCGAATTTTGATCTCAAAATTGTAATGGAATAAATCTTTCGATTCGAATTTCAAATAAAGAACGAATTAGTGCGCGATCCCCGGCAACGTCGCCATTTGATTGAATGAAATTCTTGTTGTGTGTTTAAGAAAATGAATATAGAATCACAACCAAAAATATTTTTTGACCGCAATCAATAACGGTGTCGGATGTAGCGCGTTAGCGAGTGCGGATCGTCCACAGGGATTGTGCGATTCGTTCGTATTTTGATTTGTTTGAATCGAAACTTTAATAGAAAGAAAACAAACAATTCATGATTTATAGTTGAAGTTCAAGAATTAGAAAATTTAGATCTAATAACAAGAAAACCATAGAATCTAGAATTGAGAATTTGTTGATTTTCCAAACCAAATATCAAGAATCGAAATGAGGCTCGTAGGAATCGATCGGATCTATAGATGTGATGAAATCTTGTGATTACGTATTCTTATCCTTCGAAGAATTGATACTAGATCGATGATGATCGACGAGAATTAGGGATTTGTAGTGAAACTAGGGTTTCATCATTTATCCCTTGTTCCTTCGTCGATATCATTCACATTCTAGCCTCTAGTAAATTCAAGAATCGATCATGGATCCCTAATTTCGAGTGATAACAATCAAGAAAGCATCACAAGGAAACTAGGTCATCGATTCTTCAATTTGCTAGGGTTTACAAAACTCGTAGGATTTAAGAATCGTTTAAAGATTTGTTACATAATCATTCTATTGATCGTCTCGACTCCTTTACGAGCGGAGTTTTACTCGAACATCACAACAAGAACCACAATTACAAATTGAGATCGAATCATGATGCAAGAATTTAAAGAAAGCGAGATTAACGAATTTCACCTTTTATTTATATCAACAATTCCGTTACAATCACTCAAGAACTACAAGAGGAAGAACTCGATCGTCGATTTGACTTCGTTCGGCTCCTTAAGTCGCGGATCGGCTTGGATCACTTGCTCGATTGAAGATAGGCTCCGCTCCTAAAAGGTTGAAGGCTTCACGCTTGATTTGATACTCGGGATCTTGAATTTGGATTGGAATTTGGGTTAGTGTTTCGCATAAGTCGTGTCACTCAACTTGTGGAAGAAGATGGAGAGAATGAAGATTGAGGAAGAAAAGATTGAAGACTAAAGATTAAGGAAGAAGTTTAACCCTAGATCTAGGCTCCTATTTATAGACCATCCAAACCCTAGATCTAGGATTTAAATTTTGAATTTCCCTCCAAAAGTTAGTTAGAGGGAGCCTTCTAGATGAAGTTTGTTAATCCGAGCCTTCTAGATGAGCCATGTGGCGTTTCTACAATGTTCTGGAAGCTTGGGCCGTTAGCTGAGACACGTGTAGGAAAGCTGGGCATCTGAAGCCATCAAGCCGCCGCGGATCCCCGGCGCAAGCGGGCTCCCACCGCGGAACCGCGGCGCTTTTGAGGCTTAAGGGCCTGTGTCTTCAACCGTGGACTTGGGCTGACATTTGGGCCTTTGTATGATATGTTAAATTGTATTTGGCTTTCTGTATCACTACCAGATATCACATCTTGGAGTTGGTGTATTTTTTATCAGCTCTTTTCCCAATTTTGTCTTTGTTCCTGCAATTTTCTGCACAATTTCTCGAGACAACAGTTGCGCAATACAAGGATGATGCGATGCCATGATAAACAGTCAATTTCCTTCATAAATGTCGGTTTTAGAGTATAACACATGCAATCTGGTATTTCAAGACTGTTTTGCTAATATGTGCAAAATGAATACCGGACACTTCTAGATGAGTGCAAATGTTAGGGAAATTGCCGTGTTAAAAATTCAGAATTTTCGACTGATCACCGCCCCTAGGCGAGATATGCGACATATCAGACGAAGAGACCGGACTGTACGGGAGTGTTACTGATTGGATTCGCAGGAGAATGTACAGGCTTGCTTTTTGATCTTCTGATCGCTCAATACCCGGGTGGCCGTTACGTTTAGCAGACCGCTTGCGGCTTGTGAGTGTTTGATCATCACATGCTGCCGGCGTATTGACGAGTCTTTAGAGTCCTACACTGGGATTTCCTGGCTCAAGCGAAACAGAGTAGGAGCACATATGTGATATGTGAGGGACCGAGATTAATACGATATGAGATACCGTATTCTATTGTCGCGATTTGTAACATTGATCGGTTGTATGTGATATAGCCGGGTTATCGAATCAAGTGTTGATTCGATAAGTTGTTACACATGATATTAGTCGGTTATAGACGGATTATTAAATCAAGAGTTGATTTAACAATTTAATGTATGATTATATATATTTTATATATTACATTACATTAACTAGTATTAGCACACTTAAGATTTATTTTCTCACTTGATTGTGCATAAGTGTATATGTTATATATATTTGTGTACATATGATTGTGTCATGCTTGATGATACATCAAAGATGGGTGTATGAGACTTATACCAAGATTAGGGTAATGATTAGGGTTTTGTTTATATCTTAAGAATAACAAAAGAGAAAGACTTTGTCAAAGTTCTCAAGCTTTCAAGAAGCTTGTAGAAACATTGACAAAGTCAACTCTTTTGTCATTCTTTAGGACATTTAGTTAACCCAACCCTTAACCATATACCTTGGTCAATTCTCTACATGAGTTAAGCATGATAGCTTAACTCACCCATGGTTACATTATTGAGTAGAGATAATCATATGATGACATTATTCTTTCTTCTTCTTCTTCTTCATCAAGCTCCTTGAAAAAGCTTTCAAGCTCTAATGGTGCTATGAGAAAAAGTGTGAGAAAATCAATTCTAAAGTGAGCCCACTTCCTACTTCTTCATCCTCTACCACTTGCCATGTAGTAGAGTGTGTTCTCTTCACAAAGTTCATGACCTAGTGAAGGAATAGCTTGAGTTAGTGTCTCCCCGACGTAGATCATCTTTGGCCTTGAAGTCATCGAAGCAAGCACGTTCGTTCTTCTTGCGGAGCTTCTCTAGAGTCCGGAGTTCACGATCGCAGCGAAGGGGACATCTACATGGAGCTATTGAAGTGAAGGACCGGTCTACAAAGGTTGTATTCCCGCTCTCTTAAGTGTTAATGTGTTTAACATGCTTGTTTTCGCCTAAACTCTAGTTTAAAGATCCGGTTTCGGGTTGTTCGGCACGGCTAATTTTTAAATCGGGCATGGTTGATGCCTCGTAGACCCTTGTGCGTATGCCTAGAAACCCTACAGTGGTATCAGAGCCAAGCTAGAGCTTTAGGCGATGTCTAGACGAAGTTTAAAGTCCGATCGAACCCCGAAACCCTAGTTTAGACCCCTCTCTGGATTTTTTCTAAAAAGGTGGTTTTTTCTGGATTAAAAATACTCAAAAAAATCAGCAGGGAAATCTAGGAATTACTGTGAAACCCGACCCCCTAAATCACCCAATGCGCCGTGGAACAGCGGCCAAAGCAGGGTATTGGCGGCGGTTCCGCGGCAATAAATGAGGATTGAGGAATAGGGTTTGCACAGTAACCTCCGTAGGTAATTCCTGATTCTTCTGGGAATTTTTAATTATACTCAAGTGTTGAGTTTTCTGGGTTGTATTGGCGACTCGTTGATTCGATCGGATGATTTAACTTTGTTTAGTTTTGTCCGAGTAATTTTTAGAAATAGTTAAAAAGTTCGAACGGATATCAATAACTCACTTTTCCCCAGTCGGAAATTCTTTCAAAAGTTGGATTTTTTCGTAGTTTAAGAACGTTCTAAGTCATGCAAGTAACGCGGTGGATCCTCTAGAAGACAACAAACCTTAACTCGATTATGTGACCGTCTTGAACATCTCTAAACCTTAGGGTTTGTGGCAGTACGACGTGCCACATGTGAGGCGTTGGCTTAACCCTTCTACGGCTGGACCATTGGTACTGTGGCATGTGATGGATGTTTTTAAACTGATTTCAAGTGTTGAGATATATTGGGGAAATATTGGGTGTTTGATTATTCGATCGGAAAGTTTAACACTGTCTTTTTATCTGGAATGTGATACAATATTTGGAATCCACAGGTAGTTATGAGATAACTAATTTGAATGTTATAAATATAGCAGTTCAGTCTGAGATGATCGGTTGCCATGGAATTTTGATGTGATCAAAAGTCCGTCGCAATCACGTAGCGTACGCGGATACTCGCTGGGTAGACTTAACAGACAGCCGCGCCCCATATCCCCGACCAAGTGACTGTAGGAGAACCCTGTCGCCAAAAGCATCCGTTCGGGTGCTCGCGGCAGCGGTGTTCCGCCTTAGTGCACTTTATCGACGGCATCTCGGGGTGCAGCCGTCTACAAAAGTTTGCGACGAGCATTCGATCAGAATATCGGGAATCTTGTTGAATTGCCCGATTAGATATTGAAAAGAGTTTTCGATAATGAGACTAAGATGCGGTGTTTATAATTGTTAGGCATGCGATGTCTAAGGAATTCATTTGGTTAGGCATGCGATGTCTAAGGAGGTTGCGGATTCCAACTGTTGTAGTTTTACACTTTCTTTTCTGTGACCGTAAGCGTAGTATGTGGGATATCCCCGGCTTCGTTACTATACATCAACGAAAATCGGGATACGCATACTTGCTTACGTTGATGATATGAGATATTATGTGTTGCTGTGATATGTTATATTGGATCGTCGCGTTTTGAATAGCCGGGGGCTTTATGTGAGATGAGAGTTTTTTTGCTTTTTCATTCATGTAAAATTCATTTGTATGTAATATTCTTTTATTGGGGCACTTCCAGGCTGAGGATGATGTCACCATTGTATATTATTTACTTTTCCGCATTAGGTAGACAAAAGGAGGGGAGCACAAGTAACCGGGTTCTAGGGTCCAGTGGGAGACCATCTCGAGGAGTCGAGACCGTGCTTCCTAACCCTAGAATTGGCAGTGTTGCTTGCCGCTCTCGTAGGGGTCTAGGGATGTGGGTTTGGCTATTCATCGCGACCGTGAAATCGTGTTTTATAAAGGCTCGTATTGAAAACACGGACATCCTAGTATATCCAATATTTCATATATGTTCTTCTGCTGCAATGTTCTGTGATGAGATCATATTACTGCCTGAGACGAATGTTTATATTATATATATGAGATATATATTATATATTGATGATTTCGTTTCATATCTGATGCTTGTGAAGCATATTAAAATGGGACTTCATTAATGAGATTAATGAAATAAAAGAAACCTAAGATGTTGTAGAAACTTGTTTAAAAACTGGTAGCTCTAGTTCTTGCTTTGCATAGCGGTGTTCCTTGTAGAACATCCAGCACCTTATTCGATAAGGAAAGAGCCGAGATCCCTTCACCGGGAGTGACCTCTTTAGTGAAACTAGCAGATGCTACAAACTCGGTTTGTCTTTTGATTGCTTCTATAGTTCTTGCTTTGCATAGTGATATTTGTGAAATATCCCGCACCTTATTCGATGAGGAAAGGGCTGACGATCCCTTCACCGGGAGTGACCCATTTAGCAAAACTAGAAAAGCCTCAAAAACACTCCATTTAAAATCACTCGATTCTATAACGATATCAAGTTCATTACGCAAAGGGTTTTCTTAAAAACCTGTCGTAGCCTTCCGTCATTTCAGATAAGTACTACTTAGTATTCGTGCTGCGGTAGTTTGGCATTCGTCAAGGCGTGGTGTGCGGTAGCTAACTAGTATTTATCTACTTATGCATATGATGCAGATTGGATTAGGGTATTCGTACGGCGTTGTTTGGCATTCGTCAAGGGTCGTGCGGGTGGGTTTAATTCAATCAAGAAATGTACGGGTTGAACTTGACTAGTGGACTATGGGTTGTTTGGCATTCGTCAAGGTCATAGAACGCTAGGGGTAAAATATTATCGGGAATTTCAAGTGTTGAAATTTGCAATGAGATTGCATACCTTCTATGAGATAGTTCGATCCCGATACCCGCTGCGAGTAAGACTTACTCCTGGGAGTGTTTGACACATTACAATTAGCCGATCAAGTAGGTGTCTAGAAAGGTGTCAACAGGGTTACGTCCCTGGGAAAATGAGATTTACTTTAATTAGGTTCATGCGAAAGCACGGGGGACCTCCCTCAAAGTATCGACACTGGCCTGGCTGAAAGATTGACGAACTTGTAGCGTGTAATTAATCCCGGTCAGTCTTTCCTTTTAGGGTTTGAAGGAAGATTTGACTAAAACAGTGGGAGACATGCTGATTAGATATATTAGATAACCAATCTAATCTTGCAAGAGCATACGCTGAGTGTTTTCTTCTCTCTCTCTCTCTCTCCTGGTAGCGACCATATCAAGCCTTAATCAAGATAATAATACGGATGTATTGACCGAACCCGCTTGTTATACTGCGCTAGGGAACGTTGGTCCCGCTCCAACTTATAATTGTTATAAGACAGAGCAGGAAATTGGGGAATACCAGATTTCACGTGCCTCCCAAACGAAGAAAGTGCATGTTGATGCATCATCTTCGGGTGTGTTCATTACAAAGAACTGTTTCTCAGTATCCTTTCATCCTGGGTAAGAGATACCGGATCAGGATCCCGCATATGTAATTTATTACATGGGCTACAGATAGGTATAGAACTGAGAACGGGTGATAAGTTTGATGAGATAGAAAATGGTGCAAGTGTTGCAGCCAAGTCTGTTGGTCACTATCACCCTGTATTACCAGAATACATTGATTCTGAACGAATGTTATTAGATACCGAACCTGATATACAACATAATATCATTCTCTTTATTAGTAAAGAAAGGATATAATTTTGTATTGTTGGATAATGTTTTGAACATTTCCTATATCAAGAGTTGATCAGTTTAGGTACGTTATCTAAAAGCATAGACATTCTAAATCAAACTACAGTTCTTAATATACAGAACACACACAAGAGGAAGAGTTCAGAAATGAACGAATCCTTCTTGAGGCATTATAGACTAGGTCATATCAATGCGACCCGACTAGTTGAAGTTACATATAGATGCATATTTAAATTAGTTTGAATTTATATCTTGTGAAACTTGTCGGTCATGTCACAGAGATAAGATGACCACAGCTCCGTTGATTGGAAACAGAGAAAGAGTTAGTGAACTCTTGGGATTGATACATGCTGATGTATGACAGTCCCCTGTCTACACATGCCAGGACTAGTTCTTTGTACTTCATTACATTCTCTGATGATCTCTCAAGATTCAGACATATGTTCCTGTTGAAACACAAGTCTAAACCTTTTGAGATATTCACAGAATATAAGTAAGAAGTAGAGAACCAAAAACGGGTATAAGTATTATGTCCTTTGATGAGATCAAGGAGAAGAATACTTGAGCACGGAATTTCTAGACTGTTCTAAAGGAGAATGAGATTCTCTCTCAGCATTACTCATCTGTATACACCATAGCACGATGGTATATCGGGGCGGAGCAATAGAACCCTATATGATATGGTGTGCTCTATGATGAGTACTACTGAGTTTCCTATTTCCTTTTGGGAGTTATGCACTTGAGAAGTTGCATACCTATTGAATAGGGTTCAAATCAAATCAGTTACCTACCACTTCATATGTGATATGGAATGGGAAGAGCCCATATCTTAAGTTCGTTAAGATTTGGGGTTGTCCGGCCTATGTCTAAAAGCATAATCCGGACAAGCTTGAGGCAAAGTCAAATCTGTGGAAGTTTGTTGGATATCCCAAGCATACGTAAGGGAATATCTTCTACCTAACCGAGGAACAAAAGATGTTTTGTTTCTCAGCATTCCACCTTTATGAAAGGGAATTTCTTGTGAAGAAATTATTGGTCATGAGGTAGAACTGGAAGGAGTTCCAGCTATACAAACTACAGCAGATTATTTGGTAGAACCAAAGGATTCAATAGTAACCAACGAACCTCAGCCTCTCCGCCGATCTAATAGGGTTCCTCACCCACCTGAGAGATACTTTGGTTTCTCTATGACAGTAGAAGCGAGGATTGCATCATGAGATGATGACCCAACTAGTTTCGAGCTGGCCATCAGGAGTGAGACTCTGTAAGAATGTCTGGATGCTTATCGATTTGAGATGGAATCCTTATACACCAACAAAGTATGGACTTTGGTTGCTCTATCTGAAGGGTTAAATCCCCATCAGGAGCAAGTATATCTTGAGAAGATTACTAGGTGTACATGAAAAAGTTGAGACTTTCAAAGCTATGCTTAAGTCCATCCAGATCCTACTTACCACGGATACATACCATGACTACGATATCTGGAGGTTGGGTATCATGACTGCTTTTCTAAATGATGTTTTAGAAGAGAGCGTCTATAAGTACACAGCCAGAGGGCTGTAAGTGCACGGCGGCGCCCCGGCCGTCAATCCGACGCCGGAATGCGGAAATGAAAACTTTTCTATAAACTAGAACCGGCACCATCGCGCACAAAAAACCCGGATCGGGCCATTAACCTAACTCTAGCAAACTAGAAAATGGAGTCGAGAGCTATACCAAGCGATCTGTGTCCTTCGGTCTTCGCCTCCACTCCGATCTCCTTGCGGAATCTCCGGTCTTCTGCTCCTCGTCGGAAAGGGAGCCACATCGCCGGGTTGTTTTACGGGCTACAACCTCTGGACCGAGGCAACTCGAGCATGAAGCTGGCGAGTCGACGTGCCCAAGGTTGCTGTAGATGAAGTGTAGAAACCATTGTCTCAATGGGGTAGTGAAGTTGCCTTTGATGGAGAAGGGACTTGGACTTTGAAATGAAGCTTTGGGATTTTGTATAAGCAAAATGATAATCAATAATCTTTTTCCCACCACCAAATGAATCAACTCCCTCTCTCTCTCTAAAGTGGCCGGCCCCCTATGATGATTGAATGAGGAGAGAGAGAAAAAGCATATATCAATATGTGAAGATAATTATTAAATTATCTCACATCAAGAACTTATCAAATCCTAATCAAACCCTATCAGCATTAATGCAAAGGAAGAGACTCAAAAAGAATCTCATGATGAAAGAACTATCATGAAGCCCTCATTTACAAGAAACCCCTCCACAATAACAAATTTGCAAACTTGCAAAAAAACCCTCCATCGGAAATTCAGCCAAAGAATGGAAGAAAGAAAAACTCGCTGAAACGGAAAGCAAACTGGCAACTTCAGAAAACTGATCCCGTAATAAATTACAGGAAAACCCCGCGACTGTATATACATACCCGCATTTGTATACCCACTGAATACAAATGCAAAGAGACAAAATTTACACTGTACAATACTAGGATCCGGCTTAAACCAAAGCCCGCTAGTATTATCCGTCCGATCATGATCTGTGCAATACCGCACGTATAAGATCGAACCCTGCCATATCTCTATACGGCCTCTACAGCGTTTCGCCCGAAACTTGAGAAAACGGTCTGTGGGGGACTCTAAAGACTCGTCAATACTTTGGTTGTGGATTTAACCACTAGCACGTCAGAGGTATTAGCCTATACGTAACAGGCTACCAGGTATTGACCAAAAGGGACGTCGATGAGCGAACTCATCCTAACACCCTACTGAGCCTGTCAGTGACAATATCCGTACAGTCCGGTCCGTTCGTCTATGAGCATCACATGGCGGGCCTAGGGGTTTGATAAAAGTCAGACCCCCAAAAGCGGTACAAGTCGTGTCGGAGTGTAGTCCAGAACACCCTGAGATACTACTGGAATACCTAACATTAAATATCCTGCCTAGGCCGAGGGCTTTGTGTAATGGCTCTCCTAGACACAGCACGACCTCACCCCCAATACCGGAAGAGATGAGCCCCTGCAGATCCGCTCACAGCCTCCATGTGGCTCGGGACTGTACCCAACTAAAATCTGTTTGCACGTCTACTTTGAGCGTGGTAGGGTAGTAATCAAAGCACAGTGGGAACTCACACGAGACAAATGACGATCTCAGGTCGATGAACTAACCTGTACACATGTCACCAGGGAACTGCTATCTGACGTCAGGTATAAGACCAACTAGCATGTTCCCGGCGAGTCCTGTCCGGTATACTCATAACCTAATGAGCACCTGTATACATCTTGGGTGAACCAACTGACACAAGTGGCTTGTGAGACCGGCCACCGCCCCTCGTCGGGGTCTCGACTGTATACACTAGTCTACTCTGGAGTATCGATGCCCTGTCTCGAAACTCCCACGACTAGGGACCATTTAAGGATGTGCTTATAGACCCCAGCTCCCATGTATATGATCCCCCTCATACTGCTGGTAGTCAATCAAGAATCCTAGCGGCTCTATCAACGTGTAATAGTGACACGTAAGGTCATCTAAAGCAGTACACGATGATAAAGATAAACCAGATAGCATACTATCATCTTGAGTAAGACTGTCCTACCGGTATAGGTCCTCCCTCAATCATTGCAATCACGTGCCTGTGATCCAATAATTGACTCTGAGGGCACTATCTCCAACAATCTCCCACTTACACTCAAGGCTAATTATTGCGATGCCGCCTACTCACAGCCCGTGTGATACCGAACACCCAAATCCTCTACTAGTCAGTCTCACAAAGCTTGTTTGCGAAACTATTGCGTTCGAGGAATAGCCTCAGTGAGTGGATCCGCTGTAATGTCTCTTTCTATGTCTCTCTTTATCTCAAGTTCGCGGAGAAAGCCATCTCCCGAAATCAGTAATACCTGTCTTAGAATATGTCTGGATGTCTGATGGGACCTAGCTCATAAATGAACTCCAAACCCAAACTTCTTAGACTGTATCGTCAACTGAAATCAATCAGCATCCTGTGTCATGCATCCCTCAGTACCTGCTTGGACCACCTGTCCAAACTACTACCCCTAGTCAGAGGGAAAACTATAACTCTGACAGCCACTCTGTCATCCAGGTCACCTTGGAAGCTGGAATGATAACTGTCACCCGAATGAGGCCGTCGTTATCATATCCATAGAACATCCACTTATGTTCTAAAACTGCTTCCTATCTTTTCTCCAGGATTGGATTAATATCAACTTTTTGCATCTACTGCAAAAACAACATCTGGTGTGGTACTTGACATCTCATGATCAACTCAATTGCCTAAGCAAGTGATCTGCCAATCATGCACATCCCTCTCCCCTTTAGCCTGTAAGACACCTTTAGAGAGGGTGACTCCATTACCTGCAGGTCCACTACCGTGCCAGGAGTCGTCCATTCTAAAACACCTTTAGAATGTTGTCTAGGTATCCTGATTGGGACACTTCCCAAATCTAGATCTAAAACCATAGATCTAGTAACCAGAATGTCTGATATTATATCTATATCCTATGTGGAGAAACCACTGTATGACAACCAAAGTATAACCGATAGTAGTATAGGAATATCACTTCCTACTCTTTGTATGTCATCCAAATACCAGGACATCACACCTTACTACCTTCTTAACAGATCCATCTCCTATTCTGATGAAGTCAAACCTATGAATGTCACATCAGAAATAGATGATCTATTTCCGCTTTATCTGCTTTAGTCTACAAATAGACATAAGTGTAAGTCCATGCTACCTTTTCATAACAGAATACTGCATTTTATACCACCCATTCTTATGCTCGTGTGTTTATATGTAGGTGCTTTTAATCTGTGTTTTTTACATATTTACAGAGTACAGGTTTCCAGTACAAATATTGCAAATCATGACAAAATCTCCACAGTTACACCAAATACAGAACATCTGTCACAGCAGATAAAAGCCGGGTTCCGGTCATCCATATCCTTCCAGTGCCGAGTACCAGTTCCAGAGAAAAGACATATGACAGTGGTCATTCGTGTCTCGAAAAAGCAGAGAGCACGAGGGGGGAAGCACAAGAATCAATGGGTGCGCGGAGCTCGAGGGAGATAAAGTCAAAAGTAAAGAAAAAAGAGTGCAATCTTGGACTATGGAATCTGAAGATATTCTGGGAGATTTTGTGCAGTTTAAAGTTAGCAAACACAAGTAAAATTGGAACAAGGGAAAACGACAAAAGAACATGACCTAATTCCCCTATACGGCCGCGTTTCCGCGGCCTAAGCAGGTTTAGGCCGCGGAACCACGGCCATTTGGTCTCCTTGACTTGTCGGTTTTTGTGGGCAGTTGGGTAATTTTATGTAGTGGCAGATTCTTGCCCTAGGTTTCCAGTTCCCCTCCTATAAATATCCCAGATCTGAGCCAAACCAAGGTGTCCATTCTTTTAGCCACTTTAGTGTAGTTTTAGTTCTTCTTCTTCTTCTTCTTCATTCTTCCTCCATGGAAATGTAGTGAGAGCATTGAGTGGATGTGAATAAAGATGAGTGTTTTGTATTATTCTTTTTGTTTAGCTTCCCCCTTGAGCTCTCTACCTTAACTTGATCATGCAACCTTTTAAGTGAGCTTGCAAGTTTAATTTTTGGTCATTGGTCTCAAGGGGTTGTATCATTTTGTTCTCTCTTTAGTGCTTCATTTCACATGAGTTCTTTACCCTTCTCTTGATCTTGCAACCTCTTGATTGTGCTTGCAAGTTTAAGGGTTGGCTATTGATCCCATGCTTGTTTTGAGTTCTATGGTTCTTGTAATTACTTTCTTGCATTTTTCATTCTTGTCTTTAATTACTTGCAATTTATTACCATACACTTTAATTACTTGCTTGTAATCTTTTCTTTTCTTTATTCTTTTCTTTTACACTTTTTGGTTTGTTTTGTGAATGGTTGTAATTATTATTGTTAAGAAGAAATACGATATTATAAGTTAACGTTTCTTTGCCCATTTCCTTTTCCCGTATTTTCCATTGAACTCTGCCCAAACGATATGCAAGCGCTCCGTTAGGCACCCTACCCTAACAAGGTAACGGTGATTCCTAACCGCGACCGGTTGCGTTCGTTTCGGCCGGAGGCGAAAGCAAGAGACAAGAACGGAAGGACAAGGGTAAATAAGCCGTATTCCACAAATACCGCGCTTAAATTCCCTAATCCACGTTGTTGCCGATTGCTCTAGCTTCAATTGGTCAAGACTCGGCTCAAAGGTTTTGAGTACAGATATCTTTAGCTTACACTTTCGTATATTTTCTTAACAACTTTATACTTGTAAATAATACACATAGGTTAGATTGAACAAACATACACAAATTCTTTATTGACTCGTCTAAAATAAGAACGGAAATACAACCATCTCCCTGTGGATCGACCCGTGCTCAACCGGCTAGCTGCATAGCGACACCGTCCTGATCGCGGTTATACTTTAGAACTTTGAACATCCGACACGCCAAAAGCGTGCGATCAAATGGCGCCGTTGCCGGGGAGACGGTAGCGTATTTTCTTTCTTGTTATTCGGGTTAATATTCTTTTTGTATATATTTAAAAAAAAACAACTTTTTGTTATTTTTGATCATTTTTGTGGGCAAGAGTGCAGATTTTTGCGTATTTGCAAACTGCAATTATGGGGAGCAAAGTGTACGTTCAAGGTTAAGGTGATTACGAAGTACAGTGCCAAAGATCCGGGTAGTTTGACCCGCGCAAGAGAACTTCTCAAGCTTACCGGATTTGATTCAACGGGGGTTTTCCTAACCCAAAACTTAACGGTACGTACTTTACTAACGCCTTCTTCTCAAATCCGATGCATCCAATATACTATTCTTTGCAGGATTCTTTGCAAGTTCGCTAGCAAACGCTAAAAATTGACTAACCCGTATTTGTTACAGTGCCGCGCTTAAACTAAAAAAAACGATTGTTTGATTCTTTATAGAATTTTTATTGAATTGCGCATTGCATACATTAATACGGACTTAAGGGCAAGCGAACCCCACAACATACGGTAAAGGATTTCATCACCTTTTCCGTGGCCCACAAATCACGAACTTGAGCATAACGTTTACCCGCACAAAATTTAAAAGAAACTAGACTTTAAGCCTTAAGGACTTCGCGCTCACTAGGAGAAGTTAACTGTGTTTAGAACCTCGCTTAACGGTATATTGTTTACGGGGTGTCTAGGAAAGTGTTAACGGCGAAACCACCAAAAAAGAAAGGGTTATTTAATTAAGGAACTTCGCGAAAGCGTTGGAAAACCTCCCCTTATCTCTGCACTTATCTGGCCTCGTGATCAGTGTATCTTGAGCCCGTTTCTCGACATAGTTTTACTTCGACAATCAAGTTCTGGAGCAGGTCTAGTAGACATAGGTGAACCCTAGAACGATTAGGTGTGTGGTATTTTTGTGTCGTGATTGTTTTTGTCCATATTCTTTTTGTGTGTATATTTCATTCTTTTGTTAAAAAAAAAACTAAAAAAAAAATTTCACATTCTTTTTCCCCTCCTTTTTCTCTGCCTTTCTTTCTTCTCTCTTCATATCATAGGTACCCCTCCTCGCAAAACTCTTGCCGAACTTTGGTACCCACAACCAGACATTACTTCTTACGGTTCTTGCTTTGGCCGAACGTCGAACGATCCCTCCATGCCCAAAGTTTCACTGAAAGATCGCATAGCAGCGTCTAGGACAAACACTTGCACTCCTCATTCCACTTTGTATCAACCTTTTCAACCTCCCGCACCCGCTTATGTTGATACCCCTTCTGCAAGTCGTCCTTTGTCCATCGCTGAACGTATTGAACAATCCCGTAGCCGATCTTTCACTCCTTTCACCACTTCAAATTCTTGGGATCAACAATTTCATTCACCTTCTTATCCAACTGTTGATCCTACCCCTGTCCAACCATTCAATTCCTACCAGTCCTACCCTATTTTTGCACCTTCCCTAGACATTGCTTCAGAACCGCCATTTGGGAGTTTTCAGTATCCAAACAACTTTGAATCTTTTACTGAAACCCCTTAACAACCCATGTCTAGTCTGGAACAGTCGTTGGAAGACTTTAGGGTAGCGTCAAGCCAACAGATGATGGATTTGAATGCGTCCATGGCCGCTCTCATGCAACCTACTGGCCCGGTAGCTAGTTTCCAGCTAGCTCCAAATTTTCCAATGTATGATGAGACGGTAGGACAGGCTGAGAATTTGAGTGGAGAAAGTGAGCTGTATACCCTTCCAAATCAAACCTACCCGTCTCAAATTGAATCCCACAACTCCTGCTTTGAAAGTCTATCGAGTATCCCACATGATTTATCAATTGAAGATAGAATGATGAATGAGTTGTGCGACTTTGTAGTGTTTGATTTACCCAATTGTGAAGGGACCTTGCCAAGTGAAACCACACCCAATCCTTTTCACCTCTACACCTCCTTCTTAGAACCTGAATTGATTGAAATCCATGCTTTTGATGAGGTGTCTGAGGATATTGATTTTCACTTGATAGAGGATATTGACGCTGGGAATATTTTGGATGATGAACCCAAAGATTTGGCTGAGTTTTTCTCTTCAAATCATCATCCCGAGTCATTAAAAATTTTCCTGAACCCCATATGCGTCTGGATTTAGATGAAATATGCATGGATGAGCTTAACTTTGAGGAGAATATTGAGGATGTTTTTGAGGATGAAACAGTTCTAGATGATGAGTCGGATTTTCCAATTCATCCTGTTCCTTCCACTGACTGTGTACACCTTCCTGAACCTTTAACCGATACCCCTCCTCGATCACTTCCCTCCATTCTTTCCATCATTCCGACCTTGCAAGAAACCGTCTCACTTTCATTTACTATGTTCGGTTTACCAAGTTCGGCGTACCCATGGTTTCTTACGAATCTTGAGGGATTTGACCCCATTTCTCGACGGGTAAATATATTAGCACGATCGCTTTTCACACATCGGTCATCACAAATTGTGCTAATCTATTTACTCCATTTGCACCCTCAAGTTCGTATTCCACTTCTTTTTCCCTTCCGCCATTCTTCTTCCTCTGATATACCGAGACTGTATCCCGCTTCTCTCCGCATATGGTCTCGTGTATTCTCCATCTCTTTTCTCTACGCCTTCTTTCACCAGCCACTGCTTTATCACGATAAGATCTTTGAATGGTTGGTGTTAACTTTTGGCCTGTGTAAGGCCTTGTATAGCTTGACACTGTTCTTTCCCCCCTAATCCTGAACTTCAACGCTTAACAGTGGAAACACTGTTTTACTTAAGTTTGGGGGGGGGACACCTTTTTTGTATATATTTTTGGTTTTCCTTTTTGTATATAATTTGTTTTTAGGGGGAGCGCCGACAATTTTGACCCTCTTGTTATAGCCTGACAGTGAGGGCACTGTCAAGTTTAAGTTTGGGGGTGTGCTCGGTAAGCTTTCTTCCTTCGCATTCATTTGTATATTTTGCATTTGCATACCTTATTAAAAACCCACAAAAATCGAAAATTTTCCAAAAATATAAAAACTTTGTCGTCAAGTTAGCTAATAGGGTAACTTAGATCTTTATTCCGAAAGATTAGTTGATATGATAGAAATAACTAAATTCTAGGCTTAGGAATTGAAAACCCTAAAAATAACCCTCATTCTGTTTAAACTTGGTAAGTATACGTCCTTACAGTTTTTTTTGAGAAATAGGTAATCTTGAGTTCAGTTCTTTAGTTAAGTCAAGATGAAGGGAAAGTATTGATGCTCTACTGAAGGATAAGTCTGAAAAATAGTTTCTTTTCTTGAGTTCAAATTTAGAAAGTATATACCCTACAAACTGCACATACACGCACCTTGAAACTTAGGATAGTAGAGGATACCTAGAAATACTCTTACCTGAAAGCCTAGTATGAAAGAAAAAAACGATCGTTAGTGCCTCAAGAAGCATTAATAGTTGCATGAAAGGTGTGTGAGCAAATCCGTCCATCCTTAATGAAAAGAAGTAGTATTAGGTATTAGGGCAAGGGTACTATAGCTTGAATTGAATTCTCGAGTGTAGGGATGCAAATATACACACACGTAAGGGTATACAATCGATGTTTGAATAAAAGATAGAAATGAAGAATAAGACTTGTGTTTTCTGTAAAGTTGATAAAAATCCCAGATTTGAGGCCACACTTTAGAAGGAAAACTCAGGAGAACCAATATCTTTTTAAACTTTTTTGGAACGTATATGAACCAAGGTTAAATAGATAGGAGGTGTGAAGCATTAGGGTTGAATATTTCTAACTTAGGATGATAGAGTTTCTAATGTAAATACTAAACTGTAGGAGTAGAATCAATGTTAACTTACGAAACTAGCTTGACGGGATTTTGTGGGTAGTATCCGCTAAAAACCCTAAGGAGACAACACTCCTCCTACTAGGGACACCTAGAGGTTTAACGACTTGTTGCACATGCTCAGTGCAATCGCGTTCCCTGCGAAAGTGCGGTTAGGATTTTATTTTTGTGAATAATTGGTTTTGCTCGGGACGAGCAAAAGTTAAGTTTGGGGGTATTTGTTCATAACAGAATACTGCATTTTATACCGCTCATTCTTATGCTCGTGTGTTTATAGGTAGGTGCTTTTAATCCGTTTTTGTTACATATTTACAGAGTACAGGTTTCCAGTAAAAATATTGCAAATCAAGACAAAATCTCCACAGTTACACCAAATACCGAACATCTGTCACAGCAGATAAAAGCCGGGTTCCGGTCATCCATATCCGTCCAGTGCCGAGTACCAGTTCCAGAGACAAGACATATGACAGTGGTCATTCGTGTCTCGGACAAGCACAGAGCACGAGGGGGGCAGCACAAGAATCAATGGGTGCGCGGAGCTCGAGGGAGATAAAGTCAAAAGTAAAGAAAAAAGAGTGCAATCTTGGACTATGGAATCTGAAGATATTCTGGAAGATTTTGTGCAGTTTAAAGTTGGCAAACACAAGTAAAATTGGAACCAGGGAAAACGACAAAAGAACATGACCTAATTCCCCTATACGGCCGCGTTTCCGCGGCCTAAGCAGGCTTAGGCCGCGGAACCGCGGCCATTTGGTCTCCTTGACTTGTCGGTTTTTGTGGGCAGTTGGGTAATTTTATGTAGTGGCAGATTCTTGCCTTAGGTTTCCAGTTCTCCTCCTATAAATATCCTAGATCTGAGCCAAACCAAGGTGTCCATTCTTTTAGCCACTTTAGTGTAGTTTTAGTTCTTCTTCTTCTTCTTCTTCTTCTTCATTCTTCCTCCATGGAAATGTAGTGAGAGTATTGAGTGGATGTGAATAAAGATGAGGGTTTTGTATTATTCTTTTTGTTTAGCTTCCCCCTTGAGCTCTCTAGCTTAACTTGATCTTGCAACCTCTTAAGTGAGCTTGCAAGTTTAAGTTTTGGTCATTGGTCTCAAGGGGTTGTATCATTTTGTTCTCTCTTTAGTGCTTCATTTCACATGAGTTCTTTACCCTTCTCTTGATCTTGCAACCTCATGATTGAGCTTGCAAGTTTAAGGGTTGGCTATTGATCCCATGCTTGTTTTGAGTTCTATGGTTCTTGTAATTACTTTCTTGCATTTTTCATTCTTGTCTTTAATTACTTGCAATTTATTACCATGCACTTTAATTACTTGCTTTTAATCTTTTCTTTTCTTTGTTCTTTTCTTTTGCTCTTTTTGGTTTGTTTTGTGAATGGTTGTAATTATTATTGTTAAGAAGAAATACGATATTGTAAGTTAACGTTTCTTTGCCCATTTCCTTTTCCCGTATTTTCCATTGAACTCCGCCCAAACGATACGCAAGAGCTCCGTTAGGCACCCTACCCTAACAAGGTAACGGTGATTCCTAACCACGACCGGTTGCGTTCGGTTTGGCCAGAGGCGAAAGCAAGAGACAAGAACGGAAGGACAAGGGTAAATAAGCCGTATTCCACGAATACCGCGCTTAAGTTCCCTAATCCACGTTGTTGCCGATTGCTCTAGCTTCAATTGGTCAAGACTCGGCTCAAAGGTTTTGAGTACGGATATCTTTAGCTTACACTTTCGTATATTTTCTTAACAACTTTATACTTGCAAATAATACACATAAGTTAGATTGAACAAACATACACAAATTCTTTATTGACTCGTCTAAAATAAGAACGGAAATACAACCATCTCCCTGTGGATCGACCCGTGCTCAACCGGCTAGCTGCATAGCGACACCGTCCTGATCGCGGTTATACTTTAGAACTTTGAACATCCGACACGCCAAAAGCGTACGATCACTACCCTTCCCCGGTACTTACGGGGTTGCGGAATTGGTGAAAAACGATTTTCAAGGGGGTGGTAACATGGACTACCAATACGGATCTTTGTTAAACTACTAGCTAACAACCTAACAAGAGTTTACCTACTCGGTTAGGGGGCTATACCTTTCTTGAACTCCTTCGTCTTCGACTCCTCCCGGTGTACGGATCGGCCTCACCTCGTCGTCTCCTTGCGCCGAAGATGGATCCACCCGAAAGCTTCTACCTTTGGCTTCTTCTTCGAACTTTGAAGAAACTAGATCACTTGGCTTGCTAGGCCTTGTGAACTAGAATGAGTAGAGGAATGTTTTGGTGTCTTTTTATCTCTAAGGCAATGAGTCTCAACACATGAGAATGGTTTTCCTTGAGGTAGAGAGAGCAAGAGGAAGAGGGAGAGCTTGAGAATGAGAGAGCTCAAGAGAGAGAAAGCAAATGATAGAATGAACCATACTCTTCTCATTCTCACCTCTCTTAATCCAAAAGCCATCATCACAAAAATAGTAATCAAGTATTGTGTAAATGGTTTAAGTCAAAATGGCTATATCATTTCATGCACTCATTTTGCATAAATAAACAAGCAAGCAAAAGTCTTTGCCATAGAATGATAGCCTTTGGCATGATGATGGTCAGCTAGTCTAACCTAGTCAACCAGTCAATAAAGTCAACAAGTCAACAATGTCAACCTCTCAACAACCATGTCAATATAATACTTAATTAATATTAATGTTAATCATATATCTTATTCTCATTAGGGTTAAGCAAAAGTCAATGGTCAACAGTCAACTGTCAACAGTCAACAGTCAACAACCCCAATAAGAATGCTCTGCCTCTCTGTCAACTGTGCAAACACACCCGCACCCGCGTTCCGAGGAACACGAATACATACGAGATAAAACCAACCCCAAAACGTACACTAGGATCTGGCTTAAACCAAAGCCCGCTAGTGTTAACTGTCCGGACACTGTACGTGCACAAGTGCACGGATGTGACCGGACCCTGTCGCAAAACCATGCGACCTGTCGCAAAACCATGCGACCTCTACTCTTTTGCCTAAAGGCGAATAGCTTTCTGTGTGGGAATCTAAAGACTCGACACTACGCTGGCAGTGGGTTTAACCACAGACCGCAAGCGGCACTAGCTGTGCGTAGCGGTCCCCAGGTAGATGCCGACAAGAAGACTGACGAGGTGAAACCCATCTGAACTCCTACTGAGTCTGACTGTGACAATCTCCATACAGTCTGGTCTGTTCGTCTGATACATCGCATGGCAGGCCTAGGGGGCGGTAAACGTCAGTCCCCCAATAGCGGTACAAGTCGTGTCGGAGTGAAGCCCAGAACAACCTGAGATAACACTGGAAACCTACCAGTATATCTCGCTTGCCCTGGCCAGGGACTACTTGTGTAATGACTCTCCTAGACACAGCGCGATGTCAACCCCCAATACCGGGAGAGACGAATCCTGTCTAACTGTCACTGCCTCCAAGTGCTTCGGGACTGCACCCAAAAACTAACTGTTTGCACGACTCCTTTGAGCCGTGGTAGGGTAGTAATCAAAGTGCAGTGTGAACACACTCGAGGCGAAGTGACAGTATCAAGTCAGCGGACTAAGCTGTACTCATGTCACCTGGGAACTGATAACTGACGATAGGTATAGCACCAACCAACAGTTCCCGATGAGTCATGTCCAGTGTACTCGTAACCCAACGAGCACCCGCATACTATCTCCAGTACGACGTACTCATGGCTGTGGGACAGACCATCTCCCACACTGGGATGAGAAGCGTATACGCTAGTCTACTCCGGAGTATCGATGTCCTGTCTTGATGGTCCTGCGACTAGGGACCTGCATAAGGATGTGCTTATAGATTACCCAGCCCCCACTTGTGTGACTGCCATCACAACGCCGGTAATCAAGCAAAGATCCTAAGGCCTCCACTAATGTGTATAGGTGATATACTAAAATAAACACATGTACACATTGAAGTAGAAACAAACCAAGTAGCATACTACTATATTGAGCAAGATTGTTTATACAACTGTGAATATCCCAAGCTTCCATTAAGTAATATACAAACTAGTATGATACAGTAATGGCATCTAGGGCATATACATTAACAATCTCCCAATTGCACTAAGGCCATGTACTGGCGTATCGAAGACCTATCATCTCGATCAGCCGCTCGAACCGAGTCTGGGGCAAGGCCTTTGTAAGTGGATCAGCAGTGTTGTCTTCTGTAGAAACACTCCGAACCTCGATCTCCTGGCGACCCACGATCTCCCTGATCAGGTGATACCGCCTTAAGATGTGTCTGGACTTCTGATGGGACCTTGGTTCCTTTGCTAAAGCTATAGCCCCGTTGTTGTCGCAATACACAGGTATTGGATCAACAATGGACGGAACCACCTGAAGTTCAGTTAAGAACTTCCTTACCGAGACAGCTTCTTTTGCGGCATCTGCAGCAGCGATATTTTCCGCTTCCATCGTCGAGTTAGCAACGGTTTCCTGTTTGGAACTCTTCCAACACACCGCCCCTCCATTGAGGGTAAAGACATAACCCGATATGGACTTGGAATCATCCTCGTCACTCTGGAAGCTGGAGTCAGCAAAGGCCTCGATCTGGAGGTCTTTTCCGCCATACACCAAGAACTCAGGTACTTGAGAATGTTCTTTACTGCTATCCAATGTTTCTCCCCAGGGTTTGACTGATACCGGCTTATCACACTCAGTGCATAAGCTACATCTGGTCTGGTATAGAACATCGCATACATTATAGAGCCTACCGCAGAAGCGTAGGGTATAATAGACATGCGATCCCTTTCGAAATCAGTCTTGGGAGACATCTCTTTGGAGAGGGTGATCTCGTGACAAGCCGGTAGATTACCGCGCTTGGAATCTTCCATACTGAATCTTTTCAGTATGTTGTCGATGTACCTGGACTGTGAAAGTCCCAATATCCTCTTGGATCTGTCACGATAGATCCGGATCCCCAGAATGTATGAGGCATCACCCAGGTTTTTCATGGAGAACCTGTGTGACAAGAACCCCTTGACAGATTGTAGCATAGGAATGTCATTTCCTATTAAGAGAATGTCATCCACGTATAAAACGAGGAATACTACAGTTCTTGCTACAAATCTACTATAGATGCATGGCTCATCTGGATTTTTGATAAAGCCAAATTCCTTGACCGTCTCATCAAAACAGATGTTCCAACTCTGCGATGCCTGCTTTAGTCCATAGATGGACTTAAGCAACTTCCATACCTTTCCGCTGCTCCTACTCTGAATGAAACCCTCTGGCTGGTCCATATAAACACACTCCTCTAAATTTCCATTTAGAAAAGCGGTATTTACGTCCATCTGCCAAATCTCATAATCGTGGAAGGCAGCAATGACAAGAAGGATCCGAATGGATTTCAGCATAGCTACTGGAGAAAAGGTCTCGTCATAGTCCAAACCAGGTCATTGACGAAAACCCTTTGCAACGAGTCTAGCTTTATATGTCTCAACCTGTCCATCTACACCAATCTTCCTTTTGAAGATCCACTTGCATCCTACGGGTTTTACCCCATCTGGAGCAACGTCCAACGTCCATACTTTGTAGGTGTACATGGACTCCATTTCGGTCCGCATTGCATCCAGCCATTTTACCGAGTCAAAGCTCTGAATGGCCTGCTGGAAGCTAGTCGGCTCATCATAATCTATGATGCAATCCTCTCTATCCCCGTCTATGAGAAAACCGTAGTATCTCTCGGGCGGATGTGACTGCCTACTACTCCTGTGGAGCGGCGTAGGAATGTCATTTTCTTTTGAACCCTCTGGTTCCACTAAGCTTTCAGTAACAGTCTGTGGTTCTGGAATTTCTTCCAGTTCTATTTCGCTCCCACTTGTTTCCTTTTCTAAGAACTGGTGTTCTAGAAAATAGGAATTACGAGAAACAATGATCTTCTGTTCCTCTGCGTAATAGAAGAGATATCCCTTGGTGTTATTTGGATATCCCACAAACTTGCACCCTACTGAGTGTGCCTCGAGCTTGTGCGCATGCTGATTTTTGACAAAAGCTGGACTTCCCCATGTCTTAATGTGATTAAGATAGGGTCTCTTCCCACACTACATCTCATATGGTGTAGTAGGCACAGTCTTAGTTGGAACTCGGTTCAAAAGGTATGCAGCTGATTCTAGTGCATATCCCCAGAATGATCGCGGTAACTCAGCGTTACTCATCATGGACCGTACCATATCCAATAGGGTTCGGTTCCGTCTCTCCGATACACCGTTATGTTGCGGAGTGTATGGAGGAGTAAGCTGAGAGAGAAATCCGTTCTCTTTTAAATAGTCCAGGAACTCGGCACTTAAGTATTCACCACCTCGATCCGATATTAGAATCTTGATACTTTTGCCGGTTTGTTTTTCTAGTTCATTCTTATATTCCTGGAATTTTCCAAAGGTTTCGGAATTAAGTTTCATTAAGAAGACATAACCGTACCTTGAAAAGTCATCCGTAAAGGTAATGAAGCAAGAATAACCGCTTCGCGCATGTGTAGACATTGGACCGCACACGTCGCTGTGTACGAGTCCCAAGAGCTCGCTCGCTTTTACTCCGTGTCCAGTGAACGGAGTCTTTGTCATCTTTCCTTTGAGACAAGATTGACAAGTGGCATATGATTGATATTCGAACGGATTCAAATATCCTTCTGTATGTAACTTCGTCAACCTTCTCTCATTGATGTGACCCAGTCTACAATGCCATAAGAAAGTCTGATTTATTTCCAGAGACTTTCTTTTGTGTGTATTCTGGACATTGAAAATCTGTGGTTGGTTTAGTACGTATATACCATTGCTTAATGTACCTGACCCAATCAGAACTTGATTAAGGTGAATGTTCACAACATTACTTACAAACGCAAATTCATAACCTTCTTTAGAAATCAAAGATATAGAAATGATATTACAAGTTGCGTTTGGTACAAAATAGCAATTACGCACAACCAAAACATGTCCATCTGACATTCCCAGGATAGTCCCCCACGGCCTTAGCATCCATGCTAGCTCCGTTTGCAACTTTGAGGGTCATGTCACCTGCCTTCAAAACCCTACGGTTTCTTAACGCCTGCAAAGAATTAAAGATATGAGATCCTGATCCGGTATCCAATACCCAGGAAGTAGAGTTTATTGACAGACAGTTTTCAATAACATACACACCTGAAGCTGAAGCCGCAACTTGCTTCAGTTCCTGTGTCCTGGTTTTCCAAGCCCTGCAATCTTTCTTCCAGTGACCACTCTTATGACAGAAAAACCACTCTTCCTTCCCTATAAGCTTCCCCGCAATTTTTGTTGCTTTTGCTTTTCCCTTCGTATCCACTTTACTAAGACCGCCCCTTGGTTTGGCGGAGGCTTTCTTCTTCTTTCCCTTGGCTTTCGCCTTAGAACTAGAAGATCAAGATCCTCCTACAAACAAAGTGGATGTTTCCCTAACTTTCTGTAGGGTGCCCTCTGCACTCCTCAGCATGTTGAGGAGTTCTGAAAGTTCAACTTCTTTTTCTTGTAAGTTGAAGTTCAGGATAAACTGGGCGTAAGTGGAAGGAAAGGACTGGAGAATCAAGTCCGTATAGAGCTCGTTCTCTAACGTGGTCCCAAGTTCCGCGAGCTCCTCAATGAAGCCCATCATCTTAAGCACGTATTCCGCTACCGATGATCCGTTGGCCAACCTTGCCGAAAAATAACTTCTTTGGACACTTCGTATCTTGCGATACGAGATTGCTCTCCATACAGTTCTTTTTGCATGGAGAAATATGGATTCGAGGTCCATATTCTCGTGCCTCCTCTGATGTTCGTTGTCCATAGAGGGAAGTACGAGGCACTTGGCCTTCGCGCTATCAATCTCCCAAGTCTTACGGATTTCCTTATCCGCGACGCTGGAGGTGGGACTTGGGACAGGGGGAGCTTTGGTGGTAAGGAGATACCCCAACTTGTCATAAGTGATTGCCATTTTGACATTCCTGAGCCAATCATTGTAGTTTAGCCCTGTCAGTATGTTTTTTATCTAGAAGTAACTTAAGTCCAGTCTTATTGATTGGTCGCTGCAATTAGGAGAGAGAGAAGAAAACACTCAGCATGATGCTCTTGCAAGTTTAGAGTGGTTTTTAGTTTTGTCTAAATAGGATGGCTCCCACTGTCTCTCGAATCCCTCCTCAAACCAAAAAGGAAGAATTAGTCAGGATCAATCTCACCGTACAATACTTGCTTAACCGTTCGGCGAGGCTGTTGTTGGTACTTCGAGGGAGGTTTTCCAACCCTTTTCGCGAAGCACCTTGATTTAATAACCTCTTTTCCCTGGGGGCGTAGCCCCGCTAACACATTTCTAGACACCTACTTGGTTTATAGCATTGATCGTTAAGTGAGAAATTTCCCGAGGAGTAGCATATACTCACAGTAGGATCGGGATCCAAATATCATCATGTGACGAAACTGAAGGAATCCTACCAGAATCATCACACTCCAAATGGTATGCAACACTAGCAAGTTTCAGTTCTTTTGAAACTCCCGATGTGGATTTTAGCCCCATGCTCTTATGACCTTGACTTTGGCCGAAATATCATAAGTCACATGTCAAGTTCTACCCGTCATTCTCCAGGTTAATTTGAGCCCATCCGCACATACCCTTGACTTTGGCCAAAATGGTAGTACGACTGCCCCAAACCAACACATCTATCTATGCTGCACATGAATACCCAATAGCTACCAATCACCATGCCTTGACTTTGGCCAACATACATAGCTTGAATACTATTGACCATCCATGTGAAACGACGGAGGGCTACGAATGATTTTGGCGAAATCGTGAACGTAGTGAACTTGATATAATCGATGGAACGAGATAGCTTTTACAAGGAGTGGCTTAAGCTCCGCGTTTTAAAAGTTATTTTGAAAAGAAACCGAGTGGTTTTTTGAAAGTGTTCCAACGACTTTTACTTGGTTTATTTTTCTTTGCATTAGTTCTTTTTAATGCGTATTTTTCTTGCATTAGTTTCTTTTAATGCGTCCCATCATTTAATCCTACCATTGCAGAAAACAACCAAAATATGATGTACGCTTATGCCATTCGCATTCGCCACGGGGGCCCGTCATTACCCGTTAGGTTACTTAACTAACGACAGAGCGGGGGCTGGGCTTAGCGCGGCTGCAAAACATAAGCAACGCCTAAATAATATCATATATAGATATATTGCAATGATAGCCATTTCAAATCACAGATGAACACATTGGATATACTAGGAATCCGCAATTCGTATGAGCCTTTAACGAAAAGCAGATTACACGGTCGCGGTGAATAGCCAATACCCCACCCAAGACCCCTACGGGTGCGGCAAACTACCCGCCAAGTACCCGAAGCGAAGCAACCTCCCTCAACTCCATGTGTAGGCCCACTCAGCACTTTGGGATACCCGGGTAGTTTGTGCACCCCCTCCATGGGTCTATCCTAGGAGCAAAAAACAGTAAAAAGAAATTATACAATGACGGCTACAACCCTGACCCGGGTAGTGCGGCCATACAAATAATTATTACATCAATTTACAAATTTACATGAATTGAAAGAAAAGAAAACTCTCGTCTCACAACCCCCGGCTATTCACCCGCGACAATCCAATGAATTCATATACACATTCCAATGCCATTACAGATCATAGATTTGTATAACCCCCACTAATCGACATATAGCTATTAGCAGACGTTCAATACAAATATCACATCATAGATAAAAAAAAAACCGTCAGCGTAAGTCTTTAGAAACTCGATTAAAATACGGTTTTTAAAGCCCCAAAAATAAAATTTTCTTTCTGGAAAATCTGGGCTGAAAAAACATATACCAAAATTCCCAAAATACCCCACTGAATATACTGTAGCAAAGAGGATCCAGAGAAGAGCCAATACGGCCGCGGAACCGCGGCAATAGCAAGCTATTGCCGCGTTTCCGCGGCGCTTTGATGAGATCACATGACCGTCTTTCTACAGTATACTCAAAAAACCCTGAGTCGATTTTTAAAGCATGATTTATTACTTTTATAGCACCTTGAAAATCGACAGCAAGTTTAAAATCCGGGTGTAATTCGCGACTTTTTCTCCGATCGAATTTCAAGTTACTTTGCTAACATGTTAGATAGAGTTTAACTAGGCTCTGATACCACTGTAAGTCCATGCTACCCTTCCCCGGTACTTACGGGGTTGAGCAATTGGTGAAAAACGATTTTCAAGAGGGTGGTAACATGGACTACCAATACGGATCTTTGTTAAACTACTAGCTAACAACCTAACAAGAGTTTACCTACTCGGTTAGGGGGCTATACATTTCTCGAACTCCTTCGTCTTCGACTCCTCCCGGTGTACAGATCGGCCTCACCTCGTCGTCTCCTTGCGCCGAAGATGGATCCACCCGAAAGCTTCTACCTTTGGCTTCTTCTTCGAACTTTGAAGAAACTAGATCACTTGGCTTACTAGGCCTTGTGAACTAGAATGAGTAGAGGAATGTTTTGGTTTCTTTTTATCTCTAAGGCAATGAGTCTCAACACATGAGAATGGTTTGCCTTGAGGTAGAGAGAGCAAGAGGAAGAGGGAGAGCTTGAGAATGAGAGAGCTCAAGAGAGAGAAAGCAAATGATAGAATGAACCATACTCTTCTCATTCTCACCTCTCATAATCCAAAAGCCATCATCACAAAAATAGTAATCAAGTATTGTGTAAATGGTTTAAGTCAAAATGGCTATATCATTTCATGCACTCATTTTGCATAAATAAACAAGCAAGCAAAAGTCTTTGCCATGGAATGATAGCCATTGTCATGATGATGGTCAACTAGTCCAACCTAGTCAACCGGTCAACAAAGTCAACAAGTCAACAATGTCAACCCCTCAACAACCATGTCACTATAATACTTAATTAATATTAATGTTAATCATATATCTTATTCTCATTAGGGTTAAGCAAAAGTCAATGGTCAACAGTCAACTGTCAACTGTCAACAGTCAACAACCCCAATGAGAATACTCTGCCTCTGTCTCTCTGTCAACTGTGCATACACACCCGCATCCGCGTTCCGAGGAACACGAATACATACGAGATAAAACCAACCCCAAAACATACATTAGGATCTGGCTTAAACCAAAGCCCGCTAGTGTTAACTGTCCGGACACTGTACGTGCACAAGTGCATGGATGTGACCGAACCCTGTCGCAAAACCATGCGACCTGTCGCAAAACCATGCGACCTCTACTCTTTTGCCTAAAGGCGAACAGCTTTCTGTGTGGTACTCTAAAGACTCGACACTACGCTGGCAGTGGGTTTAACCACAGACCGCAAGCGGCACTAGCTGTGCGTAACGGTCCCCTGGTAGATGCCGACAAGAAGACTGACGAGGTGAAACCCATCTGAACTCCTACTGAGTCTGACTGTGACAATCTCCATACAGTCCGGTCTGTTCGTCTGATACATCGCATGGCGGGCCTAGGGGGCGGTAAACGTCAGTCCCCCAATAGCGGTACAAGTCGTGTCAGAGTGAAGCCCAGAACACCCTGAGATAACACTGGAAACCTACCAGTATATCTCGCTTGCCCTGGCCAGGGTCTACTCGTGTAATGGCTCTCCTGGACACAGCGCGATGTCAACCCCCAATACCGGGAGAGACGAATCCTGTTTAACCGTCACTGCCTCCAAGTGCTTCGGGACTGCACCCAAAAACTACCTGTTTGCACGACTCCTTTGAGCCGTGGTAGGGTAGTAATCAAAGTGCAGTGGGAACACACTCGAGGCGAAGTGACAGTGTCAAGTCTGCGGACTAAGCTGTACTCATGTCACCTGGGAACTGATAACTGACGATAGGTATAGTACCAACCAACAGTTCCCGACGAGTCCTGTCAAGTGCACTCGTAACCCAACGAGCACCCGCATACTATCTCCAGTACGACGTACTGATGGCTGTAGGACAGACCATCTCCCACACTGGGATGAGAAGCGCATACGCTAGTCTATTCCGGAGTATCGATGCCCTGTCTCGATAGTCCTGCGACAAGGGACCTGCATAAGGATGTGCTTATAGATTACCCAGCCCCCACTAGTGTGACTGCCATCACAACGCTGGTAATCAAGCAAAGATCCTAAGGACTCCACTAATGTGTATAGGTGATATACTAAAATAAACACATGTACACATTGAAGTAGAAACAAACCAAGTAGCATACTACTATATTGAGCAAGATTGTTTATACAACTGTGAATATCCCAAGCTTCCATTAAGTAATATACAAACTAGTATGATACAGTAATGGCCTCTAGGGCATATACACTAACAATAAGCCACTTGTCCACCATGCTTCCGCTGCTTCCACTGACTACGACAACCCTTTGGCAGAGTCATATACATGTACACTTCTGAAACAAGTTTAGAACGACCCTATACTCATCCTCCTGCCGGATCTCACAGTCTGGAACAACAGCAATGGCAAGTCTGGGTAAACAAGAACCTCCCTGCCACCGTCCTTGAGCATACCGAAGTACCTCTCGAGCGCCTGAGGTTACCCACCTTATCTACGGAGTGGACAATGGAATGTCAAACTAGATTGAATCTTTAGGTTCTTATCAAATTTTCAGTAATCGTTTGCGGTTCTGGAATCACTTCCTGTTCTACTATACTCCCACTACTGTTTTCTGAAAAAAAATCCATTTATATTAAAACTGTGGCGAGTCAAGAACAATATCACTATTGATCTTCCTGATGGTAGAAAGTCAAACCTCGTCATAGCCTGGGTCAACCCACAAACAGCCATTACAGAAACGTGCCCTGAGTTGTCCAGTGTCTAGTTTTAAGCATAAGCCGGACAACTCCCCGTACCTTAACATCGTTAAGATATGAACTGTTCTATATCCAATATAGAATCAGAGGCACTGATTTAATTGAACCAGATTCAAATCATGCAGCTGTCTCCAGTGCATGTCAACTAAATGGAAGGAGTCTTATCAGCGTTACTCAACTTAGGAATACTTCCAATTATGAGTAACCTGAAAGAGAAGCAAGTTCTCTTAATCATTACTATCAACTGAATACCATACACAAGTATCTACATCTTCGATCACCTTGAATAATCCTGATACTTGCAATACCTGGTCCTCTACTTTATTCATATACCTATAACTTCTCAAAACTTCGACCTTGTGCTTCTACGAAACACATGTCTAAGAACTAGAGAAGTCACAAGTAAACATAATATAGTACGAGTACCAACCCCTCTGTCCTAATGGACACTGGACAACATACAATACTCTGTATAAGTCCCCTGAGTCTAATAACTCATTCCCTGTGTGTCGTAGGTTGAAAACTGTACTTATGGTTAAGAAGAATTGCACCGCTGTTTAATGCTCCTTACCTAACCATCCACTGATATAGGTAAATGTCATTGACATAATTTCAAAAAGGTATATCTCACTCTATAAAAATAGACGTACAGATATATCAATTTGAAATTGGCGCATAACAACGGATATTCAAAACCAAATATTTGCCGTCCGGCAAACATCACAGGCGATTTCCTCAAATATCACCAATTACAACGAATTCCGATATAATGAGGACAATCACCTAATTCCCAATAACTTACTCCCACTCATCATCTGTAAAACCATACAGATGTGTGAATCAAACCTGGTAAATACATACCCAGGAGCAAGTGTCTAATTGGGAAATCAGTTTTCTTTTAACAGTGCACAGTGAAACTGAAACATTGAAATGTTTCGATGGGGTATCCCGGTATTCCTAGTAATACCTCTTCCATTATCCAGATTCACAACTGTAACCGTATAATTTTTTCCCATCTCTCCAAATCCCTTTATATGTCTTTAGTCATTACCTTCTGTACACCCTCTTAGGCTAAATGGTTTTCTTCCTTCCCTACCGTTCGGCACCAGCCTATGGTTTGGAAGAAGACTATCCAATAATCATAATGGGTGTACTGTCCTAATCATAGGAGCACTCGCAATGCGAGAGAAGGTAAAGATAAAAGACAACTGAATAAAACCTTATTCCTATTTCTCCTGAACCAGAATCCATCCCCGAACTGGAACAAGTTCCTTTCGAGTTCGTATATAACCATACGATGGAGTATCCAAATAAACTGTGGATCTTCGTAGTGATACGGAGTGTTCTGGAGAAATACAAAGGTGATGTAGGATTGGCGAAGAAATATTTGGTTTGGTCATGAATAGCAGTCGCAATTTACTTTGCCCTCTTAATAATCCCTTGATATGTGTTTATTTAATGCCTTCTGTACACCATCGTTATGCTAATCGATTTTCTTCATTCCCTACCGGTCGGCACCTGCCTATGGTTTGGAAGAAGATTATCCAATTTGCGTAATAGGTGTACTATCTCCTAAACCAAGGAGTACTCGCAACCTGAGAGAAGGTAAAAGGAAAAGACAACTGAATAGTCCTATTCGTTTTCTCCAGAACCGGAAACCATCCTCGAATAAATTCCTTCGAGTTCGTATATAACCATACGATGGTTTTGTCCAATGGAAGTGGACGTTCGTAGTAATACGGGGTGTCCTGGAGAAAAGGGTAAGAGTAGGAGTGGCAATGAGGTTTGCAACTCTGACAATCCAAAAGCCAGTGTTTAAGAAGGTTCGGTTAATTTTGGTCACTGAGTCATAGTCAAGGGTCGGGCCATGGTCGCTGCCAAAGAGAGAGAGAAAAGAAACACTCAGCGTGCACTCTAGCCTAGATCAGAATGGTTATCACTTTATCTAATCAGGAAACCTCCCACTGTAACGTCAAATTCTTCCCCAAACCTGAAAGAAGAATTAGTTGGGATCACCCGAGGAGTAAACCAACTCATCAGTGGGAATCGGGATCCAACTATCATCGCATGATAATGTGACGGAATCCGCTCACGTTATCACACTCCAGAAGGTATGCGCATATCTCGCAAGTTTCAGTTTCTTTAGAAACTCCCGATGTGATTTTTATCCCATGCTCTTATGACCTTGACGAAAGCCAACATATCATAAGTCATATGTCAAGTTCTATCCGTCATTGTCCAGGTTAATTTGAACCCACCCGTACAAGCCCTTGACTTTGGCCAACAAGGCTATACGACTGTCCCAAACCAACGCATCTATCTATGCTGCATATGAATACCCAATAGCTACCAATCACTGTGCCTTGACTTTGGCCAACAAACACAGCTTGAATACTTATTGACTATCCATATGAAACGAAAGAGGGCTACGAATGGTTTTTGGCGAAAACCTTTAACGTAATGAACTTGATATCGTTGAAGGAACCGTTAAAAAATATAGTGATGAAAACCTTTGCTAAAGAGGTCACTCCCGGTGAAGGGATCTCGGCTCTTTCCCTGTAGAATGAGGTGCAGGATATTCCAACTGAATACCACGATGCAAAGCAAAAGTAGACGACTATAGTGAAGTTATTGCCCTGACGCAAACTTTTGTCCAAGGGGTCACTCCCGGTGAAAGGATCTCGGCCCTTGCCTCGTCGACTGAGGAGCAGGATATTCCAACTGAATACCACGATGCAAAACAAAAGAGAACGTCCTTGCAATAATAGCTTTTTGAAAAATGTTCCAACAACATCAGAATTGGTTTGTTTAGCTTGCATTGATCCGAATCAATGCAGTCCCATCAATTGATCACACCAATATAGAACGAAAATAATGATGTACGTATATGCCATCCGCATTCGCCACTGGGTCCCGTCATCACCCGTTAGGTTACTTAACTAATGACAGAGCGGGGACTGGACTAGCACGGATGCAAAACATATACAACATCTACTAGTATATATATCAATATATAATATTCGCTCAAGGCGTGATAAAAAGCAACATCACAGAACAATACAGATGTCTGGGATCCCCGGGTTTCATAGAGCCGCTACTGAAACCCGACGTTCCCCTGGTCGTGTGGATAGCCTGCGCAATGAAATCCTAGACCCCTACGGGCGCGGCAAGTTACCCGCCAAAACCTGAAGCGAGGCAGCCCCCTTCACCAACGTGAATGGACCACCCAGCACTTCACGGAATCCGGTAACTTGGGCACCCCTCCTGGGTCAACCTGTACCCCCTACGAGTGTGGCGAATAGCCCGCCAATTCTAGAGTGAAGCCCCCTCCGTCTCAACGCCATGATATGCGGGCTCGTCGCCCTATAGAACCCGGCTATTCGTGCACCCCACCACGGGGTAATCCTAGTACAGAAAGTAAAATATACATACGGGTACATCGACCTCATCCCGATCGTGTCCCAAAAGAATAATATACAAACAGGCAGTGACGGCAGTCCACAGGTCGAACTCTTGCCCCGCAATATCAAATGTACATAATACAACCAAAACTGTAATACCATTGCATCCAGGCTATCCCCCACGACCAATCCGCAACATCACAGCACAACACAGAACATCAACGTGAATGTCACGTTCGCAAATCCGTCTAAAAGGGCTATAGCAGATAGACTGGATTTACCGATCAAATGACATTCATGGTCGCAGATATAATGTAAATACTGTGAACTAACATGTTTAAAATTTTTGATCGATCAAATTTACCGAAGTGGGCCCCAAGCACTACTGTAGCACTCAAAGAAAATCTGGGCCCAAAAAGAATATACCAAAAACCCCATTTTCAAGTATAAAGAGCTCTATGCAAAAATGGTACAGTGAAGACATTGTACTATGGCGGAACCGCGGCCAGAAGAGGGGTTTGGCGGCGGTTTCGCGGTCGGTCTAAAGTATCACGCTACCATTTTTTCATAGAATTCTTAAAATACCCTGCATGTTATTCTGCAACAACCTGAAAAAATTTTCGAGCAGAAAACAAAATCGACAGAAACACATGCAAAGAAAACGCGGGTTTAGAAAATCCGTTCGATAGAACTTGTAAACACGTTAGATCAAGCTAGACTAGGTTAATGGCGTGGCTCTGATACCAATGTAAGTGCACGGCGGCGCCCCGGCCGTCAATCCGACGTCGGAATGCGGAAACGAAAACTTTTCGATAAACTAGAACCGGCACCACCGCGCACTAAAAACCCGGATCGGGCCATTAACCTAACTCTAGCAAACTAGAAAATGGAGTGGAGATCTATACCAAGCGATCCGTGTCCTTCGGTCTTCGCATCCACTCCGATCTCCTTGCGGAATCTCCGGTCTTCTGCACCTCGTCGGAAAGGGCACCACATCGTCGGGTTCTTTTACGGGCTCCAACCTCTGGACCGAGGCAACTCGGGCACGAAGCTGGCGAGTCGACGAGCCCAAGGTTGCTGTAGATGAAGTGTAGAAACCATTGTCTCAATGGGGTAGTGAAGTTGCCTTTGATAGAGAAAGGGGTAGGACTTTGAAATGAAGTTTTGGGATTTTCTATAAGCAAAATGAGAATCAATAATCTTTTTCCCACCACCAAATGAATCAACTCCCTCTCTCTCTCTAAAGTGGCCGGCCCCCTATGATGATTGAATGAGGAGAGAGAGAAAAAGCATATATCAATATGTGAAGATAATTATCAAATTATCTCACATCAAGAACTTATCAAATCCTAACCAAACCCCATCAACATTAATGCAAAGGAAGAGACTTAAAAAGAATCTCATGAAGCCCTCATTTACAAGAAACCCCTCCACAATAACAAATTTGCAAACTTGCAAAAAAACCCTCCATCGGAATTTCAGCTAAAGAATGGAAGAAAGAAAAACTGGCTGAAACAGAAAGCAAACTGGCAACTTCAGAAAACTGATCCCGTAATAAATTACAGGAAAACCCCGCGACTGTATATACATACCCGAATTTGTATTCCCACTGAATACAAATGCAAAAGAGATAAAATCTACACTGCACAATACTAGGATCCAGTTTAAACCAAAGCCCGCTAGTATTATCCGTCCGATCATGATCCGTGCAATACCGCACGCATAAGATCGAACCCTGCTATATCTCCATATGGCCTCTACAACGTTTCGCCCGAAACTTGAGAAAACGGTCTGTGGGGGACTCTAAAGACTCGTCAATACTTTGGTTGTGGATTTAACCACTAGCACGTCAGAGGTATTAGCCTATACGTAACGGGCTACCAGGTATTGACCAAAAGGGACGTCGATGAGCGAACCCATCCTGACACCCTACTGAGCCTGTCAGTGACAATATCCGTACAGTCCGGTCCGTTCGTCTATGAGCATCGCATGGCGGGCCTAGGGGGTTGGTAAAAGTCAGACCCCCAAAAGCGGTACAAGTCATGTCGGAGTGTAGTCTAGAACACCCTGAGATACTACTGGAATACCTACCAGTAAATCTCTTGTCTCGGCCGAGGGCTTTGTGTAATGGCTCTCCAAGACACAGCGCGACCTCACCCCCAATAACGGGAGAGACGAACCCCTGCAGATCCGCTCACTGCCTCCATGTGGCTCAGGACTGTACCCAACTAAAACCTGTTTGCACGTCTCCTTTGAGCGTGGTAGGGTAGTAATCAAAGCACAGTGGGAACTCACACGAGACAAATGACGATCTCAGGTCGATGAACTAACCTGTACACATGTCACCAAGGAACTGCTATCTGACGTCAGGTATAAGACCAACTATCAGGTTCCCGGCGAGTCCTGTCCGGTGTACTCATAAACAAATGAGCACCTGTATACATCTTGGGTGAACCAACCGACACCAGTGGCTTGTGAGACCGGCCACCGCCCCTCGTCGGGGTCTCGACTGTATACACTAGTCTACTCTGGAGTATCGATGCCCTGTCTCGAAACTCCCACGACTAGGGACCTTTTAAGGATGTGCTTATAGACCCGAGCTCCCACGTATATGATCGCCCTCATACTGCTGGTAGTCAAGCAAGAATCCTAGGGGTTCTATCAACGTGTAATAGTGACACGTAAGGTCACCTAAAGCAGTACACGATGATAAAGATAAACCAGATAGCATACTATCATCTTGAGTAAGACTGTCCTACCGGTATAGGTCCTCCCTCAATCATTACAATCACGTGCATGTGATCCAATAATTGACTCTGAGGGCACTATCTCCAACAAGGGCTTCATAGACAGTGGGAGCAGCGGAAACGTATGCAAGATGTTTTATGTGATAAAGCAGGCATCGTGGAGTTGGAACGTCTGTTTTCATGTGGTAGTCAAAGAGTTTAACTTCATCAAAATGGTAGATGAACCTTGTATATACAAAAAGATAGTAGAGAGTATGGTGGTGATCTTCGTAGAGTACGTGGATGACATACTCTTGATAAGGAAGGAGTTTCTTATGCTACGATCGGTCAATCTCAACTTATCACAAGGATTCTCCATATAGGATCAAAATGATACCTCTTAAATCCTGGGTTTTGGATCTATGAGATAGATCTAATTGGATGTTAGGATACTAACTAGTTATAGTGAGATGGTATCAATCGATCCTGGGGAGAATCACTGGAAAGGTTCCAGGGTGATAAGGATGACTGAATGTCAGTCGTAGGCATTGTCTTTACCCTCAGTGGAGGGACGGTATGTTGGAAGAGTTCCAAGCTAGATACCGTGACTTACTAGACGATTAAAGGCAAGATACATCGTTACCAAGGATGTTACAAAAGAGGTAGTCTGGATATTTATAAGTTCATGAGATGAACTTCGTTCCTACCATTGTGTCACAATGGAGTTGTGGCTTTTGCCGAGGAACGCCCGTCCCATCAGAAATCCAGATATAATTCTTAGGCAGTATCACCTGATCATGGAGATGGTTGATCTCTAGGGAGATTGAGGTTAGGAAAGTAGACATAGAGGACAACAACGCGGATCCACTCACAAAGGATTTTTTCCCAGTAGAGACTTTTATGGGATGGTTGAGTATGAGATACTTCAACCGCAGCTAATTGTTGGGTATGTGATACCACAACAGATGGCCCTAGTGCAAGTGGGAGATTGTTAGTTATATGTATACCCTAGAGGCCATTACTGTACATACGATGTATATTGTAATGGATGCTTGGACATATATAGGGAGGACTTTCTTGCTCGACATGATAGTATGCTATCTGGTTGTACTTTATCTTAACATGTACTCTGATGTCTCTATGTTACATTTTGATAAAGCCCTTAGGATATGTACTCGACTACTGGGACTATGATGAGATAATACTAGTGGGGCCACGGTAGTCGACGAGTACATCCTATAACTGTTCCTAGTCGAGGGTGTATCGAGACAGGGCATCGATACACCAGAGTAGACTAGCGTATACGCATCTTGACCCATATGATGGGTGATGGATGATCCCATATCCATTGGTGTTTGACATCAAGGATGGTGTACGGGTGCTCAGTAGAGACTGGGTACACTGGACGGACTCGCCGAGAACTCCCAGATGGTATTATACTTTACGTCAGATGGCAGTTCTCTGGTGACACTGGTACAGGTTAGTCTGTAGACCCGAGATCATCATAGAGTCTTGTGTGATTCCAACTGTTCTTTGATTTCCTTTGATTTCCATCATACCACGTCCAAGAGGGCGTGCAAAAAGGTGGCTTTTGGGTACAGTCCTGAATCACATGGAGGCAATGAGCGATAGGAGGGGTTTCGTCTCTCCCGATATAGGAAGTTGATGTTGCGCTGTGTTCGATTGGCTATAACTGGAAATCCCTGGCCAGGGTTGCTGAGATTTACTGGTAAGTGTTATCAGTAGTTTCTTAAACTGTTATAGACCTCATATCGACAAGACTTATCGAGCTACTGGGGTCTGACGTTTAGCAACCCCTAGGCGAGATATGCGACATATCAGACGAAGAGACCGGACTGTACGGGAGTGTTACTGATTGGATTCGCAGGAGAATGTAAAGGCTTGCTTGTTGATCTTCTGATCGCTCAATACCCGGGTGGCCGTTACGTTTAGCAGACCGCTTGCGGCTTGTGGGTGTTTGATATGATCATCACCTGCTGCCGGCGTATTGACGAGTCTTTAGAGTCCTACAAAAGGGGTTTCCTGCTTCAAGCGAAACGGAGTAGGAGCACATATGTGATATGTGCGGGACTGAGATTAATACGATATGAGATACTGTATTCTATTCTCGCGATTTGTAACATTGATCGGTTGTATGTGATAAAGCCGGGTTATCGGATCAAGTGTTGATTCGATAAGTTGTTACACATGATATTAGTCGGTTATAGCCGGATTATAAAATTAAGAGTTTATTTAATAATTTAATGTATGATTATATATATTTGATATATTACATTACATTAACCAGTATTAGCTCACTTAAGATTTATTTTCTCAATTGATTGTGCATAAGTGTACATGTGGTATATATTTGTGTACATATGATTGTGTCATGCTTGATGATACATCAAAGATGGGTGTATGAGACTTATACCAAGATTAGGGTAAAGATTAGGGTTTTGTTTATATCTTAAGAATAACAAAAGAGAAAGATTTTGTCAAAGTTCTCAAGCTTTCATGAAGCTTGTGGAAACATTGATAAAGTCAACTCTTTTGTCATTCTTTAGGATATTTAGTTAACCCAACCCTTAACCATATACCTTGGTCAATTATCTACATGAGTTAAGCATGATAGCATAACTCACCCATGGTTACATTATTGAGTAGAGATAATTCATATGATGACATTATTCTTTCTTCTTATTCTTCATCAAGCTCCTTGAAAAAGCTTTCAAGCTCTAATGGTGCTATGAGAAAAAGTGTGAGAAAATCAATTCTAAAGTGAGCCCACTTCCTACTTCTTCATCCTTTACCATTTGCCATGTAGTAGAGTGTGTTCTCTTCACAAAGTTCATGACCTAGTGAAGGAATAGCTTGAGTTAGTGTCTCCCCTACGTAGAACATCTTCGGCCTCGAAGTCATCGAAGAAAGCACGTTCGTTCTTCTTGCGGAGCTTCTCTAGAGTCCGGAGTTCACGATCGTAGCGAAGGGGACATCTACATGGAGCTATTGAAGTGAAGGACCGGTCTACAAAGGTTGTATTCCCGCTATCTTAAGTGTTAATGTGTTTAACATGCTTGTTTTCGCCAAAACTCTAGTATAAAGATTCGGCTTCGGGTTGTTCGGCACGGCTAATTTTTAAATCGGGCATGGTTGATGCCTCGTAGACCCTTGTGCGTGTGCCTAGCAACCCTACACATATGTGATATCATCTCATAGGGAACTTGCACCATTACCATTGGTTTATGCCGCACGTACTCTATTCATGCGAACACACACGCCTTTGGTAATTTCTATGTCACGAACACTATAGAACTTGTTTAAAATCGGTAACTGTGCATTTGCATCATATATGATCCGTAGACTTATACTTGTATATTCATTTCATTAAATGGATATGTAGGATTGTTAGTTATATATACATACCTCATTGCATCTGTAGGGTTCCCCTCGATGGCAGCAAGGTTTCGGGAACCATCGCCCATTCCATTTTCAAAAATTTGTCGTTAAAAGGAACTCTATACTAGAATCGTTAACTACAAAACAATACGGAAACACATGTAAACTATATTACAACTAAGTGAAAACAAAATACAACCTTTGTAGATCAGTCCTTCACTTCATATGCTCCTTGTAGTAGTCCCTTCGCTGCGATCATCAAACTCCTGGACTCTCGGACGGCTCCATGAGAAGAGGGCAACGGTTTTGCATGAAGTCTTCGAGGCCGAAGATGATCTACGTCGAGGGAATACGAGCTCAAGCTACCACTTCACCAAAGTGAAGCAAACACCCTATACTAAGTGCTAATCTAGTAGAGGATGGAGAAATAGGAAACAGGTTCACTTTAGAATTTCTTTTCTCACAATATTTCTCTCTCTTTATCAAACCCTAGCAAGCTTTTGAAGGAGGAAGAAGATGAGCTCAAGAAAAATGAGAATGAAAACTAATCAAGAGGGAGAGAGAACCATGGGTGAGTTTGTATCATATACTAACTCATGTAGAGACATAACCATGGCTACATTATAATGGTTAGGTTAATTAATATCTTAAGTAAAACAAAACTAGTGGACTAAGTCAATGCAACCATAAGCTTCATGAAGCTTCATGCATGTGAGCTCATCATCCACTAATTTTAGAATTACTTTAAATATAAAAACCTAACACTATAATTAGTATGGTATAAGTCTTATACACCCATGTAAGTTGTATCAACAACTATGATACAAAATGAATAACACAAATTAATATATATCACATATATATTAAGTTGTGCATTGGTGAGAAAAATAAATGCTTAAGTGAACCAATGCTAGTTAATGTAAATTAGTATATCACATATACAATTATACACTAAATTATTAAATCAAAACTTGACTTAATAATCCGGTTATATCACATATGACCGACTGACATCCAATGTATCGACTTATTGAATCAACACTTGATTCGACAACCTAGCTATATCACATATAACCGACCGATACAAAAACTCGCGAGAATAGAATACGGTATCATATACACGCATTATTCTCAGTCCCACACATATCACATATGTACTCCTATTTCGTTTTTCCTGAGCCAGTAAAACCTCTCTGTAGGACTCTAAAGACTCGTCAATACGTCGGCAGTAGGTGATGATCACATCAAGCACCCATAAGCCGTCAGTGGTACTAGCTGGACGTAACGGCTATTCGGGTATTGAGCGATCAGAAGATCAGCAAGCAAGCCCGCTCTAACTCCTGCAAAAACCTGACAGTGACACTACCGTACAGTCCGGTCTCCTCGTCTGAAATGTCGCATATCAAGTCTAGGGGTGGTAAACGTCAGACCCCAATAACCGATAAGTCATGCCGATGTGAGGCTCATAACGGGTCGAGAAACTACTGGTAACACTTACCAGTAAATCTCTAAACCAGCCCTGGCCAGGGGCTTCCCTGTTATGGCCAATCGAGCACAGCGCAATATCAACTCCCAATACCGGGAGAGACGAAACCCCTCCTATCGCTCATTGCCTCCATGTGACTCAGGACTGTACCCAAAAACCACCGTTTTGCACGCCCTCTTGGATGTGGTAAGGTGTAAATCAAAGCACAGTGGGAATCACACAAGACTCTATGACGATCTCGGGTCCACAGACTAACCTGTACCAGTGTCACCAGAGAACTGCCATCTGACGTGAGGTATAATACCATCTGGGAGTTCTCAGCGAGTCAGTCCAGTGTACCTAGTCTCCACTGAGCACCCGTATATCATCTCTGATGTCAAACACCAATGGATATGGGATCATCCATCGACCATCAATATGGGTCGAGAAGCTATACGCTAGTCTAATCTGGTATATCGATGCCCTGTCTCGATACACCCACGACTAGGGACCTTAAAGGGTTTACTTATGGACTACCATGGCCCCACTAGTACGATCTGCATCATAGTCATGGTAGTCAAGTAAACATCCTAAAGGCTTTACTAACATGTAATAGAGAGACAATCAGTATACACGTTTAGGTAAAGAGTAACCAGATAGCATACTATCATGTCGAGCAAGAAAGTACTCCCTATATATGTCCAAGCATCCAGTACAATATACATCTCATGTAGTAATGGACTCTAGTGCATACATATAACTAACAATCTCCCACTTGCACCAGGGCCATCTGATAACAGTGGTTGTAGTATCTCATACTCAACCATCCCATAAAAGTCTCTCTCTGGGAAAAAGGCCTTTGTGAGTGGATCCGCCATGTTGTCCTCTGAGTCTACTCTCCTAACTTCGATCCCCTGGAGATCAACCATCTCCATGATCAGGTGATACTGTCTTAGAATTTGTCTAGATCACTGATGGGACGGGCGTTCCTAGGCATTTTCCACAATCCCATTGTCACACAATGGTAGGAACGAAGTTCATCTCATGAACTAATGTACACCCAGACTGCCTCTTTGGTAGTATCTTAAGTATATAGCGATGTATCCAGTCTTTATCGTCTAGTATGCCACGGTATCTTGCTTGGAACACTTCCAACATACCGTCCCTCCATTAAGGGTAAAGACAATGCCTGTGACTGACATTTAGTCGACCTTATCACCCTGGAAGCTATCCAGTGATTCTCCCTAGGATCGATTCATACCATCACACTACACCTAGTGAGAATCCTAACATCCACTTAGAGTTATCACATAGATCTAAAACCCTAGATCTAGGAGGTATCACCTTGATCCTATATGGATAATCAATATGATAAGAGGAGATTGACAGAGTGTAGCACAGAAAACTACTTTCCTATCAAGAGTATGTCATCTATTTACTATACAAGGATCACCACCATACTCCTTACTACCTTTTTGTATATACAAGGTTTATCTACTATTTTGATGAAATCAAACTCTTTGACTACCACATCAAAACAGATGTTCCGACTCCGCGATGCCTGCTTTAACCTGTAAAGCAAATTGCACACGTTTTCGCTGCTCCCACTGTCTACGAAGCCCTCTGGCTGTGTACTTATATACGCTTTCTTCCAAATCACTATTTAGAACAGCGGTCATGACACCCAACCGCCAGATATCGTAGTCATAGTATGTGGCAGTGGCAAGTAGGATCTGGATGGACTTAAGCATAGGCCCCAGAAAAGGTTTCATCATTATCCAAACTTGGTTGATGATGAGAACCTTTTACAACAAGCCTTAGTGTCACGACCCGAATAGTACTGAACATGACCGTCACTTAAATTACGAAACGTCTCGAGGCGTACGTAATCTATGTAAGCCAAAACCCAGAAATCAAAACCAAGTAAAGCAGTAGAGTGATGGAAAAACCAATTTAAATCAAGTAATTTTGCAACATACGTCGAAATATGCGTTTTTAAAATCACAAGCCTTTTCTAAAAATTTCGGCAGAGTTTCCTTTGTAAAAACTGACCCCAAACGGGTACAAAACCTGATAAAGCATATATAATGAATAAAGGCATACCCAAACGGGAGCTAGCTCTTTGTCAATCGACGGTCACAACCACGCTAGTAATATCATATACAACGCCGAAGGGCGAGGATCAAAACTGAAAAAGCAAACTCAAAATAGCAAGAAAGCCATAGAAATACAATGCGCGACTCTAAGGTCAAAAAAATAAACATCACTGGTCTCTATCTCTTAAATAAATACATGTTTGGTTGATGGAGTCACTAGATACAACTGAATAAAATAAGGGTACAATAGTGGTCACGATACAAGTGAACCCACCTACCAAAGCAAATCACCCGGAATGGAAGCAGTGTGCCAGCAAAGCCGTAAGGAAACCTATACGGCCAAACCTGCAAGAAACTGTGGGACAACGGGGGTGAGTTGCCAACTCGTGAGTAGAAAACATCACAGAGCAGAAATCACATGTATGACGCAATCCTAGGTCATACGATCAGTATATAATCCTCAAATGATAAAGTCTGAAGCATGAAAAGGTGGCAAGGGTAAACATCTAGACATAAGTGTAATCCCATGTGCTCGTGTCAGTGCCTCAGGTAGCAACATATTATATGAATGAGGTATGAATGCAAGAAAACAGAATACATGTAAATTAAGAAACTGCTTTCATAACATAGTGAGATTTCTGTACATTTAAAACGAGGTATCATCAATAAAATCAACATAAACAGTGTCTAGCATCGACACAATACATAAATCCCAATATCTCAATATCTCAGGCTCCGGCTATCCGGACTGGCCTGTAACATCAAATCTCAATACCTCAATATCTCAAAATCTCAGTATCTCAAATCTCACTATCTAGGGCGCTGTCAGTCCGGATCGGCCCTTAACATCAATCACACGACCACGACGGTATCATCCAGATATCCGACGTGTCAGATAAAATCACCGGTAAGCAGTCTTCCCCTGCCGGGCTCATCGTCTACTACTCGATCTTCTTGCCCCGGGGTGCCTTACCTGGTCCACCATGTACCCGCAGACGGTTCATCCAACTCCTCAAATCGGGTCTCGAAATCTTTCTCATAACCGAGAAAACATCATTGTGGACGACTCATACATCATGAGAAAACCGCACATTTCATTTTTAAAAAAGAGAGAAGTTTATAAATATTCTTGCGGTTTTCTCCCAAATCCAGGAAATCTCATGAAATTCCGAAATCCAATCATCAACAGCATGTAAACAGTGAATATAGGCACAAAACTCCATAATACTGCATAACAGTGAATAATAATATGCATGATGTAGCAAGTAATAACCGCAATGTCTAAACTGGCATATAGGGCAAGTACACTAATATCATGTCGAAACTATCAGCTAACAAGCTATGTCAATGAAATATTATTCTCTAAAGTGTACGTGACATGGCAACTATCGATGATGATGTGTGTGAGCCGGCAAGTAAGTGAACGTGGAACATACGCATCATCGGTAATGGTGTTGGTGTCCGGACAACATAATATCAATAATGGTATATGAAATCACAATATAAGTATGCGATGCGGAGCGAACACCAATAATGTGCGGGAGCTGAATGATAAACACAATGATAACTAATCTACATTTAATATAAATATAAGTCATACAGTGGTGCCATTAGAAATAACACGAATCGTGGTGTTTTGAAAATAAGGGCTACGGTGTTTTTAAGAAAAGATATATCCTTTGAAATATCCGTAGAATCCCTTGGCCTAACTTTTAAAATACCCACGATTCGTTAGTTTTTGAAATAGATAGGAATCGAATCTAGTCTAACAACTATACTAAACTATAGGGCTGAGCTAACTGGCTAAACGAAAGGTAAGGAAACCGCCAAACATCTGAGTCGATACATATATATATATATATGTATCACATGTGATACAATATCTATAATATGACATCCTCAAGTCAAGAGTGCGGATCTATCATCAATATATAGCTCGTACGTAAATCCGTCGTACGGCATCCCAAATCTGGGTACGGTCAAATATCACATTCATCACATTATTCATCTGGTATCCTCTTTATCAAAAATCATGATCCGGGGTACTGATCTATGTCTATTACAAAACTGATACCAATCTAAGTATATGCATGCGTGTGTACGAAAACACCACGTCAAAGGACCCGCTAAAACATCAAATCGTATCTCAAATACGAACCTTGTCATATCACCGATCTCACGGCCTCAAATCCAATCTCATCGACTCATCTCCAATCCCAAGTACTATCCTCATAATCTAGTATATGTACACATAGTCCCGTACCCATGTGAATACAAATATACATATCCCCATATACTCTTATGTAAAAGAATGAATGAATGCAAGTGTGTGTGTGTGGGTGCAACAACTACTCTAGGGTTTCGCAAGTAACACTACAAATCCATGAACACATAACCATATCCTGAAAATCATCCACGTATCGTAAACCACAAATATCCATTATATATAAGCTAAACAACGAACTGCGGGGGTGCTATACGCCATCCACCCGACTTCCCCCGTAGATATATATCTACTCACCTTACTTCTTGTATGTCGATGCCGATGTCACGATCTTCATCTTCAATGCCTCGACATCATGTGGGGTACCTACACATATAATCCAATCACAATTGCGTATTAAAATCATATCGGAAAACGAAACACGGCACACGCTACGCTCATAGGTAAAAACCTATAGCCTCGCATGCAAACACGACCAATAACCCTAGTCGTTGACGTTCAAACGCCACCCGACAGAAACGAATTATCAAATACCAAAATCCATGTTAAAACAAGTCATAAAACAATGCGCCAACACAAGAAAAATGAACCTAGATTTTATCCTAAGTTAAATCAGACAATTTTGCATATGCCAAGGGTCAAATTTACTGGAGATAAAGCTACAGAACCAACACGGATCCTAGAACCCATGCTCTGGCCGCAATTTGCGGCCAGAAGGATTAAATCTGCGGCCAGGTTGAAGAGTTAGGGGTTAAGGTTTTGGGTATAGGGTCTAGGTTGCCTGCTGATCTCTCTGTGTTTGCAAAATAATTTTCAGAGTCTCCGGATGATAGCAGATTTCATTTTACACTTACAGAATCCACAATTTTCCGATATCAGGTTTCTAAATCCGTATTCCAGGGTTCTAGTCTCTTGTTTAGGTCTGAATTCTAGCACGAGGGGGTTTGTGTGGCCTCCACTGAGCTCAATTACACATCACAACTCTCAGTTTCCATAAACCCTAACTTGAATTTTCAAAGTTCATCCAAATCACACCATATCGGTTCTATTCTAACATGGATGTAAAAGAAATGGAAATACTAAGCTAAAGGTTAAGAAAGTACCTCATTTGGAAACACAAGAAAATTCTTGAGTTGCCCCAAGTGTCCAAAATGCAAGCTTTCTTGGTCCATGGTGTTTCTAGTGAGCTTGTGCATCTTTTTATTGAAATGGGTTTTGGGTTTTGAGGTGTTTTTAATGGTATTTTGGAGGTTGTAGTGGAGGAGGAAGAGAGGGGACAGCAGCAGTAGCAGTTAGAGAGGGAGGGGAGAGGAAATAAAGTGATGGAAATGGTGAGATGAGAGGATGGCCAAGTCATGGTAAACCCTCACCTTTCTCTCTCTCACCCATACCTCTATATTCTATTCTTATTCCCTTTTTCTTTTCTTTTTCTTTTCCTTTTTTTTCACTTCTCAATAGCAAACCCAAAGCAAAGAATGAAATATGATGATAAAGCCATGTAGGAAAATGTAACACAAGTGTGAAATGATATGGCGCATGTTTTGCACAAAACACGCTTAAAGCGCGATTAGCGATTTTTAATCGCGATTAGCACTAAAATAGTGTACAATTAATCATAAAAACTTATAATTTGAATAATTAACTTAAAACACCCTCTTTTTAGTAATTTCCATAATTTTCCAAATTTTTCCCAATTTATCGGTATTTAATAATACCGCCCTATTAAAATCTTCAATATTTTATTATAAAATTATAAAAGTTCCCAAAAAAATATTTTATTTTTCTTAAATGTTACAATCTTCCCTCTTTAAAGAAATTCGGTCCCCGAATTTAAATTTAAACCCCTCAAATACTAAAACATTTCAGTAAAAAGTCCAAGTCGTCGGGGTCCCGAAATCATCAATACATGAAACGCATCATAGCGCAATGCATGCGCATGAACAATGAGAAGATAACTTAAAATCAAAACTTCGTCAAGCATCTCGCAATCATCGGAGTCATGGGGAAGACATCAATGTCTAAATCCAATACGAAAACCAATATGATGTACATCAACACTATATATATAAACACCTGAAGGAAACACATGCCAAACCGTTTTAAGTCGCTGTGCGATGCGCATAACACTGCATAGTCGCAGACGTCTCTAGTCAGAAAATAACTCTATATATATATCCTTTGTTTAATATACACGTCCCGCCGTTTTTGAAAACAATTTAGAAGGGTTTCCTTGTTTTAAACGTTTCGTGTCATCTCTGACACGTAGGTAAATATGGAGACTATAGCTCTCTTTTGGAAATCCCTTCGAAAACTATCCATGTATGCAAAAATATATCCAGGTATTGTCCTCTGACTAGTCCTGCTCAGTACGAAAACCAATAGTAAATATCATGAAAACGTATTGCTTCATAAGAAATAAATCCTAAAATGTGCATACGAATGCTACGTGCGCCTGGTGCGCACAAAAATCAAAATCCATGAATGTGCTATACATGCGCACATAAACAACATCTAAGTGCATTGGGTGTGCACGAAACATCTGTCAAGGACAACAGGTGTGCCTGACAGCAAAATCAGGTGCATCAGACATGCACGAAGAATCTCGATTTAGTGCATCTGGTGTGCAACAAAATCGCATCTCATAACATGCGCCCAACATGCGCGAAAATCCAAATCAGGTGCATCCATCATGCACGAAATCATGAAATCCAATATCAAGCGCCGAACATGCACAAAAAATCCAATCGGATGCATAAGGTGCACAAAGCAAATATCGAGCATCACAATCGAAATCGACAGTATACAACACATCTCAAATCCAAATCAGGTATAACGCGGTATCAAATATCACAACCATGTGCATCAGCATGCATGAAATCTAATCAAAACCTTAAAACTGCATGAAAACTATGCCGTAAGCATAAGTCATATCATATGCATGCCCTAGGAATGAAGTCAAAATCAATACCTCCAACAACCTCAAATCGAAGTCTTGTGCAACTGTAGTGTACAAAATACGTATCATTGCACTACAAGCATATGCGAACCATTCCGAGTGCAAAAACCAAATCGTGTGTGTACATATGCACAAAATCAACTCAACTGTATGAAACCCATGAAATCATAAACATGTGCAACCAAGGCACGAAAACGATATCAAGTGAAATAACTGTGCACAAATCGTAAATACTCAGTAGGTGCAACCATGGTGTACAAAAACAAATATCATGAAACTCAATCATCAAAATCTTTCATGCGAATAGATCGCCCAAAATAACGAAATCCAAGGTGACGGATACGCGATAATCGAATCGCCAAATCGCAAATCATAAATACTGTCGTCGATAGTTCCTCCTTCAAAGTCGAGAAGGTGTCGGTGCATCCAATGCTTAGCAGAGTAAGATATCTACTTTCCTCCTGTTCATGATCTGGCGCCTGGTGCTTTTAGGCTCTTGTCTCTCACTGTGCATTTCTAGCTATATAGATCCTCGGCTCAATGGCCCAATATGGAATGACGACGGAAACAGTCCCGCTCTGGAACATCCTCTACAGATCTCTGGCCAACTATCTCGTCGACGATGCCGAACTCTGGCCTGCTCGGTGTGCGCAATATGATCGCTCCTGAGTCCAAGTCTTCTCGTGCAGTATTCCAGAAAGGTCCTATCGAGGTCGCTCTCAAATCTCGTTTCTGCCGAACTGCCCAGAAGTTATCACCCTTCACTAAATCTGTTTCTTGTTCCGGAACGGCTGCATGCTCATCGCGACTCCTTCTGGAAGATATACCCATATATAACGCCTCTGTATGCGTGCTACATCTCTGATGAACGTCACCTCATCAATACCTCATACGAACCTCTTACTCCACTTTTATCTAATGTCGACTGCTCCGAACTCGTCTCGTCGTGGCTGCATGGACTGCGCTCCAACGGCTATACTCGTATCCGGAGTTCTCCAAGAAATGCATCTCACCACATAGCATCCGAATGAAGTCGAACCATTCGACCGATTCATCAAAACCTCATAATCCCCTAAGAGCTCAACATCTTGTGTACAGTTTAATAGTATCGAGTACATACCACAGCATCGGTGGACCAGCCGTAGAAGGGCAAACCCAAGCCTCACTAATGGCGTCGTGGAACTGCCGCAAACCCTAAGGTTCAAAGGCTGTCACACGGTCATTATGTCGAGTTAGGGTTACATTCTTCTAGAGGGTCCATAGAATTGCCCGCATGTCTTTCCGAATACTTTAAACTTGGAATATGTGTTCATGACATTCGATCGCTTGTGTCGACACTCAACGTATCCGCGTGAAGCCGTCTCTAGCTGGAATCAATCTATCTGATGACCTCGCATCGGGGTAAGCGAACGAACCACATGTCCTAGTCATTCATCCTCGGGTGACTAGCGACGTTCTATCAATTCTCTAAGTATAACTCATACTGCAATAGCTCCAACATCTGGGGCAATATCTCGTCGTCCGCCACAACAACTGGCTCATTCGTCTGCACGCTGAACAGTGCCTCAAACATCATGAAAAAGTGATACATCAATGGTCATCACATTCTTGCTGGCCTCTATCAGTGGCTCAAACCTCTAGTGCAAATCTGCACGTCCGAGTAATCTCATACAGCGATCCATCAAATGCTCGTGGTGCGAAAACACAATAAAAGACACATCTCTGCAATCGTGTGTCACCGGAATTACGCCCTGGCCAGTCCTCGTTTGTGACGAGCTCGTGCTGACCGCAACTCTAGCCGTAGCTCTCTTTGCCCGTACAACTGTGGTAACAGAATCATAAACCGGTACTGATGAGGCTAGATCATAGGAAGGACTATAATACAGTTCAATGAAATGTACATCCTAAGGCTTCTTAAGTGGAGTAGCATATCGTAAATATGCCGCGGAATATACGTACGGTACGTCACTCTACTCAAGCTACTTACTCCATCAACCAAGGGTCATCTTACACTCAGGAGATAAAACCTAACGCTCTGATACCAACTTTGTCACGACCCGAAAAGTACGGAACATGACCGGCACTTAAATTAGAAACGTGTCGAGGCGTACGTAATCTAAGTATGCCAAAAAACAGAAATCAAAACCAAGTAAAGCAGTAGAGTGAAGGAAAAACCAATTTATATCAAGTAGTTTTGCAACATACGCCGAAATATGCATTTTTAAAATCACAAGCCTTTTCTAAAAATTTCGGAAGAGTTTCCTTTGTAAAAATTGACCCCAAACTGGTACAAAACCTGATAAAGCATATATAATGAATAAAGGCATCCCTAAGCGGGAGCTAGCTCTTCGTTAATCAACGGTCACAACCACGCAAGTAATATCATATACAACGCCGAAGGGCGAGGATCAAAACTGAAAAAGGAAACTCAAAACAGCAAGAAATCCATAGAAATACAACGCGCAACTCTAAGGTCGAAAGAATAAACATCACTGGTCTCTATCTCTGAAATAAATACATGTTTGGTTGATGGAGTCACTACATTCAACTGAATAAAATAAGGGTACAATAGTGGTCACGAAACAAGTGAACCCACCTACCAAAGCAAATCACCCGGAATGGAAGCAGTGTTCCAGCAAAGCCGTAACGAAACCTGTACAACAAAACCTGCAAGAAACTGTGACACAACGGGGGTGAGTTGCCAACTCGTAATTAGAAAATATCACAGTGCAGAAATCGCATGTATGACGCAATCCTAGGTCATACGATCAGTATATAATCCTCAAATGATAAAGTCTGAAGCATGAAAAGGTGGCAAGGGTAAACATCTAGACATAAGTGTAATCCCATGTGCTCGTGTCAGTGCCTCAGGTAGAAACATATCATATGAATGAGGTATGAATGCATGAAAACAGAATACATGTAAATGAAGAAACTGCTTTCATAACTTATTGGGATTTCTGTACATTTAAAACGAGGTATCATCAATAAAATCAACATAAACAGTGTCTAGCATCGACACAAAACATAAATCCCAATATCTCAATATCTCATGCTCCGGCTATCCGGACTGGCCTGTATCATCAAATCTCAATACCTCAATATCTCAAAATAACAATGTCTCAAATATCACTATCTAGGGCGCCGTCAGTCCGGATCGTCCCCTAACATCAATAAAACGACCACGACGGTATCCTCCGGATATCCGACGTGTCAGATAAAATCACCGGTAGGCAGTCTTTCCCTGCCGGGCTCATTGTCTACTACTCGATCTTCTTGCCCCGGGGTACCTTACCGGGTCCACCTTCTACCCGCAGACGGTTCATCCAACTCCTCGAATCGGGTCTCGAAATCCATCGCATAACCGAGAAAATATCATGGTGAACGACTCAAACATCATGAAAAAACCACACATTTCATTTTAAAAAGAGAGAGAAGTTTATAAATATTCTTGCGGTTTTCTCCCAAATCCAGGAAATCTCATGAAAATCCGAAATCCAATCATCAACAGCATGTAAACAGTGAATATAGGCACAAAACTTCATAATACTGCATAACAGTGAATAATAAAATGCATGATGTAGCAAGTAATAACTGCAATGTCTAAACTGGCATATAGGGCAAGTACACTAATATCATGTCGAAACTATCAGCTAACAAGCTATGTCAAAAAAATATTGTTCTCTAAAGTGTACGTGACATGGAAACTACCGATGATGATGTGTGTGAGCCGGCAAGTAAGTGTACGTGGAACATACGCATCATCGGTAATGGTGCTGGTGTCCTGACAACATGATATCAATAATGGTATATGAAATCACAATATAAGTATGTGATGCGGAGCGAACATCAATAATGTGTGGGAGCTGAATGATAAACACAATGATAACTAATCTACATTTAATATAAATATAAGTCATACAGTGGTGCCATTTGAAATAACACGAATCGTGGTGTTTTGAAAATATGGGCTACGGTGTTTTTAAGAAAAGATACGTCCTTTGAAATATCCGTAGAATCCCTTGGCCTGGGTTTTAAAATACCCACGATTTGTTAGTTTTTGAAATAGGTAGGAATCGAATCTAGTCTAACAACTATACTAAACTATAGGGCTGAGCTAACAGGCTAAACGAAAGGTAAGGAAACCGCCTAATATCTGAGTCGATACATATATATATATATATATATATATATATATATATATAGTCGGTGATCCCACCTCAATAGTATCACATGCGATACAATATCTATAATACGACATCCTCAAGTCAAGAGTGCGGATTTATCATCAATATATAGCCCGTACGTAAATCCGTCGTATGGCATCCCAAATCTGGGTACGGTCAAATATCACATTCATCACATTATTCATCTGGTATCCTCTTTATCAAAAATCATGATCCGGGGTACTGATCTATGTCTAATACAAAACTGATACCAATCTAAGTATATGCATGCGTGTGTACGAAAACACCACGTCAAAGGACCCGCTAAAACATCAAGTCGTATCTCAAATATGAACCCTGTCATATCACCGATCTCACGGCTTCAATTCCAATCTCATCGACTCATCTCCAATCCCATGTACTATCCTCATAATCCAGTATATGTACACATAGTCCCATACCCATGTGAATACATATATACATATCCCCATATACTCTCATCTAAATGAATGAATGAATGCAAGTGTGTGTGTATGTGGGTGCAACAACTACTCTAGGGTTTCACAAGTAACACTACAAATCCAAGAACACATAACCATATCCTGAAAATGATCCACGTATCATAAACCAGAAATATCCATTATATATAAGCTAAACAATGAACTGCGGGGGTGGTATACGCCATCCACCCGACTTCCCCCATAGATATATATCTACTCACCTTGCTTCTTGTGTGCCGATGCTGATGTCGCCATCTTCATCTTCAACGCCTCGACATCATGTTGGGTACCTACACATATAATCCAATCCTAATTACGTATTAAAATCACATCAGAAAACCAAAAACGGCACACGCTACGCACATAGGTAAAAACCTATAGCCTCGCATGCAAACACGACCAATAACCCTAGTCGTTAACGTTCAAACGCCAACCGACAGAAACGAATTATCAAATACCAAAATCCATGTTAAAATAAGTCGTAAAATAATGCGCCAACACAAGAAAATGAACCCAGATTTTATCCTAGGTAAAATCAGACAATTTTTCATATGCCAAGGGTCAAATTTACTGCTGATAAAGCTACAGAATCAACACGGATCCTAGAACCCATGCTCTGGCCGCAATTTGCGGACAGAAGGAATCAATCTGCAGCCAGGTTGAAGAGTTAGGGGTTAGTGTTTTGGGTATAGGGTCTAGGTTGCCTACTGATCTCTCTGTGTTTGCAAAATAATTTTCAGAGTCTCTGGGTGATAGCAGATTTCATTTTACACTTACAGAATCCACAATTTTCCGATATCGGGTTTCTAAATCCGTATTCCGGGGTTCTAGTCTCTGGTTTAGGTCTGAATTCTAGCACTAGGAGGTTTGTGTGGCCTCCACTGAGATCAATTACACATCACAACTCTCAATTTCCATAAACCCTAACTAGAATTTTCAAAGTTCACCCAAATCACACCATATCGGTTCTAATCTAACATGGATGTAAAAGCAATGGAAATACTAAGCTAAAGATTAAGAGAGTACCTCAATTGACAACTCAAGAAAATTCTTTAGTTGCCCCAAGTGTCCAAAATGCAAGCTTTCTTGGTCCATGGTGTAGCTAGTGAGCTTGTGCATCTTTTTATTGAAATGGGTTTTGGGTTTTGAGGTGTTTTTAATGGTGTTTTGGAGGTTGTAGTGGAGGAGGAAGAGAGGGGGCAGCAGCAGAAGCAGCAAGAAAGGGAGGGGAGAGGAAAGAAAGTGATGGAAATGGTGAGATGAGAGGATGGCCATGTCAAGGTAAACCCTCACCTTTCTCTCTCTCACCCATACCTCTATATTCTATTCTTATTCCCTTTTTCTTTTCTTTTTCTTTTCCTTTTTTTTCTCTTCTCAATAGTAAACCCAAAGCAAAGAATGAAATATGATGATAAAGCCATGTAGGAAAATGTAACACAAGTGTGAAATGATATGGCGCGTGTTTTGCACAAAACACACTTAAAGCCCGATTAGCGATTTTTAATCGCGATTAGCACTAAAATAGTGTATAATTAATTATAAAAACTTATAATTTGCATAATTCACTTAAAACACCATCTTTTTAGTAATTTCCATAATTTTCCAAATTTTTCCCAATTTATCGGTATTTAATAATTCCGGCCTATTAAAATATTCAATATTTTATTATAAAATTATAAAAATGTCAAAAAATAATATTTTATTTTTCTGAAATGTAACACTTAGATTTGAAAGTCTCAACTTTTCCATGTACACCAAGTAATCTTCTCAAAATATACTTGCTCCTAATGGGGATTTAACCCTTTAGATATAACAAACAAAGTCCATACTTCGTTGGTGTACATAGATTCCATCTCAGATTGCATAGCATCCATCCATTCTTACAGAGTCTCCACGTTTGATGGCCTGCTCGAAACTAGTTGGGTCATCATCTTTTGATGCAATCCTCGCTCCCACTGTCACAGAGAAACTGAAGTATCTCTCAGGTGGATGAGGAACCCTGCCAGATCGGCGGAGAGGCCGAGGTTCGTTGGGAGCTACTGAATTCTCCGGTTTTACCAAATCATCAGCTGCAGTTTGTATAGCTGGAACTCCTTCCAGTTCTACCTCATGACCACTAATTTGTTTCCAAAATAAATTCCTTTTTCCTAAAAAAAAATGGCATGCCGAGAAACAAAACACCTTTTGTTTCTCGGTGTGGTAGAAGATATTCCCTTGTAAATGCTTGGGATATCCAACAAACTTCCACAGAACTGACCTTGCCACGAGCTAGTCCGGATTTTGCTTTTAGACATAAGCCGGACAACCCCAAATCTTAACTTACTTAAGAGATGGGCTCTTCCCATACCATATCTCATATGGAGTGGTAGGCACCTGATTTGGTTGGAATGCCATTCAATAGGTATTCAGCTTCATAAGTGCATAATCCTAAAAGGAAATAGGAAACTTAGTAATACTCATCATAGAGCACACCATATCTCATAGGGTGCAATTGCTCGACCCCGATACACCGTTGCGCTATGGTTTATGCGGAGGAGTAATGCTGAGAGAGAATCGCATTCTCCTTTAGAATAGTCCAGGAATTCCGTGCTCAAGTATTCTCCTCCCTTATCTCATCAAAGGACATAATACTTATACCTATTTTGGTTCTATACTTCTAACTTATATTCTTTGAATATCTCAAAAGGTTCAGACTTGTGTTTCAACAGGAACATATGTCCGAATCTTTAGAGATCACCAGTGAATGTAATGAAGTACTAAGAACCAGTCCTGACATGTGTAGACAGGGGACGTACATATATCATCATGTATCAATCCCAAGAGTTCACTAACTCTTTCTCTGTTTCTAGTAAACAGAGCCATTGTCCTTTTATCTTTGTGACATGGCTAGCAAGTTTCATAAGATGTAAATTCAAACTGATTTAAATATGCATCTTTATGTAACTTCAGCTAGTCGGGTCGCATTGATATGACCTAGTCTACAATGCCTCAAGAAGGATTCGTTCATTTCTGAACTCTTCCTCTTCTCTGTGTTCTGTACGTTAAGAACTGTGGTTTGATTTAGAACATATATGTTTTTAGATAACGTGCCTGAACCGATCAACTCTTGATATAGGAAATGTTCAAAACATTATCCAACAATACAAAATTATATCCTTCTTTACTAAAAAAAGAGACTGATATGATGGTGTATATCAGGTTCGGTATCTAATAACATTCGTTCAGAATCAATGTATTCTCGGTAATACAGGGTGATAACTGCCAACATCTTGGCTGCAAAAATTGCACCGTTTCTAACTCCTGAAATTTTGTCACCCGTTCTCAGTTCGTTACCTATCTGTAGCTCATGTAACAGATTACATATGTGGGATCCTGATCCGGTATCTCATACCCAGGACGTAGAAGATACTGAGAAACAGTTTTCAGTAATGAACACACCCGAAGAAGATGCATCATCATGCACTTTCTTCGTTTGGGCGGCACGGGAATCCTGGTAATCCACTATTTCCTGCTCGGTCTTATAACAATTATAAGTTAGAGCGGGACCAACGTTCCCCAGCACAGTATAACAAGCGGGTTCGGTCAATACATCCATATTATTATCTTTGACTAAGGCGTGACATGGTCGCTGCCTGGAGAGAGAGAGAAGAAAACACTCTGCGTGCGCTCTTTCAAGATCAGATTGGTTATTATTTTATCTAATCAGGATGGCTCCCACTGTTTTTATCAAATCTTCCTTCAAACCCTAAAAGGAAAGACTATACGGGATTAATTACACTCTACAAGTTCACCAATCTTTCAGCCAGGCCTGTGCCGGTACTTTGAGGGTGGTTCCCCGTGCTTTTGCACGGGCCTAATTAAATTAAACCTCGTTTTCCCAGAGGCATGACCCCGTTTACACCTTTCTAGACACCTACTTGATCGGCTAATTGTAATGTGTAAAACTCTCCTAGGAGTACCAATTACTCGCAGTGGGTATCAGGATCCAACTATCTCATAGAAGGTATGCAATCTCATTGCATATTTCAACACTTGAAATTCCCGATAATCATTCCCCTAACCTCCTATGACCTTGACAAAGGCCAACAAACCATAGGATGCTAGTCAAGTTCAACCCGTCATTTCTTGATTGAATTAAACCCACCTGCACGACCCTTGACCAAGGCCAACAAGGTCGCACGACTACCCTAACCCAATCTGCATCATATGCATAAGCCGATAAGCACCATTCAGGTACCGCACACTATGCCTTGACAAAGGCCAACAAACGCAGCACGAATACTAAACAGTCCTTAACTGAAATGACGGAGGGCTACGACAGGTTTTTTTCTGAAAACCTATTGCGTAATGAACTTGATATCGTTGTAGAATCAAATGATTTGAAATGGAGTGTTTTTTAGGCCTTTGCTTGTTTTGCTAAAGAGGTCACTCCCGGTGAAGGGATCTTAACTCTTTCCTCATCGAATAAGGTGCGGGATATATCATATATATCACTGTGCAAAGCAAGAACTAGAAAAACAATCAAAAGATAAAATAGAGGGTTGTATCATCTGCCATTTATTGCTAAAGGGGTCACTCCAGATGAAGGGATCTCGGCCCTTTTCTTATCGAATAAGGTGCAGGATGTTCTACAAGGAACACCGCTATGCAAAGAAAAAACTGTAGCTACCTGTTTTTGAAAATTCGATTCCACAACATCTTTTAGGTTTCTTTCTTTTTCATTAATCACATTAATGAAGTCCCATCATTTAAGCCACCTAAACATCACAGATAAATACAACGTACGCTTATGCCATCTGCATTCGCCTCAATGTCCCGTCGTGCACCGTTAGGTTAGGTAACTAACGATAGAGCGGGGCAGTGCTAGTGCGGGTGTAAAACATAAGCAACGTCTATACAATATATCATATATACTATATACAGTATCCATCTGAACATATCAAATGATCTCATCACTGATATCACAGCAGAAGAAACATATGAAATAATGGATATACTAGGAGGTCCGTGTTTTATTTTGAGCCTGTAAAAAACACGGATTCCAAGGTCACGATGAATAGCCAGAACCCACACCCCTAGACCCCTACGAGAGCGGCAAGCAACCCTACCAATTCTAGAGTTAGGAGACCCGGTCTCGACTCCTCGAGATGGTCTCCCACTGGACCATAGAACCCGGTTACTTGTGCTTCCCGCCTTGGGTCTATTCTAATGCGGAGAAGTAAATAATATACAATGGTGAAATCAACCTTAACCCGGAAGTGCCCCAATAAAAGAATATTACATACATTTAAACCTCAAGCGCCGGGGGCTAGTGCCACCCTCAAACTGGGCAAACCTTGTCGCTCTTCTTTCTTTCCTCAAGGGCAGGAAGCACACCAGGAGCGTACGTTGCGTGATTCGAGCCTTGAAAATCTCATTCTTTAACCTAGGGAAATTGAGAAAATGAGAAATGCCAGCCAATGCCTGCTCCATTGTAAATAGACTATTATCTGGCTACTGAAATACTCTACTCCCCCTATGCATTTCCAGTCTTTCTCCCTGACCCTAGGGGTATAATGCGGGCCTTTCTTTCCATATTTCATTCCTTGATTGGCTAATTCCATGTTAGGGGAGGGATTGAGAGATTCACGGATAAGCCATCCCATCTCGAATGAGATGTCGGAAGGAGGGGTTTGTTGAAGTCAAAATTTGCAGCCCGGTTGACCAAGTCAAAGTCTAGGTCAACCCCAAGCCAGGTGGGCCTAAGCCCAAGCAAGTAGGCCAATGCCCAGGTCGACCCCGAACACGAAGCGGCCGACCTCCCTCCATGCCAAAATAAAAAGTCATGTAATAAATTTTTATGTAATTTTTATGCATGAATGTAAACAAAATGGGCATAAAGCCAAATTTTTGTAAGCCCATGGCTTATGTGCAAAAAGAAATGGCACATGAGCCATGGGATGGGCAAAATGGCATTTTGTAAAGCCCAAGGGGCTATATGTAAACTTTGTCATGACCCGAATGTTTCGACTCGTGACCGGCACATAACCACGCAACGTCTGCAGGCGTAACACGACTAAGTAAGCCGAACCCAGAAATCAAAACCATTTAAAAGTATTGAGTGTTGAAAACTTTTAATTAAAACATTTAGAAAACCTTAAATTGTTAAATAAAGTTCTTTTTAAGGTTAAGTTATCATTTAAATAATTTTGGCAGCATTTCCTTTGTAAAAGTAACCCCGAAATCGGGTATAAAACAGGATATAAGTGAAAATGAGATATAATGAAACAAGCATCCCCAAACGGGAGCAATCACGCCCAACGGCGGAAACCATCACCACAAGAGTAATATACGATGCCCATATACAAATTGTCGGCTCCCACGAGCTCGACACAAGAATACAAAAATATACATCATCGTCCTCACACTGTCTCTAAGTCCAGTACATATGGTAGATGGAGAATACTAGATACAAAAGGGGTACAATAAAAGTAATCAGATACCACAACCCACCTAATAGCAAAACAACTCTCGCACCAACTGTAGTGATATCTGTAGCCAAATGATGCAAAAGGCAGCCTGCCGCGACTACTCTGAGGGGCAACCTGCAAATACTGTGGCACAACGGGGGTGAGTTGCCAACTCGTGAATAGTAGATGACATATAAAGGTAATCGCGAGCATGCACGTACTGCGCTACACTAACATATGCCAGCAGGTAAAATCTATATGCGACAAGCAGTAGGTGCAATAATCATGCAAGTACTCTGTCAGGTAAAATAACTACAGGATGAGATGCATGATAGTCAATGCCGAGCATGGGATAAACAACATCTACACGGAAATATCAACGTGGAAAAATAATCGGTGCCCAACACTGCACCCAAATCCCAAACAACTCAGGCGCCAGCACTCCCATAGGCCCTTAAATCCTGTAAATCTCTGAAAATCACGAGTGCCCATCATCGGCACTCAAATATCATAAATACTCGTGTCCAGCATCGACACGCAAATCCTCATATATCGGGCTCCGTAAGTCCGGATCAGCCCACAGGCTCCGTCTGCGGTATCGGCCCTCGGCCCCGGCAGTACGGATTATCCCGCATCCATCTCTCGACTCTGGTCAGTATCCTCCGGATAACCGCCAGGTCCAACCAATCACCGGTAGGTACTCGCCACCCTGCTAGTCTCATCGTCTACTCCACGAAAAACATTTCTCGCCCCGGGGAATCATACCGGGTCCACCACGAACCCGCAAACGGATCATACAACTCCTCGAATCGGGTTTCAAACACACGTCTCAGCACCGAGAAAACACGTGGTGGACGCACCAAAATATCATATCAAGAGGAACCGGATTTTCAAATAGTGCATCTTTTCTTAAATAACCCTACGGTCCTCAAAACCAGAAATCACATGAAAAATCCAACACCAATAAGAATATCGAATCATATGTGGAATGAACTACAATATAATGATCATGGAAATTCTACAGTGAGTGTGTCATGGCAATTACTAACGGTGTATGTGTAACATGCAGATTATTGCTCGTGCAACATGAACCGTTAGTAATAGTGCGGTGTTCTATAAATTCTAAGTTTACATACATATAGTAGGGGATGCAGTATGCAACAACAGTATCCATGAACAGTCAATGTAGGTAAATGTAATATGTAGCTATAAGGTCCTATCAGCCCTGACGCATAACGCCATGCGGGCGATATCCCCGTAGATGTTAAATCTACTCATCGAAGTCTCGCGCTAAGTGTAGCCGACGACTTGCTTCCCCTTCTTCGCAGCGTCCGTCTCACTCGCCTGCGAACCTAGAATTACACAATATATCACACATAAGCTCAAATCCACAAAAACGCGATATTAAGGTCAAACTAGGAACCCGCGTCGCAAACCAAGCGCGCGTGTGCGCGATACGCTAAAACGTGTGATTACGTGCCTGAAACTACCCCGACGCGTCGCGATACGCAGAAACCCCAAACCCACACACGTATCACGCGTGTCGCGAAGGTTTAAAAATATGAGAAACAGGTATTTAACTCCAGATTTTTCTACAGCAAGAATTAAATAAAATTGCACATACCAGGAGTCTTAGAATAGCAGCAGGAACCTACAGAGCGAAACCCAAACCCCATACCCCCCCATCTGGCCGCAAATTGCGGCCAGAAACAATATTTCAGCGGCCAAAAAGTAGAGTCTGGGGGTCGTGTTCTACACACGGGATCTACACCTAACAACTATACTCCAGTTAACTCAAATTTATTCTGAACTCACTAGGTCGATAGCAGATTGCAGAAAGCTAGAAATTGCTTTAAAACGATTAATTTTGCATCAAACAGAAATCCGGTGGTATTTTAGTGAAATTGGGGGCTAAGCTAGGTTAATATGGCCTTAAAAACACTTAATTAACTTAGTCTAACCAATACTATCCTCACATAACCAAAGTTCACACTACACACCACATTTAGCACTAAAACGCACAATTAATCATTAACCGAAGCTAAACTTCACTAACTAAGCAAACTAGGGGGTAAGTTCAAGAAGTATACCCCACACTCGACCTTGGGAGGCAGGAGAAAGAAGAAGGAGTGGAGGAAAGGAGTTGCTGCTGAAGTTGTTGATGTTGCTGCTGCTCACTGCTGCTATTGCTGTGCTGTGCCGTGCTGTGCTGCTGCTGCTGTGCTGTGGTGCTGCTGCTGTGCTGTGCTGCTGCTGTGCTTGCTGCTGCTGTGTTTGCTGCTGCTGCTGGGAGTGTGGGTGTGTGAGTATGAGAGTGAGAGGTTGAGAGAAAATGAGCACAAGAATGAGAGGAAAAATGATAACTCCCAATGTCAACCCCTCCTTTCTCTCTCTTCATTAAATGCAAGCATGGGCTTTGCCATGATGCATTCTCTCTCTCTCATTCTCTCAAGTCAACACCCCAAAACAAAAATTCAAATTAAAACAACCAAACAAATAACTAAATAAACTTAATTAAAACCCAAAAGACTTAATCCCCATTATTAAACCCACCATGGTTGTTAATCATGGTATAACCTCATTTCAAACCCTAGTTTACATGCACATGTGTGTGCAAGCCTAGGAAAATTTTAGGAAAATATTTATTAAATTTGGAAAAATATTTAAAGCCCAATTTGGTAAACTTTTTATTAAAAACCCTTTATATAAATATAATTAGCCACTAAACACATCATAAGGTGTTACAAATATGTAGGCCTATATAAGGCAACATGATGATGAATAAAGTAATAATTTTCATTCTCTTAAAAACCTAGGGTTTGTGCCTCTTTCCCCTTTCTGAAGGTTCCAAACCTTATTCTTTTTTTTGAATTAAATCAAGAGTTTTACTCTTCCTTTTTCAAAACTAAATAGTTTTTCACCACAAAACCCATAAAGGGGAAGTTGGATCTGTCATTAGATCTTAAAAAGAAGAGATCTTTAAAATCTCACATCTCTTGATCTTCAAGATCCGACCAAACAAAGGAAGAAGAAGGAGACTCATCTCCAGAAACCCCACTTTGGGAAAGAACTAGGGCTCAAGGGGAGAAGCCCTTCCACAGCTTCAAAACATCCTACGAGTTTAACTCCATATATATACATACATATATATATATAATAAATATTTCCTTTCTGAAGCATAGCCTCTAGTTCTGGGACTAAAAGCACCTTTTCCTCACCGGCAATCAAGCGCCAAGCGCCCACGTGCCGACACGTGGCGCGCTGGCGCTCGAGCAACCTGCGCTCAAGCGCAAAGCGCCCACGTGCCGACACGTGGCGCGCTGGCGCTCGAGCAACCTGCGCTCAAGCGCAAAGCGCCCACGTGCCGACACTTGGCGCGCTTGCGCTCAAGCGCGAAGCGCCCACGTGCCGACACGTGGCGCGCTTGCGCTCCAGCGCCCAGCGCTCAAGCGCGAAGCGCCCACGTGCCGATACGTGACGCACTTGCGCTTAAGCGCCTAGCGCGAAGCGCCCACATGCCGACACGTGGCGCGCTTGCGCTCAAGCGCCCAGTGCTCAAGCGTAAAGCGCCCACATGCTGACACGTGGCGCGCTAGCGCTCTTGCGTTGGCCCCACGCATCCTTTGGATGTCTTTTCCTCCCTTTATATATATATACATGTATATATATACATATGTATACATATGTACACATACAAATACTCTACAACACTCTCCCTCCCAAAAAATATTTTGGGCCAGGGCGCTGCCCTGCACCCTGCAAAGGGGCTGCTAGCCCCCTTGACCCACAGCCCACTATACAGGTAGCGGGACCCCCGTGAAAACTCTGCGTGGCTCCCGATATATCCAAACCCCCCTTCCAAAACAGCACACACGTACACTGCACGTTGAGTTCGCATGACCAGTTTAACCCGTGAATCGGAGGTTCCCTCGCTCCAAAGGCGAGGGGTAATTAACGACAGCTTAGTCCGCGGCTGCCGGAGATTCGGATCCCTACAAACAATAAACCCCCGGCCTACCCTTGGCAGGGGAATCTGTAGTACTCCTGACATGCGCGCGTGTACTCCCATCTTAATGGGGTGACGAAAAACACCCTACAGGGTTGAGGGCCTAATATCTGCATGCCACCCTGTTGGAGATAGTGCCCTCAGAGTCAATTATTGGATCACAGGCACGTGATTGCAATGATTGAGGTAGGACCTATTCTGGTAGGACAGTCTTAATCAAGATGATAGTATGCTATCTGGTTTATCTTTATCATCGTGTACTGCTTTAGGTGACCTGACAGGTCGCTATTGCACGTTGATAGAGCCCCAAGGATTCTTGATTGACTGCCAGCAGTATGAGGGCGGTCATATACGTGGGAGCTGGTAGTCTATAAGCACATCCTTAAAAGGTCCCTAGTCATGGGAGTTTCGAGACAGGGCATCGATACTCCAGAGTAGACTAGTGTATACAGTCGAGACGCCGATGAGGGGCGGTGGCCGGTCTCACAAGCCACTGGTGTCAGTTGGTTCACCTAAGATGTATGCAGGTGCTCATTGGGTTATGAGTACACCGGACAGGACTCGCCGAGAACATGCTAGTTGTCTTATACCTGACGTCAGATAGCAGTTCCCTGGTGACATGTGTACAGGTTAGTTCATCGACCTGAGGATCGTCATTTGTCTCGTGTGAGTTCCCACTGTACTTTGATTGCTACCCTACCACGCTCAAAAGAGACGTGCAAACAGATTTTAGTTGGGTACAGTCCCGAGCCACATGGAGGCAATGAGCGGATCTGCAGGGGTTCGTCTCTCCCGGTATTGGGGGTGAGGTCGCGCTGTGTCTAGGAGAGCCCTTACACGAAGTCCTTGGCCAAGGCAAAAGATTTACAGGTAGGTATTCCAGTAGTATCTCAGGGTGTTCTGGGCTACACTCCGACACGACTTGTACCGCTTTTGGGGGTCTGACTTTTACCAACCCCCTAGGCCCGCCATGCGATGCTCATAGACGAACGGACCGGACTGTACGGATATTGTCACTGACAGGCTCAGTAGGGTGTCAGGATGAGTTCGCTCATCGACGTCACTTTTGGTCAATACCTTGTAGCCCGTTACGTATAGGCTAATACCTCTGACGTGCTGGTGGTTAAATCCACAACCAAAGTATTGACGAGTCTTTAGAGTCCCCCACAGACCAGTTTCTCAAGTTTCGGGCGAAACGCTGTAGAGGCCGTATGGAGATATGGCAAGGTTCGATCAGATACGTGCGGTATTGCACGGATGATGATCGGACGGATAATACTAGCGGGCTTTGGTTTAAGCCGGATCCTAGTATTGTACAGTGTAGATTTGTCTCATTGCATTTGTATTTCGGTCGGAATAAAAATGCGGGTATGTATATACAGTAGAGTGGTTTTCCTGTAATTTATTACGAGATCAGTTTTATGAAGTTGCCAGTTTGCTTTCCGTTTCGGCCATTTTCATTTGTATCTTTCCTTGGCCGGAAATTGGTGGAGGAGGGCTTATTTGCATTTGTGCAAATAAGCATTTTGGAGGGTGGTCTTTGCATATTATTGCTTCATGATGGTTGCACCATCATTTGACTTCATTTGACTTTCTTTTAGTCATCATGGCTTGACTTGTGTAGTGATGATGGTTGGTAGAGTGTTGTTTTTGATTGGTGATCATTTCTTCACATGATAACCTTTTCTCTCTCTTGTTTTTTTTTGGGCTCCCTCTTGCATTATTGAGACACACTCACTCTCTCCTCTCATTCCCCCCTTCACCAAGTTTGGCCGGCCATGCTCTAAGGGGAGGGGCTGAAATTTTTGGGTAGGGGATTTTGGTTCTCTTCATGTTTGCAAAATCCCCAAGTTCATCCACAAAATTCCACACTTCATTTCCTCCACCAAAGGCAACTTCCTCAAACCCCAAATGATACATAGAGCACTACACGTATTCTACAGCAAATCTTGGGCACGTCGGCTCGCCAACTTCGTGCCTGAGTTGCCTCGGTCCAGATGTGGGAGCCCGTAAAAGAAGCCGGCGACGTGGTGCCCTTCCGGCGAGGAGAAGAAGACCGGAGATTCCGCGGAGAGATCGGGACGACGACGAGAAGACCGAAGGATACGGATCGCTCGGTATATCTCTCTACCCCTTCTCTTGTTAGCTAGGACTAGTTTAATGGCCCGATCCGGGATTTTTGTGCGCGGTGGTGCCTGTTTACAGTACGCAAAAAGTTTCGTTTCCGTATTCCGGCGTCGGATTGACGGCCGGGGCGCCGCCGTGCACTTACACACCCTTGGGGTTTTAGTTTGAGTTTAAGTACATTTACTTTTACATGAATGAAAATAAAAACTCCCATCTCACATAAAACCCCCAGCTATTCAAAACGCGACGATCCAATATAACATATCCAGCAACACATAACATCACATGTCATCTACGTAAGTAAATATGCGCATCCCAATTGTCGTTGACATATAGCAATGAAACCGGCGATACACCACATATTACACTTACGGTCACAGAAAAGAAACTGTAAAACTACAACATTTGGAATCCACAAACACCTTAGACATCTTAAATCTGAAATATCACATACTTCGCATTTCATGCCTACCAGTATGAATTCCACATATTGTATCACATTACAGAAAAACTAGACGATGTTAAACATTCCAATAGAATCATCGAACACCCAAGACTACCCAAAAAGCTCAACACTTGAGCGTAGTTTAAGTAATTCAGCACACGCCACAGCACCAATGAACCAGCCGTAGAAGGGCCAAACCAACACCTCACATGTGGCACCGCTGAACCACTACATACCCGAGGGTTCAATGGCGGTTTTGACGGTCACATAATCGAGTTAAGGTTTTGTTTTTCTAGAGGGTCCATCGCATAACTTGCATGATCTTTGAAAGCTTTTTAACTACGGGAAAAATCCAACACTTGGAAAATTTTCCGGCAAGGGAAAAAGTGGGTATTTGACATCCGATTGAACCTTTTAATATCGTCTAAAGTTACCCGAAAACAGTTAAAATTACGACTACAAAACACTCCGAGTTGTCATTATAGTAAATTAACATCACATGACAATTTAGCAAGAATAAACAACACCTGAAGCACCAAAACCCATGTAACAGAACACTGGAAAAATCTGGAGGGGGCTAGGAATTGGCCGGTATGGGGGGGTCTCGGCGTCCCCATCAACACAGAATGCCTCCAAATTTCACCAGTGTTCATGTTATCACATATAAATGACTCTGTACATGTTTAAAAAATTTTTAGGGCTTGTTTTAAAATCGACTGAAACATGGATTTTAAGGTTTCAAGTTTGGAGTTCGTTTCATATTCGTAATCTAACAATATCCGTATAATTTCCTAGCTAGGCTCTGATACCACTGTAGGGTTCCTCTCAACGGCAGCAAGGTTTCGGGAGGCATCGCCCATGCCATTTTCAAAATTTTGCTGTTAAAAGGAACTCTATACTAGAATCGTTAACTAGAAAACAATACGAAAACACATGTAAACTATTTTACAACTAAGTGAAAAGGAAATACAACCTTTGTAGATTGGTCCTTCACTTTATAAGCTCCTTGTAGTAGTCTCTTCGCTGCTGATCAGTCGAAAATACTGCATTTTTAACACGGCAATTACCCTATCATTTGCACTCATCTAGAAGTGTTCGGTATTCATATTGCACATATTAGCAAAACAGTCATAAAATAACAGATTGCATGTGTTGTACTCTAAAATCGGCACTTTAAGGGAAATTGACTGTTTATCATGGCATCGCATCATTCTTGTATAGCGCAACTCTTGTCTCGAGAAATTGTGCAGAAAATTTCAGGAACAAAGCCAAAATTGGGAAAAGAGCTGATCAAAATTACGCCAAGTCTAAGATGTTTGATCTGGGAGTAATACAGAAAGCCAAATAAAATTCAACATATCAGAAAAAATCCCAAATTCAGCCCAAACAAGTACCAGAAGAGATCAAGCGCCATGGCTTCAAATGAGCCGCGGATCCGCGACCGGAGCCGTCTTGCGCCGCGGATCAGCGGCGGCTTGATGGCTCCAGCGCTCCCAATTTTTCCACGTGCCTACTTGTAACGGTACAAGCTTCCAGAAGACTCCTGATTCTCAACGTGGCTTCATCTAGAAGGCTCGGCTTAACAAACTATTTCTAGAAGGCTCTCTTTAACAAACTTTTGGAGGGAAATTTGAAATTTGAAATCCTAGATCTAGGGTTTTGAGGTCTATAAAAAGGAGCCTAGATCTAGAGTTGAGGTTGTTCAAGAAATTCTCATCATCTTCCACCCACAAATTGAGTAACACGACTTGTGCTTCAAAACCCTAACCCTAATTCCAATTCCAAAATCAAGATCAAGATCCCGAGTACCATTCAGGCATGAAGCCTTCGATCCTTTAGAAAGCGATGCTGGACTTCATCGCAGCAAGAGATCAAAGGAGATCCGCGACTCAAGGAGCCGAGCGAAGCCGAAATCGACGATCTAGTTCCTTCCTTTTGTAAATTTCAAAAGAGTTGTAACGAAATTTATCGATAAATAAAGGTGAAATTTCTATATCTTGCTTATCTTTTAATTCAAGCATTATGATTCGATCTCAATTTGTGATTGTGTTTGATATTATGATGCTTGAGTAAAACTCCGCTCGTGTAGGAGTTGTGACGATCAATAGATGATGATAATTTAGACTCTTTTACAATTCTTAAATCCTATAATGTTTGTAAATTCTAGTGAATCAAATGATCGATGACCTAGTTTCGAGACGATGCTTTCTTGATTTTGTTCGCTCGAAACTAGGGATCAATGATTGATCATTTGATTAACTTGAAGCTAGATTTTGAATGAGATTCATCGAAAGGACAAAGGATGAGATGAGGAATCTCTAGTTTCTTCGCAAGATCCTTAACCCTCGATAAATCGAAATCGATCTAGTATCAATTCGTTAATGGATAAGAATAAGTAATCATTAGATCTCGTCACATCTAAAGATCCGATCTACTCCTACGAGCCACACTTCGAATCATGATTATTGGTTGGAAATCATCACACATCTCAATTCTTGATTTTAATGTTTTCTTAGATCAAGATTTTTTCTAATTCTTGAAATTCAAATTACAAATCATGAATTGTTTGTTTTCTTTTCTTTAAAGTTTCAACTCATCTAATTCGAAAATTGAATGGATCTCACTTTTCCTGTGGACGATCCGCACTTACTAACGCGCTACATCCAACACCGTTATTGATTCAAAATATTTTTGGTTGTGATTTCTATATTCATTTTCTAAACCGACACACAATGAGAAAATCAATCAATCAAATGGCGCCGCTGCCGGGAATCGTGTGCTAATTTGTTCATTTTTTGAAATTTGAGTTGAAAAGTTTATTCCATCATAATTTTGAGATCAAAATTCACGCAAAACACTAAACGATTTGTTGTGGTTAATTGCAAGGAAATCTGGAGCTTGCTGTGCAATTGGAAAATTATTTGGAACATTCCAGAGAGCTAGGAAGTGATCAGGAGCGCTCTGTTAAATTTTTGTGCAGAGAAGACCTTGAAGTGCGGCGGAACCCCGGCATAAGGCGACTCGTGCGGCGGAACCGCGGCTTGGTGGGATCATCTCTGTACCAAATTTCTCTCAGGTCCTCTAAAACTTTCTTATCTCCTTCCTCATCTGCTCCAATTAACAATTTGCTGCAGGCTTCTTTGCAAAAAAATCGCAGCACCGCAAAAAGCAAAATAAATTGTGCATGTTTTTTATTTTTGTGGTTGTTTGCATATTAATACGGACATTAAGGGGCACGGCCAAATCCAGATTAGGTGGGGAGTTCATTACCCTTCTTAAGCCCCAAAAATCACAAACTTGCATCCGCATTTACCCTCATTAACTAAAAAATATCTAGAGATGACTCTAAGGACCGTCGCCCTCACTTAGGACAAAAGAAGGCCGTGGGTAATTCATTGCTTATCCGCGTTTCTTTTGTGGTGTCTAAGGCAAGTGTGTCGAAGGCTAGTGGTTACATAATTAGGCCCACTACTTACGTAGTGGAGAACCTCCCACTTACCTGGCACTTACCTGGCCATAGGAGAGACAAAGAGGCAGTGGAGGATTTATCCTGCGACTTGTCTTTTGGCAGTTAGGAGCGGTCTAGAGCTTTGACCTAGGTGACCACTAGATTTTAGGGTTTTGCTTGTTGCATTTGTTGTGATCGCATCATATTTTCAAAAAACAAATCCGTATTATTTTTCAAAACAAACACCGCATTCATTCATTTCCCCTAATTATAAGTCATGCTGCCACTTGTACTAACCCTTTTTAGTGCAAGATAGGCTGGACACGGGATTCTAGTGCCCGTTTAGTCCGCATTTCCCCGATCCACTCTGAAGTCGGTATTTCTCCATTTACTTCTTCTTTACCCACCACCACACCCATACCGATGGATCCGTCTCCATCGAACCTCTTTACCACTACTCTACCGCCGTCCGTAGGTGCGCAGAATCCACCCCGCATCTCTCTCCAAGAGAGGTGCTATCCTTTGCGAGGTCCTCTTTCGACCTGTTTATCCATTCCACCAGCCAACGGGGATAATTTTGAGATTAAACCCCAATACATCAACCTTCTACCCAAATTCCACGGTCTCGAGACTGAAGACGCATACGTCTTTATCACCAAATTTGAAAATGTATGCGTAATGATGGGTACGTCACAACTTTCAGTGGATGCTATGCGTCTATGTCTTCTTCCATTTACCTTGTGCGATATAGCTGAGAAGTGGCTATATAACACTACCGCACATTCCATTACGAATTGGGAAGAATTCGTTGCGGCATTCCTTAAGAAATTCTACCCTATGCAAAAGACAGCTCGAATCCGTAGCGAACTAAATCAATTCACCCAGCTTCCGACTGAACCATTCTCGAAATGCTTTGAACGCTTCAAGGATCTTTTGGTTCAATGTCCACATCACGGCATCCCGAGATGGGATCTTTGCCGAATCCTATATGAGGGCATTAACCTTACCACTAAACAAACCTTGAAAACATGTGTCAAGACACCTTTATGACCAAGGATGATGGAGAAGCATGGAAATTTTTAGAAGAGTTCGCTGAAAAATCCTTACAGTGGGAGAGTGGAACTCAGTCATCGTTTAGGGGTGGCGTACACCAAATTGATGTGTCCATAGGTGTTCGAGCTGAGATGCCAGTAATGCAAAAGAAGCTCGAAGCTATGGAACACAAATTTTTAGCACCCTCCCTAAACCCGATGTCGCTCCCCAAAACTGTATGTGGGTGTTGTTCTGATCCTTCTCACTTAACGGAAGAATGTCCATTAAACACTCTGTTTCATGGTCACGAGCATACCAATGCCGCATTTCAAAGACCTTGAAACGATCCATATTCCTCCACATACAAAAAGGGTTGGAGGAATCACCCGAACTCTGCTTGGAACCAATCCCAATCTCAAAACACGGATCCAAACCCGAATCAATTCCAAAGGGCTCTTCCACCACAACAGCAACCACTTCATCTCACTCAGCACCCCTACCAGTCACAAAATTTTCAAAACCAGGTCAACCCTCCTGCACCGTCTAATCCTATGCAGTTGACCTGTTCTGACGAGTTCTCACAATTCACACAAACCATGAAGTCACTCTTGTCAAATTTCATGGAAGTGTCGGCTGAGGTTAGGTCTTCCGTCAGTGAGATAAAGAAAAACTCAGCGTCCCAAGCTGAGAGTATCAGATAGATGGAAGCTGAAATTGCACGACTTATAGCCGAAATGAGTGTGAGAGAAAAAGGGAAACTTCCGTCTCAACCCCTACCGAATCCTAGGCATTACAATGTAAATGCCGTCACAACGTTGAGATCAGGAAGAGTGCTGAATAACCATGTTGGGGAAGAAATTGATGATATTGAAAATCCTATCAATAACACCCCGGCTGAGACCTTTCCTCAAACACACACTTCTACTTTTGATCCTTGCTCTTCTACCCCACCGCCTTCTCACGAGCCTATTCTCCGTTTCCCACTAGGCTCGGCACCTCAGCACAGCTTTTCTAGTCCTTCACAGACGATCCCCACTCCTCTTTTGGGATCACGTCTACCCCCACTTCCTTCTCTTATGATGGACCCAGCGCTTATTGCTAAAGCTCCTTACCCGAATCGGTTAAGGGGTAACAAATCAAGTCCACATATGGAGAAAATTATGGAAATGTTCAAACAGGTTAACATCAACATCCCTCTCCTAGATTCTATTCAACAAGTCCCCACTTATGCGAAAATTCTTAAGGACTTGTGCACTAGGAAGAGGAAGACTCAAGTGCCGAAGAAGGTCTTCATGTCCAATAACATTAGCACTGCTTTTATCCCACAGCTACCAAAGAAACGTAAGGACCCAGGATGTCCTACGATATCGATTTCTATTGGGGGTAAAAACATCAACCGTGTTCTTTTAGACCTTGGTGCAAGTGTTAACCCACTTCCATACTCTGTCTATGAGCAGCTAGGGATTGGAGAGTTGAAACCATCTCACTGCAATCTCCAAATGGCAGACCGTTCAATCACCAAACCTAGGGGTGAACTAGAGGATGTGTTGATAAAGGTCGGGGAATTTGTATTCCCTGTGGACTTCATTGTACTCGATACACAACCTATAGAAAACCCCCGGAGCCAAATTCTGTTGATTTTGGGTCGACCATTCCTTGACACTTCCATTGCTGCCATTAACTGTAGAAATGGTTCAATGAACTTATCATTTGGAAATATGACCATTGAACTAAACATCTACAAAATTGGAAGTCACACATCAGAACCCTCTGCTCATATCCTTGATGTGTGCTCTGTCCACGAGATTGCTCCCGAAAGTTGCGGAGTTGAGGAACTTTGCTTTGAAGATCTCGACGACACTACCACATCACTGTTTGATCTTGCACACTATCTTAGTGAGGACACCATTTCCACGCTTGAGTCTGACACTCCTGACTTATCACCATCCGAGTCTGTATCTTTTACAGGCTATGAGCTTCTTGGTGACTCCGAAAATCAGTCGATGATCCTACCTTCTATTTCTCCGCCAGCATTAGATCTCAAACTTTTACCTTCTCATCTTAAATATGCTTATTTAGGTGAGAATGAGTCTTTACCGGTTATCATATCCGCTTCTCTAGCATCAGAGCAAGAGAATGCACTTTTATCGGTATTGAGATCTAATAGGGAGGCGTTTGGTTGGACCATGGCGGATATCAAAGGGATTAGTCCCTTGATTGTAGAACATCATATACACTTGATGGATGATGCCAGACCAACCCGAGAACCACAGAGACGTTTGAACCCCGTCATGAAGGAAGCGGTGATGAAAGAGATCGTCAAATGCCTTGATAATGGTATCATTTACCCAATCTACGATAGCCAATGGGTGAGTCCAATACATGTCATCCCTAAGAAATCTGGCATCACTGTTATTACCAATGAGGCAAATGAGTTGATTCAGACACACGCCCAAACTGGGTGGCGTGTATGTATTGATTACAGAAAACTCAATGTCGCCACGAGGAAAGACCACTTTCCTCTTCCTTCCATTGATCAGATACTGGAACGCTTAGCTGGACGTGAGTATTATCGCTTTATGGATGGATACTCTGGCTATAATCAGGTCCCCATTGCCAAAAAGGATCAAGATAAAACCACTTTTACTTGTCCTTTTGGTACCTTTGCTTATAGACGCATGCCCTTTGGGTTATGCAATGCTCCCGCTACCTTTCAGCGGTGTATGATGAGGATATTCTCTGACATGGTCGAGAATTTTTTGGAGATTTTCATGGAAGATTTCTCGACTTTCGGAGACTCTTTTTCTGACAGCCTAACGAATCTTGACGCAGTTCTTACTCGTTGCAAAGAGAAGAACTTAACCTTGAATTGGGAAAAATTCCATTTCATGGTCCAAAAGGGAATTGTGCTTGGACATGTTATTTCATGGAAAGTCATTGAGGTTGACAGAGCTAAGATAGATGTCATTCAAAACCTTCCTCATCCCAAAAGCGTCAAGGATATCCGATCATTTCTTGGCCATGCGGGCTTTTATAGGAGATTCATTAAGTATTTTAGCAAAATTGCTAGACCCTTAACTCTTCTCTTGGCCAAGGATACGTCCTTCCACTTTGACTCTGATTGTGAGGCAGCATTCGACTCACTCAAACACTCCCTCGCTACAGCCCCCGTTCTATCGTCTCCAAATTGGGACTACCCCTTTGAGCTTATGTGTGATGCATCTGATTTGGCAGTTGGTGCAGTCTTTGGACAACACATTGAAAAGATACCACACGTGATCTATTATGCGAGTAAGAACCTGAACGATGCTCAAATCAACTATACAACTACCGAAAAAGAACTTTTGGCAGTTGTATTTGCATTAAAAAAATTCAGGCCTTCCTTGATTGGCTCACCAATAGTTGTCTACACTGACCACTCCGCCTTGAAACATCTTCTGGCGAAGAAGGATGCTAAAGGTGGGCTAATACGTTGGATCCTTCTATTACAAGAATTTGATCTTGTTATCAAAGATAAGAAATGATGTGAAAAAGTGGTAGCCGACCATCTTTCACGCATCTCTTCTTCACCTGTGACCCTGCCGATCAATGATTCGTTTCCGGACGAACAACTCTTGAGCATATCTAATGAACCTTGGTTTAGGGATATTGTGAACTATCTTGTCACGGGACTGATACCCAGTGATTGGTCAAAACAGGACAAACACCGTTTTCTATCCCAAGTAAAACACTTTTACTGGGATGATCCATATCTGTTTAAGTATTGTCCTGATCAGATCATTCGCCGTTGTGTCCCAAATGAGGAGTTCAAGAGTGTTCTATCTTTTAGTCATGATCAGGCCTGTGGGGTCACTTCGGTCCTAAAAAGAAAGCGGAGAAGGTTTTGCAATGTGGATTTTATTGGCCGACCTTGTTCAAGGACGCATTTGATTATTATAAAACCTGTACACAGTGTCAACACACGGGTAGGATTTCCCGGAGAAATGAAATGCCACAGCAACCCATCTTAGTGGTTGAAATTTTCGATGTTTGGGGCATTGACTTTATGGGTCCCTTTCCTAACACCTTTGGGAATTTGTACATACTGCTTGCGGTTGATTACATCTTGAAGTGGGTTGAAGCCATTCCATGTCTCACTAATGACAAGAAGGTTGTCATTAAGTTCTTAAAAGAAAACATCTTTTCGTGATTTGGACACCCACGCGCTATCATTAGCGATAACAGGACACATTTTTGCAACAGGTCTTTCGAGACTCTGATGCGGAAATACGCAATCAACCACAGACTTTCTACACCCTATCATCCCCAAACGAGCGGGCAGGATGAGATTTCGAATAGACAGATCAAACAAATCCTGGAGAAGACTGTTGCTAAGAATAGAAAAGATTGGTCGACCAAACTGACGGATGCTCTTTGGTCATTCCGAACTGCATTTAAAACCGATCTAGGGATGTCTCCATATAGGTTAGTGTTTGGGAAGGCTTGTCACTTGCCAGTCGAGATTGAGCATAAAGCATTGTTGGCTATTAAGGAAATCAACTTTGACTTAAACCAGGCTTGCAACTTTCGGAAGCTGCAATTAAATGAGCTAAGCGAACTCCGCGATGAAGCTTATGATAACGTTGTAATCGTAAAGAATAGGACCAAGGTTTTTCACGATAAAAACATTTTGAGGAAAACATTTACTCCTGGTCAGCATGTCCTTCTTTATGATTCATGACTACACCTTCACGCGGGTAAGCTTCGATCTCGGTGGAAGGGACCTTTTGTTGTGCGGTCTGTATACCCGCACGGGGCAGTAGAAGTAGAAAATGTTAAAAACGGCACATTTTTCAAAGTGAATGGACATAGACTAAAGCCGTATTTTTCCACTGACCCCACGGAGGAGCTCCTGTTCTTACAGGAGCCATTTTATCTTGATTAAAATTCCTCCGTCTCACCTCCATGTCCTGTATATTACTGCATAATTGTTTTGAATGGAGGTGAGTGAAAAGAATAAGTTTGGGGGAGGATCTTCACTTATATATTTTTTGCCCCCACTAATAAATTCCTCACAGACTTACAGGTTTTGTAGATATAGCGGTTGGCGACAGTGAGGACACTGCTGAAAACAAGTTTGGGGGAGGTTTGTGTTTATTTTTGCATCATTTGCATATCATTTGCATAACCACAAAACATTTCTTGAAAAAACTATAAAAATTTAAAATTTTTAAAACCTATAAAAATTTAAAAATTTTCAAAACCCATAAAAATATAAAAATTTAGTATAAAAATATTTAATATTTAAGATTTTTGTACATAAATAAGATAATAAAAGATTAGATAGTGAAAAATTACATCCATGCGATTAGAAAAATTTAAGAAAACCAAGAAAATTAGAAGTTTTCTTATACGAACTAGTAATAAGTAGTTATAAGCCGTTGTCCCAAGGGTTAGTAAGATGAAGGAAGTCACTAATCTGAGGATAAAAATAAGTCTGAAAAATAGTTTCTATTCTGGAAGCCAAACATTTTGAACGTTGATACCCTACTATACGCACTTACACACGTCTTGAAGCCCTGGATAGTAGAGGATACCTTGAAATGCTCTTGTCTACAAGCCGATGTATGAAGGAAATAAAAAATGAAGAAAATATAAAATGGTGAGAAAAATGGACACTGGTTTTGTTATCGCCAAGGCAGCAATAAAAAAATATAGCGAGGGTGCCTCTTCACCTAGTGCCCTAAGGCCAACTGGTCTGGGAGTCACTGCTAAGCCTTAGGTGGTGCACGACGAGGAAAAACACCAAATAAGCAAGCACATGAGTAATCGGTCGATTAGTACCTCAAGAAGTATTAACGGTCGCATGAAAGTGTGTGAGCAATCCTAAATATTCATTAATTAAAAAGTACGTAGGTGGATGGACAAAAGTATGATTGCTTGAATTGAATTCTCCGGGTGTATGGATGTTTATTACACACACGTAGGGTGATATGATCGATGTTTGGACAAAAGATAGGAATGAAGAATAAGACGATGTTTTATTGAGGGAGGACGTTATTTCTGACATTTTTTTCATGACTATTAAGATAGGGCTCATGACAACCAAAAAGCTAGCTTAGTTGGAAACCCTAATTTTCAAAGCTTTTCTTTTACAATTCTTATCTTTAAATGAATATTCATAATCTTCTTTTTATTATTGGATTTTGTGGGTGCAATCCGCTGAAAACCCTCAGGAGACAACACTCCTCCTTCTAGGGACACCTAGAGGTTTAAAGGCTTGTTGCACGTTGTAACATTTCAAAAAAATAAAATATTATTTTTTGGAATTTTCATAATTTAATATTAACTTTTAATGAATATTTTAATATTTCGGTATAATTAGATACCGATAAATGAGGAAAATTCTGATGAAAAATTATGGAAATTCTAAAATAGGGTGTTTTATGGAAATATGCCATTTATAATTTTTTATGGTTAAGTATATGCTACATTAGTGTTAATCACGATCAAAAATTACTAATTGGATTTTTGTCTTTTTGTGCAAAAATGTGCACATAACATTTTCCACACTTGTCACACTTATTTCATGTTTTGGATTCTTGGTAGCCTAGGGTTGAACCATGCTTAGATGACCATGGTGGCTTAAACCTTTTGGTTAAGTTAAGTGGGTTAATTGAGAGTTTAGCTTTGTTAAAAATTGGATTAGGTGGGGGTTGACTTCTGGCTAGAGAGAGAGAGAGCGCCATGATGGTGGTCATGCTAGCTTTCATTAAGAGAGAGAGGGAGGTGGCTCCTAGGTAATGTCACAATCACCATTCACTTCAAAACTTTTTGCCTTTCACATCTCTCCATTTCATTCACCACACATCAGACACCATCAGCATATTTCAGCCCAAACCTATACTACATCAGCAGCCCAACCCCATCCTGAACATCAGCTAACATCAGCACCTTCACCAACACTTCAGCCACCCAATCGACATTAGCAACTGCTGTGAAAACAGCCACAGCAGCAACAACATCATTCAAAACAACACCCAACACTTCAGCTCAGCAGTAGCATCATCATACATCCGCAGCTTCAGCCCAGAAAAACAGCATCAGCTGCTGCTAAAAGCAACAGCCACATCAACTGCTGCAACAGCAGCTGATGTACACCTCAGCCCCAAATCTGTTCAACACCAGCTGCAACCCCATCATAACAACACACACCAGCCTTTAACACCATAGCACAACACCACCACACAACCACAACCTTTCCCATAATACCAAAGCAACAATAACAACAGCCACTGCTGTAGCAACAGCTCCAGTAACACAAAACAACATCAACATCAGCTACTGCAGCATCATTTGGAACAAATGGAGCAACTCCCCAGCATCAACAGCCCTTCCTCTTTCCTTCATCCTCTCTTCTCCTACATCCTAGGACCCCCTTGAGGTATAATCTTGCAACCCAACTCCTATCTTGCAAGTTATGGATAGTAGGCTGAAATTTAGTGTTATAGTTGTGATCTAGTGCTAGTTTTAGTGATTTTGAGTGAGATGTGGCCAAGTGATGGTTTTTATCGTTAGGGTAAACTTATTAGGTGTATTTGAGACCATTGTAACCAAGATTACCCCAGAATTCTAGTTAGTTACCTGAGTGTTTCGACTTGCCATTTTTTTATCGGTTTTGTCGATTTTGTGGCCTTTCTGGAAACTGCTATCAACCCGGACCTCCTAAAATAATTTTGACTTGGCAGTAGGATGAGCAGACAGATAGGAACCAACACCCAAAACCCTAGATCCAACCCCCATTTTCAGGCCGCCATTTAATTCCTTTTGGCCGCAATTTGCGGCCAGACCAAAGTGAAACTGCCTCGTTTTTTGTGCACGACTCTTTTACCTGTAAACTTGACCCCTGGTATGTCTAGTTTTGTCTGATTCCAATCAGGGTAGAATCTGGATTGATTTTCTTGAGTTGGCGCATGATTTACGACTTGTTTTCATAGGGATTTTGGTATTCGATGATTCGTTTCTGTCGGGTGGCATTTGAACGCTAATGGCAGAGGGATATTGGCCGTGTTTGCATGCGAGGCTGTAGGTTTTTACCTATGGGCGTAGCGTGCACCATTTTTGTTTCCGACATGGTTTTCATGTATTTTAGCGTGTGATATCCTTTTAGGTACCCCACGTGGCGTCGAGGCGTTGGAGATGCAAATGGTGACATCGGTACCGGCACGCATAAAGAAAGGTGAGTAGATTTATATCTACGGGGAGAAGTCGGGTGGATGGCGTATAGCACCCCCGCAGTTCGTAGTGATGTATACGGATGCGTATACACACTAACAATTTATATATGATGTTTGGGATTAATTATTGATGTTAAGAAGGATATTGGTGTGTCGGATTGGTGAAAGGTTACGAAACCCTAGGTAGTGGGAGCACTACACATACATACTTGCATACATCCTTATTTCATATGTGGTTATGGGATTCTATACAGATATGTGTTCACGTGGGTATGGGACTATGTGTTCACATACGGGTTTGAGGATGATACATGGGATTGAGATGAGTCGATGATATTTGGTCCGAGATTATGATATCGGTGATATGGTAAAATTCATATTTGAGATACATATTGATGCTTTAGCGGATTTTGGGATAATGATGCTATAGGAATAGTGATATATATATATATATATATATATAAAATGATCGGCATGTGATTATGATACGAGATAGGATATGATATGATATGATAAGATGTTTATGATAGGCCGCTCGGGCGATGTATACCTCTTCATGCTGATATGTGCTGATGATATCGATTTTGCTAGAGGCTGTCAATCGGAAGTCGGATTATGATTATATTGACAATATATGATGATGATATCGATTCATACGAGACGTAGGTCAGTACCCAGATTATGATATTTAGAATACCAGATGAATGTTATGACGAATGTGATATTGACCCGTACCCAGATTTGGGGGATGCCGTACGACGGATTTACGTACGAGCTATAACTTGATGTTTGATCCGCACTCTTGACTTGGGAATAACCGATTATAGAGATATAGTATTGGATGTGATATTATCGAGGCGGGATCACCGACTATATATATTTATATGTATCGACTCAGAGGTTAGGCGGTTTCCCTTACCTACTGTTAGCTTTTGCTCAGCCTTATAGTGGTGTAGCTATATGACTCTTATGACATTAGATGCAGTTTATCTATCATGGTATTTAGTATTCAGCTCCCGCATATTATTATAGTTGCTCCGCATCGCATACTTATTGTGATTCATATTCTATTGTTGACATTATGCTATTAGGACACCAGCACCATTACCGATGATGCGTATGTACCACGTACACTTACTTGCCAGCTTGTTGCGCCACGGCAGCGCCCCGACCGTCTATCCGAGGCCAAAATGCGGAATCAAAAATTTTCCTTACTTGGAAACTGGCGCTACCGCGGACAATATACCCGGATCGTAACCATTAACCAATACTAGCTAACAAGAGAAAGGGTGAGAGATATACCGAGTGATCCGAGTCCTCCGGTCTTCTCGTCGTCATCCCGATCTCCCGCGGAAACTCCAGTCGTCGCATCCTTGCCGGAAGGGCACCACATCGTCTGCATCTTTTACGGGCTCCCACCTCAATACCGAGGCAACTCGGGCACGAAGCTGGCAAGTCGACGTGCCCAAGATTTGCTGTAGAATGTGTAGTGCTTTGTCTCAATGGGGTTTGTAGTTGCCTTGATGGAGGAATGGAATTTTCAAGTGGAGCTAGAATGTGTGTAGCAAGAAAAATGAGATGAACCAATTATCCTCATCAAAATGAAACCCTCTCATTTTTCTTCCCTTCATCAAATGTGGCCGGCCATCTCCAAGTGAGAATGGTGGAGGGATATCAAAACAAATACAAGAGGGAGGTGAGTGTAGGAAAAGGTGGAGGGTGACCACATCCAAAGTAAACCTCACATCATTAACCAAATCAATCTCTTCACAATAACCATCATGAATAAAGCAAGTGATGTAAGGAGAATAAAATGATGATGGTCATATCATAATCCCACATATGCAAGAAACCCCCTCCCCAAATGTAATTTGCAAAATTGCAAATTACCCCCTCCATCGGAAAAGTCCGGCCGGGAAAGAATCAAAGGAAAACCGGCTGGAACGGAATGCAAACTGGCAACCTCAGAAAACTGGTCCCGTAATAAATTACAGGAAAACCCCGATACTGTGCATACACACCCGCATCTGTATTCCTACCGGATACAAATGCAAAGAGACAAAATCTATACTGTACTATACTAGGATCCGGCTTAAACCAAAGCCGGCTAATAAAAACCGTTCAATCCTGATCCATGCAATACCGCACGTATCCGATCGAACCTTGCCATATAACCATACGGCCACTAGTACAAACTGTCCGATCCTGATCCGTGCAATACCGCACGTATCTGATCGGACCCTGCCATATCTCCATACGGCCTCTACAGCGTTTCGCCTGAAAGCTTGAGTAACTGTAAGTGTGGTGGACTCTAAAGACTCGTCAATACTATGGCTGTGGATTTAACCACTAGCACGTCAGAGGTATAAGCCAATACGTGACGGGCCACCAGCTATTGACCAAAAGGGACGTCGATGAGCGAACTCATCCTGACACCCTACTGAGCCTGTCAGTGACAATATCCGTACAGTCCGGTCCGTTCGTCTATGAGTATCGCATGGCGGGCCTAGGGGGTTGGTAAAAGTCAGACCCCCAAAAGCGGTACAAGTCGTGTCGGAGTGTAGCCCAGAACGCCCTGAGATACTACTGGATACCTACCAGTAAATCTCCTGCCTCGGCCGAGGGCTTTGCGTAATGGCTCTCCTAGACACAGCGCGACCTCACCCCCAATACCGGGAGAGACGAACCCCTGAAGATCCGCTCACTGCCTCCATGTGGCTCGGGACTGTACCCAACTAAAACCTGTTTGCACGACTCCTTTGAGCCGTGGTAGGGTAGTAATCAAAGTACAGTGGGAACTCACACGAGATAAATGACGATCCCCAGGTCGATGAACTAACCTGTACACATGTCACCAGGGAAGTGCTATCTGACGTCAGGTATAAGACCAACTAGCATGTTCCCGGCGAGTCCTGTCCGGTGTACTCATAACCCAATGAGCACCTGTATACATCTTAGGTGAACCAACTTACACCAGTGGCTTGTGAGACCGGCCACCGCCCCTCGTCGGGGTCTCGACTGTATACACTAGTCTACTAATGGAGTATCGATGCCCTGTCTCGAAACTCCTACGACTAGGGACCTTTTAAGGATGTGCTTATAGACCGCCAGCTCTCACGTATATGATCGCCATCATACTGCTGGTAGTCAAGCAAGAATCCTAGGGGCTCTATCAACGTGTAATAGCGACATGTCAGGTCACCTAAAGCAGTACACGATGATAAAGATAAACCAGATAGCATACTATCATCTCGAGTAAGACTGTCCTACTGGGACAGGTCCTCCCTCAATCATTGCAATCACGTGCCTGTGATCCAATAATTGACTTTGAGGGCACTATCTCCAACAATCTCCCACTTGCACTCAAGGCTAATTATTGCGATGTCGCATACTCACAACCCGTGTGATACTGAACACCCAACTCCTCTACTAGTCAGTCTCACAAATCTCGTTTGCGAAACTATGGCGTTCGAGGAATAGCCTCAGTGAGTGGATCCGCTGTGATGTTTCTTTCTATGTCTCTCTATATCTCAAGTTCGCGGAGAAAGCCATCTCCCGAAATGAGCAATACCTGTCTTAGAGTATGTCTGGATATCTGATGGGACCTAGCTCATAAATGAACTCCAAATCCAAACTTCTTAGACTGTATCGTCAACTGAACTTAATCAGTATCCTGCGCCATGCCTTCCCTCAGTATCCACCTAGACCACCTGTCCAAAATACTGCCCCTCGTCAGAGGGATAACTATAACTATGACAGCCACTCTGCCATCCAGGTCACCTTGGAAGACTGGAATGATAACCGTCTCCTAAAGGAGGCTGCCGTTATCAAATTCCTAGAACATTCACTTATGTTCTAAAACCGCTTCCGACTGTTTCTCCAGGAATTGGATTAATATCAACTTATTGCACCTACTGCAAGAACAACATCTGGAGTGGTACTTGACATCTCATGATTGACTCAATTGCCTAAGCAAGTGATCTGTCAATCATGCGTCTCCCTCTCCCCTTTAGTCTGTAAGACACCTTTAGAGAGGGTGACTCCATCACCTGCAGGTACACTACCATGCCAGGAGTCGTCCATTCTAAATACTCATAGAATGCTGTCAAGGTACCCAGATTAGGAAACCACCCAAATCTAGATCTAAAACCATAGATCTAGTAACCAGAATGTCTGATATAATATCCAAGTCCTGTGTGGAGAAACCACTGTGTGACAACCAAAGTATAACCGATCGTAGTATAGGAGTTTCCCTTCCTACTATGTGTATGTCATCTAAAAACCAGGACATCACACCCTACTACCTTCTTAACAGATCCATCCACTATTCTGATGACGTCAAACCTATGACTGTCACATCAGAAATAGATGATCTATCTCCGCTATATCTGCTTTAGTCTATAAATAGACATAAGCCTGATGTCCACCAATGCTTCCGCTGCTCCCACTGACTACGACAACCCTCTGGCAGAGTCATATAGACGTGCACTTCTAAAGCTAATTTAGAACGACGCTATACTCATCCTCCTGCCGGGTCTCGCAGCCTGGAACAACAGCAATGGCAAGTGTGGGTAAACAAGAACCTCCCTGCCACCGTCCTTGAGCATACCGAAGTACCTCTCGAGTGCCTGAGGTTACCCACCATATCTGCGGAGTGGCTAATGGAATGTCAAGCCAGATTGAATCTTTAGGTTCTTATGAAATCTTCAGTAATCGTTTGCGGTTCTGGAATCGTTTCCAGTTTTACCATACTCCCACTACTGTTTTCTGAAAAATCCATATCTTTTAAAAATGTGGCGAGTTAAGAACAATATCACTATTGATCTTCCAGATGGTAGAAAGTCAACCCTCATCATAGCCTGGGTCAACCCACAAACAGCCATTACAGAAACGTGCCTTGAGTTGTCCAGTGTCTGGTTTTAAGCATAAGCCGGACAACTCCCCGTATCTTAACAATGTCGAGATATGAACTGTTCTATATCCAATATAGAAACAGAGGCACTGATTTAATTGAACCAGATTCAAATCATGCAGCTGTCTCCAGTGCATGTCAACTAAATGGAAGGAGGCCGATCAGTGTTATTCAACTTAGGAATGCTTCCAATTATAAGTAACCTGAAAGAGAAGCAATTTCTCTTAATCATTACTATCAACTGAATACCATACACAAGTATCTACATTTTCGATCACTTTGAAGAATCCCGATACTTGCTACACCTGGTTCTCTACTCTATTCAAATACCTATAACTCCTCAAAACATAGACCCTGTGTTTCTACGAAACACATGTCTAAGAACTAGAGAAGTTAAAAGTAAACAGAATATAGTATGAAGACCAACCCCTTTGTCCAAATGGACACTGGACAACATACAATACTCTGTATAAGTCCGCTGAGTCTAACAACTCTTTCACTGTGTGTCGTTGGTTGAAAACTGTACTTATGGTTAAGAAGAATTACACCGCTGTTTAATGCTCCTTACCTAACCATCCACTGATATAGGTAAATGTCATCGACATAATATCAAAAGGTATATCTCATTCTATGAAAATAGACGTACAGATATATCAATTTGAAATTGGTGCACAACAGCGGATATTCAAAACAAAATATTTGCCGACCGGCAAACAACCCAGGTGGCTTTCTCAAATATCACCAATTCCAACGAATCCCGATATAATGAGGATGGTCACCTAATTCCCAATAACTTACTCCCACTCAATATCTGTAAAACCATATAGATGTGAGAATCATACCTGGTAAATACATACCCTGGAGTAAGTGTCTAATCGGGAAATCAGTTTTCTTTTAACAGTACACAGTGAAACTGAAACATTGAAATGTTTCGATGGGGTATCCCGGTATTCCTAGTAATGCCTCTTCCATCATCCAGATTCACGATTGTAACCTTATAATTCTTTGCCACCTCTCCAAATCCCTTTATTTGTCTTTAGTCATTACCTTCTGTACACCCCTTTAGGCCAAATAGTTTTCTTCATTCCCTACCGTTCGACACCAGCCTATGGTTTGGAAGAAGACTATCCAATAAGCATAAAGGGTGTACTGTCCTAATCCTAGGAGCACTCGCAACGCGAGAGAAGGTGAAGATAAAAGACACCTGAATGTACTTTATTCCTATTTCTCCTGAACCAGGATCCATCCCCGAACTGGAACAAGTTCCTTTCGAGTTCGTATATAACCATACGATGGATTATCCAATAAACTGGGATCTTCGTAGTGATACAGAGTATCCTGGAGAAATACAAAGGTGATTTAGGATTGGCGAAGAAATACTTGGTTTGGTCGTGAATAGCAGTCGCAATTTACTTTGCCCTCTTATTAATCCCTTGCTTTGTCTGAACTTAATACCTTCTGTACACCGTTTAGGCTAATTGGCTTTCTTCATTCCCTACCGGTCGGCACCAGCCTATGGTTTGGAAGAAGACTATCCAATTTGCGTAATAGGTGTACTACTCCTAAACCAAGGAGTACTCGCAACCTGAGAGAAGGTAAAAGGAAAAGACAACTGAATAGTCCTATTCGTTTTCTCCAGAACCAGAAACCATCCTCGAAGTCCTTCGAGTTCGTATATAACCATACGATGGTTTTGTCCAATGGAAGTGGACGTTCGTAGTAATACGGGGTGTCCTGGAGAAAAGGGTAAAAGTAGTTGTGGCAATGAGGTTTGCAACTCTGACAATCCAAAAGCCTGTGTTAAGGAGGTTCGGTCAACTTGGTCACTGAGTCATAGTCTTAGGGTCGGGTCAATGGTCGCTGCCAGAGAGAGAGAAAAGAAACACTCAGCGTGCACTCTAACCTAGATCAGAATGGTTATCACTTTATCTAATCTGGAAACCTCCCACTGTAACCTCAAATTCTTCCCCAAACCTGAAAGAAGAATTAGTCGGGGTCACCCGAGGAGTAAACCAACTCATCAGTGGGAATCGGGATCCAACTATCATCGCATGATAACGTGATGGAATCCACTCACGTCACCACACTCCAGAAGGTATGCGCATGCCTGGCAAGTTTCAGTTTCTTTAGAAACTCCCGATGTGTGTTTTTACCCCTAGGACTCAAGTGACCTTGACGGAGTCAACAAATCAAAGAGTCCTAGTCAAGTCAACCCGTCATTATCTGGATTGCATTAAACCTACCCGTACGTGCCCTTGACGGAGTCAACAAGGCCGCACGACTGTCCTAACCAATCCTATTTATGCAACAAACAAGCACCACTTAGCTACCGTACACTACGCCTTGACGGAGTCAACAAACGCAGCACGAATACTAAATAATACCCATAAGAAATGACGGAGGGCTACGAATGGTTTTTGGCGAAAAACCTTTAACGTAATGAACTTGATATCGCTGAAGGAACTGCATAGCCTTTTATAAAAATATAGTGATGAAAACCTTTACTAAAGAGGTCACTCCCTATGAAGGGATCTCGGCTCTTTCCCCGTAGAATGAGGTGCAGGATATTCCAACTGAATACCACGATGCAAAGCAAAAGTAATCGGCTATAGTGAAGTTAATGCCCTGACGCAAACTTTTGTCCAAGGGGTCACTCCCGATGAAGGGATCTCGGCCCTTGCCTCGTCGACTGAGGAGCAGGATATTCCAAATGAATACCACGATGCAAAACAAAAGTGAACGTCCTTGCAATAACAGCTTTTTGAAAAAGTGTTCCAACAACATCATAATAGGTTTGTTTATCTTGCATTGATCCGAATCAACGCAGTCCCATCAATTGATCACACCACAAAGAACGAAAATATACTGACGTACGTATATGCCATCCGCATTCGCCACTGGGTCCCGTCATTACCCGTTAGGTTAGCTAACTAACGACAGAGCGGGGACTGGACAAGCGTGGATGTAAAACATATACAACATCTACTAATATATATACCAATATATTATATTCGCTCAAGGCGTGATAAAATGCAACATCACAGAAATGTACAGCATCACAAAACAATACAGATATCTGGGATCCCCGGGTTTCACAGAGCCGCTGCTGAAACCCGACGTTCCCCTGGTCGTGTGGATAGCCTTTGCAATGAAATCCTAGACCCCTACAGACGCGACAATTCACCCGCCAAAACCTGAAGCGAGGCAGCCCCCTTCAGCACCGTGAATGGACCACCCAGCACTTCATGGAATCCGGTAACTTGGGCCCCCCTCCCGGGTCAACCTGTACCCCCTACGAGTGCGGCAAATAGCCCGCCAATCCTAGAGTGAAGCCCCCTCCGTCTCAATGCCATGAGATGCGGGCCCGTTGCCCTCTAGAACCCGGCTATCCGTGCACCCCTCCGCGGGGTAATCCTAGTACAGAAAGTAAAATATACATACAACGGGTACATCGACCGCAGCCAGGTCGTGCCCCAAAAGAATAATACAAACAGGCAGTGACGGCGGTCCACATGTCGGACGCTCGCCCCGCAATATCAAATGTACATATAAAACAAAACTGTACAGATATTGCATCCAGGCTATCCCCCACGACCGATCCGCAACATCACAGCAATACATAGAACATCAACGTGAATGTCACGTTCGCAAATCCGTCTAACCGGGCTATAGCAGTTAGACAGGATTTACCGATCAAGTGACATTCACGGTCGCAGATATAATGTAAATACTGTGAACCAATGTGTTTAAAATAATCAATCGATCAAAAATTAACAAGTGGCCCCCAAGTAATACTGTAGCACTCACAGAAATTCTGGGCCCAATTTTAATATTCCAAAACCGCTATCTTAAGCCCAAAAGCCCACTGCAAAAAAATTGGTGGAATGATACACTATTCCTGCGGCGGAACCGCGGCAAAAGAGGGGTCATTGCCGCGGTTCCGCGGTCGTATGGAATGATCAAGCTACCAAATTTTTGCAGTGTTCTTAGGATTCTTTGTACATCATTCTGCAATCACCTGAAAAAATTTTCGAGCCCGGAAAAAATCGACAGAAAACTGATGCATACAAAATACGGTTTTTAGGATTTTTGTTCGATCGAAGCTTTAAACATACTAGTACAAGCTAGACTAGGTTAATGGCGTGGCTCTGATACCATGTTGAGCCACGGCAGCGCCACGGCCGTCTATCCGAGGCCAAAATGCGGAATCAAAATTTTTCCTTACTTGGAACTGGCGCTACCGCGGACAATATACCCGGATCGTAACCATTAACCGATACTAGCTAACAAGAGAAAGGGTGAGAGATATACCGAGTGATCCGAGTCCTCCGGTCTTCTCGTCGTCGTCCCGATCTCCCGCGGAAACTCCGGTCGTCACATCCTTACCGGAAGGGCACCACATCGTCTGCATCTTTTACGGGCTCCCACCTCAATACCGAGGCAACTCGGGCACGAAGCTGGCAAGTCGACGTGCCCAAGATTTGCTGTAGAATGTGTAGTGCTTTGTCTCAATGGGGTTTGTAGTTGCCTTGATGGAGGAATGGAATTTTCAAGTGGAGCTAGAATGTGTGTAGCAAGAAAAATGAGATGAACCAATTATCCTCATCAAAATGAAACCCTCTCATTTTTCTTCCCCTCATCAAATGTGGCCGGCCATCTCCAAGTGAGAATGGTGGAGGGATATCAAAACAAATACAAGAGGGAGGTGAGTGTAGGAAAAGGTGGAGGGTGACCACATCCAAAGTAAACCTCACATCATTAACCAAATCAATCTCTTCACAATAACCATCATGAATAAAGCAAGTGATGTAAAGAGAATAAAATGATGATGGTCATATCATAATCCCACATATGCAAGAAACCCCCTCCCCAAATGTAATTTGCAAAACTGCAAATTACCCCCTCCATCGGAAAAGTCCGGCCGGGAAAGAATCAAAGGAAAACCGGCTGGAATGGAATGCAAACTGGCAACCTCAGAAAACTGGTCCCGTAATAAATTACAGGAAAACCCCGATACTGTGCATACACACCCGCATCTGTATTCCTACCGGATACAAATGCAAAGAGACAAAATCTATACTGTACTATACTAGGATCCGGCTTAAACCAAAGCCGGCTAATAAAAACCGTTCAATCCTGATCCATGCAATACCGCACGTATCCGATCGAACCTTGCCATATAACCATACGGCCACTAGTACAAACTGTCCGATCCTGATCCGTGCAATACCGCACGTATCTGATCGGACCCTGCCATATCTCCATACGGCCTCTACAGCGTTTCGCCTGAAAGCTTGAGTAACTGTAAGTGTGGTGGACTCTAAAGACTCGTCAATACTATGGCTGTGGATTTAACCACTAGCACGTCAGAGGTATAAGCCAATACGTGACGGGCCACCAGCTATTGACCAAAAGGGACGTCGATGAGCGAACTCATCCTGACACCCTACTGAGCCTGTCAGTGACAATATCCGTACAGTCCGGTCCGTTCGTCTATGAGAATCGCATGGCGGGCCTAGGGGGTTGATAAAAGTCAGACCCCCAAAAGCGGTACAAGTCGTGTCGGAGTGTAGCCCAGAACGCCCTGAGATACTACTGGATACCTACCAGTAAATCTCCTGCCTCGGCCGAGGGCTTTGCGTAATGGCTCTCCTAGACACAGCGCGACCTCACCCCCAATACCGGGAGAGACGAACCCCTGAAGATCCGCTCACTGCCTCCATGTGGCTCGGGACTGTACCCAACTAAAACCTGTTTGCATGACTCCTTTGAGCCGTGGTAGGGTAGTAATCAAAGTACAGTGGGAACTCACACGAGACAAATGACGATCCCCAGGTCGATGAACTAACCTGTACACATGTCACCAGGGAAGTGCTATCTGACGTCAGGTATAAGACCAACTAGCATGTTCCCGGCGAGTCCTGTCCGGTGTACTCATAACCCAATGAGCACCTGTATACATCTTAGGTGAACCAACTTACACCAGTGGCTTGTGAGACCGGCCACCGCCCCTCGTCGGGGTCTCGACTGTATACACTAGTCTACTAATGGAGTATCGATGCCCTGTCTCGAAACTCCTACGACTAGGGACCTTTTAAGGATGTGCTTATTGACTGCCAGCTCTCACGTATATGATCGCCATCATACTGCTGGTAGTCAAGCAAGAATCCTAGGGGCTCTATCAATGTGTAATAGCGACATGTCAGGTCACCTAAAGCAGTACACGATGATAAAGATAAACCAGATAGCATACTATCATCTCGAGTAAGACTGTCCTACTGGGACAGGTCCTCCCTCAATCATTACAATCACGTGCCTGTGATCCAATAATTGACTCTGAGGGCACTATCTCCAACACAGCTCACACACATCTTCATCGGTAATTGACATATCACTACACAGTAGTATTATTGCTGCAGGATATGACCCTTGTATGTGCATACTATTATTCCATGTTGCATGATATACTGTTATACTTGCACTTCATTGTTATGTCACATACATCATGTTTTCTGATTATGCGCATTGAGATATGTTGTTTCTATGATATTCTGGATTTGGGAACCGTGGGTATTTCAAAGAGATTATGTAATTGTTTTAAAAACCGGGTTACCCCTGATATGATATTTCAGTGCGTCCACCATGTGTTTTCTCGGTGCTGAGAGCGACATGTGAAACCCGATTCGAGGAGGCGGATGAGGCCGATTGCGGGTATATGGTGGGCCCGGTGCGGTACCCCGGGGCAAGAAGATCGCAGGAGATGGCGTTGAGCCTGGCAGGGGAGCACTACCGACCGGTGATTTTACCCGACGTGTCGGATATCCGGAGGATACCGTCGTGGTCATGAGATTGATTGTAGGGGCCGGTCTGGATTGACGGCGCCCTAGATAGTGAGACTTATCAGAGACATTGAGATATTGAGATTGAGGCTATGTTTGTGCCGATGCTGGGCACAGGTTTCATGATGTTTTTCCATGATTTTGACTATATCCTCATATTTACATGCATGATGCTTATTGTCATTGGGTGACACGTGGACGGGATCCACCTATATAAGACATTGATCACATACAGACTCTGATTACATTGATCATACTTTTCATGCATTCATACATCATCCATATGATATATTGCCACCTGGTGCACTGACACGGGCACATGGGATTACATTTGGGTTAGATAGTTACCCTAGCCATTGTTATAGGTTGCTGGTTATATATTTGAGGATTATATATATTATGATCGTATGACCTAGGATTGCGTCATACATGCGATTTCCTGCTCGTAGATGTTTTTCTATTCACGAGTTGGCAACTCACCCCCGTTGTGCCTCAGTTTCTTGCAGGTGTTGCCGTACATGTTTCATTACGGTTTTGCGGGCACTACTTCTTTCGGGTGACTTGCTAGTAGGTGGGTTATTTGTATCATACCTATCATTATACATTGTATATTATATTTCAGTTGTATCTAGAAGTTCTATCAACCAAACATGTACTTATTTAAGATAGAGACCAGTGGTGTTTATTCTTTCGACCTTAGAGTCGCACGTTATATTTCTCTGGGTTTCATGCTGTTGAGTTCCCTTTTCTGTTGTGATCCTCGCCTTTAGGCATTGCATATTATGCTGCAAACTGGTTGATTTACATATGGTTTTTCCTACACTCTACTACTTTTCTTGGTTTGGATTTCTGGGCTCGGCTTACTTAGAGCACGTACGCCTTGAGACGTTCGTAGCCTAAGTACCGGTCATGTTCCGTACTTTCGGGTCGTGACACACGTGCTCAGTGCAATCGTGTTGCCTACGAAAGTGTGCTAGATAGTTTTTCTCTTTCTTTATTTTCTCCTTCTCTTTTTAATAAAACAGTTCGCTCGAGACGACCGAAAATAAGTTTGGGGGAATTTGATCAGTCGAAAATACTGCATTTTTAACACGGCAATTTCCCTATCATTTACACACATCTAGAAGTGTTCGGTATTCCATATTGCACATATTAGCAAAACAGTCATAAAATAACAGATTGCATGTGTTGTACTCTAAAACCGGCACTTTAAGGGAAATTGACTGTTTATCATGGCATCACATCATTCTTGTATAGCGCAACTCTTGTCTCGAGAAATTGTGCAGGAAATTTCAGGAACAAAGCCAAAATTGGGAAAAGAGCTGATCAAAATTATGCCAAGTCTAAGATTTTTGATCTGTGAGTAATACAGAAAGCCAAATAAAATTCAACATATCAGAAAAAGGCCCAAATGCAGCCCAAACAAGTACGAGAAGAGATCAAGCGCCATGGCTTCAAATGAGCCGCGGATCCGCGGCCGGAGCCGCAGATCCGCGGCCGGAGCCGCAGATCCGCGGCCGGAGCCGGCTTGCGCCGCGGATCCGCGACGGCTTGATGGCTCCAGCGCTCCCAATTTTTCCATGTGCCTTCTTGTAACGGTACAAGCTTCCAGAAGACTCCCGATTCTCCACGTGGCTTCATCTAGAAGGCTCGGCTTAACAAACTATTTCCAGAAGGCTCTCTTTAACAAACTTTTGGAGGGAAATTTGAAATTTAAAATCCTAGATCTAGGGTGTTGAGGTCTATAAAAAGGAGCCTAGATCTAGGGTTGAGCTTGTTCAAGAAATTCTCATCATCTTCCACCCACAAGTTGAGTGACACGACTTGTGCCTCAAAACCCTAACCCTAATTCCTATTCCAAAATCAAGATCAAGATCAAGATCCCGAGTACCATTCAAGCATGAAGCCTTCGATCCTTTAGAAAGCGACGCCGGACTTCATCAGAACAAGAGATCAAAGGAGATCCGCGACTCAAGGAGTCGAGCGAAGCCGAAATCGACAATCTAGTTCCTTCCTTTTGTAAATTTCAAAAGAGTTGTAACAAAATTTGTCGATAAATAAAGGTGAAATTTCTATATCTTGCTTATCTTTTAATTCAAGCATTATGATTTGATCTCAATTTGTGATTGTGTTTGATATTATGATGCTTGAGTAAAACTTCGCTCGTGTAGGAGTTGTGACGATCAATAGATGATGATGATTTAGACTCTTTTACAATTCTTAAATACTATAATGTTTGTAAATTCTAGTGAATCAAATGATCGATGACCTAGTTTCGAGACGATACTTTCTTGATTTGTTCGCTCGAAACTAGGGATCAACTATTGATCATTCGATTAACTTGAAGCTAGATTTTGAATGAGATTCATCGAAAAGACAAAGGTTGAGATGAGGAATCTCTAGTTTCTTCGCAAGATCCTTAACCCTCGATAAATCGACATCGATCTAGTATCAATTCGTTAATGGATAAGAATAAGTAATCATTAGATCTCATCACATCTATAGATCCGATCTACTCCTACGAGCCACACTTCGAATCTTGATTATTGGTTGGAAATCATCACACATCTCAATTCTTGATTTTAATGTTTTCTTAGATCTAGATTTTTTCTAATTCTTGAAATTCAAATTACAAATCATGAATTTTTTGTTTTCTTTTCTTTAAAATTTCAACTCATCTAATTCGAAATTGAACGGATCTCACTTTCCCTGTGAACGATCCGCACTTACTAACGCGCTACATCTGACACCGTTATTGATTGCGGTCAAAATATTTTTTGTTGCGATTTCTATATTCATTTTCTAAACCGACACACAATGAGAAAATCAATCAATCAGCTGTGATCATCAAACTCCCGGACTCTCGGACGGCTCCATGAGAAGAGGGCAATGGTTTTGCTTGAAGTCTTCGAGGCCGAAGATGATCTACGTCGAGGGAATAGGAACTCAAGCTACCACTTCACCAAAGTGAAGCAAAAACCCTATACTAAAGTGCTAATCTAGTAGAGGATGGAGAAATAGGAAATGGGTTCACTTTAGAATTTCTTTTCTCACAATATTTCTCTCTCTTTATCAAACCCTATCAAGCTTTTGAAGGAGGAAGAAGATGAGCTCAAGAAAAATGAGAATGAAAACTAAACAAGAGAGGGAGAACCATGGGTGAGTTTGTATCATATACTAACTCATGTAGAGACATAACCATGGCTACATTATAATGGTTAGTTTAATTAATATCTTAAGTAAAACAAAACTAGTGGACTAAGTCAATTCAACCATAAGCTTCATGAAGCTTCATGCATGTGTGCTCATCATCCACTAATTTTAAAACTACTTTAAATATAAAAACCTAACAGTATAATTAGTATGGTATAAGTCTTATACACCCATGTAAGTTGTATCAACAACCATGATACAAAGTGAATAACACAAATTAATATATATCACATATATATTAAGTTGTGCACTAGGGAGAAAAACAAATGCTTACGTGAACCAATGCTAGTTAATGTAAATTAGTATATCACATATACAATTATACACTAAATTATTAAATCAACAGTTGACTTAATAATCCGGTTATATCACATATGACCGGCTAATATCCAATGTATCGACTTATCGAATCAACACTTGATTCGACAACCCGGCTATATCACATAAAACCGACCGATACAAAAAGTCACGAGAACAGAATGCGGTATCACATACACGCATTATTCTCGGTCCCGCACATATCACATATGTGCTCCTATTTCGTTTTTCCTGTGCCAGTAAAATCTCTCTGTAGGACTCTAAAGACTCGTCAATACGCCGGAAGTAGGTGATGATCACATCAAGCACCCACAAGCCGTCAGCGGTACTAGCTGGTCGTAACGGTTACCTGGTTATTGAGCGATCAGAAGATCAGCAAGCAAGCCCGCTCTAACTCCTGCAAAAGCCTGATAGTGACACTACCGTACAGTCCGGTCTCCTCGTCTGATATGTCGCATATCAAGTCTAGCGGTGGTAAACGTCAGACCCCAATAACCGATAAGTCATGCCGATGTGAGGCTCATAACGGGTCGAGAAACTACTGGTAACACTTACCAGTAAATCTCTAAACCAGCCCTGGCCAGGGACTTCCCTGTTATGGCCAATCGAGCACAGCGCAACATCAACTCCCAATACCGGGAGAGACGAAACCCCTCCTATCGCTCATTGCCTCCATGTGACTCAGGACTGTACCAAAAAACCACCGTTTTGCACGCCCTCTTGGACGTGGTAAGGTGGAAATCAAAGCACAGTGGGAATCACACAAGACTCTATGACGATCTCGGGTCTACAGACTAACCTGTACCAGTGTCACCAGAGAACTGCCATCTGACGTGAGGTATAATACCATCTGGGAGTTCTCGACGAGTCCGTCCAGTGTACCCAGTCTCCACTGAGCACCCGTATATCATCTCTGATGTCAAACACCAATGGATATGGGATCATCCATCGCCCATCAATATGGTTCGAGAAGCTATACGCTAGTCTACTCTGGTATATCGATTCCCTGTCTCGATACACCCACGACTAGGGACCTTAAAGGATGTACTTATGGACTACCATGTCCCCACTAGTACGATCTGCATCATAGTCCTGGTAGTCAAGTACACATCCTAAGGGCTTTACCAACATGTAACAGAGAGACAATCAGTGTACACGTTAAGGTAAAGAGTAACCAGATAGCATACTATCATGTCAAGCAAGAAAGTCCTCCCTATATATGTCCAAGCATCCACTACATTATACATCTTATGTATAGTAATGGCCTCTATTGCATACATATAACTAACATCATCATGATTCATGCATAGCTTTTGTCCGTACTTCGCATGGTATATACTACCGTATCATAGATTTCCATCATCACCGGCATGTTTATATATTGTGATTCTTCTCGAGGATTTCAGTATTGATGAGATTTCTGGATTTTTTAGGAAACCGCACGAATTTTATAAACCTGTTATCGCTTTAAACATTTAAGCTATGGTTTTCTCGTGATATAATGTATGTGTCGTCCACTATGAGTTTTCCTGATTATGTTGGGTTTCGAGACTCGATTCGAGGAGTTGGATGAACCGTTTCGGGTACATGGTGGGCCCTGTATAGTACTTGGGGAAAGAAGCTCGAGTTGTAGATGATGAGCCTGGAAGGGGCAGACTACCTACCGGTGATTGTTGGCGCGGTGGATATCCGGAGGATACCGACGTGGTCATGAGATTTGATGATATGGGCCGATCGGAGCCCGAGATATTAAGACCTTGAGACATTGAGACATTGAGATATTGAGACATTGAGATATTGAGATATTGAGATATTGGAATATACATATATTGTGTCGATGCTTGACATGGATTTTCCGTTGATTTCATTGATGATACTCAGTTTATTGCACATATGCTTTTCTTGTAGACTAAAGTGCCCTCAAGTCAATTATTGGATCGCAGGCACGTGATTGCAATGATTGAGGAAGGACCTATACCGGTAGAACAGTCTAACTAGAGATGATAGTATGCTATCTGGTTTGTCTTTATCATCGTGTACATGCTTCAGGTGACATTACAGATCACTATTACATGTTGATAGAGCCCATAAGATTCATGCTTGATTACCAACAGTATGCTGACGATCATATACGTGAGAGTTGGGTGGTCTAAAAGCACATCCTTAAAGTGTCCCTAGTCGTGGGAGTTTCGAGACTGGGCATCGATACTCCAGAGTAGACTAGTGTATATGGATCGAGACCACGACAAGGGGCGGTGTCCGGTCACATAAGCCATTGGTGTCAGTTGGTTCACCTAGGATGTATATAGGTGCTCATTGGGTTATGAGTATACCGGACGGACTCGCCGGGAGCATGCTAGTTAGTATTATACCTATTGTCAAATAGCAGTTCTCTGGTGACATGTTTACAGGTTAGTCTATCGACCTGAGATCGTCATTTGTCTCGTGTGAGTTCCCACTGTGCTTTGATTACTATCCTACCACGGCTCAAAGGACTTGTGCAAACATGTTTTAGTTGGGTACAGTCCCGAGCCACATGGAGGCAGTGAGCGGATCGTCAGGGGATTCGTCTCTCCCGGTATATTGGGGGTTGATGTCGCGAAGTGCACGGGTGGGCATCACCAGAAATCCTCGGCCGGGGTAGACGACAATTACTGATTCGGATCAGTAGTTTCTCAGTTGGTGATAGGCTTCATACCGACACAAAATGTCGCGTTATTAGGGATCTGACTTTATCCACCCTTAGACTCGATATGCGATACTGTATGGATATTGTCACTGTCAGGCTCAGTAAGGTTTCAGAATGAGTTCGCTCATCGGCCTACCTTTGGCTCAATACCTGGGCAGCCGTCACGTACAGCTAGTGCCACTGACGTGCTTATGGTTAAACCCACTGCCAGTGTATTGACGAGTCTTTAGAGTCCCACATAAAGGGTTTCCCTGGCTCGGGCGAAATGTTGTAGAGGCCATATGGTTTTATGGCAGGGTTCGATCATATTCGTGCACTTGTGCATGGATCATGATCGGACGGATAATACTACTGGGCTTTGGTTTAAGCCGGATCCTAGTATTATATTTTTGGATTATTTTCGTCTCGTTGTATTCGTATTCAGTCGGAATATGGATGCAGGTATGTATATACAGATGAGAGGTATTATTGTAATCCGTTAGAATATTACTTTTTGAAGATGCCATTTCTTTTTCTTGTATTAAACATTTAGTTTCTTGTTTAAATGTTTAATATAGTTGAGGTGGAAAGTTTGAGCATGGGCTTTGACTTGGGCTTTGATGAGGCATGGGCTCTTGGTTGTTTGATTGTGAGATATTTTTGTGTGGCAAAATGGTGGCAGATATTTTTGTGAGGGTGTGGGATTTTCTTGAGTTGCTACACTCACAATGCCCATCACAACTAAAGAAAAGAGCAAACATTTTTCTTGAGTTGCTTTTTTTTCTTCTTGTGTTAAGTCTTAAGCTCACTCTCTTCACTTCACTTGGCTTCTTCTTCACCTTCACCCATTCCATCTCATGTGTTGAGAATCATTGGGTGTTTTGTGACAAAATGACCACACACTCTCTCTACTTCATCTTCTGCATCTAGGCTAGCAAACTGGATGCCCGAGTTGCTTCGGTTTTGAAGCGGGAGCCTGTATTAAGAATCCTCGACGTGGATCGTCTTCGACGAGGGAGACCAGAGAGCGAACTTGTTCGAGTCAGCCGCGAAGAGCCTAGGATAGAGGTTGAAGACCGAAGGACACGGATTGATCGGTATAACCTCTCTAAACACTTTACAGTTAACTAGTATAGGGTTAATGGTTCGATCAGGGAATCGGGTTCCGTTAGTGCCGGGTTTTAAAAGTTTTTTGTTCCGCTTTTGGCCACGGATTGATGGCCGGGGCACTGGCGTAACCTTACATCGTATCAGAGCCAACCCATTGACCACATACTAGTTGGTTTTGACAATGTTAAACTATCGAAACCGAAACAACTCCAATTCAATACCAACCATATTCTAGTTTCTGTTGAATTTTATATGGTCTTCAAAACTTATTTTAGTAACTGCAGAAGACTACTAACATGACCACTTGACTACACTCCAAATACGAACCAATTTCACCAAAACAATACCGAGCACATTGCCCAAAAATCCGGCCAGGACGACCATTCTTCTGTGTTTGGACTTCGTATTTGGGTTGTGGTTATGTATCTGGAATATTGGTTCATTGGGATTGCTAGTTTGGCCCAGTTTTGATATGGATTTCTCTAGTTGTTTGGGGCTATTCGGGGTTATTTCGAAGTCGATATTTCTAACATTGTTTAAAGTTTACAGTATATACATTTCTAGCTGCGACCGTGAATGTCATTCGAGCGATACAACTTGTTTAATTGCTATAGTTCTTTTAGACGGGTTTGCGAACGTGACATCCACATTGATATTCTGTGTTGTGTAGTGTTGTTGCGGATTTTGTTAGTTATATGTATGCCCTAGAGGCCATTACTGTACATAGGATGTATATTGTAGTGGATGCTGGGACATATATAGGTAGGACTTTCTTGCTCGACATGATAGTACGCTATCTGGTTGCTCTTTATCTTGACATGTATATTTGCAGTCTCTCTATTACATGTTGATAAAGCCCTTAAGATGTGTTCTCGACTTCCAGGACTATGATGCAGATCATACTAGTGGGGCCTGGATAGCCAATAAGTACATCCTTCAATGTTCCTAGTCGTGGGAATATCGAGATGGGGCATCGATATTCCAGAGTAGACTAGCGTATATCTTCTTGATCCATGTGATGGGCGATGGATGATCACATATCCATTGGTGTTTGACATCAGAGATGGTATGCGGGTGCTCAGTGGTGACTGGGTACACTGAACGGACTCGCCGAGAACTCCCAGATGGTATTATACCTCACGTAAGATGGCAGTTCTCTGGTGACACTGGTACAGCTTAGTCTGTTGACCCGAGATCGTCATAGAGTCTTGAGTGTCTCCCACTATACTTTGATTTCCACCCTACCACAGCTCTACTGAGTCATGCAAACAGGTGGTTTTTTGGTACAGTTCCGATTCACATGGAGGCAATGAGCGATAGGAGGGGATTCGTCTCTCCCGGTATTGGGGGTTGATGTTGCGCTATGCTCGACTGGCCATAACTAGGAATCCCTGGCCATGGTTGCAGTGATATACTGGTAAGAGTTATCAGTACTTTCACGCTTGTTATGGACCTTATACCGGCATGACTTATCAAGCTACTGGGGTCTGACGTTTACCACCCCTAGGCGAGATATGCGACTTATCAGACGAACAGACCGTACTGTACGGTAAGTGTTACTGGTTGGATTCACAGGAGTGTGAGTGGGCTTGCTCGTTGATCTTCTGATCGCTCAATACCCGGGTGTCCGTTACGTTTAGCAGACCGCTTGCGGCTCGTGGGTGTTTGATATGATCATCACGTGCTGCCGGCGTATTGACGAGTCTTTAGAGTCCTACACAGAGGTTTCCTGGCTCAAGCGAAATAAAATAAGAGCGCATATGAGATATGTGCGGGACCGAGAATAATACTAGTATGTGATACTTAATTCTATTCTCGCGATTCGTATCATTGGACGGTTATATAAGATATTGCCGGGTTACCGAATCAAATGTTGATTCGATATATTTATACACTTGATACTAGTCGGTTATATGCAATATGATCGGATCATTAAATCAAGTGTTGATTTAATGATTTAATGTATAATTATATATTTGATATATTACTTTACATTAACTAGTATTTGTTCACTTAAGATTGATTTTCTCACTTGATGTGCACAAGTAGTATATGTGATATATTTTTGTGCACTTGATTGTATCATGTTTGATGATACATGCAAACTTGGGTGTGTGTATGCTATACACCATGTTTAGTTAATGGTTAGGGTTTCAATTGCCTTATTTATTTATTTTATTTATCTACTTTTGGCAAAAATAAAATGGTGGTTATCTTTGTTTTATGCAAGAAGCTTCATGATGCTTCATGCATCTTTGAAAAGGTTTACTATTTTGTTTTATCCTTAACCTAACCATTTACCTAAACCCTAGTTTATTCTCTACATTAGTTACACTCACCCATGGTTGCTAAATGATAAGCATCACTTGATTTTCTATTTTTTGGATAATATTCAATCATTCTTTTCTTCTTCTTCTTCTTCTTCATGAAGAGAAGAAAACCTTGCTAGAAAAATTCCAAGTGAGAAATCCAAATCCAAAGTGAACCCACTTCCTATTTCTTCATCCTCTACCACTTGCCATGTAGTAGAGTGTGTTATCTTCACAAGTTTCATGACCTAGTGAAGATGGAGCTTGAGTTTGAGTCGCCTCGACGTAGATCATCTTTGGCATCGAAGTCAACGACCTAGCCCGCCCATTTCTCCGATGAAACCGACAATAGAGTCCGGGATTCCGATGATCGCAGCGGAGGGACGTCAACACGGAGCTAGAGAAGTGGAGGACCGGATCTACAAAGGTTGTTGTCTCTTTCACTTAGTAGCAAAGTAGTTAACTTGCTTAGTATCGCCTTACCTCTAGTTAACGATCTAGCATTAGGGTTCTTTGGCACATGAAAAACTTGATTTTGGCATGGTTGATCAGTTGTGGAACCTCTTGAGTGTGCCTAGGAACCCTTCAGTGGTATCAGAGCCTAGCTAGAGCTTTAGGCGATGTGTAGACGATGTTAGAAACCCAATCGAACCCCGAAACCCTAATCGATACCCCTTTCTGTACATTTTGTGAAACTGTGTTTTTTTGTGATTTAAAAATATCCAAAAAATTCAGCAGGGAATTGTAGGAGTTACTGTGCAGCACGTGACCCCAACTCAACCAATGTGCCGCGGAACCGCGGCCCCATCCTGGCTTGCGCGGCGGTTCCGCGTCCATTTTGGTGAGTTAGGCCACGTGGTTTGCACAATAATTTATTTCTGGAATTGTTGTGCTTTCTGGGAATTTTTAAATTTTACTCAAGTGTTGAGTTTTCTAGGTTGTATTGGGGACTCGGTGTTTCGATCGGGAAGTCTAATTTCGTCTATGTGTTTTTCCGAGTAATTTAGACTATGTTAAAAAGTTCTACCGGATATAAATACCCACTTTTTCCCATGCCGGGAAATTTCCAATTGTTGGATTTTTCCGTAGTGTAATAACGTTCTAAGTAGTGCAAGTAACGCGATGGTCCCTCTAGAAGACAACAAACCTTAACTAGATTGTGTGACCGTCTTGAACTGCCCTTTGAACTTTAGGGTTTGGGGCAGTACGGCATGCCACATGTGAGGCATTGGCTTGACCCTTCTACGGCTGGACCGTTGGTACTGTGGCATGAAGTGAATGTTTTTAAACTTATTTCATGTGTTGAGCTGTTTCGGGAAAACTTGGGTGTTTGATTGTTCGATCGAAAAGTTTAACATTTTCTGTTTATCTGGAATGTGATACAATATTTGGAATCCACAAGTAGTTATGAGATAACTGATTTGGATGTTATAAATCTAGCACTTTAGTCTCACTTGATCGGTTGCCACAGAATTTTGATGTGATCAAAAGTCCGTCGCAATCACGTTGAGTACGCGGATACTCGCCGGGTAAACTTAATAGACAGCCACGCCCCATAGCACCGACCAAGTGACTGTAGGAGAACCCCGTCGCCGAAAGCATCTGTTCGGGTGCTCGCGGCAGCAGTGTTCCGCCTTAGTGCACTTTGTCGATGGTATCGGGGGTGCGGCCGTCTACTAAAGTTTGCGACGAGCATTCGTTCTGGATGTCGGGAATCTTGTTGAAATGCCCGACTTGATATTGAAAAGAGTTTTCGATAATGGGACTAAAATGCGGGGTTTATAATTGTTAGGCATGCGATGTCTAAGGAATTCATTTGGTTAGGCATGCGATGTCTAAGCAGGTTGCGGATTCCAACGGTTGTAGTTTTAAATTTTCTTTTCTGTGACCGTAAGTGTAATATGTGATATCACCGGTTTCGTTGCTATATGTCAACGACAATTGGGATGAGCATATTTACTTACGTTGATGACATGTGATGTTATGTGTTGCTGGATATGTTATATTGGATCGTCATGTTTGAATAGCCGGGGGGGTTTTATTTGAGATGAGTGTTTTTTCATTTTCATTCATGTAAAAAACTTGTATGTAATATTCTTTTATTGGGGTACTTCCAGATTGCGGATGATGTCATCATTTGTATATTATTTACTTTTCCGCATTAGGATAGACCCAAGGAGGGGAGCATAAGTAACCTGGTTCTAGGGTCCAGTGGGAGACCATCTCGAGGAGCCGAGTTCGGGTCTCCTAACTCCAGAATTGGTAGGGTTGCTTGCCGCTCTCGTAGGGGTCTAGGGGTGTGGGATTGGCTATTCATCACGACTGTGGAATCCGTGTTTTATACAGGCTCAAAATAAAACACGGACGTCCTAGTATATCCAATATTTCATATGATATTTTCTGCTGCGTTATATGTGATGTGATCATGTGATATGTTCAGATAGATATTGTATATAGTATATATGATATATTATATAGACGTTGCTTATGTTTTACACCCGCGCTAACCCTGCCTCGCTCTGGCGTTAGTTACCTAACCTAACGGTGCAGACGGGACATTGAGGCGAATGCGGATGGTATAAGCGTACGTTATATTTATCTGTGATGTTTATGTGGACTTAAATGATGGGACTTCATTAATGTGATTAATGAAAGAAAATAAACCTAAAAGATGTTGTGGAATCGAATTTCAAAAATAAAAATAGGTAGCTACGGTTCTTGCTTTGCATCGCGGTGTTCCTTGTAGAACATCCTGCACCTTATTCGATAAGGAAAGGACCGAGATCCCTTCACCGGGAGTGACTCCTTTAGCAATAACTGGCAGATGCTACAACCCTCGGTTTGTCCTTTGATTGCTTCTATAGTTTTTGCTTTGCACAGCGGTATATATGATATATCCTGCACCTTATTCGATGAGGAAATGGCCGACGATCCCTTCACCGGGAGTGACCCCTTTAGCAAAACTGGAAAAGCCTAAAAAACATTCCATTTAAAAACCATTTGATTCCGTAACGAGATCAAGTTCAAAGCGTTAAAGGTTTTATTAAAAACCACTCGCAACCCTCCGTCATTTTAGGAAGTAGAATACTTAGTATTCGTGCTGTGTTTGTTGACCATAGTCAAGGCACAGTGTACATTAGCTAAGTGATGTCTTCCTACACCGCATATGATGCGATTAGTTAGGACAGTCATGTGGCTTTGTTGACCTTAGCTAAGGGTCATGTGGGTGTGTCTAATTAATCACGAAATGACGGGTAGAACTTGAGTAGTGCTTATGATTTGTTGACCTTAGCCAAGGTCATAGGTGCTAGGGGTAAAAACCATTATCGGGAGTTTCAAGTGTTGAAATTTGCAATGAGATTGTATAACTTCTATATGATAGTTGGATCCTGATACCCACTGTGACTAATTGTTACTCCTGGGAGAGTTTTGCACTTTGCAATTAGCCGATCAAGTAGGTGTCTAGAAAGGTGTTAACGGGGTTACGCCTCTGGGAAAAAGAGGTTTACTTTAATTAGGTCCGTGCGAAAGCACGGGGAACCTCCCTCAAAGTACCGACACTGACCTGGCTGAAAGATTGGCGAACATGTAGAGTGTAATTAATCCCGGCTAGTCTTTCCTTTTAAGGTTTGAAGGAAGATTTGATAAAATAGTGGGAGCCATCCTGATTAGATAAAATAAATAACCAATATAATCTTGCAAGAGCGCACGCAGAGTGTTTTCTTCTCTCTCTCTCCAGGCAGCGACCATATCACGCCTTAATCAAGATAATAATATGGATGTATTGACCGAACACGCTTGTTATACTGAGCTGGGGAACGTTGGTCTCGCTCTAACTTATAATTGTTATAAGACTGAGCAGGAAATAGGGGAATACCAAGATTCCCATGCCGCCCAAATGAAGAAAGTGCATAAGATGCATCTCCTTCGGGTGTGTTCATTATAAAGAACGGTTTCTCAGTGTCTTCTACGTCCAAGGTATTAGATACCGGACAGGATCCCGCAAATGTAAATTCGTTACATAGGCTACAGAAAGGTAGAGAACTGAGAACGGGTGATAAGTTTCATGAGACAGAAAACGGTGCAAGTGTTGCAGCCAAGTCTGTTGGTCACTGTCACCCTGTATTACCAATACATTGATTCTGAACAAATGCTATAAGATACCGAACCTGATATACAAAATCATATCAATCTCTTTATTTGTTAAAGAAAGGATATAATTTTGTATTGTTGAATATTGTTTTGAACATTTCAAAAGTTGATCGGTTCAGGCACGTTATCTAAAAGCATTGACGTTCTAAATCAAACTACAGTTCCAAGTATACAGAACACACACAAGAGGAAAAGTTCAGATATGAACGATTCCTTCTTGAGGTATTGTAGACTAGGTCATATCAATGCGACCCGACTAGCTTAAGTTACATTCTAGATGCATATTTAAATCAGTTTGAATTTACATCTTATGAAACTTGCCAGTCATGTCACAAAGATTAGATGACCATAGCTCTGTTTATTGGAAACAGAGAAAGAGTTAGTAAATTCTTGGGATTGATACATGATGATGTATGTAAGGTCCTGATTGGTGTGATTTTAGCGTGCTTGCGCTTTCTAAAAGATAGATCAAAAATATTTGTAACCGCAATCAAGAACGGCGTCGCTTTGCAGCTAGCCGGTGAGTACGGGTCGGTCCACAGGGATGTTGTGAATTTCCGATTCGCGCTAACGAGTTAATTCCGAAGGGTGTTCGGATTGATTATTAAATCTAAAAATTGAAGTTGTATGATACTAGGATTAGAAACTTGCTAGGATTAGGTTTAGGGAAAATTTGGTAAACAAAGATCTACATCTCTTTCCATTGCCTTTAATTAAAGTTATCATATTAGTTTTATGGTAAATCTTAACAAAGGGGATTAGGATGATTGGGAAGATTGATTCTTCCTCTAGATCCTTGTCCTTCCTTTCTTAATCTTTAACCTAACATCCATGGAAAACCTTAAAATCCGGGCCTTTATACTACGGAATCACCGTTACCTCGAGGGTAGAGTGCCGTAGGGAGCGGAATAAGAAAGTATGCATGGAGTTCTAATTTTCATAAAAGATTGGCAAAGAAAAGAGATGAGAGATCTTCATCTCTCAAATCCTTCCCTATTCCTAACCCTAACAAGCGAGGAAACTACTCGCTCATTAAGGAATTGAAGAACATTTATCTAGGGCAGAGAATAAAAATTACCTAGGGCAAGAATTGAAATCTAAACTAGAGCAAGGAATTAAATCTACTTACAGATGCATCTCTCCAATCATCAACGCAGGGTTGTCAGATCTGAATTCATGAATTGAAAAGAAACACCGATGCTCTCCAAAAGAATTCTAAAATTTATTAATGAAGGGAGGCATAGGGAGGCATAAGAAATTACAATGAGTAGAGTTCCTATTTATAGAGAATAGGAAACCCTAGGTTACAATTGATTTGCATGTTTACATTTACCAAAATATCCTTAGGAAGACCTAGTCAAAGTAGACTTCAAGCTTTGGTAAAATTTTATGTCTCTGTCTCTTTAAAGAAAGTATTGGGCCTTGGATCTTTGGGCTTCCTTATTATTTGGTTCTTTATTAAAATAGCTTCTATGTTTCTTCCAGATCTCCAGTGAATAATTGCGGTGGGCTTTTAACCGTTCGCTTTGTAATCTTGGACCTTGTATTGCCTTGTACTTTATGAATTTTATCTTTGATATAGGCTTGATCAAGAGTCTTCTATTTGTTGGTCAAAATCCACTTTTTCATCGTTTTTACATCATTTTCACTGTTTTCTGTCTAAGAACCTGTAACCTGTAATATGTAGCAGACATGCATCAAAAGCACCTGTTTATTTATAAAAAGAATAAGAATGAGGAATATAATAATGCAATATTATGATATGAACAAATACCCCCAAACTTATCTTTTGCTCTTCCTCGAGCAAACTTATTCTTTATTCTCTACAAAAAACCTAACCGCACTTTCGCAGGGAAACGCGATTGCACTGAGCACGTGCAACAAGCCGTTAAACCTCTAGGTGTCCCTAATAGGAGGAGTGTTGTCTCCTGAAGGTTTTCAGCGGATTACACCCACAAAATCCTATCAACTCGACCCATTGACTTTTGTTCTCCAATTAGGTTTTCTAACTAAGAATTCTATTATCTTTTACTTGTAAATTATCCACCCATATTCTTCACACTTTCTCGTCATTTAACTTAAGATTATATATATCATGTAGATCTACTTGGCTTTCGGCATCTCTTAAGTTTTCCTTCTAGGGTTCCATCTCCACTTAGGAATTTCTATCAACCCTACTAAAGATACAAGTTCTATTCTTCATTCCTCTCTCTTATCTAAATTCCAATCACATACCCCTACGTGTGTGTGTAGATCACCCCTACACTTGGAAATTCAAATCAAGCAATCATGCCCTTGTCCGTTGTCCAAAGTACTTATCAGTAGGTGAATTTTTAATTGAATTTTTGCTTACACATCCTTCATGCGACCGTTAATACTTCTTGAGGCACCAACAACCGATTACAAGATGTGTTTGCACATTAAAGCGTAATTCCTAGTCTTGCAACACCCAAGGCTTTTAGCAGTGACTCCCAAACCAGTTGGTCTAAGGCACTAGGTGATGAAGCACCCTCGCTAAGTATTTTTCTATTTTTGCAGCCTTAAGTAATCACAAAAACCAGTGTCCATTTTTTTTTATTCATTCACACTTTTTCATACTAAGGACTTTAGACAAGAGCATTTCAAGGTCTCTTCTACTATTCCAAGTTTCAAGGTGCGTGATTGTGCAAATTGTAGGGTATACATTTTCAGAATCTAGACTTAAGCTAGGAACTATTTTTCAAACTTATACTCTAATAAGAACATCAATACTCTTCCCTTGTTTAGACTTAACCCAAGAAGTGAACCTAAAATTTGCCTATTTCTAAATAAACTACAAGGCATATACTTTCTACCGTTAAACTTTAAGGAATATTATTTTTAGGGTTTTTAATTTACTAAGTCTAAGATCTAGTTGTTCCTAGCCAGTTAACCTATTTGTCAAACTCAAGTCAATTGGACAAAATTGAATACATTAATTTTTATAATTTTTGAAATTTTTCAATTTTTTATGGGTTTTCAAATAAATATGCAAATGCAAAAATATGTACAAATGAATGCGAAGGAAGAAGACGTACCGAGCATACCCCCAAACTTGAACTTGACAGTGTCCTCACTGTCATGCTAAACCAACAGGGTCAAAATACCGGCACTCCCCTGTTTATTTATTTATAAATTTTTTTAATATTTTTAATGTTTTGAAATTTTTTTTTAAAATTTTTTTATAGAAGAAGAAAACAAAAATATATATACATATATACAAAGGTTCTCCCCAAACTTAAGCTTGGCCTTACACAAGCCAAAGGTTAGCACCAACCATTCAAAAATTATATCGTGGTAATGGTAGAGTTGGTGAAAGAATGGAGTGGAAAGAAAAGAAATGAGAAGCACACGAGACCGTGTGGAGAGAAAGGGATAATATGGTCTCGGTGGAGGAGAATGGCGGAGGGGAAGAAGAAATGGTAGGGGTTCTACTTCTTCGAGTGGAGGTTGATTAGTCACAAAATCCATATCATTTAAGAATGCGAGTTCGTCGGCGAAAATATCTTCGAAACTTTCCTCGAAGGTCCAATTGAAAATTATCGAACTCAAAATGTCGGATTGTGATTCATCAACACTCGATATCATTAAAGGAAGATTAGAAGAACCAAAGAAAGTGGGAATACGAATTTGAGGGTGTGGATTGAGCGTATAGCTTAGCACAATTTGTAATGACCGATGTGTAAAAAGCGATTGTGCTAATCTATCAACCCGCGAAAAAATGAGATTAAATCCCTCAAGAGTCGTGAGCAAACATGGGTACGCCGAACTTGGTATAGGAGATGAAAGCGTAACGGTCATTTGTTCGGTCGGAACAATGGGAGAGACGAAAGGGAGTGAATTAGGGATAGTATCTTTCTCACCGTAGTAAACTGTTTCAAACTTGAAAGATTCCATTAATGGTTCGAAACGACTGTAAGCAACCGAGTCTGATGGATTAACTAACTCATCTGAAAATGCAAAGGACTCAAACTCGGGCGGTGAGACTTCAACATCGTCCGAAAAAGTGAAACACTTATAAGTGTCATCGGCTGTGAGAACTGTGTCTGATTCAAAGGAAAATTTTTCAAGCTCACAGTCGTCAAGCGTGAAATGAGGCGTGGTCGGAACGATGGAAAAGAGGGAGGGTGATTTAGGTAAAGGTTCAAGAGGATGAATTGGAAAATCAGACACATCAAACAGAAATGGTTCAACCTCAATATTATCCTTAAGACTCTCCTCAATATTCAACTCATAATTCTCCTCAGTATTCAACTCATCCATGTCAGTATCATCAAAATCAAGACGCATATGAGATTCGGAAGAAACATTTAATAACTCGGGATGATGATTTGAACATAAAATTTCAATTAAATCGACAGGTTCATCATCCGAAATATTCCCGGCGTCTATATCCTCAATCAAGTGAAAGTCAATTTCTTTAGACACCTCCTCAAAAGCATGGATGTTTATCAATGTAGGTTCTAGAGTGGAAGTGTAAAGATCGAAAGGATTAGGTGCGGTTTCACTCGAAAGGGGTTCCTCACAATCTGGCAAATCAAACACTACAAATTCGCTCAACTCATCTTTATTTTCAACAGGTGAACTATTTAGGGCAATCGATGGAAAACAGGAGTTGTGGGCTTCAATTGGGTAAGGGTAGGTTTGATTTGAAAATCCTCTCTCTGCCGCCTCATACATTGAAAAATTTGGAGCTAGCGGGACACTAGCTACCGGTTCACTAGGTTGCATAAGGGCGGCCATGGACGCTTCCACATTCCTAACCATTTTGTTTGTTGCTGTAATATACGCCTCCAACGCCTCTTCCAAACTAGACTGAGGTTGTAAAGGGGTTTCGGCAAAAGATTCGAAATTGTTTGGATATGTGAAACTCCCAAAAGACTGTGTAGAAACAGTGTCTAGTGAAGGTGGGAAGGTTGGGTATGACTGGTAGGAAGTGGGTGGTTGGGTAGGGGTAGGGTCAACATATGGATAAAAAGGTGAATAATCGTACGGATCCCTATAACTAGATGTGTGGAGAGGGGTGAAAGATCGGTTGCGAGATTGAGCAATATGCTCAGCAATGGACATCGGCCTAGGAGTGACAGAAGGACTTGAAGAAGTGGTGTCAACATATGTAGGTGGTGAAGGTTGACTTGGTTGACACAAAGTGGGTTGAAAAGTCAAACTATTTCTCCTAGACTCCTCTATGTGATCTTTCAAAGATTTTTTAGGCATGGAGGGATCGTCTTTAAATTGACCGAACAAATTGCCGAACGACGCAAAATTAGGTTCGGGATACCAAAGGTCGGCTAATGATTTTTTATGTGGGGTACCCATGTTAGAAGAAATGATGAAAGAAAGAAAGTTGGGTGATGGTGCAAGGATTTATTTGCGGCAAAAGTTTGCAAGTTCTTTTTATGAAAATTTTCCTCTTATTTTTATTGTTTTGCAAAAATTTTCGATAAAAGGCTTAGACACAGATGCAATCAACCAGAAATGCACAATCAGGCCTAGATCTAGGGTCACCTAGGTCAGCTAGACAGCTCCTAACTGTTCCAAAGGGCTGGAAATAGGACCTCAAACCGCCTCTTCACTGGCAAGTACGGCTAGGTAAGTGGGAAGGAACCACCACTACAGTTGGCCTAATTAATAACCACTAGCCTAGACACCGCAATGTCAGTTAGGATAAACGGTCGATGCCTATACTAGTCCTTTTCCTATTGAGCTCGATGTCCTTAGGTCTGAGTCTAATATTTTTTAATTAATTGTGGTCAATGCACATGCTTTAGGTGTTTTCTGGGGTCCTGGGAAGGGTGATGAAATCCCCACCCAATCTGATTTGGTCAAAAGCCCCTTAAAGTCCGATTAAAGATATGCAAAACAGTAAATCACTTGCAATCAAATCTTTTTTTTTTGTGAATTTTAAAATTTGCAAGTTTTCTAATTAAAATTTTCCTTTTTTTTTTCTCTTGCTCTTAATTTGGAAAGATATATTTAGCAAAAAGATTAAGGATATGCAAATCAGAAAAGATCACTTACAATTAATTTTTAGTTTAAACGCGCACAAAGAATCCTGCACAAGATTTGTTATTTGGAAAGGAAAAGATTTTTTTAAGCGCAAAGAATCCTGCAGGAGAATTTTCAGAAAAGATTTATCAAGATTTACAGAGAAGAAACAGAGGAGTTACTGAAATTTTTTTTTTTTTTTACCGCGTTTCTGCCTGTGGTTTTTTTTTTTTTTAACCCGACCAGGCCGCGGCGGTTCCGCGGCCGGAAAGGCAGCGTCGGGTGTATTTTTTTTTTTTTTTTTGTAGCACCAGATCGCGCGGTTGACTTGTTGACTCGGTCCTCTGAATTTTTTTTCTGTTCTTCTGTTGTTGCAATCTTCTGTTGATAGGATCGTCTATTTACTGTTTCGCTTTCTGTAGATTTCCAGATCCGAATTTGTGCGTAGATCCTGCAAAATTCACACAAAGATACCCTTTCCAAAAATAACAGATGATATATTTTTATATTTTTTATATTTTTCAGATTTTTATGATTTTTTTTTTAATTTTGATTAACCCGAAATCGCGAAAAGAAAATTCTACGCCATCCCCGGCAACGGCGCCATTTGATTGGTGTGATTTTAGCGTGCTTGCGCTTTCTAAAAGATAGATCAAAAATATTTGTAACCGCAATCAAGAACGGCGTCGCTTTGCAGCTAGCCGGTGAGTACGGGTCGGTCCACAGGGATGTTGTGAATTTCCGATTCGCGCTAACGAGTTAATTCCGAAGGGTGTTCGGATTGATTATTAAATCTAAAAATTGAAGTTGTATGATACTAGGATTAGAAACTTGCTAGGATTAGGTTTAGGGAAAATTTGGTAAACAAAGATCTACATCTCTTTCCATTGCCTTTAATTAAAGTTATCATATTAGTGTTATGGTAAATCGTAACAAAGGGGATTAGGATGATTGGGAAGATTGATTCTTCCTCTAGATCCTTGTCCTTCCTTTCTTAATCTTTACCCTAACCTCCATGGAAAACCTTAAAATCCGGGCCTTTATACTACGGAATCACCGTTACCTCGAGGGTAGAGTGCCGTAGGGAGCGGAATAAGAAAGTATGCATGGAGTTATAATTTTCATAAAAGATTGGCAAAGAAAAGAGATGAGAGATCTTCATCTCTCAAATCCTTCCCTATTCCTAACCCTAACAAGCGAGGAAACTACTCGCTCATTAAAGAATTGAAGAACATTTATCTAGGGCAGAGAATAAAAATTACCTAGGGCAAGAATTGAAATCTAAACTAGAGCAAGGAATTAAATCTACTTACAGATGCATCTCTCCAATCATCAACGCAGGGTTGTCAGATCTGAATTCATGAATTGAAAAGAAACACCGATGCTCTCCAAAAGAATTCTAAAATTTATTAATTAAGGGAGGCATAGGGAGGGATAAGAAATTACAATGAGTAGAGTTCCTATTTATAGAGAATAGGAAACCCTAGGTTACAATTGATTTGCATGTTTACATTTACCAAAATATCCTTAGGAAGACCTAGTCAAAGTAGACTTCAAGCTTTGGTAAAATTTTATGTCTCTGTCTCTTTAAAGAAAGTATTGGGCCTTGGATCTTTGGGCTTCCTTATTATTTGGTTCTTTATTAAAATAGCTTCTATGTTTCTTCCAGATCTCCAGTGAATAATTGCGGTGGGCTTTTAACCGTTCGCTTTGTAATCTTAGACCTTGTATTGCCTTGTACTTTGTGAATTTTATCTTTGATATAGGCTTGATCAAGAGTCTTCTATTTGTTGGTCAAAATCCACTTTTTCATCGTTTTTACATCATTTTCACTGTTTTCTGTCCAAGAACCTGTAACCTGTAATATGTAGCAGACATGCATCAAAAGCACCTGTTTATTTATAAAAAGAATAAGAATGAGGAATATAATAATGCAATATTATGATATGAACAGGTCCCCTGTCTACACATGCCAGGACCGGTTCTTTGTACTTCCTTACATTCACTGATGATCTCTTAAGATTCGGACACATGTTCCTGTTGAAACACATGTCTGAAGCTTTTGAGAAATTCAAAGAATATAAGTCAGAAGTAGAGAACCAATACAGGTATAAGTATTATGTCCTATGATGAGATCAGGGAGGAGAATACTTGTGCATGGAATTCCTGGACTATTCTAAAGGAGAATGAGATTCTCTCTTAGTATTACTCCTCTGAATACACCACAGCACAACGGTGTATCGGGGCGGAGCAATCATACCCTATATGATATGGTGCGCTCTATGATGAGTACTACTAAGTTACCTATTTCCTTTTGGGGGTTATGCACTTAAGAAGCTGCATACCTATTGAATTAGGTTCGAATCAAATCAATGCCAACCACTCCATATAAGATATGGTATGGGAAGAGCCCATCTCTTAAGTAAGTTAAGATTTGGGAATGTCGGACCTATGTCAAAAGAAAAATCCGGACAAAATCGAGGCAAGGTCAGTTTTGTAGCACTGGAAAGGTTCCAGCTATACAAAACTGCAGCTGATGATTTGACAGAACCAAAGGATTCAGTAGTCCCCGACGAACATCAGCCTCTCCGCCGATCTGGTAGGGTTCCTCATCCGCCTGAGAGACACTTCGGTTTCTAGATGACAGTGGGAGCGAGGAATGCTTCATAAGATGATGACCCAACTAGTTTCGAGCTGGCCATCGAGAGTAGGGACTCTGTATGAATGGCTGGATGCTTAGCGATCTGAGACGGAATCCATATACACCAACAAAGTATGGACTTTGGTTGCTATATCTGAAGGGTTAAATTCCCATTAGGAGCAAGTATATCTTGAGAAGATTACTTGGTGTAGATGGAAAAATTGAGACTTTCAAAGCTAGACTTGTTAAAGGTTTTCGTCATCGACCAGGTGTGGATAATGATGAAACCTTTTCCAGTCCCTAAGCTTAAATCCATCCGGATCCTACTTGCCATTTCTACATACCATGACTACGATATCTGGTTGTTGGGTGCCATGACTACTTTTCTAAATAATAATTTAGAAGAGAACGTCTATAAGAACACAGCCAGAGGGCTTCGTAGACAGTGGGAGCAGCGGAAACGTGTGCAAGATGTTTTATGTGATTAAGCAAGCATCGCGAAGTTGGAACGTCTGTTTTGATGTGGTAGTCAAAAAGTTCGACTTCATCAAAATGGTAGATGAACCTTGTATATACAAAAAGGTAGTAGGGAGTATGGTGGTGATCCTCGTAGAGTACGTGGATGACATACTCTAGATGGGGAAGGAGTTTCCTATGCTACGCTCGGTCAATATCCGCTTATCACAAGGATTATCCATATAGGATCAAGGTGATACCTCCTAAATCCTGGGTTTTGGATCTATGAGATAGATCTAATTGGATGTTAGGATTCTCACTAAATGTAGTGAGATGGTATCAATCGATCCTGGAGAGAATCATTGGAAAAGTTCCAGGATGATAATGACGACTGAATGTCAGTCACAGGCATTGTCTTTACCCTCAGTAAAGGGAAGGTATGATGGAAGAGTTCCAAGCTAGATACCGTGGCAAACTAGACGATAAAGGCTAATGACATCGCTATCGAAGAAACTACCAAAGACGCAGTTTGGGTGTATATTGGTTCATAAGATGAACTAGGTTCCTACCATTGTGTGACAATGGAAGTGTGGCTTTGGCCCAGGAACCCCGATCCCATCAGTGACCAGACATATTCTGAGGCAGCATCACCTGATCATGGAGATAGTTGATCTCCAGGGCGATCGAGGTTAGGAGAGTAGACTCAGAGGACAACACGGCGGATCCACTCACAAAGGCCTTTTCCAAGAGAGAGACTTATATGGGATGGTTGAGTATTAGATACTGCAACCACTACTACAGATGGCCCTAGTGCAATTGGGAGATTGTTAGTTATATGTATGCCCTAGAGGCCATTACTGTACATAGGATGTATATTGTAGTGGATGCTGGGACATATATAGGTAGGACTTTCTTGCTCGACATGATAGTACGATATATGGTTGCTCTTTATCTTGACATTTATATTTGCAGTCTCTCTATTACATGTTGATAAAGCCCTTAGGATGTGTGCTCGACTTCCAGGACTATGATGCAGATCATACTAGTGGGGCCTGGATAGTCAATGAGTACATCCTTCAGTCAATGAGTACATCCTTCAATGTTCCTAGTCGTGGGAATATCGAGATGGGGCATCGATATTCCAGAGTAGACTAGCATATATCTTCTCGATCCATGTGATGGGTGATGGATGATCCCATATCCATTGGTGTTTGACATCAGAGATGGTATGCGGGTGCTCAGTGGTGACTGGGTACACTGAACGGACTCGCCGAGAACTCCCAGATGGTATTATACCTCACGTCAGATGGCGGTCCTCTGGTGACACTGGTACAGCTTAGTCTGTTGACCCGAGATCGTCATAGAGTCTTGTGTGTCTCCCACTGTGCTTTGATTTCCACCCTACCACGGCTTTACTGAGTCGTGCAGACAGGTGGTTTTTGGGTATAGTCCCGATTCACATGGAGGCAATGAGCGATAGGAGGGGATTCGTCTCTCCCGGTATTGGGGGTTGATGTTGCGCTATGCTCGACTGGCCATAACTGGAAATCCCTGGCCATGGTTGCAGTGATATACTGGTAAGAGTTATCAGTAGTTTCACGCTTGTTATGGACCTTACATCGGCATGACTTATCAAGCTACTGGGGTCTGACGTTTACCACCCCTAGGCGAGATATGCGACATATCAGACGAATAGACCGGACTGTACGGTAAGTGTTACTGGTTGGATTCATAGGAGTGTGAGCGGGCTTGCTCGTTGATCTTCTGATCGCTCAATAGCCGGGTGGCCGTTACGTTTAGCAGACCGCTTGCGGCTCGTGGGTGTTTGATATGATCATCACCTGCTGCCGGCGTATTGACGAGTCTTTAGAGTCCTACACAGAGCTTTCCTGGCTCAAGCGAAACGAAATAGGAGCGCATATGAGATATGTGCGGGACCGAGAATAATACTAGTATGTGATACTGAATTCTATTCTCGCGATTCATATCATTGGACGGTTATATAAGATATAGCCGGGTTACCGAATCAAATGTTGATTCGATATATTGATACACTTGATACTAGTCGGTTATATGCAATATGACCGGATCATTAAATCAAGTGTTGATTTAATGTATAATTATATATTTGATATATTATTTTACATTAACAAGTATTTGTTCACTTAAGATTGATTTTCTCACTTGATGTGCACAAGTAGTATATGTGATATATTTTTGTGCACTTGATTGTATCATGTTTGATGATACATGCAAACTTGGGTGTGTGTATGCTATACACCATGTTTAGTTAATGGTTAGGGTTTCAATTGCCTTATTTATTTATTTTATTTATCTACTTTTGGCAAAAATAAAATGGTGGTTATCTTTGTTTTATGCAAGAAGCTTCATGATGCTACATGCATCTTTGAAAAGGTCTACCATTTTGTTTTATCCTTAACCTAACCATTTACCTAAACCTTAGTTTATTCTCTACATTAGTTACACTCATCCATGGTTGCTAAATGATAAGCATCACTTGATTTTCTATTTTTTTTATAATATTCATTCATTCTTTTCTTCTTCTTCTTCTTCTTATTCATGAAAAGAAGAAAACCATGCTAGAAAAATTCCAAGTGAGAAATCCAAATCCAAAGTGAACTCACTTCCTATTTCTTCATCCTCTACCACTTTCCATGTAGTAGAGTGTGTTATCTTCACAAGTTTCATGACCTAGTGAAGATGGAGCTTGAGTTTGAGTCGCCTCGACGTAGATCATCTTCGGCATCGAAGTCAACGACCTAGCCCGCTCATTTCTCCGATGAAACCGACAATAGAGTCTGGGATTCCGATGATCGCAGCGGAGGGACGTCAACACGGAGCTAGAGAAGTGGAGGACCGGATCTACAAAGGTTGTTGTCGCTTTCACTTAGTAGCAAAGTAGTTAACTTGCTTAGTATCGCCTTACCTCTAGTTAACGATCTAGGGTTCTTTGGCACATGAAAAACTTGATTTTGGCATGGTTGATCAGTTGTGGAACCTCTTGAGTGTGCGTAGGAACCCTTCAGATTTGTCATGGTGGATAGCTTGGGTGCAATGTTAGTACAGTTTAGTTTCATTTGTACATTTGATATCGCGGGGCTAGCGTCCGACGTGTGGACTGTCGTCACTGCCTGTTTGTATATTATTTGCTTAGGGCACAAGCGGGTTGAGTTCGATGTCACCGTTGTACATATTTTCTTTTCTGTACCAGGACTACCCCGCGGTGGAGTGCACGGATAGACGGGTTCTTGAGGGCAACTGGTCTGCATCTCATGGCGTTGAGAAGGAGGAGGGCCTCACTCTAGAATTGGCGGGCTATTCGCCGCACTCGTAGGGGTATAGGTTGACCCAAGGAGGGGTGCTCAAGTTACCGGATTCCGTGAAGTACTGTGTTGCCCATTAACTTTGCTGAAGGGGGCTACCTTGCTTCTGGTTTTGACGGGTAACTTGCCGCGCTCGTAGGGGTCTAGGTTTTCATTGCACAGGCTATCCATATGACTAGAGGAACGTCGAGTTTCACTTGTGGCTTAAAGGAAACCCAGGGCTCCCAGATTATCTGTATTGTTCTGTGATGCTTATTGCTTATCTTTGATGTTGCATTTATCACGCCTGGAGCGATCATTATATATTGCTATATATATACTAGTAGATATTGTATATGTTTTACACCTGCGCTAGTCCAGTCCCCGCTCTGTCGTTAGTTAAGTAACCTAACGGGTGATGACGGGACCCAGTGGCGAATGCGGATGGCATATACGTACATCTTATTTTCTATATTATGTGGTGTGATTAATTGATGTGATTGCGTTGATTCAGATCAATGCAAGGAAAACAGACCTATTCGATATTGTTGGGACAATTTTAAAAAACTATTATTACAAGGACGTTTTCTTTTGCTTTGAACAACAGTATTCGGTTATAAACATCCAACACCTCATTCGACGAGGCATGGGCCGAGATCCCTTCACCGTGAGTGACCCCTTCGGCAGAGGTTTGCGTCAGGGTAATAACTTCACTATAGTCGATTACTTTTTTTTGCATCGAGGTATTCAGTTGGAAAGAGCCGAGATCCCTTCACCGGGAGTGACCTCTTTAGCAAACGTTTTCGCCACTATATATTTATAAAAAGCTATCTGGTTCCTTCAACGATATCAAGTTCATTACGTTAAAAGTTTTTCGCCAAAAACCATTCATAGCCCTCCATCATTTCAGACGGGTAGCACTTAGTATTTATGCTATGTATGTTGACCTTCGTCAAGGCATAGTGTATAGTAGCTATTTGTTTTTTTTCTGTTGCATAGATAGATGCGTTGGTTTGGGACAGTCGTACTACTATTTTGGCCTACGTCAAGGGTATGTACGGGTGGGTTCAAATTAACCTGGACAATGACGGGTAGAACTTGATATGTGACTTATGTTATGTTGGCCTTCGTCAAGGTTATAAGAGCATGTGCTAAAAATCACATCGGGAGTTTCAAACATACAGGAAACTTTCCAGGCATGCGCATACCTTCTGGAGTGTGATAACGTGAGTGGATTCCATCAGGTTATCATGTGATGATAGTTGGATCCCGTTTCCCACTGATGAGTTGGTTTACTCCTCGGGTGATTTTAGATGATCCTGTCTAATTCTTCTTTCAGGTTTGGAGGAGGATTTGAGGATACAGTGAGAGACATCCTGATTAGATAAAGTGAATGACCATTCTGATCTAGGTTAGAATGCACACTGAGTGTTTCTTTTCTCTCTCTCTTTGGCAGCGAACATGTCCCGACCCTAGACTATAACTTATAAACCAAGTTAACCGAACCTTCTTAAAATATATTGACTTTTGGATTGTCTAAGTTGGATACCTCATTGCCACTCCTACTTTTACCCTTTGCTTTTCTCCAGAACATTCCGTATCACTACGAAGATCCACATTTATTGGATATGACCATCGTATAGTTAAATACGAACTCGAAGAAACTTGTTTCAGATTCGAGGATAGTTTCCGGTTCTTGAGAAATTGAATAGGACTATTCAGTTGTCTTTTCCTTTTACCTTCTCTCAGATTATGAGGGTTCCTAGGATTAGGAAAGGGTACACCTATTGCGCTTATTAGATAGTCTTCTTCTAAACCATAGGCAGGTGCCGAAAGGTGGGGAAGGAAGAAAACCAATTAGCCTAAGTGTCGTATACAGAAGGTAATAAGTAAAGACAAATAAAGGGATTAGAAAAAGGGCAACGTAAATTGCGACTGCTATCATTTACGACCAAACTGTGTATATCATCGCCACTTCTACTTCACCTTTGAATTTCTCCAGAACACCCCGTATCACTACGAAAATCCACAGTTATTGGATAATCCATTTGTATAGTTACATACGAACTCGAAGGAACTTGTTCCAGTTCGAGAATGGATTCTGGTTCTGGAGAAATAGAATAATGTTTATTCAGTAGTCTTTTATCTTTACCTTCTCTCAGGTTTCAAGTACTCCTAGGATTAGGAGAGAGCACCTATTACGCTTATTGGATATTCTTCTTCCAAACCATAGGCTGGTGCTGAACGGTAGGGAAGAAAGAAAATCAATTAGCCTAAGTGTGGTGTACAGAAGGTAATGAGTAAAGACAAATAAAGGGATTTGGAGAGATGGCAAAGAAATATACGGTTACAGTCATGAATCAGGATAATGGAAGAGGCATTACTAGGAATACCCGGATACCCCTTCGAAACATTTTCATATTTCAGTTTCACTATGCGTTGTTAATTGAAAACTGATTTCCCAATTAGATCTTTACTCCAGGGTATGTATTTACCAGACTTGATCCTCAAATCTGTATGGTTTTACAGATGATGAGTGGGAGTAAGTTATTGGGAATCAGGTGATTATATTCTCATTATATCAGAATTCGTTGTAATTGGTGATATTTGAGGAAATCGTCTGGGTTTTACCTGATAAAAAATATTTGGTTTTGAATATCCGTTGTTATGCACCAATTTCAAATTGATATATCTGTATGTTTATTTTATAAAGTGAGATATAACTTTTTGAAATTATGTCCATGACATTTACCTATATTACTTGATGGTTAGGTAAGGAGCATTAAACACCGGTGTAATTCTTCTTAACCATAGTACAGTTTTCAACCTACGATGCATAGGGTATGTGTTATTGAACTCAGGGTACTTATACAAAGTATTGTATGTTGTCCAGTGTCCATTAGGACATAGGGTTGGTCCTCGTACTATATTCTGTTTACTTATGACTTCTCCAGTTTTTATACACGTGTTTCATAAATACAAAGTCCAAGTTTTGAGAAGTTATAGGTACAAGAATAAAGTAGAGAATCACGTGATGCAAGTATCAGGATTCTTCAAGGTGATTGAAGATGTAGATATTTGTGTTTGGTATTCAGTTGATAGTAATGGTCTTGAGAACTTGCTTCTCTTTCAGGTTACTCATATTTGGATTCACTCATAGTTGAGTAATGTTGATCTGCCTTTCTCCATTTAGTTGACATGCACTGGAGACAGCTGCATGATTTGAATCTGGTTCCAATTAAATCAGTGCCTCTGTTTCAATGTATATAGAATAGTTCATATCTTAACGATGTTAAGGTATATGGAGTTGTCCGGCTTATGCTTAAAACCAGACTCTGGATAACTCAAGGAACGTTTCTGTAATGGCAGTTTGTGGGTTATCCCAGGCTATGACGAGTGGTAACATTCTACCATCTAGAATATCAATAGCGATATTGTTCTTAACTCGCCACTGTTTTAGCAAAATTGACATTTTCAGAAAACAGTAGTGGGAGTATTGTAGAACTGGAAGTGATTCCAGAACCACAAACGATTATTGAAAATTTAATAGAAGCTAAAGATTCAATCGGGTTTGACATTCTATTAGCCGCTCCGCAGATATGGTGGGTAACCTCAGGCGCCCGAGAGGTACTTCGGTATCCTCAAAGACGGTGGCAGGGAGGTTCTTGTTTACCCAGACTTGTCATTACTGCTGTTCTAGACTATGAGACCTTGCATGAGGATGAGTATAGTGTTGTTCTAAACTAGTTTTAGAAGTGCACGTGTATATGACTCTGCCAGAGGGTTGTTGTAGTCAGTGGGAGCAGCGGAAGCATTGTGGACAAGTTGCTTAAGTCTATCCTAGACTAAAGCATGTATAGCGGAGATAGATCATCTATTTTTTATGTGACAGTCATAGGTTTTGACTTCATCAGAATAGGAGATGGATCTGTTAAGAAGGTAGTAGGGTGGTATGTCCTCGTATTTGGATGACGTACTCTTGTAGGAAGTGATAGTCCTATACTACGGTCGGTTATACTGTGGTTCTCAAATAGTGGTTTCTCCACATAGGATATGGATATTATACCAGGCATTGTGGTTACTAGATCTATGATTTTAGATCTAGATTTGGGTAGTTTCCCAATATGGGTACTTAGACAGTATTCTAAAGGTGTTTTAAAATAGACGACTCCTGGCATGGTGGCGTACCTACAGGTGATGGAGTGACCCTCTCTAATGGTGTCTTACAGACTAAAAGGGAGAGGGATGTGCATGATTGGCATATCACTTGCTTAGGTAATTGAGTCAATCATGAGATGTCAAGTATTACACCAGATGTTGTTTTTGCACTAGATGCAATAAGTTGATATATTAATCCAATTCTGGAGAAACGTTTGGAAGCAGTTTTTTAACATAAGTGGATGTTCTAGGGATATGGTAATGACAGCCTCGTTCGGGAGTTGGTTACCATTCCAGGCTTCCAAGGTGACATGGATGACAGAGTGACTGTTAGAGTTATAGTTTTCCCTATTTTGAGGGGCAGTAGTTGTTAGTTGTATGTATGACCTAGAGACCAGTATTGTACAGATGATGTATATTATATCGGATGCTCGGACATATATAGAGAGGACTTTCTTGCACGATATGATAATATGCTATCTGGTTGCTCTTTATCTTAACATGTATAGTTGTCTCTAGATACTGTCTTATAGTTAAATGTTGGTAAAGCCCTTAGGATGTAAGTCCACGTTTCCTCTCCCGGTACTTATGGGCTTGTGGAAATGATGAAAAATAATTTTTCTAGAGGTGGTAACATGGACTCAAAAACGGATCTTTGTTAAACAACTACCTAACAACCTAACTAGGAGCTTTACCTACTCGGTTAGGGGGCTATACCTTTCTTGAACTCCTTCGTCTTCAACTCTTTGCGGTGTACGGATCGGCCTCACCTCGTCGTCTCCTTACGCCGAAGATGGATCCACCTGAAAGCTTCTACCTTTGGCTTCTTCTTCGAACTTGAAGAAACTAGAATACTTGGTTTGCTAAACCTTGTGAACTAGGATGAGTAGAGAAGTGATATGGGTTTTCTTTTATCTTTAAAGCAATGTTTCTCAACTCATGAGAGGGGGTTGCCTTGAGCTAGAGAGAGAGCAAGAGGAAGAGCAAGAGGGAGAGCTCAAGCAAGAGAGAGAAAGCAAATGAGAGAATGAGTAAGTCTTTTTCCATCCAAAATCAACATAACAAATAATAGTAATCAAGTATTATGTGATGGTTCAAGTCAAAATGGCCATATCATTTCATGCACTCATTTTGCAAAAAGAAACAAGCAAGCAAAAGTCTTTGCCATGAAATGATAGCCATTGTAATGATGATGGTCAACTAGTCCAACCTAGTCAACCGGTCAACAAAGTCAACAGGTCAACAAAGTCAACCCCTCAACAACCATGTCACTATAATACTTAATTAATATTATTGTTAATTATATTTCTTATTCTCATTAGGGTTTAGCACAAAGTCAATAGTCAACAGTCAACAGTCAACAACCCTAATGAGAATCCTCTGCCTCTGTCTCTCTGTCAACTGTGCATACACACCCGCATCCGCGTTCCGAGGAACACGAATACAAACGAGATAAAACCAATCCCAAAACGTACACTAGGATCTGGCTTAATCCAAAGCCCGCAAGTGTTGACTGTCCGGACACTAAACGTGCACAAGTGCACGGATGTAACCGAACCCTGTCGTAAAACCATGCGACCTTTCGCAAAACCATGCGACCTCTACTCTTTTGCCTAAAGGCGAATAGCTTTTTGTGTGGGACTCTAAAGACTCGACACTATGCTGGTAGTGGGTTTAACCACAGACCGCAAGTGGCACTAGCTGTGCGTAACGGTCCCCAGGTAGATGCCGACAAGAAGACGGACGAGGTGAAACCCATCTGAACTCCTACTGAGCCTGGATGTGACAATCTCCATACAGTCCGGTCTGTTCGTCTGATAACATCGCATGGCGGGCCTAGGGGGCGGTAAACGTCAGTCCCCTAATAGCGGTACAAGTCGTGTCGGAGTGTAGTCCAGAACACCCTGAGATAACACTGGAAACCTACCAGTATATCTCGGTTGCCCTGGCCAGGTACTTTGTGTAATGGCTCTCCTATACACAGCGCGATATCAACCCCCAATACCGGAAGAGACGAATCCTGTCTAACCTTCACTGCCTCCAAGTGCTTCGGGACTGCACCCAACTACTACCTGTTTGCACGACTCCTTTGAGCCGTGGTAGGGTAGTAATCTAAGTACAGTGGGAACACACTCGAGGCGAAGTGACAGTGTCAAGTCAGCGGACTAAGCTGTACTCATCTCACCTGGGAACTGATAACTAACGATAGATATTGTACCAACCAATAGTTCCCAACGAGTCCTGTCCAGTGTACTCGTAACCTAATGAGCACCCACATACTATCTCAAGTACGACGTACTGACGGCTGTGGGACAGACCGTCTCCCACACTGGGATGAGAAGCGCATACCCTAGTCTACTCTGGAGTATCGATGCCCTGTCTCGATAGTCATGTGACTAGGGACCTGCATAAGGATGTGCTTATAGATTATCCAGCCCCCACGAGTGTGACTGCCATCACAACGCTGGTAATCAAGCAAAGATCCTAAGTGCTCCACTAATGTGTAAAGGCGATATGCTAAAAGAAACACATGCACACATTAAAGCAGAAACAAACCAATTAGCATACTACTATTTTGAGAAAGATTGTCAATAAAAGGTGAATATCCCAAGCTTCCATTAAGTAATATACAAACTAGTATGATACAGTAATGGCCTCTAGGGCATATAGACTAACAATCTCTCACTTGCACTAAGGCCATGTACTGGCGTATCGAAGACCTATCATCTCGATCAGCCGCTCGAACTGAGTCTGGGGTAAGGCCTTCGTGAGTGGATCGGCAGTGTTATCTTCCGTAGAAACTCTCCGAACCTCGATCTCCTGGCGACCCACGATCTCCCTGATCGGGTGATACCGCCTCAAGATGTGTCTGGATCTCTGATGGGACCTGGGTTCCTTCACTAAAGCTATAGCCCCGTTGTTGTCGCAATACAGAAGTATTGGATCAACAATGGACGGAACCACCTGAAGTTCTGTTAAGAACTTCCTTATCCAGACGGCTTCTTTTGCAGCATCTGCAGCAGCGATATATTCCGCTTCCATCGTCGAGTCGGCAACGGTTTCCTGTTTGGAACTCCTCCAACACACCTCCCCTCCATTGAGGGTAAAGACATAACCCGACATGGACTTAGAATCATCCTTGTCACTCTGGAAGCTGGAGTCAGCAAAGGCCTCGATCTGGAGGTCATTTCCACCATACACAAAGAACATCTCCTTAGTCCTTCTCAGGTACTTGAGAATGTTCTTTACCGCTATCCAGTGTTTCTCCCCAGGGTTTGACTGATACCGGCTTACCACACTAAGAGCATAAGCTACATCTGGTCTGGTACACAACATCGCATACATTATAGAACCTACCGCAGAAGCGTAGGGTATAATAGACATGCGATCCCTTTCCAAATCAGTCTTGGGAGACATCTCTTTAGAGAGGGTGATCTCGTGACAAGCCGGTAGATTACCGCGCTTGGAATCTTCCATACTGAATCTTTTTAGTATGGTGTCGATGTACCTGGACTGTGAAAGTCCTAATATCCTCTTGGATCTGTCACGAAAGATCTGGATCCCCAAAATGTATGAGGCATCACCCAGGTCTTTCATGGAGAACCTGTGTGACAAGAATCCCTTGACAGATTGTAGCATAGGAATGTCATTTCCTATCAAAAGAATGTCATCCACGTACAATACTAGGAATACGACAGTTCTTGCTACAAATCTACTATAGATGCATGGTTCATCTGGATTTTTGATAAAGCCAAAATCTTTGACCGTCTCATCAAAACAGATGTTCCAACTCCGCGATGCCTGCTTTAGTCCATAGATGGACTTAAGCAACTTGCACACCTTTCCGCTGCTCCCACTCTGAATGAAACCCTCTGGCTGGTCCATATAAACACACTCCTCTAAATTTCCATTTAGAAAAGCGGTCTTTACGTCCATCTGCCAAATCTCATAATCGTGGAAGGCAGCAATGGCAAGAAGGATCCGAATGGATTTCAGCATAGCTACTGGAGAAAATGTCTATTCATAGTCCAAACCAGGTCTTTGACGAAAACCCTTTGCAACCAGTCTAGCTTTATAGGTCTCAACCTGTCCATCTACACCAATCTTCCTTTTGAAGATCCACTTGCATCCTACGGGTTTTACCCCATCTGGAGCAACGTCCAACGTCCATACTTTGTTGGTGTACATGGACTCCATTTCAATCCGCATTGCATCTAGCCATTTTACCGAGTCAACGCTCTGAATGGCCTGCTGGAAGCTAGTCGGCTCATCACTATCAATGATGCAATCCTCTCTATCCCCGTCTATGAGAAAACCGTAGTATCTCTCGGGCGGATGAGACTGCCTACTACTCCTGCGGAGCGGCGCAGGAATGTCATGATCTTTCGAACCCTCTGGTTCTACTAAGCTTTCGGTAATAGCTCGTGGTTTTTGAATTTCTTCCAGTTCTATTGCGCTCCCACTTATCTGATTTTCCAAAATCTCAGTTTCCAAGAAGTGGGAATGACGAGAAACAAAAATCTTTTGTTCCTCTTCGCAATAGAAGAAATATCCCTTGGAGTTCTTTGGATATCCCACAAACTTGCACTGTACTGAGCGTGCCTCGAGTTTGTCCGCATGCTGCTTTTTGACAAAAGCTGGACATCCCCATGTCTTAATGTGCTTAAGATAGGGTTTCTTCCTACACCACATCTGATATGGTGTGGTAGGCACAGTCTTAGTTGGAACTCGGTTCAAAAGGTATGCAGCTGATTCTAGTGCATATCCCCAGAATGATCGCGGTAACTCAGCGTTACTCATCATGGACCGTACCATATCCAATAGGGTGCGGTTCAGTCTCTCCGATACACCGTTATGTTGCGGGGTGTATGGAGGAGTAAGCTGAGAGAGAATTCCATTCTCTTTTAAGTAATCCAGGAACTCGGCACTTAAGTATTCACCACCTCGATCAGATCTCAGTGTTTTGATACTTTTGCCTGTTTTTTTCTACTTCATTCATATATTCCTGGAATTTTCCAAAGGCTTCGGATTTATGTTTCATTAAGAAGACATAACCATACCTTGAAAAGTCATCCGTAAAAGTAATGAAGTAAGAATAACCGCTTCGTGCATGCGTAGACATTGGACCGCACACGTCGCTGTGTACGAGTCCCAAGAGCTCGCTCGCTCTTACTCTGTGTCCAGTGAACGGAGTCTTTGTCATTTTTCCTTTGAGTCAGGATTGACAAGTGGCATACGATTGATATTCGAACGGATCCAAATATCCTTCTGTATGTAACTTCGTCAACCTTCTCTCATTGATATGACCCAGTCTACAATGCCATAAGAAAGTCTGATTTATTTCCGGAGACTTTCTTTTGTATGTATTCTGTACATTGAAAATCTGTGGTTAGTTTAATACGTATATACCATTGCTTAATGTACCTGACCCAATCAGAACTTGATTAAGGTGAATGTTTACAACATTACTTACAAACGCAAATTCATAACCTTCTTTAGAAATCAAAGATACAGAAACGATATTACAAGCTGCGTTGGGTACAAAAAAGCAATTACGTAAAACCAAAACATGTCCATCTGACATTCCCAGGTGATAGTCCCCCACGGCCTTAGCATCCATGCTAGCTCCGTTTGCAACTTTGAGGGTCATGTCACCTGCCTTCAAAAACCTACGCTTTCTCAACGCCTGCAAAGAATTACAGATATGAGATCCTGATCCGGTATCCAATACCCAGGAAGTAGAGTTTATTGATAGCCAGTTTTCAATAACATACACACCTGAAGCTGAAGCCGCAACTTGCTTCAGATCATGTGTTCTGGCCTTCCAAGCCCTGCAATCTTTCTTCCAGTGTCCACTCTTATGACAGTAAAAGCACTGTTCCTTCTCCACAAGCTTCCCCGCTATCTTTGTTGCCTTTGCCTTTCCCTTCATATCCACTTTACTAACACCGCCCCTTGGTTTGGCGGGGGCTTTCTTCTTCTTTCCCTTGGCTTTCACCTTGGACCTAGAAGAGGAAGATCCTCCTACAAACAAAGTGGATGTTTCCCTATCATTCTGTAGGGTGCCCTCTGCACTCCTCAGCATGTTGAAGAGCTCTGAAAGTTCAACTTCCTTTTCTTACAAGTTGAAATTCAGGATGAACTGGGCGTAAGTGGAAGGAAGGGACTGAAGAATCAAGTCCATATAGAGCTCATTCTCCAACGTGTTCCCAAGGTCCGTGAGCTCCTCAATGAAGCCAATCATCTTAAGCACGTGTTCCGCTACCGATGATCCGACGGCCAATCTTGCCGAAAACAACTTCTTCGACACTTCGTATCTGGCGATACGAGATTGCTCTCCATACAGTTCTTTTGTATGGAGAAATGTGGATTCGAGGTCCATATTCTCGTGCCTCCTCTGATGTTCGTTGTCCATAGAGGCAAGCATGAGGCACTTGGCCTTCGCGCAATCGATATCCCAGGTCTTATGGATTTCCTATCCGCGACGCTGGTATTGGGACCTGGGACAGGGGGAGCTTTGGTGGTAAGGAGATACCCCAACTTGTCATAAGCGATTGCCATTTTGACATTCCTGAGCCAATCTTTGTAGTTTGGCCCTGTCAGTATGTTTTTATCTAGTAGTAACTTAAGTCCGGTCATGATGTTTGGTCGCTGCAATTAGGAGAAAGAGAAGAAACACTTTAGCATGATGTTCTTGCAAGTTTAGAGTGCTTTTTAATTTGTCTAAATAGGATGGCTCCCACTGTCTCTCGAATCCCTCCTCAAACCAAAAAGGAAGAATTAGTCAGGATCAATATCACCGTACAATACTTGCTTAACCGTTTGGCCAGGTGTCGGTACTTCGAGGGAGGTTTTCCAACGCTTTCGCGAAGTTCCTTAATTAAATAACCTCTTTTCCCTGGGGGCGTAGCCCCGCTAACACCTTTCTAGACACCTACTTGGTTTATAGCATTGATCGTTAAGTGAGAAATTTCCCGAGGAGTAACATATACTCACAGTAGTATCGGGATCCAAATATCATCGCATGACAAAACTGAAGGAATCCTACCAGAATCATCACACTCCAAATGGTATGCAGCGCTAGCAAGTTTCAGTTCTTTTGAAACTCCCGATTTAGATTTTTGCCCCATGCTCTTATGACCTTGACTTTGGCCAAAATATCATAAGTCACATGTCAAGTTCTACCCATCATTCTCCAGGTTAATTTGAACCCACCCGTACCTACCCTTGACTTTGGCCAACATGGCAGAACGAATGTCCCAAACCAACACATCTATCTATGCTGCACATGAATACCCAATAGCTACCAATCACTATACCTTGACTTTGGCCAACATACATAGCTCGAATACTTATTGACCATTCATGTGAAACGACGGAGAGCTACGAATGGTTTTGGCAAAACCGTGAACGTAGTGAACTTGATATAATCGAAGGAACGAGACAGCTTTTAAAAGCAGTGGCTTAAGCTCCGCGTTTAAAAGTTATTTTTGAAAAGAAACCGAGTGGTTTTGAAAGTGTTCCAACGACTTTTACTTGGTTTATTTTTCTTGCATTAATTTTAATGCGTCCCATCAATTAATCCTACCATTGCAGAAAACAACCAAAATATGACGTACGCTTATGCCATCCGCATTCGCCACGGGGCCCCGTCATTACCCGTTAGGTTACTTAACTAACGACAGAGCGGGGGCTGGACTAGCGCGGATGCAAAACATAAGCAACGCCTAAATAATATCATATATAGATACATTGCAATGATAGCCATTCCAGATCACAAATGAACACATTGGATATACTAGGAATCTGCAATTCGTACGAGCCTGTAACGAAAAGCGGATTACACGGTCGCGATAAATAGCCAAGACCCCACCCTAGACCCCTACGGATGCGGCAAACTACCCGCCAAGTAACCGAAGCGAAGCAACCTCCCTCAACGCCGTGAGTAGGCCACTCGGCACTTCGAGATACCCGGTAGTTTGTGCACCCAACCATGGGTCTATCCTAGGAGCAAAAATAGTAAAAGAAATTATACAATGACGGCTACAACCCCGATCCGGTTGTGCGGCCATACAAATAATATTACATCAATTTACATATTACATGAATTGAAAGAAAAGAAAACACTCATCTCACAACCCCCGGCTATTCATCCGCGATAATCCAATGAATTCATATACACATACCATCAACATTACAGATCACAGATATGTATAACCCCCACTAATCGATGTATAGCGATCATCAGACGTTCAATACATATAACACATCACAGATATATACCCGTCAGCTTAAGTCTTTAGAAGATCGATCAAAATACGGATTTTCAAGCCCCAAAAACTAATTTTGCTTTCTGGAAAATCTGGGCAGAAAAATCATATTGTAAAAATCCCAAAACAAACTGCATGAAAAATCGTCCACGGCCGAGTCAACATGGCCGCGGATCCGCGGCCGGAGCAAGCTCCCGCCGTGGTTCCGCGGCGCGTTGATCGGTTCAGTGGACCATTTTTCTACAGTTTGTTCTAAAAACCCTGAGCCGAATTTTAAGATAAGATTTATCATTTTTGGAACAGAAAACAAATTCGGCAGAAAGTTGATTTTACGGGTTTGTTTCGCGACTTTTTCTCCGATCGAACTTCTAGTTACTTTCCTAACATGTTAGATAGTGTTTAACTAGGCTCTGATACCACTATAAGTCTACGTTACCTCTCCCGGTACTTACGGGCTTGCGGAAATGATGAAAAACGATTTTTCTAGAGGTGGTAACATGGACTCAAAAATGGATCTTTGTTAAACAACTACCTAACAACCTAATTAGGAGTTTTACCTACTCGGTTAGGGGGCTATACCTTTCTTGAACTCCTTCGTCTTCAACTCTTTGCGGTGTATGGATCGGCCTCACCTCATCGTCTCCTTGCGCCGAAGATGGATCCACTTGAAAGCTTCTACCTTTGGCTTCTTCTTCGAACTTGAAGAAACTAGAACACTTGGTTTGCTAAACCTTGTGAACTAGGATGAGTAGAGAAGTGATATGGGTTTTCTTTTATCTCTAAGGCAATATTTCTCAACTCATGAGAGGGGGTTGCCTTGAGCTAGAGAGATAGCAAGAGGAAGAGCAAGAGGGAGATCTCAAGCAAGAGAGAGAAAGCAAATGAGAGAATGAGTAAATGTTTTGCCATCCAAGCTCTCATAATCCAAAATGATCATAACAAATAATAGTAATCAAGTATTATATGATGGTTCAAGTCAAAATGGCCATATCATTTCATGCACTCATTTTGCAAAAAGAAGCAAGCAAGCAAAAGTCTTTGCCATGAAATGATAGCCATTGTAATGATGATGGTCAACTAGTCCAACCTAGTCAACCGGTCAACAAAGTCAACAAGTCAACAAAGTCAACCCCTCAACAACCATGTCACTATAATACTTAACTAATATTATTGTTAATTATATTTCTTATTCTCATTAGGGTTTAGCACAATGTCAATAGTCAACAGTCAACAACCCCAATGAGAATCCTCTGCCTCTGTCTCTCTGTCAACTGTGCATACACACCCGCATCCACGTTCCGAGAAACATGAATACAAACGAGATAAAACTAATCCCAAAACGTACACTAGGATCTGGCTTAAACCAAAGCCCACTAGTGTTGACTGTCCGGACACTAAACGTGCACAAGTGCACGGATGTGACCGAACCCTGTCGCAAAACCATGCGACCTGTCGCAAAACCATGCGACCTCTACTCTTTTGCCAAAAGACGAATAGATTTCTGTGTGGGACTCTAAAGACTCGACACTACGCTGGCAGTGGGTTTAACCACAGACCGCAAGCAGCACTAGCTGTGCGTAACGGTCCCCAGGTAGATGCCGACAAGAAGACGGACGAGGTGAAACCCATCTGAACTCCTACTGAGCCTGGATGTGACAATCTCCATACAGTCCGGTCTATTCGTCTGATAACATCATATGGCGGGCCTAGGGGGCGGTAAACGTCAGTCCCCTAATAGCGGTACAAGTCATGTCGGAGTGTAGCCCAGAATACCCTGAGATAACACTGGAAATTTACCAGTATATCTCGCTTGCCCTGGCCAGGGTTTTTGTGTAATGGCTCTCGTATACACAGCACGATATCAACCCTCAATACCGGGAGAGACGAATCCTGTCTAACCGTCACTGCCTCCAAGTGCTTCTGGACTGCACCCAACTACTACCTGTTTGCACGACTCCTTTGAGCCGTGATAGGGTAATAATCTAAGTACAGTAGGAACACACTCGAGGCGAAGTGACAGTGTCAAGTCAGCGGACTAAGCTGTACTCATGTCACTTGGGAACTGATAACTGACGATAGGTATAGTACCAACCAACAGTTCCCAACGAGTCATGTCCAGTGTACTCGTAACCTAACGAGCACCCGCATACTATCTCAAGTACGACGTACTGACGGCTGTGGGACAGACCGTCTCCCACACTGGGATGAGAAGCGCATATGCTAGTCTACTCCGGAGTATTGATGCTTTGTCTCAATATTCCTGCGACTAGGGACCTGCATAAGGATGTGCTTATAGATTAACCAGCCCCCACCAGTTTGACTGCCATCACAACGCTGGTAATCAAGCAAAGATCCTAAGGGCTCCACTAATGTGTAAAGGCGATATGCTAAAAGAAACACATGCACACATTAAAGCAGAAACAAACCAAGCAGCATACTACTATTTTAAGCAAGATTGTCAATACAAGGTGAATATCCCAAGCTTCCATTAAGTAATATACAAACTAGTATGATACAGTAATGGCCTCTAGGGCATATACACTAACATAGGATGTGTACTTGACTAACAGGACTATGATGCAGATCATACTAGTGGGGCCATGGTAGTCCATAAGTTCATCATTTAATGTTCCTAGTCGTGGGTGTATCGAGACAGGGCATCGATATACCAGAGTAGACTAGCGTATACGCTTCTCGTTCCATGAGATGGGCGATGGATGATCCCATATCCATTGGTGTTTGACATCAGAGATGGTATACGGGTGCTCAGTAGAGACTGGGTACACTGGACGGACTCGCCGAGAACTCCCAGATGGTATTATACCTCACGTCAGATGGCAGTTCTTTGGTGACACTTGTGCAGGTTAGTCTGTAGACCCGAGATCGTCATAGAGTCTTGTGTGATTCCCACTGTGCTTTGATTTCCACCTTACAATGTCCAAGAGGGCGTGCAAAATGGTGGTTTTTAGGTACAGTCCCGAGTCGCATGGAGGCAATGAGCGATAGGAGGCGTTTCGTCTCACCGGGTATCAGGGGTTGATGTTGCGCTGTGCTCGATTGGCCATAACAGGGAAGTCCCTGGCCAGGGCTGATTAGTGATTTACTGGTAAGTGTTACCAGTAGTTTCTGAACCCGTTATGAGTCTCATATCGGCACGACTTATTGGTTATTGGGGTCTGACGTTTACCACCCCGAGATTTGATATGTGACATATCAGACGAGGAGACCGGACTGTACGGGAAGTGTTACTATTAGGCTTTTACAGGAGTTGGAGTGGGCTTGCTTGTTGATCTTCTGATTGCTCAATACCCGGATAGACATTACGTCCAGCTAGTACCGCCGACGGCTTGTGGGTGCTTGATGTGATCATCACCTACTGCCGGCGTATTGACGAGTCTTTAGAGTCCTACATAGAGGTTTTACTGGCTCTGGCAAAACGAAATAGGAGCGCATATGTGATATGTGCGGGACCAAGAATAATGCGTGTATGTGATACCATATTCTATTCTCGCGACTTTTTGTATCGGTCGGTTATATGTGATATAGCCGGGTTATCGAATCAAGTGTTGATTCGATAAGTCGATACATTGGATGTTAGTCAGTTATATGAGATATAACCGGATTATTAAGTCAAGTGTTGATTTAATAATTTAGTGTATAATTGTATATATGATATACTAATTTACATTAACTAACATTTGTTCACTTAAGGTTTTTTCTCACATGTGCACAACTTTAATATATATGTGATATATATTAAAATGTGTTTTCATTTTGTATAATGGTTGTTGATACATCATGCATGAGTGTGCAAGACATACACCATTCTATTTTAAAAGGTGGTTTATAATTATTTAAGGTAATTACAAATTAGTGGAGCTTTTGTCACAAGCATGAAGCTTGTGGATGCTTTGACAAAGTCCACTAACTTTGTTTTACTTTAGATTTTTATTAACCTAACCATTTTGGATTACCCATGGTTATGTCTCTACATGAGTTAGTATATGATACTCACTCACCCATGGTTAGCTCTCTTGACTTGATCATTATCCTCATCTTTTTCTTTTGTTCATCTTCTTCTTCTTTGAGCAAAAGAAAAAGCTTGCTAGGGTTTTAAAAAGAGAGTGAAAAATAAAATTCTAAAGAGAACCCACTTCCTATTTCTCCATCCTCTACTAGACTAGCACTTTTGTTTAGGTGTTTTGCTTCACTAATTCTCTAGGTTAGTGAAGTAGTAGCTTGAGTTGTATTCCCTCGACATAGATCATCTTCGGTCGCGAAGACTTCAAGCAAGGACGCTTCTTTCGCCTTGTGAAGCCATGCAAGAGCCCGGGAGAACCATGATCGCAGCGAAGGGACTACGACAAGGAGCTTTAAAAGTGAAGGACCGATCTACAAAGGTTGTATTTTCGTATTCACTTAGGAGTAAATGTTATTTACTTGCATGTGTAACCCTAATTATCTAGCAAAGATCTTCTTTAGGGTTGTTCGGTACGGCTAAAATGTTAATCGGGCATGGTTGATGCCTTGTAGAACCTTGTTAGAGTGCCTAGTAACCCATACAGTGGTATCAGAGCCTAGCTAAAGCATTAAGCGACGTGTATACGAAGTTAAAACTCCGATCGAACCCCGATATGACGATTTGAACCCTAGTCTGGACATTTTTTAAAAACCCTGATTTTTCTGAATTAAAAATACCTAAAAAAATCAGCAGGTAATTTTAAGCATAACTGTGCAAAATGATGACGTAAGCCGTACGGACCACCGCGGAACCACGGCCATACCCTGCTTGGGCCCGCGGAATCCGCGATCGTACAGTGGAGCTTTGACTTTTCTTTTGGCACAGTAATGCCCGTAGCTGCTAGTTATATTTTTTGGGTATTTTTTTATCTGACTCAAGTGTTGAATGTTTCTGGGGCTTATTTTGTATTCGTTGATTCGATCGGAAAATTTAATTTCTTTATGTTTTCCGGATATTTAGAAAGTATAAAAATGTTCGAACGGATATCATTAACTCTCTTTTTCCCCGACACGAAAAACTTTTAAGTGATGAATTTTTCTTGGGTTTAGATCTTTCGGAAAAACATGCAAGTAAACTGATGGACCCTCTAGAAGAACACAAAACCTTAACTCGATTATGTGACCGTTCTGAACCGCCTCTAAAACCTTAGGGTTTGGGGCAGTACGGCGTGCCACAGTGAGGCGTTGGCTTGACCCTTCTACGGCTGGACCGTTGGTACTATGATGTATTCTGGAATTTTTTAACTCTGCTCAAGTGTTGAGCTATTAAGGAAATCTTGTGTATTTGATTATTTGATCGGAAAGTTTAATACTGTCTATTTATCTGGAATGTGATACAATATGTGGAATTCATATACTTAGGCATGAAATGCGAAGTATATGATATTTCGGATTTATGATGTCTAAAGAGATTGTGGATTCCAAATGTTGTAGTTTTACACTTTCTTTTCTGCGACCGTAAGTGTAATATGTGATATCGCCGGTTTCGTTTCTATATGTCAACGACAACTGGGATGCGCATATTTACTTACGTTGATGACATGTGATGTTATGTGTTGCTGGATATGTTATATTGGATCGTCATGTTTTGAATAACCGGGGGTTTTATGTGAGATGAGGGTTTTTATTTTCATTCATGTAAAATTAAATGTATGTAATATTCTTTTATTGGGGCACTTCCGGGATGAGGTTGATGTCACCATTTGTATATTATTTACTTTTCTACACTAGGATAGACCCAAGGAGGAGAGCACAAGTAACCGGGTTCTAGAGTCTAGTGGGAGACCAACTCGAGGAGTCGAGTCCGGGTCTCCTAACTCTAGAATTGGTAGGGTTGCTTTACGCTCTCGTAGGGGTCTAGGGATGGAGGTTTTGGCTATTCATCGCGACCGTGGAATCCGTGTTTTATAAAGGCTCAAAATAAAACACGGACCTCCTAGTATATCCATTATTTCATATGATTCTTCTGCTGCGATATCTGTGATGTGATCATTTGATATGTTGTGATAGATACTGTATATAGTATATATGATATATTATATAGACGTTACTTATGTTTTACACCCATGCTAGCCCTGCCCCGCTCTGCCGTTAGTTACTTAACCTAACGGTGCACGAGGGAACATCGAGGCGAATGCGGATGGCATAAGTGTACGTCGTATTTATCTGTGATGTTTAGGTGACTTAAATAATGGGACTTCATTAATGTGATTAATGAAAGAAAAGAAACCTAAAAGATGTTGTAGAATCAAATTTTTCAAAAAGGGTAGCTACAGTTTTTTCTTTGCATAGCGATATATATGATATATCCTGCACCTTATTCGATGAGGAAAGAGCCGAGATCCCTTCACCGGGAGTGACCTCTTTAGCAAAACTGGCAGATGCTACAACACTCGATTTGTCTTTTGATTGCTTTTAGAGTTTTGCTTTGCATAGTGATATATATGATATATCCTGTACCTTATTCCATAAGGAAAGAGCAGAGATCCCTTCACCGGGAGTGACCTCTTTAGCAAAACTAATAAAAACCTCAAAATCACTCCATTTCAAAATTCACATGATTCTACAACGATATCAAGTTCATTACGCAATAGGTTTTCAGAAAAACCTGTCGTAGCCCTCCGTCATTTCAGATAAGTTTTATATAGTATTCGTGCTGCATTTGTTGGCTTTCGTCAAGGCGTAGTGTGCGGTAGCTATATGCTGCTTATCTGCTGCATATGATGCGATTGGATTAGGGTAGTCATACGGCTTTGTTGGCTTTCGTCAAGGGTCGTGCAGGTGGGTTTAATTCAGTCAAGAAATGTACGGGTTGAACTTGACTAACGGGCTATGGTTTGATGGCTTTCGTCAAGGTCATAGCACGTTAGCGGCAAAATATTATCGGGAATTTCAAGTGTTGAAATTTGCAATGAGATTGCATACCTTCTTTGAGATGGTTGGATCGCGATACCCACTGCGAGTAATTGATACTCCTGGGAGAGTTTTACATAGGACAATTAGTCGATCAAGTAGGTGTCTAGAACGGTGTCAACGGGGTTACGCCTCTGGGAAAATGAGGTTTACTTTAATTAGGTCCGTGCGAAAGCACGGTGAACCTCCCTCAAAGTACCGACACTGGCCTGGCTGAAAGATTGGCGAAGTTGTAGGGTGTAATTAATCCCGGCTAGTCTTTCCTTTTAGGATTTGAAGGAAGATTTGATAAAAATAGTGGGAGCCATCCTGATTAGATAAAATAATAACCAATCTGATCTTGCAAGAGCATACGCTAAAGTGTTTTCTTCTCTCTCTCTCCAGGTAGCGTCCATATCATTCCTTAATCAAGATAATAATATGGATGTATTGACCGAACCCGCATGTTATACTGTGCTGGGGAACGTTGGTTCCGTTCTTTCTTATAAGAGTTATAGGACTGAACAGGATATAAGGGAATACCAGGATTCCCATGCCACCCGAATGAAGAAAGTACATGTTGATGCATTTTCTTCGGGTGTGTTCGTTACAGAGAACTGTTTCTCAGTTCACTCTACGTCCTGGGTATTAGATACCGGATCGGGATCCCATATATGTAATATGTTACATGGGCTACGTAAAGGTAGGGAACTGGGAAAGAGTGATCATTCCGTAAGAGTAGGGAATGGTGCAAATGTTGCAGCCAAAGCAGTTGGCGAATATCACCTTGTGTTACCAAATGGTAATACATTGGTTCTGAACGAATGCTATTACATTCCAACCCTGATATGCAATCTTATATCAGTTTCTTTATTGAGCAAAGAAGGATATAATTTTGTAGTACAGGATGATGTTATGAACATATTCCTGAATCAAAAGTTGATTTGATCAGGTTCGTTATTTAATGGCATATACGTTCTCAATCAAACTACAGTCCTTAATATACAAAACACACACAAGAGGAAGAGTTCAGAAATGAACGAATCCTTCTTGCGGCATTGTAGACTTGGTCATATAAATGCGACACGGGTAGTAAGTTGCATAAGGATGGATATTTGAAACCTTTCGAATTTTCATCTTATGACACTTGCCAGTCATGTCTCATAGGCAAGATGACCAAAACTCCGTTTACGTGACACGGAGAAAGAGTTACTGAACTCTTGGGACTGATACATAGCGATGTATGCGGTGCCATGTCTACATATGTCAGGGATGGTTCTTTGTACTTCATTACATTCACTGACGATCTCTCAAGATACGGACATGTGTTCTTAATAAAACACAAGTCTGAAGATTTTGAGAAATTTAGAGAATATAAACAAGAAGTCGAGAACCAAACCGGGAAAAGTATTAAAATCCTTCGATCTGATCGAGGAGGTGAATACTTGAGCAATGAATTCCTGGACATCCTAAAAGAGAATGGGATTCTCTCTCAGCTGACTCCTCCATATACACCACAGCACAACGGTGTATCAGAACGGAAAAACCGCACCCTATTAGATATGGTGTGCTCTATGATGAGCGCAGCTGAGTTACCTATTTCCTTCTGGGGGTATGCGCTAGCGAAAGCCATACATCTATTGAATATGGCCCCCACCAAATCTGTGCCTACCACTGCATATGAGATATGGAAAGGGAAGAGACCATGTCTTAACTATGTTAAGATATGGGGTTGTCCATCCTATGTCAAATGACAAAATCCGGACAATCTCGAGGCACGGTCTGTTCTATGCAAATTTGTAGGATATCCCAAGAATTCACAAGGGTATATCTTCTACCACACTGAGGAACAAAGGGTGTTTGTTTCTCGGCATGCCACCTTTTTAGAAAAGGAATTTCTTGCAAAAGAGATTAGTGGTCCTGAGGTAGAACTGGAAGAGGTTCCAGCTACAAAAGCTGGAACAGAAGATCTGGTGGAACCAGAGGATTCGGTAGTTCCCGATAAACCCCAGCCACTCCGCCGATCTAATAGGGTTCCTCACCCACCTGAGAGATACTACGGTTTTCTCGTGGATGGTGGGAGCGAGGATTGCATCATGGAGGATGATGACCCAACTAGCTTCGAGCAGGCCATCACGAGTGGGGACTCAGTGAAATGGCTTGATGCAATGCGGTCCGAGATGGAATCTATGTACACCAAGAAAGTATGGACTTTGGAAGATGCTCCTGAAGGGGTAAAACCCATTGGAGCAAGTGGATCTTCATGAAAAAACTTGGTGTAGATGGGAAAGTGGAGACTTTCAAAGCTAGACTTGTTGCAAAGGGTTTTCGTCAAAGACCAGGTGTGGACTATGACGAAACCTTTTCCACAGTGGCTATGCTTAAATCCATCCGGATCATGCTTGCCATCACTGCATATCATGACTACGAAATCTGGCAAATGGATATTAAGACCGCCCTTCTAAATGGTGATTTAGAAGAGAGCATGTACATGACTCAGGCAGAGGGCTTCGTAGCTAATGGGAGCAGCGGGAAGGTGTGCAAGCTGCTTAAATCCATTTATGGATTAAAACAAGTATCGCGGAGTTGGAACATCTGCTTTGACGTCGTTATCAAAGAGTTTGATTTCGTCAAAAACGTAGATGAACCTTTTATCTACAAAAAGGTGGCAGAGAGTAAGGTTGTCTTCCTCGTATTGTACGTGGACGACATACTCTTGATAGGAAATGACATTCCTATGCTGCAATCAGTCAAGCTCTTCTTATCACAAAGATTCTCAATGAAAGATCTAGGTAATGCCTCCTGCATACTGGGAATTATGATCTATAGAGATAGATCTAAAAGGATATTGGGATTGTCCCAATCCAGGTACATTGACACCATATTAAAGAGGTTTAGTATGGAAGAATCCAAGCGTGGGAACTTACCCACGATCTCTGGACTCACTCTCTCCAAAGAGATGTCTCCCAAGACTGATTTGGAGAGAGCTCGCTTGCAAGGGATACCCTATGCTTTGGCTGTAGGCTCTATCATATATGCGATGCTATGTTCCAGACCCGATGTAGCACACTCACTAAGTGTAGTGAGTAGGTATCAAGCTGATCCTGGAGAGAGTCACTAGACAGCTGTGAAGAGCATTCTCAAGTACTTATGAAGGACTAAAGAGATGCTCTTGGTGTATGGTAACGGAGAACTCCAAGTGGAGTCCTTTACCGATTCGAGCTTCCAGAGTGATAAGGACGACTCTAAGTCGCACTCGGGATTTGTCTTTACCCTTTACGGAGGGGCGGTTAGCTGGAAGAGTTCCAAGCAGGAAACCGTGGCAGACTCGACGATGGAGGCTGAATACATCGCTGCCAACGATGCTGCCAAAGAGGCTGTCTGGATCAAGAAGTTCATTACTGAACTTGGAGTGGTTTGATCCATTGAGCATCTAATACCTTTGTATTGTGATAACAATGGAGCGGTGGCTTTGGCCAAGGAACCCAGGTCCCATCAGCGATCTAGGCATATTCTGAGGCGGTATCACCTGATCCGGGAGATAGTTGATCGCCGGGAGATCGAGGTTAGGAGGGTTGACACGAAGAACAATACTGCGGATCCACTCATGAAGGCTATTCCCCAGATACAGTTTGAGAGACTCTTCGGGATGCTTGGTATTCGATACTACAGCAGCTGGCCCTAGTGCAAGTAGGAGATTGTTAGTTGTATGTATGCCCTAGAGGCCAGTATTGTACAGATGATGCATATTATATTAGATGCTTGGATATATATAGAGAGGACTTTCTTGCTCGATATGATAGTATGCTATCTGGTTGCTCTTTATCTTAACATGTATACTTGTCTCTTGATACTGTCTTATAATTACATGTTGGTAAAGCCTTTAGGATGTGTACTTGACTACCAGGGCTATGATGCAGATCATACTAGTAGGGCCATGGTATTCCATAAGTTCATCCTTTAATGTTCCTAGTCGTGGGTGTATCGAGACAGGGCATCGATATACCAGAGTAGACTAGTGTATACGCTTCTCGACCCATGAGATGGGCGATGGATGATCCCATATCCATTGGTGTTTGACATCAGAGATGGTATACGGGTGCTCAGTAGATACTGGGTACACTGGACGGACTCGCCGAGAACTCCCAGATGGTATTATACCTCATGTGAGATGGCAGTTCTCTGGTGACACTTGTGCAGGTTAGTCTGTAGACCCGAGATCATCATAGAGTCTTGTGTGATTCCCACTGTGCTTTGATTTCCACCTTACCATGTCCAAGAGGGCGTGAAAAACGTTGGTTTTTGGGTACAGTCCCGAGTCACATGCAGGCAATGAGCGATAGGAGGGGTTTCGTCTCTCCCGGTATTGGGGGTTGATGTTGCGCTGTGCTCGATTGGTCATAACAGGGAAGTCCCTGTCCAGGGCTGATTATAGATTTACTGGTAAGTGTTACCAGTAGTTTCTCGACCCATTATGAGCCTCATATCTTCACGACTTATCGGTTATTTGGGTCTGACGTTTACCACCCCTAGACTTGATATGCGACATATCAGACGAGGAGACCAGACTGTACGGGAAGTGTTACCGTTAGGCTTTTACAGGAGTTGGAGCGGGATTGCTTGCTGATCTTCTGATCGCTCAAAACCCGGGTAGCCGTTACGTCCAGCTAGTACCGCTGACGGCTTGTGGGTGCTTGATGTGATCATCACCTACTGCCGGTGTATTGACGAGTCTTTAGAGTCCGACATAGAGGTTTTACTGGCTCAGGCAATACGAAATAGGAGCGCATTTGTGATATGTGTGGGACCGAGAATAATGCGTGCATGTGATACCGTATTCTATTCTCGCGACTTTTTGTATCGGTCGGTTATATGTGATATAGCCGGGTTATCGAATCAAGTGTTGATTCGATAAGTCGATACATTGGATGTTAGTCGGTTATATGAGATATAACCGGATTATATGAGATATAACCGGATTATTAAGTCAAGTGTTGATTTAATAATTTAGTGTATAATTGTATATATGATATACTAATTTACATTAAGTAACATTTGTTCACTTAAGGTTTTTTCTCACATGTGCACAACTTTAATATATATGTGATATATATTAAAATGTGTTTTCATTTTGTATCATGGTTGTTGATACATCATGCATGGGTGTGCAAGACATACACTATTCTATTTTAAATTGTGGTTTTTAATTATTTAAGGTAATTACAAATTAGTGGAGCTTTTGTCACAAGCATGAAGCTTGTGGATGCTTTGACAAAGTCCACTAACTTTGTTTTACTTTAGATTTTTATTAACCTAACCATTTTGGATTAGCCATGGTTATGTACCTACATGAGTTAGTATATGATACTCACTCACCCATGGTTAGCTCTCTTGACTTGATCATTATCCTCATCTTTTTCTTTTGTTCGTCTTCTTCTTCTTTGAGCAAAAGAAAAAGATTGCTAGGGTTTTAAAAAGAGAGTGAAAGATTGTGAGAAATAAAATTCTAAAGAGAACCCACTTCCTATTTCTCCATCCTCTACTAGACTAGCACTTTAGTTTAGGGCGTTTGCTTCACTAATTCTCTAGGTTAGTGAAGTAGTAGCTTGAGTTGGTATTCCCTCGACGTAGATCATCTTCGGCCTCGAAGACTTCAAGCAAGGACGCTTCTTTTGCCTCGTGAAGCCATGCAAGAGCCCGAGAGAACCATGATCGCAGCGAAGAGACTACGACAAGGAGCTTTAGAAGTGAAGGACCGATCTACAAAGGTTGTATTTCGTATTCACTTAGGAGTAAATGTTATTTACTTGCATGTGTAACCCTAATTATCTAGCAAAGATCTTGTTTAGGGTTGTTCGGCATAGCTAAAATGTTAATCGGGCATGGTTGATGCCTTGTAGAACCTTGTTAAAGTGCCTAGTAACCCTACAATAGTTTGGATAGTTCGTCCAAGCGGATACTGAGGTAGGAATGGCGCAGGATACTGATTAAATTCAGTTGACGATACAGTCCAAGAATTTACTGGATTTGGAGTTCATTTGTGAACTGGATCCATCAGATATCCAGGCATATTCTAAGACAAGTATTGCTCAGTTTGGGAGATGGATTTCTCCGCGAACTTAAGATAAAGAGAGACATAGAAAGAAACATTGGAGCGGATCTACTCTCTGAGGCTATTTCTCGAACGCAATAGTTTTACAAACGATCTTTGTGAGACTGATTAGTAGAAAAGTTGGGTGTTCAGTATCACACGGGCTGTGAGTATGTGACACCGCAATAATTAGCCTTAAGTGCAAGTGGGAGATTATTGGTTATCGTGCTTTCAAGTCAATTATTGGATCGAAGGCACCTGATTGCAATGATTGAGGGAGGACCTTTACTGGTAGAACAGTCTTACTCGAGATGATAATATGCTATCTGGTTTGTCTTTATCATCGTGTACATGCTTTAGGTGACATTGCAGATCACTATTACATGTTGATAGAGCCCATAGGATTCATGCTTAACCACCAGCAGTATGATGGCGATCATATACGTCAGAGTTAGGTGGTCTATAAGCACATCCTTAAAGTGTCCCTAGTCATGGGAGTTTCGAGACTAGGCATCGATACTCCAAATTAGACTAGTGTATACGGATCGAGACCCCGACGAGGGGCGGTGGCCGGTCTCACAAGCCATTGGTGTCTGTTGGTTCACCTAAGATGTATACAGGTGCGCATTGGGTTATGAGTACACCGGACGGACTCGCCGGGAACATGCTAGTTGGTATTATACATATTATCAGATAGCAATTCCCTGGTGACATGTGTACAGGTTAGTCTATCGACCTGAGATAGTCATTTGTCTCGTGTGAGTTCCCACTGTGCTTTGATTACTACCCTACCACGGCTCAAACGACTCGTGCAAAGAGGTTTTAGTTAGGTACAGTCCCGAGCCATATGGAGGCAGTGAGCGGATCGTCAGGGGATTCGTATCTCCCGGTATATTGGGGGTTGATGTCGCGCAGTGCACGGGTGACCATCACCAGAAATCCTCGGCCGGGGTAGACGAGAATTACTGATTCGGATCAGTAGTTTCTCATTTGGTGATTGGCTTCATACCGACACTAAATGTCGCGTTACTAAGGGTCTGACATTATCCACCCCCTAGACTCGATATGCAATACTCATAGACGAACAGACCGGACTGTACAGATATTGTCTCTGTCAGGCTCAGTAGGGTTTCAGGATGAGTTCGCTCGTCGACCTACCTTTCGCTCAATACTTGGGCAGCCGTTACGTACAGCTAGTACCACTGACGTACTTGTGGTTAAACCCACTGCCAGTGTATTGACGAGTCTTTAGAGTCCCATACAGAGAGTTTGCCTAGTTCGGGCGAAACTTTGTAGATGCCGTATTGTTTTATGGCAGGGTTCGATCATATTCGTGCACTTGTGCACGGATCATGATCGGACGGATAATACTAGTGGGCTTTGGTTTAAGCCGGATCCTAGTATTATATTGTTGGATTATTTTTGTCTCGTTTTATTCGTATTCAGTCGGAATACGGATGAAGGTATGTATATACAGATGAGGGGTATTCTTGTAATCCGTTACAAGATTACTTTTTAAAGATGCAATTTCTTTTTCTAGTATTAAACATTTAGTTTCTTGTTTAAATGTTTAATATAGTTGAGGTGGAAAGTATGAGCATGGGCTTTACTTGGGCATTGATGAGGCATGGGCTCTTGGTTGTTTGATTGTGAGATATTTTTGTGTGGCAAAATGGTGGCAGATATTTTTGTGAAGGTGTGGGATTTTCTTCAGTTGCTACACTCATAATGCCCATCACAACTAAAGAAAAGAGCAGATATTTTTCTTGAGTTGCTTTTTTTCTTCTTGTGCTAAGTCTTGAGCTCACTCTCTTCACTTCACTTGGCTTCTTCTTCACCTTCACTCATTCTATCTCATGTGTTGAGAATCATTGGATGTTTTGAGACAAAATGATCACACACACTCTCCACTTCATCTTGTGCATCTAGGCCAGCAAACTGGATGCCCGAGTTGCTTCGGTTTTGAAGCGGGAGCCCGTATTAAGAATCCTCGACGTGGATCTTCTTCGACGAGGGTGACCAGAGAGCGAACTTGTTCGAGGCAGCCGCGATGAGCGTAGGACAGAGGTTGAAGACCGAAGGACATGGATCGATCGGTATAACCTCTCTAGACACTTTACAGTTAACTAGTATAGGGTTAATGGTTCAATCCGGGAATCGGGTTCCGTTAGCGCCGGGTTTTAAATGTTTTTGTTCCGCGTTTGGCCATGGATTGATGGCCGGGGCGCTGGCTTAACCATACATTTCTAAGATAAGAATAAGGGTTTTCTTATACCGAACATTTTCAGGTTTCGTGTTTAATTATGCATTCATGCTAGTACATAGTATCATTTTGAGATACGTTGCTAGTGACTCATTTGCGTGCATTCTTACGATAGCCTTATTAGATATTACTTACTACTCACGAGCTGGCAACTCACCCCTGTTGTGCCACAGTTTTTTTGCAGGTCCGACCCATCAGCACAGTAGCGGCGGGTGTACTTTCTATTCTACTTCGTTTGCATCGTTTTGCAGATTTGCTCATAGGTGGGTTGCGAGGATATTTTATTCCATCATGTATATAATTTTGTATCTAGTATACTCTTTCTACCCTTGTATATTGGACTAGATGGTGAGATTCGTGAGAATTGTACTTATGGTATTTGGTGTCGATGCTCACTTGAGCCGACGCAGTATTTTCTTATTTCCTGCTTTCAGATGCTTATTGTGCACTTTTGATATACATATTGCATGTGGTTTTGATTCCGCCATTGGCAAAGAGCTAGCAATCTCTTAGGGATGCCTTATTCATTATTTATATGTATTTTCATGTGTTGTACCCATTTGGGGGCCAGTATTTACAAAGGAGACTTTGCCGAAATTTTCGGGAAAATGTGATATTGCTTTTAAATGTTTAATGCCGCTTATTTTTGTTAAAATCACTTCCTTTAAAACCAATTTTCCTTCACTCTAGTTGTTAAACGGTTTAGTTTTCTGGGCCTGGCTTACTTAGATTACGTACGCCTTAGGACGTTTCGTAATTTAAGTGCCAGTCACGTTCCGTACCTTCGGGTCATGACAGGAATAAAGAAATTGTTACTGCCGAAGCTGTCGGCGAATATCACCTTGTACTGCCAAATAGTAAAACATTGATTTTGAACGATTGTTATTTCGTACCATCGATAATGTGCAATATAATATCCGTCTCTTTATTAGATAAAGAAGGATATAACTTCGCACTAGAGAAAAATGTTATGAACATTTTCCTAAATGAAGTGTTGATTGGGTTTGGTACGTTGTGTAACGGTATATACGTTCTAAATATACAAAAAAAACACAAGAGGAAAAGTTCAGAAATGAACGAAGCCTTCTTTTGGCATTGTAGACTTGGTCATATCAATGCGACCGGATTAGCCAAATTGCATAAAGATAGATATTTGAATCCATTCGAATTTACATCTTATGAAACTTGCGAGTCTTGTCTCAAAGGCATGATGACCAAAACTCCGTTTACGGGACACGGAGAAAGAGCTACTGAACTGTTGGGACTGATTCATAGTGATGTATTTGCGGTCCTATGTCTACAAATGCTAGGAATGGTTCCTCATACTTTATTACATTTACCGATGATCTCTAAAGATTTGGATATGTGTTCTTGCTGAAATAAAAAATATGAAGCTTTTGAGAAATTCAAGGAATATAAGTACGAAGTAAAGAACCAGACAGGTAAAAGTATTAAAATCCTTCGATTTGATCGGGGAGGTGTCACGACCCGAAAGAGCACGTGACTGGCCCTTGAACCATATGAAGTCTATAGGACTCCATCTGATCCAAGTAAGCCAAAAGCCCAGAAATCTAAAACCATTTTAAGGATAAATAAACAACAAGCAATATACTATAGAACGCCGAATGGCGAGGATCAAAATTCAAAAGAAACCCAGATAAGCATGAAAACTGAAACACTACTAAGCGCGGCTCTAAGGTCGAAATAATACATCACGAGTGTCTGAGTCTGAAACAATATACAAGTTTTGGTTGATGGAATTTCTAGATACAATGAATAATACAAGTACAATGGTGGTTCTTGATTCAAAAGAATCCACCAACCAAATGCAATTCACCCGCAAGGAAGCAGTGTGCCAGTAATGCCGCAATGGAACCTGTACGGCAAAACCTGCAAGAACTGTGGCACAACGGGGGTGAGTTGCCAACTCGTGAATAGAAATATCTACAAGCAGAAACCGAATGCAAGACATAATCCTAGGTCAATACGATCAGTAAAATATAAACCACAAGAGTATGTCTGAAGCATGATAAGGTGGCAATGTAACATCTAAACATGTATATAGTGCCAAGTACTCAGGTAATAACATGTCATCAGTATAAGGTATGTCTGCATGAAGTATGATCAATGTAAATCCAGTCTGTATAAACGTGGACCCCGTCCACCCATCACCCAATGACAATAAACGTGGAACCCGTCCACCCGTCACCCAATGACAATAAACATCATGTATGTAAATATGAGGATATAATCAAATCATAGAAAACATCATGAAACCCGTGCCTAGCATCGATACGTAAATCCTCATCTATCGGGCTCCATCAGTCCGGATCAGCCCACGGGCTATGTCTGCGGAATCGGCCCTCGGCCCCGGCAGTACGCCCATATCCATTTATCGACTCTGGTCAGTATCCTCTGGATAACCGCCAGGTTCAACCAATCACCGGTAGGTAGTAGTCCCTCTGCCAGGCTCACCGTCTACTACACAGCGAAACCGTTCTCACCCCGGGGTACCATACCGGGTCCACCATGTACCCGCAATCGGCCTCATCCGCCTCCTCGAATCGGGTTTCACATGTCGCTCTCAGCACCGAGAAAACAGATGATGGACGCACTGAAATATCATATCAAGGGTAACTGGGTTTTTAACACAATTATATATTCTCTTTTGAAATACCCACGGTTCCCAAATCCAGAAATATCATGGAAACAACATATCTCAATGCGTATAATCAAAACATGATGTATGCGACATGTAAAGAAAGGTAAGCATATCAGAAGTCATGCAACTTGGAATAGTAATGTGCACATGTCGAGGAAAACCTCTCTTTTAAAACGAATCAGTTTTGAAGAACATCTTGCGGTTCCCAAATCTGTAATCAAGTCAGAATCATCTATGTTTGTGTACAGGTATAAGTGTACAATATGCCATGCAAGAATCATATCATGAATCCAACAGTACTACAGTGTAGTGGCAAGGCAATTATCGATGATGAGGTGTGTGAGCCGGCAAATAGTGTACGTGGAATATACGCATCATCGATAATGGTGCTGGTGTCCTAACAGCATGATAATAATATAGCAATAAACATATGCAAAGCAACGTGAATAGCATGAATATGCGGAAATCGAATAATCAACGTAACAGTAAAGAATCTACACCTAAATGTATATGTCATGCAGTTATGCCATTTGAAATAAGAATGACTCGGGTCTAGTCTAACATCTACTATGCAAACTACAGATCTAAGTATCAAGTCAATCGGGAGGGGTATGGAAACCACCTAAATCTAAGTCGATATATAGATATAATAGTCGGTGATCCCGCCTCAATAGTATCGCGTACGATACAACATATCATATGACATCCTCAAGTCATGAGTGAGGATCTATCATCAATATAAAGCTCGTACGGTAAATCGTCGTACGGCATCCCAATAGCTGGGTACGGGTCAGTATCACATTCCTCTCATCAAATATCAGGTATCATTATCATCATATCATATAATCTAGGGTACAGATCTAAGTCTAGTACAAATCAATACCATATATATAAGTATGGAAGCGGGGGTAAAACACATGCCCAACGGCCTGCTAAGATCACATGCCGTATCGCAAGTACAAATCACATCACATCACCGATCTCACGGCACAAAGCCCAAAATCATCGACTCATCTTCAATGTCATCCAATATCATCATCAACACAATGTAAGTATAATGAATATGCAAGGGTGTGCATGTAGGTGTAAATCTATTCTAGGGTTCGCGACTATGAACTACACTAGTCGCTTCTAACCCTACACTATCCATAATACACCTAACTATCATATATATAATATATCAACTATGGACTGCGGGGATGCTATACGCCATCCACCCGACTTCCCCCTATAGATATAATCTACTGACCTTGCATCATCATTTGTGGACGTCGCCACACGCTTTACTTGTCGTCTCGAAGTCTTCATGGGGTACATACACATCAAAGTGTCGTATATGCGCATTAAAACCAATTCAAAACTAAAACGGGGTACGAATCCCAAAACGATACGATAAGGGGCATATAGGTTAGAACCTATGGCACGCCTTCAAAACCATCAATAAATCCTCTATATCGTCGTATAAACGCCAAATAGTCGAGGTAAAACAAAAGACACAAATTCAGAATTAAGAATACGGAATAAGGAAACACGAATCCAAAACAGCAACTAAGGAAATATATTCTAGATTTCACCCTAGGTCAAATTAGACAAATCTATACATACCAGGGGCCTAATCTACAGATAAGGGAACACCAAAACCAAAACGAGGCGAATCCACCATGGTCTGGCCGCAAATTGCGGCCAGAATGGATAAATCTGCGGCCGGGTATAGGGGGTAGGGGCTAGGGTTCTGGTGGTAGCTTCTTGGATGCCTGCACATGTCACTGTCCAATCAATTTTAATTTAGGATGTCTCGGGTGATAGCAGATTCATTATACCCTTCACAGATTCCACAATTTCTCCGATATCGGTTTCAAAATCCGTATTTCGGGTTTCAACTCTTAGGTTAGGGTCTCAATTCATGCACTAGGATGATAGTATAACCTCTACTGAGCTTAGTTTCACAATACAACACAAAATTCTTCACAACCCTAACTAGGTTTTTCCTCAAGTCACCAAAATCACACAATATCGGTTCAATCATAACATGGGGGTAAAGGAAATGCTAAAACTAAGTTAATGATCCAGAAAATACCTCATTTGGCAACTCAAGAATTTTCTTGAGTTGCCCCTAGTGGCCAAAATCCTTGCTTTCTTGGTCCAATATGTAGATCTTAAGCTTGTGCACACTTTTAATGAAATGAGAGTGGGGTTTTAGAGTTGTTTTAGAAGTGTTTAGAGGGCTTGAAGAGGGGAGGGAGGTGAGGTGCAGGAGCAGCAGCAGGAATGGACGGAGAGGGAGGGAAATGAGGGAAGGAAAATGGCTAAGTGTTTGGTCAAAGGAGCCCATACCTCTCTCTCTCACCAAACCTCATTCTTTATTCTTTTCCCATTTTCATTTCCTTTTCTTTTTCTTATTCTCTCAAAATCCTTCTCCCAAGTATAGTAAACCCAAAGTGAACCATGGCAAGAAAATGCACAAGTGTGAAAAAGTGATATGTGCATGTTTTGCACAAAATTACCAAAAAACCGATTAGCGATTTTTTAATCGCGATTAGCACTAAATTAGCATACAACTAATCAATTAAACTTAGAAATGGCATAATTCTCTAATTTACCCTATTTTAGAATTTTCCATAATTTTCCAAAAAATTTCCCCATTTATTTGTATTTAATTATACCGAATTATTAAGATATTCAATAAAATAATATTAAATTATAAATTTCCCAAAAATAATATTTTTAGTTTTTCGAAATGTTACAATCTACCCCCTTAAATAAATTCGGTCCCCGAATTTAAATTTAAATCCCCAAAAATGTATATAAGAACATCTTGTGCGTCTGGTGCGCACGGAATCAAAATCCAAGTTATCAGATACGTGATAATCGAATCACAAAATCACCAATCGTCAATACAGTTGTCGGTAGTCTCTTCTTCAAAGTCGAGAAGGTGTCAGTGCATCCAATGCTAGCAGCGCAAGATATCTACTTGTCCCTTACTCACGGTCTGGCGTCCTCTGTCTCTGGGTCCTTATCTTCTCTGTGGATTACCAATCTCACAATCGATCGGCTCATCAGCCCTGTCAGGTGTGCTAACGGGGACGATTCTGTTCTGGCACTTATCTGGTCATCTCTCGGTCAATCCTCACGACCACTCGTAAAGCAGCATGTCACTGGCGTCGGCCTCTGGCTCTCTGAATGCATATCACACACCTGATCCTGGGTGCAAACATCATTGCAGCAATGTCCTGGAAGGAATCCTGCTCATGGTCTCTTCCGATCTTGCCTATGCCGAACTATACGGAGGTTGGCTCTCTTGCATAATCTCTTCTCACTCGATGGACATCTGTGTCCTCAGCACAACATTTTCTCGGAAATTGGTCGCATCCCAACGCCTCTGTAAGCATATCAGGTCTCTAGTCTCGACGGGAAGTACTGACAGCTCGCACGAACCTCTGGTTCCACTTGTCTCTATTGTCGTCCACTATGACATCACGCCATGCTATCTACGCACTGCACTGTTCTCGGCCATGGTCAATCCGAAGTCTCTCGCACGGACTCGAAAGCGCGTACTCTGTAGCTTCATCATTCTATAGAAGATGTCTGGCCGAACAGGTTCTCGGGAACGCGTCCCAACCATCGGAGGAATACTCAATACTCGTCCGTCCTTGATCAATTCGCAACGCATCTGGGTAAGTTCCTTTATCCAAACCTGGTCAACTACCTCATCGATGATGCCGAACTCCGGCCTGCTGGGTGTGCGTAATATGACCACTCCTAGGTCTAGGTCTTCTCCTATCGTATTCCAGAAAGGTCCTGTCGAGGTTTCTCTCTCAAATCTCATTCCTGCCAAATTGCCCGGAAGTCATCATCCATTGCTGAAGCTAATTTTTATTCCAGAATGGCTGCATACTTATCACGCCTCTTTCTGGAAGATATATATCCATATACAGCGCCTCTGCGTGCGTATCGCATCTCTGATGTCAGCAGAGTGGGACGTCATCTCATCGAAATCTCTTGCGAACTCTTTACTTCACTCTGCTTCAATGTCGACTGCTTCGGACTCGTCTCATCGTGGCTGCACGGACTGCGCTCCAACGGCTATCCTCTTATCTGGAGTTTCCTAAGAAATGCATCTCACCACCTAGCATCCGAAGGAAGTCGAACCATTCGATCGATTCGTCAAAACATCATAATCCCCCAAGAGCTCAACATCTTGGGTACAGTTTAACAGCATCGAGTACATACCACAGCATCAATGATCCAGCCGTAGAAGGGCAAACCTAAGCCTCACTAATGGCGCCGCAGAACTGCCGCAAACCCTAAGGTTCAAAGGCTTTCACACGGTCATTAAGTCGAGTTAGGGTTTCATTCTTCTAGAGGGTCCATAGAATCACCTGCATGTCTTTCTGTATACTTTAAACTTGGAAAATGGGCTCCTGACATTTGATCGTCTCTATCGACTCTCAACGAACCTGCGTGAAGTTGTCTCTAGCTGGAAACAATCTATCTGATGACCTCGCATCGGTAAACGAACGAACCACATGTCCTAGTCATTCATCCTCAGGTGACTAGCGACCGTCCATCATATCTCTAAGTATATGCTCATGCTGCAGTAGCTCCAACCATCTGGGCGATATCTCGTCATTTGCAGCAACAACTGGCTCATTCGCCTGTACGCCGAACAACGTCTCAATCCTCCAGGAAAGGCAATACATTGGCGGTCATCTCTAAATCGGTCTGCTCTAGATCTGAGTGAAACTCTCCGCACTGGAAATCTTCAACTCAACTGGGCCTGCTCTGGCGCATAAATCGGACGAATCACCTTCGTCTCTTAAATCGGGTAGACTAGCTATCATCTGTCTCATATTTGCCTGGAAGCTCCGGCAATCTCAGCTCATAAGCTCCGGAAGCGACATCCTGTCAATCTCAGCAACAGCTGGTCCATCTGTCTGCACGGTAGGCGACATCATAATCTCTGAGGATGCTGTACATCAACAGTCATCTCTCAACTGGCAGCTCTAACAATGGCCCGATCATCCGGTGCAAAAACAAGCACTCGCCTCCACTAGAGGTCACAGTCACCAATACTAACTCGAGACGTTCCCATGTCACCAGAAAACACAATGGTCGGCCCTCTTACCAGACGAGCTCGCCCTGACCGTAACCCTAGCAGCAGCCCAAACTGAGCTCAAACATGGCGACAGGAACCTCTATCGAGTATCGAAGAGAGTAGATCAATGGAAAGAAAGAGAACAACAGATCCAGAGTGGATACATAATCATAAGAAGGAACAGCATCAATGAAGGTATGATCATGAAACTAATAGAATCGAGGATCTCAAATGGATGTATAATCATGGATATGAAGAGAGTCACTGATCTCGAAAATATGTACATCCTAAGGTTCCTTAAGAGGAGTGGCGTGTCATAAGTATGCCGTAGAACATACCCACGGTACGTCACTCTACTTTAGTCACCTATTCCATCAACCAAGGGTCATCCTATGCGACGAAAGTTCGGGTCTAATACCCCCTCGACTAAGTCTAAGTTCCGTAAGGTCAAGCCTAAGTTCTGTATATATATAAACGCCCTAGGCTCCATATAGTCAAACTTAGACTCGAACCAAGGTCAACCTAGCGCTCTGATACCAACTTTGTAACGACCCGAAAGAGCACGTGACTGACCCTTGAACCATATGAAGTCTATAGGACTCCATCTGATCCAAGTAAGCCAAAAGCCCAGAAATCTAAAACCATTTTAAGGATAAATAAACAACAAACAATATACTATACATCGCCGAATGGTGAGGATCAAAATTCAAAAGAAACCCAGATAAGCATGAAAACTGAAACACTACTAAGCGCGACTGTAAGGTCGAAATAATACATCACTAGTGTCTGAGTCTGAAACAATATACAAGTTATGGTTGATGGAATTTTTAGATAAAATGAATAATACAAGTACAATGGTGGTTCTTGATGCAAAAGAATCCACCTACAAAATGCAATTCACCTGTAAGGAAGCAGTGTGCCAGTAATGCCGCAATGGAACCTGTACGGCAAAACCTGCAAGAACTGTGGTATAACGGGGGTGAGTTGCCAACTCGTGAATAGAAATATCTACAAGCAGAAACCGAATGCAAGACATAATCCTAGGTCAATACGATCAGTAAAATATAAACCACAAGAGTACGTCTGAAGCATGATAAGGTGGCAATGTAACATCTAAACATGTATATAGTGCCAAGTACTCAGGTAATAACATGTCATCAGTATAAGGTATGTCTGCATGAAGTATGATCAATGTAAATCCAGTCTGTATGTGATCAAGTCTGTATAAACGTGGACCCCGTCCACCCGTCACCCAATGACAATAAACGTGGAACCCGTCCACCGGTCACCCAATGCCAATAAACATCATGTATGTAAATATGAGGATATAATCAAATTATGGAAAACATCATGAAACCCGTGCCTAGCATCGACACGTAAATCCTCATCTATCGGGCTCCGTCAGTCCGGATCAGCCCACGGGCTATGTCTGCGGAATCGGCCCTCGGCCCCGACAGTACGCCCATATCCATTTATCGACTCTGGTCAGTATCCTCTGGATAACCGCCACGTCCAACCAATCACCGGTAGGTAGTAGTCTTTCTTCCAGGCTCACCGTCTACTACACAGCGAAACCGTTCTAGCCCCGGGGTACCATACCGGGTTCACCATGTACCCGCAATCGGCCTCATCCGCCTCCTCGAATTGGGTTTCACATGTCGCTCTCAGCACCGAGAAAACACATGGTGGACGCACTGAAATATCATATCAAGGGTAACCAGGTTTTTAACACAGTTATATATTCTCTTTTGAAATACCCACGGTTCCCAAATCTAAAAAATCATGGAAACAACATATCTCAATGCATATAATCAAAACATGATGTATGCGACATGTAAAGAAAGGTAAGCATATCAGAAGTCATGCAACATGGAATAGTAATGTGCACATGTCGAGGGAAACCGCTCTTTTAAAACGAATCAGTTTTGAAGAACATCTTGCGGTTCCCAAATCTCTAATCATGTCAGAATCATCTATGTTTGTGTACAGGTATAAGTGTACAATATGCCATGCAAGAATCATATCATGAATGCAACAGTACTACAGTGTAGTGGCATGGCAATTATCGATGATGAAGTGTGTGAGCCGGCAAATAGTGTACGTGGAACATACGCATCATCGATAATGGTGCTGGTGTCCTAACAGCATGATAATAATATAGCAATAAACATATGCAAAGCAACGTGAATAGCATGAATATGCGGAAATCGAATAATCAACGTAACAGTAAAGAATCTACACCCAAATGTATATGTCATGCAGTTATGCCATTTGAAATAAGAATGACTCGGGTCTAATCTAACATCTACTATGCAAACTACAGATCTAAGTATCAAGTCAATCGGGAAGGGTATGGAAACCACCTAAATCGGAGTCGATATATAGATATAATAGTCGGTGATCCCGCCTCAATAGTATCGCGTACGATACAACATATCATATGACATCCTCAAGTCATGAGTGCGGATCTATCATCAATATAAAGCTCGTACGGTAAATCGTCGTACGGCATCCCAATAGCTGGGTACGGGTCAGTATCACATTCCTCTCATCAAATATCAGGTATCATTATCATCATATCATATAATCTAGGGTACAGATCTAAGTCTAGTACAAATCAATACCATCTATATAAGTATGGAAGCGGGCGTAAAACACATGCCCAACGGCCCGCTAAGATCATGTATGTCCATGCTACCTCTCCCGGTACTTTCGGGCATGCGGAATTTGGTGAAAAGCAATTTTCTAGAGGCGGTAACATGGACTCAAAACCGGATCTTTGTTAAACATCTAACTAACAACCTAACTAGGAGTTGTTAACTACTCGGTTAGGGGGTTATACCTTTCTTTCTTGAACTCCTTCGTCTTCAAACCTCGATGGTGTACGGATCGGCTTCACCCCGTCGTCTCCTTGCGCCGAAGATCGATCCACCCGAAAGCTTCTTCTTTTGGCTTCTTCTTCGAACTTTGAAGAAACTAGTTCACTCGGTTTGCTAAACCTTGTGAACTAGAGTGAGTAGAGGAGAGTGTGTTGGGATTTTTCTCTATGGTTCTTGCTTCTCAACACATGAGACAAGTGAACCATAGACTAGAGAGAGGGAGAGCAAGAGGAAGAAGATGAGAGCTCAAAACACAAGAGAGAGAAAGGAAATGATAGAAATGAGAAAGACTTTCTTGGCTCTCATAATCCAAAACCATCATAACAAAACATAGCAATCAAGTATTATGTGATGGTTTAAGCTACAATAGCCATATCATTTCATGCACTCATTTTTCACAAGAGAACAAGCAAGCAAAAAGTCTTTGCCATGAAATGATAGCCATTGTCATCATGATGGTCAACTAGTCCAACCTAGTCAACCGGTCAACAAAGTCAAAAAGTCAACAAAGTCAACCCCTCAACATCCATGTCACCATAATACTTAATTAATATTATTGTTAATCATATATCATATTCTCATTAGGGTTTAGCAAGAAGTCAATGGTCAACAGTCAACAGTCAGCAACCCTAATGAGAATCCTCTGCCTCTGTCTCTCCGTCAACTGTGCATACATACCCACATCCGCGTTCCGAGGAACACGAATTTATACGAGATAGAATCAATCCCAAAATGTACACTAGGATCTGGCTTAAACCAAAGCCCGCTAGTGTTATCTGTCCGGACACTAAACGTGCACAAGTGCACGGATGTGACCGAACCCTGCCGCAAAACCATGCGACCTGTCGCAAAACCATGCGACCTCTACTCTTTTGCCTAAAGGCGAATAGCTTTCTGTGTGGGACTCTAAAGACTCGACACTACGCTGGCAGTGGGTTTAACCACAGACCGCAAGCGGCACTAGCTGTGCGTAACGGTCCCCAGGGAGATGCCGACAAGAAGACTGACGAGGTGAAACCCATCTGAACTCCTACCGAGCCTGAATGTGACAGTCTCCGTACAGTCCGGTCTATTCATCTGATACATCGCATGGCGGGCCTAGGGGGCGGTAAACGTCAGTCTCCTAATAGCGGTACAAGTCGTGTCGGAGTGAAGCCCAAAACACCCTGAGATAACACTGGAAGCCTACCAGTATATCTCGCTTGCCCTGACCAGGGACTACTCGTGTAATGGCTCTCCTAGACACAGCGCGATGTCAACCTCCAATACCGGGACAGACGAATCCTGTCTAACCGTCACTGCCTCCAAGTGCTTCGGGACTGCACCCAACTACTACCTGTTTGCACGACTCCTTTGAGCCGTGGTAGGGTAGTAATCAAAGTACAGTGGGAACACACTCGAGGCGAAGTGACAGTGTCAAGTCAGCGGACTAAGCTGTACTCATGTCACCTGGGAACTGATAACCGACGATAGGTATAATACCAACCGGTCAGTTCCCGACGAGTCCTGTCCAGTGTACCCATAACCTAACGAGCACCCGCATACTATCTCCAGTACGATGTACTGATGGCTGTGGGACAGACCATCTCCCACTCTGGGATGAGAAGCGCATGCGCTAGTCTACTCCGGAGTATCGATGCCCTGTCTCGATAGTCCTGCGACTAGGGACCTGCATAAGAATGTGCTTATAGATTACCCAGCCCCCACTAGTGTGGCTGCCATCACAACGCTGGTAATCAAGCAAAGATCCTAAGGGCTCCACTAATGTGTATAGGTGATATACTAAAATAAACACATGTACACATTGAAGTAGAAACAAACCAACTAGCATACTACTATATTGAGCAAGATTGTATATACAAGGTGAATATCCCAAGCTTCTATTAAGTAATATACAAACTAGTATGATACAGTAAAGGCCTCTAGGGCATATACACTAACAATCTCCCACTTGCACTAAGGCCATGTACTGGCGTATTGTTCAGACCATAATATTGCATTTATCATTCCCCTATTCTTACCCTTTTTATAAATAAACAGGTACTCTTGACGCACGTTTGTTGCATATTACAGGATACAGGTTTCTGGAGCAAGTACAGTGAAAAAAACACAAAACAACAGAAAAAGGGACTTTTGACCAACAAGCAGACGGATCCTAGCCAAGCCTAGTCGAAGAACAGTGCAGGGTCCAAAAAGTCAAGTGAAACGGTTAAAAGATCGCTACAAGTATTCACTGAAATATATGGAAGAGAATAAGAAGCCCAACAGAGAAAATACACATATAAACAGGAAGCCCAGAAGCCCAGAGGAAAGCCCACAAAACCACAGAGCCCACTTCCCTAATTTGGCCGCGGAACCGCGGCCAAACCCTGCCTGGCGCCGCGGTTCCGCGGCCTTACAGAGAGCTTGTCGCTTGAGTTTTGGTGCGTCGGTGCGTCGGTGCAGATGTTAGGATTTTTAGGGGGCAAATCAGTAATTGCGCATGTACGAGACTCTGAAACCCTAATTCCCTTGTTTACTTATAAATTTTAATTTAGATCTGTAAAATGTCATGCCTCTTTTCAATAAATAAAATTCAGAAATTCTGGAAGTGACATTCAGATCTGTTCTTTATCACTTGGAGGGAGCCATCACCATTAGTAAGTATTTTATTTCTGTTCTTTTAATTAAATGTTATTTCATCCCCTAATGAGCGAGTAGTCTCCTCGCTTGTTAGGGTTAGCCTTAGGGAAAGGGTTGAGAGATGAAATCTCTCACCCCTTTCAATGCCATATTAAACTATCCCATTAAGAACTCCATGCATGCGCGCACAACCGCTCCCTGAGGCACCCTACCCCTCGAGGTAACGGTGAACCGCAGTATAAAGGCCCGGTTGCGCGCGTTTTCCATAGGGGTTAGGATAATTAACGACAAAGGAAGGATACGAATCTAGAGGAAGAAAACATCTTCCCAAAAGAGTCGTATCCACTTTATCGATAATTACTATAACACCTAATGGATCTAAAATACGGCGTTGAAAGCGGTGAGGAAACATCAATCTCCAAAACTTCCTTTAAGCCTAACCCTAGCAAGAATTTAAATTAGATTAATTAAGTTTTAGATCTAGATTTTTATAAAACCAAAACGACAAATAGAATCAACTCGTTAAAACACACTAAAGAAATTTACCCGTCTCTGTGGATCGACCCGTACTCACCGGCTAGCTGCGAAGCGACGCCGTTCTGATTGCGGTAAACTCATGTTTTTGACACTAATCAAATGGCGCCGTTACCGGGAATCGAACCCGGGTCACCCGCGTGACAGGCGGGAATACTCACCACTATACTACAACGACTCTTGAAAGGCTCTTGTCTAAAGTCCTTAGTATGAAAAAGTGTGGATAAAGAAAAAAAAATGGACACTGGTTTTTTGTGATTACTTAAGACTGCAAAAATAGAAAAATACTTAGCGAGGGTGCTTCATCACCTAGTGCCTTAGACCAACTGGTTTGGGAGTCACTGCTAAAGTCTTGGGTGTTGCAAAGACTAGGAAGTATGCTTTAAAGTGCAAACGCATTTTGTAATCGGTCGTTGGTACCTCAAGAAGTATTAACGGTCGCATGAAGGATGTGTAAGCAAATTTCATTTAAATTCACCACTAATTAGTACTTTGGACAACGGACAAGGGGTTGATTGCTTAATTTGAATTTCCAAGTGTAGGGGTGACTTATACACACACGTAGGGGTATGTGATTGGAATTTAGATGAGAGAAAGGAATGAAGAATAGAACTTGTATCTTTAATAGAGTTGATAGAAATTCCTAAGTGGAGATGAAACCCTAGAAGGAAAACTTAGGAAATGCCGAAAGCTAAGTAAGTCTACATAACATATATAATCTTAAGTTAAATGATAAGGATGCGTGAAGAATATGGGTGGACAATTTGCAAGTCAAAAGATAATAGAATTCCTTGTTAGAAAACCTAATTGGAAAACAAAAGTCAAAGGGCTGAGTTGATAGGATTTTGTGGGTGTAATCCGCTGAAAACCCTCAGGAGACAACACTCCTCCTACTAGGGACACCTAGAGGTATAACGGCTTGTTGCACGTGCTCAGTGCAATCGCGTTTCCCTGCGAAAGTGCGGTTATGTTTTTTGTAGAGAATAAAACAATAAGTTTGCTCGAGGACGAGCAAAAGGTAAGTTTGGGGGTATTTGTTTAGACCATAATATTGCATTTATCATTCCCCTATTCTTACCCTTTTTATAAATAAACAGGTACTCTTGACGCACGTTTGTTGCATATTACAGGATACAGGTTTCTGGAGCAAGTACAGTGAAAAAGACACAAAACAACAGAAAAAGGGACTTTTGACCAACAAGCAGACGGATCCTAGCCAAACCTAGTCGAAGAACAGTGCAAGGTCCAAAAAGTCAAGTGAAACGGTTAAAAGATCGCTACAAGTATTCACTGAAATATCTGGAAGAGAATAAGAAGCCCAACAGAGAAAATACACATATAAACAGGAAGCCTAGAAGCCCAGAGGAAAGCCCACAAAACCACAGAGCCCACTTCCCTAATTTGGCCGCGGAACCGCGGCCAATCCCTGCCTGGCGCCGCGGTTCCGCGGCCTTACAGAGAGCTTTTCGCTTGAGTTTTGGTGCGTCGGTGCGTCGGTGCAGATGTTAGGATTTTTAGGGTGCAAATCAGTAACATGTGCGAGACTCTGAAACCCTAATTCCCTTGTTTACTTATAAATTGTAATTTAGATCTGTAAAAAGTCATGCCTCTTTTCAATAAATAAAATTCAGAAATTCTGGAAGTGATATTCAGATCTTTTCTTTATCGCTTGGAGGGAGCCATCACCATTAGTAAGTATTTTATTTCTGTTCTTTTAATTAAATGTTATTTCATCCCCTAATGAGCGAGTAGTCTCCTCGCTTGTTAGGGTTAGCCTTAGGGAAAGGATTGAGAGATGAAATCTCTCACCCCTTTCAATGCCATATTAAACTATCCCATTAAGAACTCCATGCATGCGCGCACAACCGCTCCCTGCGGCACCCTACCGCTCGAGGTAACGGTGAACCGCAGTATAAAGGCCCGGTTGCGCGCGTTTTCCATGGGGGTTAGGATAATTAACGACAAAGGAAGGATACGAATCTAGAGGAAGAAAACATCTTCCCAAAAGAGTCGTATCCACTTTATCGATAATTACTATAACACCTAATGGATCTAAAATACGGCGTTGAAAGCGGTGAGGAAACATCAATCTCCAAAACTTCCTTTAAGCCTAACCCTAGCAAGAATTTAAATTAGATTAATTAAGTTTTAGATCTAGATTTTTATAAAACTAAAACGACAAATAGAATCAACTCGTTAAAACACACTAAAGAAATTTACCCGTCTCTGTGGATCGACCCGTACTCACCGGCTAGCTGCGAAGCGACGCCGTTCTGATTGCGGTAAACTCATGTTTTTGACACTAATCACGTATCGAAGACCTATCATCTCGATCAGCCGCTCGAACTGAGTCTGGGGCAAGGCCTTGGTGAATGGATCTGCAGTGTTATCCTCTGAAGCAACCTTCCGAACCTCGATCTCCTGGCGATCCACGATCTCCCTGATCAGGTGATACCGCCTCAAGATGTGTCTGGATCTCTGATGGGACCTGGGTTCCTTCGCTAAAGCTATAACCCCGTTGTTGTGGCAATACAGAGGTATTGGATCAACAATGGATGCAACCACCTGAAATTCTTTCAAGAACTTCCTCATCCAGACAGCTTCTTTTGCGGCATCTGATGCAGCGATGTATTCCGCTTCCATCGTCGAGTCTGCAACGGTTTCCTGTTTGGAACTCTTCCAACACACCGCACCTCCATTGAGGGTAAAGACAGAAACCGACATGGACTTGGAATCATCCTTGTCACTTTGGAAGCTGGAGTCAGCAAAGGCCTCGATCTGGAGGTCTTTTCCTCCATACACAAAGAACATCTCCTTAGTCCTTCTCAGGTACTTGAGAATGTTCTTTACTGCTATCCAATATTTCTCCCCAGGGTTTGACTGATACCGGCTTACCACACTCAGTGCATAAGCTACATCCGGTCTGGTACACAACATCGCATACATTATAGAGCCTACCGCAGAAGCGTATGGTATAATAGACATGCGATCCCTCTCCAAATCAGTCTTGGGAGACATCTCTTTAGAGAGGGTGATCCCGTGACAAGCCGGTAGATTACCGCGCTTGGAATCTTCCATACTGAATCTTTTCAGTATGGTGTCGATGTACCTGGACTGTGAAAGTCCTAATATCCTCTTGGATCTACCACGATGGATCCGGATCCCCAGGATGTATGAGGCATCACCCAGGTCTTTCATGGAGAACCTGTGTGACAAGAACCCCTTGACAGATTGTAGCATAGGAATGTCATCTCCTATTAAGAGAATGTCATCCACGTATAAAACGAGGAATACTACAGTTCTCACTACAAATCTACTATAGATGCATGGTTCATCTGGATTTTTGATAAAACCAAATTCTTTGACCGTCTCATCAAAACAGATGTTCTAACTCCGCGATGCCTGCTTTAATCCGTAAATGGACTTAAGCAACTTGCACACCATTCCGCTGCTCCCACTCTGAATGAAACCCTCTGGCTGGTCCATATAGACACACTCCTCTAAATTTCCATATAGAAAAGCGGTCTTTACGTCCATCTGCCAAATCTCATAATCGTGGAAGGCAACAATAGAAAGAAGGATCCGAATGGATTTCAGCATAGCTACTGGAGAAAAGGTCTCGTCATAGTCCAAACCAGGTCTTTGACGAAAACCCTTTGCAACCAGTCTAGCTTTATAGGTCTCAACCTGTCTATCTACACCAATCTTCCTTTTGAAGATCCACTTGCATCCTACGGGTTTTACCCCGTCTGGAGCAACGTCCAACGTCCATACTTTGTTGGTGTAAATGGACTCCATTTCGTTCCGCATTGCATCCAGCCATTTTACCGAGTCAACGCTCTAAATGTCCTGCTGGAAGCTAATAGCCTCATCATAATCAATGATGCAATCCTATCTATCCCCGTCTATGAGAAAACCGTAGTATCTCTCGGGCGGATGAGACTGCCTACTACTCCTGCGGAACGGCGTAGGAATGTCCTGTTCTTTTGAACCCTCTGGTTCCACTAAGCTTTCAGTAATAGTCTGTGGTTCTGGAATTTCTTCCAGTTCTACTGTACTCCCACTTATCTGGTTTTCCAAAAAGTCAGTTTCCAAGAAGTAGGCATGACGAGAAACAAAAACCTTTTGTTCCTCTTCGCAGTAGATGAAATATCCTTTGGAGTTCTTTGGATATCCCACGAACTTGCACTGTACTGAGCATGCCTCGTGTTTGTCCGCATGCTGCTTTTTAACAAATGCTGGACATCCCCATGTCTTAATGTGATTAAGATGGGGCCTCTTCCCACACCACATCTCATATGGTGTGGTAGGCACAGTCTTAGTGGGAACTCGGTTCAAAAGGTATGCAGCTGATTCTAGCGCATCTCCCAGAATGATCGCGGTAACTCAGCGTTACTCATCATGGACCGTACCATATCCAATAGGGTTCGGTTCCGTCTCTCCGATACACAGTTATGTTGCGGAGTGTATGGATGAGTAAGCTGAGAGAGAATTCCGTTCTCTTTTAAATAATCCAGGAGCTCGACACTCAAGTATTCACCACCTCGATCCGATCTTAGAATCTTGATACTTTTGCCGGTTTGTTTTTCTACTTCATTCTTATATTCCTGGAATTTTCCATAGGCTTCGGACTTATGTTTCATTAAGAAGACATAACCGTACCTTGAAAAGTCATCCGTAAAAGTAATGAAGTAAGAATAACCGCTTCGCGGATGTGTAGACATTGGACCGCACATGTCGCTGTGTACGAGTCCTAAGAGCTTGCTCGCTCTTACTCCGTGTCCAGTGAACGGAGTCTTTGTCATCTTTCCTTTGAGACAGGATTGACAAGTGGCATACGATTGATATTCGAACGGATCCAAATATCCTTCTGTATGTAACTTAGTCAACCTTCTCTCATTGATGTGACCCAGTCTACAATGCCATAAGAAAGTCTGATTGATTTCTGGAGACTTTCTTTTGTGTGTATTCTGGACATTGAAAATCTGTGATTGGTTTAATACGTATATACCATCGCTCAATGTACCTGACCCAATCAGAACTTGATTAAGATGAATGTTTACAACATTACTTACAAACGCAAATTCATAACCTTCTTTAGAAACTAAAGATACATAAATGATATTACAAGTTGTGTTGGGTACAAAAAAACAATTACGCAAAACCAAAACATGTCCATCTGACATTCCCAGGTGATAGTCCCCCACGGCCTTAGCATCCATGCTAGCTCCGTTTGCAACTTTGAGGGTCATGTCACCTGCCTTCAAAAACCTACGGTTTCTCAACGCCTGCAAAGAATTACAGATATGAGATCCTAATCCGGTATCCAATACCCAAGAAGTAGAGTTTATTGAAAGACAGTTATCAATAACATACACATCTGAAGCTGAAGCCGCAACCTGCTTCAGATCCTGTGTTCTGGCCTTCCAAGCCCTGCAATCATTCTTCCAGTGCCCCTTCTTAGGACAATAGAAGCATTCTTCTTTATCCACAAGCTGCCCCGCTTTCTTTGTTGCTTTTGCTTTTGCTTTTCCCTTCGTATCCACTTTACTAACACCGCCCCTTGGTTTGGTGGGGGCTTTCTTCTTCTTTCCCTTGGCTTTCGCCTTGGACCTAGAAGAGGAAGATCCTCCTACAAACAAAGTGGATGTTTCCCTACCTTTCTGTAGGGTGCCCTCTGCGCTCCTCAGCATGTTGAGGAGTTCTGAAAGTTCAACTTCCTTTTCTTGTAAGTTGAAGTTCAGGATAAACTGGGCGTAAGTGGAAGGAAGGGACTGGAGAATCAAGTCCGTATAGAGCTCATTCTCCAACGTGGTCCCAAGGTCTGCGAGCTCTTCTATGTAGCCAATCATCTTAAGCACGTGTTCCGCTACCGATGATCCGACGGCCAACTTTGCCGAAAATAACTTCTTCAACACTTCGTATCTTCTGATACGAGACTGCTTTCCATACAGTTCTTTTGTATGAAGAAATATGGATTCAAGGTCCATATTCTCGTGCCTCCTCTGATGTTCGTTGTCCATAGAGGCAAGCACGAGGCACCTGGCCTTCGCGCAATCGATCTCCCAAGTCTTACGGATTTCCTTATCCGCGACGCTGGAGGTGGGACCTGGGACAGGGGGAGCTTTGGTGGTAAGAAGATACCCCAGCTTGTCGTAAGTGATTGCCATTTTGACATTCCTGAGCCAATCTTTGTAGTTTGGCCCTGTCAGTATGTTTTTATCTAGAAGTAACTTAAGTCCAGTCATGTCGATTGGTCGCTGCAATTAGGAGAGAGAGAAGAAACACTCAGCATGATGCTCTTGCATGTTTAGAGTGGTTTTTAGTTTGTCTAAACAGGATGGCTCCCACTGTATCTCGAATCCCTCCTCAAACCGAAAAGGAAGAATTAGTCAGGATCAATCTCACCGTACAATTCTTGCTTAACCATTCAGCCAGGCTAGTGTCGGTACTTCGAGGGAGGTTTTCCAACCCTTTCGCTAAGTTCCTTAATTTAAGAACCTCTTTTCCCTGGAGGCGTAGCCCCGCTAACACCTTTCTAGACACCTACTTGGTTTATAGCATTGATCGTTAAGTGAGAAAGTTCCCGAGGAGTAGCATATACTCACAGTAGGATCGGGATCCAAATATCATCGCGTGAAAAAACTGAAGGAATCCTACCAGAATCATCACACTCCAAATCGTATGCAACTCTAGCAACTCCCGATGTGGATTTTTGCCCCATGCTCTTATGACCTTGACTTTAGCCAACAAATCATAAGTCACAAGTCAAGTTCTACCCGTCGTTCTCCAGGTTAATTTGAATCCACCCGTACCTATCCTTGACTTTGGCCAACAAGGCAGTACGACTGTTCCAAACCAACGCATCTATCTATGCTGCACATGAATATCCAATAGCTACCAATCACTATGCCTTGACTTTGGCCAACAAATATAGCTTGAATACTATTGACCATTCATGTGAAACGACGGAGGGCTACGAATGGTTTTGGCAAAACCGTGAACGTAGTGAACTTGATATAATCGATGGAACGAGATAGCTTTTAAAAGGAGTGGCTCAAGCTCCGCATTTAAAAGTTGGTTTTGAAAAGAACCGAGTGGTTTTTCGAAAGTGTTCCAACGACTTTTACTTGGTTTATTTTCTTGCATTAGTTCTTTTAATGCGTCCCATCATTTAATCCTACCATTGCAGAAAACAACCAAAATATGACGTACGCTTATGCCATTCGCATTCGCCATGGGGCCCCGTCATTACCCGTTAGGTTACTTAACTAACGACAGAGCGGGGGCTGGGCTAGCGCGGCTGTAAAACATAAGAAATGCCTAAATAATATCATATATAGATATATTGCAATGATAGCCATTTCAGATCACAGATGAACACATTGGATATACTAGGAACCCGCAATTCGCACGAGCCTGTAACGAAAAGCAGATTACACGGTCGCGGTGAATAGCCAATACCCAACCCTAGACCCCTACGGGTGCGACAAACTACCCGCCAAGTACCCGAAGCGAAGCAACCTCCCTCAACTCCGTGAGTAGGCCACTCGGCACTTCGGGATACCCGGTAGTTTGTGCACCCACTCCATGGGTCTATCCTAGGAGCAAAAACAGTAAAAAGAAATTATACAATGACGACTACAACCCTGACCCGGTTGTGCGGCCATACAAATAATTATTACATCAATTTACAAATTTACATGAATTGAAAGAAAAGAAAAATCTCGTCTCACAACCCCCGGCTATTCACCCGCGACAATCCAATGAATTCATATACACAAACCAATAACATTACAGATCACAGATTTGTATAACCCCCACTAATCGACATATAGCGATTAGCAGACGTTTAATACAAATATCATATCACAGATAAAAACCCGTCAGCTTAAGTCTTTAGAAGTTCGATCAATATACGGTTTTTAAAGCCCCAAAAACAAAATTTTCTTTCTGGAAAATCTGGGCTGAAAAAACATATACCAAAATTCCCAAAATACCCCACTGAATATACTACAGCAAAGACGATCCAGAGAAGAGCCAATATGCAAGCTATTGCCGCGTTTCCGCGGCGGTTTGATGGAATCTCTGCATCGTTTTTCTACAGTATCTTTAAAAAACCCTGAGTCGATTTTTAAAGCAAGATTTATTATTTTTACAGACTTAAAAAAATCGACTGCAAGTTGTATTTTTGGGTGTATTTCGTGATTTTTTCTCCGATCGAATTTCTAGTTACTATGCTAACATGTTAGGTAGTGTTTAACTAGGCTCTGATACCACTGTAAGTCCATGCTACCTCTCCCGGTACTTTCGGGCATGCGGAATTTGGTGAAAAGCAATTTTCTAGAGGCGGTAACATGGACTCAAAACCGGATCTTCGTTAAATATCTAACTAACAACCTAACTAGGAGTTGTTAACTACTCGGTTAGGGGGTCATACCTTTCTTTCTTGAACTCCTTCGTCTTCAAACCTCGATGGTGTACGGATCGGCTTCACCTCGTCGTCTCCTTGCCCCGAAGATCGATCCACCCGAAAGCTTCTACCTTTGGCTTCTTCTTCGAACTTTGAAGAAACTAGTTCACTCGGTTTGCTAAACCTTGTGAACTAGAGTGAGTAGAGGAGAGTGTGTTGGGATTTTTCTCTATGGTTCTTGCTTCTCAACACATGAGACAAGTGAACTATAGACTAGAGAGAGGGAGAGTAAGAGGAAGAAGATGAGAGCTCAAAACATAAGAGAGAGAAAGGAAATGATAGAAATGAGAAAGACTTTTCTCTCTTGGCTCTTATAATCCAAAGCCATCATAACAAAACATAGCAATCAAGTATTATGTGATGGTTTAAGCTACAATAGCCATATCATTTCATGCACTCATTTTTCACAAGAGAACAAGCAAGCAAAAAGTCTTTGCCATGAAATGATAGCCATTGTCATCTTGATGGTCAACTAGTCCAACCTAGTCAACGGGTCAACAAAGTCAACAAGTCAACAAAGTCAACCCCTCAACAACCATGTCACTATAATACTTAATTAATATTATTGTTAATCATATATCATATTCTCATTAGGGTTTAGCAAGAAGTCAATGGTCAACAGTCGAGAATCCTCTGCCTCTGTCTCTCCGTCAACTGTGCATACACACCCGCATCCGCGTTCCGAGGAACACGAATACATACGAGATAAAATCAATCCCAAAACGTACACTAGGATCTGGCTTAAACCAAAGCCTGCTAGTGTTAACTTTCCGGACACTAAACGTGCACAAGTGCACGGATGTGACCGAACCCTGCCGCAAAACCATGCGACCTCTACTCTTTTGCCTAAAGGCGAATAGCTTTCTGTGTGGGACTCTAAAGACTCGACACTACGCTGACAGTGGGTTTAACCACAGACCACAAGCGGCACTAGTTGTGCGTAACAGTCCCCAAGTAGATGCCGACAAGAAAACTGACGAGGTGAAACCCATCTGAACTCCTACTGAGCCTGAATGTGACAGTCTCCGTACAGTCCGGTCTGTTCGTCTGATATATCGTATGGCGGGCCTAGGGGGCGGTAAACGTCAGTCCCCTAATGGCGGTATAAGTCGTGTCGGAGTGAAGCCCAAAATACCCTGAGATAACACTGGAAGTGAAAGGTTCCTAGGCACTCTAGTAAGGTCTCACAAGGCATCGAACATGCCAATTTAAAATTTTTGGTGCCGAGAAACCCTAGACTACGGATCTTAGACTAGATGTTTAGGCGAAATGATAAAGCTAGTTAACAAATTAACTAAAGGTCGGAAACTACAACCTTTGTAGATCCGGATTTCCACCTCCTTAGCTCCACGTGGTCATGCCCTCGCTGTCCATCATGAATCCTCGACTCATTCGTCGGCTTCATCGGAATAATGTGCGGAATAGGTCGTCGGCTTTGTGTCAAAGATGGTCTACGTCGAGGTTGCACTAGTTCAAGCTCCGACTTCACAAAGTTGTGAAACTTGTGAAGAGAACACCCAAAACAACTTGGCAAGAGGTAGAGGGTGAAGAAATAAGAGATGGGTTCACTTTAGATTTGGAATTCTCTCACTAAAACTCAAGTTGCCATTGATGGCATCTAAGTTTTTCTTTTGAAGATGAAGAAGAAGAAGAGCTAGAATTATGATAAGTTATTTAAAATGAAAAGAAAAATCGATACTTATCATAATTCCAACTAAGGTTAAGTGTAGAAAATCAACCATGGTTGTTTTGAGAGTTAGGGTTAAGCTAGTGGACAAGAATGGTTGCATAAAGTCAAGGCTTCATGAAGTTTCAACATAAAACAAGAAATGCCACCATTCTCCACTTAAGCTTTATCCAAATAAATGAATAAACAAATAAATGAATAAATAAATATGCAAAACCCTAATTATCATAATAACCATGGTTTAATTCTATTCACTTAACCACATGATCAAGTATCATCAAACATGATACAAAAAGTGCACAAAAGTATATCACATATACAATGTGCAATCCAAGTGAGAAAAATCCGTTTAAAGTGAACCAATACTAGTTAATGCAAAGTAATATATCAAATATATAATTATACATTAAATCATTAAATCAACATTTGATTCAATGATCCGGTCATGTCGCACATAACCGACTAGTATTCAATGTATCGATTTATCGAATCAATGATTCGATAACTAGGTCATATCGAATATAACCAATCGAAAACATATATCGCGAGAATGAAATGCGGTATCACATACACGCATTATTCTCGGTCCTGCACACATCTCATATGCGCTCCTATTTCGTTTCGCTTGAACCAGGAAACTTCTGTATAGGACTCTAAAGACTCGTCAATACGCCGGTAGCAGATGATGATCATATCAAGCACCCACAAGCCGCAAGCGGTCTGCTAAACGTAATGGCCATCCGGGTATTGAGCGATCAGAAGATCGACGAGCTAGCCCGCTCACACTCCTGCGAATCCGACCAGTAACACTTACCGTACAGTCCGGTCTCTTCGTCTGATATGTCGCATATCAAGTCTAGGGGTGGTATACGTCAGACCCCAATAACCGATAAGTCGTGCCGATGTGAGGCTCATAACGGGTCGAGAAACTACTGGTAACACTTACCAGCAAATCTCTGATCAGCCCTGGCCAGGGACTTCCCTGTTACGGCCAATCGAGCACAGCGCAATATCAACCCCCAATACCGGGAGAGACGAAACCCCTCCTATCGCTCATTGCCTCCATATGACTCGGGACTGTACCCAAAGACCACCGTTTTGCACGCCCTCATGGACGTGGTAAGGTGGAGATCAAAGCACAGTGGGAATCACACAAGACTCTATGACGATCTCGGGTCTACAGACTAACCTGTACAAGTGTCACCTGAGAACTGCCATCTGACGTGAGGTATAATACCATCTTGGAGTTCTCGGCGAGTCCGTCCAGTGTACCCAGTCTCCACTGAGCACCCGTATACCATCTCTGATGTCAAACACCAATGGATATGGGATCATCCATCGCCCATCACATGGGTCGAGAAGCGTATACGCTAGTCTACTCTGGTATATCGATGTCCCGTCTCGATACACCCACGACTAGGGACCTTGAAGGATGTACTTATGGACTACCATGTCCCTACTAGTATGATCTACATCATAGTCCAGGTAGTCAAGTACACATCCTAAGGGCTTTATCAACATGTAACTATAAGACAGTATAAAGAGACTAGTGTACATGTTAAGATAAAGAGTAACCAGATAGCATACTATCATATCGAGCAAGAAAGTCATCTCTATATATGTCCAAGCATCCAATATAATATACAACATCTGTACAATACTGGCCTCTAGGGCATACATACAACTAACAATCTCCCACTTGCACTAGGGCCAGCTGCTGTAGTATCGCATACCGAGCATCCCGAAGAGTCTCTCAAACTGCGTCTGGGGAATGGCCTTCGTGAGTAGATCCGCCGTGTTGTTCTTCGTGTCAACTCTCCTGACCTCGATCTCCCGGCGATCAACTATCTCCCGGATCAGGTGATACCGCCTCAGAATATGCCTGGATCGCTGATGGGACCTCGGTTCCTTGGCCAATGCCACCGCTCCATTGTTATCGCAATACAATGGTATTGGACGCTCAATGGATGGAACCACACCAAGTTCAGTAATGAACTTCTTGATCCAGACAGCCTCTTTGGCAGCATCGTTGGCAGCGATGTATTCAGCCTCCATCGTCGAGTCTTCCACGGTTTCCTGCTTGGAACTCTTTCAGCTAACCGCCCCTCCGTAAAGGGTAAAGACAAAGCCCGACTGCGACTTAGAGTCGTCCTTATCACTCTGGAAGCTCGAATCGGTAAAGGACTCCACTTGGAGTTCTCCGTTACCATACACCAAGAACATATCTCTAGTCCTTCGCAATTACTTGAGAATGCTCTTCACAGCTGTCCAGTGACTCTCTCCAGGATCAGCTTGATACCTGCTCACTATACTTAGTGAGTATGCTACATCGGGTCTGGTACATAGCATCGCATACATGATAGAGCCTACTGCCGAAGCATAGGGTATACCTTGCATGCGAGCTCTCTCCAAATCAGTCTTGGGAGACATCTCTTTGGAGAGAGTGACTCCAGAGATCGTGGGTAAGTTCCCACGCTTGGACTCTTCCATACTAAACCTCTTTAGTATGGTGTCAATGTACCTGGATTGGGACAATCCCAAAATCCGTTTGGATCTATCTCTATAGATCCTAATTCCCAATATGCAGGAGGCATCACCAAGATCTTTCATTGAGAATCTTTGTGATAAGAAGAGCTTGACCGATTGCAGCATAGGAATATCATTTCCTATCAAGAGTATGTCGTCCACGTACAATACGAGGAAGACAATCTTACTCTCTGCCACCTTCCTGTAGATACAAGGTTCATCTGAATTTTTGACGAAATCAAACTCTTTGATAACGACGTCAAAGCAGATGTTCCAACTCCGCGATGCTTGCTTTAATCCATAAATGGATTTAAGCAGCTTGCACACCTTCCCGCTGCTCCCACTGTTTACGAAGCCCTCTGGCTGAGTCATGTACATGCACTCTTCTAAATCACCATTTAGAAAGGCGGTCTTAACATCCATTTGCCAGATTTCGTAATCATGATATGCAGCGATGGCAAGCATGATCCGGATGGATTTAAGCATAGCCACTGGAGAAAAGGTCTCGTCATAGTCCACACCTGGTCTTTGACGAAAACCCTTTGCTACAAGTCTAGCTTTGAAAGTCTCCACTTTCCCATCTACACCAAGTTTCTTCTTGAAGATCCACTTGCTCCCAATGGGTTTTACCCCTTCAGGAGCAACTTCCAAAGTCCATACTTTGTTGGTGTACATGGATTCCATCTCGGACCGCATAGCATCCAGCCATTTCACTGAGTCCCCACTCGTGATGGCCTGCTCGAAGCTAGTTGGGTCATCATCCTCCATGATGCAATCCTCGCTTCCACCGTCAATGAGAAAACCGTAGTATCTCTCTGGTGGACGAGAAACCCTACTAGATCGGCGGAGAGGCTGGGGTTCATCGGGAACTACGGAATCCTCTGGTTCCACCAGATCTTCTGTTGTAGCTTCTGCAGCTGGAACCTCTTTCAGTTCTACCTCATGACCACTAATCTCTTTTTCAAGAAATTCCTTTTCTAAAAAGGTGGCATGCCGAGAAACAAACACTCTTTGTTCCTCAGGGTGGTAGAAGATATACCCTTGAGAATTCTTGGGATATCCTACAAATTTGCATAGAACAGACCGTGCCTTGAGTTTGTCCGGATTTTGTCGTTTGACATAGGCTGGACAACCCCATATCTTAACATAGTTAAGACTTGGTCTCTTCCCTTTCCATATCTCATATGGAGTGGTAGGCACAGATTTGGTGGGGACCATATTCAATAGATGTATGGCTGTCTCAAGCGCATACCCCCAGAAGGAAATAGGTAACTCAGCTGTGCTCATCATAGAGCGCACCATATCTAATAAGGTGCGGTTCCTCCGTTCTGATACACCGTTGTGCTGTGGTGTATATGGAGGAGTCAGTTGAGAGAGAATCCCATTCTCTTTTAGGAAGTCCAGGAATTCATTGCTCAAGTATTCACCTCCTCGATCAGATCGAAGGATTTTAATACTTTTTCCGGTTTTGTTTTCGACTTCTTGTTTATATTCTCTAAATTTCTCAAAAGCTTCAGACTTGTGTCTTATCAAGTACACATGTCCGTATCTTGAGAGATCGTCAGTGAATGTAATGAAGTACGAAGAACCATCCCTGGCATGTGTAGACATGGGACCACATACATCACTATGTATTAGTCCCAAGAGTTCGGTAACTCTTTCTCCGTGTCCCGTAAACGGAGTTTTGGTCATCTTGCCTTTGAGACATGACTGGCAAGTGTCATAAGATGAAAATTCGAAAGGTTTCAAATATCCATCCTTATGCAACTTAGCCAGTCGTGTCACATTGATGTGACCCAGTCTACAATGCCACAAGTAGGATTCGTTCAGTTCTGAACTCTTCCTCTTGTGTGTGTTTGTTATGCTCAGAACTGTTGATTGATTTAGAACATAAATACCATTGCATAACGTGCCTGATCCAACCAACTTTTGGTCACGGAAAATGTTCATAACATTGTCCTGTAATACAAAATTATATCCTTCTTTGCTTAATAAAGAAACCGATATAATGTTGCATATCAGGTTCGGCATGTAATAGCATTCGTTCAGAACCAATGTATTTCCAGTTGGTAATACAAGGTGATATTCCCCGACAGTCTTAGCTGCAACAATTGCACCATTTCCAACTCTAATGTCTTTATCACCTTCTCCAAGTTCTCTACCTTTCCTAAGCCCATGTAACTGATTACATATATGGGATCCTGACCCGGTATCTAATACCCAGGACGTAGAGCAAATGGAGAAACAGTTCTCAGTAACGAACACACCCGAAGAAAATGCATCAACATGTGCTTTCTTCATTCGGGTGGCATGGGAATCCTGGTATTCCCCTATATCCTGTTCATTCCTATAATTCTTATAAGAATGAACGGAACCAACGTTCCCCAGCACAGTATAACATGCGGGTTCGGTCAATACATCCATATTATTATCTTGATTAAGGCATGAACTGGTCGCTACCTGGAGAGAGAGAGAAGAAAACACTTTAGCGTATGCTCGTGCAAGATCAGATTGGTTATTATCTTATCTAATCAGGATGGCTCCCACTGCTTTTTATCAAATCTTCCTTCAAACCCTAAAAGGAAAGACTAGCCGGGATTAATTACACACTACAAGTTCGCCAATCTTTCAGCCAGGCCAGTGTCGGTACTTTGAGGGAGGTCCCCCGTGCTTTCGCACGAACCTAATTAATGTAAACCTCGTTTTCCTAGAGGCGTAACCCCGTTGACACCTTTCTAGACACCTACTTGATCAGCTAATTGCAATGTGTAAAACTCTCCCAGGAGTAACTCTTACTCGCAGTGGGTATCGGGATCCAACTATCTCATAGAAGGTATGCAATCTCATTGCAAATTTCAACACTTGAAATTCCCGATAATGCTTTTGCCCCTAGCGTGCTATGACCTTGACGAAAGCCAACAAATCACAGCCCGCTAGTCAAGTTCAACCCGTACATTTCTTGACTGAATCAAACCCACCCGCACGACCCTTGACGAAAGCCAACAAAGCCGTACGACTACCCTAATCCAGTCGCATCATATGCAGCAGATAAACAGCACATAGCTACGGCACACTACACCTTGACGAAAGCCAACAAATGTAGCACGAATACTATATGTAACCTATCTGAAATGACGGAGGGCTACGCAGGTTTTTCTGAAAACCTATTGCGTAATGAACTTGATATCGTTGTAGAATCAAATGAAGTTTTGAAATGGAGTGATTTTGAGGCTTTTCTAGTTTTGCTAAAGGAGTCACTCCCGGCGAAGGGATCTCGGTCCTTTCCTCGTCGAATGAGGTGCGGGATATATCATATATATCGCTGTGCAAAGCAAAAACCCAAAAGCAGTCAAAAGTAAACCGAGTCTGTAGCATCTGCCAGTTATTGCTAAAGGAGTCACTCCCGGTGAAGGGATCTCGGTCTTTTCCTCATCGAATGAGGTGCGGGGTATATCATATATACCGCTGTGCAAAGCAAAAACTGTAGCTACCTGTTTTATTTTAAAATTTGATTCTACAACATCTTAGGTTTCTTATCTTTCATTAATCACATTAATGAAGTCCCATCATTTAAATCCCTAAACATCACAGATAGATATGACGTACACTTATGCCATCCGCATTCGCCTCGATGTCCCCTCGTGCACCGTTAGGTTATGTAACTAACGACAGAGCAGGGCAGGGCTAGCGCGGGTGTAACTTATAAGTAACGTCTATATAATATATCATATATACTATATACTATATCCATCACAGAGTCACAACACAGATATCGCAGCAGAATAAACATATGAAATATTGGATATACTAGGACGTCCGTGTTTTCAATATGAGCCAGTATAAAACACGGATTCCACGGTCGTGATGAATAGCCAATCCCACACCCCTAGACCCCTACGAGAGCGGCAAGCAACCCTGCCAATTCTAGGGTTAGGAGACCCGGACTCGACTCCTCGAGTTGGTCTCCCACTGGACCCCAGAACTCGGTTACTTGTGCTCCCCTCCTTGGGTCTATCCTAATGCGGAAAAGTAAATAATATACAAAATGTGACATATTCCGCTACCTGGAAGTGCCCCAAATAAAAGAATATTACATACAAGTTTTTACATGAATGAAAATGAAAAACACTCATCTCACATAAAAACCCCCGGCTATTCGAATACGACGATCCAATATAACATATCCAGCAACACATAACATCTCATGTCATCAACGTAAGTAAGTACGCATACCCCAATTGTCGTTGACGTATAGCAACGAAACCGGCGATATGAACATACTACACTTACGGTCACAGAAAAGAAAGTGTAAAACTACAACAGTTGGAATCCGCAACCACTTTAGACATCACATGCCTAACAGTTACAAACCCCGCATTTTAGTCTCATTATCGAAAACTCTTTTCAATATCGTATAGGACTAAAGTGCTAGATTTATAACATTCATGCAGTTATCTCATAACTGTTTGTGAATTCCAATTATTGTATCACATTCCAGATAAACAGATAATGTTAAACTTTCCGATCGAACAGTCGAATACCCAAGTTTTCCCGATACAGTCCAACACATGAAATAAGTCTAACAACATTCAGTTCGTGCCTCAGTACCGACGGTCCAGCCGTAGAAGGGTCAAGCCAACGCCTCACATGTGGCACGCCGTACTGCCCCAAACCCGAAGGTTCAAAGGGCAGTTCAAGACGGTCACATAATCGAGTTAAGGTTTGTTGTCTTCTAGAGGGTCCATCGCGTTACTTGCACTACTTAGAACGTCGTTAAACTTCGGAAAAATCCAACACTTGGAAATTTCCCGACAGGGGAAAAATTGGGTATTTATATTCGGTCGAACTTTTTAACATATTCTGGAAATTATCCGGAAAAACACAAAAGACGAAATTTGATAATCCGATCGAAACACCGAATCCCTAAAGCAACCCCAGAAAATTCAACTCTTGAATAATTATTAAAAATATCCAGAGAACACATCACTGTTAAATATAAATTACTGTACAAAAGTCAACGCAAGGGAAGACCAAACGGCCGCGGAACCGCCGCACATGCCAAGCTCGTGCCGCGGTTCCGCGCTGGATTATTCAAATTAGGCCCCCGTATTTTACAGTAATTCATACAAAACCCTGCTTGATTTTCTGAACATTTTTAATGTTAAAAAACTCACTGTTTTCAAAAAAGTACAGAGAGCATGGAAATTTTGGACTTTCGGGTTCGATCGGACTTCAAAATCCGTCGGGACTTCGCCTAAGGCTCTAGCTAGGCTCTGATACCAGTGAAAGGTTCCTAGGCACTCTAGTAAGGTCTCACAAGGCATCGAACATGCCAATTTAAACTTTTTGGTGCCGAGAAACCCTAGACTACGGATCTTAGACTAGATGTTTAGGCGAAATGATAAAGCTAGTTACCAAATTAACTAAAGGTCGGAAACTACAACCTTTGTAGATCCGGATTTCCACCTCCTTAGCTCCACGTGTTCATGCCCTCGCTGTCCATCATGAATCGTCGACTCATTCGTCGGCTTCATCGGAATAATGTGCGGAATAGGTCGTCGGCTTTGTGTCAAAGACGATCTACGTCGAGGTTGCACTAGTTCAAGCTCCGACTTCACAAAGTTGTGAAACTTGTGAAGAGAACACCCAAAACAACTTGGAAAGAGGTAGAGGGTGAAGAAATAGGAGATGGGTTCACTTTAGATTTGGAATTCTCTCACTAAAACTCAAGTTGCCATTGATGGCATCTAAGTTTTTCTTTTGAAGATGAAGAAGAAGAAGAGCTAGAATTATGATAAGTTATTTAAAATGAAAAGAAAAATCTATACTTATCATAATTCCAACTAAGGTTAAGTGTAGAGAATCAACCATGGTTGTTTTGAGAGTTAGGGTTAAGCTAGTGGACAAGAATGGTTGCATAAAGTCAAGGCTTCATGAAGTTTCAACATAAAACAAAAAATGCCACCATTCTCCACTTAAGCTTTATCCAAATAAATGAATAAACAAATAAATGAATAAATAAATATGCAAAACCCTAATTATCATAATAACCATGGTTTAATTCTATTCACTTAACCACATGATCAAGTATCATCAAACATGATACAAAAAGTGCACAAAAGTATATCACATATACAATGTGCAATCCAAGTGAGAAAAATCCGTTTAAAGTGAACCAATACTAGTTAATGCAAAGTAATATATCAAATATATAATTATACATTAAATCATTAAATCAACATTTGATTCAATGATCCGGTCATGTCGCACATAACTGACTAGTATTCAATGTATCGATTTATCGAATCAATGATTCGATAACTATGTCATATCGAATATAACCAATCGAAAACATATATCGCGAGAATGAAATACGGTATCACATACACGCATTATTCTCGGTCCTGCACACATCTCATATGCGCTCCTATTTCGTTTCGCTTGAACCAGGAAACCTCTGTGTAGGACTCTAAAGACTCGTCAATACGCCGGTAGCAGATGATGATCATATCAAGCACCCACAAGCCGCAAGCGGTCTGCTAAACGTAACGGCCACCCGGGTATTGAGCGATCAGAAGATCGACGAGCTAGCCCGCTCACACTCCTGTGAATCCGACCAGTAACACTTACCGTACAGTCCGGTCTCTTCGTCTGATATGTCGCATATCAAGTCTAGGGGTGGTATACGTCAGACCCCAATAACCGATAAGTCGTGCCGTTGTGAGGCTCATAACGGGTCGAGAAACTACTGGTAACACTTACCAGCAAATCTCTGATCAGCCCTGGCCAGGGACTTCCCTGTTACGGCCAATCGAGCACAGCGCAACATTAACCCCCAACACCGGGAGAGACGAAACCCCTCCTATCGCTCATTGCCTCCATGTGACTCGGGACTGTACCCAAAGACCACCGTTTTGCACGCCCTCATGGACGTGGTAAGGTGGAGATCAAAGCACAGTGGGAATCACACAAGACTCTATGACGATCTCGGGTCTACAGACTAACCTGTACAAGTGTCACCTGAGAACTGCCATCTGACGTGAGGTATAATACCATCTGGGAGTTCTCGGCGAGTCCGTCCAGTGTACCCAGTCTCCACTGAGCACCCGTATACCATCTCTGATGTCAAACACCAATGGATATGGGATCATCCATCGCCCATCACATGGGTCGAGAAGCGTATACGCTAGTCTACTCTGGTATATCGATGCCCCGTCTCGATACACCCACGACTAGGGACCTTGAAGGATGTACTTATGGACTACCATGTCCCCACTAGTATGATCTACATCATAGTCCAGGTAGTCAAGTACACATCCTAAGGGCTTTATCAACATGTAACTATAAGACAGTATAAAGAGACTAGTGTACATGTTAAGATAAAGAGTAACCAGATAGCATACTATCATATCGAGCAAGAAAGTCATCTCTATATATGTCCAAGCATCCAATATAATATACAACATCTGTACAATACTGGCCTCTAGAGCATACATACAACTAACAGGAAGCCTACCAGTATATCTCGCTTGCCCTGGCCAGGGACTACTCGTGTAATGGCTCTCTTAGACACAGCGCGATGTCAACCCCTAATACCGGGAGAGACGAATCCTGTCTAACCGTCACTGCCTCCAAGTGCTTCGGGATTGCACCCAACTACTACCTGTTTGCACGACTCCTTTGAGCCGTGGTAGGGTAGTAATCAAAGTACAGTGGGAACACACTCGAGGCGAAGTGACAGTGTCAAGTCAGCGGATTAAGCTGTACTCATGTCACCTGGGAACTGATAACTGACGATAGGTATAATACCAACCGGTCAGTTCCCGACGAGTCCTGTCCAGTGTACTCGTAACCTAACGAGCACCCGCATACTATCTCCTGTACGACGTACTGATGGCTGTGGGACAGACCATCTCCCACTCTGGGATGAGAAGCGCATGCGCTAGTCTACTCCGGAGTATCGATGACCTGTCTCGATAGTCCTGCGACTAGGGACCTGCATAAGGATGTGCTTATAGATTACCCAGCCCCCACTACTGTAACTGTCATCACAACGCTGGAAATCAAGAAAAGATCCTAAGGGCTCCACTAATGTGTATAGGTGATATACAAAAATAAGCACATGTACACATTGAAGTAGAAACAAACCAAGTAGCATACTACTATATTGAGCAAGATTGTATATACAAGGTCAATATCCTAAGCTTCCATTAAGTAATATACAAACAAGTATGATACAGTAATGGCCTCTAGGGCATATACACTAACAGATCACATGTCGTATCGCAAGTACGAATCACATCACATCACCGATCTCACGGCATAAAGCCCAAAATCATCGACTCATCTTCAATGTCATCCAATATCATCATCAACACAGTGTAAGTATAATGAATATGCAAGGGTGTGCGTGTAGGTGTAAATCTATTCTAGGGTTCGCGACTATGAACTACACTAGCCGCTTCTAACCCTACACTATCCATAATACACCTAACTATCATATATATAATATATCAACTACGGACAGCGGGGGTGTTATACGCCATCCACCCGACTTCCCCCTATAGATATAATCTACTCACCTTGAGTCATCATTTGTGGACGTCGCCACGCGCTTTACTTGTCGTCCCGAAGACTTCATGGGGTACCTACACATCAAAGTGTCGTATATGCGCATTAAAACCAATTCAAAACTAAAACGGCATACGAATCCCAAAACAATACGATAAGGGGCATATAGGTTAGAACCTATGGCATGCCTTCAAAACCATCAATAAATCCTCTATATCGTCGTATAAACGCCAAATAGTCGAGGTAAACACAAGACACAAATTCAGAATTAAGAATACGGAATACGGAATACGGAAACACAAATCCAGAATAGCAACTAAGAAAATATGTTCCAGATTTCACACTAGGTCAAATTAGACAAATCTATACATACCAGGGGCCTAATCTACAGATAAGGGAACACCAAAACCAAAACGAGGCAAATCCACCGTGGTATGTCCGCAAATTGCGACCAGAATGGATAAATCTGCGGCCGAGTATAGGAGGTAGGGGCTAGGGTTCTGGTGGTAGCTTCCTGGGTGCCTGCACATGTCACTGTCCAATCAATTTTAATTTAGGATGTCTCGGGTGATAGCAGATTCAATATACCCTTTACAGATTCCACAATTTCTCCGATATCGATTTCTAAATCCGTATTTCGGGTTTCAACTCTCAGGTTAGGGTCTCAATTCATGCACTAGGATGATAGTATAACCTCTACTGAGCTTAGTTTCACAATACAACACAAAATTCTTCACAACCCTAACTAGGTTTTTCCTCAAGTCACCAAAATCATACAATATCGGTTCAATCATAACATGGGGGTAAAGGAAATGCTAAAACTAAGTTAATGATCCAGAAAATACCTCATTTGGCAACTCAAGAATTTTCTTGAGTTGCCCCTAGTGGCCAAAATCCTTGCTTTCTTGATCCAATATGTAGATCTTAAGCTTGTGCACACTTTTAATGAAATGAGAGTGGGGTTTTGGAGTTGTTTTAGAGGTGTTTAGAGGGATTGAAGAGGGGAGGGAGGTGAGGTGCAGGAGCAGCAGCAGCAATGGAAGGAGAGGGAGAAAAATGAGGGAAGGAAAATGGCTAAGTGTTTGGTCAAAGGAGCCCATACCTCTCTCTCTCACCAAACCTCATTCTTTATTCTTTTCACATCTTCTTTTTCTTTTCTTTTTCTTATTCTCTCAAAATCCTTCTCCCAAGAATAGTAAACCCAAAGTGAACCATGGCAAGAAAATGCACAAGTGTGAAAAAGTGATATGTGCATGTTTTGCACAAAATTACCAAAAAACCGATTAGCGATTTTTTAATCGCGATTAGCACTAAATTAGCATATAACTAATCAATTAAACTTAGAAATGGTATAATTCTCTAATTTACCCTATTTTAGAATTTTCCATAATTTTCCAAAAATTTTCCCCATTTATTTGTATTTAATTATACCGAATTATTAAGATATTCAATAAAATAATATTAAATTATAAATTTCCCAAAAATAATATTTTTATTATTTCAAAATGTTAGAGGAGGAGAATACTTGAGCACATAATTCCAAGACTATTTAAAAGTGAATGGGATTCTCTCTCAGCTTACTCCTCCGTATACACCACAGCACAATGGAGTATCAGAGTTGAGGGATCGCACCCTATTAGATATGGTGCGCTCTATGATGAGTGTTGCCGAGTTACCTATTTTCTTTTGGGCTTATGCACTTGAGACAGCTGCATACCTATTGAATAGTGTTCCGACCAAATCAGTTCCAACAACTCCATATGAGATAACGGAGGGGAAGAGACCATGTCTTAATTTCATTAAGATATGGGGTTGCCGGCTTATGTTAATAAAGCAAAATCCATACAAGCTTGTGGCAAGGTCTGTTCTGTGTAAGTTTGTTGGATATCACAAACATTCGTGAGGGTGTATCTTCTACCACACCGAGGAACAAAATGTGTTTGTTTCTTGGAATGCCACCTTTTTACAAAAGGAATTTCTTATGAAAGAAATTAGTAGTAATGAGGTAGAACGGGAAGAAGTTCCAGCTATACAAACTACAACTTATGATTTAGAGGATTCAATAGTCCCCGACGAACCTTAGCTACTCCGCAGATCAAGTAGGGTTCCTCATCCACTTGAGAGATACTACGGTTTTCTCATAGACGGTGGGAGCGGGGATTGCATCATGGAAGATGATGACCCAACTAGTTTTGAGCAGGCCATCACAAGTGGAGACTCTGTGAAATGGCTAGATACTATGCGATCTGAGATGGATTCCATGTACACCAACAAAGTATGGACTTAGACCTTCAAAGCTAAACTTGTAGCAAAAGGTGATGGTGAAGTATGGGTTTGATTTGCTCACTAGTTTGTGTTCAAGCTTCATGGTTCACATCACATGTGAGGGTTGAAGCTTGAACCATGGGATTGATGAAGAAGAAGAAGCTAGAGAGCAACCATGGGAGTAAAGCAAGAAAAATGGCTAAGTGTTGAGAATGAGACTGGAATGAATGACAACTCTTGACCCCCACTCATTCAAGCATGGAATTTTGCATTATAAAATTGCAACCATGCTTGAATAGTGAGTCAAGATGAATAAACAAAAATAAAACCAATGCTTGCAACCATGCTATCATTTTCCACCTCATTTCTATTTTTCTCAAAAATAGAAAATCAAGCAATGCTTCATTATATATATATATATATATATATATATATATATTAATATATATATAATGAAGAATAATTAGTGATCTAATGATATTAGTTAAGATATAATTATATCACATATAATGTATATCACATTATTAAATCAACACTTGATTTAATAATCCGGTTATATCATATATGACCGACTAATATCATTTATCTGTATAATACATTATCAAATCAACACTTGATTCGGCAATCTGGTTATATCACATATAATCGAACCGATAACAGATAACTGCCAGATTACAATACTGTATCAGATACACGTATTTAATCAGGCCCACACACATATCACATATGTGTCATACTTCGTTTCGCTTGAACCAGGGAACGTCTGTGTGGGACTCTAAAGACTCGTCAATACGCCAGCAGTTGGTGATGATCACATCAGTCACCTACAAACCGTCAGCGGTACTAGCTGGACGTAACGGCTACCTGGGTATTGAGCGATATGAAGATCAACAAGCAAGCTTGTCCATACTCTCCATGAAGCCTATCAGTAACACTACCGTACAGTTCGGCCTTTTCGTCTGATATGTCGCATATCATGTCTAGGGGTGGTAAACGTCAGGCCCCAGTAACGTAATAAGTCATGCCGATGTCTTGCCTATAACGGTTTGAGAAACTACTGATAACTCTTATCAGTAAATCTCAGCAGCAGCCCTAGCCAGGGACTTCCAGTTATAGCTAATTGAGCATAGCACAACATCAACCCCCAATACCCGCAGAGACGAAACCCTTCCTATCGCTCATTGCCTCCATGTGACTCGGGACTGTACCCAAAATCCACCTGTTTGCATGACTCCTTTGATCCGTGGTAGGGAGGAAATAAAAGCACAGTGGGAGCCACACAAGACTCTATGACGATCTCGGGTCTACAGACTAACCTGTACCAGTGTCACTAGAGGACTGCTATCTGACAATAGGTATACTACCACATAGGAGTCCTCGGCGAGTCCTGTTCGGTGTACCAATTCTCTAATGAGCACCTCTGTACAATCTTTGATGTCACACACCAATGGTTGTGGGATCAACCATCGTCCTCTATGGGATAAGAAACGTACACACTAGTTTACACTGGAATATCGATGCCCTGGTCTCGATATTCCCACGACTAGGAACTGATTAAAGGATGTACTTGTGGACCACCCTGGCCCCACTAGTATATCTCATCATAATCCTGGTAGTCAAGTATATATCCTAAGGGCTTTATCAACATATGAGGGCAAGACAGTAAAGAATACCAGTCAACATGTTAAGATAAAGAGTAACCATATAGCATACTATCATGTCGAGCAAGAAAGTCCTCTATATATATGTCCAAGCATCCACTATAATATACATCACATGTACAATAATGACCTCTAGGGCATACATATAACTAACAATCTCCCACTTGCACTAAGGCCATGTGTTGTAGTATCTCATACCCAACATCCCAAAAAGTCTCTCAAATTGTATCTGGGGGATGGCCTTTATGTGTGGATCTGCTACGTTGTCCTTCGTGTCAACCCTCCTAACCTCGAACTCCCGGCGATCTACTATCTCCCTGATAAGGTGATACCGCCTCAGAATATGTCTGGATCTTTGATGGGACCTGGGTTCCTTGGCCAAAGTCACCGCTCCATTGTTATCACAATACACAGGTATTGGATGCTCAATGGATGGAACCACACCAAGCTCAGCAATGAACTTCTTCATCCAGACAGCTTCTTTGGAATCATCATTGGCAGCGATGTATTCAGCCTCCATCGTCGAGTCTGCTATGGTATCTTACTTGGAACTCTTCCAACACACCGCACCTCCGCTGAGGGTAAAGACAAAACTCGAGACTGACTTACTGTCGTCCTTATCACTCTGGAAGCTCGAATCGATAAAAGACTTCACCTGGAGTTCACCATTACCATACACCAAGAACATTTCCTTAGTCCTTCTCAAGTACTTAAGAATGATCTTCATAGCTGTCCAGTGGTTTTCACCAGGATCTGATTGATACCTGCTCACTACACCTTATGAGTAAGCTACATCCGGTCTGGTGTATAACATCGCATACATGATAGAGCCTACTGCCGAAGCATAGGATATCCCTTGCATGAGAGCCCTCTCCAAATCAGTCTTGGGAGACATCTCTTTGGAGAGAGTGATTCCTGAACAAGCGGGTAAATTACCACGCTTGGAATCTTCCATACTAAACCTCTTTAGTATGGTGTCTATGTACCTGGATTGGGACAATCCTAAAATCCATTTAGATCTATCTCTATAGATCTTTATCCCCAGAATTTAGGAGGCATCACCAAGATCTTTCATGGAGAACTTGAGTGATAAGTAGAGCTTGTCCGAGTGTAGCATAGGAAGATCGTTTCCTATCAAGAGTATGTCATCCACGTACAATATGAGGAAGACCACCTTACTCTCTAAATCCTTATTATATATACAAGGTTCATCTATATTTTTGATGAAGTCAAACTCTTTGATATCTTCATCAAAACAGATGTTCCAACTCCGTGACGCCTGCTTTAATCCGTAGATGGATTTAAGCAGCTTGCACACCTTTCTGCTGCTCCCACTATCTATGAAGCCCTCTGGCTGTGTCATGTACACGCTCTCTTCTAAATCACCATTTAGAAAAGAGGTCTAGACGTCTATCTGCTAGATTTCGTAGTCATGGTATGCAGCAATGACAAGTAGGATCCTGATGGACTTAAGCATAGCGACAGGAGAAAAGGTTTCATCATGTAGGGTTCCTGGGCACCCTATAGAGGTCACATAAGGCATCGAACATGCCAATTTCAAAAATTATGGGTGCCGCGAAACCCTAATACGGATCGTCGGCTAGAATTCTAGGCGAAACAATAAACTAGTTCACACTTAACTAAGAGATACGGAAATACAACCTTTGTAGATCCGGTTCTCCACCTCCATAGCTCCGCAATGAAGTCTCCTCGCTGTCCATAACAAGTCCCGGGCTCTAGCGTCGGCTTCATCGGAGAATGGACGGGCAAGGTCATCGATGTCCATGCCGAAAATGATCTACGTCGAGGCATCGATAAATCAAGCTCCACCTTCACCAAGTCATGAAAACTTATGAAGGAAACACACTCTACTACTTGGCAAGAGGTAGAGGATGAAGAATTAGGAAGTGGGTAGACTTTAGAATTGGATTTCTCACTCATTTCCATCAATCACCATTGATGAAGCTTGCTTTCTTCAAGTGAAGAAAGGAAGAAGAAGAAGAATATTATGATAAGAATTAATTAGAAAAGAAAAGAATAATCATTCTTATCATAAAGGTAACCATGGTAAAGTGTAGAGAGTGAACAAAGGTTAGTGGAGTGGTTAGGGTTAAGCATGAGACAAAATGGTGACATAATCAAAGTGTTCATGAAGCTTCATGAAAGATTAAAAGAATGCCACCATTTTTCTCACCCTTTTTCTTTTTCCAAATGAATAACTAAATAATAAATAAATAAATGAAAAAGAAAACAAAACCCCAACCATTCACAACCATGGTTTAATCTTTACACTTAACCAATATAGCATGCATCATCAAACATGATACAATCATGTGCACAAAATCATATCGCATATACAATGCGCACACCCGAGCGAGAAAATCCAATTAAAGTGAACCGATACTAGTTAATGCAAAGTAATATATCAAATATATAATTATGCATTAAATCATTAAATCAACACTTGATTTAACGATCCGGTCATATCGCATATAACTGACTAGTATCATTAGTAACAACTTATCGAATCAACACTTGATCCGATAACCCGGCTATATCGCATATAACCAATCAATGTCACATCACGAGAATCGAATACAGTATCACATACTGGAATTATTCTCGGTCCCGTACATATCTCGTATGCGCTCCTATTTCGTTTTGCTTGAGCCAGGAAACCTCTGTGTAGGACTCTGAAGACTCGTCAATACGCCGGCAGCAGATGATCATATCAAACATCCACAAGCCGCAAGCGGTCTGCTAAACGTAACGGCCACCCGGGTATTGAGCGATCAGAAGATCGACGAGCAAGCCCGCTCACACTCCAGTGAATCCAACCAGTAACACTACCGTACAGTCCGGTCTGATCGTCTGATATGTCGCATATCTCGCCTAGGGGTGGTAAACGTCAGACCCCAGTAGGTCGATAAGTCGTGTCGATATGAGGTCTATAACAATTCGAGAAACTACTGGTAACACTTACCAGTAGTTCTCAGCAACACTGGCCAGGGATTTCCTGTTATAGCCAATCGATCACAGCGCAACATCAACTCCCTATACCGGGAGAGACGAATCCACTCCTATCGCTTATTGCCTCCATGTGACTCGGGACTGTACCCAAAAACCACCGTTTTGCACGCCCTTTTGGACGTGGTAAGATGGAAATCAAAGCACAGTGGGAACCACACAAGACTTTATGACGATCTCGGGTCGACAGACTACTCTGTACCAGTGTCACCAGAGAACTGCCATCTGACGTGAGGTATAATACCATCTGGGAGTTCTCGGCGAGTCCGTCCAGTGTACCCAGTCTCTACTGAGCACCCGTATATCATCTCCGATGTCAAACACCAATGGATATGGGATCATCCATCGCCCATCTGTATGGGTCGAGAAGGTACACGCTAGTCTACTCTGGTATATCGATGCCCCGTCTCGATACACCCATGACTAGGGACTTTGAAGGATGTACTTATGGACTACCATGTCCCCACTAGTATGATCCGCATCATAGTCCAGTTAGTCAAGTACACATCCTAAGGGCTTTACCAACATGTAACAGAGATACAATCAGTATACATGTTATGGTAAAGAGCAACCAGATAGCATACTATCACGTCGAGCAAGAAAGTCCTCCCTATATATGTCCCAGCATCCACTACAATATACATCCTATGTACAGTAATGGCCTCTAGGGCATACATATAACTAACAATCTCCCAGTTGCACTAGGGTCATCTGTAGCAGTGGTCGAAGTATCTCATACTCAACCATCCCATAAAAGTCTCTCTCTGGGAATAGGCCTTCGTGAGTGGATCCGCCGTGTTATCCTCTGAGTCTGCTCTCCTTACCTCGATCACCCTGGAGATCAACTATCTCCAAGATCAGGTGATGCTGCCTTAGAATAAGTCTGGATCACTGATGGGACCGGGGGTTCCTGGCATAAGACACAACTCCATTGTCACACAATGGTAGGGACTAAGTTCATCTCATGAACTAATATACATCCAAACAGCTTCTTTGGTAGCATCTTAAGTAGTGATGTATCCAGCCTTTATCGTCTAGTATGCCACGGTATCTAGCTTGGAACTCTTCCAACATACCGTCCCTTTACTGAGGGTAAAGACAATGCCTGCGACTGACATTCAGTCGTCTTTATCACCCTGGAACCCTTCCAGTGATTCTCCCCAGGATCGATTGATACCATCTCACTACAACTAGTGAGTATACTAACACCCAAATAACATCTATCTCATAGATGAAAACTCAGGATGGAGGAGGTATCACATTGATCCTATCTGGAGAATCCTTGTGATAAGCGGAGATTGACCGAGCGTAGCATAGGAAACTCCTACCCTATCATGAGTATGTCATCCACGTACTCTACGAGGATCACCACCATACTCCCTATTACCTTTTTGTATATACAAGGTTCATCTACCATTTTGATGATGTCAGCTTCCTTGATTAATCCATCAAAACAGATGTTCCAACTCCGCGATGCCTGCTTTATCCTATAAAGCATCTTGCACACGTTTCCGCTGCTCCCACTGTCTACGAGGCCCTCTGGCTGTGTACTTACAGACGCACTCTTCTAAATCATCATTTAGAAAAGCAGTCATGACACCCAGCCACCAGATATCGTAGTCATGGTATGTAGCCGTGGCAAGTAGGATCTGGATGGACTTAAGCATAGGTACTGGAAAAGGTTTCATCATTATCCACGCCTGGTCAATGATGCAAACTTTTAACAAGTCTAGCTTTGAAAGTCTCAACTTTTCCATGTACACCAAGTAATCTTCTCAAGATATACTTGCTCCTGATGGGGATTTAACCCTTCAGATATAGCAACTAAAGTCCATACTTTGTTGGTGTATAAGGATTCCATCTCAGATCGCTAAACATCCAGCCATTCTTACAGAGTCTCACTCCTGATGACCAGCTCGAAGCTAGTTGGGTCATCATCTCATGATGCATTCCTCGCTCCCACTGTCATAGAGAAACCGAAGTATCTCTCAGGTGGGTGAGGAACCCTACTAGATCGGCGGAGAGGCTGAGGTTCGTTGGAATCTACTGAATCCTTCGGTTCTGTCAAATCATCAGTTGCAGTTTGTATAGCTGGAACATTTCCAGTTGTACATAACTGACATTGCCTCGAGCTTGTCCGGATTTTGCTTTTCAGACATAGGCCGGACAACCCCAAATCTTAACTAACTTAAGATATGGGCTCTTCCCTTTCCATATCATATATGAAGTGGTAGGCTACTGATTTGATTTGTACCCTATTCAATAGGTATGCAGCTTCATAAGTGCATAACCCCCAAAAGGAAATAGGTAATTCAGAAGTACTCATCATAGAGCACACCTTATCAAATAGGGTGTATCTGCTCCGCCCCGATATACCATCGTGCTATGGTGTATTCGGAGGAGTAATGCCGAGAGAGAATCTCATTCTCCTTTAGAATAGTCCAGGAATTCCATGCTCAAATATTCTCCTCCATGATCCCATCAAAGGACATAATACTTATACCCGTATTGGTTCTCTACTTCTAACTTATATTCCGTGAATATCTTAAAAGGTTCGGACTTGTGTTTCAACAGGAACATATGTCTGAATCAAAAGAGATCATCAGAGAACGTAATGAAGTATAAAGAACCAGTACTGGCATGTGTAGACAGGGGACCTTCATACATCAACATGTATCATCCCAAGAGTTCACTAACTCTTTCTCTGTTTCCAATAAACAGAGCTATGGTCATCTAATCTTTGTGACATGACTGGCGAGTTTCACAAGATGTAAATTCAAACTGATTTAAATATGCATCTAAATGTAACTCAGCTAGTCTGGTCGCATTGATATGACCTAGTCTACAATACCTCAAGAAGAATTCGTTCATTTCTGAACTATTCCTCTTGTGTGTGTTCCCTATACTTAGAACTGTAGTTTGATTTAGAACATTAATGCTTTTAGATAATGTGCCTGAACCGATCAACTTTTGATATAGGAAATGTTCAAAACATTATCCAACAATACAAAATTTTATCATTTCTTTACTAATAAAGAGACTGATATGATTTTGTATATCAGGTTCGGTATCTAATAACATTCGTTCAGAATCAATGTATTAGTAATACAGGGTGACAGTGACCAACAGACTTGGATGCAACACTTGCCCCGTTTTCTGCCTCATGAAACTCATCACCCGTTCTCAGTTTTTCTACCCTTTTGTAGCCCTATGTAACATATTACATATCTGGGATCCTGATCCGGTATCACATACCAAGGATGCGGAGGATACTGAGAAACAGTTCTTTATAATGAACACACCCGAAGATGATGCATCAGCATGGACTCTCTTCGTTTGGGCGGCACGGGAAATCTGGTATTTCCCAATTTCCTGCTCGGTCTTATAACAATTATATGTTGGAGCGGGACCAACGTTCCCCAGCTCAGTATAACAAGCGGGTTCGGTCAATAATCCGTATTATTATCTTGATTAAGGCGTGACAAGGTCGCTACCAGGAGAGAGAGAGAAGAAAACACTCAGCGTGCGCTCTTGCAAGAATAGATTGGTTATTATTTTATCTAATCAGGATGGCTCCCACTGCTTTTTATCAAATCTTCATTCAAACCCTAAAAGGAAAGACTAGCCGGGATTAATTACACACTACAAGTTCGCCAATCTTTCAGCCAGGCCAGTGTCGGTACTTTGAAGGAGGTCCCCCGTGCTTTCGCACGAACCTAATTAATGTAAACCTCGTTTTCCCAGAGGCATAACCCCGTTGACACCTTTCTAGACACCTACTTGATCGGCTAATTGTAATGTATAAAACTCTCCCAGGAGTAACTCTTACTCGCAGCGGGTATCGGGATCCAACTATCTCATAGAAGGTATGCAATCTCATTGCAAATTTCAACACTTGAAATTCCCGATAATATTTTGCCCCTAGCGTCCTATGACCATGACAGAGGTCAACAAACCATAGGCTGCTAGTCAAGTTCAACCCGTCATTTCCTGATTGAAGTAAACCCACCCGCACGACCCTTGATAGAGGTCAACAAGGTCGCACGACTACCCTAAATCAATCACATCATATGCTTATGCAGATAAGCGTTAATCAGCTACCGCACAATACGCCTTGACAGAGGTCAACAAACGCAGCACGAATACTAACTACCACTTATCTGAAATGACGGAGGGCTACGACAGGTTTTTCTGAAAACCTATTGCGTAATGAACTTGATATCGTTGTAGGATCGAATGAATTTTGAAATGGAGTGTCTTTGAGGCTTTTCTAGTTTTGCTAAAGGAGTCACTCCCGGTGAAGGGATCGTCGGTCCTTTCCTCGTCGAATGAGGTGCGGGATATATCATATATATATATCACTGTGCAAAGCAGAAACTCTTAAAAGCAATCAAAAGACAAACCGAGTGTGTAGCATCTGCCAGTTATTGCTAAAGGAGTCACTCCCGGTGAAGGGATCGTCGGTCCTTTCCTCGTCGAATGAGGTGCGGGATATATCATATATATCACTGTGCAAAGCAAGAACTGTAGCTACCTGTTTTATTTTGAAATTCGATTCTACAACATCTTAGGTTTCTTTTTATTTCATTAATCATATTGATGAAGTCCCATCATTTAAGTACCTAAACATCACAGATAAATACGACGTACACTTATGCCATCCGCATTCGCCTCGATGTCCCCTCGTGCACCGTTAGGTTAGGTAACAAACGATAGAGCGGGACAGGGCTAGCGTGGGTGTAAAACATAAGTAACATCTATATAATATATCATATATACTATATATTGTATCTATCACAGAACATCACATGATCACATCACAGATATCGCAGCAGAAGAAACATATGAAATATTGGATATACTAGGACGTCCGTGTTTTCAATACGAGCCAGTATAAAACACGGATTCCACGGTCGTGATGAATAGCCAAACCCACACTCCTAGACCCCTACGAGAGCGGCAAGCAACCCTACCAATTCTAGAGTTAGGAGACCTGGCCTCGACTCCTCGAGTTGGTCTCCCACTGGACTCCAGAACCCGGTTACTTGTGCCCTCCTCCTTGGGTTTATCCTAGTGCGGAAAAGTAAATAATATACAAAAGGTGACAACTTCCGCAACCTGGAAGCGCCCCAATAAAAAGAATTTTACATACAAGTTTTTACATGAATGAAAATGAAAAAACACTCATCTCACATAAAAAAACCCCGGCTATTCAAACACGACGATCCAATATAACATATCCAGCAACACATAACATCACATGTCATCAACGTAAGTAAATATGTCCATCCCAATTGTCGTTGACATATAGCAACGAAACCGGCGAAATCACATATTACACTTACGGTCACAGAAAAGAAAGTGTAAAACTACAACAGTTGGAATCCGCAATCTCTTTAGACATCGCATGCCTAATCAAATGAATTACTTAGACATCGCATCCCTAACAATTATAAACCCCGCATTTTAGTCTCAAAATCGAAAACACTTTTCAATATCAAGTCGGGCAATTCAACAAGATTCCCGACATCCTGATCGAATGCTCATTGCAAACTTCAGTAGACGGCCGCACCCCCGACGCCGTCGACAAAGTGCACCAAGGCGGAACACCGCTACCGGGAGCACCCGAACGGATGCTTTCGGCGACGGGGTTCTCCTACAGTCACTTGGTCGGGGCTAAGGGGTGTAGCTGTCTATTAAGTTTACCGGCGAGTATCCGCGTACACTACGTGATTGCGACGGACTTTTGATCACATCAAAATTCCGTGGCAACCGATCAAGTGAGACTAAACTGCTATGTTTATAACATTCATTCAGTTATCTCATAACTATTTATGAATTCCAATTATTGTATCACATTCCGGATAAATAGAAAATGTTAAACTTTCCGATCGAACTGTCAAACACCCAAGTTTTCCCGATAAAGATCAACACATGAAATAAGTCTAACAACATTCAGTTCGTGCCTCAGTACCAACGGTCCAGCCGTAGAAGGGTCAAGCCAACGCCTCACATGTGGCACGCCGTACTGCCCCAAACCCGAAGGTTCAAAGGGCAGTTCAAGACGGTCACATAATCGAGTTAAGGTTTGTTGTCTTCTAGAGGGTCCATCGAGTTACTTGCACTACTTAGAACGTCGTTAAACTACGGAAAAATCCATCAATTAGAAATTTCCCGGCAGGGGAAAAAGTGGGTATTTATATCCGGTCGAACTTTTTAACATATTCTAAAAATACCCGGAAAAGCACACCGACAAAAATTAGACAGTCCGATCGAATACACCGAGTCCCCAATACAACCCAGAAAATACAACTCTGGAATAAATATTAAAAACATCCAGAACACACAAGAAACACCAACAGAAACAACTGAAGAAAACACACATCGTGATCATCACATACGGCCGCGGAACCGCCGCAAAAGGGGGGTCAACGCCGCAGTTCCGCGGTCGTACTGTTGAATTAGGTTGTCATTTTCTCCAGTTTTTCTTAGAATTTCCTGCACATTTCTCTGCATATTTTTAATTCCAAAAAATCCACATTTTACAGAAATGTGCAGAGAGCATTTTTCAAGTCGTGTTTTGGGTCGATCGGACTTCTAACTCCGTCGGGACTTCGCCTAAGGCTCTAGCTAGGCTCTGATACCACTGTAGGGTTCCTGGGCACCCTATAGAGGTCACATAAGGCATCGAACATGCCAATTTAAAAAATTATGGGTGCCGCGAAACCCTAATACGGATCGTCGGCTAGAATTCTAGGCGAAACAATAAACTAGTTAACACTTAACTAAGAGATACGGAAATACAACCTTTGTAGATCCGGTTCTCCACCTCCATAGCTCCACAATGAAGTCTCCTCGCTGTCCATAACAAGTCCCGGGCTCTAGCGTCGGCTTCATCGGAGAATGGACGGGCTAGGTCATCGATGTCCATGCCGAAGATGATCTACGTCGAGGCATCGCTAAATCAAGCTCCACCTTCACCAAGTCATGAAAACTTGTGAAGGAAACACACTCTACTACTTGGCAAGAGGTAGAGGATGAAGAAATAGGAAGTGGGTAGACTTTAGAATTGGATTTCTCACTCATTTCCATCAATCACCATTGATGGAGCTTGCTTTCTTCAAGTGAAGAAAGGAAGAAGAAGAAGAATATTATGATAAGAATTAATTAGAAAAGAAAAGAATAATCATTCTTATCATAAAGGTAACCATGGTAAAGTGTAGAGAGTGAACAAGGGTTAGTGGAGTGGTTAGGGTTAAGCATGAGACAAAATGGTGACATAATCAAAGTGTTCATGAAGCTTCATGAAAGATTAAAAGAATGCCACCATTTTTCTCACCCTTTTTCTTTTTCCAAATGAATAACTAAATAATAAATAAATAAATGAAAAAGAAAACAAAACCCTAACCATTCACAACCATGGTTTAATCTTTACACTTAACCAATATAGCATGCATCATCAAACATGATACAATCATGTGCACAAAATCATATCGCATATACAATGCGCACACCCGAGCGAGAAAATCCATTTAAAGTGAAACGATACTAGTTAATGCAAAGTAATATATCAAATATATAATTATGCATTAAATCATTAAATCAGCACTTGATTTAACGATCCGGTCATATCGCATATAACCGACTAGTATCATTAGTAACAACTAATCGAATCAACACTTGATCCAATAACCCGGCTATATCGCATATAACCGATCAATGTCATATCGTGAGAATCGAATACAGTATCACATGCTGGTATTATTCTCGGTCCTGCACATATCTCATATGCGCTCCTATTTCGTTTTGCTTGAGCCAGGAAACCTCTGTGTAGGACTCTGAAGACTCGTCAATACGCCGGCAGCAGAAGATGATCATATCAAGCATCCACAAGCCGCAAGCGGTCTGTTAAACGTAACGGCCACCCGGGTATTGAGCGATAAGAAGATCGACGAGCAAGCCCGCTCACACTCCAGTGAATCCAACTAGTAACACTACCGTACAGTCCGGTCTGATCGTCTGATATGTCGCATATCTCGCCTAGGGGTGGTAAACGTCAGACACCAGTAGCTCAATAAGTCGTGTCGATATGAGGTCTATAACAATTCGAGAAACTACTGGTAACACTTACCAGTAAATCTCAGCAACCCTGGCCAGGGATTTCCTGTTATAGCCAATCGATCACAGCGCAACATCAACTCCCTATACCGGGAGAGACGAATCCCCTCCTATCGCTCATTGCCTCCATGTGACTCGGGACTGTACCCAAAAACCACCGTTTTGCATGCCCTTTTGGACGTGGTAAGATGGAAATCAAAGCACAGTGGGAACCACACAAGACTCTATGACGATCTCGGGTCGACAGACTACTCTGTACCAGTGTCACCAGAGAACTGCCATCTGACGTGAGGTATAATACCATCTGGGAGTTCTCGGCGAGTCCGTCCAGTGTACCCAGTCTCTACTGAGCACCCATATATCATCTCCGATGTCAAACACCAATGGATATGGGATCATCCATCGCCCATCTGTATAGGTCGAGAAGGTACACGCTAGTCTACTCTGGTATATCGATGCCCCGTCTCGATACACCCACGACTAGGGACTTTGAAAGATGTACTTATGGACTACCATGTCCCCACTAGTATGACCCGCATCATAGTCCAGGTAGTCAAGTACACATCCTAAGGGCTTTACCAACATGTAACAGAGAGACAATCAGTATACACGTTAAGGTAAAGAGCAACCAGATAGCATACTATCATGTCGAGCAAGAAAGTCCTCCCTATATATGTCCCAGCATCCACTACAATATACATCCTATGTACAGTAATGGCCTCTAGGGCATACATATAACTAACACATCATAGTCGACGCCAGGTCATTGACAAAAACCTTTTGCTACAAGTCTAGCTTTGAAAGTATCAACTTTTCCATCTACACCTATTTTCTTTCTGAAGATCCACTTGCTCCCAATGGGTTTTACCCCTTCAGAAGCAACTTCAAAAGTCCATACTTGGTTGGTGTACATGGATTCAATCTCGGATCTCATAGCATCCAGCCATTTCACAGAGTCTCCACTTGTGATGGCCTGCTCGAAACTAGTCGGGTCCTCATCTTCCATGATGCAATCCTCGCTTCCACCGTCTATGAGAAAACCGTAGTATCTCTCAGGTGGATGAGGAACCCTACTAGATCTGCGGATTGTCTGGGGTTCGTTGGGCACTATTGAATCCTCGGGTTCTACCAAAATCGCCGGTTGTGGTTTGTACTGCTGGAACTTCTTCCATTTCTACCCTACTGCCACTAATTTCTTTTACAAGAAATTCTATTTATAAAATGTTGGCATGTCGAGAATTCCTGCGATATCCTACAAATTTGCACAATACTGACATGTCAGTTATAACCCTAGTGGCCATTACTGTACATGTGATGTATATCATAGTGGATGCTTGGACATATATAGGGAGGACTATCTTGCTTGACATGAAAGTATGCTATCTGGTTGCACTTTATCTTAACATGTACACTTATTGTCTCTCTATTACATGTTGATAAAGCCCTTAGGATGAGTACTTGACTACCAGGATTATGATGCATATCATACTAGTGGGGACAGGGTAGTCGGTAAGTACATCCTTCAAATGTTCCTAGTCGTGAGAGTATCGAGACTAGGCATCGATACTCCAGAGTAGACTAGCGTATACGCTTCTCGACCCATGTGATGGGCGATGGATGATCCCATATCCATTGATGTTTGACATCAGAGATGGTATACGGGTTCTCAGTAGAGACTGGGTACACTGAACGGACTCGCCGAGAACTCGGAGATGGTATTATACCTATTGTCGGATAGCAGTTCTCTGGTGACACTGGTACAGGTTAGTCTGTAGACCCGAGATCGTCATAGAGTCTTATGTGATTCCCACTGTGCTTTGATTTCCACCATACCATGGTCAAGAGATCGTGCATAAAGGTGGTTTTTGGGTACAGTCCTGAGTCACATGGAGGCAATGAGCGATAGGAGGGGTTTCGTCTCTCCCGGTATTGGGAGTTGATGTTGCGCTATGCTTGATTGGACATAACAGGAAATCCCTGGCCAGGGTTGCTGAGATTTACTGGTAAGTGTTATCAGTAGTTTCTCGAACCGTTATGGACCTTGAATCGGCATGACTTATCAGGCAATTGGGGTCTGACGTTATACCACCCCCAGGCTGTGATATGCGACATATCTGATGAAGAGACCGGACTGTACGGTAGTGTTACTGATTGGATTCGCAGGAGTACGAGCAAGCTTTCATTTTGATCTTCTGATCGCTCAATACCCGGGTGGCCGTTACGTTTAGCAGTCCGCTTGCGGCTTGTGGGTGTTTGATATGATCATCATCTACTGCTGGCGTATTGACGAGTCTTTAGAGTCCTACACAGAGGTTTCCTGGTTCATGCGAAATGAAGTAGGAGCACATATGTGATTTGTGCGGAACCGAGGTTAATGTCGTATGTGATACCATATTCTATTCTCGCGATATATGTATCGATTGGTTATATGTGATATAGCCTGGTTATCGGATCAAGTATTGATTCGATAAGTTGTTACATTTGATATTAGTCAGTTATATGTGATATAGCCGGATTACTAAATCAAGTGTTGATTTAATGATTTAATGTATAATTAAATATTTGATATATTAATTTACATTAACTAGTATTGACTCACTTGTGATTTTTTTTCACTTGATTTTGTGCATGTGTATATATGTGTTATATATTAGTGTACAAAGTTTTGTGTCATGCTTAATGATACATGATTCATGCGTGTGTTTATGACTTACACCATGCTAAGTGATAATCTAGGGTTTTTAATTTCTTAAGTAATTCAAAACTTGGTTGCATTTGGTTACGGCTAGAAACTTGGAGAAGCTTTGCTAACCATTGACTAAGTCCATAAGTTTTGTTTTACTAAAGATATTTATAAACCCATGCATTAAACTTAGCCATGGTTAACTCTCTACAAGGGTTAGGGTATGTCATATACTCACCATGATTTATTTTCTATCCTCATGAGTTTTAATTATTCTTCATCACTTCATCATCTTTTTCTTCCTCTTGAAAGCTTTCTTGCTTTTGATTAAGTGATGAAAAAGTGTGAGAAAAATAAATATAAAGTGAGACCACTTCCTACTTCATCATCCTCTACTATTAGCCATTTAGTTTAGGGTGTTTGCTTCACTAAGCTCACCATTAGTGAAGAGGTAGCATGAGCTCGAGGTTCCTCGACGTAGATATTCTTCGGCATCGAAGACATTGAGCAAGGTTGTTCTTTTCTTCAAGTGAACCCTCTCTAGTGTCCGGGAGTTCACCATTCGCAGCGAAGGGACTACAACATGGAGCTTTAGAAGTGAAGGACCGGTCTACAAAGGTTGTATTCCCTCATTCACTTAGATGTAAAGTGTTTACATTATGTTTCGTCTGATTTTCTAGTAACGATTCTAGGGTTAGGGTTAGCTAGAACGACAATTATTTAAATTGGCATGGACGATACCTCCCGAAACCTTGCTGCCATGCTAGAAAACCCAATAATGGTATCAGAGCCAATCTAGAAAATTAGACGATCTTTGCTAGGATTTCGAAATTGAAACTACTCCGAAACACCCGATACGATAACTTGGTTTCTGTCGATTTTAAAAAGGTCTTCAAAATATTTTTTAAACGACTTCAGAATGTTGTATAAGATATGACATGAACACTAAGAAAATTTGAGGGGGTTTTGTGCAAATATGGACGGCCACATAGGGCTAAAAACCGGCCACCTCGGGTCTTTTTTGGAGTTTTGGCTTCAAATTTTCATGGTGTTCCAGTCTCTAGGTTTTGGAGTTTCAGGTGTTGTTTGTTTTTGCTAAATTTTCATGTGATGTTAACTTTCTGCAAAGGCAATTCGGAGTGTTTCGTAGTCGTAATTCTAACATGTATTCAGGTTATTTAGACGACGTTAAAAAGTTTGAACGGATATCAATAACTCAATTTTTCCTCGCTGGAAATTTTTCAAGAGTTGGATTTTTTCCGAGTTTAAAATTTTCAGAAAAACTTGCAAGCGATTTTGTGGACCCTCTAGAAGAACGAAACCCTAACTCGATTATGTGACCGTCAGAACCGCCATCAAACCTTAGGGTTTGTGATAGTTCAGTTGTGCCACATGTGAGGAATTGGTTGACCTTTCTACGGCTGGTTCATAGGAGCTGTGGCAGTTTCTGGGTACGTTTTGAACTCCGCTCAAGTGTTGAGTTTGTTGGGAAATTTTGGGTGCTTGATTATTCGATCAGAAAGTTTAGCTTTGTCTAGCTATCTGTGATTGTGATACAATATTTTGAATCCATAAATGCAGTTATGTGATAACTGGTTTGAATTCTATAAATCTAGCAGTTTAGTCTCAATGATCAGTTGCCACGGAATTTTGATGTGGATCAAAAGTCCATCGCAATTACGTAGTGTACGAGAATACTCGCCGGGTAACCTTACTAGATAGCCAAACCCTATAGCCCTTACCAAGTGTCTGTAGGAGAACCCCGTCGCCAAAAGCATCCGTTCGGGTGCTCGCGGCAGCGATGTTCCGCCTTAGTGCACTTCGTCGACGGCACCGGGGGGTGCGGCCGTCTACTAAAGTTTCCGACGAGCATTCGATCTGGTTATCGAGAATCTTGTTGAATTACCCGACAGGTCATTGGAAAGTGTTTTCAATATCAAGACTAATTTGCGGGATTTATAATTGTTAGGCATGTGATGTTGAAGGAATTCATTTGGTTGAGCATGAAATCCAAAGTATGTGATACATTGGGTTTATGATATCTAAGGTGGTTGCGGATTACAACCGTTGTAGTTTTTCACTTTCTTTTCTACGACCGTAAGTGTAATATGTGGTGTATCGCCGGTTTCGGTGGTATACGTCAACGACAATTAGGATACGCATATTTAATTACGTTGATGACATGTGATGTTATGTGTTGCTGTGATATGTTATATTGGATCGTCGTGTTTTGAATAGCCAGGAGTTTTATGTGAGATGAGGGGTTTTATTTTCATTCATGTAAAATTCATTGTATGTAATATTCTTTTATTGGGATACTTCCGGGTTGAGGATGATGTCACCATTGATGTATATTATTTACTTTTCCGCATTAGGATAAACCCAAGGTAGGGAGCACAAGTAACCGGGTTCGAGGGTCCAGTGGGAGACCATCTCGAGGAGTCGAGACCGGGTCTCCTAACTCTAGAATTAGAAGGGTTGCTTGCCACTCTCATACGGGTCTAGGGATGTGGGTTTGGCTATTCATCGCGAACGTGGAATACGCGTTTTTTATTGGCTTGAATAAAACATGAAATTCCTAGTATATCCAATATTTCATATGTGATTCTTCTGCTGTTGATATTCTGTGATCTGATCACTTGATATGTTCTGAGACAAATGCCTATATTATATATATGAGATATAATAAATATTGATGCTTTTGTTTCTTATGTGATGCTTGAGAAGCATAACAGATGGGACTTCATTAATGAGATTAATGAAATAAAAGAAACTTAAAAGATGTTTTAGAAACTTGTTTTAAAAACTGTTAGCTCTAGTTCTTTCTTTGCATAGCGGTATTCCTTGTAGAATATCCAGCACCTTATTCAATAAGGAAAGAGCCTAAATCCCTTCACCGGGAGTGATCTCTTTAGCGAAACTGGAAAATGCTACAACCCACTCGGTTTGTCTTTTGATTGCTTCTATATTTCTTGCTTTGCATAGTTATATTTGTGAAATATCGTGCACCTCATTCGATAAAGAAAGAGCCGAGGCCCCTTCACCGGGAGTGACCTCTTTAGCAAAACTAGTAAAAGCCTAAAAAACACTCCTTTAAAATTCCCTCGATTCTACAACGATATCAAGTTCTTTACGCTCATGGTTTTCTTAAAAATCTGCATAGCCCTTCATCATTTTAAATAAGTACTATTTAGTATTCGTGCTGCGGTAGTTTAGCCCCTTCAAGACATAGTGTTCGGTAGCTAACTAGTGCTTATCTGCAGCATGAGATGTGATTAGATTAGGGTATTCGTACGGCGTAGTTTGGCCTCCGTCAAGGGTCGTGCGGGTGGGTCTAATTCAATCAAGAAACGAACGGGTTAAACTTGACTAGTGCCCTATAGGTAGTTTGGCCTCCGTCAAGGTCATAGGATGCTAGGGGTAAAAACCATTATCGGGAGTTTCAAGTGTTGAAATTTGCAATGAGATTGTATACCTTCTATGAGATAGTTGGATCCCGATACCCACTGCAAGTAAGAGTTACTCCTGGGAGAGTTTTACACATTACAATTAGCCGATCAAGTAGGTGTCTAGAATGGTGTTAACGGGGTTACGCCCGTGGGAAAACGAGGTTTATTTTAATTAGGGCCGTGCTATAGCACGGGGAACCTCCCTCAAAGTACCGACACTGGCCTGGCTGAAAGATTGGCGAACTTGTAGGGTGTAATTAATCCCGGCTAGTCTTACCTTTTACGGTTTGAAGGTAGATTTGAATAAAACAGTGGGAGCTATCTTGATTAGATAAAATAATAACCAATCTAATCTTGCAAGAGCATACACTGAGTGTTTTCTTCTTCTCTCTCCTGGTAGTGACCATGTCACGCCTTAATCAAGATAATAATATGGATGCATTGACCGAACCTGCTTATTATACTGAGCAAGAGAACGTTGGTTCCGCTCCAACTTATAATTGTTATAAGTCCGAGCATGAAATAGGGGAATATCCGGATTCCCATGCCACCTAATAGAGGAATGAGCATGTTGATGCATATTCTTCAGGTGTGTTCGTTACCAAGAACTGTTTCTCAGTATGGTCTACGACCTACGTATGAGATACCGGATTAGGATCCCATATATGTAAATTGTTACATGGGTTACAGAAAGGTAGAGAACTGGGATTGGGTGATATGTCTCTAAGTGTTAAAGAATGGTGCAATTGTTGCAGCCAAACCAGTTGGCAGATATCACCATGTATTAGATACATTGATTCTGAACAAATGTTATTAGATACTGAACTTGATATACAACATTACATTATATTCGTTACTGAGATAAAGAAAGATATAATTCTGTATTGGAGGATAATGTTGAACATTTTTCTGAATCAAGAGTTGATTCGATCAGGCACGTTATATAATAGAATATAGGTTCTAAATCAAACCACAGTTCAAAGTAGATAGAACACACACAAGATGAGTAGTTCAGAAATGAACGGATCCTTTTTGAGGCGTTGTAAACTAGGTCATAACAATGCGACACGACCAGCTATGTTACATAAGGATGAATATGAGAATCTGTTCGAATTTTCATCTTATGATACTTGTCAGTCTTGTCTCAAAGATAATATGACCAATACTCCATTTACAAAAAATAAAGAATGAGTTAGTGAACTCTTGGGACGCATACATGATGATGTATACGGTCCTATGTCTACAAATGCCAAGGTTGGTTCTTCGCACATCATTATATTCCCTGATCATCTCTCAGGATTCGGACATATGTTCCTGTTGAAACAAAAGTCTGAAACTTTTGAGAAATTCAAGGAATATAAGATTGAAGTTGCGAACCAGATGGGTAGTAATATTAAAGTCCTACGATATGATCGAGGAGGAGAATACTAAGGCATGGAGTTCCTTGATTTTCTAAACAGAGAATGGGATTCTCTCTTAGCTTACTCCTTCGTATCCACCACAGAACAACGGTGTATCAGGGCGGAGGTATCACACCCTATGAGATACGGCGTGCTCTATGATGAGTACTGATGAGTTGCCTGTTTTCTTTTGGAGTTATGCACTTGAGAAGCTGCATACCTATTGAATGGGGTTCCGTCCAAATCAGGGCCGACCACTACATATGAGATATGGTGTGGGAAGAGACCATGTCTTAAACGAGTTAAGATATGGGGTTGTCTGCTCTATGATGAAAAGCAAAATCTGGACAAGCTCGAGGCAAGGTCAATCTTGTAAGTTTGTTAGGATATCCCAAACATTTGCGAGGGAATATCTTTTACAAAACTGAGGAACAAGAGGTGTTTTGTTTCTCAGCATGCCACCTTTTTAGAAAATGAATTTCTTGTGAAGAAATTTATGGTCATGAGGTAGAACTGGAAGCAGTTCCAGCTAGAAAAACTAACGGCTGATGATTTGGTGAAACCAAAGGATTCAATAGTCTCCAACGAACCTTAGCCTCTCCGAGAATTTGGCAGGGTTCGTCATCCACTTGAGAGATACTACGGTCTTCTCGGTGACAGTGGGAGCGAGGATTGCATCATGAGATGATAGCCCAACTAGGTTCAGGCAGGCCATCACGAGTGGCGACTCTGTGAAAAGGCTGGATGCTATGCGATCAAAGATGGAATCCATGTACACCAACAAAGTTTGACTTTGAATGTTGCACCTGAAGGGGTAAAACCTATTGGGAGCAAATGGATCTTGAGAAGATTCTTGGTGTAAATGGAAAAGTTGAGTCTTTCAAAGCTATGCTTAAGTCCATCAGGATCAATGCAAGCATCGCGGAGTTGGAACATCTGTATTGATGTGGCAGTCAAAGAGTTTGACTTTATCAAAATTGTAGATGAACCTTGTATATACAAGAAGGTTGTAGAGAGTAAGGTTGTCTTCCACGTATTGTATATAGATGACAAACTCTTGATATAAAATGGTTTCCTATGCTACACTCGGTCAAGCTCCTCTTATCACGGGGATTCTCAATAAAAGATCTGGATGATACCTATTACATCTTGTGGATTATGATCTATGGTGATAGATCTGAAGTGGATGTTGGGAGTGTCCCAAATCCAGGTACATAAACACCATACTAAAGGGGTTTAGTATGGAAGATTCTAAGCATGGTGGTTCGCCCACTTACTCATAGATCACTCTCTCCAAAAAGATGTCTCCCAAGACTGATTTGGAGAGAGCTCGCGTGCAAGTGATACCCTATGTTTCGGCAGTAGGCTATATCAAAGTATGGATGTTATGTACCAGACCAGATGTAGATGACTCACTAGGTGTAGTGATCAGGAATCAATCGGATCATGGGAGAATCACTGGAAAGCTGTGGAGGACATTCTTAAGTACTTGAGAAGCACTAAAAGAAAGTTCTTAGTTCGAGCTTCCTAAGTGATAAGGTCGACCGAGAGTCAGTCACAGGCATTGTCTTTACCCTCAGTGCAGGGACGGTATGTTGGAAGTGTTCCAAGCTAGATACCGTGACATACTAGATGATAAAGGCTGAATACATTGCTACTAATGATGCTATTAAAGTGGCTGTCTGGGCATTTCTTGTTCATGAGATGAAAAAGGTTCCTACCATTGAGCATCCAATAACTGTTATTGTGACAACAATGGAGTTGTGGCTTTGGCCTAAGAACGCAGTTCCCATCAGCGTTCCAGACATATTCTGAGGCAAGTATCACCTGATCAAGGAGATCGTTGATCTCCAAGGGATCAAGGTAAGGAGAGAAGACACGAAGGATAACACAGCGGATCCATTCACAAAGGCCTTATCCCTAGAGAGACTTCTATAGGATGGTTGAGTATGGGAAACTACAACCACTGCTATACTGTTGGGTATTGGATAATACAACTGATGGCCTTAGTGCAAGTGGGAGATTGTTAGTTATATGTATGCCCTAGAGGTCATTACTGTACATGTGATGTATATTGTAGTGGATGCTTGGACATATATAGGGAGGACTTTCTTGCTCGACATGATAGTTTTCTATCTGGTTGCACTTTATCTTAACATGTACACTTATTGTCTCTCTATTACATGTTGATAAAGCCCTTAGGATGTGTACTTGACTGCCAGGATTATGAAGCAGATCATACTAGTGGGGACAGGGTAGTCGGTAAGTACATCCTTCAAATGTTCCTAGTCGTGGGAGTATCGAGACAGGGCATCGATACTCCAGAGTAGACTAGCGTATACGCTTCTCGACCCATGTGATGGGCGATGGATGATCCCATATCCATTGGTGTTTGACATCATAGATGGTATACGGGTGCTCAGTAGAGAATGGGTACAATGAACGGACTTGTCAAGAACTCCTAGATGGTATTATACATATTGTCGGATAGCTGTTCTCTGGTGACACTGGTACAGGTTAGTCTGTAGACCCGAGATCGTCATAGTGTCTTGTGTGATTCCCACTATACTTTGATTTACACCATACCACGGTCAAGAGATCTTGCAAATAGGTGGTTTTTGGGTACAGTCCCGAGGCACATAAAGGCAATGAGCGATAGGAGGGGTTTCGTCTCTCCCGGTATTGGGAGTTGATGTTGCGCTATGCTCGATTGGCCATAACAGGAAATCCCTGGCCATGGTTGCTGAGATTTACTGGTAAGTGTTAGCAGTAGTTTCTCAAACCGTTATGGACCTTGCATCGGCATGACTTATCAGGCAATTGGGGTCTGACGTTATACAACCCCAGGCTGTGATATGCGACATATCTGACGAAGAGACCGGACTGTACGGTAGTGTTACTGATTGGATTCGCAGGAGTACGAGCAGGCTTGCTTGTTGATCTTCTGATCGCTCAATACTCGGGTGGTCGTTACGTTTAGCAGACCGCTTCCTTCTTGTAGGTGTTTGATATGATCATCACCTACTGCCGGCGTATTGACGAGTCTTTAGAATCCTACACAGAGGTTTCCTGGTTCATGCGAAATGGAGTAGGAGCACATATGTGATATGCGCGGGACCGAGGTTAATGCCATATGTGATACCGCATTCTATTCTTGTGATATATGTATCGATTGGTTATATGTGATATAGCCAGGTTATCGAATCAAGTGTTGATTCGATAAGTTGTTACATTTGATATTGGTCAGTTATATGTGATATAGCCGGATTATTAAATCAAGTGTTGATTTAATGATTTAATGTATAATTATATATTTGATATATTTATTTACATTAACTAGTATTGACTCACTTGTGATTTCTTTGCTCACTTGATTTTGTACATGTGTATATATGTGTTATATATTAGTGTATAAAGTTTTGTGTCATGCTTGATGACATGATTCATGGGTGTGTGTATGACTTACACCATGCTAAGTGATAATCTAGGGTTTTTAATTTCTTAAGTAAGTCAAAAATTGGTTGCATTTGGTCATGGCAAGAAACTTGGGGAAGATTTGCTAACCATTGACTAAGTCCACAAGTTTTGTTTTACTAAGATATTTATAAACCCAACCATTACACTTAGCCATGGTTAACTCTCTACAAGGGTTAGGGTATGTCATATACTCACCATGGTTTATTTTCTAACCTCATGAGTTTTAATTATTCTTCATCACTTCATCATCTTTTTCTTCCTCTTGAAAGCTTTCTTGCTTTTGATTAAGTGATGAAAAGTGTGAGAAAAATAAATCTAAATTGAGCCCACTTCCTACTTCATCATCCTCTACTATTAGCCATTTAGTTTAGGGTGTTTGCTTCACTAATCTCACCATTACTGAAGAGGTAGCATGAGCTCGAGTCTCCTCGACGTAGATATTCTTCGGCATCGAAGACATTGAGCAAGGTTGTTCTTTTCTTCAAGTGACCCTCTCTAGTGTCCGGGAGTTCACCATTCACAGCGAAGGGACTACAACATGGAGCTTTAGAAGTGAAGGACCGGTCTACAAAGGTTGAATTCCCTCATTCACTTAGATGTAAAGTGTTTACATTATGTTTCGTCGGATTTTCCAGTAACGATTCTAGGGTTAGGGTTAGCTAGAATGGCAATTTTTTAAATTGGCATGGACGATGCCTCCCGAAACCTTGCTGCCGTGCTAGGAAACCCAACATGACCTTGCCTCGAGCCTGTCCGGATTTTGTATTTTCACATAGGCCGGACAACCCCATATCTTAACAATATTAGGACATGGTCTCTTCCCTTTCGTTCCGTCATATTCCTAATAACTTATCCAATTACTTTCCATATCTCATATGGAGTGGTAGGTACAAATTTGGTGGGGACCATATTCAATAGGTGTGCGGCTGTCTCAAGCGCAAATCTCCAAAAGGAAATGGGTAACTCAGCATTACTCATCATAGAGCGCACCATATTTAATAGGGTGCGATTCCTCCTCTCCGAAACACTATTGTGTTGTGGTGTATACGGAGGAGTAAGCTGAGAGAGAATCCCATTCTCTTTTAAATAATCCCGGAATTCCGTGCTCAAGTATTCTCCTCCCCGATCAGATCAAAGTACTTTAATACTTTTGCCCATCTGGTTTTAAACTTCGCACTTATATTCCTTGAATTTTTCAAAAGCTACAGACTTGTGTTTCAATAGGAACACATGTCCGTATCTTGAAAGATCATCGGTGAATATAATAAAGTACGAGAAACCATTTCTGGCATGTGTAGACATAGAACTGCATACATCACTATGTATCAGTCCCAAGAGTTCAGTAGCTCTTTCTCCGTGTCCAGTAAACGGAGTTTTGGTCATCTTTCCTTTGAGACACGAATGGCAAATTTCATAAGATGAAAATTTGAACGGATTCAAATATCCATCTTTATGCAACTTAGCCAGTCTTGTCGCATTGATATGACCTAGTCTACAGTGCCACAAAAAGGCTTCGTTCATTTCTGAACTTTTCCTCTTGTTTGTGTTGTTTGTGTTCTGTACATTAAAAAATGTACTTTGATTAAGAATGTATATACCGTTACATAACATACCAGATCCAATCAACCCTTGATTCTGGAAAATGTTCATAACATTATCCTCTAATGTGAGATTATATCCTTCTTTAGTTAGCAAAGAAACCGATATAATGTTGCTCATCATCTTTGGTACATAGTAACTGTCATTCAGAATCAATGTATTACCAGTTGGAAATACAAGGTGATAATCTCCAACTACCTTGGCTGCAACAATTGCACCATTTCCTACTGTTAGGGATTTATCTGTAACATTTCAGAAAATAAAATATTATTTTAGAATTTAAATAATTAAAATAATAAATTTCAGGAATATTATTAAGTGCAAGGATTGGTTTTAATGATATGGTATAATTATATACCGATAAATTGGGAAATATTTGGAAATTTATATTAATTATTGATTTTAAAAGAATGTATGAAGATTGGGAATTTTACAATTTAGTATACAATTAATTTTATATAAGTTAGTATTACTAAACTCGATTAGTACTTAATTATGCATTGATTGTGTTTTGTGCATGTGACATGCACCATGTCATGTTTCAAAACATCATTTTTTTGAATTTCTATGAACCATGGCATCTTGATTTTTCTTTTATATGTATATGGGGTTTTTTTTCAAAAGAAAAGAAAAAAAAATAAAGAAAGGAGGTATGGGCAAGAGAGAGAAGAGAGAGAGAGAGGGGGTGAGGGGTTCCTTTCACCATAGCCCATTTTTCTTCACTTCATTCTCTACATCATTTTCTCTCCTCCTTCATCCATGGCTGCCCTCTTTCCCCCACCTACTCTACATCCTCACTACAATCCCAAAACCACATCAAAACATTGCATTCTCTTCACAAAATTCATGCACAAGCTCACTACAAGTATGGTGGACCAAGAAAGTTGGGATTTTGGGGACCTGGGCAACTCAAGAAAATTCTTGAGTTGCCAAATGAGGTAATTCTTTCACCATTAGTGTAGTAATTCATTTTCTTTAGAATCTATTTTAGTTTAGAAGTGTTTAAGTGTAGTTTAGTGATCTTGGAAAATTCCAAGATGAGCTTTAGGGGATTCTTGAGTTGTGATGGTGCAAGCGAGTGTCATTGGTGACTACGAACCCCCCTTAGTGTTAAAAATCCAGATCAAACCAGTTACTAACCCTAAAACTTGATTTAGAAACTTCTGTGTCGGTTTTGTGTTAAATTGTCCCTACAGGAAATCTGGAGTGACCTGGAACCTTTATTAGAAAAACTAGCAACCCCAGAGACCTAGATGGACCACTAAAAGACCACCCTGAAAGTATGAACCCAAACAGAGCACCCATGGATGGCCTCCTCGGATTTTTAGTGTATGTCGCAGGGTCAATTGTTGGTAATGGTGTCTAGGTTGGTTTTGTAGCTCACATACCCCATATACTACCCCACTGTACTGCTAGTTTAGCCTAAATTTACTTGAACCAAAATCTGGAACGAGTTTTATAAGTTGCTGTTTTATGTTTTGTGACTTCTAATGACTTGAATTTTGGATATTGTGTTTTGTTTGGATCGATTGGCATTTGTACGTCGATGTCGAGGGTTATTTGGTTGATTTGCATAAGTAGACCATATGTTTTAACCTATGTGTGGTACGTGTGCCGTTTTGGTTTTCGTGCGTGATTTCGGTTTACGATACTATGTGTTTATATGTGTAAGCACCCTCATGTGGACTTCGGATGACAAGGAGAAGAATGGCGATATCGACTTCGGCAATCAAGGATCATGGTGAGTAGATGTATATCTAAGGGGGAAGTCGGGTGGATGGTGTATAGCACCCCTGCAATTTCGTAGGGCATGATGCATTTATACACACACACACACATATGTGTGTGTCGTTGCGAGATGTCTATAATTAGCAAGAAAGACTTTAGGAGACTTGGGTTGGTTTAAGTGTAATTGAAAGGAAGTGCTTTTAGTTAGTTTCTTGGTCGTGAACCCTAGAGTAAGGTTGATACACACACACATGCACACACGTGATATGGTTTGGGTGTATATGTTTATATGTGTGTGTGTGTGTGTATATATATATGTAGATGCATTGGTACATATATATACACGGGTGATGAGGATAATATATGATACTTGGATGTGAGTCGATAAGATCGGGCATAATGCCGCAAGTTCGGTTATGTGATTTGGGTCGTGTTATGATATACGACATGATATTATAGTGGATCGTTAGGCGATGTGTTTTTATACGCATGAGAATATATATTTGATGATATTGGTATGTTCTAGACTTTAGAACGGTACCCCTAATTCAGGATATTATGATGATGATACCATGTGAATAATGAGGTATATATGATATTTGATCCGTACCCCGATTTTCGGGATACCGTACGATGGATTTTACCGTACGAGGTATAAATATGATGATTGATCCACCCTCTTGACATAAGGATGTCGTATTATATATGATACCGTACATGACGTTATTGAGGTGGGATCGCCGACTATTAAATTTATCGACTTGGACTTTAGGTGGATTTCCTTACTCTTTCGGCTGGTCTCTTAGTTTAGTCCGGTAGTTGTTTAGGTAGATGATAGACTGGGCTCGAGTCATACTTATTTTCAAAACTAATGAATCATGAGTATCTTAAAGACAACCCGAGGGAGATTACGGATTTTTCAAAGGACATACATTTTCTTAAAAATACCGTAGCCCCTATTTTCTAAAAACCACGATTCATGCTATTTCAAATGCCAACACTGTATGACTCATACATAGAATTGTTTATACTTCATTTTTGCGTTTACTATTCATTTTCTATATATTCTTGTTGTTCGCATCGCATCGCATGCTTAAATGTATTTTCGTTAGTTATTATGAAACCCTATTGTCAGGACACCAGCACCATTACCGATGATGCGTATGCTCCACGAACACTTTCCTGCCGGCTCACACACATCATCATCGGTAATTTTAATGTCACGTACACATTAGAAAACACTACTTCATTGGTATAAATTGCTAGCTGGTAGTTTCGACATAGTACCAGTACGCTAGCTTTCATATGCTAGTTTAGATATTGCATTTATTACTGAGATACATCATGCATTTATACGTTCATTTGTCATGAAATATTATGGGGCTTTATGCCCGTAATTCACTGTTTATTTACTCTCGAGTTTGGGATTTCGGATTTTCCATGAGATTTCTGGATTTGGAGAAACCGCAATGATTTTATAAACTCATTTTCATTTCTAAAAGATAGAAAATTGCGGTTTTCTCATGATATGATATGAGAGGTGTCCACCATAAGTTTTCTCGGCTCTTGAGCGGTATAATACACATGATTCGAGGAGGAGGATAAACCGTTTGTAGGGCATGGTGGACCCGGTGCGGTACCCCAGGGTAAGATGGTCACAGATGATGGCGTTGAACCCGGCAGGGGAGCACTATCGACTGGTTATTTATGACGCGGAGAATATCCGGAGGATACCGACGTAGTCGTGATATTTTATGATATGGGCCAGTCCGGATTGCCGGAGCCCGAGATATTAAGATATCGAGATATTGGGATATGAATTTTGTGTCGTTGCTTGACATGGATTCTCTGTTGATTTCTTTGATGATACTTCAGTTTTTATACAAAAAATCTCACTGAGATAAGAAAGCCGTTTTCTCATTCAAGATTTATTCTGTTTTCATTCTTAATGCATTCGTACATCATATATGTGATGTGTTGCTACCTGAGGCACTGACACGAGCACTTGGTATTACACCTATGTTTAGATGATTGCCTTTGCTGTTATTAGATGTTTCAGGTTATATTTTATGAGGATATTATTATATGACTTAGGAGAGAGTCATACATGCGATTTCTTCTCGGTGATGTTTTCTACTCATGAGTTGGTAACTCACCCCCGTTGTGCTACAGTTTCTTGCAGGTTTCGTTGCGGCTTGCTGGCACACTGCTTCCTTCTGGGTGATTGCTTAGGTAGGTGGGTTCACTTGTATCGTGACCACCGTTGTACTTGTATTTATTTCAGTTGTATCTAGTAAACTCTATCAACCAGACTTGTAAATTTGATAGACTTAGAAACCAAATGTTTATTTTTCGACCTTAGAGTCGCGCGCTTGTATTATTATGGTTCTTCTCTTGTTTTCTTGAGGATGTTGGTTTTATTATGAGTTTTGATCCTCGCCCTTCGGCATTGTATACTATGTTGCTTGCGTGGTTGTTTCTGCCAATTGGCTAAGAGCTAGCTCTCGCTTGGGGATGCCTTTTTTCATTGCTTATATATTCTTGTTTGTATCCGTTTGGTGCCAGTATTTACAAAGGAAACTCTGCCAAAATTTTTGGGAAAAACTTGATGCTTTTAAAACTTCTTACTACGACTTTCAAAGTGAATTTTTATGTTAACTTTAAATAAGTATTCTTTCACTCTCTTTTTAAATGGTTTATATTTCTGGGCTTTTGGCTTACTTGAATTATTTAGGGTCCTATAGACTTCACATGATTCAAGTGCCAGTCACGTGCCATTTCGGGTCGTGACAAAGTTGGTTTTAGAGCGCAAGGTTTAACCTTGGTTTGAGTCTAGGTTTGACTATGCGGAGTCTAGGGTGTGTGTGTGTGTGTGTGTGTGTGTGTATTCGGAACCTAGGCTTGACCTTACGGAACTTAGACTTGGTCGAGGGGGTATTAGACCCGAACTTTCGTCACAAAAGTTGACCTTGGTTGATGGAGTATGTGACTTAAGTAGAGTGACGTACTATGTGTATGTTCCGCGGCATACTTACGATACGCTACTCCGCTTAAGAAGCCTTAGGATGTACATTTCTTTGCACCGTATTCTATTCGTTCATATGATCTATCATCGTCGATATCGGTTTGTGGATTTTGTTACCACGCTTGCACGGGCAGAGAGAGCTGCGGCTAGAGTTGCGGTCAGCATGAGCTCGTCTTGAACGAGGGCTGACCAGGGAGAAATTCCGGTGACACACGATTGCATAGATATATCGTTTTATTGTGTTTTTCGCGACATGAGCGTTTTGATGGATTGTTTTACTATGATTTCTCGAACATTCAGATCAGCACCAGAGGATTGGCCACTGCTAGAGGCCAGCTAGAATGTGATGACGTTAATGTATCGTATATTCTTGAGGATTGAGGCATTGTTTAGCGTGCGGATGAATGACCCAGTTGCTGCTGCGACTGACAAGATATCGCCCCAGATGTTTGAAGTTATTGTAACACGAGTTTATACTTAGGGATTTGATAGATGATCGCTAGTCACCCTTGGATGTATGACTAGGACATGTAGTTCGTTTTCATACCCCGATGCGAGGTCATCAGATTGATTGATTACAGCTAGAGAAGACTTTACACATGCACGTTGAGAGTCGATAGAAAACGAACGAATGTGTTAGTTATATGTATGCCCTAGAGGCCATTATTGTACATATGATGTATATTATAGTGGATGCTTGGATATATATAGAGAGCACTTTCTTGCTCGACATAATAGTTTGCTATCTGGTTGTTCTTTGTCTTATCATGTTGACTGGTATTTATACTGCCTTGCTCTCACATGTTGATAAAGCCCTTAGGATATATACTTGACTACCAGGATTATGATGGAGATCATACTATTGGGGCCAGAGTAGTTCACAAGTACATACTTTAATTGTTCCTAGTCGAGGGAATATCGAGAGAGGGCATCGATATTCCAGAGTAGACTACCGTATACACTTCTTGACCCATATGATGGGCGATGGATGATCGTACATCCATTGGTGTTTGACATCAAAGATGGTATACGGGTGCTCAGTGGAGACTGGGTACACTGAACAGGACTCGCCGAGGACTCCTATGTGGTAGTATACGTATCGTCAGATAGCAGTCCTCTTATGACACCGGTACAGGTTAGTCTGTAGACCCGAGATCGTCATAGAGTCTTGAGTTGCTCCCATGGTTTATCTCCAGCGTATTCTTCCTCCTCTTGTCATGGCTCAAGCTTCAACCCACACATGTGATGTGAATCATGAAGCTTGAACACAAACTAGTGAGCTCTTAACATCTTATACTTGACTAGCGATCAAGTGTAGCGTGTTTCATACGCTAAAGAGTTTAGTGTAAAGATAGCTTGATTCTCACGCATATAAAGTAATCACATCACAGAACATCAGCAGCAGAAGATAACATATGAAATATTAAATATACTAGGAATTCCGTGTTTTAAGTTAAGCCAGTATAAAACACGGATTCCACGGTCTTGATGAATAGCCAAACCCGCATCCCTAAACCCCTACGAGAGCGGCAAGCAACCCTACCAATTCTAGAGTTAGGAGACCCGGACTCGATTCCTCGAGATGATCTCGCACTGGACTCTAGAACCCGGTTACTTGTGCTCCCCTCCTTGGGTCTATCCTAAAGCAAAAAAGTAAATAATATACACCAATGGTGACATCATCCTCAACCCGAAAGTGCACCAATAAAAGAATATTACATACAATGAATTTTACATGAATGAAAATAAAAACTCTTATCTCATATAAAAAAACCCGGCTATTCAAAACACAACGATCCAATATAACATATCCAAGCAATACATAACATCACATGTCATCAAATAGCTAGATGATATTAAACAGTCCGATCGAATCAACAAACACCCAAAATTTCCCAAAAAGCTTAACACTTGAGCACAGTTTAAAAATACTCATAATATGCCACAGTACCTATGGACCAACCGTAGAAGGGCCAAACCTTACCTCACCAATGGCGCCGCGGAACTACCGCAAACCCGAGGGTTTGGCGGCGGTTCTTACGGTCATAGAATCGAGTTAGGGTTTCGTTCTTCTAGAGGGTCCATCGAACGACATGGTCCATGCCTTCCGAAACCTTGCTGTCGTGCTAGGGAACCCAAAAGAATGAAAAGTATTCCTCCTATGGTTTGGAAGAGTTTCCGAGGGCGTAGTTGGCCAGATGCTTACCACAAGATTTTGAGCTGTCGAGTTCATAGTTTTGGAAGGGAGACTCCAGATATGAGTATAACCGTTTATAGCGCAATCCATACAGCTACGAAGAGACGAGTCTGAATCAATCCATATTAGAGAAAAGTGGAGTAAGAGGTTCGTATGAGATCTTGATGGATGACGTTCCACTCCATTGACATCAGAGATATGATATGCATGTAGAGGCGTTGAACATGGATATATCTTTAGAAGAAGTCGTAATGAGTATGTAGCTGTTCCTGAACAAGAAATAGATTTAGTAAAGGGTGATAACATCCGTACAGTTCGGCAGAAATGAGATTTGGGAGAGACCCCGACAGAATCTTTCTGGAATACTACACGAGAATATTTGGACCAAGGATCGGTCGTATCACACACACGTAGTAGGCCAGAGTTCGGCATCACCGACGAGATATGTTTTGAGTAACCATGATAGTTGTCCAGAGATCTTTAAAGGATGTGCCAGAGTGGAACTGTTTCCGTCATCATTTCCATATTGGGTCGTTGAGCCGAGGAGTTATGTAACTGGCAATCCACAGTGAGAGACGAGAGCCTAAGGGCACAAGGCGCCAGACCATTAACAGGAGGCAAGTAGATATCTTGCTCTGCTAGATTTGGATGCACCGACACCTTCTCGGCTTTGAAGGAAGGACGTATCGACGACAGTGTTTACGATTTGCGATTTGGTGATTCGAATATCACGTGTCCTTCATTTTGGATTTCGGAATTTTGGGCGATTTATTTGCATGATTGAGTTTGCGTGCACCACAGTTGCACTCGATTTCGATTTGATGTCGTTCGAGATGATTGATATTGATTTCATGCCTATAGTTTGTAGGTGATTTGACTTGTGCCTTCGATGTAGTTTTCATTCGCTTTTAGTACTTTGATTCGATTTTGTGCACACTGATGCACGTGGTTGTGAGATTATATACCACGGTATACCTGATTTGGATTGAGGTTTGTTGTATACCGTCGATTTCGATTGTGATATTCGATATTTGTTTTCGTGCATCTTGTGCACTTAATTTGGATTCTTGCGCATACTTATCGCTCTTGATGCGATTTTGGTGCACCCCATGCACTAAATCGGGATTCTTTGTGCATATCAGATGCACCCGATATTGTTGTCAGGAACACCCATTGCATTGACAGGTGTTTTCGTGCACACCCGTTGCACTTAGATTT